>JAGSMP010000225.1:0-1495914 GCA_029286625.1 Parnassius orleans
TTCTCTAAAGCAAACGATGCCTGGTCTGAACCTTTATTTACGTATTTACAGACGTATTTTATTGATTTCACCGAATGACAATATTCCACATTTAAGTGAGCGTTAAATGTTTTTAATAATACTGGATTATAATGGACTACCCAGCGATTATCTGTGGTTGTGCCTTTGATATAAACAGAGAACCCACCGTCATCTAGTAAACGTCTCTTGTACCGCGAATAACCGTCTTCACCAGTTTGAGTTTCCCTTATGAAAGCCCTGGGGTATCGTTTACTGCACTTGTTATCTTTCATACATGGTGACTTTCGATTTAAAGTTCCACATGGACCATGTATCATATTACATTTAACGATTTCGTGAAGCTCTGGGTCACGTTTGGGATCCGGTATTTCAGCACAAATTATATTGTTGATTTGATCCGGAGTAATACGTTTGTAAAGCCATAAAAGAATATGAATATTTGGAAGACCTCTCTTTTGCCATTCCGTTGAGTACATATAGCATCGCACTTCACCAAATATTTTGCCCTTTGTCAATAAGTTCATAATCTTTTTCACCTTTAGTCGAAACACCCTCGAAATTATATCGTGTCTATCATGAGATTGTTGTCCTTGAAGCAATTGCTCTTTTATCTCGTCCCAGCGAGGATTGCATGTGAAAGTGATAAAAAGATCAGGCCGGCCGTAATTCCTAACATAGGTCATAGCGTCCTGTGTTCTTTCGTGCATATACATAGGTCCTCCCCGTAAAAGATGATGGAAGGACAACCTTTTGTCCTAGTTGGTTGGCTTCTGCGTCTTGTCGTCCAATAGCATCTTTTAAATGGATGTAACTATTTTGGCGTATTCATCCACCAAATATTGACTAAAAAGGGCGAGATAGTTGACTAAATAGTTATCTTCTCCTTCTTTAATCATTATTCTATACGAATAGAAACTTGCAGAAGAGACAGTTTTATTAAGCGGCAACTTAGTTGTGGGATCACGTTGTGGTATGTTGATTGAATACCCATCATCCCCCTAGCAAAACATCAATGGATACTGTAGCGTATCATATGCTCGATGTATCTCACTAATACGCTGAAGTGAATTACTTCGGCTCTCGAGGATGATTTCCCTTCGATCAAATTGTTGATCCACTAACACTAAAGCCACTTAATTTGTAGTTGGTGCATTGTACTTACCTCTATGTTCTTCTGGTGGTTTTTTATCAGCATGTATGACAATTTTGTATGACTCTGAAGGAGGAGCTTTATGAATGGCACTTTTCAGATCTTTTATATACGGGTTCACTTGATTCAGCATATTCTGCAATTGTTTGATTAAATTTGGCTTTAAGTTAGGAAATTAAGAACATCGAATCTTTGCTTCTCGATCATCTTCACCTACAAACTATATTTGAAGGTACTGAGCGTCATGGTCGGCTTCTGGTAATATACTTCCAATGAAATGGTAGACCTGGCCTTGTACTTTAAAAGTCGGTGAAAAACCATCTGCTGTTACCTGTTTACCACCAGGTAACAGCAGATTTTCATACTCTAAACACTAGGAACAAACATAAGCTTGTAATACCAGTTACTAGACTCCACAGAATTAGTAATTCATTTATGGGGCAATGTTTACGCTTTTACAAAAAAATTGCAGAAAATGTACAAAATTTGTCAATAAGCAAGTTTAAATGTTTTGTTAAAGAAAAATTGTACAAAAAGGGCTTAAAAATGACACCCAAGTCACCCAACCCATGATGATTTTTACATACAAACATACATCCATCCATCCTTCCATCCATGTTGGTTTCAAACCATAATCGATGCTATTTTCGTAATTAACGTACCAAAAAACCATAAAACGACACCCATATTGACATTTCAACCACATCGCACCCCCACAGGGGATGATGGTAGGTATTTCCCGTCTGCTACGTTGGATTTTGAAATAGTTGTTGTTTTCGTAATCAGCGACCCGATAAACCATAAAAACGATACCCATGTTGATTTTCAGAATTTGTCACCCTTTTCCACCTTTTAGGGGTTGAATTCTGAAAGAGCCTGAAACACTTGTTTACTCATTTATTGATAGGAGTACTCCTGTGAAGTTTCGAATAAAATAGTTTAACTAATCTTGTTTCCCCATACAAACTTTCAACCCTTTTTCACCCCTTAAGGGTTGAATTTTCAAAAACCCTAGGACACGTAATTGTTTATTTCTAGTTGTTAACCCAAAAACAAAGCTTCAGGCTTCTAGCTCTAAAAATGACGGACTTCCATACAAACTTCAAAAGAATTTTCAAAAATCCTTTCTTAGCGGATGCCTACGTCATTACAACTGTCTGTATGCCAAATTTCAGCGAAATCCGTTCTGTGGTTTCTTTCGGCTGTGCGTTGATAGATGAGTCAGTCAGGTTTGTCTTTTATATATATAGATTTAACCTGCTTACAGTTCAAAAACTTTATTAAACTAAATTTGTATAAAAAAGGTTATTATAATATTAAGGAATTTATCTACCAGGCTATTTCTAATTTGTTTTGTGTTGTTAATTGTGCCACATACATGATTGTAAGCTGTTACTTTTTTTAAAGTCTGGTTCTTCCCAGGACAGAGGATTTTTCCGAACCAGTGGTAATTAAACAAAAGAGTGACTTTCAATAAGTATTATTTATAATCTATATGAATAAAAAAGTTTCTGTTTCTGTTTCACATAAAATTCACAGTTTCCACATCCACTATCCCATATCGACCCGAGGGTGTCGTAAGAAACGACAGAGAGAAATGAAACAGAAGATGGGCAGCTACATCTTCCTGATAACAACTCGAAATAATAAAAAACTGCGGTTGCCAACCCGCTTGCCAAGCGTGGGAACAATGGCAAAATCTCTATGACGCAATCTATGTTCAGTAGTGGACTTTTATAGGCTGTAATGGATGGCAATGGAATTCAGTCAATCTGTCAGTAATAATGGGTTAGCAACATTTTAAAATTCTCTATATCATAATCAAAATTGTTTATTACGTATTTTATATTTAAATATAGAGACTTTAAAGTTCAGTGACGGACATGGGCTTCTTTCGTTGAAGGGAGGATTATCTTATCGTCACGGGAGGATTGCCTGATCGTCACGCTTGGCAGGTGGATTGACAACCGCAGTACCAGATGTTTTATGTGGTCTCCTCACTGCAGCTATATTATGGTTGTATCACGAATGGGTCGGCTCGACCGGGGTAAAATAGCAGCTTAATTCTGCTATGTTTCGTATGGTGAGTGTAGGAGACCCTTTTTACTGGAAAGTGGTAACGAGGCATCCCATCTTAGTTTGCAGGTGTGACAACGCATCTGCATTTTTATTCTTAATCGAGGATAAATGTAGATGTGCATGGGCTACAGTGTCGTGAAATAGCAGCATAGTGGTGCTCCTGTGTTTTGTATAGTGAGGGTAGAGAACCGGAGACCCTATTTACTGGTAACGAGACATTCTATCTTAGTCCTCAAGGATGACAACATAACTAAATTTTGATTCTTATTTCACTTATCATCAGGTGGACTGTGTGCTCGTTTGTTACCCTTATTTAAAAAAAAACAACGACTTAAAAAGTAAGTTAACAATTCAACTGTATTTTTAATTTACGAGTACGTAGGACCACAGTTCTGTCAATTATCAAACAATCAATTATTTATTACGCCTGCCAAGCGTGGCAGCTTTGGCAAATATCCCCCTATAAGGTAGTTTATGGGGAAGGCTTATGTTTAGACTGACCGCCGTGATCGAAATTCGGTCTGGAGGAGATTATTAGTCCTATATAAATTTCAGATCCGATATAAAATGGTTGTGTCGCTACGGACCACACCACCCGGCACGCTCTTAATCGTTTTTAAAATAATTACGGGCCTAATGTTTTCTTATATTTACGCGAAGACTACACATTAAATTAAACTAATTTTTACGGATTATATCGCGTTTAATTTTTACTTTTTAATTCCCGACGTTTCGGGTGCTTTACAGCACCCATGGTCACGGGGGGGTCTGAGGTGTTTGACGTCCCGATGTCATAGTTAGCCCGGCTACCTTCAGTTTTTTAAAAAACTTTATTAAAAAACTGAAGGAAATTAAAAAGTAAAAATTAAACGCGATATAATCCGTAAAACTTAGTTTCATTTAATTATTGGCCTCTTAGCCGGTAATTAAATTTGATTTGTATAACTTTTTCAATTATTATAGTTACTGCATGCTTAGTAGTTTTATTTTTAACCGATTTCAAAAAAGGAGGAGGTTCTCAATTTGCATGGTTTTTTTTATGTATTTTCGGGCATAACTCCGTCATATATGGACGGATTTGCAAAATTATTTTTTGTTCGAATGTGGTTTATTCCAAAATGGTCCCATTTAAATTTCGTAAAGATCTGGTGATGAGTTTCGGAAACAGACAACGGAACTCAATAAATGCCAGCAAATCAACCGCAATTGCTGCTATCGCATATCTATGCATTGTTTACGCAATCAATCAACATAACATCACGCCTGTACCATCTAAAGGGGTACGGTACACCCTCATTTCTGTCAAAGTTGTTATGTTGAAGTCGGTTATGGACAAACCGAGACGACCGGAGAGAGATCAGGTGCAGGACCAACAGCTTTACAGGCTTTCCAAGGCACGGGGGTGAAACACCACCAACTTCCTGACTCCGAACTGCTACTGAGTATTTCTTAACAGAAAATCTTAATACCTTATATTTTTTATTTTGGGATTTGAATCCATGACCACATGGTCAGCAGCCACGTTTACGACCACTAGACCAACGAGACAGTCAACCTATATAAAATTGTACTCTATGACTAGATCACCTTGTCAGTTTAGTGGCAGAAAGTTTGGCTACGGAACTGCTTAGGCATGAAAAACATTTTTTTATAGAAATTGGGTGGCAAACGAGCACACAGTTCACCTGATGGTAAGTGGATGTTGTGGCGTAGACATACATCTAAATTCATCCTCAATTAAGGATCAAAATGCGTTTTCACCCCTGAGGACTAAAATGAAATGCCCCGTTGCCAGTAAAAAGAGTCTCCGGTTCTCAACACTCACCATACGAAACACAGCAGCATGAAGCTGCTATTTTACGCTGGTATTCTGTGCCACGCCGACCGAGCCGCTCATTCGAGCCTCAACCATTATATGAGTCGTATAGGATTGAAGGTGGCAATCTGTCATTTTTATGACATTTTTATTATTTTTTTATTATTATTTGATTTTTTGATGGGGCAACATGCAGAACTGAACACCATACAGACTATTTAGACATCTTCGGATCAAAAATGGCCATATTCGTTGCAAATTCAGTGACAAATCTGTCTTTGGTTTCAAAGACAGCATTTATAATGTAACGAAAAACAAATGCGGCGTCCTGTACACTTGCAAATTTGAGTTATTTTACTGCGCTTTTAATAATGGATAGTAATCCAACAATTATTATTACTAATCGGTTTGCTAGAAAACTACAGAAACACCCCGAAAATTGGAAACGAAATGTTGCAAAGAGGAACAGGTAAAGTAAACTGTAGAGTTGAAACAACCCGAAAATTATTTTTTTATACATTTTTTTTCAATACTACTCGTGCGTGGACTGATGGCATGCCACGATGATGTTGAGGATTGACAAATATATTTGTTTAATTAGTAGAAAAACGACATAATCTTTTTCCGAACTGGTAGTCGTACCCATTTTTATGAAACGTACTGACTCACTCCTGGGTTCCAAAGGTGAATACTACTATTTCCTGTGAAAATTGGCATGACGATATTTTGCTGATTTACCTGCAAAGTCAACTGACGTGAGCGTAAGTTGATGTTCGCACTGTAATTTCTCAAAAAGTCTAGCCCGATAATACCGTCCGTTCCACAAATCATGTAATCTAATACGTGGAACTGATGATAAAACTGCTCTTATGCTGTAAGCGTAATGAAGTGATTTCATTGGAATTAATTTTATCACCTAAGCCATTAATAATAGTGTTATTATTTTCTAATTAATTTATTTTTTCGCAAAACTGGTAAACTAACTTTCGTATCTAACAAAAATGAATAGTTATGTCCCTGAACGGACAAAGTAATTTAATTAAGGCCGTCATTTAATATTTTATGCTCGAAAAAATTGTGTCAAATTCGGTTCTTTCGTGTTCAGTACGGAGAGGTCCTACCGCGCCTGTCTGATGATTGGTATGACCGGTATACGTTAACGCTCTTTGGTATCTATTGTCATTACCGATACATCGGTACCGATATTGGCCACGATAGCCACGCGTGCCATAACGCCCTCGAAAGCTATTAGAAGGCTGACGCGAATAAGTATTGTTAGCCGAATTTCCATGGTACCTGTAGGAGATGTCACTATTACCTTGCGAATAGCTATAATAGTTGCCTCGAGGATAGTGTCGTCGTGTTGACTGCGGGCTTCGGTAGAAGTATCTAGCATGACCTCTTCTAAAATTAGACTTAACTCCGATGCTCATTACTACTTCAGAAGACGAGTATTGGCTCGACTCCTCATCCTTGGTGGTTGGATAGCTTCTCTTAATTGGATTTAGTTCCGAGCTGCGATAATGGTGCCCAGGCGCCTGGCCCTTAGTCCATCTACAAACTTTTTAATAGCTAAGCCTTCGTTTATTGGTTTTAACACCTCGCAATCCTCTTTATTATTTTTAGCTTGCGCGATGGTACGGCTGCTGAACAAATCTTCGATTTTTCTCCATATTCTGATATCGTCTTATGTTTTTGGGTGATATTATTGAGCTGTAATAACAATGAATTGACTGATTTCTTTGAAATTAAATATTTTTTATGTCTGAGACCAACAGTCATACAGTTTCGTATTTCGGCGTTTAGAATTTTTATCCAGTCGTGTTTTTAAAATAAAAGAAACCGGCAGTTGTTTTTTTTTCTCTTCTAACAAGCTATCCATCATCTCGATACCTTCTATCATCCTCTCAATTGTATCTCGTTTTCCGTCTAAACGGAGATAAGGCACGCAACCTCTTTTAAATCAAATTTCTCTACGGCTAGAAATTTGATTACGGCTCAACTCATGGGAAGTGACTACCGCCGCCCATGAACAACTGCAACACCAGGAATTGCAGATACGTTGCCGGCCTTTTAAAAAAGAGTTGGCTCTTTTCTTGAAGGTCCCTAAGTCGTATCGGTCCGGAAAAGTTGATGGTGGTATTCGATTCCACAAGGATCTCGAGGTATCTCGAGTTCTGTTGTGATGTGCGATGGTGAAATTGAACGGCTTTAATTGGTCCGAACAATTCCTCTGAACACTCCCCGTGGTAGATACGATAGAATACGCAAAGAGATGCAACATCAGTTCACTTCGCAGCGCCAGTGAATCAAGCCGATCAGAAAGAACTCGGTCGCCAACGATTCGAACCGCTCTGCGCTGGATGCGATCAAATGGAAGGAGCTGGCACTGGGGAGCCCCGGCCCAGAGATGGGAACAGTATCCCATGTGAGGCCGAACCTACGCCTTGTAAAGTTACAGGTGATGTGCCGGCATGAAATACTGTCTCGCTCTGTTGAGCACGCCAAGCTTTTTAAAGTCCAATTTGGCCTCCTCTTCAAAATGACCACGAAACTGCACGTCATTCGATATGTCGACGCCTAGGATTCCGATACTGGCTGAGGCAACAAGGGGAGTGCCCTAAAACTGAAGAGACACGACAAAAAGGGTTCTTTTTAGCGGTGAACGCGCAAACTTATGTCTTCTGGAGGTTGAACTGGACTAGATTTAGTCGCCCCCAATCCGAGACTTTGTTCAACAAAGTTGCGACTTCAGACACAAGTTTGGTCCGGTACTCGGCGACGTTTTCCCGAGAAATATTAGCACGGCCGGTGTATAAAGCATCACCAATGCTGTCGTCCTCATAGCAATGAATGTTACCGGCTTGCAACATGTCATTGATATGCAGAAGAAACAGCGTTTTGGAACACCAGCGTTAATAGGCTTGTAATTGGAGAATACACCGTCTACTACGACCTTGACGCTCCGATCAGCCAGAAAACTGGTGCTAGCTGTGCTCAATTTCTCGGGAAATCCATAGGAAGGGAGTTTCGAAAGAAGCGCTTTGTGGCAAACCCGATCGAAGGACTCTTCTATAATATTCGGCTCCATTTTTTGTGGCACTTATCGCGTCCAGTTTCTGTGGCATTTTTTGTTGTTCTTGTAGAGAACCAAGATAATGAACACGCCGGTTATTGCTAGGAAGCTAGCCGGTAAAATGTTATTTGTTTTTATATGTTCGGTGTGGTCTCCAGTGGCCCCATTATCGTCAACTGCATTTTGGGTGATCCACCACTTCCTTTTTCTCCTGTTTAGAGTATGATTTCCCCATGATTATATTTATTTGCAGGGCTGGGTAGAGTATGATTGCAGGGAACAAATTTGCTTCCGTTATTAATTTTGTATGTCTGTGGAATGTTTAGAGCTATATTGTGTGGCCCTTATGATTCTTAAACGTTCCGCAAAATCGCTGACGTCGCGTCCAAGTGCCTGCACTAGCAGGTTCACCTTGCGGCGTGCGGAGGTAGAAAGCAATAAGAACACGTGTGTAATGTTTGTATAACGATTGTCTATAGGACCAATCTGAAAGTATATCCTTTCAAACAAAAACAAAATTTTCCAAATCGGTTGATAAATGACGCAGTTATGAGGTAACAAACATAAAAAATACAACCAAATAAAACTATTTTTACGGATTTTATCGCGTTTAATTTTACTATTTTGATTCCCGACGTTTCGGGTGCTTTATAGCAACCCATGGTCCCCCACGCGGGTGCAATCAGAAGCGCATCTAGTAACCTATAAATAATAAACAGAATATATTTGCATCAGATAAAAAAAATTGACTATACTTAGTTTTAGAACGTAATCTTGATTGCTATTAATAAACTTTGTAAAAACAGTAACAAATGTTATGATTTTGCTTAATCGACAACCCTATTCTAATGTTACATGATATTTACGCTGTTTGGTTTATAAGTCAATGTTGATATAAAAGCCGGAAATGTGCATTTAACTTGGGATCAAATCCTGTCATTTTAATTTGTTGCTATCAAAGTCGGCCAAAACGATAATTCAAATTTAAAAATTACATTATTTTCCTACCTTTTATGTGTAAATGTTATATAAAACACATTACCTAGGTCTAAAGATTATGTTTACAGTAAAAAAAACATGTGTGCGGTTCACACGCGGTAGAAGCGAAACCTTCAAATGAAAAAATAAAAAAAACAAAAACATTTCACAGCAAATGATTTATTTAATTTGATAATTTTCAACCACAAGTGCGGCATAAAATATAAGATAAAAGTTTAATTTTATAGCAAATAAATGTTACAATCCTTATTTTTAGACATATAGAGCCTAAATTTTAGTGTATTAAATGAAATTAATATTTTTTGCGGCTTAAATTGCATGCACATTGTAATAGCGACGTCTAGTTCATTCTATAGGTAAAACGTTTGTATCGAAAAAAATTGACACTAAAAAGAGACAAACATATATCTATATGATTTAGCCTGCGAGAGAATGAGATAGAATCTATACTAATATAATAAAGCGGAAGAGGTTTCTTGTTTGTTAAAACACGCTAATCTCCGAAACTACCGGTCCGATTTGATAAATTATTTTTGTATGTGATAGCCAAATTCATGAATAATAGTATAGGCTATGTAGCATTAAACTACAGCTCTCAGCTAGCCTTAAATATTGATTTTGTTAAGCAAGTCTGAAGAAAAAGCGCTCCCGAACTGCTTTATCCGCGTGCGCTGGCGTAATGGTTGGTGATACGTAAATACAATGTTCTACGAAGAATATAGATCTTTCCTCCGTCTAAAAAAAATGTCCGCGATACCATAGACCTATTTCTTATACATAAGCCATAATAAGGTATTTTGAGACAAAAAAAATATCAAAAATTAAAAAGTGATTTATGAACGTTATTATTAGGCATGGCATATTAATCCTTACGAACGAAAGTTACTTCATCATCAAGACAATTTAATGAAGATAAACTTTCCTCTTTATAGCACGTTATTTGGACGCATAGTTTAAGAGATAATGAAAAATTACAAAAAATTTAAAACCCCCTGCTTTCCCCTTCTTCCTTCACTCACGGGAGTGGGGAGAACCCAACTCTACGTACCATCAATAGATTTTGCTCTCGATATGTCATTCACAGTTTAGTGCTTCACCACTCAATACCTCTCCCTATTTTTAAAAATTGTGTTCAATTTTGTTTCATATAGTGTTTTGCTGAAAATATGCCGAAAAGTAAGTGTTATTTGAATAAAGAAATTAAAGTACAAATTACAGCGTTCTTGAAGGCGCAAAGATAAAATATCAAGCAAGCCTCTGAGTGATTTGCCGCTGGACTTGAATCAACTGGAAGGTAGGAAATAAGTAAAATGGGTTCATTCTTTTCAAGGGAAATGTAACATAATACCTGAAGAAGTTGGCCACATTCTGTTTATAGGAACCGTAACATATAGTGCTTTTTATAAAGTAAGATTCGTTCTTTTCAAAGAAACTGAACACACACCTATCAAATAATTTCCGATAATGAAAAATAAAGTAAGTTTCGTTAATTTCAAAGGAATTGAATACACACCTTTCGAATAATATCCGATAATGAAAAATAAAGTAAGGTTCGTTCATTTCGAAGGAACTGAACACTCGCCTTTCAAATAATATCCGATAATAAAGAATGAATTCATAATTATTTCTGTTTTCTGTAATAAGATTTTGAATTACCCTGGTTGAAAGAAAAACCTTTTTATATTAACCTAATGAGAAACCGCTAAAGGAGCTTAAAGGCAATCCTTAGGAACCCATTGGGTAGACGGTCCGATTGGACCCGTACTTGCAAAGAAATTATCACAGAAACGCCGATCACCACGACGTCAAATTCAAATATAGATGCGGACATATTAAAATCCTGGGCAAGGACTTTTCCACAGGACTTTGTGACAGAATTTGGTTCAGACTTGCACTGGGAATTAGGTATTCGTCTGCAACATATAGCCACATCAGGCTTAGACAAAGAGACCGTAAATAGCTCTGTATTTAATACTTTATCCTAGCCAACTGCACAAAAATTGGCGCTACAAAATAAAGGTACCCGAGACTGCTACAATCAGAAGCCTAAGTCTGGAAGCATGGCTCGACTAGCCATCGGTATCCTTCGTGGCCTCGGAGGGGGCGCCAAGCCACACCCAAATTGTCACCAATGATGCACTCACCTTGGGTGCATCGTCCACAATCTCCTCGAGATCATCGCGATATCTATCTATAGATTAGGCACAATACGCAGGACAACTGGCGTTGCTTAAAAAACAATGGTCGCTTATTACCAATGACCGCATCATACTGTCGTGGAATAAGGGTTTAAAGCAGGTTGAAAGCGGTAAAGGTATAAGGGTATGGTACCGGTATAGAATTACGATACAGCTTCGATTTAAAGGTAGAACCAAAACGGTTGAGAATTACGGTTGTGGTACCGTTAAAAAAATTTTCGGTAACGAAATAATTTCATTACCGAAAAAAATGATGCGACGAAGAGCGAGTCAACTCGATCGTGTCGAGACTTGAACGAACGGCGACGCGTCAGTTGTATTTGATTTGCAATTTTCGTGCCTTTTTAATTTCACTGTTGCTTTGACGTGTTATTTTCATTACTTTTATTTAATGAAATGAGTTCTCATACAAAACATACGTGTACAATAAATGTTGCATATTTAGTACATAATATATTGTTGTTACGTTTGTTTTTACATGTTCCATATTGGTCACACGTAAAAACAAACTAACATGCAAATATTTCAAACTAATCTAATCATCAACAAACTAATCTTCACAAAAAAGATGAAATGGTTTTTATGACAGTTTCCCGGTACATTCTAAGTTTTCGGATTTCCCCTACTGTCCTAAATAAAAAAATGACTGTAGAAACCCATGTTTTATGTGGCTTTTCTGGCATGGAAAGCTAATGCCAGGATCCTCGCCAAACCTTATTGTATTACTTTTTTACATTAATGACTATTATTTTCTGAATGATAAAAAAAATTTTTTGATCAAGTACCTCCTCTCTTACCATTGCGGCCGACACGACGCGTGACGCCTCGGCGCGGGCGGCAGGGTACAAAGAAAACCTTTATTTTATAATTTAGATACTTGAAAAAGTAATGATATCGCAATATTACAATATCGAAATTATACAGGTACAGTTACTTTAAGGTATAGTAATTCAAAGGTACCTTTATTTTAAGGTATCGAAATTTAAAGGTATGACGTCATACCGCTTACCGTTTTAACCATAATTTTTTCGGTTATTCAATCCCTGGTTTAAAGTCCTAAATTAATCAGTACTCAACATCAGGAACAACAGTAAAGTAAGAAAATCCCAAGTTCTGATGAGATAAGAACGGAAAAGGTTAAAAATAATGAGATTTTGTTTTATTATTTTACTTCAGGTACTATTTTTTTTTTTACTACAGGGTTGTCTTTTTGACGTGACAACGTCTTATAAATTGGTTTGCCGGGTGACACTTCAAGAAACTGCGTTACGCTCCGCTCACGTTATGCGCTCACAATGAGAGCGAGTGAGAGGCACGCGTCCCTTCCACTCGGGCATGGTTAGCCCGCCTAAGAGCGAGAGAGACAGACATAATAAAATTATTTTACCACTCAAAGTCGTTGTCACGTAAAACTTTCGCCCGTATACCGACTTTACAGGCAACCAATTTTTTTTTAACTACAGGATCTAAAATGTGCAGTTAAAGAATGTAAGCCAAAAGATAGGAGAATGATTTGGCAGCAGTATTAATAAAGAAAAAAGAGGTGCCCTTCATTAAAATGATAAACTTCTTTGCAAAATATGTGTTGAGAATTTAAAGCTAGAAAAAGTGCTCTAAGGCGATAGTAAAATTGGCATAAATCAGGAAGTTATAGCAGGAATTATATCTACTGGTACTGTCTCAAGGATTACCAATGATAGCCGTAATTGCAGACGCATGTTGAATAAACGTTCATACGGCACAAGCTACGATGCTTTCTCTAACGCTGCGACAATTGGTGATTAGCACAGTAAAGTAGTCCTGTACTGTGGGTTGAAAAATTAATATTCTGTCACATGTTCCCAATCAGAAAACAAAGGAATTGAGCCACCAGATCATATGTCAGTCAAGAGATTTTGTGGGATCTACAGGTAAAAGGTCTTTGTCAGGCCATGGACCTATACTTATAAATACTTGAACTTATATTACAGTTGGTGAAGTTCCCAGAACAGAAAAACTTTATTGAAAGGAGCACTGTTTTACAGAGTTCAAACTCGCTTTCGAAGACTAGAAGAAAAGTTGACAGCTTCATGGTTTGCCAGACTTTGCAAGCGGCTTGAAAATACCAACTGTGCTCTCCTCGTTAAGCAATTACTGTGTGGTTACGATTTAAGTAAAGCGTCCCGAGAATTAGAAAGGTTTTTTTTTTATATAAAAGGAACTTTCTCCTTTTTGTAGCTTATTTTTGCCGCCAAACCCCAGTTCATTAAAAAAAAATTAAAAAAAATTAAAAAAAATTAAAAAAAAATTAAAAAAAAATTTAAAAAATTATTTAAAAAAATTAAAATTTAAAAAAAAAAATTTAAACATTTAAAAAAAAAATACCGAAGGGAGGAGAAGGATGAGGGAAAGGTGCCGTGGAACCTGAAAAAGCAATCAAACAAAAGAAAGTTGACTTTTGGTTGTACGTTTTCACAGTCGACACAAAAAGGAAATGGTGCCAAGTTCAGCGCAAATTACGAACTGGTTAAAATATGTGTACTTTTGCCTGTGGATAGGCGACGGTAAAATTAAATTAGAATTCATAAAAAGAGACGACCAGTCCTGGAAGGGAAACGTGGAGGGACTTTTAGTAAAATTGCTTTATTGCAGTTTGATGAAACGATAAATAATTTACTACTTATTGTGCCAATAACTTCCAACAGTTCATGTCAAACGTGTTTGACACCTAAACCAAATGGCAAAATGTTCTTCATTCTTAACTAAAAACGTAACGGAATATCTTACACAACGACGATAAGTTAACGTTCGCAAGTGTCGTCCGTAACTAATGAAATCACTTATATTTATAATACAATGTTTAGTACAATGTGTTATTTAATGATAACGTAATCTTTTGCCTCTTTTATGGCTATTCGTAATGGTACTTTTACCTAACATTAGAGCGTAGTTATTTTGTGGCAAAAATATTACACTTCCACTTTATAATCAGACAGATTAATTCAAAAAGTTTGCATAAGCATAAGTTTTATGTGTGAGTTTTATACAAAATTTAAATTGTTAATTGTCAAAAAGTCTTCTAGACGTGTCAAATTTCTAATATGACCACCCCCTTGTGTGTGGAGGTTATATTGATTTATTTCTTTCTTTATTATTCATAAAGATTGTTTCTTACTAAAATATTTTTTTAATGTTTGTATTAACTCAATTGATTATCAGGGTAAACGAAGCTAACATTTGCTTAAAATTTTCCCTCTTTGCAATAGTAAGCTAATAAATTTGTAATTTATAGTACAAATAATACGAGCATGTATTTATCACATCTTTGATGACCAGCAAATACAGAATAGTTTTACCCTACTTATATGGATTTTGATATTTCCTGTTCTCGCTCTCAATATCTATATGTGTATAATAAGTTCCAGTTACTAATCTAGAGGACGAAGCACGAAGTATAATTAATGATTAAACGAACTTACCTTAAGTGAAGTTCTATCATAATTATACGGGGTGCTTCGTCCGAAGTGATTAGTAACTCACTCCCGCCCGCCCAGGAAATATCAAAATTTTTGTGTTCAGCTCTAAACTTTATGACATATTGAGGGCAAAATCTGGATGGTACGCGGAGTTGGGTTCTCCCCACTCCTATGACCGGAGGAACAAGGGGAAAGGAGGGGGTTTTAAATTTTAGATTCTCAACTATAGTGCGAGTGGTAAATCCTAGACGTGATACTGCATGTGTTTAATAAGTTCCAGTTACTAATCTCTTTGGACGAAAATCACATAATTATGATAGAACTTCACTTGAGGTAAGTTCGTTTAGTCATTAATTTTATTGAATAAAATTATCACTTCCAAACGATTCTTAACAATCCACGATGTCATATCTTACCAATTTATGGACCACATTGAGAGTCCATCAATTTTTGTTCGATAAAATGATTTTACCTATAGAATGAAGTAGACGTTGCTGCTACAAAGCAATTTTAGTCGAAAGATTCTTTCGACTTAATACACTAAAATTTAGGCTCTAAAAATAAGGATTGTAACATTTATTTGCTATAAAATTAAAATTTTATCTTATATTTTATGCCTCATTTGTGATTGATATTTATGAAATTAAATATATCATTTGATGTGAAATATTTATGTTTTATATTTCATTTCATTTGAAGGTTTCACTTCTACCGCGTGTGAACTGCAGACGTTTTTTTTATTATTTTATAAGAAAAATAAAGTTTATAAGTTTACGGGTCAAGCGAATAGGGTTGCCACATTTTTTTGAGTAAATAAAATAATATATACTTAGCTAAAAAAGTACAAGTGAAAATAAAGTATTAGAATTTATTTGACATGCTATTTTTTCCACACATTATATTTACCTACTTTCGATGTCTAAGTTTAGGTAACACTGTTCCTTTCATCCCCTCCCCAAGCATTCATTAAAGAATAAACTTTGTAAATAACGTTGAATTTACTGAGTAGTGGCGGTGTAAGTCATATCCTCCCGTGGGTGTCGTAAGAGGCGAAAGAGGGAAAAAAATCAGGAAGTATCCAGCAGCTTCTTCCTAATAACTACTAAAAATAAAAAACTGCGGTTGCCAACCCACTTACCATGCGTGGCAACTATGGCCAATATCCCCCCTATGAGGCAATCTATGGGGAGACCTATGTTCGACAGTGGACTTTAATACGCTGTAACGGTAAATAACGCTGAAGTGATGGGATGAATAGACTGATAGATATGAATTAAACTACAAAATCATTACATACGAGTACTACAAAGACAGATATTTTGCCACTATTGTAAAGTGGATAAAACTTAAAAATTGTCAAAATTAGTTCCTTGCGCATATAACTTATTCTTATATAACTTGTTGTGTAGCATTGACATCTTTAAGTAATGTATGTATAGAATTCGTTCTTTTAGTAAACATTAAATCGTAAAAATAGGAAAAATAAAGTATTTTTACGTACTTAATTGGTCTCATAAAGTATAGTTTGCCCGAAATAGCGTTCAAATCTTTATTATAAAGTACGGGTGGCAACCCTACAAGCGAATAATGACAAGTATGTAAACAGATACAATACACACGAGTAGTCTTCTTACTCGTGCCAAAAAACCGACATCGAGTGGAGAACAGTTGAATCGAGCCAAATAGCGAGTACACCCGAAGAAGGAGATTACATACTCGTGTTAGGGTGTTTTCGCTATTCGGCATTCGGCCTCGTGTCTACTCGTACGTGCTCGGCGAGTATGTAAACGTTGCATCGTTGAGTTTTAACGATGCTAGATAGATGATTACGATAGAAGATAGATTAAGAAGTTTCCACTTCAAAAATCAATTAACCCCCCCCCCCAACCCGCAGCAAAGTTTTTTTTCATTTTACCACAAATTGACTACTTTCAGATTGCCATATTTGATCCTGTGTGACTCATACAGCTGCAGCGTGGCTCTAGCACGTACAAACTTGCTAGTAGCTATATTGGATATTTAACACTTGATTACGTTTGAATTTGCGCGTAGTAATTACATGCAAGGCATTCGTTAATTCGATATAATCGCCTGGGTAATTTCACAGTCGATAATTTGACAACATATTGCAGTGGCAAACTAATGATATATAATTGAACGGTTAATATCGAGACAGTGGAAATATGTTGACGAAGCTGTTCGTGCTCCTTTGGGCAGTTTACGCCGTTCGATTAGAGGATGCGGTAAATATTTTTTGATATATATTGATTAGATTAGATACTTGACAGCTCCGTGGCGCAGTGGCTTAGCAATGAGTTGCAGCACTGAGGGCCGCCAGTTCGAATCCCGCACGGAACAAATATTTGTATGGCCTGCAAATAATTGTTCCGGTTCTGGATGTTTCTCCTTGTGAAATTTATGTATGTAAACTGCCTCCACGATACAGAAGAAAATTCTAGTGTGGTTTTGGAGGTAAAGTTTTAAAAAAAGAAGACAAGATTAGATACTTGACGGCTCCGTGGCGCAGTGGCTTAGCAATGAGTTGCAGCGCTAAGGGCCGCGGATTCGAATCCCGGACGAAATATTTTTTATCTGCCAACAGACTACTGAGCAGTTTGGCAGATTTTAAAACTGTAACAGTATAAATTTCTATTATGTTAAATAAATGTATTTGTATGGCCTACTAATAATTGTTTCGGTTCTGGATGTTTGTTCTTGAGAAATTTATATATTATGGATGCTGCCTGATCAAGGGAAAAATCATAGTGTAAAGCTAAAGTTAAAAAAAGAAGAAAAAAAAGATGCTTCATAGATGCGTTGCTGTGGTTCTACATCCTATGGACACCTGCAACAGCTCCAAGTAACGAAGGTTACAACGCCTCTGAGAACTAAGATGGAATGGCCCATAGCCTGTAATTATACTGGCTCTCTACACCTTCAGACCGAAACACAGCAGTGCATGATAGGGTCGTAAATGATAGGGTCATACCTACACATACGGGCTCCTACTACTATAGTCTGTTCGCGTAGATATGGTCGCCCTTGTGTCGCGCCGCCTTGGCACACACCTCATCTTGTCAAAACGCGCCACCGCGGCATCAAATGTCGCCGCGTGCGGCGTACACCCGCAGGAGAGTTTGGCACTTTAAAACGAAACGCCGTAGTGAAAGGTTCTTTGCTACCTAACTTGTTTACTATTTATATTCGTATTTTATTACAATAACCATAAGACTAAAATAGTATTCTATTTTATTCTTAGAATAGAAAAACATTTATTTAACAAACACAGTAAAAAATAATAAAATAAAAGCAAAATAATAAGTGCGCCTCCGGATGTACCGACACTATCTTAGTGAACAGACTATACACCAGGAAAGACACGCACAAATTGAGGGAGAGCGGGAGGTGCTCTTCAAACTAGGTAGGACACATCTTTTTATTTTATTACGCGGATCTTAGCTAGTTAATTTTTTGTCTTCGTTAATATAACGATTTCCGCGAAGTAACGCCTGTTTAATTATTATCTTAAAGAGAGTGTTTTGGTGTAATTTCGTTTGAAATCATGACTTTACTGACAAAGTAAAAACCATGCCCTAAAGGGATTTCTATTTTTTTCTTGGCAGGCTGAAAAGGACACTCTCAATATATTGGAGTCGGAAACCGAATTACAACGTTTAATACCTGGATACTTTAACCAAAATATTGATTCAAAGGTATAACAAATGTATTTATTTATTAATAAATTATAGACATAATGATTCCTTATATTTACGCGAACACTACACATTGAATAAAACTATTTTTACGGATTTTATCGCGTTTAATTTTACTATTTTTGATTATTTTTGATTCCCGACGTTTCGGGTGCTTTACAGCAATCCATGGTCACGGGGGGACTGAGATGTTTGACGTCCCGATGTCATAGTTAGCCCGACTACCTTCAGTTTAGCCCGACTACCTTCAGTTTTTTAATATTAATTTTTGGTTCATAACATTCATTAACTTCTTTTTATTTTTAGGTCGGACTAGGGACAAAAAGTGAACGGATGGTGTCTAACATCTGTCCAGCCAGTGAAATATTGATACAAATTCAAGAAATACTTACAAAATTACTAAATGAGGACAATGAAATATTAAAAGAATCTTCCAACTTAAACGGGGTTAATATTCAAAAGGACAATGCTCTGATAAATAATGGCCAGCTTCCGGAAAACTATGACGAACATGAAAGCTTAGTAATTCCCATAATTAAAAATAACGCAATACGACAGTTATTACAAAACAATAATGTAGGCGGGAAACTGAAAACAAAACTAACAGTACAATACGAACTCCCTAGTATAGAAGACGTTAATTGCAAGCAGGCACTCTCAAAAATACTCCAAATTCTTAAAACAGCAAATTTATATGGTAACAACAACATATTACACTCTACAATAAATCACGGAAATAATAATGCACCAAATACATTATTTAATGTGTTAAACAATCACAAATCACTTAAATCGACTCAAGATATAGATAACCTTATAAAAAATCAGGCATCAAAGCAAGTAAGTGACCAGATTTTGTCGATACCTAAAGATTACGGGGAAACTGAACAGTTAAATGATGTTAGTGAAGATGCAAAATCTAAACTAGATCAGATATCAAATATTGCTCAATTAATTAATTCTAATAGTCGTTCAGAAAATGATTTAGCACTTAAATTGACTGAGTGGTATAAAACTGTCACTAACGACGGCGAAATTATTTCCTCGTATCCATCTAAAAGCAAAGTATTTAATAACACAGAAGGCAATGCTTTAAATGAACAGAAAACTGTGGATATGAATGAACTCTTAAACGAATTTCCTATGGATGATAATGATAAAGTTCAAAACCAGCATAACATTCCCAGTAGTGCAGAAAATCTTTTAAATATTTATTTACAAGGTAATTCTAAAAACGTTGCAAGCAGCAACATTACCGATGTATTATCATCACTTAATTTAGGAAACAACAAAAATAACATATTGACTTATTTACTGCAATCTAAGTTTCAAAATAACCAACCTCTACAACAGTTATTAATGGCTGTGCAAAATATGAAGTATCCTTATTTGCAAGCGTATAATATAAATCCAAATCTAAACCCTCTTAACCAAAATACCTATCGTTACCCGAGTGAAGACTCTACCAATTATGTATACCAATTTCCATACAACACGGGAAATAATAAATATTATGAAAACAATGGAAATACTGAGCCAACATATGGAAATGTAGATTTTGTCAATCAAAATCCAAATCATTCAAATAGTATTTCAAACGGAAATGCAGTGTATCAGACGTCATACAATAACGCAAATCCTTACCCTGTTTCTAAATTAATTGATTATCGCAATCATGTAAATCAACAGTTGCACGCATCGAACAATTTAGCCAATTTGCAACGGATAGTTGGCGTGTCTAATTTCGTTAAATTGAATTCCGCTCCTGATAACTCCGGTATTGTTGAACTAACGTATGTATTGAAGCAACCTAATCCAGTAGTATACCAGCCGACTTACTTTGTGAAATACCGTCTGCCTTATGAATCTTTTATTTACAACTTTCGGGATTTGCTGCAAAGAAAACCACATTTAAGATCTGAACCAGCTAAATTATATCAAGAATTACTAAATGCATCTAATATCGCAGAAGTTTCTCCAAATTTAAAAGGCGTAGGGAAACAAGAACTTTTAAACCTAGTAACTAATAATGGCGCATTGGTAAAAACCGAAGTTATGAAAGTGGACGAGGCACTCCTGGATAAGCAACTAAGAACCATTCAAAATCTTAATTCTAAATTGACGCCGACTGAAATTGTGAATAATTCATATGCAATGGAACCAACAAGAAGCTTAGATATTAGATCTGATTATAAAAAAATAAATACAAAAATTATACATGGAAGCTATGAAAACAAACCCGATAAAAAGAACAACTGGATTTATAAATACAATCGTGTTAACCCATTATATTCGAAAGATATGTTAGGTTAACTTTTAAGATAAAGATTTATACTAACCGATTAAAAGCTTAGCAAATAATTTCAATTCTATTGACACAAGCTTGGCTCCAACTCAGTCTTCCGTAAATAATAACAAATAAAGTGTACTGCATTACTGCATTAATAAAACATATATTATGTATTCTACTCAATGCAAATGTCTGAGGCCTAGATTTAGATATACACAATATCTACAGATGTGTATGTAGAAATAAAAGTATTTAACAATGAGATTTTATTTTGCTACATTTATTTTTATCTCGTTGACCTTACGATTCTAGCTGGAATCATTATCTTTCTCATCACAATCCACTGCTATACGTGTGTTTATCGCATAGATACGATTTGCAGCAATTCCATCAGACTTCTCATATCTTTGACGTGGCTCCATTACACCGGCTTGGTATATAGGATGTGGTAATACCGTGTGATATCTACATCTATCCTATCAGTAAGACAAAGTGACAATAGGCCGGCTAATATTGCTCAAAGAACCGAAAACCGATAAGTAAGAAAAATTATCGAGTGGCAGCCTCGTACCGATAAACGAAGTAGAGGTTAACCCCCACTATATAGAGTGAGGTTCAGGTATAACATGAAGGAAGTCGATGGATGCAGGTGGCTCAGGATTGTTTATTGTGGCATTCCTTGCCTATGTTCAGCAGTAGATTTGTGACAGGCTATAATGATGATGATACATCTATCATATGTCATCAGATCTTCCTGGCTTTTTCCATAGTCAATTCTTATGAGAGCAGCAGATTTTTAGGTGGTAGAGCCATGCTGCAGCTATATTGTGGTTGCAGCACGAATGGGTCGGTTCGAACGAGGTAGGACCACGCTCTCACAGAATACCAGCGTAAAATAGCAGCTTAATGCTGCTGTGTTTCGAATTGTGAGTGTAGAGAACCGGAAACCCTTCTTACTGGACACGAGGCATTCCATCTCAGTCCTCAGTGGTGGAAACGCATCTACATTTTGATTCTTAATCAGTTAGCAGCACACATCGTCATCATCATTACAGCCTTTAGCAGCACACGTCAAAAATATTTATTATACTTCCACTAGGACCCCTATTCTGCCTAGAAGTCTATCTAGGTAAATACTACCCTTTTACCTATTGATCCTGCCAAGCACCTAGCGTGTCTCTACTGTACCAATCTCAAGAGTATAGAGTTAGTTACCGGCTGAGAGGCGTTCCCTCTTGGTTATGAGAGGTGACAACGTATCTGTAGCCTGTTTTGTTTGAAGTTGGTTACAAGTGTCCTAAGGCTACTGCAGCCTCTTACCATCAGGTAGACTGTAAGTTTGTTTGCCACTTAAATTAAAAAAAAAAAACACGCTGCTTGCCGGCTACGTGATTGTCACTTTTTATATAATAAGGGTGACAAACAAGCACACAGTCCACCTGACGGTAAGTGGATTCTGTCACCTATAGACATCTAAATCTATCCTCAGTTAAGAATCAAAATGCAGATGTATTGTCACCCCTGTAGACTAAGATAGAATACCTCGTTTCCAGTAAAAAGGGTCTCCAATTCTCTACACTCAACATTCGAAACACAGCAATATTTAGCTGATATTTTACGCTAGTATTCCGTAAGAACTTGGTCCTACACCGGTAGACTTGACCCATTCTATCTTACTCTGAAAGAAATCTGTCATTATTATCAATTTAATCCGTAGGTACGATTGATATGTTTAGCTGTGTAAATGCTTGTTTGTGTTTTTGAGCAGGTACAAACGTTTTGTACACAAATGGATGTGAAAAATTATCACATTTTATAATATTAATGTTTTAAATGCATAGGCATTGAATTTAAAATAATCACAAATACGTGAAATTCTGTTAATTCTAACCTAACTTTTGTAGAGAACATAGGTTACAATTAACAATGAGGATACTACGCATAGACATCTCTATGTCTATGCGTAGTATCCTCTTAGAGATGTCTATGCGTAGTATCCTCTTAGTAGCTGTGTGGGCTCGGTCAACCACTAATTATAAAGTTGCATGTACAGGACAGATAGGACAGTACGTCACCGTAGCTAGTTTGGAGGGCAAGTTTTTTCCCGCTAGATGGCTACCTTGTTAGTCAATCTCGGTATGTTAAGAAAACGGTCATTCATCCATGGACTGACTGCGACAAGTGTAGCTTA
Source organism: Parnassius orleans (assembly GCA_029286625.1). NCBI lineage: Eukaryota > Metazoa > Arthropoda > Insecta > Lepidoptera > Papilionidae > Parnassius > Parnassius orleans. The sequence goes on from JAGSMP010000225.1 coordinate 22,989, forward strand.
ATCTCGCAGATCTATTGATCCGCGTAGCTGTTAATTAACCACGAGTTCCTCTTCTCTAAGACTAACACTGCAGGCGATGAACCACGCTATCAAGCCCTCGGCACACTCGTCGAGCATCAAGCATAAATCGAGCATCGCGTGTTGTGAGTATCAAATACTATGGAATTTATACTATCCTGGCACACACAACCGCGCGTCTCATGCGTGGGCATCTAGCGGCGCTTAAGGAGCATCACTAAATATCTATACCTAACTACACTAAAAATTTTATCATTGTGACTTGGGAATATAATCCGAAGTTCCGCTCAATCCCTTGGGGAAAATAGCGTGATGTTATAAATATTGTACTAGTATGACCGTGAGGGTTAACTCAGTAACAGGTTAAGTAAGGTTATACATTATTTTGGTTGATAAATAGATAATCAGTTGGGTTCATAATTGCTTAAATAGGATAATCTGAAGTTTTTTTTAAATATACTTCAGTTCTATTATATGTATAAAAATCTATCTCTATTTTTATCTAAAGTTTTTGAAGTAAAATTTTTGAAGACTTACTGTCACAATATAATACTTACTGGTACAAATAATGTAGGAATGGCTCCTTTTAATAAAATTGTTTTTATTCTGCTTTTTCTTTTATATATCTCAAGAAAATGTTTCCTGCAAATTGTAGAATTCTTCTTTGGATTCCAAACAACCCGCCCAATTAACCTTATCCATTTTTTTATCCTATCCATCTGTTTGACAAATGGCAAAGTAAAATTACGTTTTTAAAACGCAAATTGAGCATTTATTTTCATTCCTCTCCTTGTTGTGTGGGCAAGTCTATTGATTCATTATAAACATTCAAGATAAATATCGACATTAATTATGATATAGTTGAGTCAATCCCTAGCGTACATGTAAAATATTATTTTGTTCAAAAATGAATTCACCAAAATCATACAAATTATCAACAAAGTGACTTTATTCTTTGCAAAATATCAAAATTAATAAAATAATTGAAAATATTCTATATTTTAAACTGTATATAACATAAATTTCATCATGCGTACAGCAAAGGAGTGGAATAAGTTGCCAGCATCTGTGTTTCCATCCAATTACAATGTGGATGTCTTCAAGGCAAGAGTGAAATCAGTGCGCTTCACCATCTTAGGCTACATCACCACTTACCATCAGGTGGGATTGTAGTTAAGCGGTGGTTTAGAATAATATAAAAAAAAGGCTACAAAGCGTGCCGAACAGAAAGACATCCATACATCATGCGTACTCGAAAAACATTTACCCTTCTTCTGAAGTAGCCAAGTAAAAAAAAATTATATTAAAAAACAAACCATGTAGTGACGGAATAAGAACTACCATCGTTTCGTCTCATTTCGTTGGTGTCGTAAGAGGCGTCAGAGGGAAACTGAAACAAGAAATAGGTGTTAAAACTGCGGTTGTCAACCCGCTTGCCAAGCGTGGCAACTATGGCAATATACCCCCCATGACGAGAGTTACAAAAAGACGGCTCCTAGTCCCCGGCGGCTCCACTATTCCTGGCTACGGTGGTGACCATGGTAACGGCGGGGCAGGGAGTGCTAAGAATCTCCGGTGGAGGTTCGGTTACCACCCAAGACGACTCGACCTGGCAACATACAACGCACGCACCCTGAGGACTGACGAGAAGATCCTGGAGCTGGGAGAAGAGATAGACAAGTTGCGCTGGGATATTATAGTATTATCTGAGGTCCGAAGAGGACATGGTAATCCTCGAATACGGTAATTTGTTCCATCACCTGGAGGACGGCCATCTGTCACAAGGAGGTGTCGGATTTATCGTCCACAAGGCTCTCATCAACAACGTAGTAAAGATTGGCCACCAGCTGGCAGACTTCATGGAGAAAGAGGGACTCTTTATGATGAACTCTTTCTTCCAGAAGCGGCCCCACAGGAAGTGGACCTGGTCGAGCCACAACGGTTTGACAAAAATGATATTGACTTCATTATGACGACTATCGGCAACTGTTCAGTGATTGTCTCAGTGATCGCGAGGGTAAAACTGGTAGCGATCACCGAATGGTTAGAGGCACACTGAACCTAAACGTTAAGTTGGAGAGGTATTTTCTAATGAAGTCAACGCCCGTCCCCTCGTACTCTAATCCAAAGTCCTGAAACCTTTCAGCTCGAGCTACAAAACCGTTTTCAGTGACTAGAACATTGCAATGCAGTGGACAATATGAATGACAAGCTCGTGGAAACTGTCCATGCGGTCGGAGCTAAGTTTTGCAGGACCCGCCGTAGAAGAACACAAAAACTCTCTGATCACACTCTTAATCTCATGGCTGTTAGACGGGAGATGAAGCTGCAGTCTTCAGCAGCTTTGACAGCATACAAGCAACTGAACAGGCAGATCTCCAAATGCATGCGGCGGGACTTACGCAACTTTAATACTGCTTTATTGAGGAAGCGATCGAGCGGAACCAGGGCTCCAAAGTCTTTGCCAGAGATCTGTCTGCCAGAAAGAGCCAACTGTCGAAGCTTAAGACCGAATGTGGTAGCATCGTTTTCGGGACACCTGAAATTTTGAGTGAGATTGAGAGGTTCTATGGGCAGCTAAACAATTACGAAGTCTACTGTACTACACGCCAATTGAACCAAAATGACGGTGTGGTTATCTATATAAAAAAATCGCTAAAACACAAAGTAAAAGAAGTAACATTACAGCAAGCATCATGCCCGCAGGTAGATGTTCTAAAGTTCTAAATAACACCGTATTATGCATTTATCGGTCTCCATCGTATCCAAATGCTGAAAACTTTGTAAATTCATTAGACTCTCATCTCGAGTCACTCCTTCACATAGTAGTATTATAATAGCAGGTGATATTAATATAAACATTAGGCCTCAAACTACGGAACGACCACAGGAATACAAAAACAGAATGTACTACTTAGACATGCTTGCAAACTGTGGTATATTAGCCGGCCATCCTCTACCTACAAGAGAGCAAAACTGTTTAGATCACTTTATGCTAAAAATAAATAAATCTAAAAATAAAGCATCAATCGCAGTTATGCATACCACCACTACGGATCATTCTACTACGCTCCTTTCAATTTCTAAATTAAAAAAACAACTAAAAGATAATGAAAGTAAACAAACTACAAACTTTGAAAATGCTTTAAAATACCTACAGACTAAAAACTTATCAGAATTATTATTTTGTAGCGATCCATTGGCTGTAACTAACAAGTTAATAGATAAAATTACTGAAAGTCTTAAACTAAATACATCAGTGTCTACTATCCCATGCAGTAAAAGAATAATACAACCGTGGATATCTGCAGGAATCTTACGCTGTATAAGAAACAGAAATAAACTTCAGCAAAACTTACGAAAAGACCCACATAATGACATTCTTCGCCTAACATACAGACGATACAGGAATTACTGTAACAATGTAATAAAAATAATGAAAAGACAATATGACAGAGAAAATATTATTAAATCCTAAAATAACAATAAATTATTATGAAAAATATAAAAAATATCACTTACAATAATAAATCACGAAATACTAACACTGACATAGACATAGACGAAGTTAAAAATATAATTTTAAGCTTAAAATCAAACTTGGCTCCTATTATTTCCCACTTAACTAATCTATGTTTCGATACAGGGATATTCCCTGCACCATTAAAGCAGTCTATTATTACACCTGTGTACAAGGGCGGAGACAGAGATGACATTAGTAACTACAAACCAATTTCCGTTCCACCAGCAATATCTAAAATTCTGGAAAAGTTACTTAATATAAGATTACTCAACTTCTTAAATAAATTTGATATATTAGCATCCACACAGTTTGGCTTCAGACAAGGAAGATCGAAAGAAGATACAATTCTTGAATTAAGCACATTTGTAATAGAACAACTCGACCACAGTAAAAAATGTTTGTCGGTCTTCCTTGATCTGAAGAAAGCATTCGATACCGTTTCTGTCCCTACCCTTGTGCACAAGCTTGAAAAAATTGGAATAAAAGGGACTCCGCTTGCTCTTTTCGAAAGCTACCTGTCGGAGAGAAAACAAAAGGTAAAGCTTCCTGGTGTGAAGTGGGATGCGGGATGTCATCATATGGCCACTTTGTCTTGCGTATGTGGACTATGAGAAAGCCTTTGATTCCGTCGAAATTTGGGTATATCGAAGTGCTGAAGTGTTTGTACAGTAGGGCTACGATGGCTATCCGAATACAGAAACAGAGTACGAAACCTATCCAACTGCAGAGAGGTGTAAGACAGGGTGATGTTATATCCCCGAAACTCTTCATCATCGCTGTATTGGAAGACGTTTTCTAGCTACTGGACTGAAAGGATACGGTATTAACGTCAATGGCGAGTACATCATTCGCCTTCGATATAGTCCTTATGGCAGAATCGCTGGAGGACCTAAGCACTATGCTCAATGACCTTAATAGTGTCTCCCAATGGATAGGTCTTAAAATGAACATGTACAAAACAAAATTCATGTGTAACGTCCATGTCACACCTATGCCGGTAGTTGTTGGGAGCACTAAGTCGAGTTATTGACGAGTATGTTTACACTCGTCAATAAATTAGTACGTGGTAGAGCTATGCTGCAGCTATATTAATAGTATAGTTGTAGCACGAATGGGTCGGCTCGGCCGGGAAGGACCACGCTCTCACAGAATACCAGCGTACAGCTTAATGCTGCTGTGTTTCGTATGGTGAGTGTAGAAAACCGGAGACCCTTTTACTGGAAAAGAGGCATTCTATCTTAGTCCTCACGGGTGACAACGCATCTGCATTTTGATTCGTAATCGAGCATAGATGTAGATGTCTATGGGTCACAGCAACCACTTACCATCTGGTGGACTGTGTGCTCGTTTGTCACCCTTATTCTATAAAAAAATAACTTCGAGCTAATAGTATGTCCAACTTCGACCGAGAGGTCAATCGACGGATTCAACTCGGCTGGGCAGTGTTCGGAAGATTACGACACATCTTCTCGTTAGGCATACCTCAAAACCTCAAAACAAGATTGTTCAACCAGTGCGTGATGCCAGTGATGACGTATGGATCTGAGACGTGGTCTTTCACCGGTAGCCGTATGAGGAAGATCAAGGTCGCTCAGCGAACTATGGAGAAGGCTATTCTCGGGGTTTCTCTGCGTGATAGACTTAGAAACGAGAATCCGCAGTAGAACCAGAGTAACCGACATAGCCCAACGGATTAGTAAGCTAAAGTTGCAATGGGCCGGCTATATGGCCATTGTTTGAATAGTGACTTGATCGAGTGTTCTTAGCTATGATTCAAGAAAATCTTTTCAGCAATTTGAAGATCATCAGCTTTTTGTTTTCAGGGTTTTAACACTTTCAATTTAAGTCATACCATAACTAGCTGTACCTCGCGATTTCAACCGCGCATATCATGACGTAGATCATGATATGACATCTCGCTCATATAATAGAATTATTTTAGCTACAAAATTGGCAAAATTTATTGAGTAATTTTATTTATCGGTATATGTAAGTTATAAAGTAAAGTTAAATTTTATCCACTCTCCTCACCCTCCCAGTGAGCTTCACTCCCCCACCCCGCGTGCCCCAGAAAATGTCCTGAAGCGCAGTTTTACACGATACTTGAAAAGTGTGGAGAAATAAATTATACCTCTCCATTATTTTGCCAATGTTTTATTTCGCTGAATGACCGAATGAATTAAATTTTCAAAATAGCATAGCAATGTGAAACCTTATACTAAAATGGGTGCAGCGGAAAACCTAAGACGAAACTAAATTTCTGCTGTACCGCATTTCATAATTCACTGTTGTGTACAATATATAACATAATAATTCTTAATGATTTCTTATATTTACGCGAACACTACACATTGAATTAAACTACTTTTACGGATTATATCGCGTTTAATTAACTTATTTTATTAATTCCCGACGTTTCGGGTGCTTTACAGCACCCATGGTCACGGGGGACTGAGGTGATTGACGTCCCAATGTCAAAGTTAATACGCAGTACCTTCAGCTTTTTTAATTATTAATTTTGGTCCGATCTACGCAGAATGAACTAACTGTGTCTTGAAGTCTTGCAGTGGTATGTTTGGGTTTAGTTTTAATTTTATTAATTACAGGATCCCAAGCAGGTGGTAGTACCCAGCCTCCCTCTCTATTGAAATTAGGATGTTTTTTAATTTCAATAGCCTCACGTATCATCCTTGGCAGGCATCGATGTTCTTTCGTGAGAATCTGTGGTTTATCAAATCTAATGTAATGGCTCTACCCATTTTATAGGTGGTAGAGCCATGCTGCAGCTATATTAGTAGTATAGTTGTAGCACGAATGGGTCGGCTCGACCGGGGAAGGACCACGCTCTCACAGAATACCAGCGTAAAATAGCAGCTTAACACTGCTGTGTTTCGTATGGTGAGTGTAGAGAACCGGAAACCCTTTTTACTGGAAAAGAGGCATTCCATCTTAGTCCTCCCGGGTGATAACGCATCTGCATTTTAGTTCTTTATTGAGGATAGATGTAGATGTCTATGGGTCACAGCAACCACTTACCACATAGAGATATACCTATGGAGGCGGCATATTCTACTATAGAAATAATAGTTATACAAATATCTATAATATCGACACACACTTGTCAAAAACAGTTTTGTCTCTTTTTAACAAAGCAGTAGCTGCAATAGAAAAGAGAGAGAACTACACTTTGTCAAGTGCTTATTTTCGTAACACTTTCGTGTGACGTCATTAGCTCATCCATGCGTGACTGCGCCGCCATGTTAAGCGCCAAGTTTTGTGGTATATCTGCTGTCAAACTGTCAAAAAGCAGTGACAAAGTGTTGTACTAGAAATTATTTTAATTGATTAATTTTGTTCAGAAATGAATAAATAATATTAATAGTTTATAATTCCCGGATATCATGTTTTATGATCATGCCAGATTTTCGAATTACAAATAAACAAAATTAATGTACCTACCTGCGAAAAATAATATTTTTCATTTAAAATCTGAATATATATTATATTAAAAATAGTATAATATGGGATTATAATACGGGATCAGGGATCTCCATCCCATAATAATATTGTACAGTAAACAAATTTGGTATACAAGCAAAAAATCTTCTCAAGAATCTTCACACTACTCTGTCAATATTCATTTTTATTGTGTACGTTATAACTTTTTAACTTTGTTCACAATTATATAAATGATGTAAAAACTTGAGTAAGTACTTAGCACACTCAGAACATTGTTTAAAACAAGTTGCAAGTTAGCTGCCTGCATACTTAACTCTTTGTTTGACTGTACCTAATACAAGAAATCTGTAGCAGAGTATGCACTGCATAAGTGTACATATGTGGTGAAGCCTGGTGAAGCAGCTCAAGCGAAACTTAAGGGATAGCAATCCAAATCTAATTTGACAACCCAACAATATCCATTGCTTCATGTGATTGAAAAATTCGTTTGCTCGACAACAAAAACAACGCAATGGATATTGTTAAACTGTCAAATTGGTATGGTTTGTCATTTTGGTGTGTTACACAATTAGGTTACGGATTTAATTTCTATCTACACAAAAGCCATAAAACTGCCAGACACATTATTTATATTAATCAACAATTATCTATATAAATACCTACGGAATAAAATAAATAAAGCAACAAATTCAATTATATGAAATGAGAACAAATTCATATTAGTAAAAATATCGATATCAGCTGCCCATATTGCTGAGTTACAACCCTATAAAAGGCGGCCATTTTATGCTCCAGTGTATTGTAGGTAGTCACGCTAATTCTGTAGGTATGCCCAGTCCATATAGTTCTAAGTCAGTGACTTACCATCAGGTGGACTGTGTGCTCGTTTGTCACCCTATCCTAAAAAAAAAATACAAAATTATACTCAACCAAATCTAAGAAATACCTTTTGACGTTTCACATTGATCACTCCGCAATAACTTTGTACAAGCGTACTCACTCGATTTAAAATAACCTTTTACGTAAATTGAAAGAATTATACAGTTATCTATATTGCAATACAAAATGTGTAGTTCTTTATCACTAATTAAAATTAGAATCTTTCAAATAAAGCAAAATATTAAAAATTACCTGATTCAACTTTTATGCTTGACGTTGTTTCAATTATATATCGTTATGCACATTACCGTAGTGTATGGATGATTCAAATTCATGCTAATGCGAATAATCGAGAAAAATATTCAAATAATCGAACTCACTGATAAATTTTGTGTTTTTGAGTTGTCTGTTTATAATTTATTCTAGTATTAATCTAGATAAAACTGTAAATGACTACAAACTTTAAGGAATCGATATCTCCTAAGAATCGAATATTGTAGGTACCGATTTTTCAGTTGCAATGCCTAGTCCAATAAATGTGACAGCTGTCAAAATGTATTTTTTAGATTTGGTGGAGTATATTATAAAAATATATCATTTATTATATTAGCGCCTGCCAGTATCTGGCGATTTTCCGTACAGGCCCGGACGTTTGGCGCGTTAAAAAGAACAATGGTCAGGCGCTTGACTGGTTAACATAAATCAATATTTAAGGCTAGCTAAGAGGTGTAGCCTTATGCTAGATAGCCTATACTATTCCCCATGAATCTGGCTAAATATACATAAAAAAAATCATATCGAACTGGTAGTTTCAGAGATTAGCGTGTTTAAACCATAGATTTAGTAACTAACGTTAGAATATATTGGCAACACGAAAGAGAAAGAGCATAGTTTACGCGTATGTTAGAGCGAGAAAGATAGACCATTCACGTATACACTAGCATCATCATGTATGTCTGGCATCATTCGTGAACAAAACAAATCCCGCTTGTATTTGCAAACTCTCAGGTTTTAAAGTGTAAATTATGACTAGGTGGGTAGTACCTAAATATAACTCACCTCAGAAAGAAAACCCACATTATTATACATTTAACTCGTTGGTACGATTGAAATGTTTAGCTGTCTAAATGCTGTGTTTTAGAGTAGGTAGTTAAGTTTCGGGAGCGGTGCTGAAGCTTTTTAAAAACTAAAAATATGTCTTGACGACTTTTATTAACTATTACTATTACATTACAATAATGTATTAAAACTATTCAGTGCAATACTGACTTCCTTAACTACGTGATTACATTACTGCGATGAGAATTATAATGAATTCTATTCTAAATGCTTTTATAGGATGGTCAAAACAAGTCTGTTGACTGAAAGTATGACGCCTTGGTTTGACCAGCAATAACAATTATACAGTGGAGTCAGCGTCTTCTGTAACGTTACACTTCATAACATGTTTTCAGTAATCCAATATCAAAAGCTTTTTAATCGGCACAATTCGTGGTCAACATGTTATTGTAAAATGATGGCTACTTGCAATTATCATGTTGACGAGTAATCTAATATCAAAAGCTTAGTCAGGACAATTTGGGATCAACAGGTATTAAGGCTATTTCCAGACTGCATAACTCCTCCCCCCTTAATTTCAAAATGATCAGAGGGATTTTTATATTCGCTCTGATTATTTTGATTAAAAAAAATTATATTTATAAATTATTAACACACAAATGAACATGATTATAATTAAATATAACAATAGAGTTCCGAAGCTAACACTTTTCACACTTATAAATTTTTCACGGTTATCTTTTACTTCATTTTCACTTATTTTCAAAAGGGCGTGAACATTTAGTTCAAGATTTGTTAAATCACTAGTGTCCAAGGTGATAGATCTGCTTTTCGGCTGGTATTGGATAGCAAGAGCTCGTACTATGCTAGAATCTCATACGAGCATCTTCCACTTGAAGTTGTGACTTGTCGTCATAGTGCAGGAACATAGGGCCTCGTAGTTACGAGACTGAGAGACCATTCAGAACCTTTTACTAATAGGTATGGGTATTAAGGAATAAAAATTTTCGTTTAAAGGAAGTGGTAACGGTATGGCTGTATAGTGATTATATTTTTGTATAATTGGTATCTAAAACGAATGTTATTTGACTTCCATTAATTTTATACATTGTTCTATAGTTTACTTAATTATTATAGAGATGTTGGTGAGATAGATTTCAGACAATTCTATTTAAAAGATTTTCAACCTCGTCATAAGTCACTGTATACAACCAATGCATTAAAGTTTTTTTGCATATATTTAATTGTATTCGACATGTATGCATATCATGCATGTGCTGTGGGGTTCCTCCAGTTGCACGGCGGCACACACTTCCTGGCTCGCGCTCTGAATCTGTAATGGTACGAACACAACCAGTTCGGACTGTCAGGCGTTCTGCTGCTCCTGGTAGCTGACCGAGAAAAATTCCTGTTCCTGCTCCTGCTCCTACTCCTGCCTCTGTTTCTTTCCCCGTCCTGATTCATTTCTGCTATTTTCAGGTTTATTTTTGATATCTCCGCTATGATTGCTGCTACATCGTATGCTGTCACAGGTTCTTGTCGAATCCGGGAAACCTCACTGATGCGTGCCGGCTGGTAGGTTTCCATAATTTTGTTTTCCGCAAGGTGTCCGAGCATAGCCGCGAGCAACGCGTATTTTATCGGGGTCACCACATATAGGTTTATGTGTGGGTGTGTGTGTGTGTGTGTAGGTTAGCGTGCGGAGGGGGAGTGAAACGACTGTTCTCTATTGAGTCATAAGCGCAACTGTTTATTGTAATATCAGCATGTCCTCTACAGAGGAACCCCTTGGCTGTCCCGTGGTGTAGGGCAGGCCCGAGGTGGCCACTCCGAGTTGGCTTGGTGAGCCCACTTCGGATGTGTGTCGGTGGGCTGCGGCGAGAGGGGTGTCGTCTCACCCTACCGCTGCAGCCGAGGTGGAGTCGCGGAGGAAAAGGAATGTTGGTATGACGAAGCGCCACTCGCCCTATCCTCCGCGACTCTGACGGGGCCGCACCGTTGATGCGGTGGTGGTGGGGCCGCCGAGGGAGAGGAGTGTCGGTATTGCGAGGCACCGCTCTCGCTACCCTCCGCAGCCGAAACTTGGTTGACGGCGGAGCCAGAGACCAGATCCACCGCTGGGGTTGGGAAAGCCGGTGCTACCAAGCGCTCGATTTTCATGGCCTCCGCGTATCGGACTTGGGGGAGCCCGCTGCGCAGGTAGACCGTGGAGGGGGGCGTGCCTTGTGTTCCTGGTGCGCCTTGCCTGAGGAGGAAAATGGGGAGGGGAGGTCCGCCCCCGAGGTGGGGCTGGTATGGGGCGGCCGGCGCTGGTAGGGCCGCGAATGTGTGCGAAAGCCTTCCTGTGGCCCTGCCAATATGCGGCGAAGGTGGAGCACCATGGGGTTTTAGTCGGTGCGAGTCCAACATAACCCGTCCTTGCCCCCGCGAGGCGGGTATGAAAACAAAATCAAAAACAACGGTCAAAATTAAAAACCGTGATACAAAGGTACCTTTGTATCACGGTTTTTATTTTGAGTAGAGTCATAGAGTCAGTAATGGGTACCTGTGAAGGTCGTTTAATGTCCTAATAGGTATAATCATGACGTTATTAAATATATATGGTCATGTTAGAGTAAGTTTTGATAAGTGTATTCTATTTAAGGTCTTAAACTTAACTTAAGAAATAAATTAAATAAAACAATGTATAAAATTTAAGATCTCCTGAAATGGAAGTCAAATAACATTCATTTTAAATACCAATTATGCAAAAATATAATTACTATACAGCCATCCCGTTACCACTTCCTTTAAACTAAAATTTTAATTCCTTAATACCCATACCTACTGGTAAAAGGTTCCGAAAAGGTCTCGCTCGCTCAGTCTTGCATCTACGAGGCCCTATGTTCCTGCACTATGGCGACAAGTCACAACTTCAAGTGGAAGATGCTTGTATAAATGCTCTAATGAAATTCTAGCATAATACGAGCTCTTGCTATCCAGTACCAGCCGCAAAGCAGATCTATCATCTTAGACACTAGTGATTTAACAAATCTTGAACATTTAAATGACCTTTTGATAATATGTGAAAGTGAAGTAAAAGATAACTGTGGAAAATTTATCGATGTGAAAAGTGTTAGCATCTGTACTCTATTTTTATATTTAATTCTAATTATGTTATTTTGTGAGTTAATAGTTTATAAATATAATTTTTATAATGTTTTAATCAAAATAATCAGAGCGAATATAAATATCCCTCTGATAATTTTGAAGTTAAAGGGTTATACAGTCTGGAAGTAGCCTTAATACCTGTTAATCCCAAATTGTCCTGACTAAGCTTTTGATATTAGATTACTCGTCAACATGATAATTGCAAGTAGCCATCATTTTACAATAACATGTTGATCACGAATTGTGCCGATTAAGCTTTTGATATTGGATTACCGAAAACATGTTGTTATGAAGTATAACGTTACAGAAAACGCTGACTCCACTGTATAGTTGTTATTGCTGGTCAAACCTCGGCGTCATACTTTCAATTAACAGACTTGTTTTGACCATGCTATAGAAGCCGTTGCATTTAGAATAAGATTTATTATAATTCTCATCGTAGTAATATAATCACTTAGTTAAGGAAGTCAGTATTGCACTGAAATAGTTTTAATACATTATTGTAATGTAATGTAATAAATGTCATCGATACATATTTAGTTCTTTTTAAAAAGCTTCAGCACCGCTCCCGAAACTTAACTAAGTACTTTTATTATTCTTATTTTTTTATATGCAACATAGTTTTATGATTCTCTGTTTATGCAACGTCAATTTTCTAATTTTAAAGTTGTTTATTTTATAAAATTAAAACATTATTTTAGAATCCAATAATTATTTATGTTTTAAAGTAACCAACCACAAAAGAAGTACTAGCGCACAGACTAATATGATGCTTACGCATTACTAGCGCAACCAACTATGCGTTTCGACCACAGACTAACTAGGGATTCTATCAAGAAGCTTCTTGGCGTAGCTTCTTGGAGATTCCATGTTAAATTTCGACTGGTATCTTCACTGACTTAGAAGTATATGGACTGGGCATACCTACAGAATTAGCGTGACTACCACAATACACTGGCGCATAAAATGGCCGCCTTTATAGGGTTGTAACTCAGCAATATGGGCAGCTGATATCGATATTTTTACTAATATGAATTTGTTCTCATATCATATAATTGAATTTGTTGCTTTATTTATTTTATTCCGTAGGTATTTATATAGGTACAGGGCTATATTTTCAATCGTCAAATAACTTATCTGAGGAATAAATAATGTGTCTGGCAGTTTTATGCTTTTGTGTAGATAGAAATTAAATTCATAGCCTAATTGTGTAACACACAAAAATGACAAACCATACCAATTTGACAGTTTAACAATATCCATTGCGTTGTTTTTGTTGTCGAGCAAACGAATTTTTCAATCACATGAAGCAATGGATATTGTTGGGTTGTCAAATTAGATTTGGATTGCTATCCCTTAAGTTTCGCTTGAGCTGCTTCACCAGGCTTCACCGCATATGTACACTTACGCAGTGCATAATCTGCTACAGATTTCTTGTATTAGGTACAGTCAAACAAAGAGTTAAGTATGCAGGCAGCTAACATGCAACTTGTTTTAAACAATGTTCTGAGTGTGCTAAGTACTTACTCAAGTTTTTACATCATTTATATAATTGTGAACAAAGTTAAAAAGTTATAACGCACACAATAAAACTGAATATTGACAGAGTAGTGGGAAGATTCTTGAGAAGATTTTTTGCTGGCATACCAAATTTGTTTACTGTACAATATTACTGGGATGGAGATCCCTGATCCCATATTATAATCCCATATTATAGTATTTTAATATAAAATATATATGTATATATTCAGATTTTAAATGAAAATAGTATTTTTCACAGGTAGGTACATTAATTTTGTTTATTTGAAATTTGAAAATCTGGCATGATCATGAAACATGATATCCAGGAATTATAAACTATTAATATTATTTATTCATTTCTGAACAAAATTAATCTATCAAAATAATTTCTAGTACAACACTTTGTCACTGCTTTTGACAGTTTGACAGCAGATCTACCACAAAACTTGGCGCTTAACATGGCGGTGCAGTCACGCATGGATGAGCTAATGACGTCACACGAAAGTGTTACGAAAATAAGCACTTGACTAAGTGTATTTGTCTCTCTTTCCTATTGCAGCTACTGCTTTGTTAAAAGAGACAAAACTGTTTTTGACAAGTGTGTGTCGATATTATAGATATTTGTATAACTATTATTTCTATAGTAGAATATGCCGCCTCCATAGGTATATCTCTATGGGTATCTTTATTATTACAGTCATCTTTCAAACTGTCACCTGTCATAGTTTCTTCTGTCAATCTCTCATCTATAAGATAACCTCAAATTGTAATGTATTGTAAACAAACTACAACTTTAGTGTTATTTTTCTCATTTTGATATACATAAATAGTTATTTAAAAATATGTATGGCCAAAAACCAATTTTCATACGGCCAGGTGTGTAATAAATAAAGTAATATGTCAAAAGATAGAAGTTAATTTAAGAATAACTTTTGAAGAACTTAAACCACCTGCAGCCTATTATGGCTGTAGCACAAATGGGTCGACTCGACCGGGGAAGGTCCATTAGCTCGCACAAAACAAGTGTCTAATAGCAATATAATGTTGCTGTGTATCGTATTGTGAGTGACTAACCTGAAACTTTACAGGTAACGAGGTATTACATCTTAGTCCTCAGGGATGAGAATGTATTTGCATTTTGATCCTTAATCGCGGATAGACTTAGAAGTAAATGTGAATAGGCCACAGTAAACTATCTTTATTTTGCAAAAGAGAGCCATAAGACCAATTTATAAACTAGGTCCAAAGGAGTCTATTAGAGAAATTTTTTAATCAATTATTATACTAACTGGTCTATCAGTGTATTTACAAAAATTTAATGTATGTACAGAAGAACAAAATTAGTTTTATTAACAACTTAAGTTAAAAATAAAACCCAAAACAAAACACCTGATGATCTTCAAACGGCTGAACAGATTTTTTTGAAACATAACTAAGGATACTCTTAAGACTCGCTTCAACGAAAAACTTGATCAAAATCGGTTCATCCGTTCAGGAGCTATGATGCCACAGACAGACACACACATACACACTACAAACTTATAACACCCCTCTGTTTTCGTCGGGGGTTGAAAACAGTGATGTGCATTCTGTAAATACTAGGAATAAGCATAAGCTAGTTATACCAGTTACTCAACTCCATAGAGTCAGTAATGGGTTGGATTTAGAATCGTGTGGCAGGAATTTGGGGGAGTAAGGTGTTTTATTTGGTAAGGGTTTGGTCCCCGATTATAATAGTACCACTCACATTAAAAGGTAATGCACCGTTATCGAAAAAATAAATAAAAACTATTATAACCTAAAATGCGTATGGAAAAACGTATGCAATATTACTGTGAAAGCTGGATAGCATACAGAATTTTGTGTAAGTGCGACAAGGACGTAAGACTAAACTGCCCAGAAA
This sequence comes from Parnassius orleans, assembly GCA_029286625.1. Lineage (NCBI taxonomy): Eukaryota > Metazoa > Arthropoda > Insecta > Lepidoptera > Papilionidae > Parnassius > Parnassius orleans. The sequence goes on from JAGSMP010000225.1 coordinate 38,501, forward strand.
TACTTGAACACCCAGAAATACTTTCAGTTGTGATAGGTTAGAATGTTGTGGCGGGAGCGAAGGCAACCTGACTTTATAGATAAGATATCTGATCTGATTGAATCTGTACTAAAATGGAATCAGCAGGGCCCGACTCCACGTAGTCTTGTCTGCCCTTCTCCTAGAGTGTTTTTATAAAGCCGTAGGTGCGGAGGGCGAGCAGTCCCCGCCCGCCGACGATAAATGTTATCATTTTATGGTTAGGTCTATGGGATTTTCTTTTTGATTTTTCTCAAGAACGGTGATTTTTCTCAAGAACATTTTAATGGGAGTGGTGTCGGGGGTAAGGGGACTCTCACCCTCTCCCCTCATCCCCTGCACCCCCCCTCCTGCCAAACGATTCTAAATTTCAACCTCAGTAATTCCTTCACGAGGCAATGTATACACTTTTACAACAAAGTCCCAGAAAATATGAAGAACATATCTATCAAAAAGTTTAAAATTTTAATGAAGTAAAAATTGTTCAATTAGGTTTATTATAGAATAGAATAGAATATTTTTTTATTCAATATAGATCACATGTGTAATTTTTATTGAAAGTCATTTTTTACTTTACTATTTTTTTAATTTACTTTTTTTTTATACTACTAAAGAATACATGATCGATAATAACCCTTAGGAATGAGGTGATATTGGTGCCATGCTGTTTCTAAATGTTTTCATATTTAATTGTATAACATATTATATTGTAAATTATGCTTTAAAAAAGATTTCTCCACTGAGTTTCTTGCTAGTTCTTCCCAGCTCAGCGGTTTTTTTCTGAACCAGTGGTAAATGCATAAATGACTTTCAATAAGTATTCTTGTAGACTATATAGTATATTGACGGCTCCATGGCGCAGTGGCTTAGCAATGAGTTGCAGTGCTTGGGGCCACGGGTTCGAATCCCGTACGGAACAAATATTTGTATGGCCTACAAGTAATTGTTCCAGGTCTGGATGTTTGTCCTTGTGCAATTTTTTTTATAGGATAATGATAACAAATAGTGTTTGTAAATTACCTCCACGATACAGGAGAAAATTCTAGTGTGCGGGTAACATTTAAAAAAAATATTCTATTCATTCGCCTTTTCATTAGGTAGACTATGTGATGGTTTGTTACTCTTATTTATAAATAAACGTGCATTAATCTGTATTTTGTCATTTTCAGGTGATGACACATTGTATCCAGTAAGAAATAAAGATGGTGCTGTGGAAACTTTGTTAAATCCTAATGTAGACTCGGCTTTATCAGTGGATAGCGACTCTAAAAGTAATTTTGTGTACAACAGATATCATCACTTACCTCTAGAAGCTCAGAGACAAAAATTACCAGTGTTTCAGTATAGGAATCATATACTATACTTATTAGAAAAGTACCAAACTTTAGTATTAATAGGTGAGACAGGATGCGGAAAGTCCACACAAGTTCCACAAGTAAGTGGTGAATTTTTATTATTTACTGTTGCAGCCTATTGATTACCGAGCTTAGAGTATTTATAAGCACAGCTTGCTTATAAATACTCTAAATTATTGAGCTTATTCTCAATCGATCCATGACTTAAAAATCTCTACATAGTATAAAACAAAGTCGCTTCCCGCAGTCTGTATGCTTAGATCTTTTAAACTACGCAATGGATTTTGATGAAATTTTTTGTGTGTGTTTGAATTGGACCCTAGATGGTTTAGTCAATCTAAATAAATCTTGGACCCGTTAGGTGGCGCTGTAATTGAGATCTCGAAATCGGCCGTGCAAAGTCGGGGCGGATTGCTAATATTACTTATAATATAGGTGACTGAGCTTTAAGTGTTAGTAGAAAGTTAAGTGTTACAAAAATATAATTTTCTCAGGGATCGCACCTATCCTAAAATACTTTTAAAGTAAGATATTATAGTAACATAAGTATTAAATTTCATCCAAAACATTACAGTCGTGTCCGAGAAACCAATTACATTTACATGTATACTTATGTATACTTTTTTAGGACTATTTTGTAGGACTACGCTCTCACAGAATACCAGCGTAAAATAGCAGCTTAATGCTGCTGTGTTTCGTATGGTGAGTGTAGAGAACCGGAGACCCTTTTTACTGGAAACGAGGCTTTCCATCTTAGTCCTCAGGGGTGACAACGCATCTGCATTTTGATTCTCATTCGAGGATTAAGGCCCTAAGAGCAGGTGAAATGCCTAAATTCTTGGAAATTTAAGTAAAAAAATCACAATAACTGTTCATTTAATCCGCAAAGAAAAAATACAGGGTGACAGAAGAAGACTTAATAAATGTTTTTAATTAAACAAAATTGTATTTTTGTGAACCGCTTATTAGAAAAAAAAATCCCCAAAGAGTACCTATCTTTGTCATATTTTGCAAAATTTCTCCAAAACGGCAAAAGCTCTTTAAATAGTTTACACTAAAAAAAGGTCTTAAAAATATTAATATTTTTAATTGAGTGTTTTATTTTTATTCCCCGTTATACTAGAGAAAATACCATTTTTCCCCGAAATTGAATATATTCCCGCGAGCGTGTCTGCTCCGTCCTGTAATCCCCCGCGAGCTCTGTTGCACTTGCAGATGCACAATTAGGCATGTCGATTCACATTTAAAAAAATCGATCTCCGAATCGATTCGAACCGAACATACTAGAATCGATTATCGATTAAATCGAGCATTAAAAGATCGATTTTCGATTAATCGCGACATTTTCAAACATCAAGGTTTCAGAACTTGCGATTTTTTTCTTAAATAGAACTTTTATAATTACATTTTATGTTTTATAATTATGCATTTGTTGCAGTTCATTGTATCTACAGTATATAAATTGTTAGGCGCTAATAAAATATGTAAATAAGGATTTGAGGAACCGAAATAAACTTCCGTTGGGTTTGGATAAAACAATTATATTATGATCACCAATATTTAAGAGGGGGTTCTTCTGTTTTGGATCTAAAACATTCTAACACTATAAGATAACCAACACGTGTTCTTTAATGGTTTAGGTATAAACAAATAGGCTGAATCCGTTACGTGAAAAATAGCTCTTCATGTTGTGTCAATGTGTTGGTCTTCTACATCAGTATTTTACTAGATGGTAGGATTCTTTTCCGCTTATTAGTCCAGTACAATCCTCTTACCAATTTCATTGGACAAGCTGCAGTGCATGCACTGGTGTGTTCTGGTCTGATTAGAGAGCCAATATAATTACAGACTATGAGGCATTCCATCTTAGATGACAACGTAGTAACTTATATGTGGCCTTCTTTGTTTAATGTTGTTAAAATTCATATCAGACTAGCCTGTATAGTTTCATATCTTTGCCTGCCATAATTGTCGAATCGTAAAAACTACAACTAACTAAGACAATTTAATTTAATTTTTTTCCAGATTTCGATAGGCCATAAGCTTGATTAGATAAAACATAGTAAATTATTTTATTGTACCATCAATATTTGTTTCGCTACTATACTTTGATTTACTCTCAAGGTGGTACGTACAGACGCTAGAAGACATGAATTTATGTAATCATGGATTGGTTTATTAAGATCACAGAGTACTTTTTATATACTGATTAAGATCATTTTATTCAATACTAGCTGGTATCCAGCGCGTAGGCTAATGCAGAAGAAATTATTGTGGAATTATCGTTTAAAATTTGGCAGAGTTATATTGTTTAATTAGGAATGATGATGTATTAGTTTCAAATGAAACGCGCGCCACCTACTGTAAGTTAATTGTACTATGTCGATAACCTTCGTGCAAGTGCAAGCAATATTTGTCTAAGTTTTACAGCAATATGATGAACGGTATGACGCTAGATAGCATGAATTTATGAAATCATGGATTGGTTTATTAAGATGACAGATTTTGTTCAGACTTACTTAACATTTATCTTTATATTTTGGCCAGTTTACACAATATTTTTATGAATTATAGCTTATGTGTTAATCCGATGTATGAGCTATATTATTGTAGTTTCATTAAAATCCATACAGTAGTTTTTGAGAGAAAGAGTAACAAACATCCATACATCCTCACAAACTATCAAAATTTATAAGATTATATATTAATATATTATAGTAGGACTAGTTGTATCCGGCGCGTTGCTACTGCAGAAAAAATTATTGCGGAATTATCGTTTTAAATTAAGCATTTATGTATATTGTTTAATTAGGAATGATGATGTTTATGTTTCAAATAAATTTGAAACGCGCGCCACCTACTGGAAGTTAATTGTACTACGTCGATAACCTTCGCGCAAGTGCAAGCAATATTTGACTAAGTTTTACCACAATCTAATGAATGGTGTGACGCTAGATGGCATGAATCGGTTTAATATATTTTTATACTTGACGCTAGCAGAATCCATTGGAAGTTGCCAAACTAGGGAAAAAAATATTTTTATGAATTATAGCTTATGTGTTAATCTGATGTATGAGCTATATATTATTGTAGTTTCATTAAAATCCATACAGTAGTTTTTGCGTGAAAGAGTAACAAACATCCATACATCCTCACAAATTTTCACATTTATAAGATTATATTTATATTATAGTAGGACTAGTTGTATCCGGCGCGTTGCTACTGCAGAAGAAATTATTGTGGAATTATCGTTTTAAATTTGGCAGTTATATTGTTTAATTAGGAATGATGATGTATAAGTTTCAAATAAATTTGTCAGTAGGAGACGCGCACCACCTACTGGAAGTTAATTGCCCTATGCCTATAACTTTCGCGCAAGTGCAAGCAATAATTTGACTAAGTTTTATCGCAATCTGATGAACGGTATGGCAATGCATAAAATACTAACAAACAAATCTTTTTTATATTAGATGGTAAATTTCATTTATTTAATAAATTTGTTAATTTTTAAATAAAACAAAAGACTTTAGAAGTTTTATTTATTCCTGAAGATTTGTTTCTCTTTTTAGTGTCTAAAGAAGTTTTCATATCAAAAACCCAATAACACTTTCCCCGACCCGGGGATCGACCCCAGGTCATTTTAAATTAATAGAATCAGGCGCCACTTTGCGGAAATCCATTATATTAAAGTTGGAAAAATATACTTTGCCAATATCCGCTCAATAAAATAAAATGCACCTTCAAACTAGGTAAGACACATCATTTTATTTTATTGAGCGGATATTGGCAAAGTAAATTTTTCCAACTTTAATACCAGGTCATTTTGCTCAGCAGTCGCGCTTGCGACCACTTTTTTTTTTTTCGTGGGGAAATCCTCATGGATACCTTCCGCTGCGGGGGCAACGAAAAGGTTATGCCGAACTCCTACCGGCTAAAACCCCACGGTGGTCACCATCAGCGTATACGAGGGGTCCCGGATCTCCGTTCGGAACGCAACCGGGGCCCTCCATCGCTTTGCTACACTAATAGCACGTCCTGGGGCAGTACATGCTACCCCAGCACCTCGCAGTGCTATCACGATGTCTCGAGACCACTTCCGAGTCATCGTCCTCCTCGGGGTTACATAACTAGGCGTTCGAGGCCCCGCCCGAGCGTCTGCCCCGAAGGCCCGTTTCTGGTAGGGGAACACCGTTTTCAAAGGAGGCCGTGACGAACGCCTTGGCGACGTCGTCTCCGCGCGGGATCCGCCTCTCCCGATCCGCTCAGAAGCCTCCTTCTGAATCATAACAGATTCAGAAAGGTGGCTACGGCCCTCCGCCGAATCCCCGCTCAGCATCGCCGACACGACTGCTGGCGAGAGGTTCTGTCCGATGCGGTTTACCAGGATCGTTCGCTCCCGTTCCCACGCTGGGCATACTGCGAGCGTGTGGGAAGCGGAGTCCTGGTCCCGTCCACCACAGTGGAAGCAGTTCGCCGTCGCCTCGCGTCCGATCTTACACAGATAATCACCGAAGCACCCATGCCCGGTAATTATCTGTGTAAGTCTGTAGGTGAGTCTTCCTGCTCGTCGCTGCATCCAGGCTTCGAAGACCGGCAGGATTGCTCCAACGGGCGTTCTAGCGCACCTCAAGTCGAGAGCGCAATGACGCCAGAGCGTTTTGTCGTTCCTGCCGTTTAATTGATTCGAGCGCCTCTTCTGGCTCACTACTACCACCGCTCTGGCGGAGGGCACGGATTCGGAAGTACACCCTCGCGTCCATTTCCGCCAGTATATCTAGTGGTGGAAAGCGAGCCAGGATTGTCGCTGCCTCAAAGGATATAGTGCGGTATCCTCGTACGATCCGTATGGCCATCCTCCGCTGAACACTATAGATTTTACAGCGTCGGATGGCCAGCCTTTTGCCCTACAGCGCTCCATACAGAGCTACGGATCGTATAACTCCGCGCAGAGGCGACGTACTTCCTCCGTTGGTCCCCTAGATTGGGCAGTCTATGCATAGCACCGCTACCCTTTCGATCCGGGGACTAGGCGCTCGAAATGTTCTTCGAAGCCCCAGCGACTGTCCAGGTGGAGCCTAGGTACTTCATGTACCTCCCACCTGACATCAGACCCACCCACGCGGACACACGAGTCGGGTGGTTCCCTGCCCTGTAGTTTATGGAACCATAGGGCCTCGGTCTTGTGAGGCGCTATTTCTAATCCCAACTCGTGGATTTTGGCGACGACTTCGCCCCGAGTTCAGCGAGCTCCTTGGCCCCTTGAAAGTGATCCCGCTGCATTTTGATTCTTAATCGAGGATAAATGTAGATGTCTATGGGCCACAGTATCCACTTACCATCAGGTGGACTGTGTGCTCGTTTGTCACTCTTATTCTATAAAAAAAAATTATACTCAGGCCCATCAATTGGTATGGAAAACAATTTTTTTTACCAGGTTTCAAAAATCAATCAAAGTTCAAAAAATCAAAAATAATAAAATAAAATGTAGATCTGTATGTCTATACATACATATATTGATTTATGGCCGCTTAGTAACTGACGGTAACTCAGTACCTATATAACATCGTACAGTCACGCCAAAACTAAGAGGAGAGAATTGCTGTAGAAAACATAATAATTTATTGCAAAATTTTTGTGGTAAAATTAGAAAAAAAAACTTATCCAAGATACCCAATACGTTACAAAAAAAATATAACAAATAATAAACTTATGACTTTGCGTCAGTTTTTAAAAATGTTACAAGATATAACAAAAAGAAACAAAAATAAATATCAAAAAGTTCAGAATCTAATTGACGATATACAGCCGACACTTAATCACGCTTTTGGAATGAGAACAGCAATTTTACAATTGTGTTTACAAAACACTCAGTTGAACCTTGCAGCTTGTTCATTATTTTTATTATAAATACCTATAAATGTATATATTATTAATAAATCGTTCCCATAATATTTTGAATTATTTCTTATTTTGCCCTATCTGAAACGTTCTATACTCTATAGAAAATGTGGCATATGAAATGACCGACAATTAAACGTAGTGATTATATTCTCTTTGCTGACAATCACTAGAACATTTTATCTAGGTACAAAGATATTTTACGTTTACGTGGCCTCCTCATGATATTTTCTCAGCATTAGCACATGAGTAAAGAATACGGTTTCTTTACTCATGTGGCGTTAAATACCCTCCTGTGTCTGAAACGAATATGAATATTGCATATGTACAGGGTGATTTTGAAACGCCCGAAACAGACAGACGACAGTATTAACTATATCTTAGATGATGGGTGAAATATAAAATCGATCCTGACGAAAAAAAATCATCTTTTCACAACGTTTTATTAGCTTTATTCGCTCCATCGTGTTATTAAAGTTAAATAAAACGTTAATTTCGATAAAATAAAACATGAAAATACTTAAATATTAAACCAGCAGTGGAATTACTGAATTACAATCAGCTGACTAGGGTCAATGTGCGCGCGCCGAATTCGCGCGGCCAACAACGATGGTACCACAATACCTAATAATTTACAACACTTGTCTAAATACCTAACTTATCTACTTAACCTACTAATTTGCCACTGTGGTTGTCTCCACGTAGCCACTTTAATTCGAATTCACAGGTTAAATAAACCAAATAACTGGTTCGATTCCCCGCTAATGAAAAAAATACTTAAATAAAATGTTAAAAAGCTTAGTCATGCTTTTTTATCCATTGTGAAGGTATGTTTATTATTCTGATGTATTCAGTTATGTACCTTTTCAGATCAGTTCAGTACTAAGTAATTTAAAAAAATTAGGTATGAAACGGCTTACCGATCCTCCGTGGCCTTATGAGATTCTCCAAGGCACATTAATATGTTGCCGTATTCACGAGCACTATAAACGTACGCGTTAAGGAACGTTTATATCTACAGACTCAGTGCGTTACAGACAAGTGTCGTCGCAGACACCCACAGACACCATTTATTTACATCTAGCGTGCCATAAGTGTGTCGTGTCAGACATCGACAGACACCGTCGTGGGCATCGGACGCGACCGCTCTCACTGCAGTTATTGAATAGCTTTAGTAGGAAAAGCACGTTTATTTTTGCAGAAAATGTTCAGACACTTCTCTGTGGAAGATTTAGTAATAATTGCATTGTTACTAGAAGAAGAAGGCCGGGATAAAACTAAAAAATGAGCAAAACGCATGGCCGTTCATCCTATGCTCAAGAAGAGAAAATTAGAAGGAGAATATTGGACACTGTTTAAAGAACTTATTGACGATGAAGAAAAATTTTCTTATACTTTCGTATGAGTCGGTTTCAGTTTGATATTTTACTAAAGAAAATAGAACTGCTGATAACCAAACAAGATACAGTTTTCAAGGAAGCCTTGTCACCAAAGGAAAAACTAGCAGTATGTCTCAGGTAAGATTTATTAGAGAATTTCTTTGTATCATGGTGGAATCATTCAATAATATTATTCAAGCGCTCATATGTCAGTTCCTCTGTATCTGGTGAAAAATATCCTTGGGAGAAGTCCTGCATTGTATCTGGCATAGGAGTATTTTCTGCATAGTTCGAGTTATACGATGATGGTGTGGATACCATAGAATTACTTGTGGATGGCCTGCTCAGAATATCTATTTCCATGCGAGACTATTTCAAATATCTTGGCTTTTGCAATAGCCCTGTCTCTTGGCGGAAAAGATCGCAAGGTAGTTGTAATCCCAGCCATAAATTGTTCAATGTCATCCGGTGGTGGAGTATTTTTCTTACTGTCTATTATATACTTCATTAGTACTGTGCTAGGTGTTTCCTAGTTCGTTTTGGCCTCGTTTAGTGCGCTTTGGCTGAGGTAGTTTTCAGTTGTAGTTGGTGATGGTGTAGTTAGCAACGTACCAGCCATTTGTTGACGAACCTCAGGTGTAGATGGCGGTGTGTCAGTCGTTTGTTGCCCAACTTCAGGTGACTGAGCAATATTCTCTTCTTCGTTAGCGTTGTCGTCATCAAAGCTGGTATTGTTGGAATTGGACATATAGTCGGTCTTTCTTTCATGTACGGTAACAAAAGACATTTCATCTTCATACTTCCATTTTTGTCAGGAATACTAGCCTGCCCACTTTTAGTATCTTTTCTCTTTTAATAGAACGTCTGAAGGCATCTCGCAGCAATGCCCATGCTTTTTACATTCTGTTCCTGAAATAAGAAACAAATTAATAATATTATAATGTTTTTCTTTGCAGATTTTAGCTACTGGGGACTCCTTCGTTTCTATAGCATTTAGTTATAGACTAGGAGTAAGCACTGTGCACAAGATAGTGAAAGAGGTTTGCAGTACAATAATAGAACGGATGATGAAGGAAACAATGCCTCTCCTACTTCGCAAGCAGAGCGCACGGGCCTTGCGATTTCTGCCGACCACATACCTGCTTGGGGCGACTGGTTCTGGGCATTGACAGGTCGCAAATTTGCGCCATCGTACCCCGAAACCAGTTCGCTTCCACTTCAGGATCGGACTGAACCTCTTCGACGTTATCTGGTCAGGACGCGACGATGGCGGCGGCTTCGAGCTTATCTCGGTCGAGCCGCTTGAGACACCAACGCCGCGGTGGGCTGCTCCCTCGGCGACTGGGGCTACTGTCGAGCTGGCGAAGTGCGACATCGAACACGATGTGACGGTGGTCGGACAGTGTGACCGCCTCCTCCGCCACTCGCCAGCCCGACAGCATTTGCACTGCAGGAGGGGTTGCCCACGTAAGATCTACGATGGACTCCCCCTGCCACCGCACGCATGTGCTTACGGACCCCTGATTCATTAATCGGAGGTCCAGCCCAGCCGCCCATTCCATCACTGTCTCTCCCTTCGGATCGTCTCTGGAGTTGCCCCAAGCCCTGGTGTGGGCGTTAAAATCTCCTAGGACGATCAACGGACGAGGTTGACATTCGCGAACACAGTTCGCCACCTCGTCTAGGTACGCCTCGTAGTCGGCAAGGGACCTATTGGGAGAGACATAGCAGCCCACTGGCCAGGGGGCCCATTGCACTGCAGCGAAGCCCCCTTCTCAATAGGACGCAGGGTGGGGCCTCCTCTGCACTTCCCCAGTAGATGGCTACAGAGCCCAATTCATCACCGAACCAGCGAGGATGGTCAGGGACGGAATAGGGCTCCGCTACTACGGCAAGGGCAACCCGCCACTCCACAATGGTCTGCATAAGCAGATGTTGTGCATTGCGGCAGTGGTTCAGGTTGCCCTGGAGGACTTTAAGGGGTGTGAAATTTATTTTATTTCATTTTTCGACCACCTCCATTGCCGAGTTAGGACTCGGTGCAGGGACTGATGTCGCTGCGTCCGGCTTGTTGATGGATGCAGACGGAGTCTGCTCGTTCTTCCTTCCTTTGCTTTAGGAGGTGGGACGCACTTTTTACCCAGTCTCTGGCTGGCAGGCCGCCCGAGATCTGAGCACAGAGGACACTTGGGTTCCGATGCAGTGCATTGTTTGGCTCCGTGCCCAGGCTCACCACAAGCGTAACAGCGTGCAGCTCTATTTACTTCATTGGGGCACCTGCTAGCAACGTGCCCTCTTTCAAGGCATCTAAAACAATGCATGGGCCTGGGCTCTAGTACCTCCACTCGGGCTGACCCCCAACCTACCCGTACTCTCCCAACGGCTGCAATCTTGCGGATCGCCACGACGGGACATCGTACCCAGCACGTCCCCATGCTATTGGGTGTTCGTCGGACTTCCCCGACTTTTATGTTGTCTACTGAACAACCCCCTGCTTCAGCCATTGCCACTGCAATCTCTTCAGCGCTGACGGCATCGTCGAGGTCTCTCAGCCGAACGTCGCTTGTTTTGATTGGGCGACTAATTCGCACGTTCAGGTCCGAGAGTACCTCTCGCATCTTTGCCGCCAGCTTGTCCTTCTCACAGTCCGGACCCGTTATCTCCAGCAAGAGTCCTCCGGTTACTGCGCTTAAGGCGAAAGTTTCTATGCCAAAGTCTGCCAAATGGATTTTGGCTGGCTTCCTCCATTACTTTAGCATAAGTAACGGAGGAGCTTTCCAACACCGTGACTGTTACTGCCGCAGAAGTCGGGGCACGCAAAGTTCTTTTCTTGTTGCTCCTCTCTTTTATTGTACTCAAAGTCGACGCCGTCGCGTTGGGCCGCTTTTGGGTGGCTTTTGCTTTTTTCGGCTTTTTAGTTACTTCCACCCACGAGCTGACATTCGGTGTTGAATTATTCAACACTGGTGCAGCTACTGAGGCAGCCAGCGGTGGAGGCGGGCTTCTTTTTTTTCCTCTTCACCCTTTGTCTCTTAGCCTTCTGCGGCTGCAGTGGTGCCTGTGCTTCCAACGGTTGGGGTGGCGGTGCTGACAATTGCGGCGACGGTGTCTGCGGCTTATTCGCCCCTGCCAGTGGAGGCCGGATAACCCTATCTGGAAATATCTTGGCCTCAAAGATTGCCAGCTTTCTCTCAATTAGGGATCCGATGCGCTCCATGAGGTCCTCCTCTCCATGCCAGGTTTTTTGTTGCACTCGCACCGGTCGATTAGACATACTTGCTGTTTGGGGTGGATCAGCCTTTTGCGTCGCTTGCTTACGGAGGAGATTAATCTCTTTCGTTAAGTTTTCGGTTCTTTTGGCAAGGTTGGCGAGCTGTGATCGCAGTTCCGTATTTTCCCTCTCTAGTCTTTTGATATTCTCGCTGGTAGCGGTCCTTCGCGCAAGTACTTCAGTTGCCGCCTTTATATTAAGTACGGCTAACCTTATACCCCTCACAAAATTGCCCTTTAGGTTGCGGGAGCGATCCGCTACCTTTTCAACGGCCTGAAGGTTGAGGTCGATTTGTTGACCGAGCTCCCCGTCACTATGAGTCGCCATTTCGCGGGCCAACTCCTAGGTTGGGCAGATTTTTTAGCCCTGGTGTTTGTGGGCGCTACGGAGGGATCGAAAGGTCTTCCTCCGTTTCTATCCTGTAGCGGCCTCTTCTTCAGAGGCTGTGGCCGACACTGCCTGCATTGGCGGCCACAACCGCAGCGCTTGGGAGCTTGGCCCTTCTTCCCCTTCCGGTGGGGCCGATGTAAGTGAAGCGAGCAGCCATCGGACCCACCTCCATCGCTTTCAATAGCCTGATTTACTGGCATATTAGGGCGTTTAGAACGCCCACGTTTGTCTTGTCGTCCTCCCCGACACGGCTCCAGTCTTCTTACTTTGCCCCGTGGATGTTGTGGGGCCCGCGGTTGACACTTGTGCATCCCGCGATGCAGTGGATTGCGCCCCCAGATGCCACAGCGCCTGAAAGGCTGCTGGGGTGGACTCCTGCTTACCAATGGATCGGCGGGACCACCCTGGGAATCGATTTTTGTCGCACTGCATATTTTGGTTCCTTTTTTACAGGGTGTGGTCCTGAACCCTTCCCCAAGGCTTGGGACTGGGCTCCCCAGCCATTCATCCCCTCGGCACCTTATACCTTAGGATTGGGGTTATTTTGAAGAGGTTTTCTTCTCTCGCGGCCTGGCCACCGGCCCAGGTTGCGGGCTTACGGTTGTCCGGCATTGGTGCGCTTGCACATCGCCGCACAGAGATCGCCCGGAATCGGTGCGCTGGCACATTACCGCGCGGTGTCACCCAGCATTGGTGCGCTTGGCACATCGCCGCGTGTGTTGCATCCCCTGTCCGCTCAAATCAAAGAGCGATACCGGGAGCAACGACAAGCCTGAGAAGGCCCATCTCTAAGGGCATTAAGCCCCGGGCGTTTCTTGTCCTAATGGAACCACGGGTACGCCAAACCCCGGCCAGTTTTGGTCCGCGGCGGTTTCCCGCTACCACCCATATCTGGGTGGTGCTCCCCTATCCGCCACCTGGGGACGCGCCCGATGGGAGCTCTGGCAACTCCACACGGGGCGCTTGCGACCACTAGACCAACGAGGCAGTCTTTCTCTAGTCAAGCCTAAGTAAGTCAGTCAATAAATTAATCAAATTTTAAGTTTATAAAATTTTATTTAAGTTAAATAAAAATTAAACAAATAATTACATTTCCCAGTATTTTAAGTCGAGTAACTTTAAAAAAAAATAATTTATCTAAACGCTCAGGATCTAGACGACTCCTTTCATCAGTTGCAATATTTCCCGCAACAGAAAAAAGCCTTTCACAAGGAACAGATGTTCCAACTATGCAAAAGTATTTGTTGGCAATCGGAGTTATTGAACTGTACAAGGAATTTCTTTGGTGATACCAATATGTGATAGGAGCCGTCGTTTTGAAGTCGACGACAGGCTGTGTTAAATAATGTTTGAATTCATCTTGTAAACCTTGTCCTTGATTTTCTTCTCGAAGTGATTGTAACTGATTTTTTACCAACTTATTGTGGAATTCCCAAATGTTAGATTCTTCTGCTTCCTTTAGCTGGTTTCCCAAATTTTTCTCTAGCTCTTCATGATTTAAATTATTCTGCAATTGTTTTTTTGAAGTTACAATCATACTATTAATTTTATCAATAGCTCTGGAGCATGCTATTCTGTCAGAAAAATGAATCTTCTTGAACCTTGGATCCAGTAGTGTGGTGATAGCTAACATATGAACTTGTTCCACTGTACGAAATCTCTTCCTTAATCCTTCCAATATTAAATTTTTGGTTGCAGCACCTACATCCGTTTCAATCTTCATTACACTATATGTTTCCAAAAGACAGGATACTATTGATATAATTTTGCTTGACGTTACAAATTTTTCTATAGATACTTCTTTTGTCACCGCTTCCAGGGGTTTTAAAATATTTATTAGATCTTTAATAGCATCTAGTTGACTGGCTGTTAACATAGGTGGAGCTTTCGGGTGGTTAAGTAATATCGGGGCAAGTAGATCTGATAACTTTACAAACCGAACTAGCTGATAGTAAATGGAATGGCCTTGACGATATTTGCACCATTATCAGTAACAACTGCTGCAACTTTTTCTAGAGTTATTCCCCATTTTTCAGTCATTGTTATTAGTATTTGACTTAAATAATCAGCATTATGGGGCTCAGTTAAATGGGACACACCAAAATTTATGCTAATTAGTTCACTTTGATATATAAAATGTCCAGTTAAACCCATGTAGCTTCTAGTATTATGTGTATCTGTCAAAATATCTGTAGTTAAACATTGACTCGACTTCTAAGAGCTTTTCTCTGAATTGCAAAGAAAGAACATCATATTTGTCATCTATCATTTGTGTAATTGTCTGTCGTGAGGGAAGTTTATATAAAGGCACTGCTGTTTTCATTAAATATTGGAATCCTTCTTTTTCAACTGTACTTAATGGTAATGTATCCTTGCAAATCATTAACATGATAGCATTATTTAATTGTCCATACTTCTTTCCGTTTACTGGAAAAATAAACATTAAAGGTATACAATTACTGCCCATAAATATACCATGACCTTAATAGACAAAGTAAGTAATTCATTATATAACAAAAAATCTCACCACTAAATGCTTTTATATTATTAACACATGAATCCATAGTTAGCTGATTTAGTTTTGACATTTGTGATACTGATGTAGTGCATTGTCAAAAAAAGGTACAGATACACACTCCAGTTTGTTTTTTGTTATCACCAACACCAATACCATCACTTGCCACCACCTGTTTTCGTTGACTTACAGACTTAATAAATGGATGTCTTCGTAATAAATGGTTGCGTAAATTTGTTGTATTTCCGCATGTTTTGACTACGATATGACAATACTTGCATACGCCACTCGATCCCTTTTTTAAAAAGTGATTCCATGTATCACTTTTAGTTGACATTTTAGACTGAAAAGAACAACAATACTTTAACAAATGTGCAAATTGCAACGTACATTTCTCGATAAATCGGTTTGAATCTAATCACTCACTATTTATCAAATTGAAATGAATGCTACACGAACACAATACAGCTCTGTGAACTTGGAACCCGAACTAAAAAAAATAAAAAAATATAAATTGATACATATTCTACAAACAACGCAGGTGATTGTAATAACCTTCATTCGTTTGTAGTCCTGAAAAATCTTCTGAAAATCACTAAAGGTTGTAATTTTTCATGAAATATAATAATTTTCGAAAAATCTTTTAAAATCTCTGAATCCCGAGGTATGTCCATATTAAGAGCTGAATAGAGCCACATTGTGAGTGATTTTACATCGTTATCGAAAAAAATTGTACTTACATTTGAGCGTATTTCAGGTGGCGGTTTGCAAAACCGCGATTCCACAAAATTCACTCAATAGAAAATAATTGCAAAGTAGCTTCTGAAAATACTTAGATTTTCAACTTTCTCAGATTTCCATAAAATAATGTTGAGTATAATAATTACACTTATGTGTCACATGTTAATAAAGCTATTGTGCTATTTTGATTTTTAATAAAGTGATTTTACTTTAATTTAAATAATTTATTTTCCTCTTCTATATCAAGTAGCGTTGTTTCTGTCACACCTATTGAATTTGACAGTGCTCGCTGAAATTTAGCGTCTCTAGACGGATCTGAATCGCGCGCTGTCCCGGCTGTTAAGATATTGCAAAAGTAATCAAAATTTTTATTTTACTTTCATGTTGAAGACTATCTTGTTCTATTTTATTACGGTTAGATAATATTTAATACGGTTGTAAAGCAAGTATTTACAAATGTCTTCATTATTTTGTTATTCAATTGTTTACAGTTATTATCTAATCTTAGGTTACATTAGAAATTCTTGGTGGGATGCGGTGTATAAATAGGTACTTTATTTTCGTCAACAACTATAATATATATATATTTGTTTTTTTTTTACCAGTGGAGCTTCAACACAATCTTAAAAATGTTCAGTGAATTAAAAAAATTAACTACCAATAATTATTTGATTTTCAGTCGGTGTTTTACATTTGAAGATCAGTTATAAAGAGCCATTAATGGGATATTTTGCAAAAGCGAAACCTACCCTATCTAATTTTTACGACTTTTCATCAGCAACATTCTTAGTTTTGATAAAACAAACCTTGTCAATTTCAAAGAACACGACTTAGTTCATATTGAAAGGAATGCACGTCATTACAAGATTTTTATGTAAAACGGGACTTATTATAAAGTTAAAAATTTTATTTTGATTAATTTAATTCGAGACTAAAAAAAACATGCGTGAGTGTCGTGGAACACTCGGTTGGAACGAAGTTCCTTTCGTAGTATATTGTTATTGATAAACGTATTATATTATTGATTAACAAATACAAATAAATGAATTACTAGCTTCTATTGAAATGAAGCGTCATTTAAAATAAAATAATATTTCTTTCATGGCAAGATAAGAAAAAGTGCGAGGGAGATGGATATTATTTCATCTCGCTTACTTATAGCCGCTAAGGCCGTCTACACTACGTCAGAAGGGGTCGTGAGTCGTGACGGGAAAAATCTTATACTATTTCTCGCCTAGCCCCATCCGCCAAATTCGTACCGTCCGATAAGGAACTTCGTTCCAATAAATGTGAAAGAGCTCTTATCCGCAATAATAATTTTCATCAAAAATAGCATAGACTTATAAAAGTTATACACACGGTCAATCAAACTGAAGATGATCAATTGTACTATATAATATTTAATAGACTATTTCCAGTATCCCAAATATCATCATTAATGTATGACTGGCACACTTAAAAGTTTTATCAGATGGCTAAATGATTAACTATCATATTATGATAAGGTCATGCTTTTCTATAAAAAGCTGCAAGAAATTTCAAATCACGGACCTCTTGGTTCGTTTTACTATTCACTTAATTAGCAAAAAATAAGATGGACTGATCTCAAAGTTTACTTTCTTGTATAAAAACTGCTATTTAGAATTTTATGCAGATGATAATTAAAATTTCTATGTAAATAAGTGTTACATAGCAGGTATTGTATTCATTGATAGCCGCAATCCATATTTGGAACAGTTTTTTGCAGCACTACGCCTACGAATTATTTCAAATAAGAAACACCAAAGCTAGCATCATTTTCTGTACAGAAACCGGCGAAGTGTTGCTCAAGGCACTATGAATAAAGCAGCTGTAAAAATGTTACACTCTTAATTACTGTTAACAAAAATTGTTACTGAAAATGGTCTTATAGAAAAAACAATTCCGCCGTGTCAGGTGCAGGAGCTATTATTAGAAGGAGAAGAGGTAAATTTTTGTTTTAGATATGCGCAATCAATATTGTTTTGTCTGCAATTGTGCATAAAATAAAAAAATAACTTCCGCCAAAGAACACAACTGGCACTATTTTTACGTGGTAGAGCCATGCTGCAGCTATATTATGGTTGTAGCACGAATGGGTCGGCTCGACCGGGGTGGGACCACGCTCTCACAGAATACCAGCGTAAAATAGCAGCTTAATGCTGCTGTGTTTCGTATGGTGAGTGTGGAGAACCAGAGATCCTTTTTACTGGAAACGAGGCACTCCATCTTAGTCCTCAGGGGCGGCAACGCATCTGCATTTTGATTCTTAATCGAGGATAAATGTAGATGTCTATGGGCCACAGTATCCACTTACCATCAGGTGGACTGTGTGCTCGTTTGTCACTCTTATTCTATAAAAAAAAATTATACTCAGGCCCATCAATTGGTATGGAAAACAATTTTTTTTACCAGGTTTCATAAAATCAAAAATAATATAATCAAAAAATGTAGATTGTATGTCTATACATACATATATTGATTTATGGCCGCTTAGTAACTGACGGTAACTCAGTACCTATATAACATCGTACAGTCACGCCAAAACTAAGAGGAGAGAATTGCTGTAGAAAACATAATAATTTATTGCAAAATTTTTGTGGTAAAATTAGAAAAAAAAACTTATCCAAGATACCCAATACGTTACAAAAAAAATATAACAAATAATAAACTTATGACTTTGCGTCAGTTTTTAAAAATGTTACAAGATATAACAAAAAGAAACAAAAATAAATATCAAAAAAGTTCAGAATCTAATTGACGACATACATAATGATTTCTTATATTTACGCGAACACTACACACACATTGAATTAAACTACTTTTACGGATTATATCGCGTTTAATTAACTTATTATATTAATTCCCGACGTTAGATCACGACGTGACCATGGGTGCTGTAAAGCACCCGAAACGTCGGGAATTAATATAATAAGTTAATTAAACGCGATATAATCCGTAAAAGTAGTTTAATTCAATAACGACATACAGCCGACACTTAATCACGCTTTTGGAATGAGAACAGCAATTTTAGTTGTGCTTACAAGAAACACTATCAGTTGAACCTTGCAGCTTGTTCATTATTTTTATTATAAAGACCTATAAATGTATATATTATTAATAAATCGTTCCCATAATATTTTGTATTATTTTTTATTTTGCCCTATCTGCAACGTTCTATACTCTATAGAAAATGTGGCGTATGAAATGACTGACAATTAAACGTAGTGATTATATTCTCTTTGCTGACAATCACTAGAACATTTTATCTAGGTAGAAAGATATTTTACGTTTACGTGGCCTCCTCATGATATTTTAGCATATGAGTAAAGAAACATATGAATATTGATATGAATATTGCATATGTATACGGTACAAAAGTAAAGTAACAGGCTATATAAGTCCCTCTGTTGGGCACAGGACTCTTCTTATTTCTGAGAGAGTTTTATGGCAAGGAAACGTCCGCCGCGCTGCCCCAATGCGTGTTGGCGAACTTCACATGTCTTCGAAATTTTTTTTCTTATTCCTCAGACATGCAGGTTTCCTCACGATGTTTTCCTTCACCGCCGATCACGTGCTAAATCAGCACTTAAATATGCAATTAATAATTTCATTGGTGCTGCCGGGGACCAAACCCGGGCGAAATTTACAGCGAGCGCTTAGACGCAGAGCTACTAATACGACACAAATAAATACGATTCAACAAATATAATAAAAACTCTTACGTACTTAAAACTTAAACAGTTGACAGCTCGTGATGCCTACCGGACGAAGCTACAGCACCACACCATGCAATATAATTGAAGATGCTTAACCGCGACATAACTCTCAGTGATGCGCAAGCATAATAGGCAGTATATCACTTACATATATACTTGTCACCTCTGCAGTCTATTATATTAAAAGGTTCTTGTCACAATCACCAATTTATTCTCTTTCTTGCGGTAAATTACAATTAAATAAATTGTACACTAAATTCCTCTTGCTTACTAATGTAGCAGTAAGGGTGTGACGGAATAAAATAACTTCTTGGTAAAGTACTTCGTATAATATCAATGATATGTTGCATATCAATGATATGTTGCAAACCGGTAGCATTCATTGCTATGCGGATGATAGCACTGGTGATGCTCTATACGCCGGCCGTGCGAATATTTCTCGGGAAAACGTCGCCGAGTACCGGAACAAACTTGTGTCTGAAGTCGAGTCTTTGCTGAACAAAGTCTCGGATTGGGGGCGACTAAATCTAGTCCAGTTTAATCCTCAGAAGACACAAGTTTGCGCGTTTACCGCCAAAAGAACCCTTTGTCGTATCTCCTCAGTTTCAAGGCACTCCTTGTTGCCGCAGCCAGTATCGGAATCCTCGGCGTCGACATATCGAGTGGCGTGCAGTTTCGCGGTCACTTGGAAGAAGGCCAAATTGGCCTCTAAAAAGCTTGGCGTGCTCAGCAGAGCGGACAGTATTTCATGCCGGCACACCACCTGCAACTTTACAAGGCGCAGGTTCGGCCTCACATGGAATACTGTTCCCATCTCTGGGCTGGGGCTCCCCAGTGCCAGCTCCTTCCTTGACCGCATCCAGCGCAGAGCGGCTCGAATCGTCGACGACCGAGTCCTTCCGATCGGCTCGATTCATTGGCGCTGCGAAGAGATGTTGCATCTCTTTGCATTTTCTTTCGCATTTACCACGGGGAGTGCTCTGAGGAATTGTTCGGATTAATCCCAGCCGCCAAATTTCACGAACGCACATCGCGGCAGAACTCGATACCATCCACACCATCTGGATGATTGGCGGTCCACCACTGTGCGATTTAGAAGATGTTTTCTTCTCGCACAACTTCCTTGTGGAATAGTTTACCACCAGCGATTTTTCCGGACCGATACGACTTAGGGACCTTCAAGAAAAGAGCCTACTCCTTTTTAAAAGGCCGGCAACGCATCTGCAATTCCTCTGGTTCCCCTGGTGTTGCAGTTGTTCATGGGCGGCGGTAGTCACTTACCATCAGGTGAGCCGCATGCTCGTTTGCCCCCTCTCCTATAAAAAATAATAATAATAATAATAATATACTGATATATATAAATTACAACTGATTAGCTTAACGTCTAACCAACGAATGCCCTTCTGTTTGCATTTCATAATCTTATAAAGACATCTAGTCAGTATAATATCTCGCGGCGGCGCCACTTGTATTAAATAACACCGGAAGTCATGCAAACGCTCGGATTAAGACGATTTGACAGGTAATACAAGCATAATCAATAAAATATATTATGAAACGCTCACAATTAATCTTTGCACTTTTCTAAGTAATACAGAAAGTAGTCTCTAGTCGGTGTTGACGTCGGCTAAAATCTCTGCGGTCGCCGTTTCGTCAAGGTCATTCAGGCTTCTTAAAGCCTTAATGTAGATGTCTATGGGCCACAGCATCCACTGACCATCAGGTGGACTGTGTGCTCGGTTGTCACCCTTATTTTATATTTAAAAAAAAACAAATAAGTATTAAATAGGCTTGATTTTATATTGTGAAACAATTATTTTCTGTAAAAAATAAATTAAACAACCATTTTTCGACCAAAGCTTTGCTCTTACAGTTAAAAAGGTACACATAACACCATAAAAATGTTTGTAACCCTACAAACAAAGATTTTATTAGCCTATAATAAGTATTTTTGTCCAGACGTTTGTTTATTATTATTTTTGGTACAATCTATGCAGAATGAGCTTAACAAAAACAAACAAAGTTAAAACAATAATATTCAAAAGATGACTGTAGCCCATGTTAACTATAACTTCTTATACTATTATTTATTCTGTGTAAGATTAGGACGTCACACACCTCAGTATTGCTACGCGTAGTATTTTCTTTGGTATCGCCGAGACCATAGGTGTTGTAAAGCACCCGAAACCTCCGCTAGGAGTAAAAGTGTTCTGTGACCCGAAACGTCGGGAATTAAAATAAGTTAAATTCAATGCGATAAAATCCGTAAAATTATGTCTAATATTCATGTAAATATAAGAAATCATTAAGACAATCGTTGCAAAATTACCAATCATATTGTGTAGTGGCGGTGTAAGAATATCCACTACCCCATATCATCTCATGGGTGTCAGAGGTGACTGAGGGAAACAAATCAGGAGATGGGCAGCAGCGTCTTCCTTATAACGAATTTAAAAAAAAAACTGCAGTTGCCGACACGCTTGCCAAGCGTGGCAATTACGACAAATATCCCCTTTATGTGGCAATCTATATGGGAGGCCCATGTTCAGCAGTGGACTTTAATAGGCTGTAACGGTAACGGTTGCGCGGATAAGTCAATTTTATTGCTTAAGGCCGGCCACATACATACGGAATTCCGTTTCGGGATTCCGTTTCGATATTCCGATTCGAGATTCCGAACGCAGCAAGTCCATATAAAATCTATGACCCGCCACACACGTACGGTATTTTTCCGTACGGAATTTTCTCCGATTCGAGATTCCGTATGACCGCCTGTGCGTTCGGAATAACAAGGGTTAGTTGAGAGAGGTTAGCCATTGAGTCTTGACATTCTGCCAGCGAATAATGACGACGATTTTCTGATTGCGATTCCATTGTTGCTGTATCATTGTTACTGGGTGCATCCCTTTATCACCCTAAGCTTGCAATATAGTCAATATTATGTAAAAAGATCTATCTATCCAGAGATATGTTTTAAATATGGATGTCTGTAAACTCTTTCGACGAATTATTAAATAAAATAAGATGAAAGGTTACGAAAAGCTGTAAGATTAAATGTAAAAAACATACATAAACACACCTACTCGCTTCGGTCGTGCGATGAACACTGAGCGCTTTCCGTACGGAATTTACGTATGTGTACGTCTATGGAAGACTTGCGTTCGGAGCGACTTTTTTCCGTTCGGGATTCCGAACGCACAGGCGGTCATACGGAATCTCGAATTGGAGAAAATTCCGTACGGAAAAATACCGTACGTGTGTGGCGGGTCATAGATTTTATATGGACTTGCTGCGTTCGGAATCTCGAATCGGAATATCGAAACGGAATCCCGAAACGGAATTCCGTATGTATGTGGCCGGCCTTATGCATCTAAACTCTATATACCCTAAGGAGCTGATACTCGGGATTTCTTGATTGAACAAATACGGATTTTTGGCTTGACCCTGGATTTGAACGCAAAAACTCATGATCAGTAGTCGCACTTACGACCAATATATCAATGAGGCAATCAAACAACAACATAATATACAAACTTGCTGGCTATAAAAAGAAAAGCTTCAGGCTATACGTTCCACTTCTGGGCACAGGCCTCCTCTCATTTTTGAAATGGTTATGGAGCAATTTATGCACCGCGCTGCTCCATTGTATGTCCTTGTAATATTTTATTCCTTCGACATACAGGATTCCTTACGATGTTGTGCTTTTCCGTAGAGCATGGTAGGTAAATCAGCACTTTAACACTAACACTTTAATTTTAATTATTTGATGTGGGCTAATCTGCTAAAATTTTGCCTAAAATGGCGAAACAGGCTAAAAAATTATTTACCTAGGTACTATTTCATTAAATAATATAATCGTAAACCTTGTTGAGATAAAAAAAATCTAATAATTCGATCGGACAAGTTGGAATATTTTTTTTAAATAACATTACATAAATACATAGCTGTTTTTGTTTTGGCGGCAAACTATAATAGGTGATTGTTTTGAACCGTAATTTTGGTTTTAGTAATTTTAGTTTTGGTTTGCTCGAGGCTCGAGCTTCGCCTCTGCCTCCACTCATCCTCTCACTCGCTTGTCACTAGCTTAGCCACAGAATAATAATAAATAGCTTAGCTTCGCAGTTCGCGGCAGTTCGCTGTTCGCGCCAAACGCCAATGCCATTTGTTTTTCTTTTTTGTTTTGTTTTTCATTCCGTCTGCCGCGCAGGTGTGAAACGCACGCATCCTTAACCGAACAAATTTTACGCGAAAATAAACACGTAGCATGTAAACATTAATCAACTTTTAAAAACTTGAATAGCAAATTTAAAAGAATAACGTGCCTCGTAAAGTGCAAGAAACTCTCAGCCGGAAAGCGGCTACCATTGTTTTTAATGTTTTCGATAAAATATCCGGTGATGGGCAAGTTTGAAATCAATTTCACGAACTCGTGGCGTGTTGCAGAATCTAGGAAAAATAAAGTATAATAAGGCTTCTTCGGATTGTGTCCACTGAATGTGTGTTTTGGGAATCGACGTGAAAAGTGCAAGTGTAAAAGTTATTGAAAGATGAAAGTGACATAAGACGATAACTAAAGTAGACCTATGAATGTTAAATGCTTTGTTAATGTTGTTTGAATTTGTGGCTGGCTATAATACATGAAAGATTATTTATTTATAAAGCTGGAGTAGCCTATACACTGATTCGAAAATAAGTGTCGATTTTATGGCGCGAACGATGCGTCGTCCAATTAGAACTCTCTTGTATCGGACGTAAACCGGGGGAAGAAGCCCTGCAACTTCGATTTATTTCGAGTCTTGCCGCGACCTTGCCTACGATTATACGTATTAACACGTATTATTTAAACACGCGTATTTTAAAATCAAAATGATGTGGCCGGCATCGCAAGCTAGTAAAATACTTACATTTCTTCTACTAGTCACAATAGTTTACTGTATATACATGGACACGTTCCTATTTTTGAGGATACAGAATTATAAAATAGATATATTTGATGCACCAACCGAAAACACGACGCAAGAGACGACCCATATTTATGTTAAGCCCCAACGTAATTACGAAGATGTAACATGGATTCCTTGTAACATAAATCCATTATGTCATCCCACGGTCAAGGCTTTGATGGTTGACCATATAAATCACTACATTTACGGTCCGTTATGCGCTATACTAGACATAGGTCTAGGTATTTCAGAACGTATGTTGTTCATAACGCCAAATATGATTTCGTTATTCCATGTCCTAATAGCCTTTATTGGCGCTAAGTTATTGACTTGTCAGAATCTTGCGGCGAGGCGCTCTGCGATTGTTCTATTTCAAATAAGAATGTTTTTGGACGATTTGGACGGCCATGTGGCGAGAGAGAGGAAGCATATCAAGGGTGAGAGGTCGGAGGTTGGCACTTTAGGTTATTGGGTCGACGGTATTTGCGATTTAATAGGCGTTGTTGCCATGATGTTGGGGATATTGGTGTATTTGAAAAATAACCCACCGAGGCGCGGTTACAAGGGCACTCCCGCCAGCACATTACCATACCATCAGCTAAAGGAGATAAACTCGTGTGAGGATATAGAGAAGGACCATACTGCGGAGATAGGGATTTCATACAAAACTAAAGTGACTTTCCAGAGGATCGTGCAAGTTGTGGGCCTGTTCTCGGGCCAAATGTTGCTGTCTTCTCTCGCATGGAACCGATATATAGATGTTTACCAGGACATGCTCGAGAACTGTCCGGAATACGATATCGTTAAGCGGGAAACGATGTTCAAATCCGGTGTGTTCTTCTTCGCGACGGGTCTTTGGAGGATAGTGAATCCACACGGCTACCTTCATCTCCTCTCGTTGGCTGTGTTCTGTGATAAGACATGGGGCTTCCTCAGAGCTGTGCATTATAGCGGTTATATTAGTTTGGTTGTCGCTGTGGCTACGTCCGAATATTTGGTGCAGAACATTGGGTCGTATGTTAGCTAAGTGGTAGCTTCCGGCTGGATCTGGAGATTTACTTACCTAAGTATGAGGTGTGCACATTGGTATATAAGTATCCTTTTGAAATACTCTAATTAGAAAACCTGTTATGTTATTAAGCAAGGAGATCGTATCATTTAAAATTGTACGCGCCTCCATTGTATTTTACTACGTTTTTAATAATTCGCTTTCTTATAGGTAATATTATGTACGTCTGTTCGGGTCGAATTTAGTAATTAATTGTAAACTAACTTCTCGATTAGCTAGAGACTTGAAATTTTGAACATAGCTCGGAATGGGAGAACAATGTAAAAAACATGGTTCTATATTAAAAAAATAATTATATATAGGTACCTACCTTTTAAAAATTTACTAGTTGGTAGATTTTTCACATTTACCGTAGCTAATAACTATCATAAAATCTAAAAATGCGCGTCCTGTCCATTGTGTTTTAGTAGATATTAGTATTGCTATTTTTTTTTAATGATAAAAGTGATAAATCCTACCAAAAATACAAGGGAGACGAGTGCAGTTTTAAATTAGACAATGTCTATTTTATGTTCTTAAATGTAAAATGTCTGTTAATGTGTGCATTATTTTAAAACTTGTAAATATAGTTTTTGTCTTATATAGGCCATTACATCTTGAATTTTCAACACAACCTCTCCCCTCTGTTTATAATAAATACACAACAAGTACATAAGTCAGCGAATTATTAAGTCTTCCCAAAAAACATTACGCTAATTTTACCTATAGGTATAGTACTATAAATGTTTAGTAGGTACCTACTGTAAATTATTGTTCTAGAATTTAACTAGCTTTAATAAACATGACAATACGAGATGATATAATTAGGTAGGTATATGATTGTGTTATAATTATAGTTAAATAATGAATTCAATCGAATTATGAATATAGTACAAATATCGACCCTTGTCGTAAAAACCAAAACGCCATTTTACAGGACGAGCAAAAAACAAAAATGCTTGAATTTATTTTTTGCATAGTTTTTGAAATACTAAATGCCACTAAAGCTTAGTATTTTTTTTGTAGGATAGGGTGACAAACTAGCTCACAGTCCACCTACCTGATGGTAAGTGGTTGCTGTGTCCCATAGACATCTACATCGATCCTCGATAAAGAATCAAAATGCAGATGCGTTGTCACCCGTGAGGACTTAGATGGAATACCTCTTTTCCAGTAAAAACTAAAAAGTAAGTCTCCGGTTCTCTACACTCACCATACGAAACACAGCAGTGTTAAGCTGCTATTTTACGCTGGTATTCTGTGAGAGCGTGGTCCTTCCCCGGTCGAGCCGACCCATTCGTGCTACAACTATGCTACTAATATAGCTGCAGCATGGCTCTACCACGTGTAAAAAGTATGTTTAGGTTTTCGAGTAGTTTCATATAAAGGAACTTAAAATAACGCAGCTTCAATAGTTCCAGAAATAGTATGGCTATTACTACAAAAAAAAAAGTTGTAACTGGCCCTAATGACAAATTTTTCAGATTTTATAACTTATAAAAGTTAGAGTAATTTACTGTAGTAATTGCAGTACAAATTTTAGAAGTAAACATGTTATTTAAATTTAAAAGTGTTAAATTAATTAACCAGAATATTACTTACTACCGTCAACTCTTAGATTATTTACTCTCAAATAATCTAAGCGTCAACTGTGGCAACATTACCGTAATTTTTGACGTTTATGCAATTTACTCAAACATAGAGCTAGTTATTTAAGTTTTTATTGACTTATTTTATAAAAGAGGTGTGTCTCTTTTGGTTGAAACATTGAATTCCACTTAATCTCACATAGAATCGCTAATCGGTAAAATTGACACATTTTTGGCAACTTTACCTAGCCTACAGTTTGCATTGAATGTGTGTCCCAGATCACACGCGACGTAAAGTTACCTATGGTCCTTGCGCTAAAAAAGCGATGTATTTATTTTTGAAGCCACCATCTTCGTTTAAGTAAGCACTACCACTACATAGGTAAAGTTGAATTCAAGAATTTCAAAAATATTATAGAAACGGGTGGATGTCATTGGGGTTGTCAAAAAATAATCAAACATTTAATCATTTTTTTCAAATAATTATTTTCCCTAATAAATAGGAATTTTTGTTTATGCGATACAGTTTAATACCTATTGTAAACACAGCAAAAACTATTCAAGAAATTAAAACTTTGCCTAAAACAGTTTCGTAAGAATAATAGCAATAAGAGTAATAGCATCTCCTCAAACTAATTTTTGTAACTCTGCGCTCCCCAACGTTTTCTTAGTTTAACACGACTTTTTGGAGGCATCTTGAATATATCTGAAATAAGTAATCAAGCATATTGGTTACTTCTGTATTTCTTTCATACAAAAATATTTCATAAAAGAATAGAAAAAAAAATCGATAGGTATTATATTAAAAGTTACTATTCTGAATAACTGAACCAAATCTTAAAACAGTTACCATACAAAACCAGATTACTAATGTGTGCCAAATTTGACAACCCTAGCCATAGGTAAAGTTGCCTTCGTGCTAAGTGAGGTAGCTTTACCTAACCTCAAACAACATTACCTTTTCCAATAACTCAAGAAATAGAAGACTTATAGGATTGAATCATTGCGATACATCTTAATAACAATATATCATATATTATTCAATATAATCCACTTACCTGCAGAATTGCAGTTGTATAGTTTTAGATGCGGTAATTTTATGCTTGTAGTATCCTGTTATCTTTTTTGTCTTGTTTTTAGCATTTTGTTTTAAATACAAAATGCGAACTCACCCTATTAAATATTTTCTGCTTAATAAACAGGAGTTACGAAGTACTTATTAGAGGCGATGAACCGGCTCCTAATGTATTAGGTTTACGTAAACAGATATCAAACTTATTTCGTCAATACCTAATGATGATCTTTTTGAATCGGGTCTTGATATAACGGTCGATTATGAGGTCGATCAAAGTTCTATAACTGAGCTGGCTACCCGAATTAATTCCTTAACCGAAAAATATGATTACAATCTTTTTGAGCGAACTCAAGGCTTGCATAATCATATTTGATTTTCTATAAGAAATACCAATCTTTATGCGATGACGCTGCGAACGTAATTGACCACATAGAATGATAAAGCACACCAATTTGACAATTAACGAAGTTGGTATCTTGAAAAACTTTTTAGGATACCACAATTTATAATATGTCTAAAATTGCGTCAACTGCCACATACTAAAAATATTTAACGGGGACTAGTTCTGTAAAGATGTTCTGTGATATGTTCGGTAAAGATGCGTAAAGATGCCACAGATGACGGTACTTACTTTTTGAACAATTTTTTGTTAAAATATAAAATTAAAATTGACCTACACTCGAAATGATGCACTGATATTCAGTTAAAGACTCTTTTTAAATAAAACTGACGTGTTCACTGTGGCATCATGGTTTGTCAATATTAGGCTGTCAACCTCTGGTCCGGTAAAAGACGATGGAGATGATCATCGGCCACTGCTAACGATGCTGGAAAGTCTGGGGTTTGCATAGTTCAATACAACATGAACAGAGGCAGGTGACCGGTCGGAGAGAGTTGAGCTATCAACTTCGTTTGGACTCGGTGCTAAAAGGTGGGTGGGTGATGGTGAGTATCGTTCACTACATCATGTACAGAGACAGGTAAGTGATCGGGTGGTGCTATGCTGTCAATTTCGAAATCGGTACTGAAAAATCGACTTTAAGCATCATCTACTACAGCGTATGCAGAAGCAGGCAAGTGCCACTTTGGGTCCAGAGCTAGAAAGATGGCAGTGAACATCTTCCACTGCTATGGCGTGTGCAGAGGAATGTTAGTGGTGAGGCAGTGTTACTGGTCTGTCAACTTCGAGTCCGCTGCTAGAAAGATCACATCAAAGACATTAAGCATAGTCCTCTACAGCGTGTGCAAAGGCAGGTGAGCGGACGGCCAGTGCTGCTTTGTCAACTTTAGGTCTGGTGCTGGGAAGATGGCTGTAAATATAAATTGCAACTATTGATTTTGGAGTTGAGGTAGTGTAGTTGGTAATTCAGTAAAAATAGGCAATCATTTATTTTAGAAGGAGTTGCATCTGGATTTCCGAAGAAGTCATTAAATCGTGATTGGCATAATATTATGAAAGTATGTATTAATTTTATTGTTTGGTGAGACACGAGTCCGTCGTTATCCATTGTCTTTTATCCGGTGTTTCAAGTTTCAACGTCACTTTTTTCTGTAACATCCACGCTGTCTTCTGACAGGTGTTTTTGTAGACATGTTTCTATTGTGTCGTTTTCTTGACAGTTTAGCCGGTTTTTTGACACTGCTTGTATCTGCTGTACCAACGATGTCATTAAAGTATGACCTGTGAAGATAAACACAAAATTGTTAGCTACTTTAATGATAGCGAATATATAATTTTAAAGGCCAAATTACGAGTTGTAAAAGGATAATAGTAAAAGCCATAGCTAGGTCTTTGAAAATACAATTTTGTAGTGTAGGTACATGACATGTGTAGTCATGTACACTACAAAATTGTACTGTACTTTTTTTGTAGTAAATGTGCCAAAGGCCGTTAACTTACATCGTGTTTAGGAAAGAACATTATTAAATACTGGATTTTGTATTATTATTAATTTTGCAACACTTAGTATAATTGTGATTCCAAAATCAAAGTGAATACTGTTTCAAATGAATTAATTGAATTAAAAACCAATTTATAATTTAGCAGTAAATAACCGTTTGTATTAAGCCAGTTGATATTTTAGCAATATATGACCGTTTGTAGTAAGAACCAGTTGAGACACTAGCAGGAGGTGGTTAGATTAACCTTATTGCAATTATTCGTAGACAGAAATTTAGGTAATAATACATAATATATTTAAAACACAATTTAATTGAGAAATAATTTATTTACATCGCTAATAATAACAGTTTTATCTACCACTTTCTAGCCTGATGTTTGTTTGTGGTTTAGCATAAATTCTCACACTTGTTTTGTTCGTAAAGGCATTTTATTTATTCTGTGGTAAAGGGAAATCTAAAGCACTGTTTATCCTCCTATGGCTGAGACGCTGGGGTCGGGGATGTTAATTCTCACTCCACCACAGATAAATAAAAATATAGCAAGCTAATAAAAATAGCTAGTAAAATATGTGGCACTCCAGCGAATTATAATTAACATTTTAGATGATAATTAATTCATTAAAAGCCATTATTTTATGCATAGTATTAAACACTGTAATGCAGTTTGGGATGTAAATACCATATTTTGAAAGGTAGTGGTTATCACGACATAAATTGACATTGCTCTTTTGAAATTTTCACTTTAAAAAATTGTAATAACCATGTTTGATAATATGGTTGATTTTACGACAAAAATGCTCAAAGATAATCTTTTAAGATTCTATCACGTTATGTAGAAAAAGCCATGCGAAGAAAAAACATATCTTTTACAACTTTAATTATAAAAAAATCCCTCGCCAAATTGATCATTGCGATTTATTATAAAAACAAACTACGCCCCCACGCGCGTCCTAAAGGACACCTTTTTTGCGAATATGAACTTTTCAAATATACAGGTCGATAGAGCGCGCGAAACTGATTATAAGGGTGTTAAAAACTAATTTTGGCCATTTTGGCTTTTACGACATTTGTTACTTAAGGCGACACATCGAAAACCGTTGAAGAGCGGGCTATCGCCGGACTGACCCGAGTGAAACATAATTTCTATAAAAACTTCAAAAACGCCGTCATAAAGTCTAAAATTGCGTAGCGCCCGCGACTATAAAGACCGCTTAGAAATCGCTTAGAATCTTAAAATATTTAAAAAAAATTATTGATTTAAGTAATCAAAATAATGAGCAAGTAAATTACGAATATTGATGTTATGAATGTATTTGAGTGATTCCCAAGCATATAGATTAAGTAATTTCGTTGTAATTTCAACTATAGTGATTTTTAGAGGTGTTTTTGCAAATAATTATGATCGAGTCAAAATTATACAATCGTGTTTTTGAACAAGCAAATTCAAGATAAAGACATGAATTTACCTATATCAAAATTCCAGTTTCGTTAGTCGTGTCATACTCCTATACTATTCGATGAAAGGAGGTGCATTTTTTCGCGGTTACGCCTTAAAGGGTCGATATTGCATTCTATAAATTATAGCTAATTCTGGATATAGTACAAAATATTGCAATTTATAAGTCGTAGGTACGTAATACGGGCTTACTGCCTTCAAATAATAATATTAAAATTTATAAAAACTTAAAAAACACGCATTGATGAGCTGTGATGATTCTAGAGAGAATTATCCTGGTGATCCTGATCAGGATACTAGGATAAAGTTATCAAATTATTGTATTGTCATCGATCCTTGATACGAGTGCAAATTTTCAAGTCAATCGGCCGTCTACAAGTTGGTGAAAATTACATTAAAAGATTCCGTTACATAGATAGATAGATACACGCGAAGCTAATAAAAGCGTGCTTAAGGGTGAGGCTATCAAAAATCGACTGTATTTTTAACCCCCGACGCAAACAGAGGAGTGTTATAAGTTTATTGTGTCTATCTGTGTATCTGTGTGTCTGTCTGTGACATCGTAGTGGCCAAACGGATGAATCAATTTTGATTTAATTTTCTTTGGTAGAAAGGTGACTTGATCGAGAGTGTTAGCTATTATTCACGAAAATCTGTTCAACTGTATGAACATCCATCCATCTATCCATTAGAGCCTATAAAAGTCCACTGCTGAACATAGTCCTCCTCCATAGATAGCCTCGTAGGGGGATTTTGCCGTAGTTACCACGGCAGGCGGAATGGCAACCGCAGTTTTTATTTTTATTGCACACCTCACAACATGAGGGAGTGCTCTCGATATGTGGGTGGCCATACCTCAATTTCGCTACATAAAAACCCGGTAGGTGCGTATTCTAGCGATCCCCCCGGCTTCGCACGGGTAATTTCTGGATCTCGACAACAGCGCCACGTACCGGGTCCAATTGTGAAACGTTTAGATCATCCACCCACTCAAACGCACACAAAAATTTCATCAAAATCGGTCCAGCTATTTTTGATTTTTATATAGAGATACTTTGTGTTTTAATCATAAAAGCATTTATTTCATTAGTTTTCGCCATCACAATTATATTGCTCATTATCTGTTCGTGTTGTTACATTATAATAGGTTCAGCGATTCCGATGATTAGCCGATAAAGGGAGATAGATTTAAAAAAAAATGGTAATTTGTCTTTATAACATGATAAAAAAGGCCCTGAGCTTAATATAAACCAGTTATTTAGATATTACAGACAGACGCTTTAATATTATTTATATGCATAGATAAACTAATTCAATTAGCTTGCCTTGACATGTTTTTCAAATATTTCACCAAATGACATTTATCTTTAGAAGTTTTGTATTACTTATTCTGGTATGAATACTAATTTACATACTCGATTAGCTTTAGTAGTTTATGATATAATTATTACTTTAAAATGCAGTCAATCAGTTGAAAAACATTTACATGTGAAATTTAAAAAAAAATAGAGCTAGCAATGCAATCACAGTACCATCGTCTCTCCGCAGAATACAGACGCGACTTTATACGTAGTAGAGCCACGCTGCAGCTATATTAGTAGTATAGTTGTAGTACGAATGGGTCGGCTCGACCGGGGAAGGACCACGCTCTCACAGAATACCAGCGTAAAATAGCAGCTCAACACTGCTGTGTTTCGTATGGTGAGTGTAGATAACCACCACCTGATGGTAAGTGGATGCAGTGGCCCATAGACAACTCCGTCTATCCTCGATTAAGAATCAAAGTGCATATGCGTTGTCACCCCTGAGGACGACGATGGAATGCCTCGTTTCCAGTAAGTCGAAAACTCATTAACACGAATTTTTTAGCATTTCTCTTGAAATTCTTGTTATTAACAATGGAATCCACTGTAGTAAAGTTAATACATCTTTTATAACATGAGACAATGAAAATGGTTGTTTTTAGAGTATCACATTATTTATAGTTTTTTTCACATTGAACGTCATGGACACATGATTAGCGTATTCTCAATATAAAACAAGGTTGACTATTTTTGTAATTAAAAATATACGAAACTAAACACGACAAAATATTCCGTGGATTGTTTTTTTTTTATAGAATAAGGGTGATAAACGAGCACACAGTCCACCTGATGGTAAGTGGATACTGTGGCCCATAGACATCTACATTTATCCTCGATTAGGAATCAAAATGCAGATGCGTTGTCACTTGTCACCCCTGAGAACATAGATTGCCTCTTTACCAGTAAAAAGGGTCTCCGGTTCTCTACACTCACCATACGAAACACAGCAGCTTTAAGGTGCTATGTTACGCTGGTATATTGTGAGAGCGTGGCCCTACCCGGTCGCGTCGACCCATTCGTGCTACAACCATAATATAGCTGCAGCGTAGCTCTACCACGTTTAAAGGTGACCAGAGGATCTACTATTCCATATCATTCCGTGGGTGTCGTAAGAGGCGACAGAGGAAACGAAACAGAAAATGGGTTGAGCATCTTGATAACAGCTCTGAATAGTTCTGCAAAAAACTGCGGTTACCAACCCGGCTGCCAAGGGTGGCCACTATGGCAATTATGATTACATTTTGATTCTTATCAAGGATGGATGTAGAATTGAAGAATGTCATAGCATCCATTTATCATCAGGTGGACTGTGTGCACGATTGACACCCTTCCGCTATAAATATAAAGAAAGAATGTTGACTCCTAGGCAGAAGAGGAGTGCAACCACTTAGTACTACGTTTTCTTTGTCTTCCATCGACATAACAATTTAGAATACGATATGACAGTATTCGAAGAACAATGTGCACACATCGTAACAAAATATTATTTAAAAATAATTGCCATGTTTGATAAAAGATCCATCCGGCAGTTTGCGATATCACTAGTAATAATATGTAAACGTTTGCAAACGTTCGATCCAATATTTGTTAAGTATAGTTTTATTCAACACTAGCAATGTCCAACTTGATATAATTGTTTAAAAGTTACTGATAAGAAATTGTGATATTTTTGTCAATGTTTAAAGAAATATATTTTGTGAAAACACTCGCTAGAATCTCGACTGATTTTCGGGTAGAAATTCGTGTAAACGTTAGTTAATGTTTGCTCCAATATTCGTTTATAAGAAATATAGTAATGTGATGTCACATACGTGTTGATTTGTACTTGTTAAACTGTGATTATTAAATATCGAATATTATTATTTTAGTGAATACCTTAATTGGATGTAAGGCGAGATTGTCTCCGAGACAATCTCTAGTTTAAACCCATTTAACTCAAACTCCACAATGTCAAAATTAAAGATAAAAAAGTTACAGC
Organism: Parnassius orleans; assembly: GCA_029286625.1. Lineage (NCBI taxonomy): Eukaryota > Metazoa > Arthropoda > Insecta > Lepidoptera > Papilionidae > Parnassius > Parnassius orleans. The sequence goes on from JAGSMP010000225.1 coordinate 73,160, forward strand.
CTATATACGTCCCACTGCTGGGCAGAGACCTCTCATTTCTGAGGGTTTTAATGTGTGTTGGCGAACTTCACATGTCTTCGAAATATTTCTTCCTTATTTCTCAGACATTATGGTTTCTCACGATGTTTTCATTGATGCCGGCGGGGATCGAACCCGGGTTGCTCGCGTACTGTGAAATGTGATTTGATGTGATGTAAATTTCACAGTATGTCAAAGTTAGTGTAACATATTACGGTCTAAGCACCCATTTTGACATTGTGGAATTTAACTTGAAACTTGAGATTGTCTCTGAATATTAGATTACGAATCTATAGTTGGTTGAAGTTTCCGTTTAGTTTTTGCGATCAAGCAGTTCCATATTTAAATTGGTCAGAAAATGTTATATTTATATTGACTGTGGTCCTTTAATGTTGCCATGTCAAACATGTTACGTTGTCATCACAAAATGCCACGTTAACGTTTGGTATGAGTGATTGTAATGTTTAAGTTAAGTTCAAACGTATAAATAAAATTATGTACCGTTATTGCAGTTAATGAAAATACGAGTAAATAAGGCTCCTACTTTTATTTGAAACTAGCTGTCCCCCGCGAATTCGCCCGCGTGGAATTTACTACGATTCCATGGGTTTAAATTTGTTTGCGCAGAACCCTAATTTTTTTTCTAAAATAGAAGTATCCTAAGTTACTCCTTATAACATCAGCTATCTGCCATTGAAAGTCCCGTCAAAATCGGTCCAGTCGTTTCGGAGATTAGGCGGAACAAACAGACAGACAGACAGACAAAAATTTAAAAATTGTTTTTTTGTTATTAAAACCGTATATACTTTCATATGCATTTAGTAAAAAGCTGTTATTTTAACATTACAAACAGACACTTCAATTTCATTTATTTGTATCGATTATCCCAAATTGAATGTGATTAATGGGCAACAACGTTTTTGCCTACCGATCGAACCTTACGAATGTGTGCGTGCGCAGTAAAATCAGTTAAAATAATGCATTACCACGCATTTTGAATATAAAAGATAAAAAGGACAGAACTATTGAGATTTTCTTTTTAATTAATTTTTCATCACTATTTGCCTATGTTACTTGTTCTGAACCTTCTCTGCAAATTTGGCCGGTTATTGCAAAATAACCCTTAAAATCTTTACTGGCCTTGTCATCCCGTATCACGGTCCACTGTTGGACATGAGATTTTAACCTAGTATAAATGATAATGGCTTAATAGGAGTGCTTTAGAATAGAATAGAATATTTTTATTCAATATAGATTACAAGACCCTTTTTACTGGAAAAGAGGCATTCTATCTTAGTCCTCACGGCTGACAACGCATCTGCATTTAAATTCGCAAACGAAGATAGATGTAGATGTCTATGGGCCACAGCAACCACTTACCATCAGGTGGACTGTGTGCTCGCTTGTCACCCTTATTCTATAAAAAAGAATACTTATTAAAAGTCATAAGTTTAAGATTTATCCAGAACAAAATATTCATTATTTTGCAAGTAATTCATGCCTAAAGCCTTCGTTTCTGGATATTTTGTGAATTTGAAATTTTTAGGGGTTGACAACCTTTTTTTAACTTGTGGATGGCACTCTTTTTTTACTGTGTGGGTTTTTTAAATCATGTTGTGGTAAAATACTCTCTAAGTAATAAGTAACAAATAATAGCACTCATCGCGATCGCCCGCGAACTCAGTTGTAAACAAGTTTCTGGAACGTCTCCTGTTATAAAAAACAATGGGTTTGTCTTATGGTTAATTTTGCTTAAAATGGTTAAACTGCCGTCTTATTATTATCAATTATCATGTGGTCCAATGGGCCTACGAAGTACCATGTGCTCTTGTGGTATGGTATAAGGTTTATTTTTGCTTGAAACAGTTTGAACGCGTACATGCATAAAAAGTTCGCAAAAAAATGGAGTCTATTGTTCGTCGTAGCTACATCGTTGTAGCTAGATGCGCCGGCGCTGTGCTATTGTTTTTTTTTCTGTTTTTAAAACACTTTTGTTCTGCTATCTTTACTAATCAGACGTCCTGACATTAAGTTTTGTCGTCATCAAACTCTGTCTCAGGAATATATACTCTGTCTCAGGAGTATATACTGCAAGTATGCGGTTTCGATTTAATTCTAAAAAAAAATGAAAAATTATTGCTATGTTACATAAAATAATATTATTAATTTAACACTGGTACATTTTCCATAGAACACGCACCACAGCTAAACCATATTGAGAAGTATCTGCGAATCATAAACCTTATTTTTTCCAAATTAAGGTTCTTGATTCTTTGATATTTACAAACGTTATTATTCAGTGAAAGTTTAATTTAGTAAAAACTAAGGGTTTTTTAGGGTGATTTAGCTGTACCTACTTATTTAAACGACAAAAAAAAATTAAAACAAAAAATACTACAAAAGGTTTGCAACATCTGCATAAAAAAGTCTATTTCAAGGAAAACATGTAGAAAAACATATAGTTAGCCACTTAAAACAAGTATTCTACCGTTTGCAACTGATGTTTGATGTCAACTAAACTTAATCAGGTCTAAACAAGTTAAAAAAGTATAAAAAGGATTTTTTTTACACATGGCTGATGCCACAATAAGCGTGTCATCAACTTCTATGACGCTCGACACGACAGGCGTGTCATAATATTTGTTCGCCGCCACAGCTAGAAGTTTTCGAAAATTGGTGTCGCAACGAATCGGTCAGCTGCCTCTGATGCCGCCCCGGCTCTAAACGAGAGTACCCTTGAGATGAGAGGCCGCCAAAGTGTCGCAAGTAGCATCCCACACTAGGGCTTTACCTTTCTCAACATTAATCTATACAAATAAATAAAATTTAAGAGTCTGTTTGTAATGTCAAAATTACAGCTTTTTACTCAATGCATATGAAAGTATATACGGTACTTATAACAAAAATATAATTTAAAAAAAATTGTCTGTCTGTCTGTCTGTTTGTTCCGGCTAATCTCCGAACGGCTGGACCGATTATGACGGGACTTTCACTGGCAGATAGCTGATGTCATAAGGAGTAACTTAAGCTACTTTTATTTTAGAAAAAGAATTAGGGTTCCTCGCAAAAAAATTAAAACCCTAAATTACACGCGGGCGAAGTCGCGGGGAGCAGCTAGTTTACAATACAATATGTATGAAAACATTTAGAAACAGCATGGTAGCGATCACCTCATTCGCAAGGGTTATTATCAATCATGTAATAACCCTTATTAAACAATTTTTGTTTAGGTAATTAAAAAAAAACTTTTTCATAGATAGGTCCTAAATATTTTGGGAGAGGCCTATGTCAAATAGTGGATTGCTGCAGGCTGATATGATGATGATAATAAACGAGATGGTTATCACATCGTCCATTGGAACATTGGAAGCCGTTATTACACCGTTAGAGCCTATTAAAGTCCACTGCTGAACATAGGCCTTCCCATAGATTGCCTCATAGGGGGATATTTGTCATAGTTGCTACGCTTGGCAAGCGGGTTGGCAACCGCAGTTTTTTATTTTTAGGCGTTATTAGGAGGACGCTGCTGCCCATCTCCTGATTTGTTTCCCACTGTCGCCTCTTACTACACCTACAGGGTGATATGGGGTAGTGGATATTCTTACACCGCCACTACACTGTTATTGGAAGCCATAAGATATTTATTGTATAAAACTGAAGTGACAAATTCCCTTTCAGTCCACCTGCCCGGCTAGCATGGGCGGGGGACAAAAATTTTATCCCCCGATTATATCCACTGACAAGAGATAAAATTATTTTGTAATGTCAAATGGGGAGAAGTATATCCCCGTTTGACATAACGAGTAGACATATATCCCCCGTCCGTAGCATGGAGCTAGATGAAAGATAAAAAATTATGCTCTTTTGACATTTGAAAGGGACAATTTTATCCTAGTTCATTGGACGTGGGTTAAAGTTTATATTCATAAAAAAAATCTATCCAAGTCTAAGTCTATCTCCCATTTTATCTACTGTGGATATTATATCCACCGGTGTGCCCATGCTCTAAGGGTGGATAAAACTAAGCGAGGGGATAAACATTTTCTCCTTTCCCCGGGGATAAAATTGTCTCCTGCCCATGCTAGCCCTGCTGATGATAATACGTGGCTACTGCGGTTCATGGACACGTGCAACTTCAAACACGAAGGCTACAGATGCGTTGTCACCACTGATGACAAACATGCAAAATTTGACCTGCTCAAAGTTAAAAAACTTAATTAAACTAAGTTTGTATAAAAAGGGTTATTATAATATTAATACATTTATGGATGATAATAACCCCTGGAATGAGGTAATCGCTATCAGGCTATTTCTAATTTGTTTTGTGTTGTTAATTGTGTAACATACAGGACTGTAAGCTGTTATTTTTCTGCCGACCTCAAAAAGGAGGAGGTACTCAATTCGACTGTATGATTCTTTTTTTATGTGTGTTACCTCTTAACTTTGTTCTATGTGAATCGATTTCGATGATTCTTTTTTTATTTGAAAGCTGGTGCTTCTCATGTGGTCCCATATAAATTGGATCAAGGTCTGACCAATAGTTTTTGAGTTATCCTTAATAATATATATTGAAGTCGGTTGTACAAATTTTTTTATTATTTAAAAAAAAACGTCCCTCTGGATTTTTTTGCTGGTTCTTCCCAGGACAGAGGTTTTTTTTTCGAACCGGTGGTAATTAAACATAAGAGTGACTTGCAATAAGTATTATTTATAATCTACATTGAATAAAAAAGTTTCTGTTTCTGATGACTAAGATGGAATGCCTCATGAACTGTAAATAACTGCTCTTTCTATAGTGCAAAGCATGTGTGAATCAGCATCAGTACTTAAAATTGCAATTAACAATTCATCGATGCCGGCGTGTACCTATCGAGTTTAGTTTATGTTCTTTGAAATTTTAAGTCTAGCACTTGTCGCCTGAGCTATCACGTTTTTTAAGTCCATAAAAGCGGGTGAAATGCCTAAATTCTCGGATCACAATAAAACAAAATATAGAACGACAGATAAAGATTCGATAAATGTTTCTATTGGATAAAATTTAATTTTTATCAAATCCTTTTTAGAAAAAAAAAATCCCATAAGAGTAATTTACCTATTTTTGTCATAAATTGCATCATTTCTCCAAAACGGCACAAGCTCTTAAGTTTGTGTTTACACAAAAAACTGTCTTAATAATTTAAAATTAAAAATTTTGTACAACCGACTTCAATATATATTATTAAGGATAACTCAAAAACTATTGGTCAGACCTTGATCAAATTTATATGGGACCACATGAGAAGCACCAGCTTTCAAATAAAAAAAGAATCATCGAAATCGGTTCACCCAGAAAAAAGTTGAGGTAACACACATAAAAAAGAACATTCAGTCGAATTGAGTACCTCCTCCTTTATGAAGTCGGTAGAAAAATATTAATATTCTTAATTACGCGTTTTACTCGTGATAATATTGTTCTCCCTCGAAATCGAATATATCCGCGCGAGAGTGCCTTCTCCGTTATCCCGTAATCAATCTCTAAGACTCTCCATTACGTCAAGGTCATTCAGGCTTGTTAAGCTATGTACCTATCGACATCACATTCAATTTTTAGCTACCCGTGTAGTAGCGGTGTAAGAACATCCACGACCCCATATCGTTCCGTGGGTGTCGTAAGAGGCGACAGAGGGAAACAATCCAAGAGACTTCCAAACCCAATTTCAGTCACGGCGGCCAGTCTCAACGGAAATTAGCCATTTGCACAGGATGGGATTATAGAGTGCCCAAGTGTGTGCGCAAGCACATTTGCACTCTTTATTCCCTCACTCTCATAATTGATGGGACGGCAAACAGAGACGATTGGGAAGAGATTATACGTGGTAGAGCAACGCTGCAGCTACATTAGTTGTAGCACGAATGGGTCGGCTCGATCGGGGTTGGATCACGCTCTCACAGAATACCACCGTAAAATTGCAACTTAAGGCTGCTGTGTTTCGTATGGTGAGTGTAGAGAACCGGAGACCGTTTCTACTGGAAACGAGGCATTCCATCTTAGTTTCAGGTTGACAACGCATCTGCATTTAGATTCTTAATCGAGAATAAATGAGGATGTCTACGGCTACAGTATCCACTTACCATCAGATGGACTGTGTGCTGGTTAGTCACCCATATTCTATATAAAAAAAAGATCAGGCGCAGGACCAACGGTTTTGCGTGCTTTCCGAGGCACGGGGGTGAAACACCGTCAACATCTTAACTCCGGTCCGCTACCGAAAACGTGTTGATAGAAAACCCAAAAAACTTATTTTGACCTGGCTTGGGATTAGAACACGGGACTTCCAAGTTTAGCAGTCGCGTTTAACACTAGACCAACGAGGCAGTCACAAAAGTGGTTGTTACTATTGGATATACAACGGTTTTTCGTTTGATAGCGGAACTGTAAAATCGCGTAGATATTACCAACTAAAACAAATCAAAATCAAAGCAAATCATTTATTTGCAATCCAAGTGTACATAATTGGTCTTAAATTAAAAATGCTTGCAACTTAGACGCCCTCTCAGGCACTGCAAATTTGACAAGGACACTGCTTTTACATAAAATATACTTAGAAGCTTGATAAATATAAAAAATACATAATAGTGGTAGTTTTTATTATCTAAATCAGGGTTTCTCCAACACTATTATGAGCCCCCCTTTTTTGATCAGGGACCACTATGATTTCTTTGTTATTATCAGGGACCAAAGGTGAAAGAAAAAACTATATTAATCTAACAATACATTTTAATCACAACTTTGAACACAATTATACAATAACCTAAAAAAGTAAAGTAAAGTAAAGTTACAGCCTATATACGTCCCACTGCTGGGCACAGGCCTCCTACCATTTCTGAGAGGGTTTTAGGGCAAGGAAATGTCCGCCGCGCTGCCCCAATGCGTGTTGGCGAACTTCACATGTCTTTGAAATATTGTATTTTGATTTCTCAGATATGCAGGTTTCCTCACGTTGTTTTCCTTCACCGACGAGCACGTGGTAAATTAGCACTTAAAATTGCAATTAAGAATTTCATTGGTGCCGGCGGGGATCGAACCCGGGTTGCTCGCGTACTGTGAAACTTACAGCGAGCGCTAACCATCTGAGCTACCACGGCTCAACCTAAAAAGGAGCATTCATTCACAGTATTATTTGTGTATTTATTGTCAAGGAAATTATTCATGTTTCGTAAAAAGTTGTGATTTCGATTGCGACGCGACGTGTTGCACTGCCCGCGTGACGAGAAAATAATTTCCGATATAATATTGTAGTCTTTGATAGTAAATGTGTTATTTATAAGGATTAGGTATGTAGGTAAAATATTTAAATCTTTCGCGGACCATATTTAAGCTCTTGCAGACCACTGGTAGGGAATCTGAAAACTATCTAAATACTCCTCCGCTGAGTAGAAGGGATTTTGTTTTTAATATTTAATTTTTGATGTAATTTTTAAAATTATTTTTGTTTTAAACATACTGCGACATCTTTATTCATTACTCGAAATGTAGATTTCCATAGTGTTAACATAATATTTAATTAACGATATGCTAAAGGTCAAGTTAAAAAACGAGTCGGCGTGGTAAATCTTTTAGCGACCGATAACCTTACCTTGTAGAATAAGCGAGACCGTTACGGGTTTTACACAACAAGGTTGTTCTAGCGATATCCATTTCTATACGTGGTAGAGCCATGCTGCAGCTATATTAGTAGTATAGTTGTAGCACGAATGGGTCGGCTCGACCGGGGAAGGACCACGCTCTCACAGAATACCAGCGTAAAATAGCAGCTTAATGCTGCTGTGTTTTGTATGGTGAGTGTAGAGAACCGAGACCCTTTTACTGGAAAAGAGGCATTCTATCTTAGTCCTCACGGGTGACAACGCATCTGCATTTTGATTCTTTATTGAGGATAGATGTAGATGGCTACGGGTCACACCACCATCAGGTGGACTGTGTGCTCATTTGTCACCCTCTCCTATAAAAATCCAACAGCGCCTTTTCTATATAAGAGGGGCAAACGAGCATGCGGCTCACCTGAACGTAAGCGACTACCGCCGCCCATGAACAAGTTGCTGGTGCGTTGCCGGCCTACCAAAAAAGAGTAGACACTTTTCTTGAATGTCCCTAAGTCGTATCAGTCCGGAAAAATCGTTGGTGGTAGTCAATTCCACAAGGAAGTTGTGCGAGGAAGAAAACTTCTAATAAATTGCACAGAGGTGGACCGCCAATCATCCAGACGGTATAGATGGTATCGCCGTTACAGCCTATTAAAGTCCACTGCAGGCTAGGCCTCCCTATAGATTGCCTCATAGGGAAATTTGCCATAGATGCCAAGCGAAACTGGTTGGCAAAACGCAGTTTTTTATTTTTAGTCGTTACTAGCCGATAACCCGCGACTTTGTCCGCGTTGCATGATATATTAACAAAGTTTTCGAACTTCTCCGCGGCAAGAAAACACACATCACTGAACACATAGTGCTTATAAAACTCGTTGTCTTAAAACTTTAATAACTTTATATTAAATGAAGATATCGTATTCTTTTTTTTAGATAAGGTCCAAGTGTCTAAGAAATAAAACTTAGAAAATCTAATTGAAATCTATCCAGTAGTTTTTCCGTGATGCGCGCACAACTGCAAACCTCTATCATTTTATTTATATAAAAGATTAGGAAGGAGCCGTGGTAGCTCAGATGGTTAGCGCTCACTAAGTTACAGTACGCGAGCAACCAGGGTTCGATCCCGCCGGCACCAATGAAATTAGCATTGCTATTTGGTGCTGATTTACCGTGCTCGGCGGTGAAGGAAAACATCGTGAGAAAACCTGCATGTCTGTGAAATAAGAAAAAATATTTTTCGAAGACATGTAGTTTCCAACACGCATTGGGGCAGCAGCGGCGGACATTTCCTCGTTCTAAAACCCTCTCAGAAATGAGAGGAGGCCAGCCCAGCAGTGGGACGTATATAGGCTGTAACTTTAACTTTAACTTTAAAGATTAGGAAGACGCTCCTGCCCGTCTCCTGATTTGTTTCCTCATGTCGCCTCTTACGACACCCACGAGATGATATGGGGTTGTGCATATTTTTACACTGCCGCTACACGGTTATGATGGTATCGCGAGTTTAATTAAATTTAGGAATTGTCAACCTTTTAAGCCCACAGCTCTACAGTTCGCTACTCACCATGTTTTCGGAAGTATAAGGGAATTTTAAAACAATGCAACTTGAATGTTAACTTGGACGATTGTAATGTTCTAACAGCATTTAAGAGGGTAATAAAATACTTATTACAAGGACAAAGAACCTGTTTAACATTAACGTAATCTTCTGACGTAATTATATTGTCTTCTTGTCCGAGACGTTCTTTACAACTTGTAGTACGCCGTATTTTATACCAGTTCATCACAGTTATCCAAGCTCCTAAAAAAAATTTGGAACGGCAGAACGTATGCACAACACGATATCCACCGTCCGTCAAATGCAATGTCATTACATTTTTTTGTACCAGCCGTCACGGTGTGTTTTTATAAATTTTGTTATAAAAATCAAATATGTTTAGTGTTATGTATCCAAAACCTACCACAACTATATTTATTACATGACTGCGTGGTAATATTGGGTTATACTTTGGAAAAAGAAGATATTCAAAATGAAGCAAACCGATTAAAGATAAACAAGAATCATCTTGTTTCAGAGGTACGTGTAAAAATCTAAAAAATCACTTATTTATAAAATCAGATTCACTGTGTATCGAAACATTTAATAACAAGTATGATTAATTATCAATGAAAATTCACTATGAAGCTTTAATAACATAACCTCGTCACTCGTATAATATGAAATAATAAATAGGTGTATATAGAGATACGTTGAGAAATTGAATTGATATATTTAATATGTTTTTCTTACTTTCGTGTTCAATTCGTCTTTTGAGCATTTAGTTGCGCAGTCGCCATTTATCATAGTCATTGGGCAAAATTGTTCCCACCTTAGACATGCAGGTGATTTTGGACAGTATTGGGAAAATAGGAAAAGGCAAATACTCAGGCTGATACACTATCACCATCTTGTTGGACAAGATATTATGCAATAGTGAGATACAAAAACAATCACTATGGGCTTAAAACTGCTGGGAAAAATATCTAACATGAGTTATATGGATATGCTACAAACAGACCATTAGAACTATTACTTCGAATATATATGGGTTCATGTATATATAATAAACTAAGAAAGAAAAATACTCAGGCTGAAATGCCATCAACATCTTGGGACAGGATTCTCTGATAGACATTATACATAGAGTGCAGAGATGCAGGAGCAAGTTACTGAGGACTTAAAACTGTTGGAAAGAATATCTAGCATAAGTTATATAAAATGCTAGTTACAGACCATTAGAGCTATCACTTAGAGGATATACATGGTATTAACTACTCAGAACATTAGAGCTATCACTTATGAGGATAGACATGGTTAACTATTCATACCTTAGAGCTATCACTTAAGAGGGCAGACAGGTTTTGAATTGACATTTTTTTTATAGGAGAGGGGGCAAAAGAGGATACGGCTCACCTGATGGTAAGTGATTACCGCCGCCCATGAACAACTGCAACTGGTCCGAAAAAATCTCTGGTGGTAGTCGATTCCACAAGGAAGTTGTGCGAGGAAGAAAACTTCTTTTAAATCGCACAGTGGTGGACCGCCAGTCATCCAGATGGTATGGATGGTTTCGCGAGTTTTGTCGCGATATGCGACAAAACTCGCGATACCATGTGCGGCTGGAATTAGTCCGAACAATTCCTCAAAGCACTCCCCGTGGTAAATGCGATAAAATACGCAAAGAAAAAAAGAAAAAAAGATAAACACTATCCAATTGTGAATCTAAACCATTCTCGAATCAACTTAATCACACACACAAATTTTCATCAAAATCGGTCCAGCCGTTTAGGAGTTCAGTCACATACACACGGACAGAAGAATTATATATAAATAAAATTATATACATATAATCGGTTTGAAATTGTTTGTAAAAGTCGATCAATAATTGAATGCTAATCATGATGTTCTGTTTTACCCGTCCTCAGCTTTACCAATAATGGTGCATTCTTAAAAGAGCCTATATTCAGTAGTAGTGGTCAATATTTTAACTTAGATATGAATCAGCCTCCACTGCCATCTATTCTCGCCGCTTCATGCAATATTACATGTGTGAACTAGTGGTTGTTAACTGGAAACTGGTTGAGGCGCCGAGGACCGCGAGTTCGAATCCTGCACGCAACAAGTGTTTATATGGTCTACAAATAATTGCTCCGGGTTTGGATGTTTGTCCATGTGAATTTTATGGATGTAAACTGTTTCCACGATACACGAGAAAATCCTATAATTACAGATGTTGTAATAAGATTAGTAATAAAACACGTTCGGACGCTGGTTACGCTATGACACATCCGAAACGACCATAAAGCTTGGCTAAGGCCGGCCACATACATTCGGAATTCCGATTCGAGATTCCGATTTGGGATTCCGTTTCGGAATTCCGATTCGGGATTCCGTAAAAACATCATACATATACGGTTATTTCCGTTCGGAATAGCAAGGCTCAATTGAGAGACGCGAGATTCGGCCACGAAGAAAAGTGACAAATAATGATTTCTTATATTTACGCGAACACTACACATTAAAACTAGTTTTTACGGATTTTATCGCGTATATTAACTTATTTTATATTCCCGACATTTCGAGCGCTTCACAGCACCCATGGGTACGGGGGACTTAGGTGTTCGACGTCCCAATGTCATAGTTAACCACGGCTACCTCCAGATTAAAATAAAAATATTAATTAGTAAATCGGAACTAAAATCCGCAGTGGAGAGTGTGGACATGCCATTTTATTAACCCCCGATGAAAATAGAGGATTGTTATAAGTTTGTAGTGTTGTGTGTTTGTCTGTGGCATCATAGCTCCTAAACTCCTGAACCGATTTTGATTAACTTTTTTTCGTTTGAAAGATGTCTTAATGGAGAGTATTCTTAGATATGTTTCAAGAAAATCTGTTCAGCCGTTTGAAGATCATCAGCTCTTTTTGTTTCGGGGGTTTTTTTATTTTTTATTTAAGTTATTCATTTAGAGGTGCCATCTCATCTGCATTTTGATTACTTAATCGAGGATAAATGTAGATGTCTATGGGCCGCAGTATTTACTCACCATCTAACTGTGTGCTCGTTTGTCACCTTTATTCTATTAAAAAAAAAAAAAACACTTGGACCTTGAAATTTGAAATATAATAATGAACCATTAAAATCGGTTTGCACAATTTACGCAGTCTGTGTTCACCCTGGTCGAAATCTCGAATCGATATTCCGAACGGAATTCCGACTGTGTGTGGCCGGCCTTCGCACGGCTAAGGCCGAACGTGGCGTAGACGGTCGATGTATATAAATACTCGCCACGTTTTCGCTCGTGAGATGAATGTATACAATATTGCCAACGTTGCCACGTGTCTATTGAATATTATTATTAGATGAAGCCATGACCGCATGATCTAGCCCTACAGAGAATTCTATTCTGAGATATTTTAAACGAATAAATAATTGTTATCGACGACTCCGTGGCGCAGTGGCTTAGCAATGAGTTGCAGCGCTAAGGGCCGCGGGTTTGAATCCCGCACGAAACAAAGTGTTTGTCCTAGTGAAATTTATGTATGTAAACTGCCCCCACGATACAGGGAAAATCAGTGTGGAGGTAACGTTTTTTTTAAACATAAAAAATATTATAATTTCATATTCAAATAATATTTTACACGTGGGAGAGCCACGTTGCAATGTTATAGTTGTAGGCACGAATGGGCCGGTTTGACCGGAGGACCACGCTCTCACAGTACGAGTACCAGCATAAAGCAGCAGCTCACTGCTGCTGTGTTTCGTATGGTGAGTGTTTTTTTTTATAGCATAGGGTGACAAACGAGCACACAGTCCACCTGATGGTAAGTGGATACTGTGGCCCATAGACATCTACATTTATCCTCAATTAAGAATCAAAATGCAGATGCGTTGTCACCCCTGAGGACTAAGATGGAATGCCTCTTTCCAGTGAAAAGGGTCTCGGTTCTCTACACTCACCATACGAAACACAGCAGCATTAAGCTGCTATTTTACGCTGGTATTCTGTGAGAGCGTGGTCCTTCCCCGGTCGAGCCGACCCATTCGTGCTACAACTATACTACTAATATAGCTGCAGCATGGCTCTACCACGTACAAAAATAATATAGTTTTAAGATCTTTATTTTATATTCAACGACTCAAAGGAAATTATAGGTAATATAGGTGTATAATTACATAAATTCGAGTATCGATTGGTTAAGTTATCACTTATTATCATTGATTAAGTAATCTCTACGACTCTAAAGCTCCTAACAGAATGCGCCACCAACCGGAAGTAAACCACGTAAACACTAATAATTGAGAGTTTTGGAATAATACAAAGAAACATATATTTTATTACTTATTTTGATGTAATTGTGCTTATGGAAATATTTTCTATTAAATCATATATTAGATTATATAAATGAATTTCCGCATAAACTTCATAAATAGAGTGTTGCTAACTGTGATAAATAATTTTCTAAACTTAAACACCCAAAATCATGACAATAGTCAACAAACATAAGATCACTAACCACATGTAATTATTGTGTCTGGTTCAATGTTCGTATCTACTCATATATTGGAAATTCATTCATTATCTCGGAGAATTGCTATTTTACGAAAATTGCATAGAATGGACCTTACTATGAGGCTAGATTCAGGTTATAAAATTAAAAAGAAACGCAGTTATATGCTCGAACTTAGAAGAGAATCTTAAAAAATTACCCCATTGCGACGGAGAAGAAAAGTCGGGTAATATTTTTGGCTGGTACAACAGAAACAGAAACCGAAACAGAAACTTTTTTTATTCAATATAGATTCAATATTGATTGAAATAGTTTGGAAAATCCAAAAGTGCACGCCTCATGAGCATTTTATTTAATTTTGATGAAAAAATAATTGTATTCCCGACTTTTAAAATATATTATTTACGTGTATTAATTTTGGCGCTCTATTATTTTAACACGCAGTGTTACCTACATTGATTTTTTTTTATTATTTACCAATACAAATCGATTACACAAAGAATAAAATCGATTTAGGCTGTATGGTACATTTGCCCTTTGTCTATCAAAAATGCAAAAAAAAATATGACAGCGGCTTTAAAATTTTAATAGCGATAAAAGTTATAAAAGTTAAAAATCATTTTATTAACAAACTACGCATACTAGGCTATTGATATGAAATAGGGAACCAGTTGATGTAATTCTAAAGTTAATTAAAAAACCGGTCTCGATACGTCAATTTTTCGGGAGTTATCGTGACCACATAGAAAATCAACATCTGGACGTCCACGTAAAATTTTGTCAAACCGTTTTTTTCAAAGTAGTAATATAAAATTATTTTTAGAAAATATAAGATTGATTAATTAGAGTGTTTTCTTTATATACGGCTACTCATATTATCGTATAAGCGCAATATGGTTATGATATGTAGGGACATTTTAAGAACACAAAATTGCTTGACCTTGACGTGTCGAGAGTAGAACACACCTCATAACGCAAAGCATTATGAGGTGTGCAATAATACTTATTGATGAAAGTCACTCTTTTGTTTAATTACCATTGGTTCGAAAAAAAAATGTATTATATTATGTATGTCCGTTTCAGTATACGCCTGTAACTCCCAAACTAGTTTTGATAAACATAGCTCAATCGGGAACTTGGGCCATGTCTTTAATTTGCGAAACTAGGGTGTGGTGTATTTTACGCCGCTACCACACGGCGAGGAGCCGAGTCTGTTCTTTCGGCTTTGTCGCTCGTTTAGCACCACCCGGGGGACACGTGTAGAGTGGGCCTAGGGTTAGGTGGTCGACTCATCCCCCCGAGCGATATATTGAAAATGGGCCAAATTAAGAGTATCCTTAACCGACGAGCATGTATGCATAGGTATATGTATATAAAGGAGGCGAGAGAGGTGTGTCAGGATCGTGCCAAATGGAAGTCCGTAGTCTCTGCCTACCCCTCTGGGTGACAGGCGTGAGTGTTTATGTTATGTTTTATATTATGTTTATACCTCAATCGATTTGTCATACTTGCGCGGGTAGCATAGAATGTGGTGGATGAAGAGACAAAAACTTACGACCTACATCACAAGAATGAGTACATTTTCAATTTTATTTATAGAATTAGGATTAGGATGACAAACTAGCACACAGTCCACCTGCTGGTAAGTGGATGCAGTGGCCCATAGATATCTACATCCGTGATCGATTAAGAATCATAATTCAGATGCGTTGTCACCCCTGAGGACTAAAATGGAATGCCTTGTTTCCAGTGAAAAGGATTTTCTATACTCACCATACGAAACAGCTGTATTTAGCTGCTATTTTATGCTGGTATCAAAATACCAGCATAAAATAGCAGCTAAATACCAAAAGGGCCAAAGCCCTTCCCCGGTCGAGCCGACCAATTTGTGCTACAATCATAATATAGTTGCAGCGTGACTGTACCACGTAAATAACGTAGAGTTATTTACAGAAGATCGTTTTATTGGAAACGAGGACTGGAAACTACATTCATATTGGTCGTCAGTCTATGGGCCACAGCACCCACTTTTTTATAATTTATGGGTGACAAACGAGCACACAGTCCACCTCCTGGTAAGTGGATGCTGTGGACCATAGACATCTACATTTATCCTCGATTAGGAATCAAAATGCAAATGCGTTGTCACTCCTGAGGACTAAGATGGAATGCCTCATTTCCAGTAAAAAGGGTCTCCGGTTCTCTACACTCACCATACGAAACACAGCAGCATTAAGCTGCTATTTTACGCTGGTATTCTACGAGAGCGTGGTCCTACCCCGGTCGAACCGACCTATTCGTGTTAAAACCATAATATAGCTGCAGCGTGGCTCTACCACGTATATATCAGGTCACCACATCCATCAGGTGGACTGCGTGCTCGTTTGTCACCCTTATTAAAAAAAAATCCGCAGTTTTTTATTATCTTTAGTTGTTATTAGGAGATGGGCATCTCCTG
The DNA here is from genome assembly GCA_029286625.1 of Parnassius orleans. Lineage (NCBI taxonomy): Eukaryota > Metazoa > Arthropoda > Insecta > Lepidoptera > Papilionidae > Parnassius > Parnassius orleans. Next base: position 89,309 of record JAGSMP010000225.1, read on the forward strand.
TTTCAATTTCTCTCTGTGGTCTCTTACGACACCCACGCTGCGATATGGGGTAGTGGATATTCTTACACCGCCATTATATGGTTGAATATTGTATGAATAAATATTCCATTCTATACTAAATACGTTGAATTGTCGTGCTAAAAAAAGTACTGCGCAGTTTTAAGCTTTTTAAACAATATAACGGTCTGCCCAAGACTTCCGCTGAGCTATTTATAAGGCTCTGCTTTATAAGGCCGCTGAACGAAATGGAAGCGAATTTTGTAATGAAATTGTACATAGTAAAATGAATTTTATGTTAATTGTGTTACGTGCAAACTATTTATGAGACAACAAAGAAGTCGCGCGTCTTCCGGGGAATTCCCGTAGCTACTGTCGGCGGTATCATTTTCTTCTTCTGCCTCACAAATAAGCAATATGAAAATAAATGTAAATTGAGCCTTAAGCCCGCCATACACGATCAAGTTTACCGTCAAGTTTGCAGCGCGCTTGAAGCGGCGTCCGGTAAACTTGACGGTGTATGGCTATCAGTGTGCATGACAAGTCTACTTGAAGCAAAAATTGAATTTCGATTCTGCCGACTTGATCAAGCTTGCAGCGTCATGCAAACTTGAACGTGTGTATGAGCGGTCAAGTATGCATGACGGTAGTCGGAGCAAATAAGCGAGAGACGCCATGGTTTCAACTGATGCGGCATCATGCAAACTTGACGGCGAACTTGAACGTGAGTGGTCTATATGGATGCACTGCAAACTTGACGCCGCTTCAAGCGCGCTGCAAACTTGACGGTAAACTGGATCGTGTATGGCATCCATTAGATTGCGTTCCGCTTCGTTCGGAAACGTACCAAATGTGAAGATAATATTGTAATACTAAACAATTTATAAAAATGAAATTACAAGTTACAAGGTTAACGCAGTAATAAAGGAACCCGACTGCGTAAAAAAGTTTACTGAAAAGAAAGGTTTTAGATGTCGTCACATTACCTACTGTCCCTTCTTTAAACGCACTTTTCTTTAGTTTGTGTCTAAACGGTAGCATAAATATAATGGGGCTGTCTGGTAAAAACACAAAGTTCATGCGTTACATTGACCACTTACCATCAGTTGACTACGAGATCGCTTGTCAATCATATCTTAAATAATATAGGAGTCTAAAAATACTTAAACAATACGTATTGATCATGAGCTGTGATGATCCTGGTAACTATTTTATCTTATCCTGGTGATCCTGATCAGGATACTAGGATTTTATAAAATTATTGTTTTTTTTAAATATATTATAATAAGGATAACAAACGAGCACACAGTCCACCTGATGGTAAGTGGATATTGTGGTCTATAGACGTCTACATTAATACTCAATTTTATATTATTTTATTAAGAATAAAAATTCAGATGCGTTGTCACCTTTGAGGACTAAGATGGAATGCCTTGTTTCCAGTAAAAAGGGTCTCCGTTTCTCTCATAGAATACTATTGTATTATAGTATTCTATGGTTTCTCGAAACTCACCATACGAAACACAGCAACATTAAGCTGCTATTTTATATGACAGCTCAAGAGCGTGAGTGTCTGTGAGAGCGTGGTCCTACCCCGGTCGAGCCGACCCATTCATGCTACAACCATAACATATCTGCAGCGTGGCTCTACCACATAAAGAATTAAGTATTTATTGGAATTATAATTGCATTATTATTTATAATAAACTAGCTGGTACTCAGAGCGTTATTGCCGCAGAAGAAATAGTAGAAATATCGTTTTAAATTTGGAAGAGTTATATCGTTTAATTAGGAATGATAACACGTTCATTGAAATTGAATGATATGTATAACTTTTAAATAAATTTGTCGGTACGATACGCACGCCATCTACTGTAAGTTAATTGTACTATGCCTACAACCTCCGCGCAAATGCGAGCAATAAGTTGACAAAGTTATACCGCAATCTGATGAACGGTATGGCAGCGCATAAAATACGAACAAACAAACATTAATTTGTATATATTATTAGATTGTTGTATTGTCTTCGGTCCTTGATATGAGTGTAAATGTTCAAGTTGGTGAAAATTACATTTAAAGATTAAGTTACATACATAGACACGCGAAGCTAAGAAAAGCGTGTTAAAAAAACCAAGTACCTAGGTACTGGACGACTGCGGAGGGAGCGTAAGCAAGCATGCCCTCGCCCTTCTTAACCAATGGCGTAGAAACTGTTCACGATTTGATAAGGCCTCGGAACTAATCGGAAGATAAAGAAAACGCAGCGGAATACAGTAGGTAACCTAGTTTGGGTTCCTGTGTTTCACAACTAATAAAATGTTATAATTCATTTTTAACATCTTCAACATAGTACGGTGACTTTTACTGGAAACGAGGCATTTCATCTTAATTCTCAGGTGATAACGCGTCTGTATTTAATTCTTAATCGAGGATAAATGAGAGGTGATCTGTGAGCACAGATTAATAGATATGTAGCAAGTTACCTGTGTGACCTAAGTAATATAATAATAAATAAATATAACTTTATAGCACACCATATGCAAAATGACAATTGTTAAAATTAAAAGTCTTGTACAACCGACTTCAATATAAATTATTAAGGATAACTCAAAACTTGATCAGACCTTGATCAAATTTATATGGGACTGGAAATTTATATTCTGTGAGAGTGTGGTCCTTCCCTCGTCGAAATGATCCATTTGTGCTGCAATCTGGCTCTACCGCGTACAATGAATGAAGTCATACGAATAGTAAGCAAGTCGGCTCGTAGTTTAGAATTATTGTGCTCAATTATTGTCTCTAACAAGTGGTAAAATTAAAAAATGTACAACCGACTTCAATATAAATAAAATGCGAACATCATCAATGTAGTCGAAGTCAATTAAATACACATTATTAAGAATAACTCAAAACTACTGGTCAGACCTTGATCAAATTTATATGGGACTACATAAGAAGCACCAGCTTTCAAATAAAAAAGAATCTACAAAATCGGTTCATCTAGAAAAAGTTATAGGTACCTAACACACAAAAATACAATCGAATTGAATACCTCCTTTTGAAGTCGGTTAAAAATAAAGGAATTATGCGTCTTAATAAGTAGTGGAGATCTTATCGCTAAAAGCGATCTCTTCCAGGCAAACTTTTAATGGTCAACTTAAAACACAAATAGACGGTGGTGTAACTAAATAATTAAAAAAAATATGGGGCACAAATATTTCATATTTAAATAAATATTATATATACAATATTATCTTTAATATATAAAAATAATATTTGTTTGTTCGTATTTATGCGCTGTCATACCGTTCATAAACTTGTCAACATATTGCTTGCACTTGCGCGAAGGTTATAGGCCATAGAATACGTAATAATTCTATGTTATAGGCAACTTACAGTAGGTGGCGCGCGTATCGTACTGACAAATTTATTTGAAAGTGATGTATAATCCAACTTCAATGAATGTTTTATCATTCCTTATTAAACAATATAACCCTTCTAAATTTAAAACGATATTTCATCAATTATTTCTTCTGCGGCTGTAATGCGCCGGGTACCAGCTGGTACCAGCTAGCTAAACATTATATTTGTATATTTAAAGGACGTTTTTTTATTTACATAACATTAAAATATATACATTATTAAAAAATATAATACGAGGGCTGGTTCTCTTCTCGCTCAAAGGCTCCGTATAGCCATTCAAAGAGGAAACGGAGCCAGCGTTCTTGGCACGATACCACGGGGAGTAAAACTGTATGATAATTTAAGTTTTTTTTTAAATAATTTAATATACTTACTCATACATGATACACTTATATAACAAATATGAATCTTACAAAACTAAACCTATACTAAATATACTGTAAACTTAAAAAAAAAACGGTAAAACAATACAAAATTATTATAAACTAGCGATATGCCCCGGCTTCGCACGGGTGATTTCTGGATCTCGACAACAGCGCCACCTACCGGGACCAATTGTGAACCTAAACTATCCAAAGACCCACTCGAACGCACAAAAAAAATCATCATAACGATTCGAGCCGTTTTCGAGTCTTAGCGAGACTAACGGACAGCAATTGATTTTTATATATAGAGATTGAGTTTTTTCTTTGAACCTACCTAATGATCAAAGCGCGTGTCTTGAATGAAATAAAATTACGTGTCATTGAACTTTAAGCGGTTCTAGACGCACCATGCGATTTTTCATTGATGCGTTCGCGGCTTAAGGCGCATCGTACACTAGACCACACCTCGGAGTGTGGTATTTGTGTATTGAAGACTTTACTGTGGAGTGGTGATGTAAGAATATTCTATACGTGGTAGAACCATGCTGCAGCTATATTAGTAGAATAGTTGTAGAATAGTTCCCCGCTCTCACAGAATACCAGCGTAAAATAGCAGCTTAACACTGCTGTGTTTCGTATGGTGAGTGTAGAGAACCGGAGACTCTTTTTACTGGAAAAGAGGCATTCCATTTTAGTCCTCAGGGTGACAACGCATCTGCATTTTGATTCTTTATTGAGGATACATGTAGATGTCTATGGGTCACAGCAACCACTTACCATCAGGTGGATTGTGTGCTCGTTTGTCATCCTATCTCATAAAAAATATGCACTACCCCATATCCATATATTAGTTCCGTTGTAATATATGTCAAGCTTATTTGTTTTCAAATTGTCAAGTTTAATATAATGAGTTTTGGTAAGATTAACTTTTAAATTATTTAGATTTAACAATTCTATTAGTGATTTTGTTGTGTCATTTATGTCAGATTCATGTTTTGTGAATGAATGTTTGCTTGAGTAAGTACTAATTGTTATTGCAATATCGTCTGCAAACATAGTACATTTAAATTTAGTTATTTTTGAATGTCATCTATACAAATAAATAAAGTTGAAGTGTCTGTTTTAATGTCAAAATAACAGCTTTCTACTAAATGCATATGAACGTATATATAAGTTACTTATAACAAAATACAATTTTTAAAATTTTAGTCTGTCTGTTTGTTCCGGCTAATCTCCGAAATGGCTTAACCGATTTTGTCGGTACTTTAACAGACAGATAGCTGATGTTATAAGGAGTAACTTAGGCTTTTATTTAAAAAAATAGGGTTCCGCGCAATAAAAATTAAAAGACATGAAATTAATCGTAATAGATTACACGCGGCGCAGGCGAAGTCATGGGGAACTGCTAGTTTATATATAAAATAAAAAGCAAGGGCCTGAGAATGCTACCTTGTGGGACGCCAAATTTGGTGTTCCTAAAATCTGAATAATAAGAAGTCAGTTCATTCTGGTTATTGAGGTTTTGATTTCAACTTGTCCGAGGAAAATTGAAACAGGAGATGGGCAGCAGCACCTTCCCGATAACAACTGAAAATAATAAAAACTGCGGTCACAGCCCCGGCCAAGCGTGGCAACAATGACAAAACTTTATTGCCACTCTTGGCAAGCGGGCTGACAACCGCAGTTATTTATTTTAGTCATTATTATGAAGATGCTGCTGCCCATCTCCTGATTTGTTTACTTTATCGCCTCTTACGACACCCACGGGATGATATGGAAAAGTTGATATTCTTACACCGCAACTACACGGTCAGTGGTGTTTAAGTGTTTTGTATTACGATATAGCAGCCTCTTAGTAGCGTCGTAAGAAAATCCACTATCCACTAACATTCCGTGGGTATCGTAAGGAAACTGAAAAGAGATACGGGCAGCAGCATCTTTCTCATAACAACTAATAAATTAAAAATCTCGATTTCCACACCGCCTTCCAAGTGTGCTTACTATGGCTAATACCTCCTATACACTGCCGTATTGAGAGACCTTTGTTCTGCAGTGGACTTTTGATGGACTATAATGAATGAATGACGTACCTCACTACGCGCCTGAATAGAGTATTGAGCGGGGAATAGAGTATAGATTATAACAAATGATAATGAGCTACGAGAATTCTTCACCTCGTGTCGTCCCGTGGGTGTCGCGACCATATGAAAAGTCAAAAGATCTTGTGAACTGGAATAAATGGCGATATTATGTATAATGTAAAATATTCAAATCGGAGACGGAAGCAGCGTCAAAGAGACATTTGTCCTAACGATCGCTAATCCACATGCAAAGCGTGAGGGCTCCGGCAACTCCTGCAATGGGAGAGTTCAAGTCCAGTTGTGAAATGTTACAGCTTGATAAAGAAGTTAGTTTACGTGGTAGAGCCATGCTGCAGCTATATTAATTGTATAGTTGTAGCACGAATGGGTCGGCTCGACCGGGAAAGGACCATGCTCTTACAGAATACTAACGTAAAACAGCAGCTCGATGCTGCTGTTTTCGTATGGTGAGTGTAGAGAACAAGAGACTCTTTTTACTGGAAAAGAGGCATTTCATTTTTGTCCTCAAGGGTGACAACGCATCTGCATTTTGATTCTTTATTGAGGATACATGTAGATGTCTATGGGTCACAGCAACCACTTACCATCAGGTGGATTGTGTGCTCGTTTGTCATCCTATCTCATAAAAAATATGCACTACCCCATATCCATATATTAGTTCCGTTGTAATATATGTCAAGCTTATTTGTTTTCAAATTGTCAAGTTTAATATAATGAGTTTTGGTAAGATTAACTTTTAAATTATTTAGATTTAACAATTCTATTAGTGATTTTGTTGTGTCATTTATGTCAGATTCATGTTTTGTGAATGAATGTTTGCTTGAGTAAGTACTAATTGTTATTGCAATATCGTCTGCAAACATAGTACATTTAAATTTAGTTATTTTTGAATGTCATCTATACAAATAAATAAAGTTGAAGTGTCTGTTTTAATGTCAAAATAACAGCTTTCTACTAAATGCATATGAACGTATATAAGTTACTTATAACAAAATACATTTTTAAAATTTTAGTCTGTCTGTTTGTTCCGGCTAATCTCCGAAATGGCTTAACCGATTTTGTCGGTACTTTAACAGACAGATAGCTGATGTTATAAGGAGTAACTTAGGCTTCTTTTATTTAAAAAAATAGGGTTCCGCGCAATAAAAATTAAAAGACATGAAATTAATCGTAATAGATTACACGCGGCGCAGGCGAAGTCGCGGGGAACTGCTAGTTTATATATAAAATAAAAAGCAAGGGCCTGAGAATGCTACCTTGTGGACGCCAAATTTGGTGTTCCTAAAATCTGAATAATAAGAAGTCAGTTCATTCTGGTTATTGAGGTTTTGATTTCAACTTGTCCGAGGAAAATTGAAACAGGAGATGGGCAGCAGCACCTTCCCGATAACAACTGAAAATAATAAAAACTGCGGTCACAAGCCCCGCCAAGCGTGGCAACAATGACAAAACTTTATTGCCACTCTTGGCAAGCGGGCTGACAACCGCAGTTATTTATTTTAGTCATTATTATGAAGATGCTGCTGCCCATCTCCTGATTTGTTTACTTTATCGCCTCTTACGACACCCACGGGATGATATGGAAAAGTTGATATTCTTACACCGCAACTACACGGTCAGTGGTGTTTAAGTGTTTTGTATTACGATATAGCAGCCTCTTAGTAGCGTCGTAAGAAACCACTATCCACTAACATTCCGTGGGTATCGTAAGGAAACTGAAAAGAGATACGGGCAGCAGCATCTTTCTCATAACAACTAATAAATTAAAAATCTCCGATTTCCACACCGCCTTCAAGTGTGCTTACTATGGCTAATACCTCCTATACACTGCCGTATTGAGAGACCTTGTTCTGCAGTGGACTTTTGATGGACTATAATGAATGAATGACGTACCTCACTACGCGCCTGAATAGAGTATTGAGCGGGGAATAGAGTATAGATTATAACAAATGATAATGAGCTACGAGAATTCTTCACCTCGTGTCGTCCCGTGGGTGTCGCGACCATATGAAAAGTCAAAAGATCTTGTGAACTGGAATAAATGGCGATATTATGTATAATGTAAAATATTCAAATCGGAGACGGAAGCAGCGTCAAAGAGACATTTGTCCTAACGATCGCTAATCCACATGCAAAGCGTGAGGCTCCGGCAACTCCTGCAATGGGAGAGGTTCAAGTCCAGTTGTGAAATGTTACAGCTTGATAAAGAAGTTAGTTTACGTGGTAGAGCCATGCTGCAGCTATATTAATTGTATAGTTGTAGCACGAATGGGTCGGTCGACTGGGAAAGACCATGCTCACAGAATACTAGCGTAAAATAGCAGCTTAACACTGCTGTGTTTCGTATGGTGAGTGTAGAGAACCGGAGACTCTTTTTACTGGAAAAGAGGCATTCCATTTTAGTCCTCAGGGGTGACTGTGAATTTTTATTCGCAAACGAGGATAGATGTAGATGAATATGGGTCACAGAAACCACTTACCATCAGGTGGACTGTGTGCTCGCTTGTCACCCTCATCCTATAAAAAAAAGTAACCGACGATGAGTTTACAACGAACTTCAAACAAAGAAATCTACAGATCCGTATTACTTTTGAGGACTAAGATAGAATGACTCTCAGCCTGTTATTATAGTAGCTATCACTACCCTTAAGACCGGAACACAGCAGTGCACACACTGACGCTTGGCGGCAGCAATAGGTACCTACCAAGATGGACGCCTAGGCAAAATGGGAGTCACCTACGGTTGCCATCCGTACTATAATATATGTATCGTCCTATATTTCAGTCAATTGTACTATATATTATAGAAAAATAATATAGTACGAAAAATAGTATATTTTTATCCCTAATTCAACTGTCGCGCTTTTTTATATTAACTGTGACGGGAAGTTTGGAACAAGTAAGTATTACGGAAAAAAAAATCCGTCATGAATATAAAATGGAAAGAAGAAAGATATAGAGCATGTATTAATTTAATTAAAAATGAATTGTTAGTTCATTTTAATATGAATCTAAATTGCTCAGATTCCTATAATTATTTTTAAGGGAATAGATCATTGATTGCCAAAGCGAAGAGCAATAAGAAATGTATGGAAATATACATAAAGATTAAAAATAAATGTGTACATTTGTTCAAAAAAAAAAGGTGGCAACCCTAGTCTTACCACATAGTAGACAGCAGCTAAGGTTGGCTCGACCGGGAAAGTATTACGCTCGCACAGAATGTGAGCGTGAGATTTAGAAGATATGCGTGGGTACTCAGTTTTCTCACTTCAGTCAGCAAAATTTGTTTCCAAATTTAAAAATTTTTGTACGAATGCAAACAAAATATTATTGTATCAATCTGTTTTTTAAAAAGATAAGTATGTGACGGCACCAGCACCATTGCACGTGCGGCGGCGTCGGTGTAGCTAGACAGAATTTTGTAAACAACACGTGCACCGCACACCTGCGACAACATACCTGCGGTGGCGCCCTGTTCTGTGTATAAAACGGACGGAGTGGCCGCCGTTAGGGCAGTCTTGGCTCTGGCGTGGAACGGTGCGCTTGTCGTATTCCGTTACTTATTCCTGACTGTTGGATAATTAATTCGTGCAAACGAATTAATTATTATTCTAACTACAAAATTAGTCTCTGTACAATTTATAGTTGTATTAAGTAATCTATTGTAAATTAACCTTATTTAAAAGAAAAGTCCCGCTGGGTTTCTTGCTGGTTCTTCCCAGGACAGAGGTTTTATCCGAACCGGTGGTAGTAGTACTATATTGAATAAAAGTGATTCTATTCTATTCTAAAAGCCTTTTCATGTCACTCTATACATCATAATAACATCTTTCATAAGAAGTGGGAATAAAGCTTTCCATTTAAGTTCTCTATATTCTTAACATCCATCCTACATCAGAAGTGGGATAAAGTCCCCGTTATTGCCCACATATAATCTTCGAATAGTATGAGGATCATCACGTTTGTGAAAGACCTATAGTAATTTCACATTGATGACTCAATTTTTATGTTAAATGCCGTAATGAAATTTGCTGTCTTACTTACGATATTGACGTATCATTAAAGTGTAGAGAAAAGATTTAAAGTGAAATGATTTGGCCTCCCAAAGATAAACTCTTTCGTTCGATTTATATCAAAAGTACTCATGAGTACTTTCATTATTTCTTAACTTACCGTAATATGTTAATAAATGTCGAAAGAAATGTTGGAGGCTTTTTAAATGAGTTATAGTTTGTATTCAGTGAAAACTTAACTTGTTCAAGTTTTATTATAATTTGATAGTTCACGCGAGACATGATTAACATTTGCTACATTTTGAAGTTCGAAATGTTTCGGCGTTGTACCAAAATAATTGAATAACTTTAACGTTCTATGAATTGAAAATAATAAGTGGCCTTTTGGTGTTCTAATGTGTTGATAAGTGTTGCAGCTCACTCCGAATATTGTGTGGTCGACAAGATTGGGGTTTGGTGTCGAGGAATTCGTAGAAGTCTCTACAACAATGATCAATGAGGAAGTTGTTGTAACGGCCAAATCGGACATGGTCAGGTACGGCCGAGCGCTGGTAAGATTGAGCCTACAACGCTACAGTCGGTAACTTATCGGCAGATCTTACGGCAAGGCAATTCGAGCGGCCGCCGAACACATGGTGCTTTGGCGCTGTAAATGGACGTCTAAGGCTTGGTCAGCTTTTGTAGATTTTGCGCAGTTGCCTCCTTCCCTTTGAAATATGTGGTGGTATCGGTCTCTCGACATAGTTGCCGTTTTTGCAATGTGTGCAATGGTTTCCATGAGTGCCATGTTGCCAGTTGCCGTTTCTTAAGAGAATGTGTGGTGAACTTTGGAAGCTCAGAATTCTATGGTTCGCAATAAATTTATCTCAATTTCTTTTAATTTTTATATTTGCAAAGCAGGACAACGATTCGCTAGCGGCCAGTACGGCGCGACGGCTCGCTGGCGCGAGGGTGGCGCGAACGCCCGCTGGTGCGCGTTTGTGTGCGAGTTGGCCGTATAGGCTTGTCCATGAGCTAAATGAAGTCTAGGATGGTCGAGCATTGTAATATTTAACAAGTGTTAATATCTGTTAGCAGTTGGTGATAACTGATGGACCGTATGCTGATTACTGTCAACAGAACGAAGACTTGCGACAGTCGGAGGTGGCCGTGTCTGCGCGTCTTGAAAATATAGAGGTTGCATCATTCTAGCGGAGTAATTCTTCTAGTGCAGGAAAGGAAGATGGTGTTGCTGGGAGGCTGGTCTGTGTTACACTAGGATGTGTCATGTTGCTGTTGGTTTGCATACTTTGGTATTATCATGTCCCTACGTTCCTCACGTTACACTACTGTGTGATTGTGACAGGGACATGTTTGCGGTATGGTCGAACTGTAATTGCTCTATACTGAATTGAAAAAAAAAAGAGTAAGAAAAAAAAATGGTTCTTACTATCATTGCAGGGCTTTGTGCCGGTCCAATGATATGGCTATAGGGAATAGTGATTCCGGACTAGCATAAACGTACTTGATAAAAAAAGAGAAAATAGAAAAAAGAATGATTCTATTAAAGGAAAAACGAGAAAAGTTTTGAAGGGCATTTTGCCGGACCAAGACTGATTAGTGTTGCAGGGTTCAAAGGAACCGGTCCAATACTAATTGCCTGAAGGGTTGATATAGACCGGACCACAGCTGATTGTTAATATCTGCAGGGTCATTGTAGACCGGACCAGAATATGTTGCTGAATGTGTAAACATTTATGGTTTTTGTCAGGATAATCGAACGATGTTCTTCTGTCTACAGATAACTAAGATTGTCATGGAGCGCGTGCGAGGACGCACGCATGTCAGCATGGCCGTGACGGCACCAGCACCATTGCGTCGTGCGGCGGCGTCGGTGTAGTAGACAGAATTTTGTAAACAACACGCACCGCACCTGCGACAAACACCTGCGGTGGCGCCTGTTCTGGTTGTATAAAACGGACGGAGTGGCCGCGTTAGGCAGTCTTGGCTCTGGCGGAACGGTGCGCTTGTCGTATTCCGTTACTAGCTTATCCTTGACTTCGTTGGATAATTAATTCGTGCAAACGAATTAATTATTATTCTTAACTACAAAATTAGTCTCGGTACAATTTATAGTTGTATTAAGTAATCTATTGTAAATTAACCTTATTTAAAAGAAAAGTCCCGCTGGGTTTCTTGCTGGTTCTTCCCAGGACAGAGGTTTTATCCGAACCGGTGGTAGTAGTACTATATTGAATAAAAGTGATTCTATTCTAAAAGCCTTTTCATGTGACTCTATACATCATAATAACATCCTTCATAAGAAGTGGGAATAAAGCTTTCCATTTAAGTTCTCTATATTCTTAACATCCTTTCTACATGTAATACTCAAATATGTTATACTCTATAGGCACGGTGCACGGCACAAACTAAATGTATCAAGTTAGCGCTCTGGATGAATCAAGAATTTTTAATAATTTTTATGAAAATGGGCGATAGCCCATCAAGGCGTTCGACAGTGCCTAAATTCAGTTTGGCACGACGCGACGCGACGGTTCCATTTTGTCGCTTTATCGTTGCGGCGTTGACTCTAAGATCTCAAGGATCTAGATCCGGGACAGTGTGCTGTCCGCCTTAGTATTGCGTATTTTTAGTGATGTGACAATAGGCGTGATGTCGCGTGATACGCATCGTCCGGTTTTATCAAACGTAACGTCCCTGCTTACCAGATTTTTGTATTGGCGGGTGTAGCAAGTGTACTAATGTAAAAAAATTAAACTGCGTTTGAAAACTATATCTAATTTGTAAATCTTTCAAGATAGGTATGTACATCATCATCATCACAATCCATTTAATATAAATTCACTTATAGAGAAATGCATGTTTTTGTTACTTATTAGAATAGAATATTTTTTTTTATAAAGTAAGGGTAGCAAACAAGCACACAGTCCACCTGATGGTAAGTGGATGCTGTGGCCTATGATATACACATTCTCGATTAAGAATTGAGGAGGGAATGTAGATTAGATAGAGGATATCTTCTCAGGAGAAAGGACAGATGTTCTTTCCGAATCAGTGGTAAAGTTAAAAATTAGTTTCATTAATAATTAGTCGGCTCGACTAGAGAAGGACCACGCTCTCACAGAATACCAGCGTAAAATTGCAGCTTAACGCTGCTGTGTTTCGTATGGTGAGTTTAGAGAACCGGAGACCCTTTTTACTGGAAACGAGGCATTCCATCTTAGTCCTCACGGCTGACAACGCATCTGCATTTTAATTCGTAATCAAGGATAGATGTAGATGTCTATGGGCCACAGTATCCACTTACCATCAGGTGGACTGTATGCTCGTTTGTCACCATTACCATATAAAAAAAGAACTATTTTAAATCTATTTTAAATACCATCGTAAAATAGCAGCATAATGTTGCTGTGTTTCGTATAGTGAGTGTAGAAAACCGGAGACTTTTTACTGTTTAACAGGCACTACGTCTTAATCCTCAGAGGATAGATGTCAGTCCTAGGGTAGACTGTCTGACTAATCCTTACTTACGACCGAAAACCTCACCTATTCAGCTTATTGATATGTGTAGTATGTAATGCAGCTTTTATATTTACTTTGATATAAATTAAATAAAACTGACCCCAAAATGTCTCCTTGCAGTACTTACACGAAGTTGGCCACAGAGTCTGCGTGACTCAACCTCGAGTGACAGCAGCCGTGTCCCTGGCAGTCAGAGTTGCCCAGGAGAGAGGGAAGGAGCCAGGGCAGTCTGTTGGATATGCTGCTTCGATGACGTCAGCGAGAGGGCCTGATACGGGGATAGTGGTGAGTCTTAGCAATATAGTTCTTCCGTGAGTCTCACTCTAATTATATCCACAAAAGTCCACTGCTGAACATAGACCTCCCCCGCCATAGATTACCTCATAGGAGGGATATATGCTATAGTTGCCATGCTAGCAAGCGAGGTCGCTGCTACCCATATCCTGGTTCAGTTTCCCTCTGTCGCCTCTTACGGCACCGACTGGACGATATGGAGTAGTGGTTATTCTTACACCGCCATCACGGTGAAATACAACTAATTTGAATATTAGGTTCTGTAATAAACATTCCTTGTTGATGGCCTTCGGGTTGTGGCCGGTGGAAGGAAAGGAGATCTCCCGCCGGGCAAGGTGTTCTGCCCGGGGCGCCAACGCTCAAGTGGTAGTTCGGAGCTATTCTATATATACTGTTTTTAGTTCGGAACTTTGATAGCGCGATTTAGGCTTTGATGTATTTCGCTTGTGGCGCGACGACAGCGCCGCCACATCACCCTTGCTCAGACCGGAGGTCGATAGTGCAGTCTAGATGTCGACGATGTGCAAGTGCCAGGAATTGCCTTGTAGTCTGCGGTGAGTCGAGAAGAGGCAAGTAATCTGCGAGTGCCGTAAAGCAGAGGCGAGCAGTAAGGCTCAGAGCCGTGCCGAACACTGTAGCGCAGAGAGTAGCTTGAAGGAACAGGAAGCATTATTCCAGTGCTGCGATGAACCTTTGTAAAGCTAGATGGCTTTGCAGGATGTGAACACTGCAGACAATATCTGGTCGGGAGCGAATGAATAGGGTACTTTGAGGACGACGACGAAGGTTTGAAGTTGTAGTTTCCGAAGGTTGTTGGTTGCGTGTTCATATCACGTCGCTTGGTCACCACTGTGGCCTGTGGAAGGAAAGGGAGATCTCCCGCCGGGCAAGGTGTTCTGCCCGTCGGAGTGCTGCCAAGTGGTAGTTCGGAGCTATTCTATATATACTGCTTTTTACTTTGGAACTTTGATAGCGCGATTTAGGCTTAGATGTGTTTCGCTTGTGGCGCGACGACAGCGCCGCCACATTATCTCCCTTCTCAGACCGGAGGTTGATAATGCAGTCTAGATGTCGACGTAATTTGCAAGTGCCAGGGAATTGCCTTGTAGTCTGCGGTGAGTCGAGAAGAAGGCAAGTAATCTGCGAGTGCCGTAAAGCAGAGGCGAGCAGTAAGGCTCAGAGCCGTGCCGAACACTGTAGCGCAGAGAGTAGCTTGAAGGAACAGGAAGCATTATTCCAGTGCTGCGATGAACCTTTGTAAAGCTAGATGGCTTTGCAGGATGTGAACACTGCAGACAATATCTGGTCGGGAGCGAATGAATAGGGTACTTTGAGGACGACGACGAAGGTTTGAAGTTGTAGTTTCCGAAGGTTGTTGGTTGCGTGTTCATATCACGTCGCTTGGTCACCACTGTGGCCTGTGGAAGGAAAGGAGATCTCCGCCGGGCAAGGTGTTCTGCCCGTAGTGCGCCAAAGTGGTAGTTCAGACTATTCTATATATACTGTTTTTAGTTCGGAACTTTGATAGCGCGATTTAGGCTTTGATGTATTTCGCTTGTGGCGCGACGACAGCGCCGCCACAGGGTCCTCTGAAGGTAAACATTAATTTAGGAAGATTTTGTTTTACCCGACTGCCCCAAAAGGAGGGTAGATAATGTTTTTCGAGAGTAGTTATGTGTATGTATGTATGTCTATTTCTTTAGCACGCCCTGTAGCCATACGTGGTAGAGCCAAGCTATATTAATAGTATAGTTGTAGCACGAATGGGTCGGCTCGATCGGGGAAGGACCACGCTCTCACAGAATACCAGTGTAAAATACCAGCTTAATGCTGCTGTGTTTCGAATGGTGAGTGTAGAAGAGGCATTCTATCTTAGTCCTCATGGCTGACAACGCACCTGCATTTTAATTCGCAAACGAAGATAGATGTAGATGTCTATGAGCCACAGCATCTACTTACCATCAGGTGGACTGTGCGCTCGTTTGTCACCCTTATTCTATAAAAAAAATGGTTTGATGGATTTTAACTTAAGGGGTGTCGTTAGATTTTATTTGTTGTGGAAGTGACATAGGGTAGGTATAAATTTTTTCTCTTTTAAGTAATTTTTTTACAGAGTTGGGTTTTAATAATTATTTTTTTAATAGCAAAAAATATATTTTTTTAATTTAATATAGATTAGATTTCATGTAATTCTTATTGAAAGTCATTTTTAGAGTCCCGAACCCAAAGGGTATCCAACGGGACCCTATTACTAAGCCTCCGCTGTCCGTCCGTCCGTCGGTTCGTCCGTCTGTCTGTCGGCTGTATCTCATGATTCGTAATAGGTAGACAGTTGAATCACAGAAATGTGTATTTCTGTTTCCGCTATAACAACAAATAATAAAAATTAAAATAAATTAAAAATTAAAGTGGGCTCCCCTACTAGAAACGTGTATTACGATGGTACGGAACCCTTCATGTGCGAGTCCGACTCGCACTTAGCCGGTTATTTACTTTACCACTGGTTCGGGAAAGAAACCTCAGTCTGCGAATCTGCTATATTTAAGCTAGTTATATTAGAATACATACTGCCGAATGAATTATGTTTAAATATGTATTCCAAAAACATTAATTTTTTTATAGATTTGAATATGTCAAACGAGCCCTTATTTTAAGGTGGATGCTGTGGGAAAGATATGTACCTCCATCTGTCCTTGTAGCAATATAGATCATTTTCTATACTATTGTTCAACTCAAGCCATTTGTTTAGCGTTTCTACACTAGATTTAGTGTTGCCCAAAATCGGTCTTGGTCTTGACCAAGAACAAGACCGCCTAATTTTAGCAAGACCAAGACCAAGACTGACTGTGCAAGATTTGCGCAAGAACAAGACTATGCTTGCGAGACTCTTGCGTTTTGCAGTTAGGACTGAGTGTCGTTTCAGGGAGTATAGGAGTTCGGGTATACGCTTAGGGATTCTATGAGACGCAATAAATTATAATAAAAAAAATGGAAAATTGGATTTGGAACAATACCATAAACATACATAGCGAATGAAAATATCCATTAAAAGAAAAAAGAGTGCATCCCTAGTTTTGACCATCGGCACTTTGATAGTGCGCGGCGTCTTGTTGTCGGCGTCATCAAAGGTCGGATACTGACCTGTCAAAGAAATTTTGCAGCTATTCGAAAGTACAAGGTCAAGAATCAAGATACACGCGCCGGCGGCTACTATTCATATCGCATACAAACATACAATCGTCGCCGCCGCGCCGCACGCACAATATTTGACACTGTTTGATTGCCGCCACAGAGTACACGTTCCAAAGAATAAAATAAGTTTCCGGGTGCTCAGAATGGACACGAATACATTATGCCGATCTAGCAAGGAATATTGTAATTAGATAATGGTAAGGATAGGTAGATATCATAATAATTTATTCTAGTTAGTAATTATTATAACATTAACAATACGGGTTTATAATAATTACTTACTATTTTGGGGTATTTATATAGTATTCTCATCTGGTTGTGCTGAATAAATATTTTAAAGGAAATAATTAATAAACATAAATATATATTTAATATACTAACATAAATAAATAAATAATACATAAATAAATAAAAATTAAAAACCCAACCAGATGGAAGCCTTCGGCAGGGGAGACCAAACGGCCTAGGGTTAGAGGAAAAGGGAATGAAGCCGGCGGACGATGCGGGCGGTATCGAGGAGCACCGCCTTCTGCATTTGAGCTTGGAGCGGTCCGTCACGGAGTCCCAGTCGCCTCAGATGACCCGACTGACCGGGACTAACCCGTTCGCAGAGACGACTACAGGTATAATTTTGGTCACCTCGTGAGCCAGGTCCAGATATTTTGTTCGCTTATCTGTTTCGGCTTTCACGAGGTTCTCGTCATCTGGAATGGTAATGTCGACCAAAAATATCTGGACTTGTGTGATCCATCAGCACAATATCAGGCTTATTCGCAAGAATAGTCCTGTCTGTGATGATGGCCTGGTCCCAGTAGAGCCTGGCGCGGTCATTTTGAGCATGGCTTCCGGCAAGTATTTGTAATATGGTAATTTCGGTCCACGAGACCGTATTTCAGAGCGAGCTCCTGGTGTAGAATTCTGGCTACTAAGTTGTGCCTGTGCAAGTACTCAGAGTTAGAAAGTGCCGAACAACCGGAGATGACATGCCTAAGTGACTCACCGGGATGGCGACAAGCTCGACAGATGTCGACGGTGCCATCCCTTAGGATGTATCTCCGATAGTTGTTGGTCTTAATAACCTGATCCTGTATCGCACAGACAAAACCCTCGGTTTCCCCAAAGAGGTCACCAAAACGTAGCCAGTGGAGGGAGGCAACTGTGTCTACGAAAGGCACATGTAGAGCCTTGTAGAACCTCCCGTGGAGCTCCTTCTCCTTCCATACGGTCTCCCGGTCGGAAATGCTCTGTACTGCCGGTTTTGCCATTGCTCGTTGGCTAAGGATAGAGGTAAGTCCTTTATCACAAAATGACGTCCCTATAGAATGGATCATCCGATCTCGTCAAAAGTAATTACAGGCTGCACACTTCGCGATTATGCATGGTAAGCGCGCTTAAAAGCCCCGCCCACCATGTTTCCGCGGCAAGTACAGCCTCATAAACGACGATCTCGGTGATGCATCCTATGGAACGTCATGGTAGTGCGGAATTTTCTATCAGGGCGTTAAGTTTAGTTTGAGTCCACCTAAGTATGCCAAAGGTATATATGAGAACAGGCATGACCCAACCGTTATATGCGTGTGTCTTATTCACACCGGACAAAAGGCTGTTAAGCACTTTGGTCAAGCGTGCATAAAACATATCGCAAACTGACTGCTTCATACCAGCCTCATCGATACCGATGTTCTGTGACATACCGGGTATCGGTATGTTTCAGCCTCAGAAAGGGTCCTTATGTTGATGGGCATAGATAAGTCTATGCCCTCAGAGTTAACAACCCTTCCTTTCAACATGGAGGACCGCATACTTATCCGTCCCCAGCTCCATTCTAATAGAATTACTAAAATCACAAGTGATGTTTAGCAATTCCATAAGATGGGAGCGACTGGAGGCGAATAATTTGAGATCATCCATATAGAAAGGTGGGTCACTTTTGTCCCTCCTTCCGAAGCTGAAATCCTCCCGGAGTCCTCCAGTAAGGTACTGAGAGGGTTCAGGAGAGGCAAAACCAGATTGGACTCAAACAATCGCCCTGGAAGATACCCTTCTTATCCTTATGCGGCTTTCCACATCCGTCATCCGCTCAGCTAGATAACAAAGGATTGTACCCATTGCCCCATACACTGCCCGAGGAAGTCTCTAATGTATAGTCAACCTTGTACAGCTCGAGGACCCTCTTTAGCCATTTATGGGGCACCGAGTCGAATGCCTTTTATAGTCTATCCAGGCGGGGAGAAGTTCCGACGGTTGCGTTTAACCACTTTGCCAATGACCGCGTCAATGAGGGTGGTTCCTTGGTTCCACGACCACCGCCCGACATCCATTTTGAGCGCGCGACATCACCTGATTTAAATCCAGGTGACGAATGATTCGCGTACTCAAATGGATGTCAGTGTCTTATATATGATGGGTAGACACGTAATGGGGCGGTATTTGCTAAGGTCTGTGGAATCATGGTCTTTAGGAACCAAATGAGTGATCCCAGTTTACTTACTATTATTATTATTACCTAATAGATAAACATGTTCAATAAGTTCACTGCAAATCTCGATTTTTGGAAGTGTGTGTTTTAAAACACAAAGTGCTCGAATATGTCGTCACCCATTTGATAAATATTGTAGACACTTTTAACACACTTGAAACGTGTAAAAATGGATCTGGATCTTGTCTTCAAGGCTTAGTTATTAACGAGTTGGAGGAGTACCTAAGTAAACTCACAGCCGCCAGCTCGTAAGACATTAATTTTAGAGTGGTGGAGGACGCATGTGACAGAATATCCGACTATCGAAGATGGCCCGTGATTTTCTTTCAATACCTGCAACTTCAGTACCTGCTGAGAGTTTATTTTCTAAAGCATCATTAGTAATTAGAAAACATAGAAATAGTTTAAATGATGAGTCAGCCAGATGGTTACTTTGTATTAATGCTTGGTCAAAATTAATATAAAGTAACAGTAATCAAAACTGTTATGTACTGTGAAGTAATTTAATTTGTATCGTATTTTATTTTTATTTAAATAAATGGTATATTGTATAACTCTTTTATTCCATTTTATATATGGTGAGGTCCATCAATCTCTTTCTAGACAGATAATGTTATTTAAAATACAGTCAAGTTAATTCCATTAATTTGTTTTTTATGTTTTAACCATGTTTTAGCACATGTAAGCTTATTAAATGTAAACGTTTATTAAGAAACAGACTGACGCCCGTGGCCGTGGGACACAGTAGATAGCTCAGTTGGTTAGAGCATTGGCACGGATCGCTTAGGTCGTGGGTTCAAACCCCACCCGGTGTCAGTTGATTTTTCGAATTTCTCATTAAATGTTTAGACATTTATTAATTTGGTTGGTCTTTACTACGGCTATGTTAATTCAAGCTCAAAATGTACCTACTCTGTTAAGTTGTTCTAAGATCGAAAGTAACGTTTAATAAATAGCAATAGGCTAATAGGTAATTGCGAGACTTGCGAGACTCTTGCTGCAAGACCAAGACCAAGACTGGGAGCGCAATACCAAGACCAAGAACAAGACCAGGTGTATTGGCGCAAGACCAAGACCAAGACTGGCTAAGTCTCGTCTTGTTCTTGCATTTGGGCAACACTAACTAGATTGAATTGAACTTTTTTTCTCATTTCTTTTTTGATTAAGAACTCTTTTGTCATATTTTTTTTCTATTTTGCCAGCATCTGAGGCCGTGGCCTACTTTATCTTCCAATATTTTTCTCAGCAACAATATACTTATATTCAATATATAAAAAAATTATATTGAACACACCTTGCGAATACAGAGTTTTGTTTTGACAAACCGGAGCGATAACAGCCATAATGCATTATCGGACTGTGAAATTTCAACATTGGAACATAGTATAAAAAAGTCAAAATTTTATTTTTATTTACAATAATGTTTTTTAAACATCGATTTCTCGGAAACACCTGTAACGATTTAAATTATGCTTTTTTTATTTTAAAGATTAACTTTAGGGTTTACAGGAATTTCACATAAATTTAAAGAAAAAATTCCTAAATGGTTGGGTTTTAAAAGCCATACTTTCAAAGATGTTTTAAATGTATTAAATGGCAGCGATTTTTTTATAGGATAAGGGTGACAATCGAGCACACAGTCCACCTGATGGTGAGTGGTTGCTGTGGCCCATAGACATCTACATCTATCCTCGTTTGCGAATCAAAGTGCAGATGCGTTGTCAGCCGTGAGGACTAAGTTAGTATGCCTCTTTTCTAAAGGGTCTCCGGTTCTCTACACTCACCATACGAAACACAGCAGCATTGAGCTGCAATTTGACGCTGGTGTTCTGTGAGAGCGTGGTCCTTTCCCAGTCGAACCGACCCATTCGTGCTACAACTATACAATTAATATAGCTTGGCTCTGCAACGTTTAAAAAATGTTAATAAAATATATAAATAAACATTAAAAAAAAGTATAGCTACAGCCTAATTACGTCCTACTGCTGGGCACAGGCCTCCTCTCATTACTAAGAGGGTTATGTAGCAAACGCAAATGCGTGTAGGTGGATCATGTCTATTTAATAATGTTTAACACGTGGTAGAGTTACGTTGCAGCTATATTATTGTTGTAACACGAATGGGTCGGCTCGACCGGGGATGGACCACGCTCTCACAGAATAGCAGCGTAAAATAGCAGCTTAATGCTACTGTGTTTCGTATGGTGAGTGTAGAGAACCGGATACCCTTTTTACTGGAAAAGAGGCATTCCGTCTTAGTCCACAGTGACAACGCATCTGCATTTTGATTCTTAATTGGGGATAAGTAGATGTAGATATCTATGGACCACAGCATCCACTTACCATCGTGTGATCTGTGTGCTCGTTTGATACCCTTATTTTATAAACAAATCATATTTAGCTCACAAAGTACTGTCATAATTAACAAGTGGTAAAATTAAAAATTTTGTACCACCGACTTCAATATATTAGGTCCTTACATATGAAATTAGCGTTTTGTCGTACTGACCACTTTGATCTAAAATATCTCCTCTATGGTTAAGAATTGCAAATTCAAATTTATAAATTCATTTAGCTGGTACATTTGAGTTTTGAAAACAGTCATTCATTTGTTTTTCCTTATTATTTTTTTCTTTGGCGTCGTTTATTACCGCACAATGGAAAACATGAAATATCGGTATATTTACGAGTACGAGTTCTACCGTGGCACCAGTGCTGCAGAAACAGCTCGAAGTATTAATGATGTGTACGGCGCTGGTGTCGCAAAAGAAAGCACGGTACGTTTTTGGTTTCAACGTTTTCGTTCTGGAAATTTCGACCTTCAGAACCAACCCCGTGGACGGCCGGAGACCAAAGTGGAAAATGAAGAATTAAAGGCTATTGTGGAAGCGAATCCATCACAAAGCACTTCAGAGATAGCTGCAGGCTTCGGGGTAAATGATAAAACTGTATTAATCCACTTGAAGCAAATCGGGAAAGTAAAAAAACTTGAACGATGGGTACCTCATGAATTGAGTGAATCGAACTTGCAAACACGCGTCGACTGCTGTGTTACTTTGCTCAACCGACACAGTAATGAAGGTTTTAAATCGAATCATTACTTGTGATGAAAAGTGGATACTGTACGATAATCGGAAGCGCTCGTCGCAATGGCTGAACCCTGGAGACCCAGCCAAATCCTGCCCTAAACGAAAATTGACTCAGAAAAAGTTACTTGTGAGTGTTTGGTGGACTAGCGCCGGTGTTGTTCACTACAGCTTTATAAAATCTGGCCAAACGATTACGGCAGATATCTATTGTCAGCAACTGTAAACCATGAAGGAAGAACTAGCTGCTAAACAACCGAGATTCAATCGCTCTAGGCCACTGCTGCTTCACGACAACGCAAGATCACACCCTGCACAACAAACAACCACTAAGTTAGATGAGCTACAATTGGAATGTCTGCGACATCCACCGTACTCCCTGGACCTTGCTCCAACAGATTACCATTTTTTCCGTAATCTGGACAACTTCTTATAAGGAAATAAATTCAACTCCGATGCGGCAGTCAAATCGCCTTCTAAGAGTTTATTGATTCTCCCCCCATGTTTTTTTTTAGTAAAGGTATCAATGAACTACCTATGAGATGACAAAAGTGCATAGATAACAACGGTGCATACTTTGATTAATTAAATATATTTTACAAAAAAAAAATTGACTTTATATTCCTCCCGTACAAAACGCTAATTTCATATCTAAGGACCTAATAAATAAATAGAGAACATCATCAAAGTCAATTAAATACGCGTTATTAAGAATAACACAAAAACTACTGGTCAGTTCTTGATTAAATTTTGTATGGGAACACATGAGATCAAGAATCATCAAAATCGGTTCACCCAGAAAAAAGTTCTGAGGTAACACACAAAAAAAATACAGTCGAATTCAGTACCTCCTCCTTTTTTGAAGTCGGTTAAAAATAAACGCAGTTGCAGAGTCATTTACCACCGGCAACGATTCCCACTAAAGTTACACAATCGTTATGCATGTTCTGCTGACTAACATTATTAATTTTAAGTAGTGATTGTCTCTTTAAGATTGTTACATCATCAGGAATCGTCTCGCACGCAGACTCGACGACTTCCAGCAGAACAAGCTGGTTTCTGCAAAGCTTTAGTACCATGGACCGCAGAGAAGAGAGAGATGCAGGAAGTCGATGGATGCAGGTGGCTCAGGCCGGTGTTTTGTGGCATTCCTTGGGGTAGGCCTATGTTCAGCAGAGAATCCATCATCCTGTGAGGTATTCAGCTTAGTCCTCAGAGGTGACGACGCATCTGTAGCCTTGTCTGTGTGAGTTGGCGGCGGAGCCATAGACCAGACCACCAGGGGTCAGGAAGGCTAGTGCATCTGAGTGCTCTTTTTTCTCGGCCCCTGGACTTCGCGCATCGAACACGTGGGCGTCCGTTGGAAGTGAAGCTGAAGGCCACGAAGAAAGGCGCACCATTTGTTCTGGTGCGCTTTACCTGAGAAGAAAAGAAGATGGACAGGAGTAGCCCTTTCCTGAGGAGGGACCGCACTAGGGCGGCCGGCGCTGGTGGGGCCGCGGATATGTTCGAAAGCGGTCCCGTGGCCCTGCCAATATGCGGCGAAGGTGGAACACCATCGGGTTTTAGTCGATGCGAGTCCGACATAACCCGTCCTTGCCCCCGCAAGGCGGGTATGCGTAGGCATTCCCTATGTAAAGAAGAAAAAACCCTTATCTGTGTGAAGCTGGTTGCAGGTGTTCATGGGCTTTAGTAGCTATTTATCATTAGGCTTTAGCACTTCAATATCATATAAAAAATCAGTGTGTGTGTGTGTGCATGCGTGAGTGCATGTGTGCGTGAGTGCATGTGTGTGTGCGTTTTACGCACATTTTACACAACACTACCACAATAATTTATACCCCGTAAGAATTGTGTTTTTCTAAGCTTATACCATCCTGTTCTAGTTCATGACGGAGGGAGTGCTGCTCCGAGAGATGTTCGCGTCACCCCTCCTAATGCAGTACAGCTGCATTGTGTTGGATGAGGTGAGAAATAAACGTTATGTAATGTTGCATCCATCCATTACAGCCTATTAAAGTCCACTGCTGAACATAGGCTTCCCCATAGATTGCCTCGTAGAGGGGATATTTGCCATAGTTGCCACGCTTAGCAAACGCAGTTTAATAAAAAAAAGTTATTAAAATCGAAGGTGAGTAAATAGGAAATTAAAATATTAATTGACTCTGCGATTTGATATCGCGTCCTTAAGTGAATGAGATCATGTATGACTCCATCACCTGGCTCATTAAACATTTCTATGACGTGAGTCGAAATAATTATTCCGTCTCTGAGACCTGGCTACACATTTTATGGTGGTGGTATTACCTTTTTTTATAGGATAAGGGTGAGAAACGAGCACAAAGTCCACCTGATGGTAAGTAGTTGATGTGGCCCATAGACATCTACATCTATACTCGACTACGGATCAAAATGCAGACGCGTTGTCACCCGTGAGGACTAAGATGGAATGCCTCGTTTCCAGTAAAAGGGGTCTCCGGTTCTCTACACTCACCATACGAAACACAGCAGCATTAAGCTGCTATTTTACGCTGGTATTCTGTGAGAGCGTGGTCCTTCCCCGGTCGAGCCGACCCCAACTATACTACTAATATAGCTGCAGCTTAGCTCTACCACTTATTTGCCACTACACGGTACAAAATTTTCAGGTGCACGAGAGAACTCAAATGACAGATGTGCTGATGGGATTGTTAAAGAAAATCGCGAAAGTGAGTAACAACTGGTTTATCTGGAATAATTAATAGAGTCAGGCGTTACTTTGCGGAAATCCATTATAATGAGGTTGTTATAACTTAATTTGCTTAATTCCGCGTAAAGAAAGAAGATGAGATGTCCTGCAAAGTTTGAAGCGGACCTCGCACCCTCCCTCAATTGAAGAAATCTCTCTAAGAATCTTATCGGCCAGTCTCCGCAGAGTCTACTTCACCTGAGGATGCCTCGTGTAGAGGCGAAACACGTGTCGTATTATCGAGAGTAGTGTTTCGTTCCTAGTGTGGTGGTTTTGGGAGTATTGGTCATTATTAATAATGCCACATTTTTACATTAAAACATTCAAACTTGCAACTAACAAAACAAACAACGTGCGTCGCACTGACCCTGAGATCGTTGTACACTGGCTATGCCAGCGAACCGGTTTTTTCCAGTCTCGCCGTGTACGCGACAAGCGGTCAGTGGTAGAGATGAGACATACTTGCAAAATTTATTATCAGGGCTTCTAAGTACGAGTATGGAAAAATATCAGGGTCGAAAACCAGGTTTTAAAAATACTTGGAAGTATTTGTTAGTGTCAATATATATATGAATGACTAATTCGAGTCGGGCAACAATTTAGACTGAACGTTTTTTAATTTTTTTGTTAACTATTTAAAAATTAGGTCTCGGTCAGTAGGTTACGTAATCAGTTCACAATAACAACTGAATTTACAAAAATCGAAACGAAACTTTACTTCCTCGAATATAAACATAATTTTATTACTTACGCGACGTGTCCAGCCGCGGTGTCATATTTTGAAAATACTTGCATAGGAATTCGACCCGTTTTCCATGTTAGCCTACTATGAGTAAGGAGGAAAGTCGTATAAATAAAAAATACTTTGAAGTTCAAAGTATTTTCATTCGCAATTAAGATTGAATTTCTTATTCCTATCAAGATATGGATCATTTTCCTATGCAAGTATTTTCATGTGTAGTGCTCAAGTTCTTCAAGCATCTGACTTACAACACATACTTTACTTTCATACTTGCAAGTATTTTTGCTCGTATAAGGGCGCCGTACTTTGAAGTGAAAACCTGGTAGCGTAAATATGTCTCATTGCGACGCGAGCGATGTGTCCAGCCGTGGTGTCAAAATTTGAAAATACTTGCATAGGAATTTCACCCGTATTCCATGTTATCCTGATGATATATGAATAAGGAGCAAAGTCGTATAAATAAAAAAATACTTTGAAGTTCAAAGTATTTTCATTCGCAATTAAGATTGAATTTCTTATTGCTATTGAGATATGGATCATTTTCCTACGCAAGTATTTTCATGTGTAGTGTTAAAGTTCTTCGAACAACTAGCAACACATACTTTCAAATACTTGCAAGTATTTTTAGTACCAGGGCGCCGTACTTTGAAGTGAATACCTGGTTTTAAAACCTGGTAGCGTAAATACGTCTCATCTTTAGCTAGTGGTCACGCACACATGCCCCGCGTGCTTGTAGTTGTGCAACCGATTCGCGCGGTTGTTTGAAGCTTTGCCTCTTTTCCGTTTATTTACTCATGTGGCACAGATTAATACAGCGCGCGTATTAAATCAAATGCACCTACAGCTGAACGCACATTTGTCCGCACCGTACGCATCGTACGCGCCGTACGCGCCGAGTTTTACTGATGGCCTCGCACATTTGCACGTACGCATCGTCCGCGCCGTAAGCAATTTTTTTGTATTATAACAACTTTTGTAGTTTTTCCCAACCACTGGTGTGAAACGTGAAATTAGAAATACAGTGAAGTTGATCGCTCGAAATCACTATGGAGAGAAATATAGTAATAGGCTATTACTAGCCTGCTTATTGGCAGAGGAAGAAGAAAATAAAATTTGAAGAAAAAGAAGATTCTGGATTCATAATATTAATTTAAAAAGGCAATTGTATGGAGAATATGAGGGGGATATACTTTATTTAAAGACTTATTAGATGATGATGAACGATTTTTTAGATATTTGCATTTAACATATAAGAAATTTCAAGAATTACTACATATACTAAAACCATATCTTTCTATGGAAAACTCGAGATTTAGAAGGCCAATTGAACCAGAGAAAAGACTTGTATGTTTGAGGTAAGTATTTTTATTGATAATTAAGTAATCTTTGCCCGTTACGCGCCTTTGTTAAGACCGCTTCTACTGTAGGCTTAGGTGTTGTGAGAAAACAAATTGAATACTTTTGATATTAGTTAGTATATAGCAGAATACACCGAGGTGTTATGCATTTTTTTTTATTTTGTTAAAAAAACGTTACCCCAACACTAGGATTTTCTGCTGTATCGTGGAGGCAGTTAACAAACATAAATTGCACAAGGACAAACAGACTAGACCCGGAACAATTATTTGTAAGCCATACAAAAACTTGTTCCATGTTCCGTGCGGGATTCGAACCCGCGGCTCCAGCATTGCAACGTATTGCTAAGCCACTGCGCCACGGAGCCATCGATTTGCTGATAATAAAAACTTTATTGTTCAACGTGAGGAAGGTTAATATGCAATATCGAAGAAAATTAAGATTATAACAACGTGAACGTCTTTGAAACTCAGATAATTTACCTACTTACCATTTTTAACCAACTTCAAAAAGGAGGAGGTACTAAATTCGACTGTATTTTTTCAAAGGATTCAGTTTGTTTTCTCACAACACCTAATCCTATAGTAGAAGCGGTCTTAACAAAGGCGCATAACGAGCTAAGTGATACAGACACTCGCACGCGGACTTAAGCTGAACGCACATTTGTCCGCGCCGTACGCGCCGAATTTTAGAATTCGTTGTATGAAATTATATGAAACCTCGCACATTACACCCGCACCGTACGCGCCGACTTTTATAAAATGCGGTAGGTATCCGAATATTGAAGGACGCATGCTGATGACGTCATATAACGCGGCGCGTTCGGCGCGTGCTGATACTCAGTGTTGTCTAATGTTGCCAACTTAGTGGATTTTCCACTATAACTGGTGGTTTCGACTTACGTGATAGTTTTTATATTTTTATAACTTTTAATTAATTCGTAATTAATTATACATAATTTGATTTTTTTTGCATCGATTATCAATATGAATACTTAGTGATAAATTATTTAAATACTGAACTAAAAAATAGTTAAATTTAATTCAAAAACCCAATTATACCTGATTACTTAATTATCAATAAAAATTCTTACCTCAAACATACAAGTCTTTTCTCTGGTTCAATTGGCCTTCTAAATCTCGAGTTTTCCATAGAGAGATATGGTTTTAGTATATGTAGTAATTCTTGAAATTTCTTATATGTTAAATGCAAATATCTAAAAAAATCGTTCATCATCATCTTATAAGTCTTTAAATAAAGTATATCCCCTTCATATTCTCCATACAATTGCTTTTTTAAATTAATATTATGAATCCAGAATCTTCTTTTTCTTCAAATTTTATTTTCTTCTTCCTCTGCCAATAAGCAGGCTAGTAATATCCTATTACTATATTTCTCTCCATAGTGATTTCGAGCGATCAACTTCACTGTATTTCTAATTTCACGTTTCACACCAGTGGTTGGGAAAAACTACAAAAGTTGTTATAATACAAAAAAATTGCTTACGGCGCGGACGATGCGTACGTGCAAATGTGCGAGGCCATCAGTAAAACTCGGCGCGTACGGCGCGTACGATGCGTACGGTGCGGACAAATGTGCGTTCAGCTGTAAGGTGCATTTTGATTTAATACGCGCGCTGTATTAATGTTTGTTTCGACGTAGGCTAGTGACGGCTCCGTGGCGCAGTGGCTTAGCGATGAGTTGCTGCGCTGGGGACCGCGGGTTCGAATCCCGCACGGAACAAGTAGTATTTGTATGGCCTGCAAATAATTGTTCCGGGTCTGGATGTTTGTCCTTGTGCAATTTATGTTTGTAAACTGGCTCCACGATACAGGAGAAAATCCTAGTGGGGGGTAACGTTTTTAAAAAAAAGAAAAAAGTTTCACGAAGGTCACCTCCGAGGCGTGCAAAGTATTATAAACATTAGCGACGTTGTAACTAGGTTTAAACTCGTAAGTTTGCTATCAGAGAGTGAGCCTTCTGTTCTTCTACTATTATTTATTCTGTGGTTTTAAGTAAAGTGTAGTGTTCGCGTAAACACAAGAAATCTCCTAAAAATATTTAAACTACTACTAATTATTTTATTATTTTGTTACAGAAACGCAAAAATCTAAAGCTAATAATATCTTCGGCGACAATGGACGCCGAGTTTCTGAGGGACTTCTTTAACCTCACTGACAGGAAAGAGCGTGACAGAAAAAGCACGTCAGTGATCATGTCGATGCAGGGCCGGACGCATCCTATTGACGTTTTCTATGTTGAAGGTTTGTACCACTTTGTTTTTTTTGGCGCGAACTTTGTTATGGGCTCGTACGACTAGTACTTTTGCCAGTGTCACAAAAAGTTCAGCCTATATACGCCTATATACGTCCCACTGCTGGGCACAGGCCTCCTCTCGTTCCTGATAGGTTTTTAGGGCAAGGAAATGTTCGCTGCGCTGCCCCAATGCATGTTGGCAGACTTCACGTCTTCGAACTTTTTTTTTTATTTCTCAGACATGCAGGTTTCCTCACGATGTTTTCCTTCACCGCCGAGCACGTAGTAAATCAGCACTTAAAATTGCAATTAACAATTTCATTGGTGCCGGCGGGGACCGACACGGGTTACTCACATTGTCCGATTACTTGACACTGAGCTAAGAGCGCTTAGCCCATTGTCAAGTAATTGGAAATTATCGTTTATTTATTAACAAAATACTTTGTGATATATAGAAGTTGATGGTTCACGTCTTATTAAAAAAACTGAGATATGAAATAGAACATTAAGTGAAACTAATTTTACGGATTTTTAAATTGTTTAATTTATAACGTTTCGCACCCATGGTCACCGGGGCAATGAGAGGTCTATTTTTAACCCCCGACGAAAACACTACGTGGTAGAGCCAAGCTGCAGCTATATTTATAATATAGTTGTAGCACGAATGGGTCGGCTCAACCGGGGAAGGACCACGCTCTCACAGAATACCACCGTAAAAGAGCAGCTTAATGCTGCTGTGTTTCTTATGGTGAGTGTAGAGAACCGGAGACCCTTTTTACTGGAAAAGAGGCATTCCATCTTAGTCCTCAAGGCTGACAACGCATCTGCATTTTGATTCGCAAACGAGGATAGATGTAGATGTCTATGGGCCACAGCAACCACTTACCATCAGGTGGACTGTGTGCTCGTTTGTCACCCTATTTCTATAAAAAACTAACAGAGGGCTGTTATATATTTGTAGTGTGTATCTATGAACCGATTTTGATTAAGTTTTTTTCGTTTGAAAGGTTTAAGGATGTTCTTAGTTCCTTTTGTTTCGGGGTTTTTTTTTTAAATTTAAATTTAAGTTATTGTAACTTATTATAAGCTAGTGCTTGACTACAATCCCAATGAGTGATAAGTGGAGATGAAGCCCTAGATGGTAAATCGCAATGTCTTAGCGTAACAAAAGCCTATTCACTCTTGCCTTGAAAACGCCCAGATTGTAATTGGATGGAAAGATAAACGCCGCAGATTATTCCACTCATTTGCTGTACGCATTACGAAAGATAAAGCAAATTGTTAGGTTCGAACGGTTGTTCGATGCATGGAATATCCGCTCCGGAACTTCCCGGGCTCTGGACGCTCCGGGAAGTCTGCAGTATGTCAACTAGAGATGCCGCGAATAGTTGTTATAGCGAATAGTCGAATACCGATTATTCGCCATTCCCTATAGCGAATAATAATAATAATAACAATAATTGTTTATTTCGGCCAACTTGTACATCCATATGGGTTAATAAAGTAACTTAAAACTACGTTAGTAGTAAATTAAATAAGGTACAAAAATTACAATATAGATGAAAAATATAAGGTACATTTTCATGTACTAAAAGTGACCATCAGGCGAAAGGGTAGGTCCCCGTGATCGTCACTTCGCACAAAGCACCTCCAGAGCAGTGATGTGAATCGATCCGCTAAATTTCTTACGGATTCTAATGGAACAAATTAATAGCCGACCAACTTGCCATAATTATTCGACTTAAAAAAAGGAATATTTTTTAATTTGTTATCAAATAATAATATCACGCTTGTAGTTGTCTTGAATTTATCAATCATTTATTTGTTACTGTAATTTAAAAAAAAAGAAAACAATGAATTAAAGAAATAAGTCTCATATTATACTGATTTTACATTTTTAAATGCTGGCAACCCTTTTCTTGTACCTATTTTACGGGGAAAACCTCGTTTTGTATAACCCACCGTTTAATACTATAGGGGATTTCCCGCCCAATCGATGTCGCTTGTTTTAGGTTGGGCTCATCGATCACTAATAAAAAACTAGATGCACAATCCCATACAAAAGTTCTCTAAAAACTGTCGCCAAATGTTTTGACTTAATTCTAGTTGAAATAAATATACATTAATGGAAATTCAACCTTAAATGCATTGGCTAAAGTTGTATTGACAAAGCTACGTACAAAAAGCAATAAATTTTTATGACCGATGCTCGCTCGTCAACCTATAATAAAACAAATTCAACCTTACGCTTATGGTTTAAAGTCAGAATTACAAAGTGCCAATAAAAAGCAATAAAACTTTACGACCGAGGCTCGTCGCTTGACAAGGAGAGGGAGTCGAACTGCACAATATTTTTTGTTACTGTAATTTTAATTTTATAATTTTGTTCAACTTGTTTTAAATAATTCGTCTACTTAATAAAGCATATTCTGTTCTATTCTATGGTGTACATGTGTAATGGTTATATTATTACCTGAATATAAATATGCTTTTGGATAGGGCACCACATTCATTTAGGAATTAAAGTAATTGAAACAGTAATTATTATTTATTTTTTTATACTTAATCTTGTGTGAAAAATTTATAGATATTGCTTGACAAACAACTTAAATCTAAATTTAATAGTTACTAAATATAAAAAATAAGTACAGAAAGTTCTTGCAAAATCTAAGAATATTATTGTCCATATTTTCGACGTAATGTTCATATTTACAAATGTTAAAAACGGAAAAGACTGAATAATTTAGCATTTTAAAATAATCAAAAATAGCATATAAAAACAAAACAAATAAATTTAAGGTTTTGCCTTCAAGCCTGTGAAGTTCATTACGAATTGTAGTTACAATTGATCAACATACAATGTAAAATATTAACAAATAAAAATATCATTGTTATATTTACAACTACTTACTTGTGGTTGCGAGCAACATTGTTCAATCGTTTTTATCCAAAGAAGACTCATCTTCTACATCATGATCATTTGCTTCCTATAAAAAACACATTAATAATAATGTCAAGCAATTCTATACGTGGTAGAGCCACTCTGCGGCTATGTTATGGTTGTAGCAGGTATGGGTCGGATCGGCCGGGGTAGGATCACGCTCTCACAGAATACCAGCGTAAAATAACAGCCTAATGTTGCTCTGATATGGTGTGTGAATCGGAGACCCTTTTTACTGGAAACGAGGTATTCTATCTCAGTCCTCAGGGGTGACAACGCATCTGCATTTTGATTCTTAATCGAGGATAAATGTAGATGTCTATGGGCCCAAGCATCCACTTACCATCAGGTAGGTTGTGTTCGTTTGTCACTCTTATTCTATAAAACAAATGAAAATTATCGTTTATTTATTAACAAAATACTTCGTAATATATTGACGGTTCACGTCTTATTAAAAAAAAATTGAGATATGAAATAGAACATTAAGTGAAACTAATTTTACGGATTTTTTAAATTGTTTAATTTATGACGTTTTGCACCCATGGTCACCGGGGCCAATGAGAGGTCTATTTTTAACCCCCGACGAAAACACTACGTGGTAGAGCCAAGCTGCAGCTATATTTATAATATAGTTGTAGCACGAATGGGTCGGCTCAACCGGGGAAGGACCACGCTCTCATAGAATACCAGCGTAAAAGAGCAGCTTAATGCTGCTGTGTTTCGTATGGTGAGTGTAGAGAACCGGAGACCCTTTTTACTGGAAAAGAGGCATTCCATCTTAGTCCTCAAGGCTGACAACGCATCTGCATTTTGATTCGCAAACGAGGATAGATGTAGATGTCTATGGGCCACAGCAACCACTTACCATCAGGTGGACTGTGTGCTCGTTTGTCACCCTATTTCTATAAAAAAAACTAACAGAGGGCTGTTATATGTTTGTAGTGTGTATCTATGTGTCTGTCTGTGGCATCGTAGCTAACTAACGCATGAACCGATTTTGATTAAGTTTTTTTCGTTTGAAAGGTTTAAGGATGTTCTTAGTTCCTTTTGTTTCGGGTTTTTTTTTTAAATTTTAATTTAAGTTATTGTTACTTATTATAAGCTAGTGCTTGACTACAATCCCAATTAGTGATAAGTGGAGATGAAGCCCTAGATGGTAAATCGCACTGTCTTAGCGTAACAAAAGCCTATTCACTCTTGCCTTGAAAACGCCCAGATTGTAATTGGATGGAAAGATAAACGCCGCAGATTATTCCACTCATTTGCTGTACGCATTACGAAAGATAAAGCAAATTGTTAGGTTCGAACGGTTGTTCGATGCATTGAATATCCGCTCCGGAACTTCCCGGGCTCTGGACGCTCCGGGAAGTCTGCAGTATGTCAACTAGAGATGCCGCGAATAGTTGTTATAGCGAATAGTCGAATACCGATTAATCGCTATTCCCTATAGCAAATAATAACAATAATTGTTTATTTCGGACAACTTGTACATCCATATGGGTTAATAAAGTAACTTAAAACTACGTTAGTAGTAAATTAAATAAGGTACAAAAATTACAATATAGATGAAAAATATAAGGTACATTTTCATGTACTAAGAGAGAAAGGGTAGGTCCCCGTGATCGTCACTCTTCGCACAAAGCACCTCCAGAGCGGCGATGTGAATCGTGATCGATCACGGTATGTCCCCGTGATCGTCACTTCGCACAAAAGCACCCAGAGCGGCGATGTGATCGTGATCGATCACGGGTATGTCCCCGTGATCGTCACTCGCACAAAGCACCTCCAGAGCGGCGATGTGATCGTGATCGATCACGGGTAGGTCCCCGTGATCGTCACTCTTCGCACAAAACACCTCCAGAGCGATGATGTGAATCGATCCGCTAATGTCTTTAGTATGCTATTGGAACAAATAGTCAAACAACTCGCCATAATTATTCGACATAAAAATAATTTATTTGTAATCAAATAATAATATCACGCTTGTAGTTGTTCTGAATTTACCAATCATTTATTTGTTACAGTAATCTAAAAATTTTCTAAGGTTAGGAGAAAAAAAACAATGAATTAAAGAAATAAGTCTCATATTATACTGATTTTACAATTTTTAAATGCTGGCGACCCTTTTCTTGTACCTATTTTACGAGGAATACCTCGTTTTGTATAACCCATCGTTTAAAACTATAGGGATTTCCCGCCCAATCGATGTCGCTTGTTTTAGGTTGGGCGGCACGAATTTTTTAAATATTAATTAAAAAGCCTAACTAATTAACTTCAACACGACGTGACTGATTTTTGGCTAACTTTTTATATTAATGATAATACTTAATACTAAGTGTGTTTTGTTTTTTAAGAAAAATTAATGTTTGATTATTTTTATGTCTATTGTTTTTTTGTTCATTAAAAGTTTATTTTAGACAACTATTCGCCGAATCTCAAATAATACTAGCTATTATTACAAAAAAACATTAACAAAAAAAAATTCGAGTAATGCCGAATACCGAATAATAGTGAGTATTCGCGGCATCTCTAATGTCAACATGTTCAAGATCAGCCCAATCATATTTGATAGACCACATATCCTCCCAAAAGAACACCGATTTCTACCAAGGATGATTCATGAGGCTATTGAAATTAAAAACATCCCAATGTTAGTAGAGAAGACGGTTGGGTGCTACCATCTGCTTGGGATGCTATAGTTAATAAAATTAAATCCAAGCCCAAATATACTAAAGCAAGACTTTAAGTTAATGTAAGCTCGTTCTGAGTAGATTGGACCAAATATTAACAATTAACAATTGAAGGTGCCCTTGTTAACTATGACATCAGGATGTCAAACATAACATAATATATTAACTAACTTTATTTCAGAACCAGTGCCGGATTACGTGAAGTCCACAGTAGATACTGTAATTAAAATACACGAGAACGAACCCTTTGGCGATATTCTGGCTTTCCTCACGTCACAGGTGAGTCGTCTTTTAGATTGCTTACTGTTTGGGCTTCGAAGGAAAAAGTATGCCACCGGGAACGTTCAACTTGTAGTACGAAACTTTTTGTATAGGTTGGTATATTATAATAAGAAAATCTTTATTTGATTAATAGTCTGTTCACTAAGATAGTGTCGGTACTTACACCCGGAGGCGCACTTATTATTTTCCATTTTTTTTACTGTGTTTGTTAAAAACATGTTTTTCTATTCTAAGAATAAAATTGAATACTATTTTATTCTTATGGTTATTGTAATAAAATAGGAATGTAAATGGGCAGGCCATATAGCTCGAAGAACCGACAACCGATGGGGAAAAAGGTTCTCGAGTGGCAGCCTCGTACCGGCGGACGAAGTGTAGGCGTCCCCACTAGATGGAGAGACGACCTGGTAAGATATGCAGGAAGTCGATGGAGACAGGTGGCTCAGGACCGTGTTTTGTGGCATTCCTTGGGGAGGCCTATGTTCAGCAGTGGACTTGTGAAGGGCTGTGATGATGACGAATGTAAATAATAATAAACACAAGTTAGGTAGCAAAGAACCTTTCAATACGGCGTTTTAAAATGCCAAATTCTCCTGCGGGTGTACGCCGCACGCGGCGACCCTTGGTGTCGCGGCGGCGCCTTCGACAAGATGCGGCAGGTGCCGAGGCGGCCCAACACAAAGGCGACCGTATATAAGCGAACAGACTATACCTCGTTGGTCTAGTAGTCGTAAACACGATTGCTGATCATGAGGTCCCGAGTTCGAATCCCGGGTCGGGCCAAAAATCAGTTATTGGGTTATTTCTGTCGAGAAATTATCTTATGTTGGGAGTAAAGCTTGCTCAACGTCGTGATTTACAAGAACTGTAGTGTACGTGGGGGTAATATGGTCATCCAGTTAATGTGGTCGCTTTCTTATATCTCAGAAACTGCAGCCTTGTTTGCATAAATGGCTCTATGATACGACAGCTCTTCATGAGTCAATCAAATAATAAAAGGTCAAAAGGCCTCTGCTTTATCGACGCCATTTTGACAGTTGATTTTTCGCAGTTTTCCTAATTATTGCCAAAGCTTCTTTGCTTTTTTTCTAAATATATTTATAGTCATAGATTTAGTAGAAACTGAGTTATACGACATTGTGTATTTGTCTCTGTGCTCCTTCCTACTTTTGGTTTTATAGGGCGGCAAATCATAAGGTGACCATATTACCCTTACGTACCTTACTTTTAAGTAATTTACTTTATAAGTAAGTACTTATTACTTTTTAAGTAAGGTACGTAAGGGTAATATGTAGGTAAATACCTATGTGTACGTAAACGTAATATGTCCTTTTCCAGGAAGAAATCCTTACAGCCTTGGACACTCTACAAACTTACGCGGAACAGTGTAACGAGCAGAATAAATTTAGGAAACATTTCCCGAGTGGGATGCAAGCAGCGAACATGTCAGTGTTGCCAATGTATGGAAGTCTACCGTACTACAAGCAGATCAAGGTGTTTCAGATGGGCGAGAGGAACGTTAGGAAGGTCATACTCGCCACCAATATAGCAGAGACCAGTGTGACGATAGCTGGGATTGTTTATGGTATGTTGTGATTACTATACGGTTTTATGACTCTTTATTAACAATTTTTTTAAACAAAGGCATTATAAAATATGGTAGAAACAGAAACAGAAACAGAAACTTTTTTATTCAATATAGATTATAAATAATAGTTATTGAAAGTCACTCTTTTGTCTAATTACCACTGGTTCGAAAAAACCTCTGTCCTGGGAAGAACCAGCAAGAAACTCAGCGGGACTTTTTTTTTAAATAACAGCTTACAATCATGTATATTACACAATTAACCACACAAAACAAATTAGAAACAGCCTGGCAGCGAACACCTCATTCCCAGGGGTTATTATCATCCATAAATTCCTTAACATTATAATAACCCTTTTTATACAAACTATGTTTAATAAAGTTTTTGAATTTTGAGCAGGTCGAATTTTGTATATTTTACTACTAATATACTACTATATTACGGTACTAAAGCTTTTGCGGAAACAAGCTGTTCAAGAGGCTGGAAGTCGTCGAGTCTGCGTGCGAGATGATTCGTAATGATGTAATAATCTTAAATAGTTTGGAAAACCCAAAAGTGCACGCATCGTGAGCGTTTCATTTAATTTTGATGAAAAAAATAAAAAGAGTAACGTGATAATTTTTACAAGAAAAAAAATCAGAGAATCTGATCGACTTTCATTGATAACTTTTAAACAGTATTGAGTTCAATGACAAAAAATAATAGGGATCCTCCTTAGAATATACGGAACTTTATTTAATACTATAAAAAAAAAGTAAAGTAAAGTTACAGCCTATATACGTCCCACTGCTGGGCACAGGCCTCCCCTCATTTCTGAGAGGGTTTTAGGGCAAGGAAGTGTCCGCCGCGCTGCCCCAATGCGTGTTGGCGAACTTCACATGTCTTCGAAATATTTTTTTTATTTCTCAGACATGCAGGTTTCCTCACGATGTTTTCCTTCACCGCCGAGAACGTGGTAAATCAGCACTTAAAATTGCAATTAACAATTTCATTGGTGCCGGCGGGGATCGAACCCGGGTTGCTCTCGTACTGTGAAATTTACAGCGAGCGCTAACCATCTGAGCTACCACGGCTCTTAGTTAATACTATATATATAAATCTATTGCTTACATTTGTATTAAGCGAGAAGACTCACCGACACACAGACCAACGGACGGCAGTCCATATATTTTTTCAATTACTTTTTTTGTTATGTAAAAGTGAATCAATTAGAAAATAAATTAATCTTATAATTCAATGTCTGTAGTTATTGTAACGTTAATAGTAATCTGGATTTGATGTCTAGCTAAAAGTATAAGAACGATTTTATGTAGCGAAATTGAGGTATGGCCACATATCGAGAGTAGAGCACTCCCTCACGTTGTGAGGCGTGCAATAAATGATCTTTAATTATCCTACCCAGGTCACCCAGGCGAAGGGTAGATCGCTAAATCGCTAGTTTATATATATAAATAAAATTGAATCTGTCTGTAATATAGAAATAACTATCTTATACATAGCTGATGGGAACATTTGTATTAACATAAATAACCATTTTTAAAATGTTTGTCTGTCTGTCCGCGCTAATCTTCGGAATGCCTTAACCGATTGTAATGAAACTTTTGTAATTGATAGCAATGCCAGGAATGATCAAGGCTATATTTTATCAGAAAACTTTAAAGTTTTTTTTTGAAAAACCCTTTTACACGAAACGAGGCATTCCATCTTAGTCATCAGGGGTGACAACGCATCTGCATTTTCATTCTTGATCGAGGATAAATGTAAATGTCTATGGACCACAGCATCCACTTACCATCTGGTGGACTGTTGACTTGTTTCATTATTACACCTCAGACCAACAAAAAGAGACTCAGTGACATGAACAGAACTATGTATCGTCGATATCGTTACAGCCTATTAAAGTCCACTGCTGAACATAGGCCTCCCCATAGTTTTCCTCATAGGGGGATATTTGTCATAGTTGCCACGCTTGGCAAGTGGGTTGGCAACCGCAGTTTTTTTATTTTTAGTCGTCATTAGGAAGATGCTGCTGCCCATCTCCAGATTTGTTTCCCTCTGTCGCCTCTTACGACACCTACGGGATGATATTGGGTAGTGGTTATTCTTACACCGCCACTGCACGGCTCAACTATGTATATTGTCTATATATAACTCTATGTGTTGTTACCCTTGTACTATAAAAAAAGTACCTAACAAGATATAACTTTGTTTTATTTATTGCATTTCAAGTGATTGACTGCGGTTTCCACAAGCTGCCGTACTTCGATCCATCGATAGGCGTGGAGTCCATTTGCGTAGCGCCGATATCCAAAAACAACGCGACACAACGGGCGGGGAGAGCTGGCAGAACTGCTCGAGGCAAGTGCTATAGGTGAGTTTTTTTATAGTTGTTGTTGTTTTTATTATTCGTTCGAGAGAGCAGGCAAAGGAACTAAGCCATACAGCCTTGTCTTTTTTATTTTGAATATATAGAATTTTAAGGTGTAAAGGCCGGAACCAAGTCTTATTTTTCTTCTTTCTGTCTCTTCAAAATCCATAAAGGCCGAAGCCAAGTCTTATTTTCTTTAATTCTTCACATTTTCAAAAACCGTAAAGGCCAAGTCTTCTTTATATTGAGTTGAGTCAGTTTTTTTATAGTATAAAGTTGCCAAACGAGCACACAGTCGTAGAGTCATACTAGGGATGGCGAAGAGAAAAAACATCGATTTTTATCGAATCGATATTTTTAAACAGTATATAATTATCGAATGAAAATATCGATATTACATATTTCCAAAGCATTCAAAATTCGTAAAAAATAATACTCATGACGATTTTTTTATTTATGCTTCGAAGTTTAAACAACTATTTAATAATACAAAATTGTTTCTGTGGTCGTTCCGCAGCGGGAACTACGCAAATTACTAGACGGCTTTAGTTATACCAAATACAAATCCAGAGTTACGTTAAGAATACATCGAAATTGATACGAACATATCACGATAAAAAATATCGACGATATACAGGGTTATTTTTTAAAGAGTAGCCAAATTTTAAACTTAATTTCAAATATATAAATAACGATATACCGTTATTGCAGTTTTTGAAAATACGAGTAAATAAGGCTTTACTTTTATTTGAAATTATCTCAAATTGAATGTGATTTATGGGCAACAGTGTTTTTGCCTACTGATCGACCCTTATAAATGTGTGCGCAGTAAAATCAGTTAAAATAATGCATTACCAAGCATTTTATAAATTAAAAAGATAAAAAGGACAGAATGTTTGAGATTTTTTTCAATTAATTTTTCTTCACCATTTGCCCATATTACTTATTCTGAACCTTCTCCGCAAATTTTGTCGGTTATTACACCTCTATATCGATAATTTTATGAGTAAATATCGATATTTCGATATACGGCCCTCCATTACCTATTAATTTAGGAGTTATTGGATATTGTAAGAGACTGTGTAATTGTTTTTCCAAATAAATTAAGAAGAAATGTTTGCAGGCTGTACACAGAATCGGAATACGAGAATCTACCGCCGTGCATCCCGCCGGAAATGTGCAGGAGTGATCTGTCTGCCATGTTGCTACAGCTGAAGGCTCTCGGCATACACAACGTATTAAGGTATATAGAGAAAGAGACTATTTTGTACGTGGTAGAGCCATGCTGCAGCTATATTAGTAGTATAGTTGTAGCACGAATGGGTCGGCTCGACCGGGGAAGGACCACGCTCTCACAGAATACCAGCGTAAAATAGCAACTTAACGCTGCTGTGTTTCGTATGGTCAGTGTAGAGAACCGGGGACGCTTTTTACTGGAAAAGAGGCATTCTATCTTAGTACTCACGGTTGACAACGCATTTGCATTTAAATTCGCAAACGAAGATAGATGTAGATGTCTATGTGCCACAGCAACCACTTACCATCAGGTGGACTGTGTGCTCGTTTGTCACCATTATTCTATAAAAAAAAAACATTTTACACAAGGACAATACTAGGAACAAGCACAAGTTAGTTACTCGACTCCCAGAGTCAGTAATTCCGTCATGGGACA
Source organism: Parnassius orleans (assembly GCA_029286625.1). Classification (NCBI taxonomy): domain Eukaryota; kingdom Metazoa; phylum Arthropoda; class Insecta; order Lepidoptera; family Papilionidae; genus Parnassius; species Parnassius orleans. The sequence goes on from JAGSMP010000225.1 coordinate 130,405, forward strand.
ATGTATACGCGTGTCATGTGTTGTGATAATATACTTACTGCGCGACACAAATAGCAAATCGTGCTTTTCGCGTCGCACGAGTGCCACGCAATACGTTACACACGATGCGCTTCTCGTGTTGTGCAATTAATGTTGCGCGACTCAAGTTGCGCGACAATCGTAGCGTGATACACGACGCGACTCACATTGCTCGACAAACGTTGAACGTCATATGTTGTTAAACTTTGTGCGACACGAGTAGCTTGTATCATGTTACGCGATTCATCTTGCGCTACACTCGCTGCTCGACATGGATTGCGAAACGAGCTTGTCCCGACACGCAACGTGTTGCGTGACACAGGTTCCGATACATGTTACGCGATTCATGTAGCGCGAATTGCTTTGCGCGACACACAATGCACATCTCGTATCGCGATTAACGTTACGCGACATACGTTGCGTGATACTCGTAGCGTTATATAATACGCGAATATCATTGCTCGACACCTCGCGCCTCTAATAATAATAATGTCCTTCAGACCAAATTTCCGTCACGGCGGCCAGCCTCAACGGAGACCAACCATCTGCGCAGGACAGGGTTATAATGCACGAGTGTATGCGCAAGCACAGGTGCACTCTCTATTCCCTCGCTCTCACAGTCCGATGGGACGGTAAACCGACACGACCGAACAGAGATCAGGCGCAGGAACAACGGCTTTACGTGCTTTCCGAGCCACGGGGGTGAGACGCCGCCAGCTTTCTGACTCCGGGCAGCTACTGAGAGTTTCTTGATGGAAAAACTCGACCTCATGATCAACAATCGTACTAATACAACCACTGGATCAACGAGTCGTTGCGCTACACTCGTTGCGCGACGTACATTGCACGACGCGAATCGGTTTGCACACCAACCTCCCATGTGGATATCTCAGACGTGTGCAACGGCCTAATGCAGTTCTCTCGTTAGAAAATTGCTTATAAGAAATTATCTTATAAAAAAAATCTTTCTAAGTTCTAGGATCATTAATAGAATGAGCCGTTACTTTGCGTGATAAACTTAGAAATGAGAATATCCGCAGTAGAACCAGAGTAACCGACATAGCCCAAAGGATTAGTAAGCTGAAGTGGCAATGGGCCGGCCATATAGCTCGAAGAACTGACAACTGAGGGAAGAAAGGTCCTCGAGTGGCAGCCTCGTACCGGCAAGCGAAGTGTAGGGCGTCCCCAATAGATGGAGTGACGATCTGGTAAGACATGCAGGAAGTCAATGGATGCAGGTGACTCGGGACCGTGCTTTGTGGCATTCCGTTGGGGAGGCCTATGTTCAGCAGTGGACTTGTGAAGGGCTGTAATGATGATGATTTATTTATTTATTTTCTGCAAAATTGCTTTTATAAAAAAATCATTTTATTGACAAAAAATAACTATATTATTTAAAAACGTGACTGAGCCACGCTGCAGTTAGTTGTAGCACGATTGGGTCGGCTCGACCTGGGTAGGATCAGGCTCTCACAGAATACTAGCTAAAATAGCAGCTTAATGCTGTTGTTTCGTATGGTGAGTGTAGTTTCGTATGGTGAGAACCGGAGACCCATTTTATTGGAAACGAGGCATTCCATCTTAGTCCTCGGGGTAACAACGCATCTGCATTTTGATTCTTAATCGAGGATAGATATAGATGTGTGCTCGTTTGTCACCATTATTCTATAAAAACTTTTATTACAGACAAAAAGAGAAATAATACGTATTTCAGCAACAAAAGGCCACCGACTCAGCATGTCACTACAGTAACAGAGTTACCGCAGCGCTGATATTCTGTCAGACCCACATAACTTGACTCGTGATTATATTTAGCACGGGTCGGCTCGAATGGGGAAGGACCACGTTCGCGCAGAATACTAGCATGAAATAGCAGCAAGAGGAGGCAAACGAGCATACCGCTCGTGGTCACCGTCGCCCATGAACATCTTTTCAATATGGGTGATAAACGAGCACACAGTCCACCTAATGGTACGTGGCAGCTGTGGCCCATAGACATCCACATTTATACTCAATAAATAATCAAAATGCAGATGCTTTGTCACCCGTGAGGATTAAGTTGGAATGCCTCGTCTCCAGTAAAAAGGGTCTCCGGTTCTCTACACTCACCATACGAAACACAGGAGCATTAAACTGCTATTACACTTGGGGAATCGCAGGTGTTTTGCCGGCCTTTTGAAAAGGAGCAGACACTTTTCTTGAAGGTCCCTAAATCGTATCGGTCCGGGAGAATCGCTGGCGATAGTAAATTCCAGTGTGGTTGTGCGAGGCAGAAAAAATTCCGTGTAAATCGCACGGTAGTGGACCGCCAGCCATCGAGATGATGAGGATGGAATTTCGAGTTCTCTCGTGGTGGTGTAAAGAAGGGGGAGGAGGAGAAGGAGGGAGATACATAGAGAAAATCCTAGTGTGGTGGTAACGTTTCTTTTATACAACAAAAATCATGAGATGGCCGGAAAAAAACAAAAAGTTAAAATAGCTTGATTAGTACGTTTTACCTGTTCCGGAAGAAAGGTAATGTTTTCGAGTGTATATAAGTTGCTGTCTAGTAAATAAATTATAAAGTAATATTAAATATACCTTAAATCATTTTGTGAGTATTTTCTGACACAGTTAATTCGACTGTTCCAGGCGAGTTCGGTTGCATAGACGAGATCCTCTCCATAGTTGCGATGATGCATGTGGACAGTGTGTTCGTGAAGCAAACAAGCGGCAAGGGGAATGTTGCGGCGAAGGTGTCCCGCAGGAACAACTTCGAGGTATACCTCGCCTGCCTTGATATCCAGAAGGGAACCTCAGTGATTCAAATCGATGTGCAGCTGTATGGTTGTAGCACGAATGGGTCGGCTCGTCCGGGGACGAACCACGCCCTCACAGAATATCATCTTAAAATACCAGCTCAATGCTGCTGTGTTTCGTATGGTGAGTGTGAAGATCTCGAGACCCTTTAATTTTAATGAGGCATTTCATCTTAGACCTCAGGGTGATCTTAGTCCCATCAGGATTTTGATTCATCGAGGATAGATGTAGATGTCTATAGGCCACAGTATTCACTTACCATCAGGTGGACTGTGTGCTCGTTTGTCACCCTTATTCCATTAAAAAAAACTATTTGATTTGAAATTCAAATCACACAAATGCCCACAGTTTTTAGTAGATAATGCCAACGTAAGTCAACTTTATCATTTTCATTTAAAGATTATAAATAAAAAAAGCTGCAACTAAACAATAATTCTCTTTTCTAAGACATGTTGTTAATCTGACGGAATATCAATGACTTATACTTAAATTACAACTAACCCGTTAAACAATTGAACTGACACTAACTGTTCTGCAATGGCAGGCTAAAGCTTACTCCCCTGAAGATTCAAGTCGTTTCATGCATGCAAATATATCTCAATGAAGTCTCAAACAGTATTATATTAAGTTTAAAGTTACCACAATACGTCAATGAATTAAAATTTTGTACAACCGACTTTAATGTAAATTATTAAGAATAACTCAAAAACTATTAGTCAGACCTTGATAATTTTTTATGGGATTACATGAGAAGTGCCAGCTTTCAAATAAAAAGAGAATCATGGAGATCGGTACACCCAGAAAAAAGTTATGAGGATTCACACATAAAGATTCTAATTTCACGAACGCACATCGCGGCAGAACTCCCGATACCATCCACACCATCTGGATGATTGGCGGTCCACCACTGTGCGATTTAGAAGATGTTTACCAGCGATTTTTCCGGACCGATACGACTTAGGGACCTTCAAGAAAAGAGCCTACTCCTTTTTAAAAGGCCGGCAACGCATCTGCAATTACTCTGGTTCCCCTGGTGTTGCAGTTGTTCATGGGCGGCGGTAGTCACTTACCATCAGGTGAGCCGCATGCTCGTTTGCCTCCTCTCGTATAAAAAAAAAATAAAGAAAAAAAAACATACAGTCGAATTGAGTACCTCCTCCTTTTTGAAGTCGGTAGATAAATTAAGTTACTTCGGTAATGATCTCTCCCTTATTCTATCTCTTGATTTTATGTAGGTAATAATATTTATATTCATACATAATATACACATTGAGATATTTTAATATAATTCATGACATATTTTCCTCGTGTTTTCTTCCGCAGGTCGCTGAGGGTGACATATTGATGTATTTGAACATATTCGACGCTTATTTAAAAGTGAAATCGTCGCAAGATGAAAAAAGATCAAAAAAGGCGTGCAAAGACTGGTGTCAGAAGATGTACATTAATTATAGAGTTATGGAGAAGGTATTAATTTATTTATTTAATATTATTTATATACGTTACGTACGCTATCCCATATCGTCCTGAGGGTGTATTAAGAGGGAACAGAGGGAAACTGAACCTGGAGATGGGCGGCAGAACCAGAATCTTCTTTAAAACCAACTCAAAATAATAACAAACTGTGGTTGCCAAACCGCCTGCCAGGTGTGGCAACTACGGAAAAATCCCCCTATCAGGCAATCTATGGGGAAAGCCTATGTTCAGCAGTGAACCTTTATTGGCTGTGATGGAACCTACAAAAAGGAAATTTAAAAAAGTTGTAAAAGTTAATTAATGGGTAAAGTGCACTTTAAATATTAAAATCTAAAATATAAATTGAAAATATACAGTAATTTACTTATATGACAGACTAGTGATTATAAAACGACAGGAAAATATGGCAGGAGATATTAGAGGGAACGGTAATGTTTCTTAACTTGTTTTTTTAAAGGAGTAGTGTTTGAGAACATTTAATAGTGAATGGTATACTATTTATTTTTCACATGAAACATGAAAAAAGATAATAATATACTTAATAAAATTAAAATAAGTGATTAAATGAACACTTTAGTGATCTCAGTACCATACAATAATTTTATAATCAAGTTAATAAAATTAATAAATGTCAAAAAAAGAAGGCAAGGAGTTCCAAAGCTTGACTCCAATAACTGAAAAAGATTTTTTGTAGAAAGTAGTACTATATATTTATTTAGTACATACAGGGTTATTTTTTAAAGTGTAGCCAAATTTTTAGCTAAAATTCAAATATATAAATAATGATATATTTATATATTTGAATTTTAGCCGTTATTGCAGTTTTTGAAAATACGAGTAAATAAGGCTTCTACTTTAATTTCAAATTATCCCAAATTGAATGTGATTAATGGGCAACAACGTTTTTGCCTACCGATCGAACCTTACGAATGTGTGCGTGCGCAGTAAAATCAGTTAAAATAATGCATTACCACGCATTTTGAATTTAAAAGATAAAAAGGACAGAATGTTTGAGATTTTTTTTAATTAATTTTTCTTCACCATTTCCCTATGTTACATATTCTGAACCTTCTCTGCAAATTTGGCCGGTTATTGCAAAATAACCCTGTATGTTTATTTAGTACTATATATTTTTCTTTCTCTTTCAGGCGTGTGAAATAAGACAAAGCTTAGAGAAACTAATTAGAGACAAATTCAACATGGAGGACAAAGTGTACGAGGGGCCAGATTTAGGGACAGGTAAAATGTTAATAAGGGTTTATAACCTTTTGCTCACCAGATGTCGCTAGTTAGGGTTGAATTGACGTTTTTTGATACATGATATCATTTAATAGAGAAGATAGTTTTAAGTTTTAGTTAATCAGTTTCTAGAATATTAGATTAATGCACAAAACAATGCCTCAGTGGTTTGCTCTGTAATTTTTTGCACATTTTCAACTCATTTCTAATTTTTCTACTTTTAGGAATATTCGTAGTTCGGTTTATTCGTTTCTAATCTAATTGGTATAAAATATAACTAATAGTACAGAAAGAAACGTTAACATTTACATTTTCCTAAGAAATTAAGATCCCCGCTATGAAATCTGTCAATTAATATTTCACCTCATTCGAAAGTGGCGCCGCCCTGGTGGCATAAAAAGTGGATGCGCTCATTTAGCAACAGATCTTTAATATGTTCAGAATCTATACAAATAAATAAAATTGAAGTGTCTGTTTGTAATGTCAAAATAACAGCGATACTTATAACAAGACAACAATTTAAAAAGTCTGTTTGTTTGTTCCGGCTGATCTCCGAAATGGTTAGACCGATTTGGAAGGACTTTCATTGGCAGATAGCTTTTGTTATAAGGAGTAACAATTCGACTGTATGTTTTTTTAAGTGTGTTACCTCATAACTTTTTTCTGGGTGAATCGATTTCGATGATTCTTTTTTTATCTGAAATCTGGTGCTTCTCATGTGATCCCATATAAATTTGATCAAGGTCTGACCAATAGTTTTTGAGTTATTCTTAATAATTTATATTGAAGTCGGTTGTACAACATTTATAATTTTAAATTATGTAAGAAAATAAAAACCCTTGAAATCCAACCGTAATAAATTCCACGCGGACGAGGTCGCGGAGAATAGCTAGTATTAAATAAAACACAGAGTTTGAATATTGAAATTTATTCAGCTTGGTAGCATGACAAAAAACCAACTGAAACAAGTAAATATTATATTACGTACATTATATTTGCTTTATGTAATTTATTAAGTGAACAAGTACTCCAAATAGAATAAACATACATCTTTAAATATGAAATCAATGAATGTCCTACTTCTGAGCAAAGGTTTTTTGCCAATGAGGGCTTCCACAACTTTTTCTGCCACCAGGACAACCACCGCCAGAGGTTAATTTTTGAAGCGAAAAATTCTTTAAAATCATTGTGATTTGAAACTCAATGAAACGAAAAAGCCACATTAAAAAGAGACAAACATATACATCTTTAGGATTTAGCCTGCGAGAGAATGAGATAGAATACAGTATAGTGTTTCCTATTGTGTATGGACATTGTGCATGTTATCTATGAGCAGTAAGGACGAAATTTGTTTATAAGCACATTTAACTACTTGAGATGATGAAATTTAAAACTTGAGAGTCTGTTTAATATAAAATGTAATTCTTATATGTACATTAAAATGTAAAATAATTTTTAAACATGGTAACAATATTGTTCTAAGTAAAACCCACAATTATTCTGCTCCTAATACTCTGAATTCGTCTTATTCTCTCGAAGTTTAGTTTTATAAATGTTTCATGTGGGAAATGTACTCGTTTTAAAAAAATAGAATAAGGGTGACAAACGAGCACACAGTCCACCTGAGTGTAAGTGAATGCTGTGGCCCATAGACATCTACATTTATCCTCAATTACGTATCAAAATGCAGATGCGTTGTCAGCCTTGAGGACTAAGATGGAATGCCTCGTTTCCAGTAAAAAGGTTCTCCGGTTCTCTACACTCACCGTACGAAACACAGCTGCACTGAGCAGCTATTTATTGATGGTATCCTGTTTAAATCGCCGTGCAGTGGCGGCGTAAGAGACACAACCACCGATATTATCCCGCGGGAATCGTAAGAGGTGACTGAGGGTATTGAAACGGGAGATCTCACAGAATACCAGCGTCAAATAGCAGCTTAATGCTGCTGTGTTTCGTATGGTGAGTGTAGAGAACCGGAGACCCTTTTACTGGAAACGAGGCATTCCATCTTAGTCCTCGGGGGCGACAACGCATCTGCATTTTGATTCTTAATCGAAGATAGATATAGATATTTATGGATAAAAGCATCTTCCTCATAACTGTTGAAAATATTAAAAAACTGTTGTTGCCAGCCCTTCCGCTAAGCGTGGCAACTATGACAAATATTCCCTCTATAAAGCAGTCTATGGGGGAGGCCTATTCACCAGTTCACTCTTGATAGGCTGTGATAAATGAATCCTATTTAAGTTATGTATTTTATTTATTTGTAGGTAAATGTCAGAGGATAATGAAATGCGTGCTGTCGGGATTGTTCCCACAAGCGGCGTATCTAAGCACGGCCTCGTACAAGGGGATCCGCGGGGCGGAGTTGTATATAAGTCCCGATAGCTGCCTGTATCACGTACAACAGCCTAAATGGTGAGGGATTTTTCATTATTATGTATTAGTGGTCGCCTAGTAGTCGAAATTTTACCGTAATTAATTATATTTTTAAGTTTGTATATTAAGCAAGCCGTATTTCACTATCAACTCAGCTTATATACAGGGTTATTTTGCAATTACCGGCCAAATTTGCAGACAAGGTTCAGAATAAGTAATATAGGCAAATGGTGACGATAAATTAATTAAAAAAAAATCTCAAATATTCTGTCCTTTTTATCTTTTACATTCAAAATGCGTGGTAATGCATTATTTTAACTGATTTTATTGCACACGCGCACATTCTTAAGAGTCGATCGGTAGGCAAAAACGTTATTGCCCATAAATCACATTCAATTTGAGATAATTTCAAATAAAAGTAGAAGCCTTATTTACTCGTATTTACAAAAACTGCAATAACGGTATATCATTATTTATATATTAAAACTTAGGTTTAAAATTTGGCTACACTTTGAAAAATAACCCTGTATATGTGAGTTTTGGCGGAACTTGATCGGCGGCGGTTTGCTGCTCCTGTATTATTGTTTGAATAATGGTTTGAAGTGGATTTTGATATGTAAAAGTGGTGCGATTTTGTGTATTAAGTGTTTGCGCATGTGAACTATTAGTGGAAACGGTGAAACAAGTGCTCTGATGGTGATGTGATTCTCAAGATAATGTGTCTGTCTGCTTAGGCGCCTTGAGATACCATCGCCAACTGTCAGCTGTCTGCTGACCAAGTTGCCGTCAAAATCTCCCAAGGGCTGCACAATGTGACGCATCAACATATTGTGCAGCAGTGTACTATGAAGGATAAATAAACATTTGGGAAATTATAATAAACCGAATAAAAATACCTAAGACTTGGCCTAAAGGTCTAGATACCAGGCCATAAACTCCAAAAAAACCCTGTATATATATTATCTATGCTTTCAACTGCACATCTATCTTCAAACAAAGAAGACTACAGACACGTTGTCGCATATTTATTTTATTTATTAACCGACTTCAAAAAGGAGGAGGTTCTCAACTCGTGTTTATGTTTTATTTTGTATATATTATGTTACGCGATATCTTCGCAGATTGTGAACCAATTTTGATGGTTCTTTTTGTAATTAAATAGGTTAATATACTTCAAGGGTAGAAAATTAATTACTTTTTTAGCAATTTTAAGTCGGTTTTTAGTTTTTGTTAAAGGTTATAATTATTTATTTATTTTTACAAAATATAGTCATTTAATAACATCCGCCAGTACAACTAAACTTCCAAAAATTTGTCCATGTACCGCCGATTCGTAACTTCGATCACGTTCAATCGGTCCGCGTTGCGACAACTTAATATGACCTATGTACATTTTGTGATGAAATGTGTACCGTGGTAGCTCAGATGGTTAGCGCTTGTTGTAAATTTCACAGTACGCGAGCAACCCGGGTTCGATCCCCGCCGGCGCCAATGCAATTGTTAATTGCAATTTTAAGTGCTGATTTACCACGTGCTCGGCGGTGAAGGAAAACATCGCGAGGAAACCTGCATGTCTGAAAAATAAGAAAATGAAGGCATGTGAAGTTCGCCAACACGCATTGGGGCAGCGCGGCGGACTTTTCCTCGCCCTAAAACCCTCTCAGAAATGAGAGGAGGCCTGTGCCCAGCAGTGGGACGTATATATGCTGTAACTTTAACTTTAACTTCAGGTCTGTTCCAAAGCAAAGCATAGTTAGTAAGCCTCTGAGGATTAAATACAATATCACACAGTCTGTTATTATACTAACTGTCTTTAACCTTCAGAGCAGAACAAAGCAGCGCAAGCTGTGGTATTCGGTGGTATTAATAAGTAAGAGGGTGTCTCCTGCTCAGGTAGAGCCTATTCTTGTATGTAGCTCCAGCTATATTAGTTGTATAGTTGTAGCACGAATGGGTCGGCTCGACCGGGGAAGGACCACGCTCTCACAGAATACCAGCGTTAAATAGCAGCTTAACGCTGCTGTGTATCGTATCGGAACACAGCAGCGTTAAGCTGCTATTTAAAATCGGAAGACGCTTTTACTGGAAACGAGGCATTCCATCATAGTCCTCACGGGTGACAACGTATCTGCATTTTGATTCGTAATTGAGGATAGATGTAGATGTCTATGGGCCACAGCAACCACTTACCATCAGGTGGACTGTGTGCTCGTTTGTCACCTTGATCCTATGAAAGAAAGATATATTTCTATGCAGAAAAGAGTCCTACCACCGAGTAACCTACATATGTTATTTCAGGGTGGTTTTCGCGAGTGTTCAAAGCACAGGCGACAAAACCTACATGCGGGAAATGATGACCATCGACAAGGACTGGCTGCTGGAGATCGCACCGCATTATTACAGAGACTTGAATTTTAATAAATTATAATATAATACATCTTGGTGTTTTCTTTTCCTTTGGGGAATTTTAATCAGATTCAATTCGTAGATTCAATTCAATTCGTGGTAGGAATAGAAAAGGTTTAAAAGTACTGGCAAGGAAACGGTAGTCAGTTTTGATAGCAGAAATTGTGTTGCGATTTTAAACTGGTTGGAATGAGTCATGTTGGAATCCATGACTTTTTCTGCCACCAGGGCGGCGTCACTAAAAAGTGAGGTATAATATTTGACAGATTTCATAGCGGGGAAGTTAATTTGTTCGGAAAATGTAAAAGTTATTGTTTCTTTCTGTACTATTAGCTATATTTTATATTAATAACATTAAAAATAAATAAACCAAACCACAGATATTCATAAAAGTAGAAAAATTAAAAAAAGTTAAAGAGCAAACCACTGACGCATTGTTTTGTGTATTAATCTAATACTCTAGAAACTGATAAACTTTTATTATAAAACAACTTCTCAATTAAATTACATTGTGTAATTTGAGAATATTTTATATAATTATTATTATATAATTGTATTGATCATCTGTAAACTATTGATGTCTCTTTCTATTCTTATTTAACGAAGAGAGAGAGAGAGAGAGCAGCTCTTTGCATTTCTTAAAACAACTTAGCTTTTTATGAGAAAGCTGTATTTTTTGTATAAGATATATTAGGTTTTTTATAGAATAAGGCGACAAACGAGCACGCAATCCATGTTAATAGTGATGTTATGATCCAAACACCTACATCTATCTATCTTCAATTAAGAATCAAAATGCAGATGCGTTGCCACCCTTGAGAACTAAGATGCCTCAATGAGGGCTAATAATTTTCTGCTCACCAGATGTCGCTAGTTGACAGTGAGGTAAAGTTTTTTGTTACACAATGTAATTTAATTGAGAAGTTGGTTTTTAATAAAAGTTTATCAGATTCTAGAGTATAATATTAATGCACAAAACAATGCGTCAGTGGTTTGCTCTTTAATCTTTTGCACATTATAACTTTATTTTTTTATTTTTCTACTTTTATGAATATCTGTGGTTTGGTTTATTTATTTTTAATCTTAAAATATAGCTAATAGTACAGAAAGAAACATTAACCTTTACATTTTCCGAACAAATTAACTTCCCCGCTATGAAATCAGTCAAATATTATACCTCACTTTCTAGAGGCGCCGCCCTGGTGGCAGAAAAAGTCGTGGGTGCCCTCATTTCTGCATTTTGATTCTTAATGGAGGTTAAATGTAGATGTCTGAACCACAACATTCATTTATTATCAGGTGGACTGTGTGCACGTTTGTCACCGTCATCCTTGAAAATGGAACCTTTATTTAAGCGAATCACAACCAAATCTTTTAAGATTTATAACATAGTGATAATATTATAGGTGCGAAGATATCGTGCAGTCTAATATTATGATAGCATTAACGATAACATAGAGCTAAAGCAACGCCAGGCACCCTCAAATTGGAACTTGAAAAACTCGTAATATTAAATGAGTACTTTGAATTTGGTATAGTAATAACAAAACCTTAAACGGTACCAGACATGAAACCGCACCGAAAAATTAAACCTTTTATAATAACCTTATTTGAATTTAAAAGAATAACCATGATGAAATTGGAACCAAATACAGCAATAAAATCTCTAACGGAAATTTGTTGCTATGAACTTAGCTTCAGGCGTTCAGTTATACGCAGATTTATTTGATTCAATAAATAAATATAGGTAAAAAAATTATGACTGAATTTATGATATGCTTTTAAATAAAACTAGTTTTACGGATTTTATCGCGTATATTAACTTATTTTATATTCCCGACGTTTCGAGTACTTTACAGCACCCATGGTCACGGGGGGGACTGAGGGACTGAGATATTTGACGTCCCAATGTCATAGTTAACCACGGTTACCTCCAGATTAAAAAATATTAATTTTTGTTCCGATCTATGCAATATGAACTTACAGTATCTTGAAGTCTTGCAGTTGTATGCTTGGGTTGGGATTTAATTTTATTAATTATAGGATCCCAAGCAGATGGTAGCACCCAGCCATCTTCTCTATTGAAATTAGGATGTTTTTTGATTTCAATAGCCTCGCGAATCATCCTTGGAAGTAATCGGTGTTCTTTAGCGAGGATGTGTGGTCTATCAAATCTAGTGTATGACATTGGGACGTCAAATATCTCAGTCCCCCCCCCCCGTGACCATGTGTGCTGTAAAGTACTCGAAACGTCGGGAATATAAAATAAGTTAATATACGCGATAAAATCCGTAAAACTAGTTTTATTTAAATGTGTAGTGTTCGCGTAAATATAAGAAATCATAATGATATGCTGTTTATTTTAATCTCATTAATTAATTTAATAAATTGTTATTAATATTGTTCGTCCTTGCAATTGTTATCTCTTGTCTGAATTCTATGGTATATATCATGCGAAATATAAAACACTAACCCTGGTACTTAACTACATACTATTTTTTAATTTATAACTATTAGGGTAATTATATAGTTACACTTACCGTGTAGTGGCGATGTAATAATACCTACTACCCTATATCTTCGCGTCGGTGTCGTTAGAGGCGACAGAGGGAAACTGAAACAGGAGATGGGCAGCAGCATCTTCCTGATACCAATTCAAAATAATAAAAATAGCAAAAAGTTGGCAACCCGCCTGCCAAGCGTGGCAACTATGGCAAAATTCCTCTATGAGGCAATTTGCAGGTGAGGCCTATATTCAGCCGTGGACTTTTACAGGCTGTGATGGTGATGGAAAGGGTAATTACAAGAGTTTCTGATGAAGTCGATAAAAAGGATGTGATTTTTGCGGGCCTATATGTACCTACGTATATTCTTTCACATTCGTAGAAATCCTTTTTCTTTTTTTTATTAATTTTTCTTTTACAAGCGGGGAGGGTATTAAAACCTACATGATTTACTCAAAAGTATCTACTCTAGATGTTATCACTGCCTTCAGGATCTAAGTAATAAATTTCAGTACGGAAATAGTTTTCTTTTCTACTAACAGATGGCTCTACTATAAGTATTGTAAAATTTTTGAGTATTCTTTTATTGCGTTTTTGATTCTTACATCCTTGTTATGAGAAAATATAGTAGATAGTAGATAGGCCTTAGACCCACTAAATGTTTTTAGGTCAATTATTATTTTGAATAAACTTAAGTACAATTTTTTTTACTTTTCAATTCATAGATGTCGTGATTGTGCAAATACCGCCTCGTTGGTCTAGTGGTGTGGACACGGCTGCTGATCATGAGATCCCGGGACGGAATTCCCGGTTGGGCCAAAAACCAGTTATTCGAGTTTTTCTGTCCAGAAATTCTCAATAGCAGCATGGAGTCAGGGATTGGCGGTATTTTACCCTCGTGCTTCGGAAAACACATTATGCCTTTGGTCTTGCACCTGATCTCTCTCCGGTGGTGTCGAATTTGAGAGTAAGGAAAGAAGATTGCGCCTGCGCTTGTGTACACACTCGTGCACTATAATCCTGTCCTACGTAGATGGTCAGCCTCCGCTGAGACTGGTCGCTGTAGCAGAAATTCGGTCCGGAGGACATTATTATTATTCGTATGAGCAAATACTAAAAAACAACTTAGTCACGTACTTGTTGCGATAATAGATCCGTTAAGATAGCTAGTAAATACTGCAGCCTCCCGAATCCCTGCCTCTGAAAACTTAAGACAGAGAAAAAATTGCTATTCACTTTTTAGGACTACAGATGAGATGAATGACGTAGTATGTAACAGGATACTCATAGGTCATTACGTAACCGATATTGCAAAAATAACTTCGCGGAATTACAAAAATACAGAATCTGTTGACATATAATCGTGATCGTCTGAAAACAAATCAATCACGAACCGTTTCCACCTCTTATCGTTTCTTTAATTAATTATGTAGTTTATGAAACTGTTTATTATATGTTTGATAATTAACTTCAATGTCAAATTGATTAACGTTTACCAGAATTTACCCTGTACCCTGTACTGTTGGAGAGATAGAGGCAGATCATGCGCAAGCGCAGTGGACACTTCTGATGTGACAAACATCTTTTTGAATCATGAAACGTGTTTTAAAATATTTTTTTAAAACACACAATTTTAAGGCGTGCTCAGAGGCTTATTGGTGACCCGAATTTGGTTAAAACCAATCTTACCTGCCTCAAACACAGGCGCAAAATAGCCAGCCTTTCGGTTTTCTACAGGATGCATTTCGGAGAGTGTGCGCAGGAATTACATAATTTAATTCCTCCCTCTCCCTTCCACCATCGGACAACCAGACGTTCGGCCAGTCTCCCCCCGTCGTTGTTGACTTACCACGCATTCGAACCAAACGGTTTGCTACATCGTTCATCATGCGTACAGCAAAGGAGTGGAATAAGTTGCCGGCATCTGTCTCTCCATCCGATTACAAATGTGGGTGTCTTCAAGGTAAGAGTGAATAGGCTTTTGCTAAGTCAGTGCGCTTCACCATCTTAGGCTACCATCACCACTTTACCATCAGGTGGGATTGTAGTTAAGCGCAGGCTTAGAATAAAATTAAATAAATGTTAAATGTAGAAATTTCTATATCCGTTTGTTTTTTTACCGCCTATAAAAGACCACCGCTGAACATAGGCCTCCCCCATAGATTGCCTGAAGAAATAATAATATAATAACGATCTTGTAGTACGTAGAAGAGGAGGCTTTAGGTTGCTTAGCGAGCTATGTAAAGAGCGGAGTAAGTGATAGGAGTGCGGCTGGTAGCGTGGCACCTTTTACTTGTTTCGGCGGTGTAAGAATATCTAGTGCCCCTCATCGTCCTCTGAGTGTCATGAGAGGCGAGGGTAAATGAAGCAGGAGTTGGTCAGCAGCATTTTCCTGATAACAACTCAATATAATAAAAAAACTGCGGTTGCCAACTCGCCTGCCAAGCTTGGCAACTACGGCAATTCCCGCTATAAGGCAATCAAAGGAGGTCTATGTTCAATATTGGATTTTTATAGGATGTAGTGGTTAAATGAAGTATAACTTGTAATTTGTGTTGAACAAAAACATTTTTTAACCAAAATGAATATTAACTTATTTTATATTCAGGTCACGGGGACTGAGGTCATAGTTAACCACGGCTACCTCAGATTAAAATTATTAATTTTGTTCCGATCTACGGTATGAACTTACAGTATCTTGAAGTCTTAAGTTGTATGCTTGGATTGGGATTTAAAAAAAAAACGTTAACCCCACACTAGGATATTCTTCTGTTACCGTGGGGCAGTTTACAAACACAAATTGCACAAGGACAAACATCAAACCTGGAACAATTATTTGTAGGCCATACAAATACTTGTTCCGTGCGGGATTCGAACCCAGCCCCAGCGCAACAACTAATTGCTAAGTCACTGCGCCACGGAGCCGTCAAAAGATTTTTTATTAATTATAGGATCCCAAGCTGATGGCAGCTGGCCGCCATTCTCTATTGAAATTAGGATGCTTTTGATTTCAGCCTCATGAATCATCCTTAGAAGAAATCGATGTTCTTTTGCGAGGATTTGTGGTCTATCAAATCTAATGACAGGGGCGATCCTGTACGTGTTCTGAACTGCAGAATTCCCGGGCGTCGATTCTTCACATCATATGTGTTCTTTAACGTGGGTTTTGATGAATATTTGTTTGATAATTTTAAATTTGAACTATAAAATTGATTGAATTGAATTACAAAATTTTATTATACTATATTATTTAATGACATTTTAATTTAATTATAGTTATTATATTATATGTTAAATTGTTATGATGTTGGTAATATTAAGTTAAATTAAAAATAACCTCCGAAAAAAAGAGCTGATGATCTTTAATCAGCTGAAAAGATTTTCTTGAATCATAGCTAAGAATACTCTCGATCAAGTTATCTATCAAAAAAAAACAATCTAAATCGGTTCATCCTTGGGAGCTACGATGCCACAAACAGACACACAGAAACACACGTTAAACATAAACACCCTCTTTTTCTTCGAGGGTTAAAAATAAGAATACTAGATTATGTTAGAATTATTAAAAATGTCTTGTATTTAATAAGTTTGCACATCGAACGGTAGAATATGGCTGCAATTTTGTTGAAATTATTAAAAAAACTATTGTAACCCATAAATCGCAAACGAATAAATGAATTTGAATTTGAAAAATTACTTATTACCCTTAAGAATGGACCCTGCACGTCTGCCACTGCTATGTTTCGGTCTGAAGGGTATAGAAAGAATGTACATTTTTTTATAGTATAGGGTGACAAACGAGCACACAGTCCACCTGATGGTAAGTGGTTGCTGTGGCCCATAGACATCTACATCTATCCTCGTTTGCGAATCAAAATGCAGATGCGTTGTCAGCCGTGAGCACTAGGATGGAATGCCTCTTTTCCAGTAAAAAGGGTCTCCGGTTTTTACACTCACCATACGAAACACAGCAGCTATTTTACGCTGGTATTCTGTGAGGGCGTGGTCCTTTCACGGTCGAGCCGACCCATTCGTGCCACAACTATAAAATTAATATAGCTGCAGCATGGCTCTACCACATTCAAAATTCCAGGCTGTGTGGCATTCCCTTCTAGTTCCTTAATCGACAACGCTTCTGAACCTTATTTGATTGAAGTTGGATGCTGGTGTCCATGGGTATGTAGCCACTTACCATCAGGTAGACTGAAGTTCGCTTGTCACTTCAATGTTATAGAAAAAGTTAATAATAAGAAGAAAAAGTTAAGGAAGTAAAATACAAAAAATATATTTTAAATTGGTTAAACGCACTGTTAATTAGTGACAGATAACATAATGAAATTTGAAGATAAAAAAGTAGGTAATTGGCGAATTATAATATATAATGTCATAGGAGTCGAAGGTTACATGGAAATACTAAAGTTACTAACACATGATCTGAATAAAAAATCGGTCAAGAGCACGCTATGTTTACATTGCTATAAATATATTTATTCAGCAATATAAAGTCATACAGTTTTAATACCGTATACTAGAGTATTTTTTTTAAAGTAACGATAATTTATAGAATAAAAATTAATTATCTAAGGTCCACGTGATAAAATAAAATGATGTGTCTTACCTAGTTTGAAGAGCACCTCCTCTCCCTCAATTGCGTGCACTATCCCCGTCACAACTACCAACACCTACTCTAGGAAAGATACACCACCTTCGATAATACGACACGTGTTTCGCCTCTAAACGAGGCATCCTTAGGTGATACAGACTCGTAAAAATCTTAGTGGTGACGGGTGTGGTGCACACAATTGAGGAAGGGGAAGGTGTTCTTCAAACTAAGACCCATCATTAAATTTTATGACGGCTCTTTGCTAATTAATTTTAACATCTTTAAAAGTAATGATGACAAACGAACAAAACTCCAATTGATGGTAAAGGATTCACTACTCCATCTTCCCGGAAGTTTTGTTAGAGCGATAGAGAAACAGGAGACGGGCAGCTGAGGTCTTTCACTATCATAAATTTGCAAAATCTATACATCTATATCTATACAAATAAATAAAACTGAAGTGTCTGTTTGTAATGTCAAAATAACAGCTTTTACTAAATGCATATGAAAGTATACAGTACTTATAACAAAAGCATAATTTATAAAATTTTTGAGTATTCTTTTATTGCGTTTTTGATTCTTACATCCTTGTTATGAGAAAATATAGTAGATAGTAGATAGGCCTTAGACCCACTAAATGTTTTTAGGTCAAGTATTATTTTGAATAAACTTAAGTACAATTTTTTTTACTTTTCAATTCATAGATGTCGTGATTGTGCAAATACCGCCTCGTTGGTCTAGTGGTGTGGACACGGCTGCTGATCATGAGATCCCGGGACGGAATTCCCGGTTGGGCCAAAAACCAGTTATTCGAGTTTTTCTGTCCAGAAATTCTCAATAGCAGCATGGAGTCAGGGATTGGCGGTATTTTACCCTCGTGCTTCGGAAAACACATTATGCCTTTGGTCTTGCACCTGATCTCTCTCCGGTGGTGTCGAATTTGAGAGTAAGGGGAAAGAAGATTGCGCCTGCGCTTGTGTACACACTCGTGCACTATAATCCTGTCCTACGTAAATGGTCAGCCTCCGCTGAGACTGGTCGCTGTAGCAGAAATTCGGTCCGGAGGACATTATTATTATTATTCGTATGAGCAAATACTAAAAAACAACTTAGTCACGTACTTGTTGCGATAATAGATCCGTTAAGATAGCTAGTAAATACTGCAGCCTCCCGAATCCCTGCCTCTGAAAACTTAACACAGAGAAAAAATTGCTATTCACTTTTTAGGACTACAGATGAGATGAATGACGTAGTATGTAACAGGACACTCATAGGTCATTACATAACCGATATTGCAAAAATAACTTCGCGGAATTACAAAAATACAGAATCTGTCGACATATAATCGTCATCGTCTGAAAACAAATCAATCAAGAACCATTTCCACTTCTTATCGTTTCTTTAATTAATTATGTAGTTTATGAAACTGTTTATTATATGTTTGATAATTAACGTCAATGTCAAATTGATTAACGTTTACCAGAATTTACCCTGTACCCTGTACTGTTGGAGAGATACGGGCAGATCATGCGCAAGTGCAGTGGACACTTCTGATGTGACAAGCATCTTTTTGAATCTTGAAACGTGTTTTAAAATATTTTTTAAAACACACAATTTTAAGGCGTGCTCAGAGGTTTATTGGTGACCCGAATTTGGTTAAAACCAATCTTACCTGCCTCAAAAACAGGCGCAAAATAGCCAGCTTTTCGGTTTTCTACAGGATGCATTTCGGAGAGTGTGCGCAGGAATTGCATAATTTAATTCCTCCCTCTCCCTTCCACCATCGGACAACCAGACGTTCGGCCTGTCTCCACCCCGTCGTTGTTGACTTCCCACGCATTCGAACCAAACGGTTTGCTACATCGTTCATCATGCGTACAGCAAAGGAGTGGAATAAGTTGCCGGCATCTGTGTTTCCATCCGATTACAATGTGGGTGTCTTCAAGGCAAGAGTGAATAGGCTTTTGCTAAGTCAGTGCGCTTCACCATCTTAGGCTACCATCACCACTTTACCATCAGGTGGGATTGTAGTTAAGCGCAGGCTTAGAATAAAATAAAATAAATGTTAAATGTAGAAATTTCTATATCCGTTTGTTTTTTTACCGCCTATAAAAGACCACCGCTGAATATAGGCCTCCCCATAGATTGCCTGAAGAAATAATAATATAATAACGATCTTGTAGTACGTAGAAGAGGAGGCTTTAGGTTGCTTAGCGAGCTATGTAAAGAGCGGAGTAAGTGATAGGAGTGCGGCTGGTAGCGTGGCACCTTTTACTTGTTTCGGCGGTGTAAGAATATCTAGTGCCCCTCATCGTCCTCTGAGTGTCATGAGAGGCGAGGGTAAATGAAGCAGGAGTTGGTCAGCAGCATTTTCCTGATAACAACTCAATATAATAAAAAAACTGCGGTTGCCAACTCGCCTGCCAAGCTTGGCAACTACGGCAATTCCCGCTATAAGGCAATCAAAGGAGGTCTATGTTCAATATTGGATTTTTATAGGATGTAGTGGTTAAATGAAGTATGACTTGTAATTTGTGTTGAACAAAAACATTTCTTAACCAAAATGAATATTAACTTATTTTATATTCAGGTCACGGGGGGACTGAGGTGTTTGACGTCCCAATGTCGTAGTTAACCACGGCTACCTCCAGGTTAAAATTATTAATTTTTGTTCCGATCTACGCAGTATGAACTTACAGTATCTTGAAGTCTTAGGCTGAGATCTATAGACCGTACTTTGACTTTGCTCTGACTTTACTTTCGAGCTAAGGCAATGTCGGTATTTATAGAGCTAGCTTCGAAGTCGTGCTGAGTGCGCGCTTAGCAAAGCCCCAACGATATCGACGACTTACGTAAAACTCAGGATATTATTCAAAACCACCGTATTAATTTTAAATTGTTGTTTTTATGTTACTCTAATTAATTATAAAAATGAATAGGTAGTTTTAGGCCGTCTTCTAGTTTTAAATAGCATTAATCCATTTTCTATTTACGTAATTTCAATCTTATTTCGAATTTCTTAAAATCTTCTTTTTTTCTGATTTTGCACTCATCTTATCCGTTCCCGTTCTCATACGCCCGTTTTCTATTTTATGTAATAATAACTTATTTATGAAATACAATTTGGACTGTTTTCGATTTTAAATATATATATTTTTTTAATTTTATACAGTAACTTTGATTTTAAATATATTATATATTTTTTAATTTTATACAGTAAAGTCAAAAATATAATGCGTGGAATGAAGTATCCATTAATATTTGGAATGTCTGGGCCTTAGCATAAGCTTAGCATAATCTTAGCCCGATACAACTATAAATTCAGAATCAAAGATTATGCTAAGCATATACTCAGCTAAGTTTTCCGTAAGCTAAGTCTGAGCAAAGTCAAACTACGACCTATAGATCTCAGCCTTAAAGTTGTATGCTTGGGTTGGGATTTTTTTTTAAAAAAACGTTACCCCCACACTAGGATTTTCTCCTGTACCGTGGAGGCAGTTTACAAACACAAATTGCACAAGGACAAACATCCAGACCCGGAACAATTATTTGTAGGCCATACAAATACTTGTTCCGTGCGGGGTTCGAACCCGCGGCCCCCAGCGCAACAACTCATTGCTAAGTCACTGCGCCACGGAGCCGTCAAAAAGATTTGTTTTTATTAATTATAGGATCCCAAGCAGATGGCAGCACCCGGCCATATTCTCTATTGAAATTAGGATGCTTTTTGATTTCAATAGCCTCGCGAATCATCCTTAGAAGAAATCGATGTTCTTTTGCGAGGATTTGTGGTCTATCAAATCTAATGATGGGGGCGATCCTGTACGTGTTCACAGACTGCAGAATTCCCGGAGCGTCGATTCTTCACATCAGCTATGTGTTTTTAACGCGGGTTTTTGATGAATATTTGTTTGTTAATTTTAAATTCGAACTATAGAATTGATTGAATTGAATTACAAAATTTTATTATACTATATTATTTAATGACATTTTAATTTAATTATAGTTATTATATTATATGTTAAATTGTTATGATGTTGGTAATATTAAGTTAAATTAAAAAAAAAACTCCGAAAAAAATAGCTGATGATCTTCAATCAGCTGAAAAGATTTTCTTGAATCATAGCTAAGAATACTCTCGATCAAGTTACCTTACAAACAAAAAAAAACAATCTAAATCGGTTCATCCGCTTGGGAGCTATGATGTCACAGACAGACACACAGATACACAGAAACACACGTTAAACATATAACACCCCTTTTTTTTTCGGGGGTTAAAAATAAGAATACTAGATTATGTTAGAACTACTAAAAATGCCTTGTATTTAATAAGTTTGCACATCGAACGGTAGAATATGGCTGTAATTTTGTTGAAATTATTAAAAAAACTATTGTAACCCATAAATCGCAAACGAATAAATGAATTTGAATTTGAAAAATTACTTATTACCCTTAAGAATGGACCCTGCACGTCTGCCACTGCTATGTTTCGGTCTGAAGGGTATAGAAAGAATGTACATTTTTTATAGTATAGGGTGACAAACGAGCACACAGTCCACCTGATGGTAAGTGGTTGCTGTGGCCCATAGACATCTACATCTATCCTCGTTTGCGAATCAAAATGCAGATGCGTTGTCAGCCGTGAGCACTAGGATGGAATGCCTCTTTTCCAGTAAAAAGGATCTCCGGTTTTTACACTCACCATACGAAACACAGCAGCTATTTTACGCTGGTATTCTGTGAGAGCGTGGTCCTTTCCCGATCGAGCCGACCCATTCGTGCCACAACTATACAATTAATATAGCTGCAGCATGGCTCTACCACGTTCAAAATTCCAGGCTGTGTGGCATTCCCTTCTAGTTCCTAAAACGATAACGCTTCTGAACCTTATTTGATTGAAGTTGGATGCTGGTGTCCATGGGTATGTAGCCACTTACCATCAGGTAGACTGAAGTTCGCTTGTCACTTCAATGTTATAGAAAAAAGTTAATAATAAGAAGAAAAAGTTAAGGAAGTAAAATACAAAAAAAAAATATTTTAAATTGGTTAAACGCACTGTTAATTAGTGACAGATAACATAATGAAATTTGAAGATAAAAAAGTAGGTAATTGGCGAATTATAATATATAATGTCATAGGAGTCGAAGGTTACATGGAAATACTAAAGTTACTAACACATGATCTGAATAAAAAATCGGTCAAGAGCACGCTATGTTTACATTGCTATAAATATATTTATTCAGCAATATAAAGTCATACAGTTTTAATACCGTATACTAGTTTTTTTTTAATACAAGTAACGATAATTTATTGAACCAAAATTAATTAGCTAAGGTCCTCGTGATAAAATAAAATGATGTGTCTTACCTAGTTTGAAGAGCACCTCCCGCTCTCCCTCAATTGCGTGCACTATCTCCGTCACAACTACTCGCAACACCACTACACTAGGAAAGATACACCACCTTCGATAATACGACACGTGTTTCGCCTCTAAACAAGGCATCCTTAGGTGATACAGACTCGTTAAAATCTTAGTGGTGACGGGGGTAGTGCACGCAATTGAGGAAGGGGGAAGGTGTTCTTCAAACTAAGACACATCATTAAATTTTATTACGCGGCTCTTTGCTAGTTAATTTTAACATCTTTAACAAGTAATGATGACAAACGAACAAAATTCCAATTGATGGTAAGAGGATTCACTACTCCATCATCCCGGAAGTTTTGTTAGAGTCGATAGAGGGAAACAGGAGACGGGCAGCTGAGTCTTTCAATATCATAAAATTGCAAAATCTATACACCTATATCTATACAAATAAATAAAACTGAAGTGTCTGTTTGTAATGTCAAAATAACAGCTTTTTACTAAATGCATATGAAAGTATATACGGTACTTATAACAAAAGCATAATTTATAAAAATTTTGTCTGTCTGTCTGTTTGTTCCGGGTAATCTCCGAAATGGCTAGACCGATTTCGACAGGACTTTCACTTAGGCTACCTATATTTTAGAAAAAGAATTAGGGTTCCGCGCAGCATAATTAAAACCCTAAATTACACGCGGGCGAAGTCGCGGGGAACAGCTAGTTATATAATAAACTAGCGACTCGCCTCGGCTTCGTCTGGTTAGCATCTATTAATGTGGCGTTATTTAGAATAAGGGTATGTAATCTAATACCATTTATTTTAACAATTTAACATTTACTCAAAAAAAAAACCTTTAGATTTTTCGGATAAAATAGAGCCTAGATCGCTCCTGGCATTGCTCTCTACCTATTCGTATAGTTTCATCACAATCGGTTTAGCCATTCCGAAGATTAACCCAGGTAGACAGACAGAATTTAAAAAAAAAATGGTTATTTATGTCTTAATAGCATGTAAATAACCCCCTGAGCTTAAGAGAAGCCAGTTATTTTAATACTGCAGACAGACACTTCGATTTTATTTAAACTTTCTCGACGCTCCCAAGCAAGAAGCTGGTAATATTTTTTTTATAGGAGAGTGGGCAAACGAGCATGCGGCTCACCTGATGGTAAGTGACTACCGCCGCCCATGAAGAACTGCAACACCAGGGGAACCAGAGGAATTGCAGATGCGTTGCCGGCCTTTGATAATGTACTATTATGGGGTTTTTACTGTTATGTCAGATTAGTAATCTATATTATATAAGTTGGAATATATATTGGGAATTTTTTTTGATTGGGAATTTGATTTTGAATTTAAAATATAAAAAGGACAGAATTATTGAAATGTATTTTAATTAATTTTTCTTCACCTACATTACTGCCTATATGCCTATAATACCTATATTACTTATACTGAACCTTCTCTGCAAATTTGGCCGGTTATTGCAAAATAACCTGTATAATATTCGTACAAGTCACTGCTATGTATTCGACATATTATATTATGTTGTCAGACAGTTCGTTTGGCACAACATCGTCTATTCCGTTACAAACCTTTAGAAACAGATATGGAAAAGATTTTCAATCGAACATACCTTTTTTTTAAACGTTACCTCCACACTAGGATTTTCTCCTGTATCGTGGGGGCAGTTCACATACATAAATTTCACAAGGACAAACATCCAGACCCGGAATAATTATTTGTAGGCCATACAAATACTTGTTCCGTGCGGGATTCGAACCCGCGGGCCTTAGCGCAGCAACTCATTGCTAAGCCACTGCGCCACGGATACTGTTTAAAAGGTCTTAATACTAAAAAAATGTATCGCTTATAAATTGTATATGTGGTAAAACAAGATTACGTGGATTTTCCAATGCGACCAAACCGTCAATATGAAACAGTTTTTTTAATTATAGGTTTTAACAGGCTGACCATACAATAAAATCATCTCTAGAAAAGGACAGAAATGGGTAGAATTGACAGAGACGATACAATCGCAATTATTGATTTCCAGGGAATTTTGAATATACCCAATTTAATGGGTACCTTCTGCTACAAACGAAAGTATTTAGTGTATAATTTTACTATTTTTGAAGCTGTACGCAAAATAGGCTGTTGCTATTGTATGACATTGAAATAGCAAAAAGAAGCAGCAATCAAAATAGTGTGTTGCCAGATGAACATAATATACTGATGATTGCTACAGCCAGAAAAAAATAAGTACTTACATATTTTGCTTTTCAAAGGGGGAACGCTGCCAGTATTTTCGAAACCTTGCCTAAACGGCCTCCTTTTTAATAATATATTTTAGTTATTATAATATATTTTTTTAAGGTTTTTTTTATTTTTTATTTTGCTTATATGTCTATGATACCACATTATTTGAGATTTCCATTACGCACAAGTTTTTCGAAACTAGGCACAACCAAAATGGGGGCGATTCCATGCAAGTCTGTACAGAAACATGCAAGAGAAAGTTATTCTAACTCCTAAATATATCAACAACGTTACTTTTAAATTCTATACCGGTGACAAAAATCAATTACTTAATGCAATCTGATGCAATTATTTCGTGGATGTCGTAAGAGGCGATAGCTTGATGAAACAGCGCAGGGGCAGCAACATCTTCCATAAAACATACGAGTACATACCAGTTTCTTCACTCCACAGAGTCAGTAATTCATTCTTGAGGCAATGTATACGCTATTACAAAAAGTTCCCAGAAAATATACAAGGTCTGTCTATTACCAAGTTTAAATATTTTCTTAAACAAAAACTGTATAAAATTGGTTATTATAATATAAATGAATACATGGTTGATAATAACCCCTGGGAATGAGGTGATCGCTTCAAAGCAGTTACTAAAATGAATATTGAAAAAAAAAAACTATTCTATTCTACAATTTACTGTAATTAAAAAAAAACCGCCAAGCATGCATGGCAACTATGGCAAACAACATAGGGAATGTTCAGACCTTTGATTGGCTGTGATTAATGATGAATGATGTATAAAGATAACCGTTGTGAATTATGGGATAAAAGGACTAGTTATTCTTGATAATTAGCGACATGATAAAGATCTCAGAAAATTATTATTATTATAGTTTCTGTTGAGTATTCTCCCGTTTCCGAGGTATTATACCTTTTTCGCGGGCTGTTAGCCTAACGAACTCGGTTGAGTGTTTAATCTTTAAACAGAAACTTACGGACTATTCTGCAAGTATTCAATATTACTGCTTTCTGCAGCAATATATATATAATAAATATAAAGGTAAGTTTATGGATGTCTAGCTCCTCTAATCTAGAAAAGAGTGAATGGGGAATGACGCCAGTTGCTGATATTATACTCGTAATAGGTATAGTTTTTACAGTTTTTACTTTCCACTGTGATTTTATTTCGATGGATAAATCAGAGTATTTGGCTATTTTTTCATTATAGTTGGAGGTTAAATTGTGAGTATTTGGTATAGCAATATCTATAAGATAAACAAATTCGTTTCTTTTGTCATGTAGCGTAATATCCGGTCTATTATAATGCACGGTCTTATCTATACATACAGGGTATTTTTGAAACGCTCCCGAAAACGAAGACAGATGATAGTACTAAGGATACCTATGATGATGGGTCACAAAGAAATTCGATCCCGAGGAAAAAAAAATCATCTTTTCACAACGTTTTATTAACTTTATTCACGCTCCATCATGTTATTAAAGTTATTTGAAACGATATTTCATAAAAAAATATCATGAAAATACTGAAATATAAAACAAGCAGTGGAATTACTGAATTACAATCAGCTGACTACGGGTCAATGTACGCGCGAACGCCGAATTCGCGCGGCCCGCAACTAGCGATGGTACCACAATACGTGATTATGAGATTCTTCAAGGCACATTAACATGTTGCCGTATTCACAAGCACTATAAATGTACCTACGCGTTAGGCATTATTAAAACAAAACAAAAAACACAAAACGTAACAACAAGAACAACATCATTAATTAATAAATAACAAGTTATAACGACAATAATTTAATAAACAAAACAATTGAACTATCGCTCGTGATAGTCAACATGGCACTGTCTCAAAAACTAAAATTATTATAACGTCCTTGAAGCATATGAAATTCCACAGCGCGAGGCGACACGAAGCAGCGTGTGTGTGAAAGGGAAGGGTAGAGTGAGTAAGTAGTATACCTAATGCATTGTTTCGTACCGATATAGGTCAATATCCTCGCGGGCGCCGAACTCTTAGTTCGGCGCCCGCGAGGATATTGACCCTATTGTCAGCTGATTTTCTTTTAAAGTTTCACTGCTGGTATTATATTTCAGTATTTTCATCTGTCTTCGTTTTCGGGAGCGTTTCAAAAATACCCTGTATAATAAATCTGTAGAAAAGTCGTGTCTGTAATTCTAATATATTCTTGAAAAAACAAGTCCAGGGGACTAAATAAAGGGTTCTGAAGACAAATGAGAGGTTTTTAGAATTTTTGTCTGTCTGTCTGTCTGTGTATTCCGGATTCACGCAAAAACTACTAGATCGATTTACATGAAATTTTGTATGTAGGTAGTTAGTAACCTGGTGCAACTTAAAGGCTACTTTTTATCCGATTACGCAACTTCAAAAAAAGAAGGTTAAGTATTTTCCTTCCTTTAGATGTTAATTTTCTATTATATCTTAGTTAAAGGCGGGATGATGGGTGTTTTTATTTATTTATTTAACAAGTACACTTACAATATACATATATGACATTGTCACAAAAACATACACACTATTATATTTTCTGATATGCATATCAGTTACAAGTGTACATAACATTCACTGATTGAGTCGTGCAACTTAATTTAGAATTAATTTGGAGTAGGAAAAACATCTAATCAATGCAATAAAATGACACATAATTTAAGTAAATTATGTGCCTAACTAGGTAAAAAAAATTATTGGAAAAAAATCAGGTTCAATCATTGGGAAAGAAAATGGTAGATATTGTACTCTCTTTAGAAGTATGCACATTTTTAATTTAAGTATAAAATAGATTCTATTCAAAATATAATTTTTAACAGGAACTAGACGATAAATTATTAGTAAGTTTAATTTTGAAATTCTTATAAGAGTCATGAAATATATCGATGCTAGGTATGGTTTTAGCTATTTCGTTATATTTGCCACATATACGAACAATAGGAGCATGATTCCCGAGATGAGTTTTCACGAAAGGAATATATTGGGTCCTTACATATGAAATTAGCGTTTTGTCGCACTGACCACTTTGATCTGAAATATCTCCTCTTTGGTTAAGAATTCCAAATTCAAATTTATAAATTCATTTAGCTGGTACATTTGAGTTTTGAAAACAGTCATTCATTTGTTTTTTCCTCATTTTTTTTTCTTTGGCGTCGCTTATTACCGCACAATGGAAAACGTGAAATATCGGTATATTTACGAGTACGAGTTCTACCGTGGCACCAGTGCTGCAGAAACAGCTCGAAGGATTAATGATGTGTACGGCGCTGGTGTCGTAAAAGAAAGCATGGTACGTTTTTGGTTTCAACGTTTTCGTTCTGGAAATTTCGACCTTCAAAACCAACCCTCTGGACGGCCGGAGACCAAAGTGGAAAATGAATAATTAAAGGCTATTGTGGAAGCGGATCCATCACAAAGCACTTTAGAGATAGCTGCAGGCTTCGGGGTAAGTGATAAAATTGTATTATTCCACTTGAAGCAAATCGGGAAAGTAAAAAAACTTGAACGATGGGTACCTCATGAATTGAGTGAATCGAACTGGCAAACACGCGTCGACTGCTGTGTTACTTTGTTCAACCGACAAAATAATGAAGGGATTTTAAATCGAATCATTACTTGTGATAAAAAATGGATACTGTACGATAATCGGAAGCGCTCGTCGCAATGGCTGAATCCTGGAGACCCAGCCAAATCCTGCCCTAAACGTAAATTGACTCAGAAAAAGTTACTTGTGAGTGTTTGGTGGACTAGCGCCGGTGTCGTTCACTACAGCTTTCTAAAATTTGGCCAAACGATTACGGCAGATATCTATTGTCAGCAACTGCAAACCATGAAGGAAGAACTAGCTGCTTAACAACCGAGATTGTTCAATCGCTCTAGGCCACTGCTGCTTCACGACAACGCAAGACCACATACTGCACAACAAACAACCACTAAGTTAGATGAGCTACAATTGGAATGGCTGCGACATCCACCATACTCCCCGGACCTTGCTCCAACAGATTACCATTTTTTCCGGAATTTGGACAACTTCTTACAAGGAAAAAAATTCAACACCGATGCGGCAGTCCAAACCGCCTTCAAAGAGTTTATTGATTCTCGTCCCCATGGTTTTTTTAGTAAAGGGATCAATGAACTACCTATGAGATGGCAAAAGTGCATAGATAACAACGGTGCATACTTTGATTAATTAAATATATTTTACAAAAAAAAATGACTTTATATTCCTCCCGTACAAAACGCTAATTTCATATGTAAGGACCTAATAAAATGTTTTTAAGATGCAACAACGGGGATATTTACGCAGAACAGCTAACAATATGCGATCAAGTATGTCACTGCACTTTACTTTATTGTGTACTGTTTTATGTAAAAAACACAGATCTAGAATGTCTCGTCTATTTCGGAGAGACTTTATCTTAAGCTTAGCCAGTCGCTGATAGTAAGGCTGCCTATGTGAGATACCATTGGCATGCAAGGCAAGATGTCCGTGTATATGACGTCAATCTCCTGGCCCCTATCTACTTCTTTTAAAAGATCAGAAGTAAAATTGCACAAATTAGTTTGTATGTGTTTTTCAAATAAATACGATATTTATAAATAAAGTTTAAAATATAGTTATAACCTTGGTAAAATAATTTGAAACTACACCGATTTAGTTATCAAAACAGCGCCATCTATCATCAAATGGAAAAAGTAGTATATTTTGCTTTCAGTCACTAATATATTAAATAATATAAATATAAATAACTTACATTTAAATGTTTAAATAATTAGATTTTTAAAATTATTTAAAAATTCTTACGTTTAGTGTTTTAGTATTTTTGTTATTTTATTTTAAAAGTATAATAATTTCAATAGATAATAGTGACGTCTATCTAAAATATGAAAATTGATAAGGTTTTTATTTCTAGTACTAATCTATATGTAAACTGATTAAAACTGGTCTGTCTGCAATTATTGCAAAATTTTCATTATCATTATAGTTTTATTAAAGACATTTTTATTTATGTCGTGGCCAGATCGTAGAATTGATCATATATCATAAAGTAGTCTATCATTTCGTGAAATGGTGTGGTCATTTCATGATATTTAACACTGTTTGTTGACCATCTCATGTTATAGCTTGACCAAATCAATGAATAGATATCGTTTGAAGATATTAATAACTAAACACAACGATGCTATTTCATGATATGGTCATATGAGGATATTATTAAATCGTTTTTCACCTCAAGCGGCGCTGATAGCGTATTTTTTAACAGAAACAGAAATTTTAACACAATTGACATCTCTTTATGCCTTATTGATATAATAAATAAATGTTCGCTTCAATCGCTGATATTACTAGATAGTATAGTTTTGGCTTTCATTATTTCATACAATAATAGCGCCATCTACTTACATAATACATACATAAACACTCACGCCTGTCACCCAGAGGGGTAGGCAGAGACTACGGACTTCCATTTGGCACGATCCTGGCACACCTCTCTCGCCTCCTTTACATCAATATATCTACGCATACACGCTCGTCGGTTAAGGGTACTCCTAATCTGGCTCATTTTCAATATATCGCCAATTTGGTCGATAAACCTTCGTCTAGGGCATCCCTTTCCGAGTCTGCCGTTCACTTCTGCAGTATAAATTTGCTTTGTCACTCTTTCTTCGTTCATTCTTTCTACATGACCATCTACTTACTACTAAATAAAGTAAAATGGTAAGTTACTGATAAAATTAAATAATAGAATGCTACTGAATATACCATGTATATAATTGAAAATTCGTTCGTGGCATCGTTGGATGTTTAATTACTAGGTAGATGTGGTCAACAATCATGCAAAAGCTTAGTTTCAGTTTTTATGAATTTTTTTCATAGCTCATATGAGTATAATATACTCATAGAATAATACTAAGAGCCTGTTCATTTACATAGCATATTATGTAAATGAACAGGCTCTTGCGGAAAAATACTTTAATTAAAGAAGGCAGATTTTACTTAAACAAAGGTTCACGTAGTGTATATTTTCTTTGACAAAAGTTCATTTTATTTTACTTGTCAAAGGCTGTAATCAAACTAATTAAAACTTAAATTTCATGGTACGTAAGCATTATTATATATTTTAGCATATATTTTACTTGCAATTTGAAGTGTCGATTTACCACGTTCTCGGCGGTGAAGGAAAACCTACATATCTGAGAAGTTTCCCAGTTGAGGTGTTGGAATCAGCGCAGCGAACACTTTTTTGGCTAAAAACTCTCTGCGGCCTGTGCCCAGTAGTAACATGTATGTAAGCTGCTACTTCTTTACTTTTCATGGGGCAATATATGCAGTTTTTATTTCATTCATATTTTCGGGTATGTTACTTTTTTGTTTTCACTCTACCGTAAATATTACGGGTTGCAAAAATGAGTAGAACTCATTATCGTCAGCCTATCAAAAGTCCATCGTCCTCCCCATAAATTGTCAAGTAGCTGGATATTTGCTATAGTTGCCACGCTTGGTAGGCGGGTTGGCAACCACAGCTATTATTATTTTGATCTGTTGTCAGGAAGATGATGCTGCCCATCTCCTGTTCGTTTTCCTATGTCGCCTCTTACGACGGGACGATATGAGGTGGCCGATTCTCTTTCACCACCACAACAAGGCGAACATTTTTCTACTCCCGTTCATGAGTGTAGTGCTTCCCACGTTCACTGTGAATACAATTTATAAGGAATAAAATTAATTTTGAGGATTTTATCACGTTCAATTTTAACTTTTTTAATTCCCGATGTTTTGGGCACTTTACAGCACCCATGGTCACGGGAGGACTGAGGTGTTTGACGACCTGATGTCATAGTTAGAATAGAATAGAATAGCCTCGCGAATCATCATTGGTAGGAATCGGTGTTCTATTGCAAGGATTTGTTGATTATCAGGTCCGATATAATGGTTGGGACGATACTAAACATGTTGACGTACTTTAGACTTCCCGGAGCGTCGGTGCTTCACGTCAACGATATGTTCTTTTACGCGGGTTTTTATGGAACTTTCATCCAAAGATGTGTAAAAAAAACCCACGTAAAAAAAGTTAAAATTAAACGTGATAAAATCCGTAACATTAGTTTTATTTCATGTGTAGTATACATCATTATAGAACTGCATATTTATGAAATTTTAAAGTCTACTCGAACGTAAAAAAATATCTACATCTATTTTATAGAGCCAATCAATATTACGAGTAAATAGGACCAATGATATGAATAAAATATCTCAAATAAACATTATACCGTAAATTGATAGAAGACCATGAAATTCATCATTATTTTGTTGTGTTAAAACTAAATTAACTTTAATTATGAATAAATGTAAAGAGTAAAATGTAAATAATAATAATAAATTTTGATTCCAAAACAATTTACCTTTCTTATGGATACATCGGAAGACACGCCCAGAATAAAAAAATAGTAGGTGTTTCTAGACATATATATTCTAGACACGTGTTACTGTAGCATATTATATCTATGCCAAATACCTAATCTACGTCTAATAGTCTTTTAGAATTAAAAAAAAATTGACAGACATAAAGACACAGATACCGAGGTGACTCTAAATGTGATCGACTTTTGCTAAATTTGGCACGGAACAGCATTTAACGATGTTCCTAAATTCAAGCTCACGCGAGCGAAGCCGCGGGTAAAAAGCTAGTCACTTAATATAGTTCTGTCCCAGTAGAGTTTGAATTCACGAGAGTCAAGTATGATTTCGGGCTCATATTTATAATATGCTATTTTTTCATGTATAAGTTTATATTTATATGCGAGGTACTGATGAATAATGGCAGCTACTTGGTCGTGTCTGTGTTTATAATCGGTCTTTATTATTGTTATTATTAAATGTAGTAAGTTAGTAAGATCACAGATTTATATACTACTAGTTAGCTAAATAAGATAATTCGATGGGCTGATCTTATTGAGCCCAGTGTTTCACGTTTACAAGAAAATTTTCGAGATAATTTTCAGGTATAAATTAGGAAAATAGTAATAACCGTGAATAATAAGAAAATATGAGTAATATTGAGTGAGAAATTTAAATGCATATTGCGAGAAAGCGTTTAAGCCAAAAATAGTGAGAAAAAGTTATAAAAATATTGTATCTGAAAAGTCGTAAATTGTAAAATTAAGAAAATTAAAAAGGTAGTAAGTATTTTAATAAGTATCCTGATATATTTTGAATAGATAAATAATTATGGACAAACTAATACAGGAACAAGAAAATACACTACAGTTAATTAAAAAAACTGGTATAAATTTCAAAAAATCACCGAAGTCGAGATTGTCAAAGGCTTACTTACATGTTAGAATAGATACAATTAATGAGTACTGGGAGAAGTTTAAGAATACGCATATTGAGATAGCCAGAGTAGCAACGTAAAAACAAAGATAAGAGCATGAATATCTTACAGAAGATTGGTTTGAGCAAGGAGAAGAAGAATTCATACCAATTAAATCTGAGATGTCTGAGATTTTAGAATCGTATAACCAGTCAAAAGTTCAAGCATCTCAAGAGAATAAATCTATTCCGTCAATACAAAGTCAAGTTACCTAAAATAAATATACCATTATTTTCTGGTAATTACCACGAGTGGAGTACTTTCGAGACACATACAGGTCTTTAATTCGTGAGAATGTATCTTTGAGGAATGTACAAAATTTCATTATTTAATAGGATGTTTAACCGGTGAGGCAGAATCGGTATTAAAACAAATAACAGAAAAATTACTAGATCGCCTGGACTATTTTAATCAACCGATTTAATAATAGAAGAATAATAGTGAATATTATATTAAATAGGTTATTCAACCAAAAAGTTGAGTCAAGCTACAGCAAGCGGAATCAAAGATTACTGGATGTAGCCAATGAATGTTTACATAACCTGAATAATAATAATATTATAACCGAGAACTGGGATATAATGACTGTGCATCTAATTGGGTACAAATTAGATGACAGTCCCATAGACAGGGAAGGGAGATTGGCAATTTACATGTTGAAATATTACCTACCTGGATAAAGCTTCCACAGCTTCTAGAAACGAAATTAAGAATATTAGAAATGATACCGGTACCGGTAAATAGAGAAAAATAATACCAAGAACTAGATCATTTTAGCTACAACAGCAGTATAATATATACTTATTGTAAAATGAGAATCTATTATATCAATGTAATATATAATATAAAGATTTAAAAATTAAGCGTGAAAGAGAGTGGAACATGTACAACAAGAAATTTGTTTTAACTGCTTTTCACCAACACATAGAGTAATATTTGGTAAAAGTAAAATATCATGTCAACATTGTCGGAAAAACACAATACACTACTTCATTTTGACAATCAGTCTAATGGACAAAATGTTCAATCTCAATGCTCAGAGAGTAAAAACAATGAGGACAATTCATTTCAAATTATGAAAATATGTTTCTACTAAGGCCCAAGACACGCTTATGGCAATTACATTGTTAAATATACATAATTACTAAGAAGGTATATATTGTGAATCTTCATAATATAGTAATTTTGTGAGTATTTCGAGTTTTAATCACCTAAACCAACTCCAAATCAATCAAAACTAAACTCTAAAAGTTTACTAGTATTGAACGATTACATAAAAATATAATTTAGATTTTACTGAAACAACAGAGTTTTATGTCTTTGCTTTTGTCTATTTTATAGTACCGCAATAACTTTGATATAGTGCATTAAATTTTGACTCATAAATAAAAAAAATGGCTATGGCAAACATCTCTTCATAAGTAACGACGCAAAAAATGGCCTCCAGTCCCTGACGGCCCCGCTATTCCTGCCTACGGTGGCAACCATGGTAACGACAGGGCAGGAGGTGATAAGAATCTCCGGTGGAGGTTCGGCTGCCACCTAAGACGACTCACCTGGCAACATATAACGCACGCACCCTGAGGACTGACGAGAAGATCCTGGAGCTAGAAGAAGATATAGACAGTTGTGCTGGGATATTGTAGGATTATCTGAGGTCCGAAGAGAGGAGAGGACACGGTTATCCTTGAATCTTGCAACATGTTCTATCACCGGAAGGGCGACCAGTGCTCCCAAGGAGGAATTTCACGTTCACAAGTCTCTCGTTAAGAACGTTGTAAGATTGGGAGTGTGTCGACGAGGGTTGCGTAACTTATACTCAGAATCACCAAACGGTTGGTTAAAAGTCATAAAGGTTTACGCATCAACCTCAGCACATCCCGATGATGAGTTGGAGGAAATGTGAGGATATCTCTAGAGCCGTGCATTTCTCCAAACCCACTATATACGGTGTTGATTTCAGACTTGAACGCAAAACTAGGTGCAAGAGAGAACAGTGAGCTGAAGGTAGGAAATTCAGGATAGACAACAGAACCCAAGGAGTCAACAGCTGGCCGATTTCATGGAGAAAGAAGGACTCTTTATGAGGAAGCTCAAGGTCGCTCAGCGAGCTATGAACAGGGCTATGCTCAGGGTTTCTCTGCGTGATAAACTTAGAAATGAGGATATCTGCAGTAGAACCAGAGTAACTGACATAGCTCAACGGATTAGTAAGCTGAAGTGGCAATAGGACGGCAAGTCGGAAGTCGATGGATGCAGGTGGCTGAGGACCGTGCTATGTGGCATTCCTTGGGGGACGCCTATGTTCAGCAGTGGACTTGTGAAGAGCTGTGATGATGATGATGATGATGATAACATAAAAAACAGATTCTTTAAAAAATAACTTTCATTTGATATATCAATCACTTTAATCTTCCAATGCGTTCCCGAGTTGTTCCACAAAAACAATAAACAATTTTTCCTGTAAAATTTTTGTTTTACGATTACCGACTTTTTGCTCGTGGGCGTCGATATATAAATATTTACATTATTATATTTATTGTTATTTATTGATATGAAACACAAGCATATATTTTTTCCAATTGACAAGGCCAACGAAAACTAGACAAAATTCCAAGATAAACTATGTTTTTATTGTTTTCCTATCTTAAAAAATGGCTGAGATAATGACGACTAAAGTACGTTTTCCCGCGCGATGTTATCGTCAAATTTCGGCCAGCCGGACTTTGTCGCGGTGACGTCATCACTCGCGTCTCGCCGCGCACTAGAAGCAAGAAGCACAGTTTAAAGTTAAACTATTCTTTATGGGAACTTACTATTATTGTGTTTTTGAAAAATCACAATAATCATGATTCTAATATATTACACACTGGGTAATCGTATGGAGATGATTTTACATTTCGTATCACACTGCTATCGGCGTGTAAAGGTCCATAAAAGTGCATTCAAAAATAAATATTAGTATATAGGTTACTATTATGGTTTACTCATCTAAATTTTGTTTATTTTATTATAATCGATTTTTAACATAAAATGTAGGGCTTCAACCTACAGCAGCTAGTGGGCCGCATTATTTCCGCATTATTCATAAAAATAATAAAAATTTTGTATAGCACAGGCAAGACTACCAAACGCAATAAACGCAAATATTCTTATAATAATAGGTCTTGAGACCCGCATTTAAAGAATGTGTGTGTGTAATATTTTTAGCTATGCTTAGAATCCGAACAACTATATTGAATAAACATGGCTCTAAAAATATAAAAATATCATTCATACAATAACAAATCTATCTAGAATCGTTTCCATTCGGAAATCGAACCCCTGAGCCCCTGAGACCCTAATAGTGAGCTACACCGCACAACTCGTCATAAAAAATCTCACAGAATACCAGCGTAAGGTAGCAGCTTAATGCTGCTGTGTTTCGTATGGTGTTCGGGGCATTCAATCTTAGTCTTCAGGGGTGACAACGCATATGCATTTTCATTCTTAATCGAGGATAAATGTAGGTGTCTATGGGCCACAGCATCTTTATCAACAGACTTTAAGTACCGGTTTTTCACCCGCTTTCAGAAGCTCCGCTGTAATTCCATCCTCGCCTGGGGCCTTGCCGTTTTTAAGGTGCTGGAGAGCCATTCTGATCTCGCTTAGACTGACGTCCGGAATATCATCGGAACAGTATCGGATAAGACTTGCTCTTGGATCGTTACTCACACTTGCATGTGGCTCCAACGATGATGTGTATAGCTGCCCGTAGAACCTCTCAATCTCACTCAAAATCTCAGGCGTCCCGGAAACGACGCTGCCGCACTCGGTCTTCAGCTTCGACAGTTGGCTCTGTTTGGCAGACAGATCTCCAGCGAAGACTTTGTAGCCCTGGTTCCGCTCGATCGCTTCTTCAATACGAGCAGTATTGAATTTGCGTAAGTCCCGTCGCATGCATTTGGAGATCTGTCTGTTCAGTTGCTTGTACGCTGTGGAATCTGCTGAAGACTGCAGCTTCATTTCCCGTCTAACAGCCATGAGATTAAGAGTGTGATCGGAGAGTTTTCGTGTTCTTCTGCGGTGGGTCTAGCAGAACTTAGCTCCGACCGCATGGAGAGTTTCCACGAGCTTGTTATTCATATCATCCACTGTATGCTGGTACTCCTTACGCTGGTATTCTGTAATCTTCTAGGCACTTAAAACGGTTTTGTAGCTCGAGCTGAAAGGTTTCGGGACTCTGGATGAGCACGAGGGGGACGGAGCGTTGACTTCATTAGACGAGACCTCGGTTCAGTGTGCCTCTAACCATTCGGTGATCGCTACCAGTTTTCACCCTCGCGATCACTGAGACATCACTTAACAGTTGTCGTCTGGTCGTCATAATGAAGTCAATCTCATTTTTTGTCGAACCGTCGGGGCTCGACCAGGTCCACTTCCTGTGGGGCCGCTTCTTGAAGAAAGATTTCATCATAAAGAGTCACTCTTTCTCCAAGAAGTCGGCCAACTGCTGGCCCCTTGGGTTCCGTTGCCCTATTCCAAATTGCCCTACCTTCAGCTCACCGTTCTCTCTTGTGCCTAGTTTTGCGTTGAAGTTTCCCATTAACACCGTATAGTGGGTTTTGGAGGAATGCATGGCTCTAGATATATCCTCATACATTTCCTCCACCTCCTCATCGGGATGTGCCGAGGTTGGTGCGTAAACCTGTATGACCTTCAGCGAATACCGTTTGGTGATTCTGAGTATAAGGTACGCAACCCTCACCGACACACTCTCAATCTTTACAACGTTGTTAACGAGAGACTTGTGAACGATAAATCCGACACCTCCTTGGGACAGATGATCGCTCTCCCGGTGAGGGATTACCATGTCCTCCCCCTCTCTTCGGACCTCGGATAATCCTATAATATTCCAGCGCAACTTGTCTGTCTCTTCTTCCAGCTCGAGGATCTTCTCGTTAGTCTTCAGGGTGCGTGCGTTATATGTTGCCAGGTCGAGTCGTCTTAGGTGGCAACCGAACCTCCACCGGAGATTCTAAGCACCCCCTGCCCCGCCGTTACCATGGTCGCCACCGTAGCCAGGAATAGCGGGGCCGCCGGGGACTGGGGGCCGTCACTTCGTAACTCTCATCATGGGGGGTAATATTGCCATAGTTGCCACGCTTGGCGAGCGGGTTGGCAGCCGCAGTTTTTTTATTGTTGTTTTGCTGTTATCAGAAAGATGCTGCTGCCCATCTTCTGCCTCAGTTTCCCTCTGTCGCCTCTTACGACACCCACGGGAAGATATGGGGTAGTGGGTATTCTTACCCGCCACTACACGGGGTGTAATATTCCTAACGAACCTTCTGCTACTTCATACATAACTTAACGCTTACCACTGTATTTTAATTCCACGCATTTCGGCTGCCATTAGTCAATATTTTTTAAGAAATATTGAGCTATTAAAAATCATTCACTTTAGGTAAATTGTCAAATTGACCTTTTTCATAGCCGACTATTATTACCTACTAATTCCACGCGATCGAAGTCACAGTATGTAGTACTATTATTTATTCTGTGGTCGCGGGCACAGCTAGCACATGAGTAAAGAAACCGTGCAGATGCGAAGCTTCTACAAAATCTTTACCTATTTTGGTAGGGTTGGCACAGGAGGATAAAATTAAACAAACAAAACGTTTATCAGCTTTTATTATATACTTAAGTAAAGTTTTTTTAATAATATATTGGAAACCATGCGTGGCATAACAAATATACAATCTTGCACACGTTTTAATATTTCATTACCAATATTTACAATGTTTCTTTCGAGATCAAAATATTCTCAAAACTTTTGTTCAAGCATTAAATTCATTCATTAATTCATACATTCATTTCAGATGCATTCCCACATTGGCTGAAACTCAAACAAGCACCGTCGTTTGTCAGCAAGTTGAGTGTTGGAAAATCATTTCCAAATAAATATTTTACGGGTCTTTTTTTAGAAAACTTAATACAGGATTTTTAAAAGTGATCCTCACAGAGTCTATGTTGTAGCCTTTTTTATAAAAAAAAGTTTTGAAAGGAGATCTTCTCGTCCGACAGCTTTTAACCACTCTTGCCGTATGAAATAATAATAATTAAAAAAACATGAACCTATTTAATTTATTAACGTAATTATTCAATTATAAACACTATAAAAATAACTATTCAATCACTTATAGGTAAGTAGGTCACTTATAGGTGAGTTATTTATCTATCATATTAAAAATAATAAGTTATAATCAAGTTACTACTTACCTAGTGGAGTCTTTGGGATAATTAAAGAAAAGTTTTATATTTTTTGTTCTATTTTGACATGAGATGACACCTTTGACGGCTCCGTGGCTTAGCATAGAGTTGCGGCGTTGAGGGCCGCAGGTTCGCGCACAGTTGAGATGTGTCGCAATCTTCCGATCGCTTCCCAGCCGAGTTGGATCCTTCAATGGTTACCTTGGATGGTACAGAATGAGTGCTTCTTTCATTCCCATATTACAGCCTATTAAAGTCCACTGCTGAACATAGGTCTTCCCATAGCATACCTCATAAGGGGGATATTAGTAAGTTGAATATGCTGCTTCGATGACGTCAGCGAAGGGACTTGATATGAGGATAGTGGTAAGACTAAGAAACATAGTTTTGCCAGATGCGATCTCACCCCTGAGGTCTAAGATGGAATGCTCCTTACTAATAAAAATGGTCTCCGGTTCTCTACACTTACCATACGAAACAGAATCTTTCTGTTGTTTTACGCTAGTATGCTGTGAGTAGGTAGTTTCCCTCTGTCGCCTCTTACGACACCCACGGGACGATATGGGGTAGTGGATATTCTTACACCGCCACTACACGGTTATGTGTGCTATGTATTTAAATAAGTTGCATTTGCAAGGCGAAATAATTCCATTTCCTCTACACGAGAAGCGCTGGTAATTCCCTTAAAAATAGTCCAATTGCATGATAACGAGAGAGGAGTTCAAAGATCCAACAAAACAAAACGGTTTTTTATCTTTTTTTTATTTTATTACGTGGGAATTGGTCTCGTGTTAGTCACATGTTTAATTTACGATTGCATTTATGTTCGCTGTTTACATTTTATTTGTTACATACCATTTAGTGTAGTGGCGGTGTAAGAATATGTACTACCCCATATCGTCCCGTGTTTCGTAAGAGGTTAGAGCCTATATTTATCCCAAAGCTGTGCACAGGCCTCCTCTCCCTCTGGGTTTCTTGCAGGTTCTTCCCAGGACAGAGTTTTTTTTCTCGAACCAGTGGTAATTAAACAAAAGAGTGACTATTACTAAGTATTATTTATAATATTTATTGAATAAACAGTTTCTGTTTCTGTTTCTCCTTTCTGAGAGGGTTATAGGGCAAAGAAGTGTCCGCCGCGCTGCCCCAATGCGTGTTGTCTTAAGGGGTCACAGAGGAGAACGGAAACAGGAAATGAACAGCACCGTCTTCCTGATAACGACTTAAATTAATAAATAAAACTGCGCAACTATGGCAAAATTCCCCATATGGAAAATGAAAAGGGAGGGTTATGTTTAGCAATGGACTATTATAGGCTGTGATGGATGAATGGATGGATCCCACTTAGTTACTTCAGTGGTGTAAAAAAGGGAGGCATAGCCCTAGGCGACAGATTTTAGAGGGCGACATTTTAGCAATAAAAGTATAATCAAAATTACACTTTTAATAAAACGTTAAAGCCGATTTCGAAAAACTAAAAAGTATTCCTAATTTCTGCATGAAAGTTGCAGAAGTCAATAAGTAATCAGTCTAGTGTATTCAAGCCCCAACTTCTGAAGCTATTATACGGAAATTATTTTATTCTTTAGTTCTTTGCAAGCTTTAGTTCTTTTACTTTTTGTTGAAAGTATATTTTTTACTTTTACAGTGTACTTAGGAATATCAAAAGCTCGACTGTCGTCTAATTAGTTACATTAAAAAGTTCATCCGCCATTTTGCACCCTTAGGGATAACTTTTCTCTAATTTTATATAGGATCACTCCTGAAGTATAAACTACTAGCTTTTATCCGCGGCTCCGCTCACGTTTAATTAAACTAATTTTTATTGCACCATGTATTAAAAGGACTAATTTAGGATAGAATACACCTTTTTATACAAAAAATATAGCCTGAAAATATTATGTCCTACACTTGTTTGTGATCTATTATTTTGCGGAGTTTCATCAAAAACCGTTTAGTAGTTTTTATATGATTGAGACAAACAACAATCTAAACATCCAAACAAACTTTCACATTTATAATATTATATACATAGTATCATCATCATTACAGCCCTTCACAAGTCCACTGCTGAACATAGGCCTCCTCCAAGGAAAGCCACAAAGCACATCCCTGAGCCACCTGCATCCATCGACTTCCTGCATGTCTTACCAGGCCGTCACTCCATCTAGTAGAGAGTCGCCCTACACTTTGCCTACTGGTACGAGACTGCCACTCTAGAATCTTTTTTCCCCATCGGTAGTCGGTTTTTCGAGCTATATGGCCGGCCCATTGCCACTTCAGCTTACTAATCCGTTGGGCTATGTCGGTCACTCTACTCTATTGCGGATATCTTCATTTCAAAGTTTATTACGCAGAGAAACCCCGAGCATACCCCTCTCCATAGCTCGCTGAGCGACCTTGAGCTTCCTCATACGGCGAGCAGTAAAGGACCATGTCTCAGGTCCATAAGTCAACGCAACGGTAACACGCACTGGTTGTACAATCTCGTTTTCAAGTTTTGAGGTATACCTGACGAGAAGATGTGTCGTAATTTCCCGAACGCTGCCCAGCCGAGTTGAATCCGTCGATTCACCTCTCAGTCGAAGTTGGACTTATCTACTCTGACTATTTGTCCCAGGTACACATACTCGTCAATAAATTCGAGCTTAGTGCTCCCAATAACTACCGGTATAGGTGTGACATAGACGTTACACATGATCTTCCTTTTGTCCATGTTCATCTTAAGACCTATCAGTTGGGACGCACTATTGAGGTCATTGAGCATAGTGCTTAGTTCCTCCTACTAATACATCACTCACCTTTGATTTGCCGACGATATAGTCGGCAAATCAAAGGTGAGTGATGTATTCGCCATTGATATTAATACCGTATCCTTTCCAGTACAGTAGCTTGAAAACGTCTTCCAATGTAGCGGTGAAAAGTTTCGGGGATATAACCTCACCCTGTCTTACACCTCTCTGAAGTTGGATAGGTTTCGTACTCCTGTTCTGTACTCAGACAGCCATCGTAGCCCTACTCTACAAATACTTCAGCATTTCAATATACCGACAGTCAACTTGGCACCGCTAAAGGGACTGTAGCACCGCCCAAATTTCGACGGAATCAAAGATTTTCTCATAGTCCACATACGCAAGACATTGTGGCAGATTGTACTCATCGGTCTTCTGTACCGAAGGGAGGCTGGAAGTTATCGAGTCTGCGTGCGAGATGATTCGTAATGACTCTCGAAAACAGCAAGTAGACGCGGCTCAGAAGGGAAATCGGTCTGTTGTTCTTCAAGAGAGCGTTGTCGCCTTTCATGAAGAACAAGACCACCGCACTTCTACTCCACGCCTCCGGTGTAATGCCACCATGGAGGATGGAATTAAAGAACTACAAGTACCGGTTTTCCACCCGCTTTCAATAGCTCCGCTGTAATTTCATCCTCGCCTGGGGCCTTGCCGTTTTAAGGTGCTGGAGAGCCATTCTAATCTCGCTCAGACTGACGTCCGGAACATCATCAGGATAGTGTTATCCGACTTGCTCTTGATCGTTACTCACACTTGCGTGTGGCTCCAACGATAATGTCTACAGCTGCGCATAGAATCTTTCAACCTCACTCAAAATCTCAGGTGTCCGGGAAACGATGCAGCCATATTCGGTCTTCAGCTTTTAAAGGTTGGCTTTTTCGGCATACAAATCTCTGGCAAAGACTTT
This sequence comes from Parnassius orleans, assembly GCA_029286625.1. NCBI lineage: Eukaryota > Metazoa > Arthropoda > Insecta > Lepidoptera > Papilionidae > Parnassius > Parnassius orleans. Next base: position 173,799 of record JAGSMP010000225.1, read on the forward strand.
GGAGCCCTGGTTCCGCTCGATCGCTTCTTCAATACGAGCCGTATTGAAGTTGCGTAAGTCCCGCCGCATGCATTTGGAGATCTGTCTGTCTAGTTGCTTGTATGCTGTCAAATCTGCTGAAGACTGCAGCTTCATTTCCCGTCTAACAGCCATGGGATTAAGAGTGTGATCGAAGAGTTTTTGTGTTCTTCTGCGGCGGGCCTTGCTTGGACCGCACGGACAGTTTCCACGAGCTTGTCATTCATATCGTCCACTGCATTGCAGTATTCTGGGCACTGAAAACGATTTTGTAACTCGAGCTGAACATTTTCAGGATTTTGGATTAGAGCACGAGGGGGACGGAGCGTTGACTTCATTAGATTTGACCTCTCCAACTTAACGTTTAGTTTCAGTGTGCCCCTCACCATTCAGTGATCGCTGCCAGTATGCACCCTCGCAATCACTGAGACATCACTGAACAGTTGCCGTCTAGTCATCATAACGAAGTCCCTCTTTCTCCATGAAGTCGGCTGGCTGCTGGACTCTTGGATTCCGTTGGCCTATTCCGAATTTCCCTACTTTCAGTTCATCGTTCTCTGTTCTGCCTAGTTTTGCGTTGAAGTCTCCCATTAACATCGTATATTGGGTTTTGGAGGAATGCATGGCTCTAGATATATCCTCGTACATTTCCTCCACCTCTTCATCGAGATGTGCCAAGGTTGTTGCGTAAACCTGTATGACCTTAAGTGAATACCGTTTGGTGATTCAGAGTATAAGGTACGCAACCCTCTCGACACTCGCAATTTTTACAACGTTGTTAACGAGAGACTTGTGGACGATAAATCCAACACCTTCCTGGGAGACATGGTCGCCTTCCCGGTGATAGACCAAGTTGCCGGATTCGAGGATTACCGTGCACTCCCCCTCTCTTCGGACCTCGGATAGTCCTATAATATTCCAGCACAATTTGTTTATCACTTCTTCCAGCTCCAGGATCTTCTCATCAGTCCTAAGGGTGCGTGCGTTATTTGTTGCCAGGTCGAGTCGTCTTAGGTGGAAACCGCACTTCCACCGGAGATTCTTAGCACCCAATTAACATAGTAAGTTAGTAGGATTTAATAAATAAAATCTGTATACAATTGACAAAGATATCAAAACATACATACAAAAAAGAACATACACTGGAATTGAGATATTCCTCCTTTTTCCGTCTGCTAAAAATAAGCTTAACCTTTTTCAATGATGTCAGTGAAAATCTCATAAAACTGTTATTGAACAATGTATATATTGAATAAGGGTGCAAACGAGCTCACAGTCCACCTGATGGTAAGTGGATGCTGTGGCTCAAAGACATCTACATTTATCCTCAATCAAGAATCAAAATGCAGATGCGTTGTCACCCCTGAGGACTGAGATGGAATGCCTCGGTTCCAATAAAGTAAGTCACCGGTTCTCTACACTTACCATACGAAACACAGCAGCATTAAGCTATATTTTACGCTGGTATTTTGTTAGAGCGTGGTCCTACCCCGATCCAGCCGACCCATTCGTGCTACAATCATAATGTAGTAGTAAGCTATTGAGAGGCCTATCCTCGGAGTTTCTATGCGTGATAGACTTAGAAATGAGGATATCCGCTATAGAACTAAAGTCACTGACATAACCCAACGGATTAGTAGCTGAAGTGGCAATGAGTCGGTCATATAGCTCGAAGAACTGACAAGCGATGCGGAAGAAAGGTAAGTGAACCGGTAAGCAAAGTGTAGGGTGGCCCTCCACTAAATGAAGTGAAAATCTGGTAAGATATGCGGGAAGTCCATGGATGCAGATGGCTCAGGACCGTGCTTTGTGGCATTCCTTGAGGGAGGCCTATGTTCAGCATTGGACTAGTAAAGGGCTGTAATAATGATGACGATACGCAGAACGAGACGAGCTCGCAGTTTCTTTAAGTCTTGCAGTGGTATGCTTTGAATTTATTTTATTAAGTTAAGGATTTCAAGCAGATGGCAGCACCCAACCATCTTCTCTATTAAAGGTTGGATTGTTTTTAAATTTCAATAGCTCGGATGAAATCGGATGTAATAGCGGTATGGTTCTCTGAACAAATCACCACTGAGATGTATTTATTATGAGTCCAATATATATAATTATATTTATTATGAAGCCTTTGAAGTATCAAGAGAGATAGCAAGAGGCTTGTCTATGTAAGGGGTCACTACTTCCGATTATAATATACTTGATAAAAAGTCCGTGTATGTCAAATGAATAGTGGGTATAGGATAGCATTCAAAATTCAACAGTGTAAAAAGAAAAATGTTAACTTTTGCTTTTAATTTAAAAGAAATTATATTTCCAACAAAAATATCTTCTGTATCGCGAATGTAACCCTTCACAAATTGCCCGTGGCTAAAAGTACTGACCCGGAACAATGATTTGTAGGCCATACAAATAGTTAGGCAATTAAAGTTGTTTACTGATTTATTTAATTACTTTATTGGAGACATAACAGAAACAAAAGATATAAAAATATCATACAAAGAAAAATAAACAAAGGTAATTAAAATTGTTCGATTGAAACTGTCTTAATTCAAAAATATTATGTATATTATGAAGCAGATTATAAATTGCTATCGTCTGCACAACAAGCAAAAACAAGTATATACTTAAATATAAAGAAAACAAATATTATTATTATACTCTATTCTATATACGCACACAAACAAAACATATTACACAATGGAACAAACTTAAATTTATAAATTTATCTACATTTAAATATGTACATGTATACATATAAAATTATGTACATTTGTATGTAAATTTATGTAGGTGGCCTTCTTGTACATAAATTTATAAATTATGTACTCTCTTCCAAGCAAACCTTGTTGAAAGAAATGATTTTTTTCATTTAAAAATATAGAAGTGTGCATAAATAGTAGATAAACAAGTATATATTAATACATATAAGCTATATATGCTATATAGGAATATGCAATAATATTATATATATTTATACATATTCATATTTATAAATATTTTTGTAATACATTATAGCTATAAATCATGTACACAAACCTTATCAATAAAAGTGAATATGCCATAATAAAATATATTAAGTAGAATACATAATAAAATAATAAATTTTGACCATTTTTTTGAGACTCAAGGCTTTCTAAATTGTTAAAGGAACCGAGTTCCATAATTTGATTGCTTTGACACAAAAGGAGGAATGAAAAAATTTCGAGTTGTGAGCAGGTATTTGCAAAATAAGGTTATCAGCTAATCTGGAATGATCTATATCTGCGCCCACGAACTCAAATGTTTCTTTAAGAAACATCTGTGTTTTAGGATCAAAAAATACACAGTACAGTAGAGATAGAATGTGAGTATTCCGACGACGTCTGGTAGGGAGCCACTTGAGCTTAGTACGAAACTCGGAAACATGATCATATTTGTCAAGGCCAAATATTAACCTAATAGCAATTTTCTGAAGACGTTCAAGTTTATTTAATTGATCCTCAGTAAGATTAAAGTGAAAAATGATTTTGCCAGTAAAATTCTAGTGGGAATGGGTAGCGAGTTACGCAAACGTCGTAAAGAAGATGCTGCCGCAAACATCTTTCTAGATTCTGATCAATATATAATCCTAGGTCTTTTACTGATTTACTAAAAGGATTTAAATTAAGCCCGGACGACCTGCTCCAATCATGTATTACAGCAAGATTCGTATTAGTGTCATTGATGGGATTGGTAAGATTCTGGAGTGATGTATGGGAGTAAATTTGGAGATCATCTGCATACAACATAATGCCACAAAACATCAATGGTAGAGAGAAGAAATTCATGAAATAATTGAATTAATAAACACAGAAAAACGGAGAGGAGACAACATGCCACCCTGTGGTACACCAGCAGTTAGTTTGCATCACGTAAATGTGGCATCCTCTACCATAACACGCTGCCAGCGGCCACGCAAATAGCTTTGAAACTATTCAATTGCCGCTGGAGATATGTTAATAGAACGTAGCAGACTCACCAATACGTCAAAATCGACGGTGTTAAAAGCGTTGCTAAAATCCAGCAACGTAAGAATTGTGAGCTGCTTTTGGTCCATACCCCAGCGAATATCATCTGTGATTTTAAGTCAACCGTCATCATAAAAATATACATAAATTGGATACAAGAAGGAATATTAATAGTTGTACACATCATTATTGTCTAATATATAAAAATTAATTTTTGTTTTTTCGAATTTTATGCGTTGCCATACCGTTCATCAGATTGCGCTAAAATTTTATCAACTTATTGCTTGCACTTCACTTACAATTAATTTACAGTAGGTGGCGCGCGTGTCGTATCGACAAATTTATTTGAAAGTTATCTATTCAATGAATTTACTATCGTTCCTAATGAAACAATATAACTCTTCTAAATTTAAAATCACATTTTCACAATTATTTCTTCTGCAGCAGCAACGCGCCAGGTAGTAGCTAGTTATCTATAAATAAATATTACGTCTAGCGTAAACAAGATGGCATCACCGTGTAGTGGCGGTGTAAGGACTATCCACCACCATATATCGTCCCGTGGGTGTCGTAAGAAGCGCCAGAGGAAAACAAACCAGGAGGTGGGCAGCAGCGTCTTCCTAATAACAACTGGAAAATAAAAAACTGCGATTGCTAACCCGCCTGCCATGTGTGGCACTATAGCAAATATCCCCCTTATAAGGCAATCTATGGGTAGGCCTATGTTCAGCAGTGGACTTTGAGAGGCTGTGACGATAAACGAGATGGTTCTACCTCCATCTTACGGAAGCCGCGAAGTCTTTCTGGCATTTCCTAAGTCGCCTCTTACGACACCCACGGGATGAAATGGGCTGATGCATTTCTGTACGACGACACCACACGGCATATGTAAGTTGCGTAATTTTTTTTATATAGAATAAGGGTGACAAACGAGTACACAGTCTACCTGATGGTACGTATATGCTGTAGTCTATATACATACGTACATAAACACTCACGCTTGTCACCCAGAGGGGTAGGCAGAGACTACGGACTTCCATTTGACACGATCCTGGCACACCTCTTTCGCCTCCTTTATATCAATATATCTACGCATACACGCTCGCCGGTTAAGGGTACTCCTAATCTGGCCTTTTTTCAATATAACGCCAATTTGGTCGGTAAACCTTCGTCTAGGGCGTCCCTTCCCGACTCTGCCGTTCACTTCTGCAACATAAATTTGCTTTGTCACTCTTTCCTCGTTCATTCTTTCTACATGACCAAACCACCGAAGCATTCCTTTCTTAATCCTGGTCACAACGTCATCTTGCAAACCACACTTTTCTCTTATCACACTATTTCTCACCCTGTCGTTCAGATTCGTATGTTCTGAATGACAGGGTGAGAAAGTTCAGCCCTAGTATACTCCTTAATGACCGCATTTCTACAGCATTTATTCTACTCTCATACTTCTTCTATATACATCTACATCTATCCTCGATTAAGAATCAAAATACAGATGCGTTGCCACTCCTGAGGACTAAGGTGGAATGCCTCGTTTCCAGTAAAAAAGGTCTCCGGTTCTCTACACTCACCATACGAAACACAGCAGCATTAAGCATTTTACGCTGGTATTCTGTGAAAGTCGAAATTCTTAATTCTGATAATTTCGACTATTTATGGATTGATATTGTGAGCCTCTCCGTTGAGTGAACTGTAGAAATGGCATGTGTTGAGTTTGAGCACCTCATTGTTGTGAGCGTCTACAGACCCCCATGTTCGATATACGATACTTTTGAAAAAAATATAGGGTTGGTGGATTCCAATTTAAATCAAGTGTTGCAGACGGACTAAGAATCCATCTATTACAGCCTATTATAAAAGTACAGCATTGAACATAGGCCTCCTCCATAGATTTCCTTATAGCGGGGATTTTACCATAGTTGTCACGCTTGACAGACGAGTTGGCAACCGCAGTTTTTTATTATATTAAAATGTTATCAGGAAGATACTGCTGCCCATCTCGTATTTCAGTTTCCCTCTGTCGCCTCTTACGACACCCCCTGGACGATATGGGGTAGTGGGTATTGTCACACCGCCACTACACGGTCTGAACTAAGAAAACAATATGTAATTTAATATAGACATATGGTGTAAGTATGTTTGTACGTAGGTAATGAAATCATTATTGATTATCACAAACTATAACGACCGCTCGTAATGGATCGAGAAATGCGTCAAAGGTCGTGTATACGTACGGACGTGGTGAAATTAGCCGTGCATTAGAAGTCTAGATTATTCGAAAGAGTACATACTTGAGTACATACGTTTAAAATAAAACAATATAGTAATTGGGTTGGATTTAGAATTGATTGGCAGAAATTTGAGGGAGTAAGGTGTTATTTGGTAGAGGTTTGGTCCCCAATTATAACAATACCAGTCGCATTTAAGGGTAATGCACCATTTTCAAGAAAAAAAAAACTATTATAACCTAAAATGTGTACAACATGGAAAAACGTATGCAATATTACTGTAAAAGCTAGATAGCATACAGAATTTTGTGTAAGTGTGACCAGGACGTAAGACCATGTCAATGACTAGTGTCACATAATTATACTTCTATGGTATTTTTATTCTTCTGTGGTCTATACTCTCTGTCAAGTATCAAGTCGCATGACGTACAAATTTTTATGCATTCCGCCGTTGGTTGTTCTCCATTATTGTAGCTTTTATCGTGCCAGAAATAATTGAGCACGCAGAAATACTTGAGCACTCGGAAATCCTTACAATTGTGATAGGAGGCAACCCCGCTTTCCCCTCCCCCTCCCTCTCCTGCCGGAGACGATAAATGTTATCATTTTGAGGTTAGGTCTATGGGATATTCTTTTTGATTTTTCTCTAGAACGGTGTATTACCTTTTGATGGGAGTGGTGTCGGGGGCTAAGGGACACTCTCCCCTCCCCCCATCCCATGCCCCCTCCTGCCAAACGATTTAAAATTATAACCTAGTAATTAATCTAAAGCTATTTTTACCGTAATTACGACATAGCCCAATGAATCAGCTGAAGTGGCAATGGCCAGCCATGCAGCTCGAAGAACCGAGAAACAATGGGGAAGAAAAGTTTTTGAAAGGCCTTCGGGAGCCTTGTGCCGGTTAACGAAGTGGAGGGCAGACCCTCACAAGATGGAGTGACGACCTGGTAAGAGACGCAGCAGTGGAGTTGTGAAGTTCTGTAATAATGATGATGATTACGGATGTCATTAATATCAGATTGCACGTATATATACCGTCGTCATACGTATGGTACAAACAATTAATATTAGGATTATTACAGAAGAATATCCTAGTGTGTTATACTCCCCCAAATCTAAGAAATACCTTTTGACAGCTGTCATATTTATTGAACTAGGTATTCCAACAGAAGAATCGGTACCTACAATATTCGATTCTCAAGAGAAATCGATTCTTTAGAGATGGTAATCATTTTCAGTTTTATCTAAATTAATACCAGAATAAATTGGAAACAGATAACACAAAACACAAAATTTATCATTAACATGAATTTGAATCATCCAAACACTAAGGTATGGTGGAGAACGACATACCTTTGAAACAACGTCAAGCATAAAAGTTGATTTTGGTAATTTTTTTTATATTTTTCTTTGTTTGAAAGATTCGTATTTAAATTAATGATAAAGAACTATACAACATGTTGTAATGAAATATAGATAACTTCATGATTCTTTGGATTTACGTTAATGGTTATTTTAAATCGTGTGAGTACGCTTGTACAAAGTTATTGCGGAATGATTAATGTGAAATGCCAAAAGGTATTTCGTAGATTTGGTTGAGTTTAAAATACTTGGTACATATCTTTAATCCCTCCCTTCCCTAATCCTTCCTATATGCACGTACAGCCGTTGAAGGCGACGCAAGCGCCACGCAGCGGCAATTAGTTGCAATCGATTAATAATCGAGACATTACGTCCTTCGATCTCCTCTTTAATATTAATTATCACCGGACATTGAGTCCTAGTAATTTCGCGAATGTGACGCGCCTTCCGCGATTACAATAAGTCAAGAGTTAAGGAATGTGTGACATCCTAGAACTGATCTAAGTGTGACCGATCCACGTGGCGGACCTGCTGTGTTAGCTGATACTCCGGGAGGAAGGCGAGGCAGTCCCTCACAAGGTTAGTGCGTGCATTCCACTCTCATCCACTTTCCTTGCTCTGCTTGTTGTATGTACCAATACAGTCCACAAATCTTTATCGAAGAAACCCACGTTACTGGCGCGTCCAGATAGTATGTAGTACGTATATAAAGTAAGACCCTGTTATTAGAATTAAGCATTATTTAAGAATTTCTGGTTATATTTATAACGTGCTGTTGGTTCTATAATCCATGAGGATTTTTTTTCTTATTCTTCATCAGTACCGTAAAAAGCTGTTGCTAATCATGGACCTCTCCCACTAAAGCGAGGATTTGATTTTTCATCACGCTTAGGATGTGGATTGAGGATCGCAGTACCAGATGTCACGTGCCTTTGACGCAGCTGTCCTTCGCCAGTATGGCTATTGTGTCTGACGTAATGCAGATGGACATACTTCCATCTATCGGAAGCCATACATTTTTCTTTGTTTTTCGCGTAGTCGCCCCTTACGACTCCAACGTGAAGAAATAGGATGATGGATTCCCTAACCACATGGAATCAGATTTAATGAGATTTCACTAAATCTCTAATACAATATAGGTGGTAGAGCCACGCTGCAGCTTTATTGTGGTTGCAGTACGTATGTGTCGGCTCAACCGGGAAGGACCACGCTTTTACACAATACCATCGTAAAATAGCAGCCTAATATTGCTGTGTTTCGTATGCTGAGTGCAGAGAAACGTAGATCCATTTTACTGGAAACGAGGCATTCTATCTCAGTCCTCAGGGGTGAAAACGCATCTGCTTTTTGATTCTTTATCGAGAATGGGTGTAGATGTCTATGGGCCTCAGCATCCACTTACCATCGTGTGAACTGTGTGCTCGTTTAATATATAGATACAATAATATACACACATACATATAAATAAAATTAAACTCTCTGTCTCTGTCAAAATAACTGCTTTTTATTGAGCTGAGGGGTTTATTTGCATGAATTACATTAAGACATGACTTTTTTTTAATTTTTGTCTGTCTGTCTGTCTGCCCGAGCTAATCTTTGGAATGGCTGAACCAATTTTAATGAAACTTCACAAACAGATAGAGAGTAATGTTAAATTGATAAGACGAAATAAATGGTCTTTGATGATTATCCTAAACCTAAATACGCCACATTAATAGATCCCAACCAGGCGAAGCCGTGCGAGTCGCTAGTATATTAATAAAATAAGTGAAAATTAAGAAAACTGAAGGAGAAAGAATATCGCCTTGATACACACCCCTTGACGCCAGATACAAGGTCAACTTACTAAGAAAAGTTTTGTACTACGTGAACAGACTGTTGACAACCACGAAAACACGAAGAGAATTACGCCCAGGCTGGGGGAGTAAATCTAAAATGGAAAGGTATAGCAAGAAGGATGTCGTAGGCCACTGTGTTAAAAACAATAGTAAAGTCTACAAGCATTTTTACTGTTACTTTACTATTTTTCATAAATTTTTTGGCTTAATCTGTGATTAAAGTAAAGCAGTGGTGCTGTGACCAGGGTAAAACTCAGACTGGTAGACACTCAGTAGGTTATTTTTGTATATATGCTTGGAGATCTGTTTATAGATATAGTCTTCCTAAACATTGCGACAAAAAGGCACGATAGATATAAGATGAATTTGGTTGGAAAGATTCGCGTTGAATGCTTAAAGAAGTGTTCTGATGAAGAAGTTGTCGGTTCTTTGAGGTATATGGCCGGCCCATTGTTACTTCAGCATATTAATTTTTTGGGCTATGTCGGTTACTCTGGTTCTACTAATCTCGTTTTTCCGGTGCGGAGTTCCTCATACGGCCAGCAGTGAAGGATCACGTCTCAGATCCATAGGTCATCACTGGCAACACGCACTGGTTGTACAATCTAGTTTTGAGGTTTTGAGGTATGTCTGACGAGAAGATGTGTCGTAATTTCCCGAACGCTGCCCAGCCGAGTTGAATCCGTCGATTGACCTCTCGGTCGAAGTTGGACTTACCTAGTCGGACTATTTGTCCCAGGTAAACATACTCGTCAACAACTTCGAGCTTAGTGCTCCAAACAACTACCGGCATAGGTGTGACATGGACATTAAACATGATCTTTGTTTTGTCCATGTTCATCTTAAGACCTATCCGTTGGGAGACACTATTGAGGTCATTGAGCATAGTGCTTAGGTCCTCCAGCGATTCTGCCATAAGGGCTATATCGTCGGTAAATCGAAGGTGAGTGATGTACTCGCCATTGACGTTAATACCATATTCTTTCTAGTCCAGTATCTTGAAAACGTCTTCCAATGCAGCGGTGGGGATATTACGTCACCCTGTCTTACACCTCTGCAGTTGCATAGGTTTCGTACTCTGGTTCTGTACTCGGATAGCCATCGTGGCCCTACTGTAAAACACTTCAGCTCTTCGATATACCGACAGTCTACTTGGCACTGCTGAAGGACTGCAGCACCGCCCAAATTTCGACGGAATCAAAGCTTTCTCATAGTCCAAATACACAAGACAAAACGGCAGATTGTACTCTTCGGTCTTTTGTACAATTTGCCGAAGGGTATGTATGGTCTATGGTGCTAAAGCTTTTCGGAAACCGGCTTGTTCAGGAAGCTGGAAGTCGTCGAGTCTGCGTGCGAGACGATTAGTAAAGACTCGAAAACAGCACGTAGACGCGGGTCAGAATGGAAATCGGACTGTAGTTCTTCTAGAGAGCGTTGTCACCTTTCTTGAAGAACAAGACCACCGCACTTCTGCTCCACGCCTCCAGAGTAGTCTCACCGAAATTAAAGAGCTTCTGAAGGACTTTAAGTACTGATTTTCCACCCGCTTTCAGAAGCTCCGCTGTAATTCCATCCTCACCCGGGGCCTTGCCTGTTTTGAGGTGCTGGAGAGCCATTCTAATCTCACTCAGACTGACATCCGGGATATCATCGCAATAGTGTCGGATAAGACTTACTCTTGGATCATTATTCACACTTGCGTGTGGCTCCAACAATGACATGTACAGCTGCCCGTAGAACCTCTCAATCTCACTCAAAATCTCAAGTGTCCCAGAAACAATACTGCTACATTCGGTCTTCAGCTTCGTTAGTTGGCTCTTTCTGGCAAAGACTTTGGAGCCGTAGTTACGCTCGATCGCTTCTTCAATAAGAGCAGTATTAAAGTTGCGTAAGTCCCGCCGCATGCATTTGGAGATCTGTCTGTTCATTTGTCTGTATGCTATCAAATCTACTGAAGACTGCAGCTTCATTTCCCGTCTAACAGCCATGAGATTAAGTATGCGATCAGAGCTTTTGTGTTCTTCTGCGGCAGGTATTGCAAAACTTAGCTCCGACCGCATGGACTGTTTCCACGAGCTTGTCATTCATATCGTCCACTGCATTGCAATCTTCTAGGCACTGAAAACAGTTTTGTAACTCGAGCTGATAGGCTTCACGACTTTGAATTAGAGCACGAGGGGGACGGAGCGTTGACTTTATTAGACGACACCACTCGAACTTAACGTTTAGGTTCAGTGTGCCTCTCACTATTCTGTGATCGCTTCCAGTTTTAGTTACCCTCGCGATCACTGAGACATCACTGAACAGTTGCCGTCTAGTCTTCATAATGAAGTCAATGAATCATTTTGTAGAACCGTCGGGGCTCGACCTGGTCCACTTCCTGTGGGGCCGCTTCTGGAAGAAAAAGTTCATCATAAAGAGTCCCTCTTTCTCCATGAAGTCGGCCAGCTGCTGGCCCCTTGGGTTCCGTTGCCCTATTCAGAATTTCCCTACTTTCAGCTCACCGTTCTCTCTTGTCGCCCTCCCGGTGATAGAACAAGTTGCCGGATTCGAGGATTACCATGTCCTCCCCTCTCTTCGGACCTCGGATAATCCTATAATATTCCAGCGCAACTTGTGCATCTCTTCTTCCAGCTCCAGGATCTTCTCGTCAGTCCTCAGGGTACGTGCGTTATAAGTTGCCAGGTCGAGTTGTCGTAGGTAGCAACCGAACCTCCACCGGAGATTCTTAGAACCTCCTGCCCCGCCGTTGCCATGGTAGCCAGGAATAGCGGGGCCGCCGGGGACTGGGGGCCGTTTATTAGTGTCGTTGCTCATAGGAGGTATATTGCCATAGTTGCCTCGCTTGGCGAACGGGTTGGCAACCGCAGTTTTTTTTATTGCTTTTTGCTTTTATCAGAAAGATGCTGCTGCCCATCTTCTGCCTCAGTTTCCCTCTGTCGCCTCTTACGTCACCCACGGGAAGATATGGGGTAGTGGGTATTCTTACCCGCCACTACACGGGGACCTTATTATAAATACATAAATCAAAATAGAAGAATCGAAAACGAATAGAAGAATCGAAATTGAGTAGTTCCAATTAGATAACTATTATTATTAGACTGTATTTTGTGTCAACAATCCCACTTAAAAACTAAGTTAAACACAACATTTTCATTCCAGCAAAGCTTTATCGTGCAACCTGGCGAGCGCACTGTGACCTCGTGAACGAAATAAACATACAGAAATTAAACCAATCGCCATATCCGTGAAGTAAAACGTCCGATCTTTTAAGTTACTTAATTGCGAATACGTTGATAGCAACTTAATGTTTAAGTTTCATCATGCCACAGAATCACATGACTATCTTACGCAATGAATGTTAATACATTAATAAGTGGTTTTTAGATTTGAATATGCTGACGATTACGGATTAGTAAGCTAAAGTAGCAATAGGCCGGCCATATAGTTCTCGAGTGGTAGCTTCGTACCCGTAGGCGAAGTAGGGCGGCCACCACTAGATGAAGTGACGACCTGGTAAGATATACAGGTAGTCGATTGATGCGGTTAGCTCTGGACCGTTCTTTGTCGCATTCTTTGCGAGAGGCTTATGTTCAGCAGTGGACTAGTAAAGGATTGTAATGATGATGATGATGATGCAAACGACTCTTCAATATTACACTAGTACATTAATGTTCATAATCTGTCCCCAAAACTGTATCCATAAATTCTTTGAAGGCTTTCGTAACATTTGCAAAAGTTCGGCCTTCTGTGCTCTTTTCGGTATGAGGCTGCCACTAGTGAACAACTTATATTTGGTTCCTGGTTTTATAATTAAAGAAAGTTTAAAGCCAGTCATTTTATCATAGGCATTACGGACGTTTTCAGATCTTTGATCCTTAAATATCTATATCATTAAATATATCGTGGTACCAGAAGTCTAGCCCCGGTTTTATTGCGAGAGATAGATTTTTGCGTTAAACCCTATTGACATCAGTCGGAATATATACATCTATATCTATATATCTATACAAATAAATAAAATTGAAGTGTCTGTTTGTAATATTAAAATAACAGCTTTTTACTAAATGCATATGAAAGTATATACGGTACTTATAACAAAAACACCATTTTTAAAATTTTTGTCGGTCTGTCTGTCTGTCTGTTTGTTCCGGCTAATCTCTGTAATAGCTGGACTGATTTTGACTGATGTTCACTGGCAGATAGCTGATATTATAAGGAGTAACTTATAGTCTTTGCGTTATAGCATGGTGCGCGTGACAGCTTACAGTTTGGCGTGTCTAGAGATGGAACAACGTTAAATTGATTTAAAAGACGATTAACGATACACAAAGCAAAGCAAAATTATCGATTTGGTATCGATATAAAATGAAAACCGAAACATATATTTCTTTGACATAATAGCTGTTCCCGGACGTTGCTCGCTTGGTATTTATTACGATTGGATTTCATGGGTTTTAATTTTTGGCGGAATCCTAATTATTTTCTAAAATAAAAGTTAGCCTGTGTTACTCCTTATAACATCAGCTATCTGCCAGTGCCAGCTATAAGCCGGAACAAACAGACAGGCCAACAAACATTTTAAAGATTGTTTTGTCTTTTGTTATAAATACCGTATATACTTTCATATGTATTTAGTAAAAGCTGTTATTATGATATTACAAACAGACACTTCAATGTATAGATTATACTATGTATTAATTTGAAAATAAAATCATCTTCTATTTCATGTTGATTGCAACATTCATATTGACATATACACAAATAAAATGGCTGCCAGCATCTGTAATTTTCAGTACGGCGTTGACTGCACCGGCAGTTTTTCAAGGTACGAGTGCTAGCGCCTTTGCTATATTATTATGTATTAGTGTTACCAGGTCCAATGGGCCAAATATCGGGACGGAAAGTAAAATAATCGAGAATTTGGTTTACAAATCTACTGAAATAAAAATAAAATAGGTTTTGTAGCCATTTTGGCCGCCATGCGCAATTTGCTTTATAATAATTATTTTTGCCAACGAATAATATACAGGGTATTTTGAAACGCTTCCGAAAACGAAGACAGACGACAGTACTAACTATATATTTGATGATGGGTGAAATATAAAATCGATCTGATGAAAAAATCATCTTTTCACAACGTTTTATTAACTATATTCACGCTCCATCGTGTTAGTACAACTAAATAAAACGTTAATTTCATTTAAAAATCATGAAAATACTGAAACATAAAACCAGCAGTGGAATTACTGAATTACAATCAGCTGACTAGGGGTCAATGTACGCGCGAACGCCGAATTCGCGCGGCCCGCAACTAGCGATGGTACCACAATACCTAATAACTTACAACACTTGTCTAAATACCTAACTTATCTACTTAACCTACTATTTTGCCACTGTGCTTGTCTCCACGTAGCCACTTTAATTCGAATTCACAGGTTAAATAAACCAAATAACTGGTTCGATTCCCCGCTAATGAAAAAAAAACTTAAATAAAATGTTAACAAGGTTAGAGTCATGCTTTTTTATCCATTGTGTAGGTATGTTTATTATTCTGATGTATTCAGTTATGTACCTATTCAGATCAGTTCAGTACTAAGTTATTTAAAAAAATAGGTTAAATAAACCAAATAACTGGTTCGATTCCCCGCTAATGAAAAAATCCATACTAATATTATAAATGCGAAAGTGTGTTTGTTTGTTTGTTTGTTTGTTTGTCTTTCTTTCACGTCGCAACAGAGCGTCGGCATGGCATGATTTTTTTGTATGGGGATAGTTCGGTGGCTGTAGAGTGACATAGGCTACTTTTTTCCGCGGAAATACATCTCATTCCCGTGGGAAAATCGAATATGTTGCACAAGTTTGTCCTTCTTTCACGTCGCAACAGAGCGTCGGCATGGCATGATTATTTGTATGGGGATAGTTCGGTGGCTGTAGAGTGACATAGGCTACTTTTTCAGCGGAAACACATATCATTCCCGTGGGAAAATCGAATATCTTGCAAAATTAAATTCAGCTAGGTGGCGCCACCGTGGTTCTACAAGACGGACGACGGTACGATGGACGAACACAGAAGGTCAGAATATCTGGATTATTATGTCTTTTACCAAAATTAAGATACAAAATGTATGGATCTGTATTTTTCCACGCAGGACCGGAAGAGAGCGATAAAAACATAAAATTCACCAGCTGATTTTCTTCAAACGTTTTGGTGCATCGTAATTCACAGAATAGGCGATAACCTCGCAGACGATATTAAGTAATCCGTTGATGCTCTGCCTACCCGCAAGGGTTACAGGCGTGATTATAAGTATGGATCAGAAATACTATCACCACCTGTCACGCTTTCACCTTAACTATTACTTAACAATGGTAGAAACAGTTCTTAGTAAGCCTTATTAATAAGCCTTAGTAATATTTATTGAACGGAAATGAATACAGTTCTTATATGTGGTTATGAATGAATCGGTATTACAATAAGAAAAATTGTGCAAAATTATAAGAAAAATATTTTTTGAGAGTTCTTATTAACTAATGTATACATAGTTTAAATTGATTCCGCTAGATGTCGTTACTAGGTTTTTAAAACGCGGTAACGAAATGTTTCCTGACATGTACTTAACTCCCGCCGTTGAGCCGCGCGTCAACTTATAGTGCATACGGTACCTATACGCTTAAATTGTTTCTATTTCGTAGCTTATTCGACTACCTGCTTTCGATTTCGGTTGTTTGTTATTTGCTTTGTGATTTGGTTAAGGTTGAATGGATTTATATTGGCTTTCATTTTCGAATTTGTGCATTTTCTTGGATCGGTTTTGTTGATTTGGTTGGTATTCCTTTATACATATTAAGACTCTGGCTTTGATTTTGGATTTTGTTTATTTAGAATCGTAAATTGGTTTTCGTTGTTTTAGGTTGTTTAAAAATATTTCAAAGGAATATTAATAGTATAGATAGTGTATACGGTACCTATACACTTACTTCTTTTCGTTGGTTATATTTATATTGACTACTGCTTTCGATTTCGGTTTTCTGCGATTTGTTTTGTGATTTGGTTTAAGTTGATTCGATTTTTTGGCTATCGTTTTCGGATTCGTGTTGTGTCTTGAATTGGTTCTGTTGTTTTGATTTTAAAAAATATTTAAAAGGAATATTTATTCCTTTTAGATATTTTGGATTTGCTTTTAAAAAAAATATTTAAAAGGAAATTTAATTCCTTTAAGTATTTTAACGTTTTTTTATAAATAGGTTTTTTCTTACTTCATAATGCCTCGCAAACGTAAGTCCAGCCTTTCAAGAGTATCTTCTTAAAGACAAGCGAAAAGATTAGCTCGATCGCTAGAATCTTTAGAAGATGCTGAACTGAGAAGGCAAGAACAAGCAGAGCGTCAGGCTGCTTTTAGAGCATCTGAGACACCTTCTCAACGTCAGCAAAGGCGTCTTGAACAGACAGAGCGTCAGGCTGCTTTAAGAGCTTCCGAAACACCTTCTCAAAGTCAGGAAAGGCGTCTTGAACAGGCAGAGCGTCAAGCTACTTTAAGAGCTTCTGAAACACCTTCTCAAAGTCAGCGAAGGTTCTTGAACAGGCAGAGCGTCAAGCTACTTTAAGAGCTACTGAAACACCTGCTCAAAGTCAGCAAAGGCGCCTTGAACAGGCAGAGCGTCAAGCTACTTTAAGAGCTACTGAAACACCTGCTCAAAGTCAGCAAAGGCCGCCTTAAGAGCCGCGGAAACACCTGATGAAACTCAACACAGACTCATTGAGCAAGCTGAACGTCAATCTACTATAAGGGCATCTGAAACACCAGAACAGACACAGGCGCGAAGAGATGCAAATGCACAGCTCCAAGCTGAACGTCGACAAAATTTTCAAAGAAACAATTGGTCGGTTTTAATGACGCAGCGTTCAATTATGATCCGTTGATTGATTATAAAATCACATGTTAGTTGTTATCGACTGATGGACAAGGCGTGTCGATTTTGCAGCGCTTTAAAATGGAAAGATGAGACCGCAGGCATGTGCTGTTCCAATGGCAAAGTGTCTCTTCCGTTACTTGGGGAACCAGAAGAACCTTTGAAAACTCTCTTTTATATGATTCTAATGAGTCACGGCGCTTTTAAACAGGATCCGGAAATATAACTCATGCTTTCAAATGACGTCCTTCGAGTTGACCAGGAAATAATAATGCCGGGATTTTCGCCTACATTTACGGTGCAAGGCAAATTTATCATAGAATAGGTTCACTTTTTCCAGCTGAAAACGAACAGCATAAATTTTAAAAGTATATTTTATGGGTGACGAAGAAATTGAGGTAGACCGTCGCTGCCAATTTATCCAGGGAGTTGAGAGAGACACAGTGTTCAAAATTCAAAGATTCTTGCATGAACGTAACATTTTAGTCAAAACATTTAAAACTGCTTTAGAAAACCTACCTGAAGAGGATTATAAAGTCGTCATTCACGCAGATCGGACCCTCGAGGAGAGCATCAAAGGCGCTACAATGCACCTTTGATAAACGAAATAATAGCCGTAATTAGTGGTGATCCATTTTCTTCACGAGACATTGTCTTGCGAGCACGTGATGATACGTTGCAACGGGTAGCCGATACACACATGTTTTATGACGCTCTGCAATACCCATTGATTTATTGCAAAGGACAAGAGGGTTATCATTTTCAAATTCCACTCATTAACCCGGTCACAAAGGAGCCTACTTCGAACAAAAAAGTATCATGTATGGATTTTTATGCGTATCATATGATGTTGCGAGAAAATGATTTTAACCTCTTAGCCGGTGTAGACAATTATTTCATCAATTTTGGTAGACATGTATGTGAAGGTAGAAAGTGAACGTCTCCGTTATATATCTTTAAATCAAAAAGCTGCGTTGAGAATTATATACATTTACAAGATGCAGTTCCTAGCGACGCCAATGTAAACCCCAGAGATTTAGGTAAAATGGTAATTCTGCCTCATCATTCGTTAACAGTCCCCGCTACCTACACACAAGACGCATTTGCCTATGTACGAACTTACGGAAGATCTGATCTTTTGTTACTTTTACTTGCAATCCCACATGGAAAGAAATAACTGAGGAGCTAATGCCGGGCCAAAAAGTACTGACAGACACGATTTAGTTGCTAGAGTATTTAGATTAAAAGTACAAAATTAATGTATGTAATTAACAAAGGAAAATTTTCGGAGAGGTGCAGTGCTTCATGTATTCAATTGAATGGCAAAAAGAGGATTACCGCATGCCCACATTCTAATATGGCTTAAAGAGAAGTTGCGGCCCAGCCAAATAGACGACATAATAAGCGCCGAGATTACGGATCCTGAGCAAGATAAAGAATTGTATGATACCATCGTCCGAAATATGATTCACGGTCTATGTGGAGCACGAAATTCAATATCGCCATGTATGAAAGAAGGAAAATGTACAAAGAAATTCCTAAACAGCTATTAAAAGAAACAGTGCACAATGACAATGGCTACCTTTATACAGACGCAGAGCTCCCGAAGATGGTGGCAGGAAAGTTACAATCAAATCTCGCTCTAGAGCGATCGAAACCTTAGATAACAGCTGGATTGTCCCGTATTCGCCCATTCTATGTAAAATGTTTAATGTCCACATTAATGTAGAAGCATTGTAGCTCTGTCCGCGCAATCAAGTATATCTGTAAGTACATAAATAAAGGAAGCGACCAAGCAATATTTAATCTCAGGAGTGAAGGTGAGGCAAATCCGTTAATGAAGTACAGACCTTTCAAGCAGGGCGTTATGTCAGCAGTAACGAGGCAGCGTGGCGTCTCTTTGGCTTCCCTTTACACGAAAGGCACCCAACAGTTACTCACCTTTCTGTGCACTTAGAAAATGGAGCGTGTATATTTCACCGAAAGAAATTTCAAGAAAGAATTGCTTCACCGCCAAAACTACACTAACAGCCTTCTTTCAACTTTGTCAAACCGACCCTTTGCAAAAACGTTGTTATATTCTGAAGTCCCCGCTATTATACTTGGAACACATCTAGGAAGGTGGAAACGCCGTATTCAAGGCGCGCCTGTTGCAAATTGGCCGGTGTAAAGTCATCAGATGCCCTTGGTCGTGTGTATAACGTCCATGTAACTAATTTTGAATGTATCTGTTTACGATTGCTGCTGCACTGCATGTTCGGGGTCCTACAGGATATAAAGACCTTAAAACTGTCAACGGTCAGAAATGCGCAACTTATGGAGAAGCATGTAAGCTCTGCATCTTTTAGAAAACGATAATCACTGGGATGAAACCATGGAGGAAGCTGTGCAGTGCCAGTCACCAGCAAAATTAGGGATCTTTATGCAACTCTCATATCATCTTGCGGGCTATCTAATGCACATAAATTGTATTGTGCATTTGTATAATAATATCAATGCTGGAAACTATGCTGACACACTATTAAAAATTGGCGATGTGCGGTTGGAAACGGATGCTGAGGGCTGCGTTAAATTGACGAGAGATTTTTGTAATTTAGTACAGAGTCATTCCGAATTAATTGCGAGCGTTTATTCAGATTTAACGAACAACATGCATGAAGACAAATGGTTATGTGAAAGGGCGATTCTTGCACCAAAAAATGAGAGCGTTAACAAAATAAATTCAGATATATTAAGCGAAGTAGCAGGAGAAATAACAGAGTATTTGTCAGTAGACACAGTTATGGACACAGAACAGATCACTTCATGTTGTCAGGTGTGCCCTCACATAAGCTTCAATGAAAATTAGGCGTCCCAGTCATGCTAATGCGAAATTTAGATGCTCCTCGGTTATGTAACGGGACAAGGCTGCGTGTGACACATCTTGGACGGAACATAATCGTTGCTACAATTTTGACAGGCGTAGGAAAAGGTGAAAATGTTATTATACCACGGATCCCTATAATTGCCACAGATCTTCCTTTTCAATTCAAAGGTTGCAGTTCCTATTAAGCTCAGTTTTGCAATGACAATTAATAAAGCGCAAGGGCAAACGTTACAGGTAGCGGGGTCAACTTAGAAAAACCGTGCTTCTCTCATGGTCAGCTGTATGTAGCATGTTCGCGTCTGTCAAATGCCCAGAATCTCCACATTCTTTCCCGAATGGAAAACATATAACATTGTGTACAGTAGCGTCTTAAAATAGTGTTCAGTTAGTTTTTTCCAAAATTCCCACAATCAATTAATGAGAATTCCCAGATCTTCCCTTTCAATTGAAAATTTCCTATTTAGCTCAGTTTCTTTTCAATTCCAAATGCTGCACCTCTGACGGACCTATTAAGCTCAGTTTCCTTTCAACTCAAAGGCTGCATCTCTGACGGATCTTTTATTTGGCTCAGTTTCCTTTCAATTCAGAAAACTGCATCTCTGACGAATCAATTTAGCTCAATTTCTTTTCAAAGTCTGCATTTCTCAGTTTCCTTAAATTAAAATATCCCATTTCCATTTGGAATAAACAGGCAATTTTCATGCTTCCCTATACGCTGCGTTTCAAAACATTTAAATAGGCTGACGAATCAATTTTGCTCAGTTTCCTTTTAATGGCTGCATCTCTGACAAATCTATAAAACTCAGTTTTCTTTCAATTCAAAAGCAATGGATAGCTCATTTCCCAGTGACCATGCGGGCGAAGCCGCGGGTAACAACTAGTACTTAAATAAAATCTTAACAAGGTTAGAGTCATGCTTTTATCCCTTGTGTACGTATTTTTATTATTCTTATGTATTCAGTTATGTACCTATTCAGATCAGTTCAGTACTAAGTTATTTAAAAAATAGATATGAAACAGCTTACCGATTCTCCGTGATCTTATGAGATTCTCCAAGGCACATTAACATGTTGCCGTATTCATGAGCACTATAAACGTACCTACGCGTTAGGCATTATTAAAACAAAACAAAAACATAAAACGTAACAACAAGAATAATATCATTAAGTGAATAGGTTTCCAGCAGGCTACTTATGCAAGAAATAAAACACTTAGTACAATATAAACGACTATTTACTCGTGAAACGATTCATATAAAATAATAATTTTTAACTGCCTTATAATTCTCAGCCTAACAAACCACAGCGCGATTCAAAAAGTTGCATAAATCTAACAACGCCATCTAGTCGTCACCGAGGAACAATAAACTAAATATAATAACTGAAAATAATTATCTACAGCTTAACAATTTACATTTTTATAATATGTTTATTGGTGTGTATGTTTAATCCGGACATACCGCCCACCAAGGACATAATGAGAAATGTCCTTCAAACCGCCCACCATGCAACTGTCCAAACTGTTACGAATCAGCAACTAATAATTTATTTAGTTACAGGTAAAATTGCTATCTTAAAGTAGGTCTTTTAATTAAAGAACTTTTGGTACGTATTGTGACGACTCGCGTGATTTTATCGGGTCCCGGATGTTTTTGCTCGATCTTACCTAGCAACCATCGCGCCGGGGGAAGATCGTCCTCCTTTACTAAAACCACATCACCTACTGATGGTTCTGGGTTCTGATATTCCCATTTATGCCTTTGAAGGAACTGATGAAGGTAATCCTGGGACCATCGACGCCAAAGTCCTGCATCATTCGCTGGTGGAGTTGCCATCTTCGCAAGGTATACATATTTGACGACTCATAATTTACATCAGGAACTACTATGAGTGGTTCCCCCACCAAGAAATGACCAGGAGTCAAAACTACGACCTCGGTTTGATCCCCTACACGAGACAATGGCC
The DNA here is from genome assembly GCA_029286625.1 of Parnassius orleans. Lineage (NCBI taxonomy): Eukaryota > Metazoa > Arthropoda > Insecta > Lepidoptera > Papilionidae > Parnassius > Parnassius orleans. Next base: position 195,979 of record JAGSMP010000225.1, read on the forward strand.
TCGAATTAAGACATGCCTCTATCTGAGATAATACTGTGGCCATCTCTTCATACGTCAACGTAGAGTTTCCAACTACTCGTTTGAGGTGGAACTTTGTGGACTTTATTCCTGCCTCCCATAGTCCACCGAAATTCAGCGCGAGGAGGAATAAAATTCCATTGTGTTCCATTGGTCGCGAGATACTCTGCCAGTTCAGGCTTAAATTTAGTTTTTTCTTCGTTGAACAGACACAGTAACTCTCGAGCAGCGCCTACAAAATTTGTACCATTATCGCTGTATAACTCAGCACACCTACCTCGTCTTGCGACAAACCTTTTAAAAGCGGCTATAAACCCTTGAGTAGACAGCTCGCTCACGACTTCAAGATGTACGGCTCTGGTCGACATGCAAATGAACAGAGCAATATATCCCTTGTAAGACCTGTTACCCTACCTTTGAAATTCTTATATTAATAGGCCCTGCGTAATCGACTCCGCTGACAAGAAAGGGCTTATTCAGGGTCACACGGGCGGAGGTAACTGTCCCATGAGTTGAGATGTGGACCTGCTTGAGTAACGCGTACAAGTGACACAGCCACGGTAATATTTTTAATTAGAGCCTTCGCACCCACAATCCAGTACTTCGATCTCAAATAGGTAATCATGAGTTGCGGGCCTCCGTGCAGGTTTTGGTGAGCATCAGCAATTAAGAGTCCGCTTAAGAAAGATTCTTTAGGTATGAGAATCGGATGTTTCTCGTTAAATGACAGCGAAGACATTTCCAGCCGGCCACCTACTCTAATTACACTTCCGAATCTAAAAATATATTTAATGTCTTTAACTTTTCTTTTCTTATCTATTATGCCGTGTTTTCGCAATTCTTCCAACTCTTTCCAGAATCCTTCTTCTTGACATTTTTAATACAGACCCTTATCGAATCCTCAATTTCCTGTCGCTCTAATGCTTCTAGACTTGGCCTACTACTTGAACCTTTTCTTATTCTTAACCAACGTCGACAATAAGCAACCACACGAACAAGCTTCGAGAATGAAAACCTTTGCCTGGCTTGTGTTAACGACCGCTGTATGAACTTTAACCTGCTCAAGATTTGTAACCAGATGTTTTGGTTTTGTAAAAATAATTACCTTATTTTTAGAAACTCTGGGCCTTCAAACCATACAACCATTTCTGATAGTTCCACCGGAGAAATACCTCGTGATGCACAATCCGCAGGATTATTCTTAGTGGCTACATGGAACCAGTGATGTGTATCCAAAATCTGTAGGATTTCAGAAACTCAGTTATACGAAGGTCTTCCACCGGCTTGGGTGATTGTTAAGCCAGGCTAAAACCACCTCACTGTCAGTGAATGCATGTAACTGATCCTTTCAACCTTCATGACTTCTGCTACCTCAACCATCAACTTAGCCAGTACGGCCCTGAAAGCTCAAGTCTAGGGATAGACACCTGCTTTATGGGAGCTACTTTTTTTTAGCTGTAACTAACGAGACGTAAACATTTCCACTTCATCTACCACTCGCAGATACGACAGCCGCATAAGCCACCTTCGAAGCGTCGGAAAATCCGTACAACTCGCGCTGATATTTATTGCACGTGTATCCAGCGTGGAATTTTGATATTCTGTAAGGCAGTTAAATTTTTACGGTAAGTAATCCATTCACTTATTAAATTAGTAGGAACTTGCTCATCCCACCCGATACCAGCCAACCAGCTTCTGTATTAGTATTTTTGCTGCTATAATGCAAGGCTAACCATCCGAGTGGGTCAAATAATCGGGATATATCAGATATGATTCTCCTTTTTGTTACAGGTTCCTCCTGCGGTGCAAGATCTACAGAGTACCGGAAGAAGTCACCACGCGGATCCCAGGTAAGTCCTAAAATCTTAGTTGTATCATCTATCTTGATCCTTAATTCCTCATCCTTATTACCCTTTGCTTTCCATATTTTAGCTAATATTTCCTTAGAATTGCTTTTCCATTTTGCAACGAAACCCTCCTTTCACTAACACTTCGGTTAACTCTTTATATATTTTATAAGCATCTTCTAGGTTGTCCTTGGTCATCACATCATCCATGTAAAATCATTTAAAATAATTTTAGCAATTCCTGGCTTATTCTGACACTCCTTATAGGCTAATTCTTGCAGTGACCGCACAGCTAAATATGGAGCACATGCAGTGCCAAAGTTACGGTAAGTAATTCAAACTCTTAAGCTCCTTTTCAGGACTATGTCTCCAAAGAATCCTCTGAAATGGGGTATCTTCCCGATTTACCAACACTTGGCGGTACATTTTCACCACATCCGCCACCAAACATATTTATATTGTCTCCAGCGCATAATTATGTGACGTAGTTCGGCTTGCAGTGGCGGCCCAATCAATAAATCATCATTCAATGACTTCCCATTGCTTCCCTTACAGGAGGCATCAAACACTACTCGGACCTTGGTAGTATCCTTGTCTTCCCGACTACTGCGTGGTGTGGTAAGTAAATAGCTGTTTCCTTAAATTTATCCTTCTGTAACTTTTACCATATGATTTAAGTTTAAATACTCCCTTATAACTTGTGTGTAATCCTCTTTAACTTAATGTTCTTTTGCAATTTTAATTCTAAATTTCTCAATCCTTTTTCAGCTATTTTCCTGAACTCACCACGCATGCAGTCGGATTGGCCTCTGAGCAGTCTTACGATGAACCGACCGTCTCCATCCCGTTTCGTAGTATCCTCAAATAATTTCTCACATTTAATTTCATCATCTGTGAGCATTTTTTTTTATTACAGGTGGTTCAGCTGAGTTCCAAACCTCTTCAGTATATTGTCCACTTCCAGATACGAATGCATCACAGTTATGTGAGAATGGATATTGACGTGCTATCTACCTCACAGACCCCAGATATTATCCAACCGAAAGCAGTATCCTGCGCCAAGAGAGATCCGTTGAGGTTTCTTTTAATGCCTTCCTGAATAATTTGACTGTATATCTCCGCACCTAATAAGATGTCAATCTTATTAGGCGTATAATCTCAGGGTCAGCCAGATCATCCAGAGTCAGGTTTTCCCATCTTACCTAGTTGTCTTCGCAACTGGGAGAAGAGACGTAACCGACTTCAGGACATGTGCATTAACCTTAACTTGAAACCTAGGATCAACTCTCGACCTTAAATTAATTTTCACTGTGGACTTGGAAGTCACACTTTTATCTCCACCTACACCAACTACGGTATTTTTGGCCGCACGCCTTTTTAAACCTAATTGCTGCACCATAGCCTCGGTAATAAAAGAACCTTGCGACCCCTGATCTAATAAGGCCCTAACTGGGAAATAAGTACCGTCTCTCGACTCAGCTTGCACCACAGCTGTAGTTAATAAAACCATTTTAGAACAGTTCCCTGTCGAAAAACAAGACACAAGTGGCTTATCTAAACTTTCTGCTTGCAGCTAACTTATTACTGCTTGCAGCAGTATCCTCCTCAGTTGACCTTCGACTGGTCGACGAGGTTGTTTGATGAATCGTCTCAACTTCAGCACTACCAGAACCAGAACCACCACTGGGATGTAATAAAGAATGATGTCGACGTTTACACACTTGGCATCGGACAATATTTTTACACATTTTAGCGGAATGGTTGCTATTTAAACAAATAAAACATAAGTTTTTATCTAACACGAACTCACGTCGTTTCTCATTACTTTCTTTTCCGAATTTTTTGCACGCAGTTATTTTATGATCCGCACTGCAATACGCACACGATATAATCGGTTTATTTTTAACAACATGAAAAGATTTAGTAAATTTTTTCTCACTGTAATGTACCTTAGAATCGATATTTTCTAGACCTCTAAAACGCCTATTAAAAATTGGAAAATTGTTGAAACGTGGGTAATTCGTCACTTGGATCTGAAGATACCCTTAACTCCCATGCCTTTCGCGTATCTTTATCTAATTTAGCGCTTATAATGTGGATAATCAGGATATCCCAAGATGAAACATCCACACCAATATTTTTTATTGAGTCTAAACAATCTGAAGTTGTACTAATTAAGTTTTTAATTTCAGATGCTGATTCAAACGACAAACCTTTTTGACTTAGTAGACGCTTCAAGATGCCGTTCGCAAAAACCTTTTATTATTATACATACTATCTAATTTCTTCCACGCAACTTGATAACTATCCGACGTCACCTTAATGTTGCGTAATAGTTGCTCAGCTTCCCGGTTAAATGTCCTTAAATAATAAAATCTTTGGGCATCATCCAGTGACTTGTTTTCATGCACAAGCCCTAAAACAAATCTCTGAATGTCTGCCACTCTGTGTACTTACCGGAAAAGGTAGGTATTTTATTTCAGGCAACTTGAAACGTCTTTCTGAACTCTCACATTGACTATTTGAACTTGTCTTTACTTCTGACTCAAGTGTTTTTAATTTATACAACATTTCTTTTAACTCAGTCTTGAATTGAACATATAATTCTTCTACATCATCATACACACTATTTTTGTGATAATCCGAACTATACAAATCAGTTCCTTAACCTCACTAATAATTTTAGTATGAGTGTCTGTAAACAAAGTCCACTGTTGTTCCAAGTTATCTAGCCTTGTTTCAATATAAGCAACCGTCAAACGATCCTTAGGAGACTTTTTAAAATTAGTCTTAACTTTTAGCATTTTAGCCTTTATGTCTTCCTGCAGGTCATTAAACGACTCCATTTTAAATTTTTAATTTGACAATTTAATCACTTATAATTCTTATCAATATAGAACAGAACAGTAATTTATTCTAATTGACAAAGTTAAACTCTAAACAACTGAATTATTTTCAAGTCAATATTTTTTGATCCTATTTTTCTAAGTCCAAGAAACAGATGAGCAAAATTTTACAAGTCTTTTTAACTTTAAATTCTAACTAAAATCAGGCGTGGATTCGCCGTCTCAACCAATATTTACTTAAAACTATTACAAGTCCTAAATTATTGAAATTATTCTAAGTTACTTCACTATCTTAAATTTTCTAAGTTCCACTAATCTTTAAAATAAGGTTTAATTTTCTGGTTAATTTCTTTTATTATAATATTTAAAAATGTACTCACAATTTATCACCGCACACACTCACTCACTTGTCTTCGCTATAATGCACCTGTGGCGCCCTCTAGCGCTCCGCAACCTCCACCGCTGCTGCTTGCCGCTTCCCGTCCGTCGCTCCTCCGGGTTGTAGACACCCAGCTCCTCCACTGCCTTGGCGCCGCTCGTGGCGCCTCGCTGAGGGGATGTTCTGGACAGCAATCCACTGCCAGTAGTGACGACACGGGTGGTACTACTGTACCACTGACGCAGCAATAACACAAAAAAACACGCCTAGCCTATCCGGTTCGAAGGACCATGAATAGGTTTCCGGCAGGCTACTTATGCAAGAAATAAAACACTTAGTACAATATAAACGACTATTTACTCGTGAAACGATTCATATAAAATAATAATTTTAACTGCCTTATAATTCTCAGCCTAACCAAACCACAGCGCGATTCAAAAAGTTGCATAAATCTAACAACGCCATCTAGTCGTCACCGAGGAACAATAAACTAAATATAATAACTGAAAATAATTATCTACAGCTTAACAATTTACATTTTTATAATATGTTTATTGGTGTGTATGTTTAATCCGGACATTAAGTAATAAATAACAAGTAATAACGACAATAATTTAATACACAAAACAATTGAACTGTCGCTCGTGATAGTCAACACGGAAAACTGTCTCAAAATTAAAATTATTAATCAATTTCGCCAAAACAAATGCGCACGAGGTAACGTCTTGAAGCACTGAGGAGTGAGGACCCACAGACCGTAAACCATAAAGACATCGCCAACGTTTATTTTATTTTTAGTTTAAAGTTTAGTTATCCCTACGACTAGTCTTCATATGGAATTTAGAAGTTATGGTTGTCATTTTAATACAATTACACAATCAATTGAGCCCTTACGCAACAAGCAGTTCTTTACTACAAAATTATTGAAATTAATAAACGTACCTAATTGGGTACTCAGTACTCACACAATTATAAACACTATTTCATCGTTATCTTTGATTTTGTATAAGAAAATAGAAAAATGAAATGGTACTGAATTATTTAATAGTTAAAATCAATAGCAATTATGATCGACAGTTAATTAATCTATCAGAATTAATGTAAAAATAATACTTTTACTTTATTTTAATTGACTTTCCGTATTTAATCCGACCAATACTTTGAATTTAAAAGAGGTACGTCAAAATGATTAAAGATTACTTGTAAATTTTATAGTCATTGCCGCCTCTAATTCTTATGTCGCCGACAAACCAAATTTCGGTGCAACATGGCAGTGTTGCCAACACCAATTGTCAAATTCCCCGAAAATTCATGTCAAATTCCTAATTAAAGGGCAAAACTTCAACAGATTCCCCATAAATTCCCGTCAATTTTATTTTAAGAAATTAATCAATTTGTAACTAATTTTATAAGATTTACTTTTCAACTAACATGTTTTTCTTTAAAATTAAAAATAAAGAAATGAAAAGCATTAAATTATACACAAAGTTACCGAAATAAATGCGAAAATTAAATGTGGTGCAGTGAAGATAATTAAAAAGGAGTCATTCGATATTCATATTAATATTTATATATAGATATTGACCCTATTGTCAGCTGATTTTCTTTTTAAGTTTCACTGCTGGTTTTATGTTTAAGTATTTTCATGATTATTTTTATGAAATATCGTTTCATTTAACTGTACTAACATGATGGAGCGTGAATAAAGTTAATAAAACGTTGTGAAAAGATGATTTTTTTTTCCTCGGGATCGAATTTCTTTGTGACCCATCATCATAGGTATCCTTAGTACTATCATCTGTCTTCGTTTTCGGGAGCGTTTCACAAACACCCGGTATAAATAAAATTATTTCAAAACCTATTTTTGATAATCTGTGGTTGCTCCTTATGGCATGGCTAGTTTAGCGTGGCACATCACTATCGTAAGTGGGCGGTACCCATCCATGAAGTACAACAATATCTATATGACAGTTTATCTAAAAAATACGAAATTTCATAGGCGTGAGCTGTCATTCGCACCATGCTACAACGCAAAGACTATATATAGGCTACTTTTATTTAAAAAAAAGAATTAGGGTTCCGGGCAAAAAAATTAAAGTCCCAAATTACACGCGGGCGACAACGCGGAGAACAGCCAGTTCTTGCATAAAAAAAACATGCCTGAGTGACGTGGAACACTCGGTTGGAACGAAGTTCCTTTCGTAGTATATTATTATTGATAAACGTATTATGTTATTGATTAACAAATACAAATAAATGAATTACTAGCGTCTATTAAAATGAAGCGTCATTTAAAATAACATTTATTTCATGGCAAGATAAGAAAAAGTGCGAGGGATATGGATATTATTCCATCTCGCTCGCACTATAGAAACGGGCTCGTGACGGAAAATCTAATCGTCAAATTCGTACCGTGCAATAAGGAACTTCGTTCCAATAAATACTTCGATATGTAGATTGTATACATAATTTAATAGGTTCTGATATATTATATAAGAGGTAGCCGTTATGCTTGCGGTCACTACCGGATGGTTCCGAGCAATTGGTGTGCGAAGCTGCGAAGTGGTGCTGCGTTGTGTCCACGATGGTGGTGGGGGCCGCGAAGCGCTCGCAGAACAAGTTTGAGGTTCGCTAACCCGGCGATACGACCCGGCGAGAATATTTCGCTGTGATGTTGTAGTGTCTATATATTTTTAGCTTTCTCTCAGTAATTTTAAAGCATTATTTCAGAAGAATGAAAAGTACGGAAAAGTTACAGCCTATATACATCCCACAGCTGTGTACAGGCCGGCTCTCATTTCTGAGAAGGAAGAAGGAAACACAACACAAAATAATTAATTACAGTCAAGTCTGGCAACTTTACCAATGGAAGGTAACTTTGCCATCAGTGGTGTACTGGTACAAAATTACGATTAACACGGACAACGTAACGTTTTTCGAGATATGCCATGTTTTGGATGAATATACAATAACTAATTGACAGCATTGCTTTCGATATGGCAACATGAGAGTTAATTTTGGCATTTTATTTTAACGCGGAATTGTGCCGACGAAATAATCTCTTTGTTCAGTGCTCCAAAACTTTAGTATTTTTTTGTTTGAAATACTGAATTTAGGTATCTATATCTTTGTAGTGACGTAATATTAATGGTTATCAAATGTAATATATCGTTTTTCACACGTTGGTCTTAACATTTACCTATAAAACTAACTTGGCAAAGTTACCATACTAGTGATGCCACGATGTGACGGTTACTTTGCCATGTTTTGTTATAACCAAGGGTGGTCACTTTCAACCTATATTTTTAACCGATTACAACTATTTAAACAAAGTGTTCTGTATTTGACATTCAATGTTTGTATGTATGTTTGTATTGATGTTTCACCGTAGCAGCCCATTAGACCGATTTTACCAAATGAGTCGTCAATCAATTCATCTTTATTAAAAGTGAAGGAAAAGAATAGAGAAATCTATATTATTTTTACTGCGTTGTCGGGCATTAATAATATCATTACTACTCAGTATTTTTCATAATTTCAACTCAGTGTATTGATATTAAGCAAAACATTAATTGTCATTTTTAATGATTATTAATGTTTTGCTATTGTGGGAGAACAATATTTAGATTGATTACAATAATTATGACCTGACATCATTTTATTACGACTTGTAATAAAATGGTGATGATGACTAATAAAAAAACGAATACTTGTTAAAATTATTGTAACAAGCTTTTTTTTTATTCTATACTATAATTGATTTAAGCTTATTGTTGCACCAATTTTATTTTTAATTTTAGACGAGAGTATTTTTGTTTGATATATTTTAGATTTTTTATTAAGAAATTATTGGGACAAGATAAAATAAAATAAAAATCAAGTTAAGTATGTAATTAAGGATTTCTGATAACCCTGACACATATTTTCAAGTTTGTATGAAAAATTGAAAAATGGGAGGGCAACTTTGCCACAAGCGTAAAATTTGCTATTTGCAACACAATTAAAGAAGCAAATCTTAACTCAAATGTTGTGTATTATATTATGAGGTAAACTTACCTTCAACCTTGAAGTCAAATCCTATTATTTTCATTATAAACCCTGATGGCAAAGTTGCCACAAAGTGAGGTTAACTTTGCCATTTTCTATTTTTGAGTATTTTGTCTATTTAATGTTAGTATTTGTTTAAATCATTAATAAATACCAAATCTATGAAGAATATAATGTCACATTTAACATTGACACCCAGTCTCACAGTACATTTTTTGTTGGAAAATTGGTGTTAAACTTTTAAGTCCTTCCAAAAATGGCAAAGTTGCTAGGTTTCACGGTACTCATATAGTTTTCTGAATGACAGCTCTTCGAATTTTGAACCTTTTGAACTTGATCGTTCAAAAGTACTCGAGACAGTATTTCATGCCGGCACACCGCTTGCAAGTTTACAAGGCGCAAGTTCGGCCTCACATGGAATACTGTTCCCACCTCTGGGCCGGGGCACTCCAATGCCAGCTCCTTCCACTTTACTGCATCCAGCGCAGAGCGGCTCAAATCATCGACGACCGACCGAGGGATGTTGCATCCCTTTGCATTTTCTATCGCATCTATTGTGGGGAGTGCTCTGAGGAATTGTTCCGATTAATTCCAGCCGCCAAATTTCACGAACGCACATCGCGTCAAAACTCACGATACCATCCACACCGTCTGAATGCTTGGCAGTCCACCACAGTGCGTTTTATTAGGAGTTTTCTTCCTCGTACAACCTCTCTGTGGAATTGTTTACCACCGGCGATTTTTCCGGACCGATACGACTTAGGGACCTTCAAGAAAAGAGCTTACTCCTTTCTAAAAGGCTGGCAACGCACCTGTAATTCCCCTGGTGTTGCTCTTCTATACAAAAAAATACCTGCGGCAGCTCGTTAGTGCGGGGTGAGTGGAAGGGGGGTTGAGCCCTCAAACTATTGAGCTTGCAGGCTCTAACGTGTTGTTAAGAATGAGGGTATATAACTAATAATCCTTAAAACTCCACCACTCTCTTTAAACCAGTATAAAGAACCGCGCAGACAGCTAGCTTAGGTCATCCAACGTGTCTTAATCGTTGTCGCCATTCTGTCCGTCGTGGTACTTCTTTTAGTACCAGCAAAGAAGGTGATGTTGCAGTGAGGCTGGCCTATGTCACATCGTGATGGGCGGTGTTGCTGTTGGTTTGCGTACTTTATTTATTTTGGTGATATACCTGTTTATTGTATTTACTTTTTTTATAGAATATAAATAAGTGGATGCTGTGGCCCATAGACATCTACATCTACCCTCGATTAAAAATCAAAATGCAGATATGTTGCACCCCTGAGTTCTAAGATAGAATACCTCATTTCCAGTAAAAGGGTCTCCAGATCTCTACACTCACTGCTATTTTACGCAAGTATTCTTTATTATTTTATACTTCATTTATTTTGGTTATATACCTATTTATTGTATTTACTTCTAATGCGTTCCATGAATATTTTATAACGTAGTCTTTAATAAATAGACATACATTTATTTAAATAGTTAACAGTATTTTAGTATAAGGGATGACCAAGACGAAAGTTTATCGAAAAAATTGGTGATTTATTGAAGACTAGCTGTTCCCCGCGACTTCGCCCGCGTTTAATTTAGGTTTTTAATTTTTTTGCGCGGAACCCTGATGCTTTTTCTTGAACAAAAGTAGCCTAAGTTACTTCTTATAACATCAGCTGTCTGTCAGCGAAAGTCCCATCAAAATCGGTCCAGCTGTTTCGGAGATTAGCCGGAACAAACTGACAGACAGACATACAAAAATTTAAAAAATTGTGTTTTTGTTATAAGTACCGTATATACTTTCATATGCTTTTAGTGAAAAGCTGTTATTTTGACATTACAAACAGACACTCCAATTTTATTTTTTGTATTGATGGGCCAGATTAAAAGTACCCTTAACCGATGAGTATGTATGCGTAGGTATATGGATGTAAAGGAGGCGAGAGGTTTGTCAGGATCGTGCCAAATGGAAGTCCGTAGTCTCAACCTACCCCTCTAGGTGACAGGTGTGAGTGTTTATGTGTGAATGTATTGTCTAACAGTGTGTTGCAAACAACTAAGTGTCGGGGTCTCATCTAGTACGTAGTACATTACTTCCATGATTACACCCGACTACATACGAACCCAAACCTCCCCAGGTAAACTGCGCTTGACACTAGTTTAAACTGCCGTAACATTAACATGTGCTTGTAATTGAACAGTAAACAAGACAATTACTAATGTTGTTGACCGTTTATGTTTTGTCTACTCAAATGAAGTGTATGAATCACGATGTAAACAGAATGAGTTCTCTTTTGTCACGTTCTATTTGAAAAATTCATATCTAAAATAAACAAGGGCTTTGCAGATATTCATGGATTTAATTGTCAGGTTCACAACAGATAGATAGATAGATAGATAACACTTTATTGTACGCCAAAAAAAAAAACATAAATATTAACAAAAAAGGACAGAAGGAAATGTGGTACAATGGGCGGTCTTATTGCTAAGAGCGATCTCTTCCAGACAACCTTTGGATGGACAGGATCGCAAGAAAACAGTAAAAACATGTGTGTGGTTTGGCGACAAAAATAATATTATTTTTATTATAAACTACAAAACAGTAAGATGCATATTAGAGAATGGTATATAAGTAAATAGATAAGATAACTACATACATTTTAAAACTATTACATATAACATAAATGTGCAATACATATAAACAAATAGTGTAACTAGATAAAGGTAAAATATAAAGGTAAATATACAAATTAATTTGATAGAATCAAAGTTGAAAATAGTAATCATGTACATGTTTCTTAAAAACCAGTAGGGATTGAGCGCGTCTTGCTGATAACGGCAAGTCATTCCATAATCGGAAAGCTTGTATTGTGAATGATCTATCTAAAAATTTGGTAGTGTGAGCTGGCATTTTTATTATCAAATTTTCTTATGATCTCAAATGTCTCAAATGTGAGTCATGGAGGAATTCAAACCGATGTTTTAGGTAAGAAGGATAGAAAGTATTAAAAAGAATATTATGAAGAAGCGAGAGAATATGAGAATTCCGTCGAAGGCGAATTATCAACCACTTGAGCCTGTTACGAAAATCTGACACATGATCGTATTTACGCAAACCAAATATGAATCTTATACAAACATTTTGAAGTCGCTCAAGTTTATCAAGTTGCATTTCAGTGAGATCAAGATAGCTGACATCTGTATAATCGAGGATTGGAAGCAGAAGAGTTTGCGCGAGCGCAATCTTAGTGGCAGTTGGTAAAAAGTTTCGTAGTCTTCTCAAAGAATGAGCAGCTGCAAAAAGTTTACGACTAACTCCTTGTAACTGAGGACCCCAAGATAAAGTCTTATCGATGTATACACCCAAGTTTTTGACAGTGTCAATAGTCGGGATTATATTACCAATAAATAGAACTTTGGTTGCTTGTGGTAAACTACATTTTGTAAGCATATGCGGAAAACCTATAATAATTACTTGCGTCCTAAGTGGGTTAAGTTTGAAACCATAATTTCTGCTTCATTCTGATATAATCGCTAGGTCACTGTTTATGGTGTTAATAGCTGCAGCTAAGTCACTAGGAGTAGCTTGTGTATATATCTGACAATTATCTGCATATAAGTGATAGGAAGACTTTATCTTAGTGGATATTGAGTTAAAAAAAGCAAAGGTAATAAAACGCCACCCTGTGGGACACTAGCAATGGTGCTACGCCACGATGAGAATGTATCATCAACGCGTAAGCGTTGCCGATGCTCAAACAGGTAACCTAGAAACTATTCAACCACCGTTGGAGATATATTAAGAGAGCTTAATATACATACATACATACATATAATCACGCCTCTTTCCCGTAGGGGTAGGCAGTGACCACTTCTTTCCACTTGCTATGATCCTTACATACTTGTTTCGCTTCGTCCACTTTCATTATTACCTTCATACATGCTCTTCGGTTTAGGGTACTCTTGACCTGGCCTTTTTTCAAGACGTCCCTGATTTGGTCGAGAAACGTCCTCCTAGGTCTACCCCTTCCAACACTTTCATTCACACTCGCCTTATACACTTTTTTCGTCAATCGTTCTTCATTCATTCTCTCGACATGGCCAAACCATCTCAGCATACCTTTCTCAATTTTTGTCACTACATCTTCTTTCAAATCACAACGTTTCCTTATCTCACTATTTCTTATCCTGTCACTCAATTTAACCCCTATCATACTTCTTAACGCTCTCATCTCAACTGCATTTATTCTGCTTTCAAGTTTCTTCTGCCATACCCAACTTTCACTTCCGTACATGAGTGCCCAGTAAAATGTCGTAATCGACAGAATTAAATGCATTACTAAAATCCAGTAAAGTAAGTACAGTTAATTTACCGTTCTCCATGCCATATCTGATATCTTCAGTAATATTGACTAAAGCTGTGCTAGTGCTATGCCCCCGACGAAAACCAGATTATAAAGGATTAAAAAGGAGATTATTACAAAAGAAAGCGTTAAGCTGATTAGACACAAGCCTTTCAAGGACTTTGGACAGGAATGGTAATATGGATATAGGGCGATAATCAGAGAAGGGTGCAGGATTTGATTTTTTAGGTATTAGTATTTCTAGGTTGAAGGAAAAACACTATAAGAAATTGAGGAATTAAGGATATGACATAGGATTGGGATGATTATATCAAGAATTGGAAGGATCATATTACGGCTGATACAGTCGTTGCCAATAGCGTTGGAAGTAATGGATAAAATGCTTTTCTTAACATCACAAACATCAGGAGTTGGAAGTGTTGAAAGATGATTAAATGTATTTAATTTAAGTGCCCCATTAAAGTCAGCCGAAGATGAGAATTGCCGATTTGGTAAATCAATATTTAAATCTTTAGGCAATGCATTACTACGTGACTTTCCAACCTCCATTTCTCTGAGAAATTTCCAGACTTTAGCTGGATCATCATTCTGTACCGATTCATGGATATAATGGCGTTGAGCATTCCTTCACAACTTATTACAGTGATTTCGGATAGTAACATATTTTTCCCAGATTATGTCTGTAGGTTTGCATTTATATGTTGACTTAGCTGCAGCTTTCTTATTTAATAAGATTTTAACTTCTTCCGTTAGCCGCGGTGAAGGAAGGTGTTTCATTTTGACGGCACGAACTGGAGCATGTTTATCGTAGAGACTAGTTAAGTTAGCCGTAAACAATACTACCTTGTCATCTACCGATACCGCATTGAAAAGTGGCGATCAATCAATGTTTGACGCATCTTCGCGAATACTATTAATATTCATACCACCAGAATTGCGTCGCAGACGAAATTTTGACCTAATTTTAGGAGGACGTATTTTATACGAAAGAAATATGAGATCATGATAAGAGAACGCATCAGCTGAGCATTGATCATGTTTAGAGACTAGTTCAGTGGAAGACACAAAAATGAGGTCAAGAAGTGACGGACTAGTATTAGGAAAATTATGTGTTGCCTTTAGAGGCAGAATAAAGAGATGAGTGGAATCTGCAATAGATTAAAGGGAGGCGGAACGGGGATCTTGTTTCAGGAGACAGGTATTAAAATCACCCATAATAATTGTATGTGAATATAAGGAAGATACATTTTCAAGAAGACTTTCGAAAGAAGTAAAGTAGTTTATACGTGAAGAAGGACAATAGTGTACCCCGAGCAGGACTTTGGTATGATTCAGCTCCACCTCTACAAAAATGTGTTCGCCTGCATTAGACGGAGGTGGCTGTGTCAACATATCAATAACAGAGAAAGGGATATATGCACGAAGATATATACCAACTCCTCCACCACCGCCTACAGCACGATCATTTCTTATGAGTTGGAAGCCAGGTAGGGTAAGAAGTTGAAGAAAGGCACGGTTTAATGTTTTAAAATTATTCAGAAACAAGAATAGCGTGAATGTCCTTACAGTTAAAAGTTGCCAGCATATCTGGGAAATGAGCTGGAATGCCAAAGCATGCAAAGTATTTATATGAACCACATTGAAATTTTTTGAGACATCAAAAAAAATGCGAGACTAGAATTTCAGAGAGAGACAGAGAACTAGTGAAACTGCCATCACCACTGTTATCTAAATAAAACATTGCAATAAATAATATATGCATGTATTTATATATGAATAAATAAATAAATAAAATGTCTATATATATAAATTAAAATTGAATTACCTACAAATCTAACAACTAAGAAAACTATGCAATCTTGACCACCTGCCATTGAGTGTTTCATTGTAACTTATATAAATTTTCTTACAAAACTTTATCTCTAATAACATGACCTTATATAAATAAAGTAATAATTTAAACAGTAAAAATAAAATACACGTAATCAGAATGGAACAACGTACTATAACGAATCGGAACAAAACGTTATCATATTCCTTAGGCTGCGTAATATATGAGTGATTTAATGCTCTTTAATCTGTGCTATATCAATTAAGTTTAACATTTAACGTATTTTTTTATATAAGTTTATAATTTAAATGTGCTAAGAAAATAAAAAATAAATAAAAAGAAAACAAAAACTTTACTACTTTACTTCACGGTTGATAGCACATATTGTATCTTAATTATAATTAAATGAAGTTTTAGAATAGAAGTTAAGATTAGACAAAAAATAAAGTTAAAAATAAAAGGCCTACATATTAAAGCATCAGCTTAAATCCGCTCTCTTTCAATGTTTGGCTTGTGAATAATCTAGTTACCCATCACTGAAAATGATGCAGCACTCAATTCGCTAATTGAATTGAATTGAATCTGTCAGTGTTATAATAATCAGATTTTTAACATAGGTTTTTCTTCTCCCTTTTCCTCAATTGCACACCAAATTTTAACTAGTTACCTTATCTTAGAACTTAGTGTATTAATAAATAAATAAATTTATAATGTCCTTTAGTCCTAAAAGTGGCTCAATAAGTTTAAAATATTATAAAAGTGTAGTTAAAGGCACTATAGGTCTTTAGTTATATTAATATTTATCCATGTTTACTATCTTTATACATGACTGTTTGTTGCCTTAAATAAATTTAAAAAAAATATTGTACACAAATTTCCCAAATAAGGATCACTTTTTAGCTATATGACATCGCTTGCCGTTGCAGTCTTCGGAACAGACACTGGTTTTGGACTAGCCTGGTCGTCTATTTACTTAAGTCATTCAGACAAAATATGTGATGTCGAGAACCATTTGGCGTTAATACATAAATACAACCGTCTTTCGTCCAGCAGTTAATGACACCGAATTTTTCACGACAATACAATACAATAAGTACAATACAATACAATACAAGGGCTGACAATCTTACGCACACCAGTCGCTAGTTGGAACTAAGGTCACACAGTGTCGTCATCATTGAAAAGTTGCGATTTAATTATAAGTTTCCGGTATCTCGTGTATGTATGTACACAAAACAATGCCTAAGTACTGTAAATTTTTATTTATTTTTAACTTTTTTAAATTCTTCTACTTTTAGGAATATCTGTAGCTTAACTGTTCAATATCTAATTTAATTGTAAAATATAAGTAATATTTCATAAACAAACATAAATCTATAATTTCCTAACAAATTAACTTGAAATCTGACAAATATTTCACCTCATTCTTTGAACGGTATAAAAAGGAATAAACAGTCGAAAGCAACAATGCATTTGCTGATTTATCGTGCTATGTATTATTGGTTTGCACCAAAGAGGGTGTCATAAAAGTCGAAAGCAACAATGCATTTGCTAATTTATCGTGCTATGTATTATTGGTTTGCACCAAAGAGGGTGTCATAAAAGTCAACAATGCATTTCCACCCGCTTTCAGAAGCTCCGCTGTAATTCTATCCTCGCCTGTTGACTTGCCGTTTTTAAGGTGCTGGAGAGCAATTCTAATCTAACGAAGACTGACGTCCGGAATGTCACCGGATATATATGTATAGCTATATATATATATATATATATATATATATATATATATAGCTCCGACCGCATGGAGAGTTTCCACGAGCTTGTAATTCATATCGTCCACTTCATTACAATCTTCTAGGCATTGAAAACGATTTTGTAACTCGAGCTGAAAGTTTTCGGGACTTTGGATTAGAGCACGAGGGGGACGGAGCGTTGACTTCATTAGACGTGACCTCTCCAACTTAACGTTTAGGTTCAGTGTGCTTCTCACCATTCGGTGATCGATGCCGGTTTTCAACCTCGCGATAACTGAGACATCACTGAACAGTTGTCGTCTGGTCGTCATAATGAAGTCAATCTCATTTATTGTCGAACAGTCGGGGCTCGACCAGGTCCACTTCCTGTGGGGCTGCTTCTGGAAGAAAGAGTACATCATAAAGAGTCCCACTTTCTCCATGAAGTCGGCCAGCTGCTGGCCCCTTGGGTTCCGTTGCCCTATTCCAAATTTCCCTACCTTCAGCTCACCATTCTCTCTTGTGCCTAGTTTTGCGTTGAAGTCTCCCATTAACACCGTATAGTGGGTTTTGGAGGAATGCATTGCTCTAGATATATCCTCATACATTTCCTCCACCTCTTCATCGGGACGTGCTGAGGTTGGTGCGTAAACCTATATGACCTTCAGCGAATATCGTTTGGTGATTCTGAGTATAAGGTACGCAACCCTCGTCGACACACTCTCAATCTTCACAACGTTGTTAACGAGAGACTTGTGGACGATAAATCCGACACCTCCTTGGGACAGATGGTCGCCCTCCCGGTGATAGAACAAGTTGCCGGATTCGAGGATTACCATGTCCTCCCTCTCTCTTGGACCTCAGATAATCCTATAATATTCCAGCGCAATTTGTCTATCTCTTCTTCCAGCTCCAAGATCTTCTCCTCAGTCCTCAGGGTGTATGCGTTATATGTTGCCAGGTCGAGACGTCTTAGGTGGCAACCGAACCTCCACCGGAGATTCTTAGCACCCCCGCCCCGCCGTTACCATGGTCGCCACCGTAGCCAGGAATAGCGGGGCCGCCGGGGACTGGGGGCCGTCTCTTTGTAACTCTCATCATGGGGGGTAATACTGCCATAGTTGCGACGCTTGGCGAGCGGGTTGGCAACCGCAAATTTTTATTGTTGCTTTGCTGTTATCAGAAAGATGCTGCTACCCATCTTCTGCCTCAGTTTCCCTCTGTCGCCTTTTATGACACCCACGGAAAGATATGGGGTAGTGGGTATTCTTACTCGCCACTACACGGGGCGGGTAAGAATAATAAAATTACATAATAAAAAATATATAACTGGATTTACTGTAGAGTACTTTAATTTTGTGGATATTCTTCCAAATAGTAAAAACAGTGTGGCGGGTGAAAGGAAAAGGGGAGATCTCCCGCCGGGCAAGGTGTTCTACCCGGGGAGCGGCCAACGCTCCGAGTGGTAGTTCGGAGCTATTCTATATATACTGTTTTTGCTTCGAAACTTTGATAGCGCGATTTAGGCTTCAATGTATTTTCGCTTGTGGCGCGACGACAGCGCCGCCACATCACCCCCCTTGCTCAGACCGGAGGTCGATAGTGCAGTCTAGATGTCGACGAATGTGCAAGTGCCAGGGAATTGCCTTGTAGTCTGCGGTGAGTCGAGAAGACTCCGTGAAGCAGAGGCGAGCAGTAAGGCTCAGAGCCGTGCCGAACACTGTAGCGCAGAGAGTAGCTTGAAGGAACAGGAAGCATTATTATAGTGCTGTGATGAACCTTTGTAAAGCTAGATGGCTTGCAGGATGTGAAGACTGAATATTTGCTCGATAATAACCCTGGGAATGAGGTGGTCGCTACCAAGCAGTTTCTAAAATAAATTTTGTACTTAAATAGTTTGTACAACCATTAATGTAAAACTTACTTTAAAAAAAAAGTCCCGCTGGGTTTCTTGCTGGTTCTTCCCAGGACAGAGGTTTTTTTTTCGAACCAGTGGTAAAGTAAAAAATGACTTTCAATAAGAATTACACATGTAATCTATATTGAATAAAAAATATTCTATTCTATTCTATTCTATTCTAGATGAAACTGTGAGAGCCGTATAGGCTAACAGCACTTACATCACAGATAATTTAAAATTAAAAATTTTGTACAACCGGCTTCAATTTAAATTATTAAGATTAACTCCAAAACTATTGGCCAGACCTTGACCTTATATCAGACTACATGAGAAGCATATGCTTTCAAATAAAAGAAGAATCATCGAAAAACCGATTTCGAAATTCCAGAAAAAAGTTATGAGGTAACACACACAAAAAAAAAACATTCAATCGAATTGAGTACCTCCTCCTTTTTGAAGTCGGTAGAAAATAGATCTGGCCATCCTTATAATTTGAAACCATCAATCCGGTGTATAAACAGGATTGTTTTTTTGATTTTTTGTTCTATTTTCGAATGAATAGAATCGCATTCCATATGGCTGTGTCCTGATTCAAAAACACGTGGTCAATAATTTTTATTGTTGAGTGGTTCACAACTAGAAAAAGAAGCATACGACTGAACATTGAATAAAACTACTTTTACGGATTCTATCGCATTTAATTATACTTATTTTTAAATTCCCAACGTTTCGGGTGCTTTACAGCACCCATGGTCACGGAGAAGGAAGAGTCTATTGTGGAAGGAAGAGTTTTACTAGCAAGTAGATGGTGTTGCGATGGGCTCACCGGTATCTCCCATTGTCGCCGATATATTCATGGAGGACTTTGAGGAAAAAGCCGTGCAAATTGAAAGTTACACGTGCAGTAAGCACATGTAACTCCAAGGTGCTACAAGCGGTACGTAGACGATACTTTCACAGTTTTACCATCAGACAAAGTAACTGCATTTTTAGAACATCTTAATTCCATAAACTCTAAAATTCAATTTACTATCGACATAATATATAACGTAAACACTCACGCCTGTCACCCAGAGGGGTAGGCAGAGACTACGGACTTCCATTTGGCACGATCCTGACACACTTCTCTCGCCTCCTTTACATCCATATATCAACGCATACACGCTCGTCGGTTAAGGGTACTCCTAATCTGGCCCATTTTCAATATATCGCCAATTTGATCGATAAACCTTCGTCTAGGGCGTCCCTTCCCAACTCTTCCGTTCACTTCTGCAACATAAATTTGCTTTGTCACTCTTTCCTCGTTCATTCTTTCTACATGACCAAACCACCGAAGCATTCCTTTCTTAATCCTGGTCAAAACATCATCTTGCAAACCACACTTTTCTCTTATCACACTATTTCTCACCCTGTCATTCAGATTCAGCCCTAGCATACTCCTTAATGACCGCATTTCTACAGCATTTATTCTACTCTCATGCTTCTTCTGCCAGACCCAACTTTCACTACCATACATTAAAGTAGGGACTAACACAGCATTATGAATTGCCAAACGTGCCTTTTTTGACACATTCTGACTCTTCACAATAGCGTGTAGAGCCCCATTCACTCTATTTCCTGCGTTCACTCGTCGTTCTATATCCTTATCATATCTACTATCCCTGCTAAATAAACATCCCAAATATATAAACTCATCCACATACTCAATCAACTCCCCTTCTATTCTTATTTCACATGACGTTTTACTTTCTTCTCTTTCAAAAACCATCACTTTCGTCTTACTTGCGTTCACTT
Source organism: Parnassius orleans (assembly GCA_029286625.1). NCBI lineage: Eukaryota > Metazoa > Arthropoda > Insecta > Lepidoptera > Papilionidae > Parnassius > Parnassius orleans. The sequence goes on from JAGSMP010000225.1 coordinate 216,741, forward strand.
TCATACCCCTTTATTTTAATGACCAGTTCTTTAAAGTAACCATCATTTGCAACTCGGCCGCCGACGATGCAAATATGACTTGATCATCGGCGTACAAAAGGCATTTGACGGTTAACTGGGTGAGTTTCTCAACCCACATTCTTCAACTTTCAAAGTTTGCAAACAACTGTCCATAAATAGGTTAAACAGCCACGGGGAAGCTACACAGCCCTGTCTGACACCTTTTTGGATGCCAAACCAGTCAGAGTAGACCCCGTTGATCCTGACACAAGCACTAGAGTTCCAATAAAGATACCTTAATGTCTGTATCAAACCAGCGCTCAACCCAAGTGAGTTCAGTGTTTGCCATAACACATTCCTGTCCACTCTGTCATAAGCTTTTTCCAAGTCCATGAACGCACAAAGGAAAAGTTTTTGGCCAAAAACTTCTCCGCAATCATGCGCATGGAAAATACTTGGTCCGTACACCCCATCCCCTTTCTAAATCCAGCTTGCACATCCCAAATTTTTCCATCAGTTTCTTCCATAACTCTTTCAATTAACACCTTAGCATACAGTTTACCCACAATGCTAAGCAAGCTAATGCCACGGTAGTTTTTACAGTCCTGCTGTGACCCTTTTCCGTTATATATTGGGACTATAACGGTTTTGCACCAGTCTTCCGGTACCCGCTCCGGTATCAGTTCCTAACATAAATTAAACAAGGTGTACAGCAGGCCTGCCACCACTCCCTCTCCAGCCCTTAGCATTTCGAGTGATACTCTATCATATCCGGCTGCCTTACCTGCTTTCATGCTTTTCATTGCTTTCATTATTTCATCTACACTTATCTCCCTACCTCTCTCCGCTTCTTTCGCAATTTCTATTTCACTTAATTCAGACGACTCTTCACTCATAAACACGCTTTCAAAGTATTCCTTCCATCTCTTTAAATTAGAGACTTCATAATTCAGCATACAGCCATTCTCGTCTCGTATAGCATTCATTCTAGGCTGTATTGAATTTCCCCTGGCAGTTCTTACGAGTTTCCAGAACATTTTAATATTTGCCTGGAAGTTATCAGATATCCTTCTATCATTCTTATCCGTTCTTTCTTGCTTTTTCCTTTCAACAACTTCTTTTACTCTCTTATTTATACGTCTAAAGTATGCCTTTTTTCTTTCAATCTCATCAATCATACCGCTAGAATTACCAGCTTTGGTTGCTAGTAAATCTAGCCATGCTTTCTTCTTTGCTTCAACTTCCATCCGTACCTCATCATCCCACCACAACGTATTATTCTTCCTTTCATTCGTTCTCTTAGTTACACCACATACTTCGGTTGCTGCATCCACCAAACCTTTCTTGACATTATACCACACAGTCTCCAAGCCTAAATCATTCATACACAATTCATCCATACCACTTATATTTTCTCTCAGTGTACATTTGAACTTCTCTTTCACACCTTCATCTTGTAACCTCTCTATTCTTATACGCTGTAACACAGTGGTAGACACAGATGTCCGATGCCGCCAACGCTTGAATAGACCATTAATTCGGCATAAGACCAAGTAATGATCCGTCCCTACGTTGGACCCCCGGTAAACCCTACCACTGCGCTCCTCATTCTTTCATCCACAATTATGAAATCTATCATGCTTCTATCATCACCTCTTTCCCATGTATACATGTGAATCCTCCTATGGCGAAAGAAAGTGTTCGTCACAAAAATATTATTTTCCACACATACGGTGAGGAGGTCTTCACCATTCTCATTTATACTTTCATCGCCAAACGTTCCTAATATCCTTTCATAACCAGACCTCTTCACCCCAACCCTTCCATTAAAATCTCCTAACATAATAATATTTTCATTTACCTATTTACCTTACATTTCATCAACACCATCCTTACCATGTCCCAAAACTGCTCTCGGATATAAGTGGGCTTTGACATATCTGGGGCGTACACCCCTAGCAAAACAACTTCTTTAAGCCCACTTTCATTCGTATCCATAGCAGCCTTGGGCTTACACATTCATACTCTTTCACACATTGACCCATTCTTTCTGAAAGGATGACACCGACTCCCTGGCATGCCCGCTCGGTCTCGTCTACACCAGACCAGTAAGCGGTATACATGCCATGTGACTTGTAGACTTTTACGCCAACTGGTGGCAAACATCTTAAATAGTTAGGATCGTTTGTTACAATTTAATACGTGATTTATTTTTTAATAATTATTTAAAAATATATTAATATTATTTTAATAATGTCAAATTCAAGAAAAAAATACTGTATCCGTGACTGTAACAATAAATCACGTCAAAAACATGGAATTGATGTGAAAGTGAAATGTTATAAATACCCAGAGAGCATATTTGGAGCTGCATGGAAAATAGTAAAACGTAAACAGTGGATAAAAGCAGTAAAAAAATATGTTTAAGTTCCATATTAATTAAAATTTATTAAAATTAAAATAAATTTTCAGATTAAACCGAGGCATGTAAAATATTATCATTTTGATAACTAAGTTTAATATTTATGATATTTATTTTATAATAAAAACTTAACCTTTAATTTTTTTTGGTTTCAGAGAAAATCCAAAAGACTGGGCACCAACTAATGGTGGGTTGTACGCCAAGTGGATTTGTAAGTTTTATCTCCAAATGTTATGGTGGTCGAGCTGGTGATTGCTTCATAACGAATGTTTGTGGTTTAATTGATTTAATTGAGCCTGGTTATGCAGTTCTTGCTGAAAAGGCTTTCCACAGATAAAAACCCAAGTAGAGAATAAAAATGCTGTATTTGTGATGCCTCCTTTTGGTCACAAAGATCAATTCACCTCAAAAGAAGTAGACGAAACATACAACATTGCGTCTGTAAGGATACATGTTGAACGGATTAATCAACGAATCAAGGACTTTAAAATTTTATCTAAATTACCAAATTCATTATTTCCTCATATTGATGAGATATATTTTGTTATCTGTGCCTTAATTAATGTTCAGAAGCCAATGTTTAAGGAGAAAGAAGTGGTTTAGTGAGACTTTTTCTGAAAATTGTAATTAATGTATTGAATTTGCATTGTATGAAATAAAACTATACATATTAAGAGTGTTTTAATTGCAAAATTAACGAAAATTTTATTTTTATAACTTTTTTTATAATTATTCGAACATCATTTAAGTACCGGTTAAGTAATAGTATGATCAATGCAAAATATTTATATTTTGTCACATCTATTATAAAAAAATTTACGCCGCGTATTGACAACTGGTTGAAATCCGTATTTTATTATTTTTTACCATTTTTATAAATATTTTATGTTGCTTTTGATGAATGTTTTGATCCCACTATCTTCGGCAAAAGAACACTAGAGAGCGCTTACTTTGGCAATAGTGCTGCCTCTATATTTCGCGCACGGTCCCTATAACAATCGACATTTTGGTTTCACAAGTTATACAATGTTAAATTGTATATTGCAGCTTGCAGTACGTTCATAAACATATGGGCCAGCGGCACCTTTTAGAATCTGTAGAACAACAGCTTGTAGATCAAAATTGAATGCCAAAATATTATTGTTACTTTTTGCAGCTTGATTGTCAACATCTCTGCGCAGATAATACACGAACGCACATCGCGGCAAAATTCCCGATACCATCCACACCATTTGGATGCTTGGCGGTCCACCACTGTACGTTTCACTAGGAGTTTTCTTCCGTGCATGACCTCTCTGTGGAATAGCTTACCACCGGCGATTTTTCCGGACCGATACGACTTAGGGACCTTCAAGAAAAGGGCTTACTCCTTTCTAAAAGGCCGGCAACGCACCTGCGATTCCCCTGGTGTTGCAGTTGTTCCTGGGCGGCGGTGGTCACTTACCATCAGGTGAGCCGTATGCTCGTTTGCCCCCTCTCCTATAAAAAAAATATAAGCATCATCATCTCATCTCTATGTATAAGATGCTTTTTATGAAGCTTTTTTTGAGAGTTTCTTGTTTCACTGCTACGTGATAATTCCGAATAAGATTCACATTTTTTACACAAATATTTTTTCGGGATATGAACCGCAACGGTGAGTTCACATTAATAAGAATCAGCGACGACGACACTGAAACTAGCGCCGATGGCGCCGAAACAAGCAACGACAGCGCCGAAACAAGCAACGACAGCGCCGAAACAAGCGACGACGGTGCCGAAACAAGCGACCACGGGGACGAAACAAGCGGCCGAGTATCGCACGTGTAAAAGTAACCTAAGCTGTACTGTAACCCACTGATATAGAATTTATATAGAACTTATCTATCCTTTTCCATTTCTTTGGCCGACTTTATTTTATCGCATATACGATTATGGAAACATTACGTAATTACTTTATTGATTTATCTAAGTGGCAGGAGACGTAACAAATTACGGTTTTGGTACCTTAGGCAAGTACTCTATTTTGTACAAAATACGGTTATAAATGTAGAGTAATTAATGCTAAAGTGGCAGTAGTCTTTTACATAGTAGAGCCACGCTGCAGATATATTATGGTTTAGGACCGGGATAGGACCACGTTCTCACAGAATACCAGCACAAAATAGTAGCTTAATGCTGCTGAGACCTTTTTATTGGAAACGAGGCATTCCATCTTAGTCCTCGGGGGTGACAACGCATCTGCATTTTGATTCTTAATCGAGGATTAATGTTACATTTACCATCAGGTGGACTTGTGCTCGTGTGTCACCCTTACTCTATAAAAAATATACGACACAAATATTTATTGTCATGAATTATTCAATTATCTATGACCACCGAGACAACATCTTATCTTTCACGCTATGTTTGATTACAGCTAAAGTGATTCCATCAGACCTTTGACTCGTCCACCTTGCATTTCTTTCCTGTCTGCAAATACAAGGTCATTGACTATCGATAGATAGTGCTATGCTAAAAATATTATAGACAAGGGTTTCCTCTTTGAAATCGACTTGAAGGCCACATTTATTGGGCGTAAACGACCGCATGGTTCAGTTGGCTGAGCGCCTAGCTACTGTGCCGCGGGACCTATGTTAGAATCCTAACCGAAACTACTAGTATCAATATCTTTTTTTTTTTATAATTGTTATTGGGGGTATTAATATAGTTTTCTCATCTGGTTGGGCTGTATAAATATATAAAAGAAAATGATAAATATACATAAATATATATTAAATACTCGTATAGTAAAATAAATAAACAATAACCCAACCAGACTAAAGCCCTCGGCAGAAGAGACCAAACAGCCGAGGAAAAGAGGAAAAGGGAAAGAAACTGGCGGACGATGCGGGCAATAATACTAACAATTATTATTATTATTGATCTTTAGCTCCACCTAACTCGCCACCTATCATTTCTTTCACAATTTTCCATTCAAACCAATATTTTTGACCATACGTGGTCTGTAGCTCGCTGCTCTTTGGACTCTGCCTAATCCCACGAGGGTTACCATATGTATGTATGTATGTATGTGAGATATATAGTTTAACTGTGTTTATTTCTATATCCAGTTGTTCATGCAGTCAATTAAGGTCCCGATTAAAAACCAGTACTGTGGTACCACAGATTATCATCGTGGCGGAATCCTTTTTGCTATCACACAACTGACAATGTACGATTTTTTATGTGTTGTAATTTTTTTGACAAATATTGACAATTATTAACGTGCTAGAGACTGACTTGACACTGGCAGAATTCTATCAAGAGAAGCCATAATTTAAAAGAAGAAGAAGAAGAACGTGGTAGAGCCATACTGCATGGACAACGTAGAGCCACACTGCAGCTATATTATGGTTGTAGCACATTCGTGCTTTGGGTTGGCTCGACCTGGGGAGGACCACGCTCTCAAAGAATATCTACACAATAGCAGCTTAATGCTGCTGTGTTTCGTATGGTGAGTATAGAAACCCGGAGACCCTTTTTACTGGTAACGAGGCATTGAATTTTAGTCCTCAGGAGTAACAACGCATTTTGATTATTAATCGAGGATAGATGATGATGGGCTACAGCATCCACTTACTATCAGGTGAAGTGTGTGCTCATTTTTCACCCTTATTTTATAAAATATGTTATAGAATGAGGGTGACCAACGAGCACACAGAATTATTATAAGAAGAATTATTACAAATGATTACATCTTAGTATTTCAAATCAAACTAGGAAAGCAAAGGTTGTATGCAGTGTGAGAACTCTGTAATGTCATCGGTTATCGTTAATTAACTGCTGATTGGATTAACGACAATTTTATATCGCACACACACGTAAGCTCATTACGGTAAGTGTAGTCTGTTTGTATAATGAAGAGACGTAGTTATGCAAAAAGGAATCAGCCAAAAGTGCTGCTCTTAAGATATTGCTGTTTAAATATTAATTTAGGCATCGCAATATATTTATGAAAATTTTATGTATGTACATAAAAACATGAATAGCTTTGATAAGAGTTAATACACAATAAATATTAATACACACGTGATGAGAAAACTTTGTACCCCTTTTTAATCATATTGCACGCATTGAGTGGAGATGTGAGATGGGAGATGTGAGAGAGGAGTGTGAGATTTGGCATAGTTAAAGTTTGTAATGGAGAAGGAGTGTAGTACTCTCAAATTTATTAAAAACTAGCGATCCGCACGCGCTACGCACGAGTGATACCGGGTCCAATTGTGAATATAAACCATCCAGAGACCCATTCAAACACACACAAAAATTTCATCAGAATCGATCGAGCCGATTTCAAGTTTTAGCGAGACTAACGGACAGCAATTGATTTTTGTTTAAAGAGATATGTGTACAAATACAGTAAAAAATATTTCCTTTTTGGTTTGTCTGGAAGATATTGATGTATAGCAATAAGACCGCCTTTTGTTTTTGTCTGTTTGTTTCTTCTTGAAGAATCAAAATGTGCATCACACCCATAAAATGGAGATATGCATTGTCAGTTGTTAACACTAAGTCGAAATACCTTTTTTTATTTACAATAAAACATTACCTTCAAACTAAGAACTTCTCCTGTATCGGGGGGCAGTTTTCATACATAAATTTCACAAGGACAAACATCCAGACCCCGGAACAATTATTTGTAGCCCATACAAAAACTTGTTCCGTGAGAATTTTGAACCCGCGGCCCTTAGCACTGCAACTCATTGCTAAGCGGCTGCGCCACGGAGCCGCCATACCACTAAGAGACTTTGGTTCAAATTACACATCATAAGCAGTATTGTGCTGATACTTAACGTTAAAAGGCTAATGCTAAGGTTACCGTTAAAGGCGCCTGAAGGAAATTAAATACGTAATGGGCAACAGCAGCTGTTTGATAACAACTCGTTGATATATCGGTAATTAAAGAGTATGTTAGGGCTGAATCTGAATGACAGGTTGAGAAATTGTGTGATAGGAGAAAAGTGTGGTTTGCAAGATGATGTTGTGACCAGGATTAAGAAAGGAAAAGGAAAAGGAAACTGCTTCGGTGGTTTGGCCATATAGAAAAAATGAACGAGGAAAGAATGACAAAGCAAATTTATGTTGCAGAAGTGAACGGAAGAGTCCGGAAAGGACGCCCTAGACGAAAGTTTATCGATCGAATTGGCGATATATTGAAAATGGGCCAGATTAAGAGCACCCTTAACCGACAAGCATGTATGCGTAGGTATATGGATGTAAAGGAGGCGAGAGAGGTGTGTCAGGATTGTACCAAATGGAAGTCAGTAGTCTCTGCCTACTCCTCTGGGTGACAGGCTTGAGTGTTTATGTTATGTTATGTTATGGTTTTCATTGATATACGTACTACTGCCACGTTGCAGCTATATTATGGTTGTATCACGAATGAATCGGTTTGACCACAGAATAAATAATAGTACAAGGTTTGACCGGGGGCAAGATTCATATCGCCCCTAGTGCCACAGCCACTCCTATAGCCCCACTGCTGAGCATAGGGCTCCACCCATTTTTGAGAGGGTTTTAGGGCAAGGAAATAACAGCCGCACTGCCCCAATGCGTGTTGGCTAACTTCACATGTCTTCGAAATATTTTTTTTCTTATTTCTCAGACATGCAGGTTTTCTCACGATGCTTTTCTTCACCGCCGAGCACGTTGTAAATCAGCACTTAAAATTGTAATTAACAATTTCATTGTTGCCGGCAGGATCGAACCCGGTAGCTCGCGTACTATGAAATTTAATAGCGAACGCTGAGCTACCACTCCTATAGATTACCAGCGTGAAATTAATGCTTAATGCTTTGTTTTGTATAGTTTGTGTAGAGAACCGGACACCTTTTATACTGTAAACGATCCATTCTATCTTAGTCCCCAGCGGTGACAACGCAACTGCGTTTTGATTCCTAATCAATAATATATGTAGATGTCTATCGGCCACAGTATCCACTTACCATCGGGAGTACTGTGTGCTCGTTTGTCACCCTTATTCTATAAAAAAAATCGCCTATGTCCTTGTTATTAACAACTGACCACAACTGACTCGATTAATAATTAATGAGCATTTTGATTCTTAATCGAGAATCAATGCCAGTGTCTACGGGTCACAAAGTTTATTTAGATGGACTGTGTTCTTTAATCACCTATTCGTCTATAAAAAGCAATACAATTAATTACCTTCCCGATCAATCTAGTGAGAACCGGACATGTCTACGTTGCAAAGGGTCCTGTAGGTTATTATTTTTACCACGATTTTATTAACTCGCTTTCGTGTACGTCTGTTCGGGTCGAATTTAGTAATTGATTTTAAACTAACTTCCCGATGAGGTAGACTTGAATTTTGAACATAGCTCAGAATCGGATGACTATTATACCTTTAGAAAGGATGATATTTTTGATTTGTATTGTGCGTGAAGAAACTTTTTGTATATTTATAACTCATTTATTGTTGGCGTATATGACATACATTATATCTATACTACTATACATATAATTAAAATTTATGTGTAATATCAACAAACCTGCTTTAGATGTTGGGGTTGTTTGCATTCTATTGAGATATAAATAATCATTTTTAAATTTTTTGTCTGTATTTCTAATCTTCGGAATGGCGAAGTGGTTTAGGTTTAGGTTTAATCTCAATTTTTTAAACCGAAAAATTTATAAAATAAATTTCCTTTGAATATCTTAAATATATAAATAACGCAACAATAATAGATCATACCCAGGCAAAGCCAGGCGCGTTACTAGTTACTAGCCTCTCAAGAGTTTTCCAAACAGAGTTTGGAGTTAAAAATTTGGCGGTGTTTCAGGCCCGTGCCTCAAAAAGCAAATAAAGCCGTTAGATCTGTGACCTATTCCTCTCCGCTCGTGAAGTATTGCCCTCCTATCGGACTATGAGAGTGAGGGAACAGAGAGTGCCCCAGTGCTCTTATTTACACAATTGCACTATAATCATGTTCTGCGCAGATGGCTAGTCTCCGTTAAGATTGGCAGACGTGACTGAAATTCAGTGTGGATGGGATTTTGTTTTTAGAAACTTTATCTCCACACTAAAATTTTCTCCTGTATCGTGGGGGCAGTTTACATACATAAATTTCACAAGGACAAACATCCAGACCCGGAACAATTATTTGTAGGCCATACAAATACTTGTTCCGTGCGGGATTCGAACCCGCGGCACTAACCGCTGCAACTCATTGCTAAGCCACTTAGCCACGGAGCCGTCGATCTCGTATTATGGATATCATGAATACCGGTTACCATCCTCATCGTAAGTCCAAAAGGTTTTATGAAGACTTTCATCCATTACAGCCTATAAAAATCCACTGCTGAACCTAAGGCTCTCCCATAGATTGCTTCACAGGTAGGATTTGCCATACTTGCCACGGTTGGCAGGTGGGTTTGCAACTTCAGTTTTTTATTATTTTGAGTTCTCTCTCAGGAAGATGCTGTTGCTCATCTTTTGTTTTAGTTTCCCTCTGTCGCCTCTTACGACACTCACGGGAACATAGGCCTCCACCATAGATTGCCTTATTGAGGGATATTTGCTATAGTTGCCACGCTTGGCAAGTGGGTTGGCAACCGAATTTTTATTTTTAGCTCATCTCTTGCTTTGTTTCCCTCTTGACACCCACGGGATGATATGCGGCAGTGGATATTCAAACACTGCCTCTACACGGTTATGAAGACTTACAGTTAGCCATATATACATAACAATGCCCGCAGGCACGACCGTGTAGGACTCCCTTTCTGGCAACGAGGTCGTCTGGTTAAGTGATACTCTGTTTCCGTCGACAATTAGCAGTGCTTGCACTGATGTGTTCCGGTATGAAGGGTGTAGAGGACCAGTACGGCTCCATAACGCAGTGGCTTAGCATTGAGTTGCAGCGCTAAGGGCCGCGGGTTTGAATTCCGCACGGAACATGTATTTGTATGGCCTACAAATAATTGTTCCGGGTCTGGATGTTTGTCTTTGTGAAATTTATGTATGTAAGCTGCCACCACGGTATGATTGAGTAGTTCGTAAGAGAATCCACTAGCCTATGACCCCGTAGGATGATGGAGATGAGCAGCAGCGTCTTCCTGATAAAAGCTCAAAATAGTGAAAAAACTACGGATGCCAATTTGCCTGACAAGCGTGGCAATGACAGATATCCCTTTTATGCGGCAATCTATTGGGAGGAGTGAGTGGGAGGTTAGGCTATATTCGGCAGCGGACTTTTGATAGTTTGCAATGAATGAATGAAATATCTCTATGTAATAACATCGACATCACTGCCTTATGTTGAGCTGAGGACGTTATTTTGATGCCATTATGATGAGATGAATGACCATTTTTATTTTTCGTGCCTGTCTGGGTCAATGTTCGGAATGGCTAACTCGATTCTAATGATACTTCACGAACAGATAGAGAGCAATGACAGAAGTGATCCAAGGGCGTCGCCAGTTGATGGTCTAGGGTGGGGGGGGGCAAGTTAAATAGAGGATGGGAAAGTTTAGATCCAAGAGTACATGAAGTTTTACACTTCTATTGCGAGTGTTACCTCTACGGCGATTGTAATAAGAACGGTACAAATTCCAATTTGTAAAACTACGAGCTCTAGACTACAATTTTTTGTGTCTCTACGGGGGGGGGGGCAACTGCCCCTCCCTGCTGCCCCTTTGGCAACACCCTTGGAGTGATCTAGGCTATATTTATTCCAAAATTTGGAGATTATTTTTGGAAAAAGTAAAAGTTGGTAAAATAAATCGTCTTTGATTATCTTAAATCTGAAAAACGCCAGATTAATAGATCATATCCGGGCGAAGTCGGGGCGGGTCACTTGTTAAAAATATAAATGATCGCTTAAAAAAATCATAAAATAAAATTTTAAATACACTTTATTACGCAATAATATGACAATGCGCACGCAGTTTCAAGATATCAAGGATTTAAGTCTAATCTAGATTATTTAAGCACCTGAGCGATCTAGATTTTAAAATTACACGAGCGTGACATAATGTGTGATATTGAGTTGTAAGATAGTGATTGGGGCATGTGGCAACAGATGTTAACTGGGGGACCTATGTGGGTTGTGACTACCCTCCACAATTTTTTTTAAAAGTGATAAACTTATTTAGAAACGTTGTGATTTTAAACTCGATGAAACGAAAAAGCGACGCTAAAAAGAGATAAACATATACATCTTTAGGATTTAGCCTGCGAGAGAATGAGATAGAACAGTATACAGTATTTCACAGTGTATATACACAGTGTTTCACTTCTACCGCGTGTGAACTGCACACATGTTTTTTTAATTATAATTTTGCTCTTTACTCAAAACTTAAAAGAGATTCATATTGTGATGACACAATGGCATGGCGAGAAAGCTATCGCCTTACCATCTGTACGTAACCTCCTGATTATTAACGAACCGGACACTGATGAACGACATACGTTGGTAAATTATACTAGAACGCCGATCCTTCAACTTTGTATATTATGTATATGTAGAATCATCATCATCATCATCATCATCATTACAGCCCACCTCAAAGTCACTGCTAAATATAGACCCCCAAGGAATATCTCATCATCATCACAATAAAGTGAGACTATATTTTTTTATAGGATAATGGTGACAAACGAGCACACAGTCCACCTGATGGTAAGTGGTTGCTGTGGACTATAGACATCTACATCAATCCTCGATTACACATCAAAATGCAGATGCGTTGTCACCCGTGAGGACTAAGATGGAATGCCTCGTTTCCAGTAAAAGGTCTCCGGTTCTCTACACTGCTACCTTACAACACAGTAGCCTTAAGCTGCTATTTTACGCTGGTATTCTGTGAAAGCGTGGTCCTACCCCGGTCGAGCCGACCCATTCGTGCTAATATAGCTGCAGCGTGGCTCTACCACCAAAAATGTGATTTTATTACCTCTGCATTGGCCGGGAAGTTAGAGTATTATCTAAGATACTGCTTTACCGATGTACGTATCAGTTAGAGGTTACAAAATATTTATTTTTCTTTTGTATTCTCATATCAATATCAATATCATATCACAGAAATATATAGTCATACTATCTCTGCATTACCCCAAGGAAGACTGGTAGAGAATGCCTCAGGCATTAAGTCCGCCTATCCCTAACACGTGTGTTGTTTGTGTAAGTGTTAAGTACCTGCATCCATCGACTTCCTGGATCTCTAAACAGGTCTTCACTTCATCTATAGCTTACTGTTTCGAGCCACATATCCGGCCCGGAATACCACCGTAAAATACCAGGCTAACGCTGTTGTTTCGTATGGTGAGTGATGTGAACCGGAGATCCTTTTTAATCGACTAAAAAAAGGAGAGGTTTATTAATGTATGTTCGGGCATAACTTCTTCGTTTTTGAACCGACTTAAATGATTCTTCCTGAAGGTTATATATATAGGACTACCATATAGTTAAAATTTAAAAGAAAATTTCAACCTAATGGTGGAAAAGTAGGGGAAGAAGTTTATAATGTAACTATTTAGACCACATTCTAGTTGTTGCCTTGAACTTGTGATATATATTCCTTAGTTTACTCAAAAGCTAAACAAATAAAATTAAAAAAATATTTTCTATTTTGTTCACATTTAGTGAAAATTAAATTGGAACCAAAAAAGAAGATGAGTTTATAACAGGAACTGACGCTATAACTAAAACATAAAATATTATTTTTGTTTTTTTTTTTCATATTCTTACATTGTCATCCAATTCTGAGCTATGTTCAACATTTCAAGTCTCTAGCTCATCGGGAAGTTAGTTTAAAATCAATGACTAAATTCGATCCGAACGAAAGAAAGATAATAAAAAAACGACATGGTGAAAAGTACAAAAATTCACCATGGCCAGTTATTATACAGGCGACCTATGGATGTATATATCTTACAGTGGGTACATTGATCAGCGTTATAAATGGGCAAGACGATGGATCCACCCGGACTACTAGGCGGAAGAAGGGCATTTTTTATGGGATAAGAGTGGCAAACGAGCACACCGTCCACCTGATCTTAAATGGATGCTGTGGCCTATAGACATCTACATCTATCCTCGATTTTGAACCAAAATGCAGATGCGTTGTTACCCCTGAGGACTTAGATGGAATGCCTCGTTTCCAGTAAAATGGGTCTCCGGTTCTCTACACTCACCATACGAAACATAGTAGCATAGCATTTGATGAAATTATCATCATCGTTTTTATTAAATAAGATGTCCTGACTCTGTCTTCATATCGTCATTTAGTTCTTAATTTAAATTGCTAAACGGTTGCAGGGCAAAGGTCGGGTATTTTAATATTATCAATATGTGGGTGTGATCTCTATAGTTATATGCTTAGGTTTTATGCTTTATCAAAATATAATAATTACTATATATAAAAGTGAGTATATTATTATATATCTCTGATTTATGTAATAAAATAAGTTATTTAGCATTTAACTGTGATTAGAAAAAAGAATAATGCAAAATCGTACTGGCTGAAAATTGACAAAAAACTTCAATGAATGAAACAACATTCGTCGATTTATTATAATTGTTTTAAATTGTAACGAAAAACGATTTTTAAATAAACTATAAATCCAAATTCATATGTCGTGTTATTTATCACCTGTGAATCATAATCTATAAAATTAATTAAACTGTTATCAGGTCAATATCGGTTATAAACCGGTTTTCACGTGAAAAGTACAAAAGATATTTTTATTTCGCAGGTAATTTCGCATCGCGTATTTAATTAATCACGTGTTTCTCACCTCACTCGGTAGCAGAACCCTAATTTTTATCTAAATCACTTGTCTACCACGCGAGACGTCAATGTTTATAATAAATATGTGATAAATGTTTTATTACATATATCCAATGTGTTGCCATTTAACTTAAGCATATCATTCGAACTCGCGGCAACGGACGGACAGGAGAGAAATTATTTATTTAAAAAAGTAGTGCCGCAATCGAAAAAGGAAGTGTTTACAAATCGCAACAAAGATGGCGCGGTCAATGTTTTTATTTTCGGTGAGTGCACTTCCAAAGATTCCCTTGATGTTTATTGTTTTGAATAAGACTGTTTCTAAGTGAACGTTTATCAGTTGTTGGTTGCTAGTTCTGTTTAACGGCTCATCTTATTACACATTAGAATTGAATTCTTGTCCATGTTTGAAAATATATTTAAAGTTTGTGAATTTGTTACAACTTTTTTTTTATAAGAGGGGCAAACGACCATGCGGCTCATGAACAATTGCAACACCAAAGAATCGCAAGTGCGTTTGCGGCCTTTTAAAAAAGAGTAGGGTCTTTTTTTGAAGGTCCCTAAATTGTATCGGTCCGGAAAAATCGCTGGTGGTAGTCGATTCTACAAGGACGTTGTGCGAGAAAGAAAACTTCTGATGAATCGCACAGTGGTGGACCGCCAATCATCCAGATGGTATGGATCGAATCGCGATTTTAGTCGCGATGTATATTGTTCGAATAACTCACTAAAATGTTTTAAGCTAAATTACTTAATTCAATAGGTTAAAATTAAAAATATTTTTAAAATTAAATTCTATTTTTAACGCAAACCTAAAACTAAATCCTCGTGTGGAAGTGTTCAAAAAAAAACAAACGCAAATACCTCAAATTTTTCAAATTTCAAGGCTTTCTGTATGTTGACTAATAAAATATGTGATATATTTGATTAGAGCTTATTTACGGTAGCTACCTTTTACAATGCCATAGATTGGCAGAGAATGTCATGACTTATAAGTCCGGCCTTTGTGCACAAGATGACCACAAAAGAAAAATAAAATGTTTGATATGGATTTCTTTGCATAGTAAAAAAATATAATATACATTAAAAATATAGTGAAATTATCAATTTCATCGGTGCCGGCTCAGATCGAACTCTGTCTGCTCGCGTAATATGATTTTTTTAAAGCAAGCGCATATTCCCTAAATTTCCACGGCTTAATAATTCATTTTTATTAAATAAATAAAATTAAACAATTTAAAAAATTTACAAAATTTGTCAATAAACAAGTTTCAATGTTTTATTAAAGAAAGATTGTACAAAAAGGGTTATTATAATATTAAAGAATACATAAATGAAAAAAAAACCTCTGGGAATGAGGTGATCGCCACCATGCTGGTTCTATTAAAATTCATTTAAAATTTGTACAAACAAAATTATTGTAAAATGAAATATGTTTAAAAATAAAGTCCCGCTGGGTTTCTTGCTGGTTCTTCCCAGGACAGAGGTATTTTCCGAACCAGTGGTAAATAAGTGGTAAATAAATAAAAAAATTACTTTCAATAACTATTATGTAATAATTTATATTGAATAAAAAATATTCTATTCTATTCTAAATTTTGAATAAAAATTCTTTTATGGATTTTATCGCGTTTAATTTACTTATTTTTAGTTCCCGACGTTTCCCTGTAACCATGGGTGCTGCAAAGCACCCGAAACGTTGATAAAATCCGTAAAAATAGTTTTATTCAATGTGTGGTGTTCGCATAATTATAAGAAATCATTAATTTCAATTTAATTTAAATCAACCAAATTTTAATGTGGCTAACATAACGCATTCCGAAACGTCATCATAAAATAATAATAATAAATAAATATTTATTTCAAAACAATGGGTACATTATATTATATTAGTGACCGGAGCGCCCTTTTAAGCTAATGAGCCTGTATCAGGGAGCAACGCTCTTCCATTAATTCAGGTCGTTTTAGAAGAATGTACAGTTTAAAAATAACAAATTTTGGAGTTACATGATTTTGAAGTGGCACGTTTAAAAGATAACAATGAAAATAATTATTCTAATATAGTTCCAATATAAAACTAATTCTACAAGTATCAGGTAACACTAACACTACAGCTATCAGGTTGATTTTCCTTTTTTAACTTTATTTTAACTTTTTAGCGTGCATAAGTGCGCGCGTGTGTGTGTGTGTGTGTGTGTGTGTGTGTGTGTGTGTGTGTGTGTGTGTGTGTGTGTGTGCGTGTGTGTGTGTGTATGTGCGTGTATGTATGTGAGTGTCTGTATGTGTTTTTGTTACTATTTAATTTTAACTACTAATGCCTCTAGATCATCATAGGTTTTATCTTCCAAGCATAACTGTAAGCACCTCTTACAGTCGCGATATGTTGTAGTATATAAGTTTAGGCTTTTATTAATCATTTTGTAGAGGTAGACCGAACGAGCTTTATATTGTCTTGAAGCAAAATAGAATTACATTTGACGGTTTCCAGCTTATGCCGTCTTCCTGCAGCATTAGTGGCATCAAATTTCAGGGTTTTGTGTTACTCAAATTGTTTGAATAATGTAAAGCTTTCTAATTGAAGGTAGTTTGATAAAGTTTATCAGTTGAAAACATTTGTTTTTAAAATACATGACCTTTATCAAACCACGTTGTGCACGTTCCGCCTCAAGAAAGCGCGTCTTGGCTGCACCTCTCCATACAGGCAAGCAGTAAGCAAGAACAGACTGTACTAGGGATACATATATTTCTCTTAGAAGACACTTGTCCCCAATCTCCGTTTCTAAATCCGTCTTAGGTTTTTCTTTTCTGTTTAAATCCGTCTTAGGTACCGCATATCTCAACATCTTAAAATCGACTTACTCTCAGACGAACTGTTCGTTCGTGTGGATACTGTACAACGTAGTCCTTTTACCCGGGGGTATTATACACCTACTACAACACTAGTGACAAACTAGCATAGAGTCCACTTGATGATTAATGAATGCTCTAACCCATAGACACATCCTGACACAGACCTACCTATCTTTCTACGACTAAGATTAAGACAGGCAATCTATGGGGGAGACCTGTGTTCAGTGGCTTAGCAATGAGTTTCAGCGCTGAGGACCGCGGGTTCGAACCCCACACGGAAGAAGTATTTGTACCACCTTCAAATAATTGTTCCAGCTCTGGATGATTGTCCTTGTGCAATTTGTGTGTGTAAACTGCCCTCACGAGGAAACACTTTCATTTATTAGAGTCGATTAAAGTCGACTTCTGAATAAAGACCTCCTTATAGATTTCCTCATAAGGGAAATATTTGCCATAGCTTTCACTAAGGCGGTTTGACAACCGTAGTTTTATATTTTCTAGTTACTATTAGGAAGACGCTGCTGCCCATCTGGTTTCTTTTTCTCTCTCGCCTCTTACGACTCCCTCGGGACGAAGGGTAGTGGATAATTTTACATTGTCACTACACAGTTGTGGAAACACTTTGTTTTCAATAAAAAATCCCATTTTACAGTAATGAGAGCAAAATATTTACTAAACAGAGTAACAAATGAGCTCCCAGTCCAATGAGCACCATAGTGATGTTATGGTTACGAATTGATAGGAAAAAACATGCTCGTACAGAATACCAGCCTGAAATAGCAGCACAATGTTGCTGTTTCAAGTATGGTGATTGATGAGGTCCGGAGGCCCTTTTTACTGGTAACGTAAGCCCTACCACTTGGGTGAAACCGCCGGCACTTGTCGCCTCACGGCCAATGCCACCCTCCCAGGCCCTCAAGCCAAAGCCCGTCCAACAAGGCTCGTCTTCCTTTGCCGCTGACGTCTCTCTAGTTTGCGGCTTTATTAGCAACATTAACGTGCAGAATTATCTTCTTTGGCCCGCAAACTCCGCGAAGCCCTTAGGACAAGCTCAACGCTACGATTGAGCACATAGGACTTATCGACGCAATCTGTTCTTTCCAGTGCGCCTAACCACTTCATAATTAATACCATAATGGCAGTATAACCGTTAGGAGGAACTAAGCCACGCTCTCTGACTGTCGCGTTCTTTAACGCGAACGGCCTCAGAGACCAAAAAGACGAGATCGTGCTCTTCCACGATGTAGACATCATGCTAGTGCAAGATACCTTCTTGAAGCCTAGCGATCGCGATCCTAAGATCGCAAATTACACCTTAGTTAGAAATTATAGGTTGACCAGCCGTAGAGGCGCACTGCGTACCGATCGACACTCCCCCGTTTAATTAACATAGAAGTTTCTATATGTAAAGTAGCCCTCTCTGGCCATCCGCCACTTACCATAGTTTCGGCGTATCAACCGCCGCTCAAATAAAAAAAAATGGCCAGAAGAGGCCAATGAGGCGATTAGCGCCCTATCGACCCACTTCACCTCTACAGTTGAAGAATAATTTCATAAGGTTCGTGTGTCGAGCAACCGACACTTGAAACTTTCAAGTGATATTCGACAGCTCATAAGAGCGAAAAACGCGGCCCAAAGACAATACGATCACTATCGTACAATAGACAACAAATTTCGACTGCGCAACCTCCAAAACGAGGTGAAACAGCTCCTTACCGAATTTAGACATAATAAGAAGGATAATCTGCTGGAGGATATCGAGCCATCTCAAAATGCCTTTTGGCAGTTGACTCGAGCTCTGAAAGCAGAACAGTCCTCACCTATGCCGCCTCTCACTAGGCCAGGAAACCCTGATCTTGCCATTGACGACTCTGAAAAGGCTGAATGCCTCGTGGACAGTTTAGAGAGCCAATGTCCTCCCTCTAGCGATATATCCCACTCACCTTGCAGAGGTCGAA
Organism: Parnassius orleans; assembly: GCA_029286625.1. Taxonomy (NCBI): domain Eukaryota; kingdom Metazoa; phylum Arthropoda; class Insecta; order Lepidoptera; family Papilionidae; genus Parnassius; species Parnassius orleans. The sequence goes on from JAGSMP010000225.1 coordinate 235,743, forward strand.
GCGGAAGTCGAGCGTAAGTCTGCACTACCAGCTGCGGGCGACCCCTTAGATCCTGTGACACTCGACGAAGTCACAAAAGTAATAAAAAGCCTCAAAAGAAATCAGCACACGGCCCCAATGGTATAGCAACAGGGTACTGAAATCGCTCTCCACGCCGCTCGTATGCCTCCTAGTAGGCATTTTAACGCTCTTCTTTCCAGCTGATCCTTACCGGATGCCTGGAAAGAGGCAGAAACCAGGAAACCGCGCAACAGCCTCCAGTTACAGACCAATGAGTCTCCGCAGCACACTGGGGAAAGTTTATAAGCGACTCATATTGAATTGCCTTCGTAAACACGTCTTCGCTAACAAGCTTGTTCCAGATGAGAAGTTCGGCTTTAGACCTAAACACTCGTGCACAAATTATTTACATCGCCTTAGAGTACATTCTGAAAGGCTTCAACCTCCCGAAAAGAGCCACAGGACCACTAGCACCTGCACCCTCTTCTTCGATGTCACAAAAGCGTTCGAAAAAGTATGGCACGACGGCTTTGCTCTACAAGCTGTACAAACTCAACGTGCCAGATAGGCTCACTCACACCATCATAGCCTTTCTTGCCAATCGCTACTTCCGTTATCGAATAGAGGACCCGCTCTACAAAACGCCTCCTCAAGGCTGGAGTCCCTTAGGGCTCTATCCTCTCCCCACTCCTCTTTACACTCTTCACGGGTGACATCCCTAAATACCCAGTAGTTAAGACTGCTCTTTCTCGCTTTTAGTTAACACGGCACTTTTCGTTGCCCATCATAACAAAAGGATTATCACCAAGATGCTCCAAACAGCCGTCAACCGCTTAGGCAAATCCTGAGAAAAGTGTAGCAATATATTTTCAAAGGAACCCTTCGCTAAATTGTCAAAAAATCCCAATAAATCGATAAGTACGATGACCCTATTCGGCCGCCAGATCCCTGGCAATCAACGGCAAAATACCTACCAGTCACATTCGACCATGGCATGACCTTCGCGAAACACATTCGCACTGTCCACAATCGTGCCGAATTCGTCACCAGTCGCCTCCACCCGCTAGTTAACAGCAAGAGCAAACTGTCCTTAAGACACAAGCTTCATCTTTACAAAGCGTGCGTAAGACCCATCATTTCGTAGGCAAGCGTAGTTTTCGTGCACGCGGCTCATCGAAACTTGTACGACCTCCAAGTTGTCCAAAATAGATTCATTCGCATAGCTACCGGAGCTCGGTACTACTAGTGGAACTCCGACTTGCACAGAGACTGTCAACTTCCGACGATCTCTGAATATTTCAAGGAAATGTCTCGGCGCTATTTCAAGAGGGCCGAGACCCATCCAAACCCACTAGTCGTAAACGCAGCCACCTAATCTCCAACTCCGAACGTTACGGAAAGCCTGCGAAGGCACCGTAACGTTCTAATCGAACCTCCCGTTCCGCTAGATTCCAACGACCCAAATGTCACCGGCCAGTCACACACAAACACTACACAACCAGCTAGTGCCACAAACACTGTTAGGACAACGGATGTGACGCAGCGATTCCGCAGATGGGCGCGCCGCACGTCTCTGCACACCGCGTACACACCGTAAATCTGCGTCCCTGGCTGGTTCTCACCGCCCAGAACATTGAATGATACGAGTTAACCGTTAGAGCCGGGGTCCGCCACCCCATGCTCGGACGACCGTTAGATCACTACCTACGTGTACTGTACACTGTCCTAGGAGTCATCGTTACGCAAGTAACGATATGGTGAGGATTTTCGAAGTATATCACGTTGGTATTCTATCCGAGCATGGATTTTCCTCAGGCGAGCCGTCCCATTCGTGCTGCAGCAATAATATAGCTGTAGCGTGGCTCGACAATAATTAATCTCTCTTTATCTATAGAGTAAGTAATGTCCTCCAGACCGAATTTCGGTCACGGCGGTCTGTCTCAACGGAGACTAGCCATCAGTGCAGGACAGGATTACAGTGCCCAAGTGTATGCGCAAGCACAGGTGCACTGTCTATTCCCTCACTCTCACAGTCCGATGGGACGGTAAGCCGACACGACCGGAGAGAGATCAGGCGCAGGACCAACGGCTTTACGTGCTTTCCGAGGCACGGGGGTGAGACACCGCCAACTTCCTGACTCCGGGCAGCTATTGAGAATTTCTTGATGGAAAAACTCGATAACTGTTTTTTTTGCCCGACCCGGGATTCGAACCCGGGACCTCATGATCAGCAGTCGTACTACTACAACCACTAGACCAACGAGGCAGTAAATAATAAATAATTAATAAAAAAATTGCAAAATGGGGTAAAAAGGGGATTTCAATATCATCCTATGATAGAATGTCCTCATGTTAGTCTATAAGATCCGTCAGTGAGACTTAAAGTAAAAAGTAACATCCTATTAATAGTGCTAGAGCCACGCAGCAGCATTTGCTGTCGCACGGATGGACCGAACCGGGAAAAACCATGACCTCACAGAATACTAGAGTGAAGTAGAAGTTTTACTACTGCGTTTTGCATGGTAAGTGCAGGCGGCCGCAGGCTCATCCAAAGCCTCGCTTAAGAAGAGTAGTTTAGCTTGGGCGTAAATGCTCATTGAGGGATTCTCTATTACCAGAGGGGTGCTGGTAAATTAAAATAACTATTTAAATAGTTAGTGATGGTCCTGAAATCACGAAAGAATGACCTGTCCATTCTTTGGCTGCGTATAGACTGCGACGGTCATCCTCGCGTCTACGGGTGACTATAATTTTCACACAATTCCAAATGACTACAGACTCTTTGATACAACAAACCCCATCCGTAGAGATCGTGATCTTTGGCGATTTTAACATCCGCTACGCTGAATGGCTTGGTTCACATTTAACAGATCATGCGGGAAGATCTGTTTACGAATTTGCCTTGGCGTATAGTCTGATACAAGTGGTTACTTTACCTACGCCTATTCCAGATGTAGAGGATAATGTACCTACCCTGTTGGAACTTCTGCTGACCTCTTATCCAGACGGATATCTGGTCTTCGTCGACGCCTCTCTCGGCTCTTTGGGCCATTGTCTTATCCGGAGTATGGTGTCACTCACGCTTCCATTGCATTTGCGTCCTCCAGGCTGCCGCCATGTATGGTACTATATGTCGGCTGATTGGGTCTGGATACGGTTTTTTGTATCCTACCCTTGGGGGCAATCCAATCTCAACGTTATTGCTGATTCTGTCACTGATGTGGTACTTCAGGGAATGGAATTTTTGATTCCATCATTTGTGGTGCCCATCGGAGGTAGATCCCAGCCATGGTTTGGTCGCTTCTGCAAAACTGCGTCACGCCATAAGCAGGAGTAGGAGGACCGCACCGAAATCCCGGGATACTTAGCTTGCCAGTGCTCTTAAAAAGAAGTATAATTCCGCTTCTGGGTCCCTCAAAAGAGTAATTGCCGAGGCAAGGTCAGAGCACGTCGGCAGAATTGGCCAGAAACTACTTCGCCTTCCTTCGGGAACCCATGCATTCTGGTCTCTAGCCAAGGCTCTCCAAGGGAACTTCTATCAACCATCTTCCATCTCTGCACATGCCGTAAAGGAGAAACCCAATTTTTTAGGCTCCCTTTCTGCTAGAGTAAAGCTTTTTTTAAAGAATATTTTTACGTGGTAAAGCCTCGCTGCAGCTATATATGCCTGCGGCACGAATGAGTCGGCTCGACCGGGGTAGGACCACGTTTCCACAAAATACCAGTGTGAAACAGCAGAATAATGCTGCTGTGTTTCGTATGGTGAGTGTGGAGAACCGGAGACCCATTTTAATGGTCTTAGTCGTCTACGTCTTATTACTCAGGGGTGACAACGCGTCTACATTTTGATTCGGAAACGAGGGTATATTAGATGTCTATGGGCCACAACATTTACTTACCAACAGGTAGACTGTGTGCTCGCTTGTCAGCCTTATTCTATAAAAAATATAACGTATCAGTGTTCAATAAAGAAGGTCGTTTCTTTGCTTCTTCACTGAAATATCACACACCCCTACAATTCACACAGTCACTACTGTCATAGAGATATACCGGTGTATTATTGGTGCGGTGTAATTATTACATTACATTGGAAAAAAATCCAGAGACGAGTTCACAAGCATTTTACGTAGGCGAATGTACTGAAAGTACTTTATATACTCATTGTAAACAATACACGTCATGGGCGACCTAAATAGTAACAATTTTCACAATAACCTATATTCGGGAATAACAACAGTGTCCCAGTTTAGCTCGAGTGCGTTTTTATCATAATCGATTACTCTATTGTTTTATCTAGTAAAATTAAATTGTTTTGATACGATACTGGGGCGGCTATGCTTATATTTATTTTTAGGATACGTCCCTGTTTGTATCGGCAATAGTAGTAAAATGTCCTCGCATTTTAGACACTCAAATAATTTTCTTTAATTTGACATATTAATCAAATTTATATTTTTGTTCTTATTTACTCGTACATTTTTTTATAGAATAAGTCGATATACAAGTACAAAATCCACCTGATGCTAAGTAGGTGCGGTGGCTTATAGACATCTATTTCTATCATCGATTAAGAATCAAAATGCAGATACGTTGTCACACCTGAGGACTAAGGTCATTTTTATATAATAGGGTTGATCTTGGTTCTACTACGTATATTGTATTATTATTATATATAAAATTATTATTATAAACTTTATATAATTATTATAATAAACAATAGTACAAGAACAGAAGGATCACTCTCTGATAGCAAACTTGCGAGTTTAAACCTAGTTACAACGTAGCTAATGTTTATAATACTTTGCACGCCTCGGAAGCGACTTTCGTGAAATTAGCCTAAGTCGTAACAAAAATTAATGCGGCGCGCGTATTAAATCAAATTGGAAAAAAAAACCTTACGTTCGCGTGCGAGTGTCTGTATCACTTAGCCCGTTACGCGCCTTTGTTAAGGCCGCCCCTGCTGTAGGGTTAGGTGTTGTGAAAAAAGAAATTGAATCCTTTGATATTAGTTGGTATATAGTAGAACACACCGAGGTGTTATCCAATGTATTAGTATTTTTTATTTTTTTATTTTGTTAAAAAAAACGTTAACCCCACACTAGGATTTTAGCAATTATTTGTAGGCCATACAAATACTTGTTCCGTGCGGGATTTGAACCCGCGGCCCCAGCGTTGCAACTCATTCCTAAGCCACTGCGCCACGGAGCCGTCAATCTGTTGATAATAATTTTTTTTTTATTATCAACAGATTGACGGTTTAATGTGAGGAAGATTAATATGCAACATCGAGGAAAATTAAGATTACAACAACGTGAACGTCTATGAAACTCAGATAATTTACCTACTTACCATTTTTAACCAACTTCAAAAGGTACGCAATTCGACTGTATTTTTTTATGTGTGTTACCTCAGAACTTTTTTTCTAGGTGAATCGATTTAAATGATTCTATTTTTATTTGAAAGCTGATGCTTATAATTTATTCATCCCATATAAATTTGATCAAGATCTGACCAAGTAGTTTTGCAGTTATCCTTAATAATGTTGAAGTCGGTTGCACAAAATTTTTAATTTCATTAGTTGGCTCTCTTCCTCTCTTTTTAAAAAACGTTACCTCCACACTAGGATTTTCTCCTGTATCGCAGGGACAGTTTACATACATAGAACAGACCCAGAACAATTATTTGTAGGCCATACAAATACTTGTACCGTCCGGGATTACCTTTATGCAGTACCTTTTGGCTTTTTGAGAGGCCATACTTGAATACAAAACTCAAAAATAAATATCGAAAGTGACTAAATATAAGAGAAAAAATCTTCTTTTTTGTTAAGGTAAGGCGCGCATGACAGCCTCACGGAATTGGCCACTTGTAGGGGGCCGCGCAGCGTAGGTATATTTTCATGCCTAAAGCGCGGAGTGAGACAGGCCTGATTACACTAATATTTCCTCTTTAAAAGACATTTTTATACAGTTAAAAGTCTTTGAATTCAAAATGTCAAGAATTTCAGTTCAAGTTTTTAAGATTAATATTTTTTTTTAGTTTTTCAATTATATGGTTTTATCAAATTTTTTGGGACTCAAATTTTTAAATCAGTTTTTGTTACTTTCTTATTCGACTAAAACAGTATTGCTCATAGAAAATGTTTATTATGTTTCTCACTATAGCAATGTAATATATAATTTAAGTGATAGTAGCCTAATGGCAGGGTGTGGACCGCGAATTCAAAATGTCGTGGGTTTGAATCCGCCATTCGACTACTGTCGTGAATCACTCCTAACAGAGGCATTTTAAGCTTACCAGGGGTGGTTAAAGGGAATTTAAGTAATATTAACAGCATTGCTAGTATTTTTATGATAAAAGTATATTTTATAATTTTATTTTGATATTTGGCTAGGCAGGCTGATGACATAACTTAAAAATATTACCTATTATTTTATAAAATTGGGAATTGTCCTGTTATACTTATATCGGCTGGTGACCCCAGCCATTGCAGTGTTACTTAACGTAATATTTACGATAGCCTCACTATCATACAACAAAGGCCGAATCGAGATTGTTACTATCTCTCAGAGTAGCCAATTCCTGTAACTTTTAGCATTATTATCTGTGGCAACAATTTCGATAATTACTAATTTTTATTAAATTAATATATTTAATCGCCTAAAGGGTTCCGTAAAATTGAATAAAAATATTAATAGCAGTCGGCAGTAATGTAATATTAATTCGCTAATTATAGGCAGGACCAGATTTTGAGTATATTAAAATATCTTACAAACAATAACAAAAATGATTTAATAATTTATTTGAATACAAAATAAAAAGTAAGGTAGACATGGATGGTAGATTTTTTATTAAATATGGGTGACAAACTTTTACCGAACCGAATATTCGGCCGAACATTATTCGGTAGGATCACCTCGGTACCTAGCCGATTCATGTCGAACTTGTTTACGTAAAGCGCGCGGGATTAGAGCCGGACCCTGCCCCTCGCTCCCCCACCACACCTGACATGTTATTGCATCATCTAGTATTGAGCAAATTGCCGGCACGTAGTTATGTTTTGACTGTTTTTGTGAGAAAAAAGTGTTTCGTTGTGTTCTTCTCAGTGAAAATTGATAATTATATGATAAAAATGAGTGGCAGGTGGAGATCTACTATTTGGACTTATTTTAGAGAAACTGAAGACCAAAGTAAAGTGAAATGTACGATTTGCGAAAAATACTTTTGCGGGGTGGCAGCGGCACCTTCATCCTCGGCTTTGAGCAATCATTTAAAATTGAAACACACTGCGGAATTTTCTGGTCTGGAAAAACCTGTGCATCAGGTAGGCTCAAATTTACATAATATTGAAACGACACAGCATGAATCTGAAGTTGCACAGGTCACCCAACCCTCGACCAGTGGTGCTCAATCTATAAAACCTGTCCAACCACTCAAACTATACTAGAAGATTCATTTATTTCCAAATGGCGAATTGACGACCCCAGATCACTTCAATTAGGAATTCAATTGCTAAAATAGCAATAGATAATCTGCTAATTTCTATTGTCGAAGATTAAAGGCTTTTAATTGGCTCATGCAGTTGGTAAAGCCCAAATACCAAATTCTGAGCTGAAAATATATAGGTGAAATCTTTATGAAAAATTGAAAAGCACTATTCATGTTTCCTCCTTCTTGAGTTTCACCATCCACTGGTTAGATGATGACTTCGCTCTACAATACAGAGTGCTTCAAATAAAGTCGTTTACAGGCCACCGCAACGCCGATAACATACGCGCAGAATTTGAGAATATAGCCGAAGTTTGGCAAATAATGGCAAAAATTCACATTATAATGACTGACAGCGAAAGTAATATCGTGAAAGCCATTAGAGACACTTTACCGGTAAGAAGTGTTTTCTACATACTTTACAGCATTGCAAGTCCAACCAGACGTTGAAGAAACCTTTGCCCAAGGGCGAAAAATTGTGACACACTTTAACCACTCATCTCAAGCACAAGAAAAGTTCAACAAAATTAAGAAGAGCTAAATTTGCCTAAACGCAAGCTTGTGCAAGATGTAGTGACAAGATGGAATAGTAAATATTACATATGCAAACGCCTTGAAGAACATTCGGACAACAGTAGCTCGATTAGTATTCAGAATCTATCAGAAAAGGGTGGCTGTTACTGCAACAGTGTGTAACACTATTACAGCCTTTGAAGAGATAACAAGAAAGTTAGCTCCACATACCTTGTATTTCAGAGGTGATTCCACACAAAAATCTTGCTGAGGTTTTTGATCAAAGACAGTTCAGAGAATGTGCAGCAACTTAGATACAGTAGGAATGGCACTAAAAGAAGGTTAGAAAGACGAGTCAACAAGTTCGAAGATGAAAGTACTACACTATTGCCATACTGGTCGACCTAATGTACAAGATGAATTTCTTCGCTCCCGAAAATGCTCCAACTGTAAGACTGGAGTTTCTCCGAGAACAATTAAGATGTTTAGATATATATATATGGACAGTACGAGTAGTGGTGACACCGAATTTGAGCAGCCGTCTGCGCCAACGTCAACAGACTTGCAATCACAGCAAGCAGCTCATGATGCTCTCTGGACGTGCTATGAAGAAATAGCATCAGCAAAGATGTCGGTGGATGAAGATCTAAAGAGCCCAATAGTCATGGAGTTAGACAGATACATTGCAGATAGCTTGGTGTCACGAGATATGCGCCCTTACAGGTGGTGGTTTAAAAATAAATCCAGATTTCCACTCATGAGTTGTTTAGCTAAAAGTTTTCTTTCAGCTCCAGGAAGCTCGGTTTATAGTGAACGTTTATTTTCTGAAGCGGGCAACGTCTATGAGCAAATGCGTAATAAGCTGTTACCAAATAAAGCTGACACTTTGAGTACCACTTTAACGAATGTTCGGTGATTTAGCCGAATATACGGCCGAATATGAATATTCGCTAAAGCTGCCGAATATGCCGAATACCGAATACGAAATGAATATTCGGCCCATTTCTAACTAATATACATATTATAATGTCTTGTTTCCAGTAAAAGGTTCTCCGGTTCTTTACTCACAGCATACGAAATACATTAGTACAGCGTAAAATAGCATTAAGCTGCTATTTTACGCTGGTATTCTCAGAGAGCGTGGTCCTTCCCGGTCGGGCCGGCCCATTCGTCATGTAATCATAATATAACTGCCACATGGCTTTACCACATACAACAAATATATTAAATTTGAATTTGGAACGATAAAAGGCAAAATTTAGCTTGCTTTATAGGTCTATCCGGAAGTGAGTTCAAAGAATTAGATTAGGAAGTATATCAGATTTCGCGCTAAAAACGTTAACTGCTGTTATGATTGACAAATTAGTCGCTGCAGCACGGCTAGCATGGGCTGAGGACAAAAGATTTATCCCCCGATTATATCCAATGACAAGAGATAAAATTATCTTGTCCTTATGCCAAAGCACGGCAAAAGGGAGAAGTATATCCCCGTTTGACATAACGAGTAGACATATATCCCCCGTCAGTAGCTTGGAGCCAAATTAAATATAAAAAATTATGCTTTTTTGACATTTGAAAGGGAGACTTTTATCCTAGTTCATTGAACGTGGGTTTAAGTTTATATTCGTACAAAAAATCTATCTAAGTCTAAGTCTATCTCCCATTTTATCTACTGCGGATATTATATCCACAAAACTAAGCGAGGCGATAAACATTTTCTCCTTTCCCCGGGATAAAATTGTCTCCTGCCCATGCTAGCCCTACAGGTGTGTTAATAAAACGTGTGAGCATGGCGGGGCATATGCGCGTTCATTCGCACTTAGAGATTACTCTTACGGGGTAGAGCCATGCTGCAGCTATATTACTGGTATAGTTGTAGCACGAATGAATCGGCTCGACCGGGGAAGGACCACGCTCTCACAGACTACCAGCGGCCTGTAGAGAATCGAGACCCTTTTTCTGGAAACGAGGCATTCGAGGGTGACAACGCATCTGCATTTGGATTCGCAATCGAGGACAGATGTAGATGTCTATGGGCCACAGCAACCACTTACTGTTGTGCTCGTTTGTCACTATAATCCTATAAAAAGATCTTATGGAAACTATGGAAATTTAATGATGTACAGCGTTCGTGTTGTAATATTATCGATAAGCCTACGAAATTTAAATAAAACAATATAATTTATGTGCATTTATAAATGTGTTGTTTTTGTTGCTATTTCTTCCTTCACTTGCGCTAAAAAATATCATTGGAGTAATATGTACTACGTACTAGAAGAGACGCCGAGAACTGGCTGTCAGCAACACGCGTTAGAGTGGCTCAAAATTACTTAGTCTGTGCCGTAAATAGGTACTATGTACCTCCGGCCGTGTGCCGCATTACCGCACATATTTTGTTCATGGTGTCTGTCTGTACGTAGTACCACAGAATGAACAATAGTACTTGGTAGTACATATTATATCAATGAATTAATGGTAATGGCCTGATTGGCTGATAATGGTAATGGTCTAATTGCTTAAATTTAGAGAGTTTTATGAGAAGTCAAATCGATAAATATCATATTTGTCAAAGACTTTTGTATAAGTTTGGGATGTGTATCTTTTGTATTTTTTCGACAGTATGTACACGCACGGCCTCCTAACCGTGTCAATTTATTATTTGCTTTTACGAACTCGTAATATCTGTTGCCTGACATTTATCGTATTAATATGGAATGTTCTCCCATATGAACATATAAAAATAATAAATTACATTGAAAAGGAAGCGGTACAAATACTCATAAAGGGAGTGGAGTGGTATTAATGTTAGGGACCGTACAAGTTTTTTGTAGAATAAGGGTGACAAACGAGCACACAGTCCACCTGATGGTAATTGATTGCTGTGGCACATAGACATCTACATCTATCTTCGTTTGCGAAATGCAGATGCATTGCCAGCCGTGAGGTCTAAGACAGAATGCCTCTTTTCCAGTAAAAAGGGTCTCCGGTTCTCTACACTCATCATACGAAACACAGCAGCATTAAGCTGCTATTTTACGCTGGTATTCTGTGAGAGCGTGCTCCTTCCCCAGTCGAGCCGACCCATTCGTGCTACAACTATACTATTAATATATCTGCAGCATGGCTCTACCACGCAAAATATTACGTAAGCAAAATTTTTGTAATTATTGACCGCCCCCTCCCCCTCGTCAGTAAAAGTAAGCATAGCTCTTATCCCACCCTTCCCCCCTCACATGCTTACGTAAACATTTATGTACTAGACGTCTATATTAGACGACATTTTAAACCATTCGACATTGGCGGGAGTAGATCAATAGTAAAACAAATATTAACAACTTCCCTGTCCGAGAAATAGACACAATAGTTAAACAATTGAAATGTTCATATATGACTCATGGGACAGTGAAATGGTTAACTTACAACGCGTCGAATCCAATGATACTGAGATGACAATGACAATGGTGATGAGTAGTTAGATATATATTTTACTCAAATTTAATATCTCGCATTCAGTGCACCATATCATAGATATTTTCAGATAATATTATTTCTTCGTGTTCGATGTAAAATGTTTTTTTTTTTTTATAGAATTAGGGTGACAAACGAGCACACAGTCCACCTGATGGTAAGTAGTTGCTGTGGCCCATAGACATCTACATCTATCTTCGTTTGCGAATTAAAATGCAGATGCGTTGTCAGCCGTGAGGACTAAGATGGAATGCCTCTTTTCCAGTAAAAAGAGAATGTTCTGTGAAGTGACGCTGTACAGATATATAGATATTGAATATTATACCAATTTACAGATATTGTATCTATATAACTGCCTCGTTGGTCTGGTGGTTGTACACGCGATTGCTGATCATGAGTTCCCGGGTTCGAATCCCGGGTCGGGCAAAAAACTATCTGTTATTTAGTACCGTCAAGAAATTCTCAGTAGCTGCCCGCAGTCAGGAAGTTAGCGGTGTTACACCCCGTGCTTCGGAAAGCACGTAAAGCCGTTGGTTCTGCGCCTGATCTCTGTTCGGTCGTGTGGTTTTACCGTCCCATCGGACTATGAGAGTGAGGGAATAGAGAGTGCACCTGTGCTTGCGCATACACTTGGTCACTATAATCCTGTCCTGCACCGATGGCTAGTCTCCGTTGAGGCTGGCTGCCGTGACCGAAATTCGGTCCGGAGGACATTATTATCTATATACGATTCGTATCTCCCACTCCTAGTTTGCGATTTTGTAAGGGGGCATCTATATAACAAGCGGGAAAATGTGTTTATAGCAACATTAATGTTTATATTCATTATAAAAAATGTTACACGTGTAAAACAACGTAATTAAGGCAGATTTAAAAACGTGACAATGTATTTATAGTCACCTTATTTGTATGACATTTAAAACATTTCCTCTCGATAGTTCATAAGTTAAGTAAATAGGATTTATCTTCGATACAAAGTTGAAAAACTTTATTGAACAAAGTTTGTATGGGAAGAATTATTATAATATTTAATAATTTATAGATGATAATAACCCCTGGGAATGAGGTGATCGCTAATAAGCTATTTCTAATTTGTTTTGTGTTGTTAATTGTGTAACATAATATATGATTGTGAACTGTTCTTTCTTCGAAAAAAAAAAGGCCCGTAGGGTTTCTTGCTGGATCTTCCCAGGACAGAAGTATTTTCTGAACCAGTGGTAAATTAAACAAAAGAATGACTTTCAATAAGTATTATTTATAATCTATATTGAATAAAAAGTTCCTATTTTTATTTTTATTTTTACACACACAACTTGGCACACAAGTAAATATATTCTTAATATAGATATTTTTAATCGTTACGGCTTAGATTCTCTTAAAAAAAAAGACTATACTGGAAAATAATTAAAGTGACTTCTTAGGAATAGTATGGACTTACTATTTAATATTACTACTATTGACAGGTTTTGAATATTTTTACCCGAGTGCCCCAGAAGTAGGGTAATGTTTTTCGAGAATATGTATGTATGTATGTCTATTTCTTTAGCACACTCTGTAGTCTAAATAACTTGATCGATATTAACATATGGGCTATTGTTAAATTCGTCTTATTTCTGAAAGCGACATAGGATGTAAAACAATTATCTTCTCAATAAAAAAAATTACGCAGTTGGGTTTTCTTGATTATTGTTTTAACCTTTGGACTTGTTATTGAAAGAAATGGCAAACGATCTCTGAGATCTATAAACATTTTTATCTATCAAGGTAATGAATAAAAGAAAAACTTATTGTACGGATTTTATCACGTATAAGTTTAATTGATTAACACGGAAGAGTTACGCTGCAGTTATTATATTGCATCTCTTACATTATATGCTTACGTCCGGTTTACAGCAGTAGTGCACTGCTTTTTGGCAGCACAAATAATTTTTATTGTTTTCTAAAAATATCATCAGCCTTAGTCAAGTTAGCATTCTTCAATCGTTAATGCTAAAAAAAATGGGAATGAAATACCTATATCAACGTTAAAGTCTGACGTTAAAGTTAAACAAAGTCTTTAACGTTAAAATGTTACGAATCTCGCACCTGGCTACATGTAGCGCTTGTCTACGGTGCGTAGAAGCATCTAACGCTAAATCAACCGCCGCTACGGTGTCGTAGCAAAGTTGCATATAGCTCTATTAAGATTGAAGACTGCTTCGTTGGATCAATGGCTGAAAGTGCGACTGCTGATTATATTGTCCCGGGTTTTCAATCCGAAGTCGGGAAAAAATCAGTTATAGGTAGAAAACCCAACTGCGTAATTTTTTTTTATTGAGTAGATTTTGTTTTACATCCTATGTCGCTTTCACAATTGTTTTTTTTGTTAAGAAATTCTCAGTATTAGCCCAGTGTCAGGAAGTTGGCGATGTTTACAAGCTGCAAACAGTGTATTACGGCTGCATTATGCGTCGACTCGACCGGGGAATGACCCGCCTTGCATAGAATAACGTGAAATAGCAGCGTATGCAACTGTGTATCATATGGTGAGAGCACACAGTCCACCCAATGGTAAGCAGATGCTGAGGTCCAAAAAAAAAAACAGATATAAATTTCTATAATATTTACATCTGTTTCTGATTAAGAATCAAAAATGCAGATGTGTTGTCACCCTGAGGACTAAGATGGAATGCCTCTTTTCCATTAAAGAAGGTCTCCAGTTCTCTACACTCACCGTACGAAATACAGCAGCTTTAAGCTGCTATTTAACGCTAGTATTTCGTGAGAACGTGGTCCTTCCCAGGTCGAGCTAACCCATTCGTGCTGCAACCATTATATAGCTGCAGCGTGACTCATAGGACAGGAAAAGTCCAGAAAATGAGTCTTGATGAGAATTTTGGATTTGAAAACTCTTTCGTTTGTTACAGAGAATCTCAACCGCGTGTCTCTTTCTATTCCTGTACATGCTAGTGTTTTGCATTCAAAATACGGATGCGCGGCCACCTTGGCTGGCACCGGCCGGTGGTGTGTTCACAGAGACGGCTGAATGTCATACTGATGTAAGTAAATGTTGTCATTTCGATGTACTTGATCGTTTGGGGGTGTAAGAGAATCCATCTTCCCATTCCAAAACGTCGTAAGAGGCATCTATGGGAAATGCCAGATAAATCTTATGGCTGCTGATATATGGCGGTATGTTCTTGTTTGTTAGACGTAATATACCCGGACTTGTTACGGGCATCAAACGTGCTAAAAAGAAATGAAATAAATATAAATGAAATGAAAACTCTTCCATTTATTAAAATTATGTAGAAAAACAATTGTTGTTTCTGTCTCTGTCTCACATATCACACGCAAACTGCTTTTTAAGTCTTTCCCTGGACATAGACCGTTTTAAGAATGCGCTATTTTACAAGCATTGTTTGAAAAATTGATAAGGTTACCACGTGCCTGGCGGTGATGGAAAACATTGCGATGAAACCTGCATGTCTGAGGGATAAAATATTTCGATCGAATATTTCGAGGATATGTGAAGTCTGCCCACACGCATTGCAGCAGCGCGGAAGACTAATCGCTCTACAATCCTTAATGAAACGAGAGAAGGCCTGTGTCCCGCAGTGGGACTTATTTAGGGAGCATTTAAAAAATATTTAAATATTATACTAGCGATCCGCCCCAGCTTCACACAGGTGATTTCTGTATCTCGACAACAGCGCCACCTACTGGGTCCATTTGTGAATGTAAACTATCCAGGGACACATTCAATTACACAAAAAAAAACATCAAAATAGGTCGAGTCGTTTTGAGATTTAGCGAGACTAACGGACGGCATTTGATTATTATATATATATATATATATATATATATATATATATATATATATGGCTGTATGAGAAAGCTCAAGGTCGCTAAGCGAGCTATGGAGATGGCTATGCTCAGGGTTTATCTGCGTGATAGACTTATAAATGAGGATTTCCGCAGTAGAAACAGAGAAACCGACATAGTCCAATGAATTAGTATGCTAATGTGGTAATGGGCCGGCCATATTGCTCGAAGGACCGATAACCGATGGAGAAGAAAGGTTCTCGAGGTAAGGGAAGTGTAGGTCAGCCCCCCACTAGATGGAATGACGACCTGGTAAGCTATGCAGGAAGTCGGTGGATGCAGGTGACTGAGGACCGTGATTTGTGGCATTCCTTAGGCGATGCCTATGTTCTGCAGTCGAGTTGTGATGGACTGTAATGATGATGATATTTAATTTTGCTTTTATATTATAAACATTTTTTCCCTACAGGACGAGCTACTTGACCTCTGTGAGAGATGCGCCAAGCTAACGAAGTCACGCTTAGCGTACCCGGCGTGCTGTTCTACCGATCTCCAAGCGAGGAAATGGTGCTCGGACTACGTGTATTTCGGCCGAGGTCAATACGATTTTTATGTTTGAGGGGCGTGTTGGGCGTGTTTGGAGCTGACTTCACCCACAAAATGATTTGGAACTTTTAATTGTGTTTGTAGAAACATTTGCCAAAGAATCTTCAACTCTGTTGCATAGGCACATAGTACGTACGTGTTGAGATATGTCCAGGTCTTTCGAATGTTTTGTAAGAAGCGAGGATAGATTTTACTTAATTAAAAACTTGATATAATTGTACATTGAAAGCAAATTACTTCTGTAGAAAAGTGTGTGTAAAATTATACAATAGTTATAGTAGTTTTTAAGTTATATTTATTTTGATAGAAGGAGATAGAAAATACATTTTGTGATATAATATTTGAAATTGCCATTGTAGCAATTGTAACGGTTTGTACTTTTTTTAAAGTTGAAATTGTAGTTACAGATATTGATTGAAAAGGTTAAGACCATATCTATGCATGTCACCGTTATCTTTAATTATAGTAACACTGTGTTTGTATTTTATGATACTATAACTTGGTAAAGTGTTTGCTGTGTTTGTAGTTAAAAGAAGAAGTTGCCAACGCGCCTGTCCAGCGTGGAAACTATGACCAATATCCTCCCCATAGCGTGTTCGGGGTACGCCTATATTCGAAATAAAAATAGAAACTTTTTTATTTAATATATATTATATTATATATAACTCGTACTTATTGAAAGTAACTCTTATGTTTAATTTACCACTGGTTCAGGAAATACCTCTGTCCTGGTAAGAACCAGGACGAAACCCAGCGGGACTTTAAAAAAAACAGTTTACAATCATTAAAGTTACACAATAATTAACAAGATAAAACAAATTAAAAATAGCTTGGTAGCCATCACCTCATACATTAGTAAGCTTTCGATATTCTGGAAATGAATGTATGAATGAAAATGCTATAAGGTTGAAAATTGTATGTCTTAGAATTTTGTGGGTGAATTGTATAATGCCTCCCATCAAAGTTATGGCTGTGATATTTTTATTATTAATTAAGTCGTTGTATTTTGGACGGATTCGTTAAAATAAAATAAAATAATTATTTCTGTTTGTTATTTTGTTTTGTTACCTTTCGTCGGTTCATACGCGGTAGAGTCACGCTGAAGCTATATTATGGTTGTAGCACGAATGGGTCGACTCGACCGAGGTAGGACTATGCTCTTTCAGAATACCAGAATGAAATAGCAGCTTAATGCTACTGTGTTTCGTATGGTGAGTGTAGAAAACCGTAGACCCTTTTTTACTGGAAACGAGGCATTCCATCTTAGTCCTCAGGCGTGAAACGTTAATCAAGGATAAATGTAGATGTCTATGAGCCACAGGGTCCACTTACCATCAGGTGTACTGTGTGCTCGAATGTCACACTTAATCTATTAAAAAAAAATCTTGCTACCGTGTAATGACGGCATAAGAGAATCAAGCACTTGGGGTTTGGGATGTGTGCGAAAGTGTTCCTGCGGCCCTGCCTATATGCGACGAAGGTAAAGCACTATGGGGGACAAGAACTATGGGTTGTTTTTTTATGTGTAATGCGCACGACAAAGGAGTGGAGTAATTTGCGTCTGATTACAATCTTTTTAAAGCAAACGTGTGTTCATCATCACTTACTGATGAATGAAATACTACCAGGTGAGATTGTAGTTGAGCATTAGTTATTGGTTATAGTGGCCGTGTAAGCATATCCACTACCTTATATCGTCCCGTGGTTGTCGTAAGAGGAGATCGAAGTAAACAAACCAGGTGATGAGCAGCAGCGTCTTCTGATAACAAAAAAAAACTGCGGTTATCAAACCGCCTGCCAAGCGTCACAACTATCACAAGTATCCCACTATTAGGATCAGATTAGATTTTGATAGGCTGAATGATAATCGACTGATGATAATAAATAACGAAAAAAAAAAAGAATTCATAAATGAAACAATATTTAAAAATCCATAAATTATTTTATTAACTCTATCAGACAATATTATAACAAGTTGCTGTATGTACAAAATCTTCACTAATTTTAAGTTAAACTTTATCTAGTTTCGAATTTAACGTGCATTGAATCGGTCAAAGATTTACTAGTGTTTTAACTGCGCTTCATAAGACAAAATGAACAGTAAAGTTGGAAAGAAATATAATTAATACGAAGACATGTCTTAGATTTAAAGTACATTAACATATAATGCTCCAATTCATAATGTGAGAGCCGTTGCCCAGACTTAGTATTGCTATGTCAGAAAGAAATGCTTTTTGTAATATAAGAAGTTCACCAGATGATTAGTAACTACTGCAATGTGGTAGCACACTTCTAGGACTCTTCAGCCTAGAAGTCCGTCTAGGAAGGTACCATCCTCTTACCTATTTCTGCATCCAAGCAATATTACGCAGTATGCACTGCAGTATTCCGATCCAAACGGTATACTAAGTTACTATTTACAGGCTGTGAGGCATTCCATCTTAGTCCTCAGAGGTGACAACGCGTGTTGCTTTTTTTGTTCGAAGTTTGTTGCAAGTGTCTATAGGCTGTAGAAAACACTTACCATCAAGTGGATTGTGAGCTTGTTGTGACTTCAATTTTATAAAAAGGAGCTTCTGCAGTACGTGGACACGTGCAGCCAACTTTATATGAAAGGCACAGATACAGATAATGTCACTTTAGGACTAATGGAAACACCTCACAACGTGCACAAGTGCATTGCTGTTAGCCGGCAGAACGAAGACAGAAGGTAGTATCAACCCATGTGGATAATTAGGCAGAAATGAGCCTTATCACCTAGTGTTATGGTTAAGAATAATTATTGATAGTAAAAATTTATAGAAATATAAATCATCTATGTCAATTCACCGCTGGGCATACCCTTCTTCCATATGTTTATTAATGACATTTAAGAAGGAAGTAGTAAGTTTCCCTAAAGTATGCTTTGAGATTTTCCCATAATTATAATCGGATGCTGCAAGTAACTCTACACTAGGTAGATAGGGAATTCTGGAGTCAGATTGATTTCTTAAGACGAAACGAATAATGGCTTTTGAAAACTACATTTGGACTTCAACTTTGACAACAATAAAAATCCAATATGTACGATATTATCAAATTTATTTCCAATATATATAACCGAGTTAAATCAATGACCGTTATTCAATCTGCGTTTTACTTTTTACAGTGACTTGAGCACTTTACTAAAAGTGCCATTTGTATCACAAAATATTGAAATACAAAATTGATAAGCATTTAAAATTAAATTAAATGCATATAAATTATATTTTTGAGTTATCATTTTGTATTTTAATATTTTCACATAGTTTTTAAATTAGTGAGTCATTATAGTTCAGTTTAGTCGCACAAACGAATTTAGTAAGAATTAAGTCTAAATGTGTCACAACATTAATATATTTGACAAAGAAATTACAAAAAAATCATAATAGATACTTGGTTACGCTAGTGCCACAATAGACTGAAAAAAAGAAACAGTTTTATAAACAATTATCACATTAACATTACAAAATTATTATTTAAAAGCGTTGTTAAAATAGCACGGTGGATTTCTTAAAAAAAATCTTTAAGTACAGTATAAATTATGCTAAATAGAAATTCGTGTATCGTTGCAATCGTAAAAAAAAAGAGACAAAAATGTAAAAAAATAAATATATAAATGCCAATTACTCTACGGACCGCAGTCAACTACAAAGGTGAAGGAGACTACACGTGCGCCAACTCAACGCTATAGCGCGAACAAATCCTTAATTTACCCATCCCTAAACCTATCTCTTTGGATAGTCTTTGACTTTACCTCTACTAAAATTACAATACAATTTACATGGATGTAGGCCAGCGTCCAAACGAATTTGATCTTTAAGATTGCAACTAAAGATACATTTTCGATTGGACATTCTTTTAGCTAAACTCAACTAAGTGTTGACTTTCCCGCTTGGACGGACGGACGTGAAGATCTATAACAGCGTTGATATTTTACTAAAAACTTGCTGTAATATCCATTCACCGTTTTGTGCTTCAAGAATAAGAATAGGAAATGGTTTTTACAAAAAAATGAGATAGAAACAGTAGAATTTTTAAGAGTGTGAGCAAAAGGTTCTTCCGTTATAAAGTTGAGAAGAATCCCAGTGAAGAAAACATATAATTATGTTATCGACTGTGGCAGCAAAAACGATACTCTTGTATTCATTTCTGGAAATATAATTCAAGAGATTCCTTGAATATTTTCCTTATCGAATTTAACTCTTCTAACATTAAGATTTTGGTTAATAATCTTAGTAGTGACTAAGAAAGTGTTTATATTTCATCGGAATTGACTACAGAATAATTATTTGAATATAACAACCTTAAGAAAAAAAAAAAAGAAAGAAATATATCAATTTCAACAAAATAACAATTGACAGATTTTTAGACAATACAATCGTAACTTTAAATTAAGATGGTCGTAACAAACATCATAAGTTCTAATCAATTATCACAACAATTAGAGCAATATAATATCATTCTTTGAATCACATAACGGTGAAAATAAATAATTTTCATCAACTTCCACATAAGCCCAGCCAAATACCCTGTTCACGGTTTACATACCGCGATTTGAAAATACTTTCAACTTAGCTCCATTAGTTGAGTTTCTAAATAAAGATATGGAAATGATGACGTGCCTTCTGGAAGAAGTTGTTTTTAGCTTTTTACACATTTATTAAGTTATCGATTAAAGAAATTTAATTAAAATCAATATAAAGAAGATTTAGACATAATAAAAGAATTATTTTGAATTTGAACAAAATCCGATTTCTTAAAAAACAAAATTCTTGAAGGGTAAACGTAATATTTGAACAATTTGAGACGGTAGTAGTTTACAAGAAAAGTCTATATAAGTATGAATAATATTCAATATGAAAGCAGAAAGAGTGCCTTTTCTAATTTTAACCAACTGATGGTTTGATGATTATAATGCAGTTTTTGGAGCTTAACATCTTGAATCATATGCTCCAAAAAATATTTTCTAAGGTTCAGATTTAGGTTGTAAAGTTACAAGAAGACATTTCTTGTAAACCAGTAATGTAATTTAAGGAATGGGATTTTAGATTAGAGATAAGATCGATTCCTCCATCCTCTATAGTATAGATGAATAGGAGATAGTGAATCAATATCTATAACGAAGAATTAATGCTTAATTTCAATGAATAATCAAGATTTTTCGGCATTTAAAACTTTTTTATACCTCTAAAATAACTGAAATATTGATAATGTCTATAGTAAACACGATATTGTCATCAATACCACACCTTTATTTAGAACAGCTCAATTGATTTAGAATTAATATTTATTTAAGAAAACTACATTTTATTTACAACTGTGTTTACAGTACGCTAGTCTGTACATTTATAGGCTATTTCTTATATTTGGGGTTCTTTGTGTACGTTACTTTAAGTCCATTAGATTCTCCGGCTCATATTTTACAAGTTTGTGCACTAAGGTAATGCATATTTATTTGATCATGCCTATCTATAGGGAACATTTTGTAGTTAGTGGATATGCTGTCGTAAGATTTGCGTAACAGTTGATTCTAATATTCAAACACCTTAGCGATGATATTTTTAAAATTGCAGCAAAATAAAACCATTCAAGTAACAGTACGTAGTAAATATGTATTACTTTACTGTTTTTGAGGGGAATATTTTATTTAAACTGTAATAAGCTAAAATAACAGAAATAATCAATTTACATACACATAATAATGAATTATTTATGATTGTTTAATATATTAGTGTAGTATAAAAAACTGGTAATAAAACAGTTGACATTAACAAACGAACAAAATTCTTCTGAATCAAATTCGTTGCTTTTGTCACTCTAAATTCTATTATTTCATTGTCGAGGTCGCTAAGGTATTTAATATTAGACTATCAACTTCATGCATTTACGATCAGAGCAAGTCATCCTCGGGATGCTGTTTTTCATACACTTCTTGAATTTTCTGTTGTTCTTTTACTTTCTTCATTTGAGCGTAGATAGAGGCGGCTTTGTAATTGATAGGCCCGTAGTCCTTAAGGTCGACGTCTGCGTACACAAACTGATCATCTGGTTTGAAAGGCTGTAATAAGAAATATTTACCTTAATATATTTCTTTGTTGTTAAGTGTTTTATATATCACGGGTGATATCTGGATTTCGACAACAGCGACACCTACCGGGTCTAATTGTGAATCTAAACCATCCAAAGACCCATTCAAACACACACAAAAGTTTTCATCAAAATTGCTCGAGCCGTTTTTGAGTTTTAGCGAGACTAACGGAAAGCAGTTGATTTTCATATATAGATGTTAAATTATGATCTAGCGTAAACTAGATTACTATATTTATTTTGTGTTTTGACCCAATACCCAGAATATCAAGGGTGCGAGACCACTTGTGCTATAGTCGCCAACTTTTGGAAATATTCCTTTATATTTAAGAAGCTCGCGTTCAGCAATGAAATAATAACAATCAGATAGGTCCAAATCCAAACCTTCCTCGAGTACGTGTAAGTGGATTCGCGTCTGTATTTGTCTTTGTTAATATGGCTCTATTGACAGTTCTGTGTCTTGGGCATTATTATGGAAGTTAAACATTTTTTTATTATTACATGCCGGTAGCGAAGCCTCCATAAAAGCCGAGAAGCCGGGCTTGCCCTATCAAACTGCTCAATCAATAATATCAACTAATAAAATAAGCGAGGAAAAGCTAAAATTTAAAAAGAGAAAAGGTAAATTTTATAAAACTGCTAAAAACAACAAAACCATGTCTTCGGCTTGCCCTAGTTTGGAGCCCTAGCTTCGCCACTGTTACATGCTATACATTAGAAGTAAAAGTCCCGTCCAGTTTAACCCCCAAAAGACACAGGTTTGGGCGTTTACCGCCAAAAAGAACCCCTTTGTCGTATCTCCTCGATTTAAGGGCAAATCCCTCGTTGCCTCAGCCAGCATTGGAATCCTTGGTGTCGACATTTCGAGACGTACGAATAAGAGAATCAAGCACTTGGGGTTTGGGATGTGTGCGAAAGTGCTCCTGCGGCCATGTCGATATGCGACAAAGGTGAAGCACTATGGGGTACAAGAATTATGGGTTGTTTTATGTTATGCCGCCAACTGTCTGTCGGAAGTCACAGAATCTGGGCATTTCCATTAATTGAATCTTGTTATAACACTATCGGGACGAAATGGGAAAACACTTACACTGCTACTGCACATTGGTAGTATTTGAATATAATTTGCCAGATTGTTTTTATTTTATAAAATTGAAGTGACATTCCACTTGGTGGTAAGTGGCTACTGCAGTCATAGACACTTTCTATCAACATTATAAAAAGGAGACTAAAGCGTTGTCACTCCTGAGGACTAAGATGAAATACGTTTTTTAATATAGAATTAGGGTGACAAACGAGCACACAGTCCACCTGATGGTAAGTGGTTGCTGTGGCCCATAGACATCTACATCTATCTTCGTTTGCGAATTAAAATGCAGATGCGTTGTCAGCCGTGAGGACTAAGATAGAATGCCTCTTTTCCAGTAAAAAGGGTCTCCGGTTCTCTACACTCACCATACGAAACACAGAAGCGTTAAACTGCTATTTTACGCTGGTATTCTGTGAGAGCGTGGTCCTTCCCCGGTCGAGCCGACCCATTCGTGCTACAACTATACTATTAACATAGCTGCAGCATGGCTCTACCACGTAAAAAACCTGTAATTATATTGGCTCTCTATACCCTTCTGATCGTAGCACAGTAGTAGATAGAAATAGGTAAGAGAGTGGTAACAACTAAGACAGACTTTTAGGCAGAAAGGTCTTACCGCCTAGTGAAATAGAATATAGTAAAATAACAAAATTTGTTGTAAGTTTTCACTCAAGTTCCAGATTGAATTCTGTTTTTGTATCTATATCTATAAAAACAATGCGAGAATTCAATATAAAATGCTAGGTAATATGTGTTAAGTGAAGTTATTGTTTTATATGAAGCAAACAAGCGATTTAAAATATTATATTACATATATACCTATGATATAAAATTTAAAATATATAATTACTTCTGAATATACTTTTTTTTTAAATTAATAAACGTTCAAAAATATATATTAATAGGCTTATAATAAAAACGAAGAGAATAAAAGAATATTAAATTAGTTAATGCATAGATAATATCAAACGCGGAAAATGAAAGTTAATATTTTGTAACTAAACTTAAGAAATTAATAATAATACTGAGTCAGTTTTTATATTACAGGAACGTGATGTAATAAATAAATAATATAATAACCACAGATTACTACAAGCAGAAAATTAGCCAAATAAATACATAGATTTTCTAGAAGCCAACAATTCAATTAACGAATTTATAAGTTACCTTAATTTAAAAAATGTACGTGTCACTCTTGGCAAAACGGGCCTAGAAAATAGAAATACAAAATTTTTACAACATTGCGAGGACATGCTTCTTCTATAAAAAAGCACTTACTATGCGATTCAAATAAGAATAGGTCTGACCTGGCATCATATTGTGACGTCATAGCTGTCAATTCAAACCAGTTAGGTAGGGTGAGCAAAACTGATATTTTTGAAATAATATTTATTTACAAAAGAACCATGAACGAAAAGTATTTATCTGAATCTAGCATTTCAATTTTGCTCATCCCTACATTACTGTCTGAGTAGTGATCATTGCCATCATTATCATCACTGCTGCTTATCCTAATAAAAATAAAACATGGATTTATGTAGGTATTTAAAATATTCCACCAACTAGTATCCATATTTTTTATTAATTTATAAAAATAATTATGAATTCAATAGATTTGGTAATACTAACACCAAGTTAAATGAAGCGGAAAAAAACGTTATTATTACGCAAATTAATTTTCTATGCAAGCCGTACTTTTCGAGTGACAGCTGACAGATCGCGGTCATTCGAGGTCATGGACGTTCCTATTCTTATTTGAATCGCATTGTATGTGATGTCACGCAACGCAGTGGATTACTAGAACTTATTTGCCGATTTTCACTAAAAGGTCATGCTTTTGTATAAATAATCAAAGTTATATTGGCACTTCTATCTGATCATGCTAATAAGCAGCGAAAGGAAGCACTTAGCCACATATTACCATTTTGTTCTTAATAATTTTGCAATGGACAAAACAGAAAATTTTATATAGAAAAATGGCAATAATGATGATAGGAAAGAGCTACTTTTGTTAGAAAATAATATTTGAAAAAGTAATTAATATTACTTGCCATATTTGAAACATGTTGTTTCTAAATATGTTTAAAATTTCAGCATTTTATTATAAATGGAATATTTATTCAGAAAGAAAATTCAATTGATGACATAAGTTGTTTGTGAGACTTGCTACAGTAACCAATGAAATAATTGAACGGTTCGGAGTAGCTTCAAAATAGATTTTTCCACTTACCTCTCAGACGTCGATCTCGTTAAATTTAAGAGTGGCGTAGTCACTCTTATGTTGATGGCTGCCTGTCCTCTGACTGCTTAATACGTTATTCTTATAACTACTGTTAGTTTCCTTATTAGTATCAGCATTCCCTATAGAGTAGGTATCGTATAAATGTTTATTTGAATTGACTGTATTTTTAAATTTTAAATTATGATTACCTAGAGCTAAGTCAGCGTACACTAATTTTTTGTGTTTGGGTCTTTCATCTTTGGGACCCATCGTGTTGAAATTTGAGCTACAGTTATGCTCTGGGTTGATATTTCTAGAAGAACTTGATATGTAGTTCCCTTTTAAGAGCTGCAAATATGACTTTCTCTCAGAGTCGTTATATTCTGGTTCTGGGTAATTTGGCTTCTCATAGTTATCGTAGATTCCAACACAGGATAATTTTTCTCGTAGACTTTCAGATTTTTTCAAACGATTAAATTTTTGACTGTTCTTTTCTCTTGTTCTGTTTAATGTTTTTGTATAATATTGAACATCCCCCGTTTGGTATATAACAGGACCTATTGTATTGTTATATGACCTTTCTTGGTCAACGGGGATCCGTTTGTCGACTCTAATCGGTTGAAAATAACAGAAACTGTGATGTTTTTGTAAAGGTATTTGAAAATTTTTCTTATTCTTTCCTTTAGAGCTTAAGTTAGTAAAATGATTTCTTTTTTGCATGTATTGCTGTTGAAGTATGTTAGTATTCTGAAATGAAGACATGGAGTTGTTATTAGGATGGTGTTAGAACGAGAAAAATGCAAATAAATGAAATGATAAAAAGAAACGAAAACATACAAAGCGTTATTTATACCTGAGCAATATCACTGCTTATGGTTAAGTTACTTTGAACTGAATTACTACGTTTAACTAATGACTTTTTTGGTATAGGCTTTTCAGCCAATTTTGGTATTTGTAAGGTTTTATTCGGCGCTATAACTTGCTTTTTGGTAAACCTGCTTTATTGACCCCAGCTTGATCATTCAATTGGCTTACTACTGATTTCACTAAGGAAGTGGAAGGCAATATAATAGAAGTGGTCGCTGTGCTTCTTTTTGGTGTTGCAGCTACAATATTTGGCTTCTTGATATCTGTGCCTATGCTTTGGTTGTTAATTTTTTCATTGAGATTCTTAGTTTCATCGTTGTCAGTTTTATCATTTTCTGGTGTGTTATTTTTAACTATGCTTAAATTACTCCTGGCGTTACGAATTGGAAATTTTTCAATTTTCGACACGTCCTCGACAGATTTTGATGATCGTACAGGAGCATCAACAATGTCAACCGATTTTAAGTTTGAAGTGTTAATAAGAGGCATAGATAAGTTAACATACACATGATCGGACTTAAGTGGTGAATTGAATGGCGATATTTTTTTTCGTGGAGCTGGTATCGGTTTGTTGAGAGAATTGGTTGATAGGTTCAAATGGTAGTTGGGCTCTTCGTAAACCTCGATGGAATCAGTTAAATTCTCAAACCGCTCTACGCCACTTATGTTGGATTTTATTTTAAGTAAAGATGGATAATTTGCGTAAATTGTATCTTCATTTGTCGATACATCTCGGTCGTTATCAGAATTGTCTGTATTATTTTTGTTGTTGTTAATTTCATTGAAGTTGTCTCCATATTCGGTGTTTGGATAGAATCTTTCTATATTCCTTTTTCGGATAATTCTCATCGATTGAAACCGAGGAGGTTTTTTACTGTTTCGAGTATTTAGCGAGCTAAACTTTCTTGTGTCAGGTTCTACCTCTTCATCAATAGTTGGAAATTGTTTTAGAAATGATGATTGCATTGGTGGTAGATACGGATTTAGCAACACCGTTTGATGTAATGGATACATTTGTTGGATCGGCGATAACACTGGAATTCCATACGTAGCCTGATACTGTGTGTTTGATAACGATGTTACTGGATAATTTATGGCATTTTGTACAAATGGCGGGCATACAATCCTTGGAGTGAACGATGGATTTGTTGTCAATTGTTTTTGTAATGTCTCTATCCCTTTGTTATTTTTTTGGTTAGGATTAACAACTCTGGGCTGTATCGCTTGCACAGGCTTTATATCACATGCAAAATCATGAAATAAAAAAATAAATAAAATTAAAAATGCAAATAAACACACAAGCTTACATAATACAATTACATATATTAGATAAGCACGTAAATAACAGTGAAACTATGAATGTATATTTTTATAAAACTTTCTGAATTACTGATATAACTAATAACGTTCATTTTATAAGGTTTATTAGGCTTTCTGATTTAGGAGTGATTTCTTATTAAACGCGATAAAATCAATAAAATTTAGTTTCGTTTGCTTTTTTATCCATACTTATATTTAAGTTCTATGCTCAGACTTAGTAATATTATAAATATTATTTGCATACTTATAACTTAATGCTGCATAATTAAGTTATAATAGTTCTTATTTCATAAGCAGTGCCATCAGTTGATATACTAGTTGTAAAAGAAGAAGGTCTGATGTTAATATTATGTTGCTAATAAAAAATATTATCGTTGCTAAATTAGCTACGTATTTTTATGCATCAACTGCAATTTTATGAGATAATTGCATTGTTATGAGTTCTCTGAGTTCTGAGTTAATTTCGTACACAAACTATTCACGAATAAACGATATTAAAGGGTTCAAATGAACTTAATTTTTTTTACCAATCTTCTGGGATTTTTTGGAATGTAATAAATCGGCTATGAACGTAGATACACAATAAATTTATTTTGTTGCCATGTAAAAATCAGAAAGCTTTTATACCTATAATGCATGAATTAATTATAGCTAACCTTTATATAAATATTTAAACAATTATGAAAGATGTTAAAATCAATGCACGTGTAAAAAAATCAAGCAAAATTATTTATTAAGTTTTGAATATTATTAAGTGATACCTTATTAGGTGGTTGTTGCAGACCGTGGAACGGAAGATTCTCGTAGAGACCTGGATTCTCCGCTCCTAAATTACCATTTGCCGCATTATCTACGCCATTCGTAGGTGGGCCTGTAGAATGAGAAAAATAATATGAGTAATTTAAACAATGCGAAAAATAATGTATTTTGGCCATGACATTTTTAAGGTTGAAAATATTAGCATCTGTAAAATTATAAACCGTTGGTAATTCAATTGCACGGTTGACAAGTTTAAATTAATTTTTGGTCTGTTTGCTTGTTTTTAAATATAAAAAGGTGTCTTTAAATTAGTGCAATTAGATATCGACTATATAGGTGAAAGCAGTTACAGTGAAAAACAGCATTATAGACAAACTTTTATGTACTGTATTTTTGGATGAAAAATTTACCAATTCTGAAAATTACATAATTATTAGATACCTAAATATATATAAAAAATAAGTTTGTCTGTGATGCGCGTTAACTGTAACACAATTTACTTACTATCTCCTGGCTTTTTCCTTTTTCTGGCTGCTCTTGAATTAGAGTTGTTAATACACTCTACATTAGCATTTGTTGGAGCAATTCTATCTGGTCTTTTAAACGACACAACTAAAACATGCAATAAATTATTAAACGTTGCAAACATAAACACAAAACGTGCTGAAGTAACTAAAATAACAAAAAAGCAAAAAGGAACAGACGATCCATGCTAAAACAAGCAAATGAATATAAAACAAAAATGTGATCTGTGATATATTGACAAAAAGTATGATAATATTATATTTACTGTTTATATGTACAAAAAGAAAGAATTCTAAAATAGGCGAAAGTTTTTGAATTCTAACTGTTTTTCATAATAGCTTAATTTAGATGTTTTATAACATTAAATATTATCACACATTTGTCTAAGATGGTGTCAAAATGTGTGTTTATAGAAATAAAGGACTACCTCCTTCAGTAACAATAACATTCGGCGTTTCACTTTGGAAAAATGACCTAATTCGTTTCTTGGGAAGACCATATCCGGTCTTACCCAAATTCATTAATGAAACGGCTCTTTTGTTAGATTTATTAATTTTCTTGTACTTTCCACTCTCATCATCTGAACCGTTGTCACTTTTTCTTCGGAATTTTTTAATGATTCCTGACATGACGTTGTGTGAATGTCTTTTTGGTTTTCCATTCTTCTTTGAGTATTCAACTTTAGGAGGCGTCTTATTGCTCTCTGTTACGTTACCTTGATTTCTTTCTAGTAATCCTAAATTACTTTCTTCCTTATCTGCAGTCTTGGTTACATTTGCGGTTTGAAGTCGAGCTTGATTTTTTGGACTTAAAGTATGATTTGAGTTAACGTGCACTAAAACCCCCGGCTTTAAGGGCCATTTGCTTGGTGTAACAACAGTTTGGGGCTTATTTTGATCATTTTTTGTTTCAGTTTTCGGTGTTTCAAGTTTGGTAGTATCGTCGAATCTGTTTGTAGATTTATTTGAATTGATTGTTGCCTCTAACTGTGATAAACTTGCTTGCAGGCTGCTGGTATTGGTTCTTTCATTAAATCTGTTCATTTCTAAATTGTGAGGATAGCTTTGAGAATCGACTAGCCGGGTCCGGTCTGATGATTTGGGGCTAAATGATAGATTGATGCGCGGCGATAAAGCGGGCAAAGCTTGCGATATGATTGACTGAGCTATAGACACCTCGTTTAAACAGCTACCATCCGGACTATATGAACAAAAACATGGAAACAAACAAAATGATTAGGGTCATGCAATGAGCTTTTGATTTATAAAACGTAATCATAATGATAATAAAATAAAACAAAAAGTTTATAATGGTTTTTATAATATATATAAAATAAATTAATGATATTTACTACAAAAAATTTTAAAATACATATATTAAATAAATCATGACTTTTTAGTACAATGTATAAATACAAGTGATGGATGTTACATAAGGAAAGAATGTAAAATGTAAGGTATTTTAATAATAATACAAATTATACAAAACCAAGATAATCTAGAAGAATGCTTTCCTGACAATCTTCTTACATGCAGTGTTGACATTTACTTACTTATTTATGAGCAAACTACTTCAATTTCGACTACGGAAAATCACACAGAAAATCGTTCATGTCTTAATAACGAGAAGTTCAATGCAACTGAGCGAAAACATAGCAGTAAAAAATAAGAAAGCATTCTCCATCTAAACAGAAAATACAGAACGTGATAAATAACTGTGTTAGTAAAATATACCTGAACTATTAATTGTAGTCAGTCTGAGAACGTCTGGTGTTAGAGCAGTTAGGAACCTACACAGGAATAGACATTTATAAAAAAGACGGAGTGTTGGTTATTATATAAAAATTAAGAACCTTGAGACTTGTGAGATGATTTGTTGGAGAAATAAACTCAAAAGACCATGCTTTGAAGCAAAAAAAAATGAATAAGTTTAAAACAGTTAATCTAAATATAAAATCAAGTAAAGTAAACCTCAGCCGATGGTCCAAGCACATAGCAAGTGTACAGGCGAAAACTCAAACAAGACTTTGATAATGGGATTGACCTGATATCAAGGACGCGGCATTGGCACAACTAGAGGCGACCTTGACGGTGGCATTGACAATGTGTGCCAAGAATCTGCTCGGACCAAAGGCGTAGCTGAAAATTTGTTTATAATAAAAGGTGGAAGAACATACAATATATAAAGTAATATCTAGTGTGGAAAACCATATTTGTGTAAATAGTACGATTTAAAATATATATAATTTGATAATATAATAGATATACATATATTATAAATGTTAAGGCAATATAAATATAATATTAAGAAAAAATAAATCTTTTTTAAACTATAAACTACATTAAACAACATTTATTCAAGCTGCGCTTTTATGTGTGTATTAGAGTTTAAAAAGTAATATCAAAAAAGAGAAAAATATATTTCTGATTTCAAAAAAGTTTGTGCACTGTCGAAATCAAAAATGGTAATTATGAAAAAGAAAATAAAACTTAAGTTTCAACAGTTTCCCTGTCCGCGATATAGATAATACTCGTAGTTCAACAATCTCAACGTTCTCAAATGATGGGACAGGGAAGATGTTAATTATTTCACTGGGGATTTCTAAGCATAAGGTTACAAATCTAACATTCTCGACAACTACAGTAGACAATAACGATTAATAAAAACAACAATACTTACTTCTCACGTTCCTCTA
Organism: Parnassius orleans; assembly: GCA_029286625.1. Classification (NCBI taxonomy): domain Eukaryota; kingdom Metazoa; phylum Arthropoda; class Insecta; order Lepidoptera; family Papilionidae; genus Parnassius; species Parnassius orleans. Next base: position 267,207 of record JAGSMP010000225.1, read on the forward strand.
ATTCCACAGGATTATTGTCTATAGCCGTATAGTATTATTTGATTTGGCGTTATTTGTTAGGCGGCATCCGGATAAAGGAACAAACAAAATAAGCAAAGTTAGTAAAGACTTCAAAGCAAAAGTAAACGAAACAAATGATAAATGATTTCATTTCGATGCAACAAAAAGGGTAATTATAATGTCTGTTCCAAAAACTTAATCAAATAATGTATGACTTTACTTATAAAAATCGACGTCATCTTAAGAAATGTATAAAATGTACTCTCTCTTATATAAATGATGGAAAGAGACGGGTATAAAAATAATTAATATTTAAATTAAGTAAGCGATAATCAATGATTATAAGTAAGGCCGTGTTTATTTCATGTATTGTTTTAAAATTATTTTAGGTAATGCAACAAAAGTTTTAAATGATGGTAACAAACTTGACAACAAACATATCATAACAGAAAGTCGCAAAACAAATAATATTAAAAAAGCAAGATAAGAACACACAGATTGAATACTTACACTTAGACTTGGCCCTCATTCTCCTACAAATGCAAATAATGATGATGCAGAGAATGACGGTGATGACTAAAATAGCGAGTGCGATGCCACCGAATAGCAGGAGCTTGTACTGGTCTCTCCACCACACCTTATTACCTGTAATTATTAATTTTTATTATAATATTAAAGTTGATAGTAAAAATACACCTGATGGTAATTGGTTACTGCAGCCAGGGAATACTGGTATTCAACTTCAAACAAACACTACAGATGCGTAATCACATCTGAGAACTAAAAATCCTTCAGACCGGAACACAGTTGTGAATGCAATACTATGGCAGAAGAAAGAATGATGAAATGGTAATATCTACTCAAACGGACTTCTAGACAGAACAGGATTCCTACCACATACTAAGTTTATATAGTCTAAGTTACCGTAAAGGTAATACTACAAACGCATGCATTTGTAGTATTATGTACACTCTTACATCATCATTCATTATTGCAGCGATTTTTTACCACGTTTTTACTAACTCGCTTTCGTGTGCGTCTGTTCGGGTCGAATTTAGTAACTGATTTTAAACTAACTTCCCGATGACTTGACTCAAAATAGAGATCAAAATCGGATGACAATGTAAGAATATGATATAAACTATGTATAAAAAACGAGGTATATTGAAAATTTTAATACATAATTTAAAAAAAATCATTTGTTTAGTAAAGATTAGTATGACTTGTCATTTCGCTATAAGAACTGAATGAGATAAATCTAGCTTAGCGATTTTAACACTTACTGTAATTTTCCAGGTTAGCTGTGAGCAGAAAAACATGTTTAATATCGGAGCAAAGAGATTTGAAAATAGTATATAATCATTTTATTTTGCATGATACACTGGTATACGAGAATATAAATCATTGGTGTGAAGTTAAAAGGCATTATCGAATGCTTTACTTTTCATGGAATATCAATATTAAAAAAAAACATGTGTGCAGTTCACACGCGGTAGAAGTGAAACCTTCAGAAAAGGAAGCAAAGATAATAAGAAACACTGTATAATGTATTGTATCTCATTCTCTCACAGGATAAATCCTATACATGTATATGTTTGTCTCTTTTTAGTGTCGCTATGTTTGTCTGTTTTTTCATCGAGTTTCAAATCACAACGGTTTTATAGAAGTTTTCACTTTAAAAACTAGCACTACATTTTTAAGCTTTCAACCGTAAAAATGTTTCATGACATCGACATTATTCTTGTTCTTCATTAGCTCGTAAAAGTCTTTTACGGGTCTCTCCCATTTTATACAGGATTTTAAACATTTTTGGATGAAGTTTTGATTGACATTTTCAGAAACACTTTAGTATTTTTTATACGTGATAGAGTCATGTTGCAGCTATATTAGTAGTATAGTTGTAACATGAATGGTTCGGCTCGACCGAGGAAGGACCACGCTCTCACAGAATACCCGCGTAAAATAGCAGCTTAATACTGCTGTGTTTCGTATGGTGAGTGTAGAGAACCGGAGACCCTTTTTACTGGAAAAGAGGCATTCCATCTTAATCCTCACGTATGACAAGGCATCTGCATTTTGGTTCTTTATTGAGGATAGATGTAGATGTCTATGGTTCACAACAAACTTTTACCATCAGGTTGACTGTGTGCTCGTTTGTCACCCTATCCTATAAAAAAAGTATTTGTTTGTTATTTCTTTTTCTTTATCAGCACGTCAAAGTTCACCTCTAGACCTGGGTCTCTTCTGTTCTAGAGAGGATTTGCCTTAATATTCACGCTTGACAGGCAGAATGACGATTGCAATTGCAGTACCAGGCGTAACGCACCCTTGATCATGCTGCCCGTCACTGGTCTTATTATTTTACGTCTGTTGTAAACGTATTTCCCATAGTCGCTTCTTACGTCACCCATGGGACGGATTGCCTTAGGCCATCATTACATGATATTATGTGACAGGCACTTGATATGTTTGACTTTCTTGGCTAATTGAGATTGAGTTGATTACCCGTTTGTTGTTATTTTGTTGTTAAACAGATGTAAATGTAGATGCAGATGCTAAAATGACGAGAATACACATCAGTACATATACGAGTACCTATTCTAATCATTTCTGAGTTCATAAAATTTCCTTGTTCTTAAGCAACAACCACTTAAATTTCCTTTCGAGTTTTCGGTCACTAATATTTGAAATCAAAGGACAATAAATAAATAGATGTAAATGTATAGGTACCTTAAATTGAAAATATAACAGAAATTCTAACATCGAAGTGTCCAAAAATAGAAGTGTGTATATTTGGGTGAGATGACTACTAATTTCAGTGTTATATAAATTTAATTGATTAATCTGAAGAAACAGGAATGGTTTAAGTTATTACCTTCAACGCCTCTCACACGCCTCAGACATTCCGACGGAGTTTTTAGCATAGCATTTGTAAGTCCGGTAGACTTCCACGCTAGGGCTGAGACGTAGGTAGCTCTGCAGGCCGACTTGCCAGATCTTCTCATCTGTCAGGCTGTCATTGTCGTTTTTAAGCTTCCAAAAGAACGTCACCTGAACAACATAATTTAAGAGTGGATTGATTAAATTAAAGATATTATAGGAGACAAAATAGACATAAAGCGAATAAATGATTTTCATATGTTATGTTCCTGTCGTCTGTATATTACATTGACTGCCTCGTTGGTATAGTGGTCGTAAGCGTGACTGCTGATCATGGGGTGTTGATTCGAATTCTGGGTCGGGTAAATATCAGTTATTGGGTTTTATTTTGCCAAAAACTTCTCAGTAGCATCCTGGAGTCAAGAAGTTGGCGATCTCTTTCCGATCAGACTATGAGAGTGAGGAAATAGAGTTTGCCTCTTTTCTTGCACACACACTCGTACACCATAATCCTGTTCTGCGCAGATGGTCTTCGTTGAGACTGACCGCTTTGATTGAAATTCTGTATGAATAAATGGGAAATTTTTGTGCTACAGCAAATTTCCACCCATGTTTTAGAATCTAGTGATCGTGTTCACACTATACCTATTTAGCACGCTTTGTATTAATTACAACGTGTATTTTATGTATGTTTTTATGAATGTAATGGAATACTTCCAGATGTCTGAATAATCTAAAATTTTGCAGATGTACTAAAAACCGATAATAATTCAATAATTTCATGCCTATGACATAGTATTTTTAAATTTAATCATCACAGCTCATGATCAATGCGTGTTGTATAAGTTTTCTTTTAATTCTAATATTATTTACTTATCTCTGTAAGTAGCTTTATGGTTTTAGCATCAACATGTACAAAAGATTACCGCAGTTTTCCAGCGACGTTGGCACTATTTGCCAGGAGACTTTTATAGATAAATTGGACTCCGGGATCGTCACGGAAAGGTGAAAATGTTCCTGATAATGCTGTACAGTCTAAAGAGAAGTTTAAAAACTGTTTTATAAAGGTAAGGGTGACACAAACGTTATGACAAGTGGACAATGAGATCTATCCTTGATTAAAAATATTTCTAACATTGGATATGGCGGTACTGTCATCGCGCCATAAGCGAAACGTAACGAAGCTTAAATCGCGCTATCAAAATTCTGAATCTGCGGTATATATATAATAGCTCTGTACAACCACGGAGTATTGGCTGTTCCTTGGGCTAAACACCTTGCCACTCTAGAGTGGAGATTTATGGACTGTAGTCATCATTAGAGTAAAAAATAATTAGGCGACAGTTCTACTGAAGTCTTACCTCAGCAGGATTTGCTTGTGCTGTGCATACAAGAACTTGCTCTCCGTCCTTTACAGATTGTTTTATACCGCATTCTGGTACAACTGGAATTAATACAAGAAATAATGTTGTAATTGCGAAGTCAAGTCAATCAGTGACAAACGAGCACACAGTCCCTCTGATGTTAAGTGGATGCTGTGGCCCATAGATATCTACATTTATCATCGATTAAGAATCAAAGTAACCAAGGTTAACCCTTTTTTTATAGGATAGGGTGACAAAAGAGCACACAGTCCACCTGATGGTTAGTGGTTGCTGTGACCCATAGACATCTACATTTATCTTCAATAAAGAATCAAAATTCAGATGCGTTGTCACCCGTGAGGACTAAGATGGAATGCCTCTTTTCCAGTAAAAAGGGTCTCCGGTTCTCTACACTCACCATACAAAACACAGCAGTGTTAAGCTACTATTTTACGCTGGTATTCTGTGAGAGCGTGGTGCTTCCCCGGTCGAGCCGACCCATTCGTACTACAACTATACTACTAATATAGCTGCAGCATGGCTCTACCACGTAAAAAAAAGGACTAAGATGGCTCCTTACCAGTAGAAAGGGTCTCCGGTTCTCTACACTCTTCATACGAAACACCGTCACTGTCACAGTCTATCGAAAGTCAACCGCTAAACACAGGCCTCCCTATATTGCCTAATAGGGTGGATATTTTCCATAGTTGCCACGCTTGGTAGGCGGGTTGGCAATCACAGTTTTTTTTATATTTAGTTGTTATCAGGAAGGCGCTGCTGCCATCTGACGACATGGGGTAGTGGACATTCTTACACCGCCACTACACAGTTAATATAGATTATAAATAATACTTTTGGGATCTTGTTGTAATTTCCCGTTGTAATTTCACGCAGCCTCTGCGTGAAACTCTGCTATAACACAGCAGCTGCGTGGCTCTTCCTCGTTCTCTAATAGAAAAGTCGGCCAAGTGCGAGTCGGACTGGCGCATGAAGAGTTCAGTAATAGCGGAGGCTTAGTAATAGGGTCACGTTGGTTTTTTTTTTACTCAGTTCATCTGCTGTTATTTATTTTACAGCACCCTTTAATTCTGCGTATCTTTTTTCTCCTTTTTATATCTTTATATCTTTTTATTTTTTTTTACAATTCTGCTGTTATTATGTTTTACGAACATTAAAAACTTATTTGTCGCACCACTTTATACTTTCCTTAATTTTAAATTATTTTAGAGACTATATATATACTGTGGAACCATTTTCCTTCAGCACTCTGAGCACGCAGTGCTCAGCGAATGGAAGAAAGTAGGTTCGGCCATCATTGTCGTTAATCGCTTTACTTAATGTACTTTCCTGTAGCACGAAGCCCATACGGCTCTCACAGGCTAACCGTTTTGATGCAAACCGTGAACACTCTATAAGGATGTGTTCTATAGTTTGTGGAGTTTCGTCGTCACAATTGCAGTATGGGTTTCGTGCCAACTTAAATCTATTTAAATAAGCGGGGTCTCGTTGGTTACCCTTTGGGTACGGAACCCTAAAAAGTGTGCCGATGTCGCACCGTTAATGTAGTGGTGGTGAGGTCACGGTGGGGAGGGGGGCAAAACTTGTTCGTTGGCGGAAGGCATACACCAGGTCTAGATGGTAAGACTTCTTTCTGTGAGTCCTCAGGTGGATATCGAAGTCGTGAAGCAAGTCACTCTTTGCCTGAGGAAATGAATAGGAGATCTGTCGCTGGTGGAGCGGCGAATATATTATATATGTATAGTCAGTGCGAGTCCTATATAACATTGGTCATCCGCGAGGCGGGTATATATAGGAATTTCTCCATGAAAAACCTAAAGATATAAAACTTCTTTCCAGTTGATACGTACACATAACATCCAGAAACACTGACGTGTTGACGGAGCCGTGCTTGTTGTACGCTTCGCAGATGTAGTTGCCTCCATCCTTCTTCGTCACAGGACCCAGGAGTAGTGTGTTCGACGAGGAGAGAATCAAGGAGTTATTTGTGTGGTCTTTTCCTAGGTTCTTGCTGGGATGCTCGCGACGCCAGGAGTAGCTGGGCATTGGGAAACCTCTGCAAAAATATTTTCCATGAAAGAAGAAACAAACATTACTCAAATGTATAAAATTATGCAACAGACACATACATTAATAGAAACAGAAAAATAAACAGAAATAGATTTAATATCTATAATAAATAATATTTATTGAAAGTCATTCTTATGTTTAATTTACAACTGGTTCGGAAAATACTTTTGTTCTGGGAAGGATCAAAAAGAGACATAGCAGTACTTTAAAAAAAGAACAGTTTACAACATTAGTTATATTGTACAATTAACTTAACAAATCAGAAATAGCTTGTTAGTGATTATTCCCAACTTTGAGTGGAACTTTTAGAGCTGAATAATCTCTTTGTTCAACCTTAAAATTATTATTGAATTAAAACTGCCAATTATTATCTTGTTGATTATGTTGGGGTATATTATGGGGGTTTATATTAATTAGATTGTGATCCATCATCCCATTTTTTGCCGTAAAAAGCGGTTATAAACCATACGTTTACGTCAGAAGTAAAATACAAAGTCTTCCATGTATACAAAGAATGTATACAAAGACTTAATATTTATGTTATTAACTAACTTAATATTATTTATTGAATGCAATATTCCTTACTTTGCTGAGCACACGACTTTCCCGGGAATTTTGTTCTCTATTACAGAAACAGTTTCCGGCGTCACTGTGATGTTTTCGGGTTCATCTAGAAATAATAGACAAATACGTAAATACCAAAATAATATTAAAAGTTCTTAGACACATTCTCCACTGGGATTTTTTTAGAGTAATGGTGACAAGCGAGTACACAGTCCACCTTATTTCTTGTACTGTATTGTGAAGGCAATGTGGCAGATACATATTATTTTTATTTACCACTGGTTTGGAAAATACCGCTGTCCTAATAAAAGCCAGCAAGAAAACTAGCGGGATTTTATTAAATAAAAATTTTGTAAATAATTTCAATTGATACAAGAGGTGGGCAGCAGCATTTTCATAAAAATAACTCATGTCTAAAAAACCACTTGATAACCCGCCTGCCAATTATGAAAACTATGGCGAATATTCCTCATCGAGGCAATGTATGTGGAGGCCTATGTTCGGCATTGGCCTTTTGATGGGCTGGAATGAATGAATATATTACTTTGTTAGATTAAAATAGAAATAGCTTGGTGGCAATTATGTAATTTCCTGGGGTGATATTCATTATTGAATTACTTAAACTAATAATAAAACAATGATAGCCTCATTGGTTTAGTAGTCCTAAGCACGACTGCTGATAATTTTGTAAAAAGGGCACCCAAGTTTTTACACCAAAATCATAGACGCGCCCCGACACAACATACCTCGCTATAAGAATAATCTTTTGCAAACAAAATCTAAATTAAAATTACACAGTTCAGGTCCTTACCCGATGTCAATAAAAATTTATAATAAATTGCCAGAATACCTAAAAGCCGAAACAAATATTAATAAATTCATAAGCTCTTTAAAAAATATACTTACAAAAAAAAGTTGCTACTCAATTGATGAATACATTGAGCAAAAGAATTTTTAAGTGTCTGCCCCTCTTCTGTTCATTGCTATGCCTTTCGAGGTGCATGTGATTGATAGAACTTGCATGTTTTGTTTAGTCACTAGGCCCGTATTAATAAACGTTACTCAGCTCAAGTACACGCACTTGAGTACAATCTTGAGGTTATGATCTTATTAATAAACATATTTCAAGATGCGGTTTAGGTTTACGATATCAGCTGAGTGCCACACTGATTAATAAACGAAACTCGACTCTCAAGTGTGTATACTTGAGTGCAAGTCACAGAACAGTATTCCTAAGTACAGCGTTTTGAGATACTGTTTTTATGTTTTTATTAATTAGCAACGATCTTGAGATGCTGATTTCGTAATGAGGGCGTATCAAATGATTACGCACTTGAGTTCGCAAGTAACGCAATTTGTGAATAAATAAATAAATAAATAATGTTGGCTCGGGTTCGAACCCAGGGTTGGACCAAAATCAGGTACTTATTGGGTTTTCTGTCAAGTAATATTTATCAGTAGCAGACCGGAGTGAGAAATGTCTTCCAGATCGAATTCGGGTCACGGCGTTACCAGTCACTGATCTTTTAAAAGATGACAAAAAGAGGATATCTGCAGAGTTTCTTTTGCAATTTCTCGTAGTAAATTTGCGACGGTTAATCTTGAGGTTCAAGGAGGTCTTGAGGTCCCGGGTTCAAATCCCGAGTCATGCCAAAATGAGTTATTAGGTTTTTCTGTTAAAAAATTTTCAGTAGTAGCTCGGAGTCCGGAAGTTGGCGGTGTCTCACCCCCATACCTCGGAAAGAACGATAAGTCGTTGGTCCTGCGCCTGATTCATCGTGTCGGATTGGCGTCCCATCGTACTATGAGTGTGAGGGAATAGAGAGTGCACCTATTCTTTTACTCGAGCACTATAACCCTGTCCTATGTAGTCTCCGTTGAGACTGGCCGCCGTGACCGAAATTCGGTCTAGAGGACATTTATTATAAAGGGTAATTTCTTATTATTTGATACTGGCAAAACCGTGCTTAAACTAGCTTAATCGTGCTTAAACTGGCTTAACCGTGTAGTGGCCGGGTAAGATATATATATATATATATATATATAATGGGCAGTTATGGTTATGGTATGGGCTCGTGCTGCTGCTCTTTTGCCATCCATCCATTACAACCTTTAAAAGTCCACTGCAGTTTATAGGCCTCAACCATAGATTGCTTCAATTTGCCTGATTTGCCGCATTTTTTTACAATTTTGAGCAGTAAATTGCTACTGATCATCTCCTGGTTCAGTTTCACTTCGTCGCCTTTTACGACACCCACGGGACGATAGAGGGTAGTGGATATTCTTGCACTGCCACTACACGGTCTGACTACCAGCGGTGGGTCGCAATACATTTTATAAATAGCGTAAAGTTATCGTCCTTGTGCAACGGATAACGTTATCATACCTATCTACTATATTTCAAAACTGTCTTTTTCCATGTAACGGCAACTTAACAAAACCTAGTCATAGAACAGTTATAACTGTTAAGATGTATCCACCAGGACTTGCTGAGCTAATCAGAGGTATTTAAAGTTCATTTTATGTATGTTTATGTACACTATCAGATAACTATTTACAATATTTTACAGATTTACACCCATTCAAGATTTTAATGATGATGATGATGATGATGTTAGTTTTAAAATAAACCAAGTCTAAATAAAACCAAAATTTGCTCTGATAATAATAGTTCAAGCAAACGCAACGTTGAAACGTTGTTATAATATATTAAGAAGTTATGACAGTTATGTACAACTATCTATACGTTATAATGCTAATAGCTACACAGTATGAGTCTATCGATGAATTAAAAAAAAAGCAAAGTGTACTGACACTCGACGGCGAACTTGGTGGTGCTGTTGACGGGCGGGCCGGCGGCGTTGCGCGACGAGCGGCACGTGTAGCGTGCCACGTCCGCCGCGCGCGACAGCACGCCGCCCGGCCACGCCGACATGTTCCAGTGCTGCACACACGCAATAAACACACAAATACAATAAAATATATAGAAATAGAAATAAAAATAGAAATGAAAATGGAAATAGAAATAGAAATGAAAATAGAAATAGAAATGGAAAATGAAATAGAAACTTTTTGTTCAATATAGATTATAAAGTATACTTATTAAAAGTCACTCTTATGTTTAATGTGGCTCTTCCACGGAAAAAAGGCCTGGTCTTTAACTTCGTCGACATCAAAATGATAGACACTTTGTAATACATTGAGTATTGTACATAGATTTCTATAAGATCTACGACGGCTCGTATAACATACATACATCTCAATGTACTAAAAAGTGACTACCATTTTAATTTTTTAAGGGTGACATCGAGCTCACAGTCCACCTGATAGTGGTTGCCTCACAGTGGATGCTGTGGCTCATAGACGTATATACATCTATCCTCGATTAAGTATCAAAATGCAGATGCGATGTCACCCTTGACGACTAAGATGAAATGCCCGTTTCCAGTAAAAAGGGTCTCTGGTTCTCTACACTCGCCATACAAATCACAGCAGCATTAAGCTGCTATTTTACGCTGTCATTCTGTGGAGTGTCGTTTTCTCCGATCGAGCCGAACCATTCGTGCTACAACCATAATATAGTTGAAGCATAGCTCTACCACGTAAAATGATGTCTATGAAGTTAGTTAACAGGCCTGCAGACCCACAAGAATGTTCGGCGCGCTGGTCCAGTGCGAATTCACAACTCTATTTTATAAATTTAAAGTAACAAAGTTACAGTCCACCTAGTTAGTGGCTACTGCGGTCCATTGACAAATGCAGTCAAATTGAAGAAAAAAAGACTACATATGCGTTATCACCTCTGACTAAGATGGTATGCCTTACAGTCTGTAATTACACTGACTGTCTATATCCTTTTTTTTCCTTGCCCTAAAATCCTTTCAGAAATGAGAGGAGGCCTGTGCCCAGCAGTGGAACGTATATAGGCTGCAAATTTACTTTACTATATCCTTCAAACCGGAACACAGCAGTGCAAGTGCTGCTATTTGGCAGCATAAACAGATTTCTAAGAACTATCACCTAATAGGCGTGAGTTCACGTTTTCTTTTAATATTAAATTCCACGTAATTTCACATTGATGACTTTAAAATGTGCCACCATTTTAAAAGAAGTTCCTCGTATCCTTGAAAAGTTTTATAGATATTAATTTTTACCGCTTTAGTTAAGGTTGATTTTTAAAATATTTTTGCAATATACTTACCAAAGTGGACTCTGTGGCTTCAAAATCGTTTCTATTCACTTGCGGCTCTATTTTCCTTTCGACGACGTAGTATCTGTCGGTCTTGTCTGGGTCGATGACCTGACCATCCTTCAACCATTGCACACTGCAGAGGGGGGCGCACTCCACTGTACAGGATAGCGAAATATTCTGAAAGCCAAAAACTCCCTTATTATCATAAATATGTTATCTTATATATATATATATATATATATATATTTATATATTATGTTTTATTGTATTGTAGCCGTATAGTAGCGGTGTATCATCCGTAGGTGTCATAAGAGGCGACAGCCGAAATTAATCATGAGATGGACAGCAGCACCTTCCTGATAACAACTAAAAGTGAGTTAAAGTTTAAGATTCGCGTATATCCGCCGCGCTGCCCCAATGCGAGTTGGCGAGCTTCACATGTCTTCGAAATATTTTTTTTCTTATTTCTCAGACATGCAGGTTGCCATCTTGTCTACCAAACATGGCAACAATGACAAATTCACCCTTATGAGGCAATCTATGGGGAAACCTACGTTCAGCTATAGACTTTATTAGGCTGTGATAAGTGATATTTTTATAGAATAAGGGTAACAAACGAGCACACAGTCCACCTGATGGTAAGTGGATGCCGAGCCCATGGACATCTATATCTATGCTAGATTAAGAATCAAAATGCAGATGCGTTATCACCCCTGAGGACTAAGATGGAATGCCTCGTTTCCACTATAATGGGTCCCCGGTTCTCTACACTCAACATACGAAACACAGCAGCATTAACTTGCTATTTTACGCGGGTATTCACTGGATGGAAGGATTGATTCATATCAATCCTTAGCAGTGTCATACAACTCTTTGTTAAATGTCCATTAATTTCTATTAGTAAAGGGAACTGACCGATTAGACGTGTGATCATTAAAAAGAAAATGATAAGCTGTAGTTACGCGCCAGAATCTAAATAATAATAAACATTCGTTGCTATAAATAGCATAGACAGTGTTATTATTATTAACTATTTCACTAGACTCATTAACCGTATCGCGTTTTAATGTCTTTTATTTATTTATGGATATAAATATACTATAACCAAGTAAATGATAGACATTTTGTATTGTCAAGTTTTTTATTGTTTAGTATGTTTTGACTTCAAAAAGGAGGAGGTTTACAGTTCGTCGGAATCTTTTTTTTTATGTATGTTCACCGATTACTCGAAGACGCCTGAACCAATTTAGAAAATAATTTTTTTGTTTCAAAGGGTATACTTCCCAGGTACATTTAAATTTTATCGAAATCGGTCGAGCTTTTAGTCTTTGTTTTAAAAAAAATCAACAATAAATTATATTTATATTGAAGTCGGTTGTACAAAATTTTTAATTTTCCCACTTGTTATAATGTTAAATTGATTAAAGACTTTTTTAATACACCTACTTCATTCTATATTTACCCCAAGGTACTGGTAGAGAATGATTTAGGCATTAAGTCCGCCTATATACCACGTGTGTACCTATATAAAGTTTTAAATAAATAAATAAAGAGCACACAGTCCACCTGAGTGGATGTGTGAGCCATGGACACCCATACATCCACGTTTAAGAATCAAAATGCAGATGCATTGTCACGATTGGGGACTAAGATGGCTCGTTACCCAGTAAAACTGTCTCGACTTTTCCTCACTCACCATATCACACAGTAATAATGCGGCTATATCAAGCACGTATTCTGTGCGAGCGTGGACCTTCTTCGGTTGAGTTAACTCATTTGTGCTGCAATCATAATTCACATGTAGCGTGGTTCTACTACATAACAGCTTGCGACTGTATTAATTAGGGGTTTCGATTAGAAAAACTATAACCCTGGCGGTAATATAATGACCTAAGGTCAGAGGGATCTTATGGATTTCTATATAGGAATAACCACCTCATTTGCGGTTATAGTCTCTCAAAGTCCACTGCTGAACGTACTCGTATCTCTCCCCCATAGATTGCATCATAGGGGCGATATTTGCCATGTTTGTCACGCTTGGCAGGTGGGTTGGCAACCCCAGTTTTTATTTTCTATGTGTTATTAGGAAGACGCTGCTGCCCGTATCCAGGTTTGTTTCCCTCTGTCACCTCTTACGAAATCCACGGGGCGATATGGGGTAGTGAAGTAAATGTCATTTAAAGTTACAGACTTTTGCGCACTAATAAAGATAATGAGATGAAAGATGAAAAATCAATTTATTGATCTTCCCATCATTCGGTCAAGACAATTTTCAAAGTTTTCTTTTCTTTAGTTCTCTATCTCTAGTTCTTCTATATCTGTTCTCTATCATACATATTAAATATATCTATTAGGTCCTTACATTTGAAATTAGCGTTTTGTACGGGAGGAATATAAAGTAATTTTTTTGTAAAATATATTTAATTAATCAAAGTATGCACCGTTGTTATCTATGCCCTTTTGCCATCTCATAGGTAGTTCATTGATCCCTTTACTAAAAAACCATGGGGGCGAGAATCAATAAACTCTTTGAAGGCGGTTTGGACTACCGCATCGGAGTTGAATTTTTTTCCTTATAAGAAGTTGTCCAAATTCCGGAAAAAATGGTAATCTGTTGGAGCAAGGTCCGGGGAGTATGGTGGATGTCGCAGGCATTCCAATTGTAGCTAATCTAACTTAGTGGTTGTTTGTTGTACAGTGTGTGGTCTTGCGTTGTCGTGAAGCAGCAGTGGTCTAGAGCGATTGACCAACCTCGGTTGTTTAGCAGCTAGTTCTTCCTTCATGGTTTGCAGTTGCCGACAATAGATATCTGCCGTAATCGTTTGGCCAGATTTTAGAAAGCTGTAGTGAACGGCACCGGCGCTAGTCCACCAAACACTCACAAGTAACTTTTTCTGAGTCAATTTTCGTTTAAGGCAGGATTTTGCTGGTTCTCCAGGGTTCAGCCTTTGCGACGAGCGCTTCCGATTATCGTACAGTATCCACTTTTTATCACAAGTAATGATTCGATTTAAAATCCCTTCATTATTGTGTAGGTTGAGCAAAGTAACACAACAGTCGACGCGTGTTTGCAAGTTCAATTCACTCAATTCATGAGGTACCCATCGTTCAAGTTTTTTTACTTTCCCGATTTGCTTCAAGTGGATTAATACAGTTTTATCTGCAGCTATTTCTGAAGTGCTTTGTGATGGATACGCTTAAATAATAGCCTTTAATTCTTCATTTTCCACTTTGGTCTCCTGCCGTCCACGGGGTTGGTTCTGAAGGTCGAAATTTTCAGAACGAAAACGTTGAAGCCAAAAACGTACCGTGCTTTCTTTTACGACACCAGCGCCGTACACATCATTAATCCTTCGAGCTGTTTCTGCAGCACTGGTGCCACAGTAGAACTCGTATTCGTAAATATACCGATATTTCATATTTTCCATTGTGCGGTAATAAGCGACGCCAAAGAAAAAATAATGAGTAAAAAGCAAATGAATTACTGTTTTCAAAACTCAAATGTACTAGCTAAATGAATTTATAAATTTGAATTTGGAATGCTTAACCAAAGAGGAGATATTTCAGATCAAAGTGGTCAGTACCACAAAACGCTAATTTCATATGTAAGGACCTAATATTATTGTAATTAAATAATTAAGTAAGTTTTTTAAAGTCTTTTTCACTACTATATAAGTTATTTAGGCAGAATGTACAAGGATTCATAAACAAAATGTAACACCTGATTTTTCTGTACCTTCGTTCATTGCAAATAAAATATCTATTTCATTCTACAATTTTTTTCTGCGAACACAAATTGGAAATAATAATAGTTTGGAAAATCCAAAAGTGCACGCCCCATGAGCGTTTCGTTTAATTTTGAGGAAAAAATAAATTGTATTCCTAACTTTAAAAATATATTATTTACATGTTTTTAATTTAGCGTTCTATTAGTTTGACAGGTAGTGTTACCTACAGGGAATTAATAATGTTTACCAAAATAAATCGATTACAAAAAGTATAAAATCGATATTAGCTGTATGGTATATTTGTCCTTTGTCTAAAAGGGCTAAAAAATATGAATGTGCCTCTCAATTTTAGCAATAAAACTTATAAAAGTTGAATTTTTTTTTATTAGCAAACTATGCGTACTAGGTTATTGATATGAAATAGGAATCAGTTAATGTAATTCTGAAGCTAATAAAAAAAACCCGGTCTCGATACGTAAATGTTTTTCGGAAGTTATCGTGACCACATACAAAATCAACATCAGCACGTCCACGTAATTTTTTTTTCAAACCATTTTTTTTCAAAGTAGCGAATTAAAATGATTTTTTAGAAAATATAAGATGGATTAATTAGAGTGTTTTCTTGAGAGTTTTCGGCTACTCATATAATCGTATAAGTGCAATATGGTTATGATAGAGGCATTTTAAGAACAGCACTACCTAATAACGCTTCGATTTATGAGGCGTGCAATAAAAAAATACTAACCTGAGATCTGTACAACGCACCACTGTAGTGATTCATTGCGTATTTGAAACTGGGTGGGGCTGAAAACAAAAGATGTTATTTAATCTTCATTATATAAAAAAAATCCGTCACCCATCTTTGACATTTTTATTATTTCAAATTTCATTAATTCAATAAATTAAATGCAATTGAAATTAATAAAATTAATAAAAAATTGACAAACAAGCACACAGTCCACCTGATGGTAAGAGGATGCTGTCGCCCACAGACATCTACATTTATCATCGATTAAGAATCAAAACGATTAAGAATCAGATGCGTTGTCACCCCTGAGGACTGCAATGGAATGCTTCGTTTCTAGTAAAATCTTTACACATTAAGCTGCTATTTTACGCTGGTACTCTGTTAGAGTGTGGTCCTTACAGATCGAACCAAGTTTTTTGTGCTACAACCATAAAATAGCTGCTGCCTGGCTCTATCACGTATGTATATGCAGAAAAACCTAGTAATCTCCGATAGATAGAGGTATTACCATCTTATACATTTGACAGATCTAAAATGCGCATACCAGCTATTGGGAGCAGGATAAAAGCTGCTAAATGGTTGGCCCTATAAATCCAAAAACCTTTTTTGTATCAAAGTAAAGTTACACTCGTAGAAAAAAGGACAGGAAGTATGACAGGAAATGTTACGGTTCCAAGTAATAAGCTTCATTAGAGAGTGCTTTGTAAAAACCTAGAGGTTTTGTCCTCTTATTTGATTTTTTTTTATTTGTGTATGTTTTTTTGTAATTGGTTTCTCGGAAACGGCTCAAATTATTTGTATAAAATTTTGTTGTATATTTTAAGATGAGATAAAGACTTGGGTTTATATATTATAGTGAACTCACCGAGAACATCTATTATGGCGTAGGCCGGTTCCCCTTCACCTCCCGTGTTGTTCCCGCGACAAGAGAAATTAGTTCTGTGGTCCAAGGTGACCGGGTCAATGGTCCAGTTCGCAGACACTATGTCGCTGACGAGACGACCGCCGCGATGCCAGCGGAATCTATAAAATGGCATAAGATATTTGAAAAAATCGGTACTACAGTGGAAAAATTAATTAAGTGCAAGTTATTTTTGTAGAATATGGGTAACAAGCCAGCACACAGTTCATTAGATGGTAAGTGGGAGCTATGATACAAAGACTTCTACATCCAATCCTCAATTAGGAACCAAAATGCAGATGTGTTGTCACCCCTGAGGACTAATATGAAATGCCTTGTTTTCAGCAAAAAAGGTGTCCGGTTAAGCTATGCTCACTTTGTGTTCCATACCTATACAGATTTATAAAAAACTGCGGTTGCCAACCCGCCTGCCAAGCGTGATAACTATGACAAATATTTCTTGTATGAGGTAATCTAAGGCAGAGGCTCCATATCTCCCCATGGGTGTCGCAAGAGGCAACCGAAATTAAACAGGGCATGGAGACCAATATCCTGAAAGCAACTGAAAATAATAAAAGACTGCGGATGCTACCTCACCTACCAAGCGTGGCAAATATGACAAATATTCTGTCTATGAGGTTTTTTTCTATAGGATAAGAGTGACAAACGGGCACACAGTCCATCTGATGGTAAGTGGTTGCTGTGGCCCATAGACATCTACATCTATTCCCGACTACGAATCAAAATGCAGATGCGTTGCCCCGTGAGGATTAAGATGGAATGCCTCGTTTCCAGTAAAAAAGGTCTCTACACTCACTATACAAAACACAGCAGCTTTAAGCTGCTCTTTTACGCTAGTATTCTGTGAGAGCGTGGTCCTTCCCCGGTCGAGCTGCCCATTCGTGCTACAACTATACCACTAATATAGCTGCAGCATGGCTCTACCACGTAAAGAAAATACGTAAACGTAATCTATGGCGAGGTCTATGTTCTGCAGTGGGCTTTTGAGACGCTGTAATGAATAAGTAAATGAATTCCAAAAGCTTAGACCCTCCAAAAATATAAATCCAGCCAGCCACAGGAAACTGGCGAGCTTGGCAAGTGTACTTTTTAAAACATGTCTTTCTTACAGTCGAAGAGTTCCATGTCATTCTATTACGGGCTGGTAAAGAAAAAGAAGGAAAGAAAGAGGCTACGTACCTGTTAGATTCAGGTCTCCCTTTCTCTTGTACGCTGCAGCTTAAGATTAATGACTGTCCTTTTATTACTCGCCATGGGGAGTATGTGAGTTTAGCTGGCCCTGGAGGATCTGTAAGAAAATGTGTAAAAATAGAAAGTTACAGATAGCGACATCTGATATATGAGCATCTGTAGTATGGGCAAGCTTGCGAAAGTACTACTGAGACTGTACTGCAGGCGAATGACCGTGAGTATCCAATAGACGACGTTAACTGACGGATCAATCACGTGATATAATGTTTAACGTCTCTCCCTTTTCATCAAACAGACCAAATCGTATTGTACTATTAAGTATTCGGTACAACCTGTGCGCAAAATATTTTCACATACATCATGACGTACACATGCTTCATGAATTCATCAAAGTAACGGGCTGGTAATTATACCGCACATCCATGTAAACATCTTGTTAATGCCAGAAATAAATAACAAAATATTGAAAACACCTGGTATACCAGGTGCCAGGAACGTCAATCCGCCTGCCTCAGGCATAGAGATTACATTAATTCTTTTTTTAAATTGTTGTGACAAGAAATTTACAGTCTACCCGCTGGCAAGTGGTTACTGCTGCTTGCAACCATTTGCAAACAAGAAGGTTACAGATACGTTGTCACGTTAGAGGGCCAAAAACGAATAGCCCTCATAATGATTTTTACATTGACGCTAACAGTTCTCGTAAAATAAAACTACTTGTACGAATTATATCGCGTTTATTTAGTTATTTTTTTATTCCGAAGTATTTCAATTCAATATGCTGGCTCTCTAAACATTTTAGACGCAGACGCAGTGCAGAGACTGCTGTCTTGCGGCAGAAATATCTTAGAAGGCAATACCTACCCAGACAGACTTCTAGGCAAAAAAGGAATTCTATCTTGCCTACTTAAACCTAGTAAGTTTTTCGTTGGGAGAGCCCTATATCCAGTATACAGTTCCGGACAGATAAAGTAGACTATACTTATAGTTGGTATGTTATAGACTATTACATCAGTCTATGATAGTTATGGACTATTACAGGATGATGAAGAATAGTATACTTACAGTTGACGACTAATTCCGTCTTCTTACTCTCGCTGCCCCATCCCGCATAGTTCTTGCCTTTGCACGAATAGTTTCCATGGAAGCTCTTCGTGGTATCTTGGAGGAGCAGCATCGATGGGTCCACGTCGTTGCATAGGCTATCTATAATATCAGAAATGGTAGCAATAATATATTTTCTTTAATTTCCTAGAATAAGTGTGACAAACGAGCACACAGTACACCCGATGGTAAGTGAATGCTGTTGTCCATAGACATCTACATCTATCCTAGATTAAGAATCAAAATGCAGATGCGGTGTCACCCCTAAGACGAAGATGGAGTGCCCTGTTTCCAGTAAAAAGGATCTCCGGTTCACACACGCTGGTATTCTGTGGGAGCCTGGTTCCATCCCGGTCGAGCAGACCCATTCGTGCTGCAACTATAATATAGATGCAGCGTGGCTCTACCACGTATTAAAATACAGATGCGGTGGTGGTCGTGGTAATTAACTCGGTCCCGATCTCCGCCAGCACCAAGAAAATTGTTAATTGCAATTTTGAGTATTGATTGACCACGTGCTTGTTGATGGAAAACATTGGCGGACCAATTGTTCCATAATACTTCTAGAAATTAACGAAGGCCTGTGCCCAGCAGTGGGACGTATAAAGCTGTGACTTTTTAAAATATAGAAACTTTTTGCCCACCGAATGTCGCACGCTTACTTCGTGCTGAACAAATGTGCAAGCACCGGAGAAGCTAGCGCTAGAACCCTGTTAAAGCAGGAAATCCTCCCTTATAAAAGGAGTACAAAGTTTTGCATTCAGGTAATAATATGTAGTGTAAAGTAAAAATAGATAGCTTTATTTTTTTGTCGGTGGGTGGTGTAGTATAGAGTAGCCCACACGACTTATATATATTAATGTTAATTGTAGAATGTTAAAGTAGTCTAATTAAAGTCATAGACGGATTAACACGTTTCTCTCTCATTGATATTCTCATATTAAAATATACAGAATTATTTAGCAATATGCGGTCAAATTTGCAGAGAAGTTTAAGAATAGGTAATATAGGCAAAGGGTGAAGAAAAATGAATTAAATAAAATCTCAAACATTCTGTACTTTTTATCTTTTAAATTCAGAATGCGGTGCATTTTAAGTATTACGTTCAATTCACAACGTTTTGCTGACCGAGCGACCCTTACAAATGTGTGCGTGCGTAGTAAAATAGTAGGCGTTAGATATTTATGAATGACAATCAGTTAAAATAATGTATGAAGATATTTATAAAGTGGTCTGCAGACTTACCATTGGTGCCGTTACATTCTGGCAAATGCTTCAGAATCTCCCCATCCAGATACCATATAACCTCGTCCAGGATCGGCGGGTTTCGATACTACTTGACAGGTGAGGGTGACGTTCTTGTGATCAGTTTCCAGGATGGGGCTTTGCTCACTCATGTTGAGTCGGACTTGCGGCTTGTCTGAAATTGCACAAAAGTTCACATATTAGGCGCCGCTTCATTTCCATCCAGTTATATTTTTTCTTATGGAATAATGGCCAAATACTTGAACGCTATTCAATTTTAAGATGTCGCTAAGTCTCGTGGTGTCACAGTCATTTTGATTTAAAGTTATAAAGAGAGCAGAGCATAAGGGCAAAGAGAAAATTTTTCAACTGTCGGATAAAACTTATTCAACAAATAAAATATATCCCGAGTGAATATAAAAGTGAAACAATTGAGATTCAACTGTAATTTTTAATTTATTCATGTTGTAATTATCATATGATTTACTTATCTGATGATTGAAAAATCGTTCCCAAGAAGATTATTTTTAAACAGTGTTTCATGAACCTTAGAATTCATTATTAAATGTATATTTATAAAGTCTAGTTGACTGTCTCGTTGGTCTAGTGGTCGTAAACGCGATTGCTCATCATGAGATCCCGGGTTGTCGGGATGTCGGGCCAAAATTAGTTATAGAGTTTTACACCCGCGTGCCTCGAAAAGCGCGTAAAGCCGTTGATCTCTCTACGGTCGTGTCTGATTATCGTCAGATCGGACTATGAGAGTGAAATAATAGAGAGTGCACTTGTGTTCGCCTACACACTTGGGCACTATAATCCTGTCCAGCGCAGATGGCTAGTCTCCGTTAAGACTGCCAGCCGTGACCGAAATTCGGTCAGGTGGACATTATTATTACTATTATTATTTGGGGTATTTATAGAGTACTCTCATCTGATTGGGCTGAATAAATATATTAATGGAAATAATAAATAAATATAAATATATATTTAATATACTAACATAAATAAATAATACATATATAAATAAAATCCCAACGAGATGGAAGCCCGCGGTAGGGGAGACCAAACGGCCGAGGGTTAGTGGGAAAGGGAAAGAAACCGGCGTACAATGCGGGCGGTATGAAGGAGCACCGCCTTCTGCATTTGAGTCCGGAGCGGTCCGTCACGGAGTCCCAGTCGCCTCAGATGACCCGAAAGGCTGACCGGAATTAACCCGTTTGCAGAGACGACTACAGGAATAATTTTGGTCGGCAGACACATGTCGGTCACCTTGTGAGCCAGAGAGATATTTTGTTTTCTTATCTGCTTCGGCTTTCACGAGGTTCTCGTTATACGGAATGGTAATGTCGACCAAAAATAACCTTGACTGCGCCCGATCCGTCAGCACAATATCAGGCTATTATTATTATTATTAGTATTTTTGTACTAAAATATTGAGGTATGTGAGAGAAGGGCGTAGACTATTATTCATTTTGCTGCTATCAGGCGGACTTCCATGCCGACAAGGATTTCAACTTCTTTTTCTTTATTGATCACACAACCAACAGCACGTTATAAATATAAACAGAAGTTCTCAGATAATCCTTAATGCCAATAACGGGTTCTTACTTTATATGCATAAACAAACTATCGCTTGTTAGTTGACATTAATTATATAGTGCTTAGATTTTTAAAAGTTATCTTAAAAATAAGTTTAAACAAAAAACAGGCAATAAGCAAAGAAAAAAAATGGAATATTACACAACAACTGTCTGACTATACAATTAATAAGTGACAGAAATGAAATTTACATTACACGCGCATGTGTGTGTGTGTGTGTGAGAGTGTGTGTGTGTGTGTGCGCGCGCGCGTGTGTGTGTGTGTGTGTGTGTGTGCGTGTGCGTGTGTGTGT
Source organism: Parnassius orleans (assembly GCA_029286625.1). NCBI lineage: Eukaryota > Metazoa > Arthropoda > Insecta > Lepidoptera > Papilionidae > Parnassius > Parnassius orleans. The sequence continues at coordinate 289,124 of JAGSMP010000225.1, forward strand.
GCGCGTGCGTGTGTGTGTGTGCGTGTGCGTGTGCGCGCGCGCATGTGTGTGTGCGTGTGTGTGTGCGCGCGCGTATGTGTGTGTGTGTGTGTGCGTGTGCGTGTGTGTGTGTGTGTGTGCGCTGGGATTAGTGGTGATGGGGATAGTGCACGCAATTGAGGGAGGGCTACCAACTTAGACCGATTTCTAGAGAGCGAGGCGTGTCACGTAAAATATAAAACTTATTGAGATATAAACTTACCAAATAACTTCGTTGAGAGAAGATGGGTTACTCTCGTATTCGCACTTCAGGAGTATTTTCGCACCCTCTACCACTGTTATGTTTTTGGGCTCCAAGTGGACGAGTGGCGGATCTGTAAAAATGAAAAAAATATATAGATTACAAGAATGCTTATCAAAATTCAATTATGCTTTTACCACTAGTTCGGAAAAAGACCCTCCATCCAGAGATGAACCAGCAAGAAACCCAGCGGGACTCTTAAAAACATCAGGCATTGTAGATTTGTTTTTTGTAAGAATTGTAGCGATCCAACCCGGCATCGCATGGGTTATTTCTAGATCTCGATAACAGCGCTACCTACCGAGTCCAATTGTGAATCTAATCCATCTAGGGACCCACTCAAACACACATAATTACAGGATGTGCGGCATTCCAACTAAGTCCTCAGGAGTGACAACGAATTAGTAGCTTTCCTAGTTTAAAGATGGTTTTAGGTGTATATGAAATGCGGTAGCCACTTATCAGGTGGACTGTAAGTTTGTTTGTCACTACAATTTTATAAACAAAAGGCATTATTAGTCAAATTTGAGGTGATAAAAGTGATGACGGCAATTATAGATACTTACACCAAACTTCCAATTCTCTCGTGGCGTGTATAGGGTGCTCCTTTGTTTCTATCATGACATCATTGATGGCTTCACAGCGGAATTTACGTCCGTTTTCGAAGCGAGTCGCTTTGAAGGTCAGATTGGACGTCGTCTCGAACGTCGAGTCACTCTGTAACGTTGAAAATATTTTTTTTGTAGAAGAGGGAGCAAACGAGCGTACGGCTCACCTGATGGTAAGTTATTACCGCCTCCCATCACAACTGCAACACCAGGGGAATTGCAAGCGCGTTGCTTTGGTGCTTTTAAAAAGGAGTAAGCTCGTATCGATCAAAGCCATGTTGCAGCTATATTATGGTTGTAGCACGATTGGGTCGGCTCGACGGAGGAAAGAACACGCTTTCATATAATACCAGCGTAAAAGAACAGCCTTATACTGCTGTGAGTGTAGAAACTGTATACCCTTTTTATTGGATACCAGGCATTACATATTATTCGATTCAGAATTAATAGATATACTATTGATTCTTAATCGAGGATAAATGTAGATGTCTACGGGCCACAGTATCCAATTACCATCAGGTGGTCTGTGTGCTCGTTTGTCACACTATAAAAAACACTTATTGGTCGGAGATGATACGGTCACTGAACGCGTGATATACGGGTATTATATGTTGCTGATACATTCTAGTGCACGTACCGCGTTTCTTCGTCCGTCATACCTTCATAGCACGTTTGTAGTTTGAGCCCTTATAGAAGGCCGTAATCTTAACCCATCTATACTCGTAACAATAATTAAATTGAAGTTAATCGTCAAAGTCTATGGGCTTTATACTCTTCGTCTCGTTTCAAAAGGTAGAACGTGAAGGAGTAACATACGGATAGCAAAACAGGAAATGTTTTTTTTTCTATTACTATTCTCAATTATTAAACAAAAGTAAAATAAAATTTGAAAATGTCATTATTTGAATTGAAACATCTATTGGCGAGCCTTGTCAGTAAAACCGACTCGTATGCCGCGGCAAACGGCATGACGCTCTCTTATGCCGTCATGCCCCTTCTACGCCACCGCTCTCGACTCTCCTGTGTGTGCGTACGCGTCTACTATACACGTCTTTGCTACTCTGTGTGAGTTGTGTACTGCGTGTGCCTTTCTATTCGACTATATTATACTTGACGCGTTCACCGCTTGTACACACATTTTGTATTTCTTTTTCATATTAATTATTATTCTCCATATTTTTTATTGGTTTTCATTAATTATGAATTCTACTATCAATTATGATGTTACACATCTGCCTGGCGTCCAGTGACGGCCAACTTTTTCAAACGTAATAAATCTTTTTTAAATATTATTCTAAGCTAGCGCTTAACTATAATCCCACTTGATGGTCAGTGGTGATGTAGCATAAGATGGTGAAGCGCACTAACTTAACAAAAGCCTATTCACTCTTGCCTTGAAGACACCCACATTGTAATCGGATGGAAACACAGATGCCGGCAACTTATTCCACTCCTTTGCTGTACGCATGATGAACGATGTAGCAAACCGTTTGGTTCGAATGCGTGGTAAGTCAACAACGAAGGGGTGGAGACTGGCCGAACGTCTGGTTGTCCGATGGTGGAAGGGAGAGGCAGGAATTAAATTATGCAATTCCTGCGCACACTCTAATAGCGTTTTGAAATGAGGTTCAGCCAATTTACGTCCTACAGCTGGGCACAGGCCATCTCTGATTTTTGAGAAGCATGGAAATGTCCGACGAGCTGCCCCAGTGCTTGTTGGTGGACTTTACCTGTCTTTGAAATATTTCGTTGTTAATTTTTCGGACATGCAGGTTTCCTTACTTTGTTATTTTTCACCGCAGAGCACTTGGTAAATTAACACAATTTATAATAATTTATTTATAACTATCTGTACTCCGCGACTTCATCCGCGTGGAATTGATCACGATTTCATGGGTTTAAATTTTTTGCGGAACCCTAATTCTTTTTTTTAAATAAAATTATTCTAAGTTACTCCTATAATATTAGCTATCTGCCAGTGAATGTCCCGTCGAAATCGATTCAGTCATTTCGGAGATTAGCCGGAACAAACAGACAGACAGACAAACTTTTAAAAAGTGGGAGTAGTGGTGCTGGGATTAGTGGTGACGGGGATAGTGCACGCAATTGAGGGAGGACGGGAGGTGCTCTTCAAACTAGGTAAGACACATCATATTATTTTAATAAGCGGATATTGGCAAAGTAAATATTTACAACTTTAATAAATTGTTTTTTATAAGTACCGTATATACCTTCATATGCATTAGGAAAAACTGTTATTTTGTCACTATAAACAGACACTTCAAATTTATTTATTTGTATAGATAAATCTCAGGTGTCAACTAAAGTCTGTTTTAATAAGGAAGTCCCGTGGAAAATATGGATACTAAAATGTAAAGGATGGAATTTAATAGCATATATCAAATTCCGCGAGGAAAATGGCGCCGTGGTTGAGAGTCTTCTTTCGAGACAGTCTCTTCTTAGAACCAGAGACTGAAAATAAACCACGTTTTATAATACTCGTAAGAACGACTATGTTTTTGTTTTGAGCAAAATAAATTTCATATCTTTAAATTATTCACACATTTTTATGTGGTAGAGCCACGCTGCAGCAATATTATGGTTGTAGCACGAATGGGTAGGCTCGACCGGGGTAGGACCACGCTCTCACCGAATACCAGCGTAAAATAGGAGCATAATGCTACTGTGTTTCGTATGATGAGTGTAGAACCGGAGACCGTTTTTACTGGAAACGAGGCATTCCATCTCAGTCCTCAGGAATGACAACACATCTTCATTTTGATTCTTAATTGAGGATAAATGTAGATGTCTATGTGCCACAGCATCCACTTACCATCAGATGGACTGTGTGTTCGTTTGTCACCCATATTCTATAAAAAACATTATTAATCATTCATCTTTCATCATCATTACAGCCCTTCACAAGTTCACTGATGATAATCCTCCCCCAAAGAATGCCACAAAGCACGATCGTGAGCCACCTGAATCCCCCGTATTCCTGTATCTCTTACCAGGTCGTCACTGCATCTAGTGGGGGGACGGTACGAGGCCGCAACTCGAGAACCTTTCTTTTCCATAGATTGTCGGTTCTTCGAGCTATATGGCTGGCCCATTGCCACTTCAGCTTATTAATCCGTTGGGCTATGTCGATTACACTGGTTCTACTGTGGATTACCTTATTTATAAGTCTTATCACCCAGAGAAACCCGAGCATAGCTCTCTCCATTGAGCTTCATTGTTTTAATCATTCATTGGAACAAAATCAAAATTTCAATCACCATTTAAAAATGATCGATAAGAATTACCTAATTTATGTAAAATTGAAAACCATTAAACAGTTAAAAGTTATAAGTCGAATAATTCACAGCAGTAGCGCTGAGTTGTGATGCTGTAAAATTTTAATTCTTCGCACCCTCGAGGGTTCTCAACAATCTAAAACTGTCAGCCTGTCTTTGTCTCGAGTTGGGTCACAGTTATAAAGTATTTGAAAGAGACTTAGAGCGTAGTATTATGTTCTTGCGAGCGTAGTTTCCATGGCGCCGGCCGTGTAGTGGCAGTGTAAGAATATCCACTACCCCATATCATCCCGTATGTGTTGTAAGAGGCGACAGAGGGAAACGAATCAGGAGATGGGCAGCTGCGTCTTCCTAATTACGACTAAAAATAAATAAAACCGGCCAAATGCGTCATTACTCGATTTTTGTAGAGATACATGTAATGAGAAGCAAATCGACACAAGAAAAGAGAATTCTATTGTCCTTGATGAAAATCAGTTTTTTCTTCTATAAGCACTTATGTACATGTATTACATCAGAACATATCGGGACTTTTGAGCAAATGTGATGAGTTAATATTAAATCTGGATGAGTAAGACAGACAAAAAAAGCTATCGACATTTTATGTGGGACCGAGCACAATATGACACCAGAATTAGAGGAATTCTTTACGATACCCAATTTCACATTAGCAACCAGTTTTTCAAGAAATAAAAGACGTAGTGGACCATGTATTTTAGTAAGAAAAGGATTAAAGTATAGAGTAGTCGATAATATTAAGAAATTCTCGGTTGAATGTATGACAGAGACCCGTGCTGTAGAAATATGTGACCATAACATTATTGTAATATGTATTTATAGAGTTCCTAACACAAATAAATCTAGTCTGGATACGTTATATGATACTCTTAGAGGCATTTTAAATACTATTATAAATACTAAAAATAAAAATATAATTATCTGTGGTGATTTCAACATTGATATTTTGAAAAATACTTCTTTTAGTTGCGAATTTAAGAATCTACTGTTAAGCTACAATCTGAAGCTAGAGATAAAAAAGCCGACAAGAATTGCAAGTGGAACGTGTATAGACAATTTTGCATATAAGGATCAAATAGTGAAGTCATTGAACTAGGCCTTTCAGATCATATGACGCAAATTTTAAAATGTCCTGTAAAAAAACATGTAGAATCAATTCGTGGAGTGTTAAACGAAGAGATTTTAGCTACGAAAACCTTCAAACATTTAAAAGATGTATTGATAGTCTGAGTTTCCAAGATACATTTAATTCTTCGGATCCTAATAAATCTTACGATAGTTTTTTTGACATATTCAAATGCTTGTATGATCTATGCTTCCCTTTGGATATGGTAAAATTATAAATAGTATAAAAATACTAATAGTATTGGTTTTGACGACGTTTGTACAAGAGTAAAAAAACATGTTAGCTCTAAAATAGCAAGCCCTTAGAGTCATATTATAAATTTAAGCTTTACTACAGGTATATTCCCAAACAATTTAAAATCAGCTGTAGTAAAGCCACTATTTAAAAAAAGGTGATAAACACATTCCCAATAATTTTCGTCCAATTGCATTACTATCAATTTTCTCAAAAATATTTGAAAAAATTATTCATGGTCAGCTTTACGCATTTTAAAAAAAACATAAAATTTTAAATAAAGAGCAAAAAGGATTTCGCAAAAATACTACAATCGCAACAGCGACATATGACTTAGTAAAAAGATCAGCGATTTGTCTAGATAAAAGGATCCCATCATGTGCTATTTATATGGAAATGATGACAGCATTTGACTATGTAGACCATAATATATTGCTGGAAAAACTTAGCGGTTATGGTGTAAGAGGTAATGTACTGAATTTAATAAAATCTTATTTAACAGATAGAACACAAAAACTGTCAGATCTGTATCTCTACAAGGCAAGAAAAAATGTATACGTCTAATAATAGAATAAGTTTGCAAGATGACGTTGTGACCAGGATTAAGAAAGGAATGCTTCGGTGGTTTGGTCATGTGGAACGAATGAACAGAGAAAGGGTGACAAAGCAAATTTATGCTGCAGAAGTGAACGGCAGAGTCGGAAAGGGACGCCCTAGACGAAGGTTTATCGACCAAATTGGCGATATATTGAAAATGGGCCAGATTAGGAGTACCCTTAACCGACGAGCGTGTATGCGTAGATATATCTAGGATCGTGCAAATGGAAGTCAGTAATCCCTACCCCTCTGGGTGACAGGCGTGAGTGTTTATGTTATATGTTATGTTATGTTAATAGAACGATTAAGCACGGCGTTCCTCAAGGTAGTGTTTTGGGTCTTTTGCTATTTATAATATACATCAATGATATTGTTGAGTCTTGTAAATAAATAATGATACTGTTTGCAGACGATAGCACTATTTTTGTATAGTGTGACAGTGTAGCAGAATATCAAAATAATATTAACTTTACTATTGAAAATATTATTAAATGGTTAAAAGCAAATAATCTAAAAGTTAATCTAGGAAAAACAAAAATAATGCAATTTACACAAAGAAAAAGTACCCCAACTCAAACGATAAGTTATGGGAATAAAACTATTTCTGAAACAAAAGTAGCTAAATTCTGGCTGTTTATAGATAGCAACATGTCATGGGAATCGCATTCAATAGAAGTCTGTAATAAAATGAATATTTTTTTTTATAAACTTCAACAAACAGCGTACCATGGCTTTGTGGCTTCGACCCTACGATATGGTATCATATTTTGGGGAGTATCAACATACATGGAATTAATGATGAAAGCTCAACAACAGTGTATTCGAGCTATATGTGGGATAAAGCCTCCAGAAAGTTGCATACCATACTTTAGATCTCTTAAGATATTAACATTACCCTGTATTTATATACTAGAATCATGTACGTTTGTAAAGTGCAATCCGGATCTTTTTGATATGAGAAATGAACCATCTTCTGTTAACCTTCGTCCTCGGAAACAAAATTATGAAAAAAAGTATTGTTGAAATGGCCCCAAAATTATATAATAAATTACCTGATCACATAAAATGTTATAATGCGCAAAAATTTAAATGTACTCTAAGTAATTTTCTTATCGATAAATGTTATTATAATGTCAATGAATTTCTATTTACTAATGATTTAAATTTGTAATTTAATAATTTTGTTTTGACTCTGTTTACTAAATTTAACTGTTATTTTGATTTGTTTAATTTATATTTCATTTTATGATGTGTGAATATATACATTCGTATGCTGTAAAAGCATTTCACGGAGGTACTTAAAAATTATAATATTGTCAACCTTGTTACCTGTGAAAACGAATAAATAAATTGATTGAATGATTGATTGCGAGTCAGACTCGTACATGAAGGGTTCCGTACCTTCACACAAGATTTAATACTATGTATGCAAAAAAACACGTTTCTAGTAAGGGAGCCCAGTTTAATTTTTAATTAAGCCCCCTTTAATTAAAAATACACATTTTGTGAAAATTTCAACTATCTACCTATTACGTATCATGAGGTACAGCCCGCTGACAGACAGACGGACGGACGGACGGACGGACGGACAGCGGAGGCTTAGTAATAGGGTCCCGTTGGTCATCCTTCGCATACGGAACCCTAAAACTGCAGTTACCAACCCGCTTACCAAGCGTGGCAACTATGGCAAATATCCCTCCTATGAGGCAATCTATGTGGGAGGCCTATGTTCAGCAGTGGACTTTAATAGGCTGTAACGGTAACGGTAATGGTAACGGAGCGTAGTTTCATAATTATCTATATATAAGTTTGAAGGAGTTTTCGATGATATTGGAAAGATTACAGTAAAAACTACGCACACGTCCATTACTTAAATACTAAAAGGAAGGGTCTTGAGCCGGATTCAATTTTAACAATTTCAAATAATAGAGATAAGAAAAAAAAAACACAATAGTTTAACAATCGAAATGTTCATATGTGACTCACGTGACGGTAAAATTGTTAATAGTAATAATGAAAAATATCGGAATTTGATTTATTTGAATTTTGGTTCGATTGAGACTGACTTTATTCTATCTTGTTACATATATATCTATATGTAACAAGATAGAATAATGTATATATAGATATTTATTGATGGTTAATGCTTTATTCTAGATCTTATGACATACGTTTAACATAAGAAGCGAGTAATGCAAGAAGGAGTCCACAGCCGGACACGAACATCTCCCGTTTTAGGGAAAATTTGCCTTATACGCCAGATGTCTCGTACCGTTGACGCTGTTTCCCATCGCCGGTCTCTGGATATTTAACGTTAGTTTTTCTCGTTTATGCCATTTATCGAAAGCTCTAAGATCTTTCTGTCATTTCCCACAGTGGTATTTTATGAAACCCACAGGATGTATAATAATAATAATTGAAATATTTATTTGCATAAAACATGGTACATTTTTAGGTTTTATAACATAGTGTGAACATGCATGTTTTACCGATTTATCGGTATGCAAATATTACGTTGATTTGCAATTGAATAATTAAAATTAGAAAATTAGAAAATTACAATAACATTTCATATCAAAATTTAATAAAACAGTATAATGTCAATAAATTTAGCATGTAAAAAAGAGAAAAAAAAAACATATACAGGCATGGTCATGTCATAATGCATAATGTCACACTAGTATAATGTCAACCTTACAAATTCTAATTCATTTGTCAATTTAAAATTTCAAACATCAAAACCAATGCGCTTGAGGTGACCGTCACGGCAGAATTTGATAAATTCATTTATGTCATAAAACAGTTTGCAATCAGAATCCCGAAAATAATTTTTTTAAAGATGATTTGTCAAGTTTTGAATATGGTTCGGAAGTAAATTAAATAGTCGAACGCACATGCTATAACTATTTCTAGAAAAACAACTTGTGGCTGCCTGGGGCACAGATAACTTCCACGGGTACCCTCTTGTACCACCACGATCATTATGTTGTTTTGTGAAGAGGTTAGCATTTTTTTTGGTCAATATTAAAATTTCATATATACAATATGTAGCAAAAACCCTGTGTTTCCAGTTAAGTACGTTATCAGGATCAGTATTCAAACGTATAGAAATAACTTTTTTAAAAACTCGACTAATTTTTTTTTATTTTATCTAAAAAAAAATATTAATTATTATTAAATATTATTATTACCTCTGTATTGTCCGGGGAGTAAGAGGATTGTCAAAGATCCCTCTTTACTTTGCCTTAACATCGGCTCGTGTCAGTAAGAGGTAATAAAACCACATAATTTTTTTTTTAATAAAATATTTTTTTATTTGTCGAGTTTTCTCAAAAAAAAAATTTCTATACGTTTGAATACTGACTCTGATAACGCACTTAACGGGACCCACGGGGTTTTTGTTACATGTTGTATGTAGGGAAGGTAATGTCAGAATTTTTATCTTTTTAAAGAGAGGTCTACTTGATTCCATTTGACCGACACCGCATATAGATCGTATACATCTCTTGTGTATCATTATGAAATGGGATGATGGACTGAAAGATTGGCAACCGCCACCACCTGGCAATATGTATGATTTGTGATCCCTCTGACATAAGTTGCCCCCCGTATAACACAATTGTGACAGGCTGAATCGGCCACTTTTCTAAAGTCGCAAGTCAGATATTGTCCTTCAGACCCAATTTCGGTCACTACGGCCAGTCTCTACGGAGACTAGCTATCTGCACGGGACAGGATCAGGATCAGGATGCTCAAATGTATGCGCAAGCATGCGCTCTCTATTTCCTCACTCTCATAGTCCGATGGGACGATTATCTGATATGAACGGAGAGAGTTCAGGCGCAGGACCAACGGCTTCGACGACGTTCTCTCTGAGGCACGAGGGTGACAACGCCAACTTCCTGACTTCGGACTGCTACTGAGAATTTCTTGACAGAAAATCCCAATAACTGATTTTGGTCCGACCCAGGATTCGAGCCTGGGACTTCATGAGCAGCAACTGCTTTTACGACCACTAGTACAAAACCCAAGCCAGATAGATTGTAGATAAAGGTCGCTTCCAGTAAAATATTTATAACAAAGTTTACACTAACCAAGTATTAGCAATGTAAATGCCCATTAATTAGGTATGCATAGAAAATAACAGGCCTCAGAGGCGAGCTTGTTTTAACGGTCATGTGTATATTGCCTAATGTTGCTAATTAATTTTCTCGCTGTCTCTTTAATTGTTAAATAAGTTAGTTGTTAGTTTCTTTGACGCTTATTTCTAATTACTTAAGCTAAAATGTTTCGAGGCGATTAATTATTCAATTTCTTGAGGTCGTCTCTATAGACTAAAGTCAAGTTTGAACATAATACTTACACTCTTGCGCCTGTCGTCCAGAGGGGTAGGCAGAGACTACACATTAGGCACAATCTTGACACACGTCTCACTTCTTTTACATGTATATGACGCAGTCAACTAGCTTAATTAGCCGTTCAATTAACAACCTAGCCTTTTTACTAAACAGCCCCGTTGAATGAAATTAATAAAGTGACCATGCTGTATGCGGTACGAGCTATATTATATAAATCGGCATCGGTTAAATATCATTCAAGCCGCTAGTTGAGTATGGCACCGTTTAGTAAAAAGGCACGGCTGTTAATTGAACGGCTAATTAAGCTAGTTGGCTGTGACATATTTATTGTATACATGCTTGTCGGTTATGTATTTTTTTTATAGAATTATAAACAAACGAGCACACAGTCCACCTGATGGCAAGTGAATGCTTTGGCCCATAGACATCTATCCTTGATTAAGAATCAAAATGCAGATGCGCGATCACCTCTCAGGGCTAAGATGGAATGCCTAGTTTCCAATAGGGTCTCCGGTTTTCTACACTCGTCATACGAAACACACCAGCATTAAGCTGCTATTTTACGATGGTATTCTGTGAGTGCGTGGTCCCCCGGTAGAGCCCACCCATTCGTGCTGCAAACATAGCTGCAGCGTGGTTATACCACGTATAAGATATCAAAAATGAGAATTTATTAAAGAATATTAAAGATTTGTTCTAACAATTTGGTAACTTATCCTTTGCTGCCGTGTTAATTTAGGACTAAGCGCTTGCCGTAAATTTCACAGTACATAAGCAACCCGGGTTTGAATTCCGCATGCGTATGAAAGTGTTAACCTACATTTGTAGCGCTGATTTGTGCACGGCGGTGAAGGAAAACATCGTGGGGAAACCATCAAGTCTGAAATAAAATATTTCGAGTACGTGAAATCCGTCAACATGCACCAGATTGTAAAGCAGTGCGACGAACTAATGAGTGCTAATAATCTTCCGCTAACCAGATGTCGCTAGTGTGGACTGAGGTGAAGTTTTTTACGCAATGTCATTTAATTGAGAAGTTAGTTTTAAGTAAAAGTTTATCAGTTTCTGGAGTATTATATAAGTATACAAAATAATGCCTCTTTGGTTTGCTCCTTAATTTTTTGCAAATTTTTAGCTCTTTTTTAGAGTTCCACACACGAAGGGGTAACCAACGGGACCCTATTACTAAGCTCCGCTGTCCGTCCGTCTGTCGGTCAGCAAGCTGTATCTCATGATCCGTAATAGGTAAACAGTTGAAATTTTCACAGAATGTGTATTTCTGTTGCTGCTATAACAACAAATAAAAATAAAAATAAATTAAAAATTAAAGGTACTCCCCTACTAGAAACGTGTTTTACGATGGCACGGAAGCCTTCATGCGCGAGTCCGACTCGCACTTGGCCGGATTTTTCAATATTTCTACATTTAGGAATATTCACAGTTTGGTTTATTAATTTCTAACCTAATTAATATAAGATTGAACTAACAGAAAGTAATATTAACCCTTACAGTTTTCTAACAAATTAAATTTCTTGCTATGATCTCCGTTAAATATTCTACCTCATTACAAATTGGCGGTTCGCCGCCCTGGTGGCGGAAAAAGCCGTGGATGCCCTCATTCCTCAATAAACCTTTCAGAAGTGACGGCTCCGTGGCGCAGTGGCTTAGCAATAGAGTTGCAGCGCTAAGGGCCGCGGGTTCAAATCCCGCACGGAACAAGTATTTGTATGGACTACAAACAATTGTTCTAGGTCTGGATATTTGTCCTTGTGCAATTTATGTTTGTAAACTGCCCCACGATACAGGAGAAAATCCTAGTGTGGAGGTTACGTTTTTTTAAAAAAAAAGAAGTGTGATGAATCCTGTGCAGCAGTAGAACATACTGTTCGGATATATGTAATTCAAATTTTCTACATCACTTTGTTCCATTACAGCCATATAAGTTCACTGCTGAACATAGGCCTCCCCCATAGATTGCCTCTTAGGGGATATTTGACATAGTTGCCACGCTTGACAGTGACGGTGTAAGAATATCCACGATATATCATCCCGAGGTTGTCGTAAGAGGTGATAGAGGGTAACAAACTATGAGTCGGCCAGCAGCGTCTTCGTAGCAACAGCTAAAAATAAAAGCACCTATGGTAAATGACCCCTCCCATGAGTCAACCTATGTTCAGCAGTAGATTTTTAAGTAGTTTGAAAAAAACACATTCATTAAAAATTTACTTACCAATTCTGTCTCTCTCTGCTGCTCGTCCGTACATGGAACAAAGAAAACAAAATTAATTAACTATACTGCTGCAGTTCATCTGCTGATAGCCCATTATATCTGCAACCACAGAATAAATAATACTGCAACTGAGACTACCAGCTTATTGTATTATTAAATACAGTATTTTCGTGTCTATTGCCTGTAAAGATATAGAAGGCGTAAAAAATAATTTAATAATATGTTTCCAGATAATAAAAATCAAGGAAAATCTATACTATAATAAAACTCTAACGCGATGTCTGTCTGAGCACTACTTTTATTTTAGGATACCGCGCAAAAAAAATTGCACGCGGGCAAAGTCGCGGGGAACAGCTAGTAAAGGAATATTTCTATTGATTCGAGCCAACCTTAATAACATCACGCTATAGTCAGCAATATATAGTAGGCTGAACTACTGTAAATTAAACAAATAATTTACAGTATATGTTAGAGTTATTGTATTCTGACTTTAAACTTAAATATATCAGATGCGTTGTCATCTCCGAGTAATAAAATGGACATATTGCTAGACATGTTTTTAAGTCTGTTAATTTAATTTAATTCGTCACTGTTGGTTTTTGATCCCCATCTTAGGCCTCACAGCAATTAAACTGGCTTTCAATACCGTTCAGACCGAAACACAGCAGTGCAGGCACTAGTGATTGACGGCAGAAATAGGTGAGAGGAGACACTACCCAAACAGAATCCTTCTCACAGAATACCAGCGTAAAATAGCAGCTTACGGCACCTGTGCTTCGTATGTAGAGAACCGGAGACCCTTTTTACTGGAAACGAGGCATTCCATCTTAGTACTCAGGGGTGACAACGCATCTGCATTCTTAATTGAGGATAAATTTAGATGTCTATGGGGCAAAGCAGCCACTCACTATCAGGTGGATTTTCGTTTGTCACCTTTATTCTATATAAAAAAAGCTGTAAAATCCAAAAGGCTAAGCACTAACATTTCAGTCGCCTCTCACTAGGATTTAATCTAGTATCGTTATCGAGGTGTTAGTATTTTACGATAGCATGAGATCCTTGAGAGGTTCGAATCCCGGTTCAGGCCAAAATCAGTTGTTGGGTATTTTGTCAAGAAATTTACAGTAGCAGCTCGGAGTCAGGAAGTTAGCGGTGCGCAAATGGCTGGTCTCCATTGAGTCCACCGTGACCGAAATTTGGTCTTGAGGACATTATTTCTCTCTGTAGCCGGTCTGTACCTATAACACATGTACGACCCACGAGACGGTATATCACCTTCTATGGATCATGTTCTAGCCTTTAATATAGTCCATTCTTACAATACCCATAAGATTATTCTTCCAAAAAAGAAAACCAATGAACAAAATTTTATAATTTGTATTTTTCAAATCGCAGCAATACAAGATAGAGGATTTCTAAATGTAATTTATATTTTTTTAAACGACGGTTGTTGATGAAGGCTCAAATTACCAGCTATCTATACTCGTAGCTCGTTTATTTTTCCGTCTCCTGTCTGGAATTTTTCATAGACACGACACTCGAGTACACTTGCAAACGAATTCCGTAATATAATTTAACCAAAATTATTCTAACTAATGTTTCCGACTAATTTAGATAAGGATCGTAGAAGTGTCAGATAACTAGCTAAGTTTCCTCCTGTTAAAATGAAAAACACTGGTTAAAATCGCATTGAAGAGGATTTTTATTTTACTGTTATAAGCAAGTGCTTAACTACTGTCCCACCTGATTGTTAGTGGTGATGCAACCGAAGATGGTAAAGCGCACTGACTTAACAAAAGCCTATTCACTCTTGCCTCGAAGACATCCACATTATAATCTATGAGAGTATAAGACTATGAAAGTGAGGGAATAGAGAGTGAACTTGTGCTTGCGCATACACTTGGGCACTATAATTTTGTCCTGCGCGATGGCCGTTCAGACTGGCAGCCGTGACCGAAATTAGGTCTGGAGGACATTATTATTATTATTAGTGAAAAAATAGAACTTTTTTTATAGAATAGTGTGACGAACGAGCACAAAGTCTACCTCATGGTAAGTGGATTCTGTGGTTCATAGACCTTTATTAAGAAATAAAATGCAGATGCGTGATCACCCCTGAGGACTAAGGTGGAATGCCTCGTTTCTGGTTCTCCACACTCACCATATGAAACACAGTATTGAGCTGCTATTTTATACTGGTTTATGTGAGAGTGCGGACCTATCCCGGTCTAGCCGGCCCATAAGTGCTACTAATATGGCTGCAGCTTGGCTTTACCACGTAAAAAAGTGTGCGTGTCCGAGATAACCCGATCTTGCCCCCGCTAGTATTCCACTTATCATCAGGTGAATTGTGTGCTCGTTCATTACCCCTACTTATATAAATAAGCGGCAAATTCACAGAAGGTCTTGACAGTTGCAAATAGATTGTGAAATTTCTCTAATGACATTTTTTCTTACATTTACGAATGAACACAGTTATTGAATTCTTAAACTTATATTACGAAAGCTTCCCTCACTTTCCGCAGCGAATACTTTGCCCCTCTTTGACCGTTTTTAAGGAATTAATTGGTTGGAATTTTACTTTACCAAGTTTTGTTACCTTTTGTCGTCCCTTTTGTTGAATTGTATGACGTACTTATATCGATATTTTTATAAGAGGTTTAAATTTATAAGAGAAAATTTTACTTCATTTCTAATTCATAAAGTATTAAGTATAACAATTTTATATTTTTCTTACATTTAGAAATTTAATTGTATATTAAGATGAATCTGTATTAATATATTTTTATTGCATTATTATATTTTATCTTTTCATTTATTATTATTTCATTTATTTACCCAATTGTATATTAATTTATGGTAAGACATGCACGAAGTCAATGGATGCAGGTAGCTCAGGACCGTGCTTTGTGACATTCCTTGCGGGAGGCCTATGTTCAGCAGTGGACTTGTGAAGGGCTGTAATGATGATGATGATAATTAAGATTAAAAATGATGTTTAAGAATTTAAAAACACGAGGGTAAACATTTAAATTACAGACTAGAACGGTGCACTGCAGACCTTTATTTAATTACGATAATAATTATAGCTCGAATAACATACACCCGATGAAAAAGAAAGGTTCTCCAGTGGCAGTTTCGTATCGGTAAGCGGAGTGTAGAGCAGCCACCCATTAGATGGGGTGATGACCTGGTAAGACATGCAGGATGCTTATGCTTATGAAGGGCTGCAATGGTGGTTTTAATGTTATGTTTTACTTTTTGGAATATTTTCAATACATCGATGACTGGTGGCTTTGAAGCACGAGGTGTCAAACTCAAAAGCGCCTAAGTCTTGTGTCCAATCGGTTCCAACAACATGGTAATTACAAATTATAATTCTGTAGTATGTACATAGGCTACTGAGGATGATAGTAATAATAAAAAAATGTCGATAACATTTTGCGTTGAATGCACATCACTAATATCTAACAGGATTATTACAGTAAGCTTCGTTTCAATTTTTTCAAGTCACGAACGTTTTTTTCCTCTTCATATCGGTTAATTACATTTGATTCGAAGTTTGACCGTAAATTTTTATTAAAAAATATAACGGTACAATTACTACTGAGATACAAAAGTAAATAAAATAAAAATATAAAATTTTTGCGTTCGTTTCGAACTCTACAGAGCAAAAAGAAGTTTTTTTTTTTAATTTTGTTTCACGATTTGCGGTGATCGAGTCGAGGATGGTACTAGTGTTTAGATAGATAGGAACTTAATGCCGAAAAGGCATCCCTGCCAGCTAAGCTTATTTAAATAAGTAATTAAATTAAAATGCATTATATAATTATAAAGATGTTAGTTTATATATAGTATATACACTTATATACAAATATATACACATATATATGTCCATATATATATATGATTTTTTTATAGGAAAAGGGTGAGAAACGAGCACACAGTCCACCTGATGGTAAGTAGTTGCTGTGGCCCATAGACATCTATATCTATCCTCGAATACGAATGAAAATGCAGATGCGTTGTCATCCATGGTTACTAAGATGGAATGCCTCGTCGCTTTCGAAACACAGCAGCGTTAAGCTGCTATTTTATGCTGGTATTCTGTGAGAGCGTGAACATTCCCCGGCCGACCCGACCCATTCGTGCAACTACACTACTAATATGTTCGTACAACTATACTACTAATATAGCTGCAGCATAGCTCTACCACTATTTATATAAAATTTACATACACAATACTTTTTACATACATACAATACAAGATAATATGCAACAACAATACATGTATAAATTACGTGTTTAAAGGATTCTTCTCATGTTAAAGAGGCAAATAATTAGTATACTCCAAGCCTTATTCTGCTTTTAACAGCTTAAGAACTGAATCCAGGAGTTTTTTAAATTGCAGTAACAAACAAGGTTACAGTCTACCTGATGGTAAGTGGCTACTGCAGTCCATGCACACCTGCAACCAACTTCAAGCAAATAACGCTATAGATAAATTATTACATCTTACCTTGTCTTTTTTTAATTTATGCCTTTGCATCACTTTTGCATGACTTAAGCGCAAAGCACGTAAGTATGTTCTACTAGCGCCTAAAATCAAGATTTAAACGTTTTGTCGCATGAAATCGTATCTAATAATCATATTGAATGATTGTTGAACTTTTTTTAATCGATCAATTGCTATTTTAACATTTGAAAAAAACGGTTTTAGTGGCTTATGGTGTAGATTTATCAAGTCCGCATGGAGGGGTAAACACGATAACTTTTGAAAATATCAATTGTTCAACTCAATCTATTTTTTAAACTCTTCGTCTATCATGTGGGAAGCCATGGAATGTAAATGGCAGTTTAATTTTGTTTTCTTTAGTTATAATTAATTTTTTTCGGCTGAGAAATCCCGAAATTTTCGAAGTTTTGAGCAGCCTTGTATTAATTTATTTTACTAAGTACACTTTGCCTCACTCAGGGCCACAGAGTACTTTTTTACTCCGGGCTCAGCCGCCGTCGTGAGTGGTCGTTTGTTTATAGCGGTTCGTGCTGAAAAATATCGATCGCTGTAGAAATACAAAATATTCCAAAAACCCAATTTGATACATACTTGACCAAGGTAAGTTATTATTATTATTTTTATAGTCACAGATATTATTATTTTTGACGTGACAACGTCTTATAAATTGGTTTGCCGGGTGACACTTCAAGAAACTGCGTTACGCTCCGCTCACGTTATGCGCTCACAATGAGAGCGAGTGAGAGGCACGCGTCCCTTCCACTCGGGCATGGTTAGCCCGCCTAAGAGCGAGAGAGACAGACATAATAAAATTATTTTACCACTCAAAGTCGTTGTCACGTAAAACTTTCGCCCGTATACCGACTTTACAGGCAACCAATTTTTATAATAACATATTTATTACAATAGTTTGTTTCGCTAAACGTACGCAGGATTTATATATAAATATACTTATACGTCTTGGACTTTATGGAGACCTGAAGGTGTACTTCGATATCTGGCCTCGTTTGTTAGTTATAATGAAACCTTACCTCCGGATTTTAAAGAGTGACCTGAAGGTGTACTTCGATGACTGCTACTGGAACTCCTCGACGAGTAGTAATAGGTGTGCCGATTTTGGGCTCGTTTTGTTTTTATGATGAGACCTTACCTCCAGACTTGATAGAGTGACTTGAAGGTGTACTTCGATGACTGCTACTGGAACTCCTCGACGAGTAGTAATAGGTGTGCCGATTTTGGGCTCGTTTTGTTTTTATGATGAGACCTTACCTCCGGACTTGATAGAGTGACTTGAAGGTGGACTTTGATGACTGCTACTGGAACTCCTCGACGAAGAGAACTAGATGTGCCGAGTTTGGACTCGTTTTGTTAGTTATGAATAGACCTTACCTCCGGATTTGACGGAGTGACTTGAAGGTGTACTTCGGTGACTCCTACTGGAACTCTTTGACGAATAGAACTACAATTTACTTTTTTTTTCACTATCATATGAGCATTATGATTCGTGCACTTTGGGATTTTCCAAACTTTTTGAAGTTTGACATAAAATTATCGGAAACTTGGAAGTATAGTAATAAAGTTATTAGAGGAAACTTGTGTGTATTTAAACTACTTTAAAAAAATTAGGTATAATCATGTTATACGTAATTTTTTAATGCGCTTAAGGCATGCACAATTGGATTTACCAATATATTTAATCTTTTTATGCTTGGCATGCCGGCTGGCAAGCGCAGTTTTTTATTATTTTGAGTTGTTATTAGTAAGGTGCTGCTGTTCATCTCCTGTTTTCAGTTTCAGTTGCATCTAATGGAACCAACTGTATACCCTTCTCCTGCAGTTGTCGTCTAGTAAAATTATCAACTTGATAACAGAGAGAGTGTATTTTCTGATACTATTGTAAAGGGTTGCCCCATTAATGAATTACTGACGCTGCTGTGGAGTCGAGCAACTGGTAAATAATCTATATCTATACAAATAAATAAAATTGAATTGTCTGTTTGTAATGTCAAAATAACATCTTTTTACTTAATACATATGAAAGTATATACGATACTTATAACAAAAACACAATTTTTTAAATTTTGTCTGTCTGTCTGTCTGTTTGTTCCGGCTAATCTCCGAAATGGCTGGACCGAATTTTGACGGGACTTTCACTGGCCGATAGCTGATGTTATAAGGATTAACTTAGGCTACTTTAATTTTAGGAAAAGAATTAGGGTTCCGCGCAAAAAAATTAAAACCTTAAATTACACGCGGGCGAATTCGCGGGGAACAGCTAGTGTCCAATAAATGTCTTCTATTCTGTTCTATCCTAATACTCGTATTCGAAACCCAATCAGACTTAACGTTAGACACGGAGTTTTCGATCGCGTATTAGTGAACGCTCTTCCGAGCCAATAAAGTGAAATGAATAATTAATTTTAATTCCACGTCGTCGAAATTTTCCGCCGTATCAAAGCGATTGCATGTGAAACTGAGAACTGCGTGATGCATAATTGATTGATTCAAGTCCTCAGCACAGTCTAAGTAATGGTGTTCGATTTAGGTAGCCTCTTGGTAAAATGTTTGAGTTGAAAATCGAGAATTTGTGTCTAGCGATATTAATACGATGATGTAATAAAAAGTCTCGTTTAGTAAAATGATAACAATAGAATAGAACCAATTTTATTCAATATAGATTACAAGAATACTTATTGAAAGTCATTTACGCTTTACCACGGGTTCGGAAAAAAAAACTCTCTCCTGGGACGAACCTGCAAGAAACCCAGCGGGACTTTAAAAAAAATGACAATATAATATTTTATACAATGGACATAAAAAAAATAGAAACAGCATGTATTCATATAGAAGTATTTAGATTTAATGGTCATGTACGAATATCCTCTATCCCATATAGAGCAGAAGAGAATAGAATATAATATAATAATATTTTACTCAATACAAATTATAAGTAATTCTTATTGAAAGTCATTCTTTATCTTTACCACTATACTAGTCCCGTACGTGGGTGTCATAAGAGGCAATACAGGGAAACAAATCAAGAGTTGAACAGCAGCATCTTCCTGATAACAAATCAAAAAAATTAAACTGCTTGGGTGTAAGCTATCAATCAATCAATCAATGAATTCTTTATTTGCTAAAATGTGTGTTTGCATGATCTTAATTATCAAATATTGTGCCAATATATTTATCATTCTTGGCATGCATTGACTAAGCTAAGAGTCGACGTTAAATTTCATATCATCCTCATAGAATAAAATAGGATAATCTCGACAAAAACATGGCAAAAAGACGAAGGCGTTAGACGCTTATATCTGAGACTTTTTCCTTAAAGAATTTGGACAAAATATAGTTTTCTTTATCGTTTCATTTTAACACTTCTCCACAGACGCAGTTATAAAAGTTATAAACTGATATTATTAAAGCTTCCCTCGTCCTACGCACAGAATATTCTGCCTTCTTTTGACGTTTTTTGAGGAATTAATTGGTCGGAATTTCACTTTGCCAAGTTTTTGTTACCTTTTTGTCGTTGTATCTAGAGAAGTGACAGTATTTTAAACCGTCGATAGTTGAAAATAACTAATATTTATGAATTTTATTGAGTCGTTCGTATAAATGTATGAAATAATTAATAGTTATCTAATGTTTTCAACTTTGGAAAGCATTATACAGAGTTATTTTGCAATAACCGGCCAAATTTGCAAAGAAGGTTCAGAATAAGTAATATAGGCAAATGGTGAAAAAAAATTGATCAGAAAAATCTCAATAATCCTGTCCTTTTTATCTTTTAATTCAGAATGTGTGGTAATGCATTATTTTATCTGATTGTCATTCATAAATATCTAACGCCTACTATTTTACTACGCACGCACACATTCGAAAGGGTCGCTCGGTTGACAAAAACATTGAGAATTGAATCGCACACAGAGGAGCGCGCGTACGCGTTATTGTTGCCTATAAATCACATTCAATTTGGGATAATTTCAAATAAAAGTAGAAGCCTTACTTACTCGTATTTTCAAAAACTGCAATAAAGATATATCATTATTTATATATTTGAACTTCAATGTAAAATTTGGCTACTCTTTGAAAAATAACCCTGTATATATTTGTAAAAGCCAAAAAGGTAACCTTAACATTTTTAACTATAGAAGAGCCATTCGAAATCAAAGTGCTTGCCAACCCGCCTGCCAAGCGTTGCAACTTTAGAAAAATACCCCATCCCTATGAAGGTATCTTTGGGGGAGCATTTCATATTCAACGGTAATGGTAACGGAAAATCTAAAACTTATTCAAAAGAAATAGATTTTTTATTTATTTAACATATACTGTTGTCGCACACGACACAACAATACTAAGTTACAACTAAAAACTGCTACTTCATTTTTACTTAACCGTTTTTAACTTAACTTTACTTATCTGTTCAGTGAATTATACCAAAAAGGTATAATACATACTGACTTTGAAGGGTAATAGTTTCTATCGACATTTTTTAATTTTTATTCTTCATGCGTCCATCACTAGTGCTTAATCGGATTACTATAGTAGGCTGCGTTTAAAAGTTTTTCCGAATCTTAAATGTTTTTGTCGCTTTGTACGGTGCAGTTACGTTTTGACGCCATAATGGCGTGCTTTGCTTGTGTTCGAAATCAGTATTTATTTACTTACTAGTAGTCGCCTAGCGGTAGATATTCGGCCGTAATTAATTGAATTTTTCCGTTTGTATATATCACTTTCAACTGTACATTAATATATAAAACACATATATCTAATATACTAAAAATAAACGCTTATTTCCCTTGACATACACTCCACACTATTTAAAAAGGAATACATTTGAAATCACACAAAACTCATAGCTTGTTCAGTCAATCTGTCAGTAATTATTTGCTGGCAACATTTTAAAGTTGTTTGGCAACAATTTCTACTATGTACGACTCATTGACTACGGACTATTATGTGTTTGACATTTCCTCTAAAAGTAATAAGATTCATAATAATGCTTGTCCTTACTATGAGACATTGGCAAACAGATTGTCAACAGACAGAATACCTAATTTGTCCAAGCGACAGGATAACTGTGTGCTCGTTTATCAACCTTATTCCATCCATCCATAACAGCCTATAAAAGTCCTCTGTTGAACGGCCACAGATAGTCTCATAAGGGGGATTTGGTCACAGTTGCCACTCTTGGCAGGCCAGTTGGCAACCGCAGTTTTTATTTGAATTGTTATCAGGAAGATGCTGTTGCCCATCTCCTGTTTGAGTAACCCTCTGTCGCCTCTTATAACACACACCGGACAATATGGGGTAGTGGATATTTTTACACCACCACTACACGGTTGGGTTAGTTTATAATTACAATATTAAAATTTAAGAAAACTTTAAAAAACATGCTTTTATCATGAGCTGTGATGATTCAAGACAGAATTATTCTGGTGATCCTGGTCAGGATACTAGGATAAAGTTATTAAATTATTGTATTTTCATTGGTCTTGATACGAGTGCAAATCTTCAAGTCAATCGGCCGTCTACAAGTTGGTGAATATTAAATTGAAAGATTCCGTTACATAGATAGATAGATAAATACACGCGAAGCTAATAAAAGCGTGTTAAAATAAATCTTTCGATGTTAACCTTCGTAATACTTTTGCTAAAGTTGACATCAATTAAAAATAAAGGAACATTAGCGTACAATAAAACCCAATTTACAATGGAGCATAAATACTGTTCGTATAATTTGTGCCAGCGCGTTGCTAATTGCGTTGGTTGGTAAAAATTAATATTCCCGGAGTTTATCCTAAGCTGTAATTAAAAACGAAGAAATAATTAAAGAGATAAGCGACGCAGGTGAGTGATGAGGAACGTTCATTAATTCAGAACGACCTTAGAGTTCAAGATCTTGAAATTATTAAAATGAAAAATCTACTGAGATCTTAAATTAAACCGACTAGAAGCGTGAGAAGCATCCCCCATGTGGTTCCATAGGAGACTTCATCTTATCCCTGGCAATTACCGTAACAACCTATTAAAGTTCACTGCTAAACATAAGCCTCCTCTATAGATTGTCTCATAGGAGGGATATTTGTCATAGTTGCCACGCCTGGCAAGCGGCTTGGCAACTGCAGTATTTTATTTTTAGTCGTTATTAGGTAGATAGACGCTTCTGCCCAGCTCCTGATTTGTTTCCCTCTGTCACCTCTTACGACGCCTACGGGATGATGTGGGGTAGTGGATATTCTCACACCGCTACTACACGGTAAATCTTAATAATCTTAAAAATAATATAGTTAATGTTTGTAAATCTTATCCCTTAAATGTCATAAAAATATGACTAAGAGAATGCACCAGATCTCGTAAATACTAGATTGTGTCAATTATTGCAAATATTAATTAATGTCCTCCAGACCGAATTTCGATTACGGCGGTCAGTCTCAATGGAGAATAGCCATCTGCGCAGGACAGGATTATAGCATCCGAGTGTATGCAAGTGTGTGTTGATAACGAGCTCCTGGTTTTGAATCCCAGGTCAGCCCAAAATCAGTTATTGGGTTTTTCCTATAAAGTTTCACCCACGTGCCTCGGAAAACACGTAAAGCTTGGTCCATATATATATATATATATAATAAGGAAAAAAAATGAGCACACAGCCCACCTGATGGTAAGTGGATGCTGTGGCCCATAGAAATCTACACTTATCCTCATTTAAAAACCAAAATGCAGATGCGTTGTTACCCTGAGGACTGAGATGAAATGTCCTACCACGGTCGAGCCGACCCATTCGTGCTACAACCATAATATAGCTGCATCGTGGTCCTGCGCCTGATCTCTTTATGTTTGTGTCGGATAATCGTTCCATCGGACTTTGAAAGTGAGAGGACTGAGAGTGCACTTGTGCTTGCGCATACACTCGTGCACTGAAATCTATTCTATGGTAAGACTGGCCACCGTGACCGAAACTCGGTCTCGAGGACATTATTATTATTATAAAATATTGATAACATTTCATCTTGATCCGTAGGTGACAATGGATTAGCGGCAATTTTGTTTGATGTTGCTGTAGCCACGAACTGTAACTGTTAACTTATTTATGAACTAACAACTCTCAGTAAATTTTTTGAAAAAATAATTTTGGATCATTTAATAATTTTTTTAATGAAAATTAATTACTCCATAAAAATCAATTTGGTTTCACAAGAGGTCTATTTTCAATACCTGGAAGAATTCACAAGATGCCTTAGGTATTTTTTGTTTTTTTTTTCCAAGGCTTTCGATTGTGTTCATCATGATATATTAATCAGGAAACTACCACATTACGGTGTCAAAAATATTGCGCTTAGACACATTATTTCATATTTAAATAACAGAACTCAAAAAGTCGTTATCAATAGTAATAGTTCCTGCAGATCGGTAATATCAATGGGCGTTCCTCAGGGCCTCTTTAATTTTAAACTCAAACGACAGTCAATTAATTTTGACAATGTAAATAATGCTTTATCGAAATTAGTACATTGAGTGTTAAGCCAACAATTTGCTCTTAAACGGCAATAAGACAAAATTTGTTAAATTTACAATACCTAATGTTAAACCTTCAAATACCAATGTGCTCTTAAATGGGGAGGAGTTGAGTCTTGTGGATACCACTGTTTTTTTGGTATTACTATTGACGCGAAGCTTCAATGGGGCCCCCATATATCTAAATTAGCAGGCAGACTAAGTTCTGCAGCATATGCTGTAAGAAAGATTAGAAGTCTCACCGATGTTGAGACAGCTAGATTAGTTTATTTTAGTTACTTTCGTAGCGTGATGTCTTATGGAATTTTGCTATGGGGTAATGCGACTGACATTGAAGCCATATTTGTTTTGCAAAAGATACCCGTACGGGCTATTTATAGCTTAAATTGTAAAGAGTCCTTTAGAAAAAAATTTAAAGAAATAAACATATTAACTTTGGTATCGCAATATATTTATGAAAATGTAATGTATGTACATAAAAACATAAATAGCTTTGATAAGAATAAAGATGTTTATATTTTAAATACTAGGAACAAAACATAAGCTTATAAATACCAGTTACTAGACTTTACAGAATTATTAATTCATTTATGGGGCAATGTATACTTTTAGAACAAAACCCCAGAAAATGTACAAAATTTGTCAATACACAAGTTTAAATGTTTTATTAAAGAAAAATTGTACAAAAAGGGTTGTTATAATATCAAAGAATACATGAATGAAAGTAACCCCTACGAATCTGGGAATGAGGTGATCCGCACTATGCTGGTTCTATTAAAATTTATTTAAACATTGTACAAACAAAAATATTATAAAGTGAAATATGTTTAAAAAAGTCCCGCTAGGTTTCTTGCTGGTTCTTCCCAGGACAGAGGTATTTTCAGAATCAGTGGTAAATAAAAAAAACGAGTTTCAGTAAGTATTATGTAATAATCTATATTGAATAAAAATTATTCTATTCTATTCTATTCTGAAAAGGTGTTATGTTGAAACAAGTACTGGAAGGGAATGCCTACCGTTCATATACATTTCGTTCATGGGTGCACACATATAAAAGCATATGGAAATGATAATATGCAATTAAAAGAATGAAATGGTTAAGGACTTGGTTTAAAAAAAGTCCGGATTTTAAGATGTAACGGTTTTTATGTTCACAAATACAGTTTTTTAACAATATTTTTTCTGTAATACAAATAGACATAATCAAGTTTAGATAAGATCTGTAAGGTATTTTATGGTCTTATACATCATTTGTATCATACACAATCAGTACATCATCCAGGAATTGAGCAGGAGGCAAAAGTCTGATGCCGTGCCCAACTCAAACACCATATTACAGTCATAACATGAGCATAGCATCCTACCGTTCGACGGCCGACAATACAATTGCAACAATACTTTTAAATTGCACTTCTACCAGAATCATTGCCACTAATTATAATATATATATAAAATATACTTTATGACTGATGTGTCGAATTGCGATTCACATGACAAGGGCCTAGCTGTCAGATACGATGTTGTCACTTAACAGACATAAAATCGATAAATCGATATAGATTTTTTTATTCGATTTATAATTTCATAAAAAAGGAGAATTTTTGAGGCGCTTTAAGTTCTGCACGCCTTTTAAAATATGTTTTCTTTTATTTATTTAAATTCTATTTTAAATGTATATTTAAGGAACAGATAAGAATAACAGTTAAATTGTGCAGTGGCGTTTTTTGTTATGCTCTAAAGAATTCATAGTACATCAACTAGCAATTCGCTGGTTTAATTACTCGTATCATAACATCATAATAATTATCGAAAAATAATATTAACATTATAATAATGACACCATAAAAAATCGATCGAAAAAAGATAATCGATTTTTTAAACGAGGTTTGTAATTGGCAACACTTTTTATTTTATCCACAAACTAATGAATTACGGATTTACCTAATTTTATTTTTGTCTTTTCGTCCATTTTTTTTTTGTGCAAAAATGTTGCGATCTTGTTTGGATAAATGAATACCGCGATAAATAACCATAAAAAAAGATGTATTTTCTTAACAAATGCAAATTCTTGTGCGTTTCATGGCCAAAATTGGGCATTTCCATTTAAGTAACTAAGTTGCGTTAATTACTCAAATTTCCAGTAGTTACTAAGTTTAATAGGACGTATAACGGTCTAGGATTTTTTTAAATTAAAATGTTAAGCCGTGTGTTGGTGGTGTAAGAATATCCACTACCCTATATTATCCCGTGGGTGTCGTAAGAGGCGACAGAGGGAAACAAATCAGGAGATGGGCAGCAGCGTCTTCCTAATTAAGATTAAAAATAAAAAATTGTGATTCTCAACCCGCTTGAAAAGCGTGGCAACTATGGCAAATATCTTCCCTATGAGACAATCTATGGGGGAGACCTATGTTCAGCAGTGGACTTTAATAGGCTGTAACGGTAACAGTAAAATGTAACACCTTAATGCTAAGAGTACATAAGGCGGACTTAATGCCATATGACATTATCTGCCAGTGAACCCTGGTTGCTAACAATGACAATAAATAAGAAGATATACGATTTTTTTAATAGAATAAGGGTGACAAACGAGCACACAGTCCACCTGATGGTAAGTGGTTGCTGTGGCCCATAGACATCTACATCTATCTTCGTTTGCGAATTTAAATGTAGATGCGTTGTCAGCCGTGAGGACTAAGATGGAATGGCTTTGATTAGGACTTATTCTCTGTTCAGGAGATCGTCTAGGTAGGTACCACCTTCTTACCTATTTCTGCAGTGATACTGCAGTGTATGCAGTGCAGTGTTCCAATCTGAAGGGTATATAGAGATCGCTATAATTAAAGATAATATAATTAAAGACTATGACGCATTCCATCTTAGTCCTCATAGTTGACAACGCATCTGTAGCCTTCTTTAATTGAAGTCGGTTGCAGATGTCCAAGTCTTCAGTAGCCACTTGCCACCTGGTAAACTGTAAGATCGTTTTACAATTATATTTTATATAAAAACGAAAACCTTTTAAAATACATTTAAACTATAAAATATAGATATCACTTCGTACTAAATTCCAAGAAAGTAAATGGACGTGCAAAGAAAATTGTTCACTCTAATAGAGAATCTTATAAGCAACAATAGAATTACTACAGCATAATACCTAAAACGACCACCAGTGGCCGGGGTATAGAGGGTTATTCGTTTGTGTATAAAGAAAAGCGAGAGCGGAGGCGGAATGACGAAAACAATATGACAAAGTTTAAACAATTTGATTCTTTAATTTGTGCCGTTTTTGTATTTGTTTTTGAATATGATTTAGTTGTTATTATTCATTATAAATATTACTATTACAAAAATAGGTGTGTGCATATTTTCTAATTTGTTTCCAGTAAAAGGGTCTCCAAATCTGTACATTCACCATACGAAACACAGCAGCATAACTGCTACTTTATGCTGGTATTCTATAAAAGCGTGGTCCCACCCCGGTCGAGCTAACCCATTCGTGCCACAACCATAGTTAAGCTGGAGCGTAGCTCTACCACGTAAGTACTTTCTTCGGAATGCATGTTTACAAAGTACAGAAATCCCAATATGATTTAATTTGATACTCTTAGTCCAGGAGTAATCGGCGCAAAACTCCAAAACTTTCGGATAATTTTGACCCATTAAAATATGTATCTTTGGATTTTGGATTTTTCAAACCTTTAAAAATTCATAATTCCAAAAATATTAACTTTATCGTAATAAATTGTAGGACCTTTTTATTCGTATTTCATCAAAGAATATAGAAACAATTTGTCCCGTTTGAAAATAACAATAACAATTCCTTGCAATTGAAAAAAAAATCGGTTTAAACAATACGGTACCGAGTTTCCCCATGGCAACATGCATTTATATCATCAGTAAGACAATTTGAAGAGAATCGCATAAAAAAAACTTAGATTGAATAGTTTTCGGTAGTCATGCGCCGATTCCCCCGGGACTATCTCCCTTATAGCTCGAAAATCAGACCGCGAATATTTACCTGTTTTAGACGTACAGAACCGTTAAGTGAATTTCTAGAAATTGAACTAAACCCAAAACATAAATGTCCCTATTTTTTTAAATAATAATAATAATAATCTTTATTTTCTATATATATCATTTAACAATATGTCTATTTATAAACTAGAAAGGAATATTTTATCTTATAACATGAAAAATAGCATCCATTGCCGAACTAGGCCAAAACCTATATTTCAGCATATGGCGCCACTCCCCAGACATAATGAACATAAATTATTTATTTATATTATGGAAAATTTACAAAACTTTATTCTTTATATTACATATAAGTGGTATAAAAAATGTAAAATTGAAAAAAAAAATGTAAAATGTACCTCGTTTGTATATAGTGCTAGTGTACGTGTGTGTGTAAGAGGGTGTGTAGGAGATGAAGAATACAGTTTAATGAATACCTTAGGTTACCTAACAATAGAAGTTCGGGCACAGTCCATAATAACTCAGCACTGCACTGTCAAAAGATCTTCCGTTTCATCATATCCTAGAGTCA
Source organism: Parnassius orleans (assembly GCA_029286625.1). Lineage (NCBI taxonomy): Eukaryota > Metazoa > Arthropoda > Insecta > Lepidoptera > Papilionidae > Parnassius > Parnassius orleans. The sequence continues at coordinate 318,451 of JAGSMP010000225.1, forward strand.
GTAACCAAGCTGTTATTTTCTTTTTGCATTGCTTTATATGTAGAGAGTAAACTGGAATAATTTTATTAACTTTGTTATACACAAAAGGACCCGAAGAACAGTAAAGTCTCCGAACAAATGAGGTATGAAACTGTTTTAGTTCGCAACTATTCTGCAGTTTATAAATTATTTTTATTTTACAAATCGCTTTTCCTCGGCCACTGTGATAGCAATCTCAAGTAAAGCTTGTTATATGTCCGGAGCGAGCAAATTTCTTTAGTAACTAACCTCTTTAGAGGTAAGAGGCTCCATTTTCTTATTGAAAAATGTATCAACTCTTGCCACGAGACACATTAAATTAATAAATACATACTGTGTCATTATAGTGAGAAACATAATATATATTGCGTCTGCAAACACAAGAAAGGGAGGGAAAAGTTTTTTCAGTAAACTTTTTAACGCAGTCGTGTTTTTCAACTGACTTCAAAAAGGAGGAGGTACTCAATTCAACTGTATTTTTTTATGTGTGTTACATTAGAACTTTTTTCTAGTTGAACCTATTTTGATGATTCTTTTTTTATTTGAAAGTTGGTGCTTCTCATGTTGTGATCCTATATAAATTTAATCAAGATTTGACCAGTAGTATTTGAGCTATCCTTAAGGTTCTTTTCTTTTATAGAATAAAGGTGACAAACGAGCACACAGTCCACCAGATGGTAAGTGGATGCTGTGGCTCATAGACATCTACATTAATCCTCGATTAATATAGATGTCTATGACCCACATATACTCTGAGGAAGGTAAAAGGGTCTCCGGCTCTCTACACTCACCATACGAAACACAGCAGCACTGAGCTGCTATTTTACACTGGTATTCTGTGAGAGTGTGGTCCTTCCCCGGTCGAGCCGACCCATTCGTGCTACAACAACTTAATAAACAACAACTACATTAATGATGTTCTCATTTTATCTATATTGAAGTCGGTGGTACAAAATTAATAATTTTACCACTTGTTTATTTACTGTATTAACTATTAAGCTTGTCTTTTTAAAAGTTCTAACATTGCATTATAATTGCTTCATCCAATTCCTTCGGATTTTATCAAGTAGTTTCATTAGGGTAACGTATTCTCCGTCTACTACTACATAGTAATACATTTCGTACAAGACATTAGCGCATATCATTGGATAGGGATTTAGGGATCGGTGCGAAAGCGCTCCCGGGGCTTCCTACTGACAGAATGAAAAATCGCATCCCGCGACCTAATTCCGTTCCCCATTAAGAACGCAGATATAGAGTGAATTGATGGGTGCTTTGCATTAGTCACAAGTTACAACGTAGCTTAAGGTTCGGCAAACTAAGACCTAAGTCCTAGGGTTCGTATCCCTTTCGATTTTTTTTTATAGGATAGGGTGACAAACGAGCACACAGTCCACCTGATGGTAAGTGGTTGCTGTGGCCCATAGACATCTACATCTATCCTCGTTTGCGAATCAAAATGCAGATGCGTTGTCACCCGTGAGGATTAAGATGAAATGCCTCTTTTCCAGTAAATAGGGTCTCCGGTTCTCTACACTCACCATACGAAACACAGCAGTTTTAAGCTGCTATTTTACGCTGGTATTCCGTGAGAGCGTGGTCCTTCCCCGGGCGAGCCGACCCATTCGTGCTGAAACTATACTACAATATATATTTTGTCTGAAGTGTAAATAATTGTACGATAACTAACGTGGCAGAACTACGTAGCAGACATTATGGTTGGTAGTAGTGGGTTGGCTCGACCGGGGAAGGACCACGCTCACACACAACACCAGCGTAAAAAATCAGCTTAATGCTGCTGTGTGCATAAGGAGAGTGTTGAGAGATCCGGATTTTTACTGGCAAGGTGGCATTCCATCTTGGTCCGTAAGGTTGACAACGCATTTGCATCTTTGTCCTTAATCGAGAATAAATGCAGGTGGCTATTGGCTACAGCATTCACTTACCATCCGGCTGACTGTGTACTTGTATATATATATATATATATATATATATATATATATATATATATATATATATATATGTATAGTGAGAGTTGAAAGTGAAATACAGCTTGCTTAATATACAAATATAAAAATTAGAACAACGGTTGAATTTCAACCATTGAACGACCACTAGTACTCACTAACTTGTCATTTTAGGTAATTTTAGAGACCTATCTAGTAATAATTTTAATTCCCTGTAGTGTTCTTGTTCACAAAATTCAATTTTCCCTAGAGGGATATTTTAATTAAAGATCTCGCGGGGCGCGTCGTGGAACGCGAGACGTATCGTCGATGGATGCTCTCATATTGGAATACCTGGGAACACGTTCCGTTTTACATTTTCATATTGATATACATATAATCTAGCACTATCCCATATCATTCTGTGGGTGTCGTAAGAGGTGACGAAGAGAAACTGAAACAGTAGATAGGCAGCAGCGTCTTCCGAATAAGAACACGACAACAATTAAATAAACTGCGGTTACACAACCCAAATGCCAAATGTAGCAACAATGCCAAACAGGAGTGATTTCTATGGAGCAATGTAAAAAGTTTTTATGGGCTGTTTAAATAAATGCATACAATCTTTATAATAATATGAAGAAAATAGGAAAGTAAAGTAGTAACCCACACAAGTTCCATCATTGTTTGCCTAATATGCTGCAAACACGTAACTCTAGGCTCATGCTACAGGATGTCCCTGGGTGGTGCTAAATGAGCGATAAAATTAACTAAAATAAAAATAAGATCCCAGAGAGAGAGAGATAGATAGATATAAAGAGAGAGAGGGTGAAAGAGAGAGAGAGAGAGAGAAAGAAAGAGAGAGAGAGAGAGAGAGGGAAAGAGAGAGGCACTTAACCGTTTGGTAGCGGTGTAAAGATATCGCACCAATTTTGTACCATGAGTTGAAAACAAAAGGAAATATAATATAGAACACTAATTATTGTTCTAAGCCTGCATTTCACTGAATTCTTTAAAACTAAATAATTAAATAAATCATTTGAAAAAAACTATAGTAGCTTACAGCAGTAGTATTGCGAGTAAATTTGAGCGCATGTAACGTTCTGAACATTCTAATACCTCATCACAATAAATGAGGTCTATTCTAGACAATTTCAACACAAAAAGCTTCTAAAAGTATGGTTGAAGCTATAAGCGTATAGCGGGAATTATTAGCCTATTAAAGTCCATCACTGAACATAGGCATTCCAATAGATTGCCTCATAAAGTAATATTTGTCTCATAGAGGAATATTTGCCACGCTTGGCAGGCGTGTTATTCTATCATTGCTCATTTAAGTTTAAATAATATTATTTCTTTCTTATGCAGTTAGCCACGGTGTCGTGTTTATACCCGAAATCTAAACAAAAATCAAAACCACGTAGAAAATATTTCCTACATTCATAACTTCAGGATCCAAATTTTACCATCATTAATAAAGGTTCGTCATTAATAAAGAGCCGTGGTAGCTCAGATGGTTAGCGCTCGCTGTAAGTTTCACAGTACGCAAGCAACCCGGGTTCGATCCCCGCCGGCACCAATGAAATTGTTAATTGCAATTTTAAGTGCTGATTTACTGCGTGCTCGGCGATGAAGGAAAACATCATGAGGAAACCTGCATGTCTGAGAAATAATAAAAAAATATTTCGGAAGACATGTGAAGTTCGCCAACACGCATTGGGGCAGTGCGGCGGACATTTCCTTGCCCTAAAACCTCTCAGAAATGAGAGGAGACCTGTGCCCAGCAGTGGGACGTATATAGGCTGCAACTTTAACTTTTTTAACTTTTAATAAAGGTTGTCGAGTGGCAGCCTCGAATCGGTAAAAGAAAGGGAGGGCGGCCTTTTACTAAAAGGATTGCGACACTGCCACTCGGGCAATCTTTTCTCCATCGGTGGTCGGTTTTCCGAAGTAAAATTAAAAAAAAAGAGTAGGCTTTTTTCTTGAAGGTCCCTACGTTGTATCGGTCCCTAATAATCGCTTCTGGTAAATCGCACAGTGGTAGACCGCGAATCATCTAGATTGTATGGATGGAATCATATTCGTAATATATAAAATATGTATATGAAATATATTTTATATACATATGCATTATTATTGTATTCATAATGTTATGAGATACGCAGTAATTCGATGGATGTAGGTGGCTCAGGGGCGTGCTTTGTGGCATTCTTTGGAGAGGTATATGTTCAGCAGTGTACTAGGGATGGGCTGTAGTAATGACGATGATGATATTCAACAATTGACATCAAAAGGCTGATGATGAACATGTCAAACTAAAATATTGGATTTCAGTTTAATCTGAGGTTGGAGGTCCAACCCAGGACCTAACCTTTAATTGTATTGTCAATATTTTGTTACGTAAAAACGCCTTAAGCTTTCAAATTACGGTATCACCTTACACAAATGAGAACAAAGTAAATGAAAGAATGAAAAACGGCCCGCAGTTTCTGAGATGTCCTCTATTAAAATAATTGCAGAAAATATACCCTGTAAAACTACGTACAGTTATTTCAGCCATACAATGCCAGCTAATGTTATTTGAGGTGGGTAAGGAGACCGAGAAATTGTGTTTCATTAATTACGTTTTTTATAACAGACATATTTATACCTAAAGTAGAACATAAAACATTATAAGGTATATAAGGTATCGAGCTTTGGTTATGGTTGCAGCAAAAATGGATCAGTTCTAGTAGGGAAGGATCACGTCTCACAAAATGCCGGCGAAGAAAAAGCAGCATAGCATAATTCTATATATTGTATTGTTACGGACAAGAGCCCGAGACTCTGTTAGCTGGTAACTCTATATTTAACCCATTCGCTGTCCCGTGCGTTACATATAATTCATTGCTATTGTCTTACTATGTGTCTGAAAACCGGACAGTCAAAGTGTTAAGTGCACAGGGGTAACACAACGCATCTGTATTTTGATTTTCATTCGATGATATATATAGGTGTCTGAAAGATATTTTTTTATAGGATAAGGGTTCTACAAGCGAGCACACAGTTCACCTGATGGTAAGTGGTTGCTGTGGCCCATAGACATCTACATCTATCCTCGTTTGTGAATCAAAATGTAGATTGTGAGCCGTGAGGACTAAGATGGAATACCTCTTTTCCAGTGAAAAGGGTCTCCGGTTCTCTACACTCACCGTACGAAATACAGCAGCATTAAGCTGCTATTTTACGCTGGTGTTCTGTGAGAGCGTGTTCCTTCCCCGGCCGAGCTAAACCATTCGTATTACAACCATAATATGACTGCAGCGTGGTTCTAGCACGTGTAAAAACTTATTAAGGCACATCCTCCCTGAAACAGCGATAAATAACAGTAGAGAAGCGGAGACCCTTTTTACAGGAAACGAGGCATTCCATTTTAGTTCTAAGGGGTGACAACGCATCTGCATTATGATCTATGGGCCCCAGCATCTACTTACCATCAGGTGTACACGTTTCACCCTTCAAAACCTTCAAAATTAAACACAATGAAGTAGCCCACAAATAATGTTAAATATTTTTATTTAATTTGTGTACCGTGTAATGGCGGTGTAAGAATATCCACTAACTACCCTATATCGCACCGTGGGTGGCGTAAGAAGCAACAGAAGGGAACTGAAAGGGGTAAGATAAATACTGCGGTAGCCAACCTGCCTGCTAAGCGTGGCAACTGTGGCGAATTCCCCTTATGAGGCAACCTTTGTTCCGGCCTATGTTCAGCGTTGGACTTTTATGGGCTGTAATGGATGGATGGAATTTTTAAATTAGAGAGGCGAGGACAACTTTTATAACACTGTAGCTGATAATTGATATTTTATTTTTAATTGACATTGTATATGTTACAGTCAAATAACCGGTCAAAACCACTCTTCACTACAAAAATCAGGCAAAAGTAGTTTTGATTAAGGACGTTGGTTAATACCACTTTTAACTGATTTTTACAGTCAAAAGCAGTTTTGACTGTAAAAATCTATGGACGTTGGTTAAAACAACTTTTGATTTTGACCAAATTATATCGGCTAAAAGTGGTTTTGACAAAGAATGTTAGTCAAAACTACTTTTGACTTATACTTTTGAATTTTAAAATTAAAAAAGTTCAATTATTCTGTCAATATTATATTTTATATTATTGTAATGTACGCGGCTTTAGGGTGGCAGGGGATACCCCAGCTGCACGTTAACCTACTATCACTGATACTGCGAGTTTTCACCGATAGTCTGAACTTTAAATAAGTACAAAATCAGTCAAAACTGTTTTTGACTAAGGGCATCGGTCAAACCCATTTTTTCCTGATTTTTGTATTCAAAAGTGGTTTTGACCGGTTATGAGTTTTGACTGCGACATATTTAATATAGTTTAATTTTATTTTATTTATATTTTTTTATTATTTTTACTTTTGAAATGTTTATATCATAAAATGGAATGTTTTTTATTGTTGATTTAATGATTTAAAAATAAATAAGTTTAATATGTAAATTTTGATACAACAAATAATTCAAAAAAAAAAAAAGTTTGCATGTCTCTACTAAAGACTTAGTATGTAATACATACTATATATTTAAAATAGCTCATGTAACATAATACAAAGCAAATAAATAAATAAGTAGATGAAATCTCTATATAGGGTTATTTTTCAAAGAGTACCCATATTTTAAACTTAAGTTCAAATATATTAGTAATGATATACCGTTATTGCAGTTATTGAAAATACGAGTAAATAAGGCTTCTACATGAAGTTGATATAGTAGTATAGTCTTCTATGCAGGAAGTCGATGGATGCAGGTGGCTCAGGACCGTGCTTTGTGGCATTCCTTGGGGTAGGCCTATATTCAGCATTGGACTTGTGAAGAGCTGTAATGATGATGATGGTGATGAAGGCTTCTACTTTTATTTAAAATTATCTCAAATTTAATGTGATATATGGGAAACAACTACGCGTGCACGCGCTCTTCTGTGTGCGATTCAATTCACAACGTTTTTGCCGACCGATCGACCCTTCGACTATGTTCGTGCGTAGTAAAATAGTATACGTTAGATATTTATGAACGTAAATCAATTAAAATAATTCATTAACACGCATTTAGAATTTAAAAGATATGAAGAACAGAATGTTTCAGATTTTTTAAATTAATTTTTCTTCACCATTTGCCTATGTAACTTATTCTGAACCTTCTCTGCAAATTTGGCCGGTTATTGAAAAATAACCCTGTATATTATAAAAATCAATTGCTGTCCGGTAGTCTCGCAAAAACTCAAAAATGGATGGACCTATTTTGATAAAATGTTTTGTGTGTGTGTTTCAGTGGGTCCCTGGATGATTTATATTAAGATTTGGACCCGGCAGGTGACAATAGTCGAGATCCAGAAATCACCCGTGCGAAAACGGAGCGAATCTATTTAATATTTAAAATCAGTTCAATAAAAGGGACAAATTAAAAAGAAAGATCCTGCCATTTAGCCTTTGAATATTGATTAAAAAAAGCAAAATGTCAATCGAGGTCCTTACTTTTATGTGGATTTAACGAATTATACAGCGATTAAAAAAAGATGTCGCAAATTCAATTCTATAAAATTTAATAAAACGTTCTGATTGATGACTCTTGCGTAAGACTAATTTGAATGCTGTAGGGATTAGTCTGATTTTATTATAGACTAGCTGTTCCCCGCGACTTGGCCCGCGTGGAATTTTTTGCACGGAACCCTAATAAAAGTAGCCTAAGTTACTCTTTATAATATCAGATATCTGTCAGTGAAAGTCCCGTCAAAATCAGTTCACAGGTTTTTGCGTGATACGTGTTCAGACAGACGTCGTGTTACAGTTTTATTATAGTAATAAATAAATAGACTAGCTACTCGCCGCGGCTTTGCCTGGATAGGATATATTATTTATTAATTAATTTAACTTCATCATACACTGTAATGTATACGAGTATAGGCAGCCTTAAGGCCTGAGGCATCATCTATCAGTCTACGTTAGAGTAGTGCAGAGATAAAAGAGATAGGTGTAAAAAGAAGTACAGAAAATCTATATTATATATATACATATAACTGAATATATATAAACTTAATGCACAAATATACTCATACAAAAAAAATACTTACTATTAATGGGGCATAATTTAATTTTAAGATAATCAAGGACCATTTATTTTAACATAATTTAGCTGTTTCAAAAAAAAATATTTTTCGGATAAAACTAGCCTAGATCCCTCCTGACATTGCTCTCTATCTATTTGTAAGGTTTCACCAAAATTCGGTTCAGGCATTCCGAAGATTAACCCGGACAGACAGACAGACAAATATGTAATCTTAATAGCATGTAAATAACCTCCTGAGCTTAATAGAAGCCAGTTATTTAAATATTACAGTCACTTCAATTTTTTTATAGCTATAGATGAAAGTTGTATGAATTTATCCTTCCTGCCTGCCTTACCAAATTAGTTCACTTGTTGAACCATACTATATGTTATTATGTTTTTGCCATCTTCTTTGTTTTATATGTGTATATGTGTGTTTTATATGCCTCTAAATACTATATCCTACTAATATTATAAATGTGAAAGTTTATGAGGATGTATGGATGTTTGTTACTCTTTCACGCAAAAACTACTCAATGGATGTTAATGAAAATTTACAATAATATAGCTTATACATAAGAATAATACATAAGCTATAATTCATAAAAATATTGTGCAAATTGGCCAAAATATGACGATAAATGTTATGTAAGTCTGAAAAAAATCTGTCATCTGCGAGCTATTTTGGCTTGAACACGCACCACGCAAAAACCTGTGAACCGAGTTGGATGGGACTTTCACTGACGCGGGCGAAATCGCGCGGAACAGCTACTTTTAAATAAAATAGTTGGCAACCCTACCTGCAGCCAAATTCAAACAAACATATGTACCTAGAGATGCGTTGTCATCTCTGTGGACTAAGATGGAGAGTCTCACAATCTGTGATTGTACTGGCTCTCTTCCTACCCTTCAAACTGGAACACAGCAGTGCAAGCACTTATATTTGGCAGCAATGCTTTTTTATACGTGGTAGAGCCATGCTGCAGCTATATTAATTGTATAGTTGTAGCACTAAGTAGTCAGCTCGACTTGGGAAGGACCACGCTCTCACAGAGTACCAATTATAATGCTGCTGTGTTTCGTATGGTGAGTGTAGAGAACCGGAAACCGTTTTTACTGAAAAAGAGGCATTCCATCTTAGTCCTCAAGGCTGATAACTCATCTGCATTTTGATTCGAAAACGCGGATAGATGTAGATGTCTATGAGGCACAGCAACCACTTACAACCAGGTGGACTGTGTGCTCGTTTGTCACAACTATGACATTAGGACGTCAAACACCTCAGTCCCCCCCGTGGCCATGGGTGCTGTAAAGCACCCGAAACGTCGGGAATCAAAATTAGTAACATTAAACGCGATAAAATCCGTAAAAATAGTTTTATTCAATGTGTAGTGTTCGCGTAAATATAAGAAACCATAGTGTTACAATCATTGAACAACATGAATTTATAATCAATGTTTCCATTGCAGTTTCAATGATATTAAAATTTGGTCTCCCGGGTTCTCCCAAATCAATGAAGGTAGGTGGCTGATCAATAATTAATATCTAATGAGCAGTATTGTAGCGGCGTAGGAGATCCTACTACTCCAACTCCTCCTGTAGGTATCGTAAGAAGGCGGCTGAAGGAAACTGAAACAAGAGAGACAGCACCTTCCTCATAACGTCTTATCAATTAAACTGCAGTTGCCGACCCGCTGGTAACTACAACAAATATGGTAAATATTTGAGATAGTTTGAGATATCTGTGTTAAATCTATAAGGTGACGGCTCCGTGGCGTAGTGGCTTAGCAATTGAGTTGCTGCGCTAAGGGCCGCGGGTTCGAATCCCGCACGGAACAAGTGTTTGTATGGCCTACAAATAATTGTTTCGGGTCTGATGTTTGTCCTTGTGCAATTTATGTTTGTAAACTGCCCCACGATACAGGAGAAAATCTTAATGTGGAGGTAACGTTTAAAAAAAAAAGGGAAAAGTCTGATAAAAACAATTGCATTTAACTTCCTCATAATTCTAACAAATCTAGGTTTTCGACAAAATTCTTGATCTACTCGGAACTAAGATGAAATCAAGTCTCCATTTGTTCATATTCCGGCATTTGATCAAAATCCTGCGACACAATAGTATTCAGAGACGCTTATTCGTGGTAGAGCCACGCTACAGCTTTATCATGGTATAAGCACGAATGGGTCGGCTCGACCGGGGTAGCAAAACGCTCTCACAGGATACCAGCGTAAAATAGCAGCTTAATGCTGCTGTGTTTCGTATGATAAGTGTTGAGAACCGGAGACCCTGGCACTGACGAGGCATTTGATCTTTGTCTTCAGGGCTGACAACGCATCTGTTTTTTGATTCTTAATCGAGGATAAATGGAGATGTCTTTGGGCAAAAGAATCCACTTACTATCAGATGGACTGTGTGCCCGTTTGTTACCCTTATTCTATAAAAATATAAGTTAAAAATGTAAACTCTTAGATACAACATTCACCAGCTTCAATTAGATCACGTCGAAGGCAGCGAGTAACCGGAATTCACTTTAAATGCTTATTTTAAAGTTTTTCCTGCGAGCTCTTTTAGATGTTTTCAGCGTTTCAAAGAGTTCCTCCAGTGTTGTTGTAAGTTGGAATTTAATTTACAAGTGCATTTTAAATTTGAATAAATATTCCCGTGGATTTGTTCGAGGGCGAAGTTTTTACGCGTCAAAGAAATATGTAACTTGGCAACTTTAGTTACTAGTTGTAGACGTTTTAGCGGTGGGTCGGGTTAAGCCAATGGGCAGGAAAATCGATGTATATACGTATTTTGTAGAATAAGGGTGACAAACGAGCACACAGTCCACCTGATGGTAAGTAGACTATGTACTATAGACATCTATATCTATCCTCATTCAAAATAAAAATGCAGACACGTTGACACATCTGACGACTAAGATGGAATGCCTCGTTAGCAGTAAAAAGACTCTCCGGTCCTCTAAACTGAACATGAACATTACACAGCAGCATTATTTGCTGTTTAGTGTTAGTAGTTTTTGAGAGCGTGATCGTACCCCGGTTGAGCCGACCTATTCGTGCTACACCCATAATATAGCTGCAGCGTAGCTCTGCCATGTATAGAAAAACACACATTTACGTGGCCACACTGTAACTTATATAGCTAAGGCACGAATTGGTCGGCTCGATCCATTCGTGCCAAGCGTAAAATAGCAGCTTAACACTGCTGTGTTTCGTATGGTGAGTGTAGAGAACCGGAGACCCTTTTTACTGGAAACGAGGCATTTCTAAATAAAAATTAAAAAACATAACTTTTAATCTGGAGGTAACCGTGGTTAATTATGACATTGGGACGTCAAATACCTCAGTCCCCCCCGTGACCATGGGTGCTGTAAAGTACTCGAAACGTCGGGAATATAAAATAAGTTAATATACGCGATAAAATCCGTAAAACTAGTTTTATTTAAATGTGTAGTGTCCGCGTAAATATAAAAAATCATAACGAGGCATTTCATCTTAGTATTCAGGAGTGACAACGCATCTGCATTTTGATTCTTTATTTTTTTCTTTCTATCTATTTTTTAAAAAAACGTTACCACCACACTAGGATTTTCTCCTGTATCGTGGAGGCAGTTTACAAACACAAATGGTACAAGGACAAACATCCAGACCCGGAACAATTATTTGTAGGCCATACAAATACTTGTTCCGTGCGGGATTCGAACCCGCGGCCCCCAGCGCTGCAATTCATTGCTAAGCCACTGCGCCACGGAGCCGTCTATATCAAAGATAGATCTAGATGACTATTAGCCACAGCATCCACTTACCATCTTAGTCCTCAAGGGTGACGATGCATTTGCATTTTGATTCTTAATCGAGGATAAATGTAGATAGATGGCCACATGGGTCTATGGGCCACAGCATGCATTTATCATCAGGTGGACTGTGTGCTCGTTTGTCACCCTTATGCACGTCAGAAGTGAAAACTATATTAACTAATAAAAGCTATTATTATATATTAAATAGTAAACTTATATTATATAATAAAACTACCCACATAAATAACAAAGATATTCACGCATTAGAAAATCTCACCGTTTCAAACGCTCGTTAGTTACAGACCTAAGTGCTACAAAAAGGCGTCGAGTAATGGCTTTGAAGGGGCGCCGATGCTTGGATATGATCTAAACTTGACTGTAATTATGTTGGTCAAACTACTAAGCGAACGGTTAAATATAGTAGAGATGAATTTTTGAACAACTACTTTTTCATATGCCCATAAAAGTCTTCTTCTGAATTAGCCTTATTATAAGCCAATGTTAGACTACAATCAGTGGTAAGTAGTGATGAAGCATTCGATGGTAAATCACACTGTTTTAGCATAAGAAAAGCCTATTCACTTTTGCCTTGAAGGCACCCAGATTGTATTCGGACGGAAAGACAGACGCCGGCAAATTATTCCACTCTTTTGCTGCACGCTTTACGAAAAACGAAGCAAACCGTTTGGTTTGAATGCGTGGTGTATCAACCAAAAAGGGTAAAGACCGCCAGGTTGCCTGATGGTGGAAAGAATTAAAGTATGTACAGATTTAATAGTAGTGGCGGTGTAGGAATATCCACTACCCCATATCATCCCGTAGTCGTAAGAGGTGACAGAGGGAAACAAACGAAGAGATGGGCAGCAGCGGCTTCCTAATAACTACTAGAAATAAAAAAACTACAGTTGCCAACCTTCTTGCCAAGCGGGGCAACTATGAAAAATATCCTCCCTATAAGGTAATCTATGGGGAAGGCTTATGCAGTGGACTTTAATAGGCTGTACACTGGTTTTATGTAAGAGCGTGATCCTTCCCAGCAGAGCTGACTCGTGCTGCAGCGATATTAAAGCAGCACTCTTTTTTGAAGTGATAAACGAACGTATGGCAGGTGTTCACAGTCTGTGAACACCTGCAGCCAGCTTAAGACGAAGGAGGATACAGGTGCGTTGTCACTTCTGAGGAATAAATGCTTCACAGTTAGTATTATACTGGTTCTTTAAACCAAGCATGTTGCTGCTATATTACGTAGTTTTTATGTATTTTTACTGCGCGTATTTTAATATACAAATTAATATTATTTTTGATAGAATAAGGGTGATAAACGAGCACACAGTCCACCTGATGGTAAGTAGATGCTGTGGCTAATAGGCATCTAGATCTATCCTCGATAAAGAATTAAAATGCAGATGTGTTGTCACTCCTGAGTACTAAGATGAAAACCTCGTTTCCAGTAAAAGGGTTGCCGGTTCTCTACACTCACCATACGAAACACAGCAGCATTAAGCTGTTATTTTACGCTGGTAAAACAAATATTTTAATAACAAATATATTTTTTAAATGATGACATTTTGGTGGTTCAGGCAGCAGATAAACATCGTAATGGATATCCGATAATTTACGCGAACAATGCCTTTATCCCATTAAATATAGAGGATACCATTACGGGAATGACAACTAGCCCCGTAATACAAAGCGTTTTCCTCCGCAGAGGCCCCCCGTGACGCTGCGGCCGCGATAACGCCCCAAACGTGCATTTTATGTAAAGCCGACTGACAGTTAAAAATAGCCGGGCTGTTTTCTGTTCGAACATTTCATAGTTAAATTAATATTTTTATTTACTCGTAGTTACAGAGAACCGTGGTAGCTCAGGGGCTTAGCGCTCGCTGTAAATTTCACAGTACGCAACCGGATTCGATCCCCAAGAACAATGAAATTGTTAGTTGCAATTTTAAGTACTGATTTACCACGTGCTCGGCGGTGTAGGAAAACATTGTGAGGAAACCTGCATTTCGGAGAAATAAGAAAAATATTTCGAAGACGTGTGAAGTCCGCTAACACTTACTTACCCTTAAACCCTCTCAGAAGTGAGAGGAGGCACAGGCCTCGCACAGGAGAGCACAGGCTCAGCACTAGGACATGTATATAGGCTGTAACTTTTATTTAGTTACAGGCTATACAGGCATAGCATCTTAGTCCTCAGAGATGATGCCTTTTTTGTTGGCCAGTTCTGCAATTAATTGCATTAGTGCCCATATCCATAGGCTGCAGTAGCCACTTAAATAAGTTCGTTTGTCACTTAATCTAATATATAAAAATTAATATTTGTTTATTCGTATTTTATACGCTGCCATAACGTTCATCAGATTGCGCTAAAACTTGGTCAAATTATTGCTTGCACTTGCGCGAAGGTTATGGGCATAGTACAATTAATTTACAGTAGGTGGCGCGTATCGTACCGCCAATTTATTTGAAAGTCATACATCATTCAATTTCAATGAATGTATTATAATTATTAAACAATATAACCCTTCCAAATTTAAAACGATGTTTCCATAATTATTTCTTCTGCGGCAGTAATGCGCCGGGTACCGGCTAGTAATTTTGTAAAAAAACACTTAGTAACATAAACTGTGTTGACACATTTCTATGCAACTTTGTCATCAAAATATTCATTCAAAGTATAGTATTACAGAACCTATATATTTAGGTAAACCGTTGTAGCACAGAGACTTAGCAATCGTTGTAAAACGCGAGCGTGTGCACCGATAAAATTGTTTTATAATTTTTTTTAAAAAGGCGTGTACTTCATTCCTAACCGTGGTAGCTCAGATGCTAAGCGCTCGTTGTAAATTTTGAACTACGCGAGATACATGACTTAATCCCCGTCTGCAGCAATGAAATTGGTAATTGTAATTTTAAGTGCTGATATACCACGTGCTCGGTGGTGAAGAGAACATCGTGAGGAAACTTTCATGTCTGAGAAATAAAAGGAAATTCGAAGACACGTGAAGTCCGCCAACACCGACTGGGGCAGCGCGATGGACACTTCTTTGTCCTTAATCCCTCTCAGAAGTGAGAGGAGGCCTGTGCCCAGATGTGGGACGTATAAAGTATGTAACTTTCTTTTATACCTTTAAAGTATAAGAACAAACGATGTTTACAGTAATTTATAAATTTCGTTTTGCAAATTTTAAATATAATGTCAGCAATTTTATTATACAGCGTGTAATCAAAATTAAAAACGATCTTAAAAAACAATTATCTAAGATTCGCGTAATAATATAATGGATTTCCGCAAAGTAACGCCTGATTCTATTGATTACCAAAATTAAAAACCCTACCAGATTAAAAAGGGACATAAAGATACAGTAAGAAGTATTAAGAATATTAAAAAAAAAAAACATTTAAATCGTAATTATATAAAGTTACAGCCTATATACCGTCCCACTGCTGAGCACAGGCCTCCCTCATTTCTGAGAGGGTTTCAGGGCAAGGAAACGTCCGCCGCGCTGCCCCAATGCGTGTTGGCGAACTTCACATGTCGTCGAAATGATTTTTTGAAATTCTCAGACATGCAGGTTTCCTCACGATGTTTTCCTTCACCGCCGAACACGTGGTAAATCAGCACTTAAAATTGCAATTAACAATTTCATTGGTGCCGGCGGGATCGAACCGGTTTGCTCGCATACTGTGAAATTTACAGCGAGCGCTAACCATCTGAGCTACCACGGCTATAATTATAAAAAATATAATAATTTCAAATCCACGTTTTAATAAAATTTCAAGTTGTATGTATACACAGGCCGCTATACTGCGCGTGGTAGACGTCGACATACTCGTGGCGTATTGCGCAAGTGCAATACATCACGAGCATGTCGAGGTCATCGGTGACGCGAACCCATAATTTTTTTCCCTACTAAAATTGCTCAACGCGGCTAAAGAAGTTTTCGCTTCAAATATATTTATTCAGTTATCATTACAGCACTTCACAAGTCAACTGCTGATCATAGCCCTCCCCCAACACGATCTGGAACTACCAGCATCCATCGGCTTCCTGCATATTTTACCAGTTAGTGATAATTCAACCTACACGTCGCTTGCCGGTACGAGAATGTCACTCAAAAAACTTTATTATGAATTAATCTTATTAAGGACTTTGGATTTTACTGGAACAAAAGGGACGATGTATTCCTAACATCACAAATATGCTGCGTGGTTTTATCTTTTTATATGACTTAAGTGGCAAACGAACTTACAGCACGCCTGATGGTAAGTGGAAACAAAGAAGGCTACAGATGCGTTGTTACTTCTGAGGACTAGGATGGAATGCCTCGTTACTAGTGAAAATGGTCTCCAGTTCTCTACACTCATTATACGAAACAGCAGAATTACGCTGCTGTTTGACGCTGGTGTTCTGTGAGAGCGTGGTCCTACCCCGGTCGAGCCGATCCATTCATTTGCAGCCATAATAAAGCAGCAGCATGGTTCTTCAACGCAAGAAAACATATAATGGCTCTCTACACCCTTTGGACCGGAACAAGCATAGCTATTGGACGGCAAAAAGAGGGTGATAACTACTTAGATAGACTCCAAGGTAGAACAGGAAGTCCTATCATCTAGAAAAGGAGTCACACCACCCAGATCTTTTTTTTCAACGATACATCTAGTAACAACATTTTAAAATAGAGCTTTTTTCATCACTAAACACCGAACGAGTTTCCTTACAGTGTATGTGGTAGATAGCGTTCCAGATACAAATTGCGAACACTATAAAACTCACACCTTTAGTTTTCACAGCGGGTACACGGTTTCTGTAAAATTAGAGGCCATAAATTTGTTCCGAAATCAACCTGCCTTCCTTGTAGAACCCGAGGAACAATATAAAGTGGAAGTTTCCAGCGAGAAATATAAAATTCTTTTGCCCCAACGATTCCGAGTAAGGTGGAACGAAGTGTGACGTTTCATTTGTAGACATTATTGAATTTGACTTATTGGAGCGACGGACGGCCACGTAGGGTGGCCAGGTGAACAATGAAAGGAATAGAGACGATTGTGCAAATTTGATTTTGTTTTGACTTATTTGAAACGTTATTTAATTATTAATATAATGGGATCATTTGAATTAAATTTATTAGAGCGAAATCGCATAATAAAAAAATTAATACATATAACATTATATTTGTAAATTTTAGAATAGTTTTGTTTGAAAGTTATATTCTTATGAATTATACTTTTAAACAAAATTAAGAATTTTCAATTTCTTATGAATAAAAAGGGATATTCTTATGAAATCTGTAATGATTTATATCAATTTTATAAGTATTATATATATGTTCTAAATTTTCAAACTGTAGGAACTTAATTTTATATTTAACATTTTGTAATGAGTTGAACAATAAATGACTATTTCATCTCAATGATTTCCTCCGTTTCCGCTAAGACTAGACATTGAATAAGACTACTTTTACGGGCTTTATCGTGTTTTATTTAGCTTGTTTTAAACTATACAGCACTTATATTTGTTGGAGAGGGAGGGGGGGGGGAGCGATAATGAAGGTGTGATGATGGCATAATACCATTTAGTTATTAATATTCGTTCTATCTACGCAGAATAACTGTATCTTGAAGTTTTACAGTGGTAAAAACATTTTCATTACATAGATTTCAATAGGGAAGACGGTTGGATACTACCACCTACTTGGGATTCTATAATTAATAAAATGAAATGTATATCTAAACACGCCACTATAAGAATGGTATTTTAAAGTAAAACCAATCCAAAATATTTTAAAGGGCTGGTAACGCACCTGCAATTCCCCTGGTTATTGGGTAAGGTATATGTATCAAAACCTTGCTCAATTTATTGTCAGAATACCCACTCATGCACACATGCATGCATTTAAAATCATCTGTAACCAACAACATAGTTCAGATGCATATGTGTACGTCCAGTAGTGAACTTTTGCGGACTGATAAAGAAAGAGAAGTATAAAGATGTGTGCGTGAGTGCGTGTTAAGCATGGTTTCACTTGAAAAGTAAGTGGTACTTTCGTGCGTTAAATTGCGACGTACCTCAACATTCTTTTTAAAAACATAATTTAAAGTATAACATGATTTAATATTCTTTCGAAGATGGTTCGTTAAAGAATGAATAAAATTTATGTTACTCAAATGAATCTCAACAATTATAATATCGCCACAGGGTAAGTGTGGGAGTTGTTTGTCTTACATTACTCAGAAATCTAACTTTATTTTTATGAAAATGCTGATGTGGTTGTTTGGAATTTTTATTATTGAGTCAGGGGTAGAGTGAGGTGATATAACTAAGTAATTATTATGTTTACTAACTTGCTGCTATCTTTTAAGACTTGATTACAAAATGCAAAAATTTGTCTGCTGTCTTGAACTACATAAAATTTCGCCTCAGAAATTTTAATATTGAAAACCGCATCAAAATTTATCAAGTGTTTATTTTTTATGTGTTGAACGAACGCACAAAGTAGTGATGTTTTGTATTAATGTAAATTATATTTATTAATATAATATTACTAATTTTCTTATTTAAAAAAAGTTACCCCACACTAGGATTGTATTTGTATGATTGTATTTGGATGTATATATTTTTATTTATATGTATATATATATATATATATATATATATATATATTTATACATGCATGTATATTTATATATGTGTATATGTGTGTATAAGTGTATATATATGTATAAACTAACACATATTATATGTATTATATATATAACATATTATATTATATGTTATGAATAATATGTGTAAATAAGTTAGTTTTTCTCTTGCGGCTCTACCCATAGCTCTCACCACACTACCAAAGGTTAGCTGACAGAGAATGCCTTTTCGGCATTAAGTTCGCCTTTGTACCATTTTTTTTGTTTGAGTGCAATAAAGAATTTTCTATCTATCTATCTATCTATCAAAGATTTGCTCCTGTATCGTGGAGGCAGTTTACATACATAAATTGCACAAGGGTAAACATTCAGTTCCAGAATAATTACTTGTAGGCCATACAAATACTTGTTCCGTGCGGGATTCGAACCCGCGGCCCTCAGCGCCGTAACTTATCGCTAAGCCACTGCGTCACGGAGCCGTCATTTATATATAACATATTTTATATAAACATATTAAAACATACAGTGTAGCGGCGGTGTAGAATATCCACTACCCCATATCGTTCCGTGGGTGTCGTAAGAGGTGACAGAGGGAAACAAATCAGGAGTGTTAAATGTCATTTTCAACCGACTTCAAAAAGGAGGAGGTTTACAATTTTTTTTATGTATGTTTACCGATTACTCGAAGACGCCTGAACCGATTCGGAAAATTCTTTTTTTTTTTGTTTCAAAGCGTATACTTTTCAGGTAGTCCCATTTAAATTTTATCGAAATCGGTCGAGCTGTATTTAAAAATCAACAATAAATTATATTTATATTGAAGTCGGTTGTACAAAATGTTTAATTTTACCACTTGTAAACCTATTAAATCTACTTTACCGTTTCGAAATGAGATATTGAATATGGGAAACATTCCCCTTATAAGGCAATCCATGAGGAGGCCAATGTTCAACAGTGGACTTTGACAGGATGTAATGAATGAATGCCTGAATGAAAATATATAGAATCCTTACACAATTCATGACAAGCCATAGTTGGAGTCTTTAATATAAAAGAAATTAGTTGACACAACTAAAAATATCAGCACTAAGAACCACTCCACTTCATTTCTGTGCTGTGTGTGGTGGCAGGTGGGAGGTACAAAGGTGAATTTCACCCGGTCCGGCCATTCGAAATTACGGCGGATACACCGATGTAAACGTTTATAGCTGACTGGCTGGAGATGGACGGTCCATTTATCCTTGTACTTGGAAATTTGAATGAGGCGGTCACTTACGAAACACTTTGTTGTTGCGTACAAGGAGAGCAATCTCCTGATTAAGTCATGGTTTATGGAGGAAGTTATTTCAGTATACCCACATATATAATTTTATGTATACGCAGAGTGATGCTCATGTTCCAACTAAAGTAATAATAATTATGGGTTTTATTTATTTATTTAATCATATTTTAATTTAAAATATGTGCTTAATAAGTTTTTAGTGATTTTTAATAGTTAAGTATGAAGTTAGTAGTCCGGTTTTTTATATGGTAGGGCCATGCTGCAGCTATATTATGGTTGTAGGACGAATGGGTCATGTTAATACTGCTGTGTTTCGTATGGTGAGTGTAGAGAACCGGAGACCCTTTTTACTGGAAACGAGGCATTTCATCTTAGTCCTCACGGGTGACGCACTAACCTGTAACTAACTTCAAACGAAAAAGAATGCAGATGTGTTGTCATCTCTGAGGAATAAGACTGAATGCCTCACATCGGGTCTCTACTGGCTCTCTATATCCTTCAGACCAGAACTCTGCATTGCAGGCACCTACACAGACAGACTTCTAGGCAGAAAAAGCGTCCTACTAGGTGGTAAGTGGTTGAACTTTTTTTGTATAGAATATGGTTGGGAAAACGAGCACACAGTCCACCTGATGGTAAGTGAATTCTGTGGCTCATATATACAACATCTATTTTTTAATAGGATAAGGGTGACAAACGAGCACACAGTCCACATGATGGTAAGTGGTTGCTGTGGCCCATAGACATCTAAATCTATCCTCGATTACGTATCAAAACGCAGATGCGTTGTCACCCGCAAGGACTATAATGGAATACCTTGTTTCCAGTAAAAAGGGTCTCCGGTTTTACACTCACCATACGAAACACAGCAGCGTTAGGCTGCTATTTTACGCTGGTAAGTTAACACTGTATACTATATTCCATTTCATTCTCTCGCAGGCTAAATCCTACAGCCTGTATACGTTTGTCACTTTTTAGTGTCAATTTTCGTTTCATCGAATTTCAAATCATAACGATTCTACAGAAGGTTTCACTACAAAAAAAATTACCTATAGAGACAAAATATAACAAAAACAGAACAACCACTTTAATTTTCCATCAGAACTTGTTTCGGGAATAAAAAATATTAAGACTTGATAAATAAATTGCGAAAATGTTTTGACGAGATTCCTGATTAATGTAGAAACTTTATTAATTTTTTGTAATTAGAGTTGGGAAGTTTATCAAGAATTATGACGAATTTCTTTTCGCCAAGTACTGAAATAATTTATTTCGGCACGCTGAACAAATTAAATACTTGAGAGATTGAGAGATGTATATATGCATAAGTATTTTCTTTACCATTAACATGGTTATAAATCAGGAGATGGGCAGCAGCGTCTTCCTAATAACGACTAAAATAAAAAGATCTGAAAACCGGTTAACCCTGCAGGCCATCTCTGGATCTTCCCGCTTATTTTCGAGCGCAACGCTCGAAAATCTATTTAATTTTTATTTTTTTGGTTTTTATTTTTTGAAAATCTTTGAAACGGCTCGGCCGATTGACTTGAAAATCTAATCAGCTCGAAGTCTCAAACACACACACACACACACGGCCGGACATCCAGCCGGGTATAGTCGGAACGGCTTCATAGGACATCAATTTCGCATTCTCAAAATCAGTCCCGAAATCTTTAACTTCCTACTTTTGAAAATTATTAATTTTCAGAGCGGGAAGTTAAAAAACTGCGGTTGCCTACTCGCTTGCCAAGCGTCGCAACTATGACCATATTAGAAGCAGCCAATCAGAAGATAGGCAGCAGCGTCTCTTTAATAACGAAAAAAAAAAAAATACGGTTGCCAAACCGTTTAACAAGCATGGCAAATGCTCTATAAGGCAATCTACGGATGAGGCCGATATTAAGCAGTGGACTTTAATAGGCTGTAACGGTAACATGGTTATAATATGTTTTTAAAAACACCAATTGTAGAGAGGCCTACTTTCAGAAGTGGCCATGTGATGGGCTATAGAATAGAATAGAACAGAATAGAATCAAAACTCGGTAAGACTACTCGGCTCTCCAAACTGGGTAAGACACATCATTAGAATATAATAGAATTGAATAGAATAATTTTTATTCAATATAGATTATTACATAATACTTATTGAAAGTCATTTTGTTATTTACCACTGGTTCGGAAAATACCTCTGTCTTGGGAAGAACCAGCAAGAAAACCAGCGGGACTTTTTTTTAAACATATTTCACTTTACAATTTTTTTTTTGTTTATACAAATTTTAAATGAGTTTTAATAGAACCGGCATGGTGGCGATCATCTCATTCCCAGGATTTTTTTTTTCACTTATGTATTCTTTAATATTATAATAACCCTTTTTTTACAATTTTTCTTTAATAAAACATTTAAACTGTTTATTGACAAGTTTTGTACCATTACGCCGATCTTAGCCAATTAATTTTTAACATCTATATTATAATGAATTTCCGCAAAGTAACGCCTGATTCTATTAATTAGAATGGAAACAGTTTTATTCAATATAGATTACAAGGATACTTATTGAAAGTCATTAAAGTTTTACCACTTTTTTGTTCCAAACCAGTGGTAAAACTTTTGTTACCCAGTGGGACTTTTTTGTAAAGATTTTATTTTTATTTTATAGGATAAGCATGACAAATGAGCACACGTCCACCTGATGGTAAGTAGATGCTGTGGCCCATAGACGTCTACATTTATCCTCGATTAATAATCAAAATACAGATGCGTTGTCACCCCTGAAGACTAAGATGGAATGCCTCGTTTCGAGTAAAAAGGGTCTCCGGCTCTCTACACTTACCATAGGAAACACAGCAGCGTTAAGGTGCTATTTTACGCTGGTATCCTGTGAGTGCGTGGTCCTACCCGGTCGAGCCGACCCATTTATGCTACAACCACAATATAGCTGCAGCGTGACTCTACCACGTGCAAAATTTATTTTTAGTATAACATTATAACATATTTTTAGGGTATAATATTTTATACAATTTAGAGATCACCTTATTTACAGCGTTTGTTATCAATCATGTACTATTTAGTAGTATAACCCTTATGAAACAATTTTTGCTTTACATAAATTTTTAACCTTTTTGATAGATAGTTCCTGCATATGTATAATGTAGAGACGCCTAAGTATTATGAGATTATGAGATGTGTGCGTCCTTAGGAAGCCTTTTGAATTTCACTATTGTAAACCGTCCCGTTCATTAATATTTTATTTTTATTTTATTAATTGTTTGAAAAGTTTTTTCGGTAACAAAATACGAATCACCGGTATCAAGCAGTCAAAAAAATTCGTGTTAATTAAACAGAAACATTTTTTTGTAGCTTTAAACGAAATACGTGTTTCGGTAATTACTAAAAGTAAATTGATTATTCAATACATTACATGAGCGTTCGAGGTATGCACTTTTAAATTTTACAAATTTTTTAAATATTTTTTTACATAAAATTACAGTCAGATGTTCATAAACTACTTTCGCCAAACTGCAGGGCAGTTTGTTGACACCCAGTTACATTCTATGTACCTACTGTACTTAATACCCTTATATTGGATTAAACTTACAATAGAAACATTATCTTTAATTAATAATTATATAATTATACATACAAATATTAATTATAACTATTATTTTATTATATATTCCTGAGAAATTGTGCAATTGGATCACCAGTTTCCTTGCTGATCGGAGCATCAAGGTCGTAGTAGACGGTGCATGATCTGATTACAAGCCTATCAACGCTGGTGTTCCACAAGGCTGCGTGCTATCACCAACGCTGTTTCTCCTGCATATCAATGATATGTTGCAAACTTGTAACATTCATTATGCAGACGACAGCACTGGTGATGCCTTATATACCGGCCGTGAAAATATTTCTCGGGAAAACGTCGCTGAGTACCGGGACAAACTTGTGTCTGAAGTCGAGTCTTTGCTGAAGAAATTCTCGGATTGGGGGCGACTAAATCTAGTCCAGTTCAATCCCCAGAAGACAAGTTTGCGCGTTTACCGCTAAAAGAACCCTTTGTCGTATCTCCTCAGTTTCAAGCACTCCTTGTTGCTTCAGCCAGTATTGAATCCTCGGTGTCGACATATCGAGTGATGCAGTTTCGTGGTCATTTGGAAGAGGCCAAATTGGCCTCTAAGAAGTTTGGCGTGCTCAGCAGAGCGGGACAGTATTTCATGCCGGTACACCGCTTGCAACTTTACAAGGCTCAGGTTCGGCCCCACATGGAATACTGTTCTCATCTCTGGCAGGGCTTCAGTGCCAGCTCCTTCCACTTGACCGCATCCAGCGCATAGCGGTTCTAATCGTCGACGACCGAGTTCTTTCCGATCGGCTTGACTCACTGCCACTGCGTAGAGATGTTGCATCTCTTTGCGTATTTTATCGCATGTACCACGGGGAGTGATCTGAGGAATTGTTCGACCAATTCCAGCCGCTCAATTTCACCATCGCACATTGCGACAAAACTCGCGATACCATCCATACCACCTGGATGATTGGCGGTCCACCACTGTGCGATTTAGAAAAAGTTTTCTTCCTCGCACAACTTCCTTGTGGAATCGATTACCACCAGCGATTTTTCCGGACCGATACGACTTAGGGACCTTCAAGAAAAGAGCCTACTCCTTTCTAAAAGGCCGGCAACGCATCTGCAATTCCCCTGGTGTTGCGGTTGTTCATGGGCGGCGGTAGTCACTTACCATCAGGTGAGCCGCATGCTCGTTTGCCCCCTCTCCTATAAAAAAAATATTTTACTCTAATTACACGTATAATTACAATATATTATATAATAGCAAACACGCTCGCAACTTGCTTTTAAATATTTCTTTATCACCACATTCGTCTTCGGAAAATATCTCCTTACCTAGTGTTTCACACGAAAATTAACTTTTGTAAAGCAAAACCTTTTTGAAATTAGAAAGAGAATCCTACTATTCTGTATGATATATGAAAATAAACAAGAGATGTGCAGCAGCATCTTTCTGATAATAACTCAAAATAATAAAAATCGGTTACAATCCCGCATGCAAAGCGTAGAAACCGTGGCGGAGTCTCCCTACGAGAAAATCCGAGAAAATGGGGGAATTTCGATAGGCTGTAAGCTGATTTATATAATCCGTTTAACCCAGGTTTTTTCCTTTAAATTCTAAGACAGCGGTCGTTAAATGCAATTACGGCTTGCGTAGGACTCTAAAGAATTTGGATTCAGTGAAATCAAGAAAAATTTGCAAACGTTTTTTTTCAATAAACTAATTGATCCAAATTTTATTAGCCGGTTCCACCGCTCGTCAAATATTAGATAGCGCGGGCGAGCCACGAAATTAATTACGACCCGGAATGCGTTTGTGTTACTTACGAAGACAGCCATTTTGTGTTCTTATTACCTGCCATTTTGTGTGTTTTGATTTTGCTGAATTTCCTTCTTCACTAATCGCTGTTTGACTTTGCGTGTAAACATTGCGGGAACTTAAATGTTCTACAAATGGTTTTTCTTTTCTTTGTTTAGTAACTTTAGTAAGTAAGCTCTTCCTGGTTCTAACTTAACGTTAGATAAATTTTATTGTTTTTCGATATCGATTTTTTTTAAATAAGACGGTCCTGCTGGTTTTCTAAAGTCAGAGGTTTTTTCCGAACCAGTGATAAATTAAACAAAAGAGTGACTTTCAGTAAGTATTATTTATAATCTATATTGAATAAAAGCTTCTGTTTCTGTTTCTGTTACAAATAAAATAACATAATAGTTAAACAAAATACTAATTATATTTATGGCCATCATATAACAACAGCTTTAATATTCTCAAATTCAATATGTGTCTGATTTGGGCATTTTGGAATTCTGTTTCTGATAAAAATAGTTTTCTTCTATTGTTAGAAGTGGTTTACCATAGTAGTGCTATATTATGGTTTTATGGAGCTATATTATGGTTGTATCACGAATGGGTCGGCTCGACTGGGGAAGGACCATGCCCTCATAGAATACGAGCGTAAAATAGCAGCTTAATGCCGCTGTGTTTTCTATGGTGAGTGTAGAGAACCGGAGACTATTTTTATTGGAAACGAGGCATTCCATCTTAATCCTCAGGGGTGACAACGTATCTGCATATTGATTCTTAATTGAGGATAAATATAGATGTCCGAATGTAGAGAACCAAAATTTTATAAACAAGTAAAACAACAGAGATTACTAAGAAATATTAATTCCGAAGCTTTCGCAAGAGATCTGAAACTTATACCCTGGGACTCTATCTATAATCTAGAGAACGTAGACGAAATGGTTCAAACTTTCAACGCATATATGAGTCAATTATTTGATGCTCATGCACCTGTCCGTACGCTGACGATAAGGGACAAACCAAAGCCATGGATTACAGATATGTTGCTATTCATGATGAGTTTACGTGACGATGCGTTAGAAAAGCCCAGAAGGATAAAAAGATTGTTCAAATAAATACTACCGAACCCTTAAAATTTAGTCACAGCAACCCGTATACGCGAGCGAAAAGCTTACTTTAACCATTGTATAAACAACAACTTAAAGGTCCGAGGTCGCTGTGGCGTAATATAAAATGCTGCACAAATTAAAATACTCATTTAAATACAATTCACACCATCTCAATGACCCGAATATTATTAATGACTATTTTCTAGACTTGCCGCCATGTGACAAACCAGAACTCAAACAAGGTTATAAAGTGTGTAACGAATGCTCACACGATACCCTATTCGACCTAAACCCGACAAATGAAATAGAAATCAGTAAGATTATCAATAAAATAAAAACAAAAGCCGCAGGGCACGATAACTTAAATATTGAAATGCTCAAATTAACTTTACCTGTAACTCTCCCTATTATTACATTTATAGTAAACAAGTCGATCGAAACCAGTACATTCCCAACGCAATGGAAAAGAGCTCTAGTTATGCCCATTCCTAAAAAGAACACAGCAAGTGAACTAAAAGATCTGCGCCCTATCTCGATCCTCCCCGGTGTTGTCTAAAGTCTTAGAAAAGATTATACTTTGTCAAATGCTAAATTACTTAGAAACGAATAACCCCCTACCAAAGTTTCAATCAGGGTTCAGAAAAGGGCATGGCACGGAAACTGCCCTCTTAAATGTCACTGACGATCTAACAGAGGCCTCCGATATGGGATTGAGCAGTATTATGGTGCTGTTGGATTACACGCGGGCATTTGACTGTCTACAACCTGAAATCCTCTTAAATAAATTAGAGCACTATGGCTTTTCTAAAGACACATGTAGATGGTTTCAGTCATTCCTATCCAACAGAGAACAAATTGTGGTAACAGATGGATGCAATGGTGGCAAGAAATTCTCTTCTCTACGGAAAATTGTTAGAGGAGTACCCCAAGGCTCCTTACTCAGTCCTATTCTGTTCTCTCTGTACACAGCAGACCTGCCTAAGCAAATAAAACACTGTAAATACCATTTATACGCAGACGACACCCAGCTGTATTATTCTTTTGACCCCAGGGATGTTAAAGAGGCAATAAACAGAATAAATGAGGATCTCCATAATATCCAAACGTGGTCCCAAAAAAATTCTTTAGTATTAAACGCAACTAAATCACAAGTACTAGTTTTGGGCACAAAAAACCAAATAAAAACTATTTTAGACAGCGAGGATACGATTAAAATAGAAGATGAAACCTTGACACAAGTAAGATCCGCTCGTAATTTAGGGCTTATACTAGACGGAGAGCAAAAATTTGTAGAACACATCAATAACAAGATAAGAAGTTCGTATTTTAAACTTAAAACTTTATACAAAATAAGACCGTATATTAAAGAGGACCTACGCTTTCTCTTGTGTGACTCATTGGTGTTATCACAATTGAGCTACTGCAGCTCAGTCTTTGGCCCTAAATTGTCAGCTAATTCCGAAAGAGCAATACAGAGAGTACAAAATGCATGTGTTCGATACTGTTGTAATGTACCAAGAAGACAATGTATAACCCCATACTTAAATAAAAAGGCATACTCAATATGGGCGCCAGGAGAGAATTACACTATGCTTCGATAGTCCAAGGTAATTTGGAACAAAAGCCAGAATACCTTTTCGAAAAACTCACCTGGATCAAAGATATTTCCTGTCAAGTATTCGTTCTCACACACAAATGCTCCTTCACACACCCGCACACAAAACAGCAAGATATAGGAGTTGTTTCAAATTCACTGCAGCAAGAATCCACCCATGAGAAAGAAAATGTCAATAGATTGCTTCAAAGCCAAATATAAATTGGCTCTGTTAAAAGACAACTCGCTGCAGAAATTTGAAACATCCTATGTTAAGTTTTTACATTTACAGGACTTTTTGTCAAAACTAATAAGGATATACACACACACACAAACACACACATACACACACACACACACACACATACACACAAACACACACACACACATAACAGTTCAAAAGAAAGTTTATTTTATATGTTCTATTTCCCGTATTTTTATTTTGTCTTTAACGTTTTTAATCTTTTTTTTTTTGCATTTGCGATTTTATCATATTTAATTACTTTGTACGTTGTTTAAAAGTATAAGTCAGGTAAATGGGGAGCCTGCTACTTTGTACTCCCGCACAAGACCTCGGGGAGGAGGGAGCGGCTGAAAAACAGCTCTGTATGAGATCTGTATCTCGTTACAGACAAAGCTGAGCCTTCTCCTTTTGTCTCAAATAATTATAATGTTCTTTTGTTTTAACGTGAATGTAACAGTGTGTTTTAGAGGCAATAAATTTATTATTATTATTATGCCGATGGGCCACAGCATCCAATTTCCATCTGGTAGACTATGTGATCGTTAGTCACACTTGTTCTTGATTTTTTTATATATACTTAGTAGTGTATATATAAAACATCAACAGACGTTTACCAATACGTGCGCTTTCCAAATATGTGTACACATTTTTTTCATATTATTAATACAGCAACTCACGTTTTGTATCCAGAAGTTTTAGATATCCAGTCCTTAAGTACAAGTAGTGCGAGATGAAACCTCGTCATTATTAATAAGGTATACGGTACGGTCGTTCCTTTATATTGGACGCTCTTGGAATGGACGAGGCTTAGGAAAAAGTTATTTTCCTTTCAAGCAAGCTATGATTAGATCAGTTGATATTAAATTATGAAAATCTTCAAAGATATTTTGAGCAAGGAATACCGTTTAGTGAACAGAAATAAGAACATTAGTGACTAATTGGATTTTTATGCACGACAAAGCTATTTTGGTAAAAGGTACAGTTATTTTCTTGAGTTAATATGGCTTTGTAAAGAAAAACAATGTTCTTATAGATAAAAGTATTTTTTATAGAATAAAGGTGTCAAACCAGCTCACAGTCTACCTGATGGTAAGTGGATACTGTGGCCCATAGACATCTTCATTTATCCTCGATTAAGAATCAAAATGGATGCATGAATGACCTAAGATAGAATGCCTCGTATACAGTAAAAATGGTCTCCAGTTCTCTTCACTCACCATACGAAACACAGCAGCATTAATCTGCTATTTTACGCTGGTATTCTGTGAAAGCGTGGTTCTTCCCCGGTCGAGCCGACCCATTCGTGCTACAACCATAATATAGCTGCGGCATGGCTCTACCACGTAACTAATATTCCCTTTCGGGTTATTAAAATAAATTGGCGATGTAGCGGCAGAGTAAGAGAATCAAATACTCCAAATCATCATGTAGGTGACGTAAGATGCAACAAAGGGAAAAAACCAGGAGATGGCCAGCAGTTTTTTAAATTTACTATCTTTCTATATTAAAACACCCGCCGTCTGTACGCTAACATATTTTAAACTACGCAGCGGATTTTGATGTTGGTTTTAGCAGTACATAGAATGATCCAAAAGAAAGGTTTATATTATATATAATGCATGCATGTTATATATTATATAATTCTTCTGTCCGTATGAATGTGACTTAACTCCTCCTAAACGACTGGACCGATTTTGATGAAATTTTGTGTGTGTGATTAAGTTGATTAGAGAATGGTTTAGATTGACAATTGGACCCGGTAGGTGGTGTTGTTGTCGATATCCAGAAATCAACCGTGCGAAGCCGGGGCGGATCGCTAGTTTCAAATAAAATAAATGTCGAATGAGTTACATTCCATTCATTAATTGATTACATCCTATCAAAGTAGAAGTAGAATATAGGTAACCTCGTAGATTGCCTATATGAGGCATATTTGGCATAGTTGCTACGCTTGGCAGACGGATCGCCAGGTTTTTATTTATCCTTCTGCAACTGAGGTGACTTTGCCGTTAACATTCGACTGAGGTGTAGTCTGTCAGACGTTACTTTATACAGCATGATACGTGCTAAACTTTTAGAAATAATAAAACTTTAGTTTTATTTTATGATTAACGGGTTTATTTGTAATGAAAAACAAAATAATAATTATTCTCAAAATAAAAAGCAACGAGCCATTTGCAATCACTTAATAAGATCAATTTTTAAAGATATTTACTCTTAAACATACAAAACTAAAAAAAAACTAAATAATCAAACTCCTATAAAACGATTAATGTTAAACTTTTAAGCGTTCTTCTATAGTGCTAAAACAAAAAATACAACAAGATCCCATGGATCATTAAGACACAATACAGTCTCAAAGTTGACCCTAAATCTATAAATTAAGTTTAAAGTCTTGACAAAGTGGAGAAGAACTTTACAGGCAAATTGGCTTTTTGCATGCACGGAAGTGGTATCTTGTTTGCATTTTCAATAATACTGCGTAGTTTCTTTCTAGCAGGTCCTGGAAGCTCAGCTACGGGCTTAGGGGGAGGCAAGTCCTTGAATATGACTCGCGTCATGGTAAGACGGAGTTATCTGGACTGTCTGTCATTACCTACGCGTTCTTTCAAGCTAGAAAGAACAATTCTCGCGCCAAAGAAAAGTCCCCTCTTCGCAGTTTGGTACCTGGACAATTTTGGTATAAGACAAATGCATTACCGTTACCGTTACTGCCTATTGAAGTCCATTGCTGAAAGGCGTCCCCCATAGATTGACTCATATGAGGGATATTTGTCATAGTTGCCACGCTTGGCAAGCGGGTTGGCAACCGCTGTTTTTATTTTTAGTCATTATTAGGAACACGCAGCTGCCCATCTCCGGATTTGTTTTCCTCTGTCGCCTATTACGACACCCACGGGATGATATGGGGTAGTGGATATTCTTATACCGCAACTACACGGCATTAGTACAAATGCATTAGTGCAAGCTAAATCCAAAATTCTTTAAAATATTGCCAAAAGCCATCGACGTGTTTTGCGACTCTATGAAGTAAATTTAGTATAGTTACAGCCTATAATATACGTTCCACGGTTGTGCACAGGCCTCCTCTCAATTCTGAGAGGGTTTAAGGGCAAGAAATTGTCTACCGTTCTGCCCCAAAGCGTGTTGGAGAACTTCAAATGTCTTCGAAAATATTTTTTTTTCTCAGACATGCAGGATCACGATGTTTTTCTTTACCGCCGAGCACGTAATATTGCAATTAATTTCAATGGTTCCGATGGGGATCGACCCGGTTTGCTCGCGTACTGTAAAATTTACACCTGAGCTTTTATACGTGGTAGAGCCATGCTTCAGCTATATTAATAGTATAGTTGTAGCACAAATGGGTCGGCTCGACCGGGGAAGGACTACGCTCTCACAGATTACCAGCGTAAAATAACAGCTTAATGCTGCTGTGTTTCGTATGGTGAGTCTGGAGAACCGGAGACACTTTTTACTGGAAAAGAGGCATTCTATCTTAGTCCTCACGGCTGACGAAGCATCTGCATTTTAATTCGCAAACGAAGATAGATGTAGATGTCTATGGGCCACAGCAACCACTTACTATCAGGTGGACTGTGTGCTCGTTTGTCACTCTTATTCTATATAAAAAAAGCTACCACGACTCTCTTCGTCTTGAGAGTCAAAATCGCTCTCATTCGATTGGGCATTCTCTTCCTCAAGTTCTCCGAGTACCTCTTGCTGTACATTCCCTTCCACATAATTAGGTTCTTCTACCGAATCATCAAAATCGCTAATTTTTTTTTCTTTCTTCTAATTCTTCAAGCCATTTCTCAACTGCACATCATTAATTCTAAGCATACCTTCCACTGCTGTCTCGTTTTAGTCGCCTACAGTCTTTACTTTGAGTCTCTATCTAAAAAAATATTTAAGAAAATAAGTTTAGAAAACTAAATGTTTTTTTTTTATAGGAGAGGGGGCAAACGAGCATGCGGCTCACCTGATGGTAAGTGACTACCGCCGCCCATGAACAACTGCAACACCAGGGGAACCAGAGGAATTGCAGATGCGTTGCCGGCCTTTTAAAAAGGAGTAGGCTCTTTTCTTGAAGGTCCCTAAGTCGTATCGGTCCGGAAAAATCGCTGGTGGTAAACTATTTCACAAGGAAGTTGTGCGAGGAAGAATAAAAAAAAATCATCTTCTAAATCGCACAGTGGTGGACCGCCAATCATCCAGATGGTGTGGATGGTATCTGGAGTTCTGCCTCGATGTGCGTTCGTGAAATTTGGCGGCTGGGATTAATCCGAACAATTCCTCAGAGCACTCCCCGTAGTAAATGCGAAAGAAAGTGCAAAGAGATGCAACATCTCTTCGCAGCGCCAATGAATCGAGCCGATCGGAAAGGACTTGGTCGTCGATGATTCGAGCCGCTCTGCGCTGGATGCGGTCAAGTGGAAGGAGCTGGCACTGGGGAGCCCCAGCCCAGAGATGGGAACAGTATTCCATGTGGGGCCGAACCTGCGCCTTGTAAAGTTGCAGGTCTGCTGAGCACGCCAAGCTTTTTAGAGGCCAATTTGGCCTTCTCTTCCAAGTGACCGCGAAACTGCACGTCACTCGATATGTCGACACTGAGGATTCCGATACTGGCTGAGGCAACAAGGGTAGTGCCTTGAAACTGAGGAGATACTACAAGGGTTCTATTGGCAGTAAACGCGCAAACTTGTCTTCTGAGGATTAAACTAGACTAGATTTAGTCGCCCCAATCCGAGACTTTGTTCAGCAAAGACTCGACTTCAGACCTAAGTTTGTTCCGGTACTCGGCGACGTTTTCCGGAAATATTCGCACGGCCGGCGTATAGAGCATCACCAGTGCTATCATTCGCATAGCAATGAATGCTACCGGTTTGCAACATATCATTGATATGCAGAAGAAACAGCGTTGGTGATAGCACGCAGCCTTGTGGAACACCAGCGTTAATAAACTTGTGGTCAGACACCGTCTACAACGACCTTGATGCTCCGATCTGCAAGAAAGCTGGTGATCTAATTGCACAATTTCTCGGGAAGCCCATAGGAAGGGAGCTTCGAAAGAAGCGCTTTGTGCCAAACCCGATCGAAAGCCTTCGCAATGTCCAAACTAACGGCCAATGCCTCCCCTTGGACTCTAGTGCCTCCGCCCATCTATGAGTCAGGTAGACCAGAAGATCACCAGCTGATCGACCCGACGAAAACTCCCGGCGGTCACTAATCAGCTGGTGATCCTCAAGGTACCGC
The DNA here is from genome assembly GCA_029286625.1 of Parnassius orleans. NCBI lineage: Eukaryota > Metazoa > Arthropoda > Insecta > Lepidoptera > Papilionidae > Parnassius > Parnassius orleans. The sequence goes on from JAGSMP010000225.1 coordinate 351,829, forward strand.
ATGAGATGGCAGTTTATAACGGACTCCATTATTTTGGAGAACAAGGGGGTGATGGCGATAGGCCTGTAGTTGGACGGGTCTGAGCGGTCGCCTTTTTGGGATCGGTTGGACAAAAGCTGTCTTCCATGATTTCGGGACTACGCCTAGGGTAGGAGTACCGGAAAAGACGCGTTAGAACCGGTGCCAACTCCGGAGCACGTCCTCAGCACAATTGGGGGTTCGTCAGGCCCACTCGACTTGTGGATGTCCAGGGAGAGGTGCTTTGCGAACCGAGCGCTGTGAGAACCGCACATCCGGCATGGAGCACTCACACCGCGGGATGGTCCGCGGTGTGTTCCCATCATCAAGAGTCGAGTTGGACGCAAAGTGAGCCTAAAAGGTCGGCTTTCTCTTTTGCGGCGTGGGCCAGTGAGTCGTCCTCCCTGTGCAGAGATGGTAGTGATGGCTTACAGAAATTCCCTTGGACAGCCTTGACGAGAGACCAGAATGCACGGGTTCCCGAAGGAAGGCGAACTAGTTTCTCGCCAATTCTGCCTATGTGCTCTGACTTTGCCTTGGCAATAACACTTTTGAAGGACCTGGAGGCGAAGTTATACTTCTTTTTAAGCATGCTGGTGTTTACATCCCGAGCCGCCGAAGCCTCAGCCCAGGCCTGATAGCACTCTTGCTTACTGCGTAATGCAGTCTTACAGGAGCGATCAAACCAAGGCTGCGATCTGCCTCCGATGGGTACCACAGATAATGGAATAAATAGTTCCATTCCCTGTAGCACCACATCAGTGACAGAGTCAGCAACAACGCTGGGATCATCCGGCGAGAAGCAAACCCGCCCCATGGGTAGGATGCAAAGAAAGACCGCATTCCGTCCCAATCCGCCGACCTGTAATGCCAAACACGGCGGCAACCTGCAGAACGCAACCGCGAGGGGAGCGTGAGTGGCACCGCACTCCGGATCAGACAATGGTCCGAAGAGCCGAGAGGGGCATCGACGGAAACCTGATATCCGTCCGGATGAGAGGTCAGCAGAAGGTCCAACAGGGAAGGTGTATGATCCTTCACATCTGGAATCCGCGTAGGCGAAGTAACCAGTTGTGTCAGTCCATATGCCAACGGAAAGTCATAAACAGATCTCCCCGCATAATCGGTTAAACGTGAACCGAGCCATTCAGCGTGGGGGGCGTTAAAATCGCCAAGGATCACAATATCTGCAGATGGGACATGTTGTAGCAAGGAATCTGTAGCCATATGGACGTGTTCGATGAGTCGGTCTGTTTCGGCATTACCGCTATGGGACCTATAGAGCACCCGTAGACGCGCGGATGGTCGTCGCTATCTACGCGTAGCCAAAGGATGGACAGGTCCATACCTTCAAGACTGCCGAGGTGTCGAGAGCAGATGTACTCTCTGACGTATACGCAAACTCCAGCCCAAGGCACAAAGGTGTGCCAATTTGTACCCCGGGTAGGAGAGATAGTATCAGCCGGAGAGGACACCTGCGTCTCGGTCAGAAAGAGCAAGGCCGGCTTCGCCGTCTCGAGATGGTAGTGGACGGCGTTTAGGTTCGAGTGAAGTCCCTGATGTTGCAGAAATCCACGGATAGCGTGGCAGGTCGCCTTGGTCTTGTTGCTCAGTTTGCCCCGAGCAGTTATTGTTTTGAGCGGAATTTTGCCACCCCAGAATACGCGGGGCAGCCTGAGCACCACGCTCAGGAGTGGAGTAGCATGGTCGTGGATGCTCAGCGAGGTTCTCAGGGTGCTGGTACCCTCCTGGGGTAGTCTAAGATTTAATTCCGCTACCATGTTGATTGGGGAGAATTGGGCCTCCGGTCACCTGCACTCACCAGACGAAACGCGAAAGCAGAGCTTCCACTTCACGCCGGTATTCTGTGAGGTCGTGGTACTAACCCGGCTCGAGCCGGCCCATACGTGCAACAGCAAAAGCTGCTGCGTGGCTCTACCACCGAAAATGTGAGGTTATGTCTGAGAGACACTATGGTAGTATTAATATTTTACTGATGAAACGACAGTGCCTGTTAGTCTGTCTGTCAGACATGGATATAAAAAGATGTTGGTGAGGTGACGTCTATCAGAATCAACGTTTATTGCTGTACTTGCGTCTGTGGGACACTGGCAGCTTGAAACTCCACACGTGTGCACCGCCCGCCGCCCCTGTCTCACTGACCTTTAGCACGAGCTGTTAAGAGAAGGTACTGAGCGAGACAGAGCTACATCACGGCACGTTACGATCGGACAACGTTTTTTGTGTTAGGTGGTGTCTGACAGACTACCACCTCATTCGCAAAAGGTTACAGTTGTTATTAGGAAAATGCTGCTGCCCATCTCCTGATTTGTTTCTCTCTATCACCTCTTACGATACCCACGGAATGATAGGGGGTAGTGGATATTCTTAGACCGCCACTATACGTATATAAATCAAATAAAGTTTATCGACATAAATATTAAAACAATAAAAAAATGTGTGCAGTTCACGCGGTAGAAGTGAATCCTTAAATTAAAATGAAATATAAAATGAGAATATTTCATGGTAAATTATTTATTTAATATTATCATTTTCAACTACATATGCGGCATAAAATATAAGATAAAAGTTTAATTTTTTAACAAACAAATGTTACAATTCTTATTTTTAGACTTTATTTTAGTGTAATAAATCAAAAGAATATTTTATTTTCAGTAAAATTGCTTTGCAATAGCGCCATCTACTTCATTCCATAAGAAAAGTCATTTTATCGAACAAGAATTGATTGACTCTCAAGGTGGTACGTAAAATAGTCGCTAGATGATCTGTAGTTATGAAATCGTATATTGGTATAAATGGACTGATATATCAAGATAATTTTATTCAATATGGTTAATTTTAATAAATTTGTTAAATAAAAAATACATAAAAAAAAGACAGAAGTCGAATTGTGGATTTGAACCCACAACCTTTTGAGTTCACGGTCTAAACTGTATTCTTTCTCATTCTCCCGCAGGAAAAATCCTCTAGATGTATATGTTTGTCTCTTTTTAGAGTCGCTTTTTCGTTTCATCGAGTTACAAATCACGATTCTAAAGAAATTTTCATTTCAAAAAACGTTACGTAGAGAAAAAAAAAATAATAAGATCAGGACAACCAATTTAATTTCCTATCAGAACTTGTTTCGGGAATAAAAATTATTAAGATTTGATAAATAAATTGTGAAAATGTTTTGACGAAGTTCCTGATTAACGAAGAAACTTTGTTAATTTTTGTAATTAGAGTTGGGATGTTTATCAAGATTATGACGAATTTCTTTTCTCCAAGTACTGAAATAATTTATTTTGGCACGCTGAAACAAATTAAACACTTGAGAGATCTAGAAGTCTTTTCTTTACCAGTAACATGGTCATAATAGTTTTATTTTAAAAAACAAACATTGTAGAGACGCCTAGTTTCAGAAGTGGAAACAAGTTCTGATGGGCTATAGAATAGGGTGGAATCATCAGCGTTTCGGGACCACTGTTGTTTTTAGTCTATATTAATAATCTTCCGGATGTAACTAAACACAAATGCATTTTATTCGCTGACGACATATCTGTAATAGTGAAAACAGATGGTAAACAATCACTAAAAGACCATATTAATGACATTAACAGTACAGTACAAACAATAATAGAATGGCTTAAAAATAACAATCAACTTATAAATTTTGACAAATCTTATTTTATAAATTTCAATGACATATTATACCTGACAATGAACATTAATTTTGAAGGACAAACACTAAAAAGTACAAATATGACAAAATTCCTAGGTATATGGATAGATCAAAAACTAAATTAGAAAAGTCAAGTAGAAAATGTTTGTAAAAAAATAAATAGATTTTCGTACGCACTTTACAAACTAAGCAAAGTAGCATAACTAAGCAAAAAATATAGCAATGACTGCGTACTTTGCCTATGTGGAATCCGTTCTGCGATACGGATTTATGCAAAAAAGGCATTCATTGCCCAAAAAAAATGTATTAGAGCAATATGTTGCACTGCACCTGATGAGCCTTGCAGACCGCTATTTATATCTCTGAAAATACCACCCCTCCCATGACTGTACATTTTTGAAATTGCAAAGTTTGTAAAACAAAACATGTGTTATTTCAGACATGCGAAAGAGATTTACACACGAAATACCAGAAATGGCAATAGACTTGCTGCTGAAATTATACCCAAGAGAGCTCGTATTAAAAAAATGCTACTGGATGTGTATGTTCATATTTAATAAAGTACCCCAAAATATAAAAGACTTACCCCTTAATAGATTTAAAGGCGCCATTTACAGGTGGCTAAATGAACATTGTTTTTATAATCTGAATGACTACCTAAATTTGACATGATGTGACACAACAGTAGTTCTATATTTCTAATTGCATTTTAATCTTAATTATATTTAAATTTGTATGTATTGGAACTAGTATTGCTAATTTGTAAACGATGATATGCCGATAAATATTTTAAATTGAATTTGATATTGTAATATAGTAAACTTAATTATAAAAAATGTGTTTGCATGCTATTCATAGATGGCTGAAAAAGCTGAACTACACTTTACAATAACCACCTAAATGTACGCCTTTTCAAAGCAAATAAATCTTCATTTCATTTCATTTCATTTCATGCTTATTCATTATAAATTACAAGAATACTTATTGAAAGTCGCTTAAGCTTTACCACTGGTCCGGAAAAACCCTTTTTCCTTGGAAAAACCAGCAAGAAACATTACAATATAGTATTTTATACAATTAAATGTGAAAACAATTAGAAAAAATGGCAGCGATCACCTCATTTCCAGGGATTATTTTCAATCATGTACTCTTTAGTAGTATAACCCTTATGAAACAATTTTTGCTTAATATAAATATTAAACTTTTTGATAGATAGTTCCTGCATATGTATAATGTAGAGGCGCCTAATTATGAGATGTGTGCATACACAGATTTGCAATAACTTTAATAAGGCATTTCGAATTTATTTTTTCTAAGAAGAATTTACTACTACCTTTTCTTCGTCATCAGCCAGTTAAAGCTCATGTTGGACATGGTTCTCTTCCATTATACGAATTTCATTAAAATAACCGCGCTTGGCCAGCATATTGGCAATCGCAGGACCAGACGGCTTGAAATTTTGACGTTGCTGCCTGTTACCGTTAGATCCTATTAAAGTCCACTGCTTAATATCGGCCTCCCTCATAGATTGCTTCATAGGGGGATATTTGTCATAGTTACCACGCTTGGTAAGCGGATTGGCAAACGCACGTATGGTATGGGGTAGTGGATATTCTTACAGTGCCACTACACGATATATTGAAGATGGGGCAAGTTAAAAGTATGTACCCTTAACCGATGAGCTTATATGCGTGGGTTTTTGAAATATGGATATAAAGGAGGCGAAAGAGGTATGTCAGGATCGTTGCCAAATTGAAGTCCGTAGTCTCTGCCTACCTCACTTGGTGACAGGCGTGAGTGTTTATATTTTATGTATCTTTATGTACCGCCATATAAGCATCTTGCTCTTCCACCCTTCAATTCATAGCGGAAAGTGCACGGCAGCAGAAATGGGTAAGGTGTGTTGCCACCCCAGACAAAAGAACCTTTTTTTATATATTGTTACATAAAAATACAGTCAGTTGTTTTTCTACTTTCTCCAAGGGCCAGTACTATAATTGATATCCTAATATTGCGTTTAAACTTAAAATTGAAATATATCTTTAAGCTAATTAATAATTACAGATATAAAAAAATATTATATTTAATGAGCAACCACTCTTTTAACTTTCTTTTAAATATTTTGAAGACGAATATGGTAATAAATGTTTATTACCACATTCGTCTTCGGAAAATATCTCCTTAACTAGTGTTTTAAACGAAAATTAGCTTTTGTTAATCAATACATTTTTGAAGAGAATTTTGCTATTTCATATAATTCCGTAGATGTCGTAAGAGTTGAATAGAAGGAAAATAAACAAGAGATGTGCAGCAGCATCTTTCTGATAATAACTCAAATTAATAAAAAGACTTCGTTTGCAAACCCGAAAGCCAAGCGTAGTAGCTAATGTAGAATCCCCCTACGAGAAAATCCATGGGGGAGTTTTGAAAAGCTATAAACTGATTTGTATAATCCGCGTAACTCTGGTTTTTTCCTTTAAATTCTAAGACAGCGATCGTTAAATGCAATTATGGCTTGCTTTGGACTCCAAAGAATTCGGATACGGTGAAATCAAGAAAAATTTGCAAAAGTTTTTTGCAATAAACTAATTGATCCAAATTTGATTAGCCGGTTCCATCGCTCGTCAAATATTTGATCGCGAGGGCGGGCCCCGAAATTAACTACGACCCGGAATACGTTTGTGTTACGTACGAAGACAAGACGCCATTTTGTGTTCTTATTACCTGCCATTTTGTGTGCTTCGATTTAGCTGAATTTCCTTCTTCGCTAATCGCTATTTGACTTTGCGAGTAAACATTGCGGGAACTTAAATGTTCAACAATTGGTTTTCCTTTTCTTTGTTTAGAAACATTAGTAAGAAAGCTCTTCCTGGCTCTAACTTAACGTTAGATAAATTTTATTGTTTTTCTTGACATCGATTTTTTAGAAAAAAAAAAGTCTCGCTGGTTTTCTTTCTGGTTCTTCCAAGATCAGAAGTTTTTCCGAACCAGTGGTAAATTAAACAAAAGAGTGAATTTCAATAAGTATTATTTAATATAATCTATATTGAATAAAAAGTTGCTGTTTCTGTTACAAATAAAATAACATAATAGTGAAACAAAATACTGATTGTAGTTATGGCCGTCATATAACAACAGCTTTAATATTCTCACATTCAATATGTGCATGGTTTTCTGGCATTCTGTTTCTGATAAAAATAGTTTTCTTCTTTTGTTATAATTGGTTTACTATAGCAATCTACGTAGTAGAGCCATGTTGCAGCTATATTATGGTTGAAGCACGAATGGGTTGGATCGACGGGGAAGGACCACGCTCTAATATAATACCAGCGTAAAATAGCAGCTTAGTGCCACCATGTTTCGTATGGTGAGTGTAGAGAACTGGAGACCATTTTTATTGGAAACGAGGCATTCCATCTTAGTCCTCAAGGGTGACAACGCATCTGCATGTTGATTCTTGATTGAGGATAAATGTAAATGTCTAATGGCCACAGCATCCACTTAGCATCAGGTAGACTGTGTGCTTGTTTGTCACCTTTTTTCTATAAAAAAATATTTATAGGTGACAATACAACATTTTAATTTTACATCAAGGATAAATGTAGATGTCTATGGGCCACAGCATTCACTTACCATCAAGTGGACTGTGTACTCGTTTGTCACCATTATTCTATAAAAAAATAATACCATTTTACCTAGACTTGTTGAGTAGTGTATGTTATATGAAAAATCAACAGACGTTTAGCAATACGTGGGCCTTACAAATATCTCTATACATTTCATATTCTTAATACGGCAACCTCACGTTTTGTATCGAGAAGTTTCAGCTATCCAGTCTTTAAGTACAAGTAGTGCGAGATGAAACCTCCTCATTATTAATAATGTATAAGGTATGGTCGTTCCTTTATATTGGACGCTCTTGGAATGGACGAGGCTTAGGAAAAAGTTCTTTTCCTTTCAAGCAAGCTATGATTAGATCAGTTGATATTAAATTATGAAAACTTCAAAGATATTTGAGCAAGGAATACCGTTTAGTGAACAGAAATAAGAACATTAGTGACTAATTGGATTTTATGTACGGCAAAACAATTTTTGTAAAAGGTACAGTTATTCTTTTTGGTTATTATGGCTTTTGTAAACAAAAAGGAATATTCTTATATTTATTGAAAAGTAAGGTAAAGTAAAGTAAAGTAACAGCCTATATACGTCCCACTGCTGATCACAGGCCTCCTCTCATTTCTGAAAGGATTTTTAGGGCAAGAATGTTTCCGCCGCGCTGCCCCAGAACATGTTGGTGAACTTCAAATGTCTTCAAAATATTTTTTTTCTTATTTCTCAGACATGCAGGTTTCCTCACGATGTTTTCCTTCACCGCCGAGCACGTGGTTAATCAGCACTTAAAATTGCAATTAACAATTTCATTGGTGCCTGCGGGGATCGAAACCGGGTTGCTCGCGTACTGTGAACGCTAACCATCTGAGCTACCACGGCTATCAGAATACTTCAATATTTACTTTCAAGTAATTGAAATGAATTTGCGGTGTAGTGAGGACGTAAGAGAATCCGCTACCTTTAATAATCAAGTTATATCTTAGGTAGTGTAAGAGGCGACAAATTGAAACTAACCAGAGGGTAGATAGAAACGTCTGAAATTTACTTACTATTTTAAATTTAAATAAAATAAAATTCTAATAATTACATATATTTTATTATCTCATTTATTACAGCCTATCGAAGTCTACTGTTGAATATAGCACCCCCTCTCCATAGATAGCCTCATAGGAGGGATATTTGCCATAGTGGCCACGGTTGGCCAGCGAGTTGGCAACTGAAGCTTTTTATTTTTATTCAGCTGCTATCAGGAAGACGCTGCTGCCCATCTTCTGGATCAGTTTCCCTCTGTTGCCTCTTGCGACACCCACGGGATGATATGGGAAAGTGGTTATTCTTACACTATAACTACATTGAATAAAATAAGATATGAATAAATTACATACTTTTCATTAATATTTAATGAAAAGTATGTAATTTAAAAAAGCTATTGGGCCCAATGGGACAGCTTGCTGATTCAGGATGGAGTCCTGTGCCGAAAATGGGAAAATGTTCGGGGAGACAGTTGTCATTTGCAAATGGTTGTCCCCAAAGCTAAAGTACCGGATATTCTACAGCTGTACCATAATGGTTGTTCAGGAGGCCATCTGGGAGTTAAACGAACTCTACTGAAGATCCGAGAACGGTTTTACATGTGGATACAATATGTGGATATAATACATACAATGGATTTCCATTGCAGCCTTTCAAAATCTACTGTTTGGGCTTTGTTCTGGCTTTCCCATAGATTGCCTCATAAGGGGGATCATTGCCATAATTGCCACTTGGCAGGCGGATTGCAGTTTTTTATTTATAGTTGTTATGAGGAGGACGCTGATGCCCATCTTCTGGGTTGTTTCTCTCTGTCACCTCTTACATCGAGATGATGTAGGTTAGTGGTGTGGCGCAACTATAGCGCCACCACTATCTTATATCACCACTTTAGACGTGGAAGGAAAAGGGGAGATCTCCAGCCTGGCAGGGTATTCAACCCGGGGAGCGGCGGACGCCCCGAGTGCTAGTAGAGAACTGTTCTATATATAACGGCAGTACTTCGGAACTTTGATAGCGCGATTTAAGCTTTGGTGCGTTTTGCTTGTAGCGCGACAGAAGCGCCGCCATAGTGGATATTCTTCCACCGTCACTGTACGTGTGACTTTCTGGGTCACTCCAGGAGAATTAACGCTGTTGCTCACTAGCTCCGTTTATTTGTACAAAATACACCACAATAATCGGACAACAAGTAATCTTAATAAACTCGTTAACAGAACGAGCTCACAGTCTCGCATACGAAAATCGACTTCATCCTACGTCCCAAATGTTTAATTTTCATACTGGTCATGCGTCCTTTACACCAGGGGTTCCCAAACTTTTTAGGTAATGGAACACTCACCAAATCCCTTTTATTTTATGGAATCCCAAGTCAGACGATTACATATTATAGACAGTGCAAATGAAATATTATAATATAATTCTCGCTAACTACCTAAGTATCTATGTAACAGTAATGGGTTCTTCCGTTTTTCTCATCACATATTTTGCGCCAATTCAAAATATTATTTGTACCAAAGTGTGAAATTATTCAACAAGCAAAATAAATGATTCGCGAAACCATGGTGACTTTCCCACGGAACCCTTAGGTTCCGCGGAATCCACTTTAGAAATCTCTGCATTAACACATACGTTTCCTTATACAAAACAAATAAAGTTTATCGACCTAAATATTAAAACAATTTTTTTTTAAATAGAAACACATAAAACTTACTCATTGCTGCGTCGCCTACATCGCGGCCATCGAATTAAGTTTATGGTGGAATAAGTTACATACCTGAATGTTATTATCTTCAGCTATCAACTTTTGTGTGCCGTTGTACCACTCGATACGGGCCGCTGGTCTGGCGCCGGACACCGCGCACATCAGTGTCAGCAGTGTGCCTTGTGTTGCATGCTCTCCAACGCCCGTTATTGAGATCTTGTTCGGTGGCACTGAAAAAAATTACATCAGATATAATTTAAATTCATCATACATTATTACAGCCCTAGAAAAGACCACTGCTTAACATAGGCCTCCCCCAAGGAATGCCTCAAAGCGCAGCCCTGAGTCACCTGCACCCATCGACTTGGTGCATGTCTTACCACTTCGTCTACCGGTACGAGGCTGCCACTCGAGAACCTTTCTTCCCCATCGGTGGTCGGTTCTTCGAGCTATTTAATAGTTATAATTTTAAGTATAATTAATTTATTAACTAAAATAGAGAATCACCAACTTATACTCTTCTGGTAAGCTTAAAATGTTTGTGTTAGGTATTGGTTCACGACAGCAGTCTAATGGCGGATTCGAACCCACGACCTTCTGAGTTCGCGGAAATCTCACTACCATTAGGCTACTGTCACTTTATTTGATAGACAGCAATGTCTTCTAGACAACTCAAAAGAGAAATAAATAACAGCTACATTAACTTTTTTTAAGAGAAATTGATTCCTAAAATTGCTTCAAAACTGCTAAGCTTCGTCATCATTATTAGTAATAAGTAACTCTGTTTTAGTTTAATCATGATATGTATCTTATATTATATTTTCGTATATTTGTGTTTATGTTTATATTTATGTGTGTGTGTTCTATGTAAGTATATATATTAGCGTTATTTAATTCTCTTTGGTTTTATTTAGGTGTGTGTGTAAATGTTTATTATGTTCTTTGTAACCACCTTCGTTATGTTATCACGGTTGACTAGCAAAAAGAGTTTTTAGCATTAATTCCGTCTTTTAATCCTATACTCTTTATAAGTTTCAATAAAGTTTAAATTAGTGAATAAATATAAAGTCAGTGGTTATTTCTGGATCTCGACAACAGCTCCACCTACCGGGTCCAATTATGAATCTAAACCATTTTCGTATCACTTAATCACATACACAACATTTCATGAAAATCGGTCCATCCGTTAAGGAGTTCAGTTTGATAGACACGGACAGAAGAATTAAAGGAAAAACAAAGATTAGATTGTTAATCGTATTCATAATGGATAATTAGCAGAAAATATTCTTACAGAAAATATTTTCATTAATAATGATAGTAATATTTTTGAAATAAAAAACTAAATTATGTATTCTTTATTTATATAATTTTACTTTGCAAAAAAAGAACCGCTAGGCTAGAATTTTTGCGGGTTCATCCCAAGACAGAGGATTTTTTTCCAAACCAACAGTAAAGGTAAATTTAAAAAAATAATGAGCAATATTTTCTATGAACAAGATATCGTAATGCAATTTTGTTTCAATTCAATTCATTAAACAAAAATGCTGAAAAACGAAACGTATAGATACGCTAGACGCGTGACGCCAAAACCCCAGCGCATGGGGAAAAAACATGAAACGTCAAACGTGGTATAATTTTGGACAAATAGTATAATTTTTAATCTTTTTTGCGAATTTAAAAATGATTTCTTTTCAGAATTAATTTTCTAATTAATATTCTATTCCATTCTATCCACTTTGCGCTTAAACTATGGGGGAGTGCCTGCATCAAGCAGTGGATTCTCAATAAGGCTTATAGTTGCGGACCGAGTCGTTCGCTTTCTCGTAATCTGTTATTCCCGACGCGACGATTTGTCCTTCCTGCATAACGACATGACAATTAAATATGGAACTAGTAGTGGGGTAACTTCGACGGTAGTGGATCCTCCACTTTCAACTCCAACTTCGAATAAGGACATTTTATACAAAACCTCTATGGTGATGAAAATTTCTACTTATTATAATTTATTAAATCTATCTTATTATATCTAGCTACATACAACTAAACAGTAGCCATGTAAAATCCATCACCGTATTTCGTTATTTCCATTAGGTGTCGTAAATGGTCTGTTAAATTATTTTAAGACTTTTGTTAAGTCAGTGCGCTTCACCATCTTAGGCTACATCACCACTTACCATCAGAGGGGATTGTAGTAATGCGCTGGCTTAGAATAGTGAAAAAATAGTGACTATAGGAAAGAATGATTCAAGAGATGGCGGTAGTACCATTTCGTATGCCGTTACCGTTGCAGTCTATCAAAAGTCCACAGCTGAACATAGGCTTCCCCATATTATATTGCCTCAAGTTAGATAAGACGTAAAATAACTAAAGCAACGTGCAGTTTCAAAGATGCAAGACGTCTGGAACTGTGATCTAGTATGGAGATTAAGATATATTCTTCCCTACAATAGAAGAAGTTATAGTTAAGAAGAAGAACAACTTTAGAAGGAGTTTATATATTTTAGTGGTACTGTTGAGAGACAAGACAAAGTATGTTAAGGCGTTATATTACCTATCCAAATTATACACTTTTGAAATTATTCAGACAATAAGAGTAATAAAATAGTTCAATTCAGTATTAATTAAAAAAAACAAGACATCGAAAAACGTAAAAATAAGTTATAAAACCTTAACAGATTAAAATTTGTTTCTTTTTGCGTTTAAAAGGAAATTTAATATCAATTTGCTACTTTATCAATGTAAGCTCAAAGCAAATAAACGTTTATGGACCTGATAAATACCTTGCGGAACCCAAGTATACATTTTTTCAATCAAAAGATGAAATGTTCAACCCGGAATGGACTCAGCAATTTTCTTTCAAAAAGTGTAAACCCTCCAATTCCCAAATGTCCAATAACACGCAAGTTATCCATCTCGTCCTCGGCGAGGACTGTAATAACCTAGTATATGGCCCTTGAAGGGCAAGTTGGGAAATGGTTACTGATGTATCTTTTTAGTCCCGAAGGAATAAAGCAATTGGATGCTCAGTTTTTAGTGTTGGGACAGTTTAGCTGGAGATTTAGAATTACTTATTATAAACATGTTATTTGTAAACTGTTTGAAAATGATGTAATATTTATATATAATTTTTTGTGTTTGTCATTGAACTGCTCCAAAATTGCGTTTGTGTATTTGAATGGATCCCTGAATGGCTTAAATTCACAATTGGACCCAGTACCTGTTGTCGAGATCCAGAAATCACCCGTGCGAAATTTCCTATATTTTTTTTAGTTCTTTCTGATATATGATCTTAGTTTACAACTGTTACGTCCACTCTGGCAGCATCTCCTGTATCGTGCAGGCGTTTTATACAAATAACTTGGTTACAAACAAATATCCAGACCTAGAATATATATTTGTAGACCATACAAAACATTGTTTATTGCAGAATTCTGACCAAATATATCGGGAGTTGAAATGTAATTTAGATTATAAAGCTAAATGAAGAAAAAGGGGTGTTTGTTTACCATTAACTATTCAACGTATAGGTTTGTTAGTAATATTGAATATTCTCAAGTAGTCGTAAATGCGGCTGCTGATCAAAGGTCCCGGGTTCAAAGCTCGTGTTGGGCCAAAATTAGTTATCGGGTTTTGTCTGTCAAGAAATTTTCAGATTCAAGAATTCTCCGTATCTCGCAAAGCAGTTCAAGCCATTGGTCCTGCGCCTGACCTGTCTCGTTGTGTTGGATTACTAGGAGCCTTACTACTTACTACTGCGGGATTACTACGAGAGTGAGGAAATAGAGTGCACCTGTGTTTGCTGTTTGCATACTCAGGTGCACTCTATTTCCTCACTCTCGTAGTATATATGTCGAGCTATATGTATACTATAGTCCTGTCCTATGTAAATGGCTAGTCTCCTTTCAGACAAGCCGCCGTGACCGAAATGCGGTCTAGAGGACATTAGTGTTATTAAGATTAATGTAATAATATGACACTTTAATATTTTATTAATTTTCTATCTATAAATAGGACCTAGATTTCCAATTTCGTCACATCCAAAGTATCAATCCAATAAAGGATAATGAACTATAAAGTCTGAAAATAAAATATATATTACGAAATTAATTTTATTACTTACGAGATGTCTAAAGATGAAACGATTTTTATGAATCGCGTTTAAGACGCTTAAACGTTTTTCATTCAATCTTAAATTTTATAGTCGACAATACAGAAATATATTTTTATTTCTTTCCTTGATCTATATTACATGAAAGGAAATTATCAACTGAAATAATAGTAGTATGTTTCGAGCACTCTCGTCTTTTTAAAGTGATGATAAAATATAGTTACTAAACATATTAAACAAGAGAAGACAGCATAAAATTTAGTTTGTTTCATATTCTTGGTAGAAAAACATAATATGAAAAAAATGATTGTTTATTAATAGTATAGTTCTAGCACGAATGGGTCGGCTCACCCGGGGAAGGACCACGCTCTCACAGAATACCAGCGTAAAATAGCAGCTTAACACTGCTGTGTTTCGTGTGGTGAGTGTAGAGAACCGGAGACCCTTTTTACTGGAAAAGAGGAATTCCATCTTAGTCCTCACGGGTGACAAAGCATCTGCATTTTGATTCTTTATTGAGGATATATGTAGATGTCTATGGGTCACAGCAACCACTTACCATCAGGTGGACTGAGTGCTCGTTTGTCACTCTGTCCTATAAAAAAAAATTCCAACTAAGATATTTTTCAATTTTTTCAAAAGCAAAATGTATTATGGGTTGGTAGGTTAGATGCTGCTGTGTTTCGTATGGTAAATAACAAGAACCGGTTGCATTTCATCTTAGTCCTCAGTTGTACAACCCATTTGATTGTGAATTCTAAATCGGGTTCAGATGTAGACATCTATGGGTCACAGCATCCAGTTATCATCAGGTAGACTCAGCTCGTTTGTCACCGTTACTCCTATAAAAACAATATAAAACACTAGTAACATAAGTTGAACACAAACTTCTCCCTATTCTATTTAACCAACATGCCAACTTTCACTCAAATACCTATATAGCCCTTCACATTTCCCAAATAATTATTGCCCATCGTCACTTTCATATTGGTAGATATAATTCAATTTGCTCACGTTGCTCGGAATACGGACGTCTGTATGTATGAAAGGAGTCAAAGGCAATCTGTGGGCCAGTAATGGACACACCCAGTCTATTATTTGCGTTAGAGGTCTGCTCCAAACACTCTCGGTTACTAATACCTTATGAATGCCAGTGTGGTCCAAGTTACGAGAGAGTGATAATTATAAATTTTTGTCATCCCTTGCAAAAAATTTATCATAAGTTATATAATCAGGTTATCCTTTGCAGCAATCTATTACATTGACGGTATAATGTACGCAATTGAATGAGGGCAGGAAGTGCTTTTCAAACTGGGTAAGCCATTTTTATTTTTTATTTATTTTATGGATGTTAACGGATTTTAACATAATAATTAAACTAAAACTTTTAAAAATCAGTGTTTCATACGTGGCTCATCAAAATTTTCCCTGTTGAAAATGTTTTCTCATTTGTTTTACAAGACATGCGGAAGCATATTAAAATTTCTGGGAGGAGATTACAGACTTAGAAACTCCAAGAGACAGTTTACTTTGGATTTTCCAGCATTAACCGGTTGCCAGCTCTTGGTTCCTTGATTAATAGGATATGTAATATAATATGATATGTAGTATTATATAATAGGATATGTGGTATTATGGAATTATTATTAAAGCAGAAATATATCTGTATAGGATGATGGCAGACCAAGTGAAAGTGACAGCTCACTCTGAAAAATTACGGGTGTAATAATCGAACTTTTATACTGACACACACATATACTCCAAACTTTGGTCTGTTTGTGTTTATGCACAAATGTTGGTTTTATTCCTGCGATTCGAAACCTAACCAGAGATAGCAGCAGTCAAAAACTCATTTACGTCGTACTACTTTTAAAAACCGCTATAATCTTATATCTTATACTGTAACATAACACCATCGGATGTGTCGATTGGCTCATTACTTACAGGGTGAAAAGGTGGAGTTTTCTGAACCCTCCATATCTCTCAGTGATATAGTACGAGCTGTTGAGACTGTGAAACCCTATTAGGTAATAAATATGAATGGTAGTAAAGTATCTACCGAATATTATATTTCTCGTTTGT
Source organism: Parnassius orleans (assembly GCA_029286625.1). Taxonomy (NCBI): domain Eukaryota; kingdom Metazoa; phylum Arthropoda; class Insecta; order Lepidoptera; family Papilionidae; genus Parnassius; species Parnassius orleans. Next base: position 368,065 of record JAGSMP010000225.1, read on the forward strand.
ATATTTGTGAATAGCATAGCCACATTCACATTCATAGCGTATTAATTAACGAAATTAATTCACTTATACAACTAATATGTTCTGTAGTATCTTGAAGCAAAAATGGTGTTTTACTCTCAATATTTTAAGGTTTACAATTATTCATATTATTAAGCGATTTCATAAAGGAGGAGTTTTTTTGTATGTTTTTTACGCGATATCTTCGCAGATTGTGAACCAATTTTTTTTATTAAATAGATTATACTCCAAGGGTGGTCTCATATATATTAGGAGAAAAAATTTCACCCCTAATAAATAACTACTTTTGACTAGGTTTAGACTTTTTGTTAAAAGTTATAATTATTATCTTAGCGGTATAGCATATTTTACCCGAAGACGCCTCATTTAGAGGCGAAACGGCGTGTGTTATTATCGACGGTGGTGGTGTTTTTCTAGTGTAGTGGTGTTGGGGTTAGTGGTGACGGAGTTAGTGCACGCAATTGAAGGAGGGCGGGAGGTGCTTTTCAAACTAGGCAAGAGCCATCATTTTATTTTATTACGCGGATCTTAGCTAATTAATTTTTATCAGTTTTCATTTTCAGCCTGAAGTCTCTCAAGCTGGGATAATACCTTCTTTTTTGCACGCTACTTTTCTCTGGTCAAGGCAATGCGCTCGAACAACTTGACCACCACTACGTCAATTTTTTTAAATATTGTAGATAAGAGATACAGAAATTACTCCATCTCTTTAATGAGGAGGTAACAAGAAATAATTTTCTGTATTTAGGAATGTTTTTGTATGTACTGTCGTGTCACTAAAAATGTACTATGGTGTAAGAATATACACTACCCCATATCGTACCGTGGGAGTCGTAAGAGATAATAGAGATTCTTTCTCATAACCTGTTGCCAACCTGCCTGCCAAGCACGGCAACTATGGCAAGTAACCTTGTAAGGCAATTTATATGGAGGCCTATGTTCAGTAGTGGAATTTGAGGAGCTTTGAAAATTATATTGATTTGAAAATTATATTTGCTGCAATGATGATGGTGATGATAAATGAGTTTGTCAATAGACGTCAACTAATTATGCACTCCGGCATTACAACGAAGACCATCACAATTCAAGCATAGGCTGTAAGATTGCACCCGTTTTCCAGACGCAAGTCTGGAAGACGGGTGGTCCTTCGTCTATATATTTATTAACGGTTCTTTTAGCTTAGAATTTCTTGAGTAAGAATTTTGATAGTCTTAGTTAAGCACTCACATGTATCGGACATGTAAAATAAATTGAAATACAACGTGTATTATTTAATGTATCGAACATTAGTATTTAGTATTGAATAAAAAGTCGTTTTAAAAACGTCCTTTGGCAATTTTGAATCTTGACTAACTTCTAAATATTGACATTTGCGGTAGAGGGTGTTCAATCAATCAAGCACTCAATTTTTCCCCCAAACCGTGCGTGTAACTGCCTCTAATTCATTTATCACTCCAGCCTGTGTACACTAGGGTGCACGAAACTGAAGCAGCCTGTAGTGTCCTACCTACCGACCGTCGATATTGCAAGGTGGTGAAATTTCCGACCCCAATTATTGTTAGTGTTGTGCTTTATTGTATCGATAAAATATTTTATATTTTGAACATAAAGTATACACTTTTTCGAATAATGACAACGCTACATTGAGACGATACGCTTCATGAGAAATGTGCTTGGTTTTTGTGTTATTTAAAAAAAAATGTTAAAGTAAAAATTAAGAATGTGTCTGGAAACTTATGTGGCTTTTTATGATCATCATCATCATCATTACAGTCCTTCACAAGTCCACTGCTGGGCATAGGCCTCCCCCAAGGAATGCCACAAAGCACGGTCCTGAACCACCTGTATCCATCGACTTCTGCATATCGTACCAGGTCGTCACTCTATCTAGTGACTTTATATGGCTGTATATTAAAGTATATAATTTTTAATTGGCATTGTTGTCGTTCGGTGAAATTTCATCCATTTTTGTGATCTGGATATACACTTCAAAACAAATATTTATTTTAAGCTTATAATTTATGAACAATAAAATCCGACCGGTTTTGCCTCACGGCATCATCATAATATATAATTTATTTATCAACTATTTAGCTTATATATATAAGCGAAATACCACTGATTTACACACTCATCACGAGATCTCCAAAACTACACAACCGATTGACTTGAAATTTGGTATATTATACTTTCCCGACGTAGACACCCACTAAGAAAGTATTTCGGAAAATTCAACCCCTGAGGAGGTGAAATAGGGTGTTACAACATGTATTTATTATAAGTATATTAACCATTAAATTAGTTTAAATTTAGTCTCATGTTAAAACTAAAAACTGTTTCAAGAAAGAAGTCCTACGGAAATATGCAAAATATGCGAACTAAAATGTCATATATGGAATTTGATAGCACATGTCTTTCCCGAAAACTGAGATGTCGCGGTTAAGGGAGTCCCTTTAGTTAGAAGGACTTTTCTTAAACCATAGTTTAAGCCCGAAACTGTTACTTAAACATGTTTTGTATTATCTAAGTCGATTAAGACATCATCTTCATCATTAAAGCCTTTCATAAGTGCACTGCTGAACATAGGCCTCCCCAAGATATGCCACAAAGCACGGCCTTAGCCACCTGCACCTATTGACTTCCTGCATCTCTTACCAGGTCGTCACTCCATCTAGTGGGGGGCCGCTCTACACTTCGGCTGCCATTCGGGAACCTTTCTTCCCCATCGGTTGTCGGTTCTTCGAGCTATATGGTCGGCCTATTGCCACTTCAGCTTACTAATCCGTTCTAATTTAAACGTTTACGTTTAATGATCCGTTGATTTATTATGGATACTCTGGTTTTACTGCCAATATCATCATTCAAGATTAAAATATTAACGTTTAAAATTAATTTTTAAAAATGTACCTACTATTATTTAAAAAAAAAAACATGGAGAGGATTAAGTAGCTCCGAAACGGTTGCTTTTAAAATATCTTCAAATTTATGCGAGTATATCGAAGTGCTGCCCTCACTTAATACACTATCTTCGCTCTTATTAGCCGTACGGTCTAGCAATTTATCGGGTGGGCTCTAAAATTGCTCGCCAATGTAGCACTTGAAGTTAGTTAAGTGATGGCTTAATGCGCACTTATATGTAAAATATAGGGGATGGAACCGTTACTATATACTTGCCACTCAGTGTCCGCGCCAGGGCCGCACTTAGGAGGTCGAGTTGTGTACAAACATCTTTTTAGAAGAGTTTCAATATGCAAGATTAAAAGCTTCGGAAACGATTATAATGTATTTGACGAGGGGGCGTAATACGAAAAACTGTATGTAGAGATTTTGTATTTAGAAATATAGTATTTGCGTATTTATTTAAGGCATAAATCGGCTGTGTGTTGAATTCACTTTTAAAGTTAATAATTGTTAGGCGTTATTTTAAGAAAGTAATATTGTAATTAAATGAGTCGTAGGGGCTAAGGGACTAAATTCAGTGTTTTTTTTAATAGAATAAGGGTGACAAACGAGCACAAAGTCCACCTGATGGTAATTGGATGATGTGGTCCATAGACATCTAGATATATCCTCGATTAAGAATTAAAATGGACATGCGTTGTCATCCCTGAGGACTAAGATGGAATGCTTCGTTTCCAGTGAAAAGGGTCTCCGGTTCTCTACACTCACCAAACGAAACACAGCAGCATTAAGCTGCTATTTTACGTTGTTATTCTGTGAGAGCGTGGTCCCACCCCGGTGCAGCATGGTTCTACTAGGTACAAAACTTCAATTTAAATTTTATATTTTTCAGAGTCAGAGTTTGATCCCTGATGGCACCAATGGATTTGATAATTGCAACTTTAAGTGTGCTTCACCACTTGCTCGGTGATGAAGCAAAACAAAGTAAGAAAACCTGCTGGTCTGAGGAATAAAGACATTTCGAAGTCATGTAAAGTACAACAACATTGGAGCAACGTGGAGGACTAATTGCTTCTCTCCTCAGAAATGAGAGGAAACCTGTGGCCAGTAACAGTGGGATGTATATAGGTTGTAATTTTACTTCTGCACACTTCGAAAGCGAAGCGGAGAGTTTGGGCTTTACTGGCGTTCATCTTAAATTTATTTTTATAGGATAAGGGTGACAAGCGAACACACAGTCCACCTGATGGTAAGTGGTTGCTGTGACACATAGACATCTACATCTACCCTCGATTACGGATCGAAATGCAGATGCGTTGTCACTCCTGAGGACTAAGATAGAATGCCTCGTTTCCAGTAAAAATGGTCTTGTTTTCTCATGTATCTACCGTTTAATATTACTATTCATATTACTCTTGTTCATATGCATGTTGTATTAGTAAGATTGTTGCACTGTTTAGTGGTGGCGTAAGAGAATACACTACACACAGCCCATATCAACTAAAAAGTGACAGAAGGAATTGAAACAGGAGATAATTAGAAGCATCTTCCTGGTAATAACACATTAATAACCGCGGTTTCCAAATTACCTGCCACGCTGTCAACTATGGCAAGTATCCCCTCTATGAGGCATTCTTACGGTGGAGGCCTATATTCAGCAGCGATCTTTTGATAAGCTGTAATGGTTGGATGGACAGATGAATTAAGCAAACTTCACGAACAGATAAAGAGTTTTTTGAAAACACACAATATTAATAAAATAAATGGTCTTTCATTATCTCAAACACGTATTTAGGCAAAGCCGGGGCGAGTCGCTACTAATACATGAAAAAAACAGATGCCGATCTAATTTTCTTAACAAAATAACATTATTTCCAAGTAAACTTTACTGAAAAGGTTTGTTCAGATTACAAGCAGTTACAATACGTACAGCGTACACGCGGCTAACAACGCCCCCTGGCGTAATTTAATGAGCATCGAACCCGAATTTTTATAACAATCTTCGCTTTTAGTAATTCATAAAAATATAATAGCAATTTTATGGAATTTAGGGATCTATAAAGCTATGTATATCAAGGAATATTAAATCAAAAATTGTTAATAACCTCGTCCGTACCCGTTTTTCAGAAAAAAAATTATATATTTTATACATTATATATTTTTGAGATAGTATAAAATGAAGTATATGTTCATTTTATACGTTTGTTTTATTTAAGCTTCAGTTTTATCGTATTTTTGAATATTTCGTTTGCTCAGTAAAGTTATAAATAAACGATTAATTTATCTATGTAACTTCTAAGTGAATCTTCAAATTAAAGGGCACTTCGGCTTATCAGCAACTCTTTAAAATCACTCTCAGGTAAGGACATGCACCCAAACAGTACGAGTCTTAAAATTGAAGTTAAAAAAATTATTGGATTTACTCCAATTTAACTTCCAAATCCAACCAACTTTATTACAAATGACTAGTAGTCTTATAAATAGACTTATAATTAGACCTAATAGTGAAATATTTTCTTGTGCAGTTTTATACGTGGTTAGAACCATGCTGCAGCTAAATTATGGTTTTAGCACAAATGTGTTGGCTCGACCGGGGAAGCACCACATTCTCACAGAATACCTGGTACCTCACAGAATATGGTATTGTGAGTGTAGAGAACCGGAACTGTATGGTGAGTGTAGAGAACCGAAGACCGTTTTTACTGGAAACGAGGCATTCCGTCTTAGTCCTCAGGGGTGACAACGCATCTGCATTTTGATTTTTAATCAAAGATAGATGTAGATGTTTATGGGTCAAAACATTCACTTACCATCAGGTGGGCTGTGTGCCCGTTTGTCACCCTCATTCTATAAAAAAAGCTGGGCTGTCACAGGCTGGCAATAACGATACCGAGGTAACTTTTTACAATAATATTCACATAAAATCTTTAATCAATAAAATATTATTAAACTACTAAGGAATACGTCCCTGTCCAATAGACCTAAGACACACTGGCGTCTTATTAATGCGTTATTAATAATCGAAGTTGTATCGATTTCGGATATCGATGTTTGTTCCGGGACGAAAACTAATCGGCTTAAACTACACATCTGTCCCTTTTCGGTTGGTTCATAACAGAACTTGGGACATTAATGCAAAATTGGGCTCGATACATAGATTAATACCGGCCAAAAGTGTACCGTTGGTAGGAAATTGGTTTGCCTCTATAGATCTTGCGTGTGTTAATATTTGGGTCATAGATAACTTTCAGAGTTGGTGTACCAAGTGAAGAAGAGTGCTTATTATATATCACTTAACTTTGAGCGGAGAATTAAGACGTTAAATAGAGTTTATACATTAGTGATCGCTCGGTGCGATACGTATTCGGTGCTTGCTACGTATTCGGGCGTTTGCGGTGGCTACGTGTTCGGGCTCACCGCGGATTCGAGTCCCGGAGGAATAAGCGTTTATATATGTGTTTATATTTTCTAGAAATAATTGTTTCGCATCTGGAAGTTTGACCCAATTTATGTAAACCGTATATAAATTATTTTAAAAAATGAAAACAAAGAAAATATATTTATAATAAAGTTTTCATTTTTCTGTACGGTTTCAGTTAAGATCATTCATTCATGACCTACCAAAGTCCACTGCTGACCTTGGACCTTCGATAGAATGCCTCATATGGGGATATTTGCCATAGTTGCTAAGCAGGCAGGCCTGAAACCGCAATTTTTTTTAGTTGTTACTAAGATACTGTTGGCCATCTTTTGTTTCCTATGGGAACACCACAACAACACAATTTCCACTACCCATATAGTCCCATGGGACTATATGGGTAGTGGAAATTCTTACATCGCCGCTATACGATTTTAAGATTCTTGTTCAAAAATACCATAATTATTCGGATTTAAGTAGAAGAGGATGACGAAGGCTTCGTAATATAGTCATATTTTTATATAATTACTTCGACCGTAATATGGGCATAGACGAAAGGTCTTTCATTAACGAAAATATCATATTGTGAAGACTGACACTTATAAAAGACACAAATAGGTTAGTACTTATTTCACCATGTACCGAGTATTAATGGATATAAAGATGCCAAACGGTTCTCATTTAGGTTTTGGCTTCTGATCTGATTCTGGCTAAATACCGGTTCCTTACCCGTATTTGGGGAAAAAGATGGGCTTTTTATAGAAAAAGGGTGACAAACAAGCACACAGTCCAACCTGATGATAAGTGAATGCTGTGGCCCATAGACATCTACATTTATATTTGATTAAGAACCAAAATGCAGATGCATTATCACCCCTGAGGACAAAGGGCCTCCGGTTCTCTACACTCACCATACGAAACACATCATCATTAAGCTGGTATTCTGTGAAATTGTGGTCCTCCCCGTCCAGCTGACCAATTTGTGCTACAACAATAATACAGGTGCAGCGTGGCTCTACCACGTAAAAATAACATAGTATTATGAATACATAAAAAATCCATTAAAATGGAAAATTGAAGTCAGGCGTCATAAAAGAATTTAAGGGAGTCCTGAGGAGAGCCGTGGTAGCTCAGATGTTTAGCGCTCGCTGTTAATTTCACAGTACGCAAACAACCCGGGTTCGATCTTCACCAGCACCAATGAAATTGTTAATTGCAATTTTAAGTGCTGATTTACCACGTGCTCGGCGGTGAAAGAAAACATCGTGAGGAAACCTGCATGTCTGAGAAATATGAAAAAATGTTTCGAAGACATGTGAAGTTCACCAACACGCATTGGGCGTACTCTTCCTTGCCCTAAAACCCTCTCAGAAATGAGAGGAGGCCTGTGCCAAGCAGTGGGATGTATATAGGCTGTAACTTTTTTTAACGAAATCCGAACAGTACACGTTTAAATAAAACTAGTTTTTACAGATTTTATCCCGTATATTAACTTATTTTATATTCCCGACGTTCCGAGCACTTTACAGCACCCATGGTCATGGTAGGAACTGAGGTGTTCAACATCCCAATGTCATAGTTAACCACGGCTACCTTCAGATAAACTTATTAAGTATTGGTCCGATCTACGCATTATGAACTTACAGTAACTTGAAGTCTTCCAGTTGTATGCTTAGGTTGGATTTTAATTTTATTAATTATAGGATCCCAAGCAGATGGCAGCACCCATCTTTACTATCGAAATTAAAATGTTTTTTTTTATTTCAATAGCCTCACGAATCATCATAACGTATCATTATAATGTAGAGTTTATGAGATATTCCTTCCTAACCTGGAATGAATATCTCATAAACAATGAACTCATTGCCAATCACACATTGTCACATGTTCGCACCGCTGCATCTTATTTATAAGAAGTGTACTTTGCACACCGTGGCGTAAATAATTTCTTAGGGCCTTTGGGAAATAATTGAACCATCTAAAAAGGGGTGTGGCCATTTGAATCACGTAAAGTACTTTTTTATATAAAACTGAAATGACAAACGAATTTACAATCTACCTGATGGTAAGTGGCTACTGCAGTCTATAGACACCTGTAGCCAACTTCAAATAGAGAAAGCTATGGACACGTATCTGTACGTCAACGTATCTGTATTTTGATTAATAATTGGGGACAGATGTAGATGTCTATGGGCCGCAGTATCTACTCACCATCAGGTGCTCGTTCGTCACCCTAATTCTATAAAAAATACCCGCAAGCACGAAAATTATAATCATTAAAGATTAGGGCCACGCTGCAGCTGTATTGTGGTTGTATCACGAATGGGTCGGTTCGACGGGGAAGCACCACGTTCTCACAGAATACCAGCGTAAAATAGCAGCTTAATGCTGCTGTGTTTCGTATGGTGAGTGTAGAGAACCGGAGATCCTTTTTACTAGAAACGACACATTCGATCTTAGTTTTTCAGGCGTGGCAACGTATCTGTATTTTGATTCTTAATCATTCAAATAATAAAAAACATCCACTTACCATCAGATGGATTGTGTGCTCGTTTGTCACCCTAATTCTATAAAAAATATTCACATTATAATTATTATAGATATAGATATTTTAAAGGTTGACTGGTAGATAATGCTAACTGGAATTAAGTTCACTATTTGTTACTTTTATGGTTAGAGCAATAAAGTTTTTAAATAATAAAAATAAAATAAATATTATTCTCATGTAAGTGACAATTGCGTTATTGAGAAACAAACTCCTTTAAACTGAAATTTGAGCAAGGCTCTAAAGAGGTGTTGCAAACAACTAAGTCCCTGCGTCCCTTCTGGTACGTGGTAAATACTTCAATGGTCAGTCACGGCTCGTTACATCGGACAGTTTGATTGACAGCTCAATCGGATGCTTCGTTGGTGGTGACCGACGTCGCGTGTCACGTTGATAAATGATCGGGTCAGTGTCGCCGGGCTTAACATAGGTTCTGTTCTCAGTATATCGACATCCATACAGTTGCGCTAGTTGAGACGACGAGTTTATTTTTTTTAAACTGAAAACTGCTTTAGAATCGTTGTGATTTGAAACTCGATGAAACGAAAAATCGACACTAAAAAGAGACAAACTGCGAGAGAATGAGATAGAATATAGTATACAGTGTTTTCTATTATCTTTGTTTCCATTTCTACCACGTGTTAACTGCACAAATATTTATATGTTTTAGAATAAGGATGATGAGGAAGCTCAAGGTCACTTAGCGAGCTATGGAGATGGCTAGGAGTTTTTCTGCCTACTTAGAAATGAGGATATCTGCATTAGAACCCGAGTAAACAACATATCCCAACGGATTAGTAAGCTGAAATGGCAATGGGCCGGGATATAGCACGAAGAACCGACCACCTATGGGGAAGAAAGGTTCTCGATTGGTAACCTCGTACCGGTAAAAGAAGTGTAGGGCGGCCCCACTTGATGGCGTGATCACCTGGTAAGATATGCACGAAGTCGATGGATGCACATGGCTCAGGACCATTACCATTACCAGTTAAAGGGTCATCGGTTCTCTTCATTCACTATACGACACAGCAGCATTATGACGCTATTTCAGGCTGGTATTCTGAGCGCGCGTGGTCATGCCATGGTCTAGCCGACCTGTTCATACTGCTGACAGTCTCCTGCAGCATCCCTCTACCACGCCAAATATATGACTGTCACTGTTATTAACTTAACACGTAAAACCGTGTAGGGACGATGTGAGAATTTTTCACTACACCATATCGTCCCGTGGGTTTCGCAAGATGCGACAGAGGGAAACTAAAACAGAAGATGGTCAGCAGCATCTTTCTGGTAACAACTCAAAACAATAAAAAAGCGGTTTTGAGTTGTCGCTGCGAAGAAATGTAGCATCTCTTTGCGTATTCTATAGAATCTACCACGGGGAGTGCTCAGAGGAATTGTTCGGACTAATTCCATAGCATCTGGGTGATTGGCAGTCCACCACTGTGCGTTTTAAAAGAAGTTTTCTTCTTCGCCAACTTCCTTGTGGAATCGACTACCACCAGCGATTTTTCCGGATCGATACGACTAAGGAGCCTACAAGAAAAGCCTACTCTTTTTTAAAAGGCCGGCAACGCATCTTCAATTTCCCTGGTGTTGCAGTTGTTCACGGGCGGCGGTAGTCACTTATCATCAGGTGAGCCGCATGCTCATTTGCTTCCCACTTATATAAAAAAACCCGTCTGCCATGCATGGCAACTATGGCAAAACCCTCCTATGAGGCAATCTATGTTCAGCAGTGCACTTTTATAGGCTGTAATGGATGCTTAGTAACTTGCTAGATACATAACGACCCTAGTAGTGTTAGATTGAAATGATTTATATTAAATTGTGATGATACGGTTAATCAACGTCCCCCGTTTGCCATAATGGCCACGCCTGGCAAGCAGGTTTAACCACACTTTCAACCGGCTTCAAAAAGGAGAACGTTTACAATTCGTCGGAAACCTTTTTTTTTATATATGTACACCGATTATTCGAACACACCCGAACCAATTTCGAAAATTCTTTTTTTGTTTCAAAGGGTATATTTTCCAGGTGGTTCCATTTATATTTTATCTAAATCGGTCGAGCAGTTTAAAAAAAATCAACAGTACATTATATTAATATTGATGTCGGTTGTACAATATTTTTAATTATACCACTTGTTAATTATTAAGTTGTTATACGAAGATGCTGCAGCCTATCTCTTTGCTTAGTTTCTTACGACAACCACAGGTTGATACGGGGCAGTGGGTTGTGTTTGACCGTCACTACACAGCACAAGTTTTAAGAAAGGCAGGAAGTCTATAGATGCAGATGATTAAAACTGTATTTTGTGGCATTCCTGGAAGGTATTTGTTCATCAGAATAAAGCCCCCTTCGAAGGGTTGCAATGATGATAATAATAAGTGAGTGGTTAACAAAATGTGACAAAACTATTAACCATATAAATGTCATGCTTTTCTTACCCTATAGATATTTAAAAGATGGTTATATTTACGTGACTTTCGTTGGGGATGAGTCGCTCGCGTCCGTAGGCTTTGACCACCTAACCCTAGGCCCACCCTACACTTGTCCCCGGGTGGTGCAGAGCTAAACCAGCTACAAAGCCGAAAGTATAGACTCGGCCTCGCCGTATGGTAGCGGCGTAAAAGCTACCAACCCTTAGTTCGCACCATGAGCTAGCAAGTAAAAGAAATGGCCCCGAGTTCCGGCGCCCTTTAATGGGGCAGGGGTGCGAAGAATCTCCGGGAGGAAAACCAGCGACAAGGTTCGCCACCGTCACGTTCTGTTCCCGGAGGCGAAAAGTGGATTGCGGAGGCCCGTCTGGCTACGCTGAATGTATGTGGAGCAATGAATGATAAGATGGATGAAGTATGCGAAATGATGAATGATAGAGGAATAGATGTGTTATGTGTAAATGAACGAATGAAAGGGAAAGGATGCCACTGCACATGGCATGTATACCGCTTACTGGTCTGGTGTAGACGAGACCGAGCGGGCATGCCAGGGAGTCGGTGTCATCCTTTCAGAAAGAATGGGTCAATGTGTGAAAGAGTATGAATGTGTAAGCCCAAGGCTGCTATGGATACGAATGAAAGTGGGCTTAAAGAAGTTGCTTGTGCTAGGAGTACGCCCCAGATATGTCTAAGCCCACTTATATCCGAGAGCAGTTTTGGGACATGGTAAGGATGGTGTTGATAAAATGTAAGGTAAATGAAAATATTATTATGTTAGGAGATTTTAATGGAAGGGTTGGGGTGAAGAGGTCTGATTATGAAAGGATACTAGGAACGTTTGGCGATGAAAGTATAAAGGAGAATGGTGAAGACGTCCTCACCGTATGTGTGGAAAATAATATTTTGTGACGAACACTTTCTTTCGCCATAAGAGGATTCATGTGTATACATGGGAAAGAGGTGATGATAGAAGCATGATAGATTTATAATTGTGGATGAAAGATGAGGAGCGCAGTGGTAGATACAAGGGTTTACTGGGGTCCAACGGGGACTTATCATTACTTGGTCTTATGCCGAATTAATGGTCTATTCAAGCGTTGGCGGCATCGGACATCTGTGTCTACCACTGCGTTACAGCGTATAAGAATAGAGAGGTTACAAGATGAAGGTGTGAAAAAGAAGTTCAAATGTAGACTGAGAGAAAATATAAGAGGTATGGATGAATTGTGTATGAATGATTTGGCTTGGAGACTGTGTGGTATAATGTCAAGAAAGGTTTGGTGGATGTAGCCACCGAAGTATGTGGTGTAACTAAGAGAACAAATGAAAGGAAAATAACACTTCATGGTGGGATGATGAGGTACGGATGGAAGTTGAAGCAAAGAAGAGAGCATGGCTAGAATTACTAGCAATCAAAGCTGGTAATTCTAACGGTGTGATTGATGAGATTGAAAGAAAAAAGGCAGACTTTAGACGTATAAATAAGAGAGTAAAAGAAGTTGTTGAAAGGAAAAAGCAAGAAAGAACGGATAAGAATGATAGAAGGATATCTGATAACTTCCAGGCAAATATTAAAATGTTCTGGAAACTCGTAAGGACTGTTAGGAAATTCAATACAGCCTAGAATGAATGCTATACGAGACGAGAATGGCTGTATGCTGAATGATGAAGTTTCGAATTTAAAGAGATGGAAGGAATACTTTGAAAGCGTGTTTATGAGTGAAGAGTCGTCTGAATTAAGTGAAATAGAAATTCCGAAAGAAGTGGAGAGAGGTAGGGAGATAAGTGTAGATGAAATAATGAAAGCAATGAAAAGCATGAAAGCAGGTAAGGCAGCCGGATATGATAGAGTATCACTCGAAATGCTAAGGGCTGGAGAGGAGTGGTGACAGGCCTGTTGTATACCTTGTTTAATTTATGTTGGGAACTGAAGGGTACCGAAGACTGGTGCAAAGCCGTTATAGTCCCAATATATAAGGGAAAAGAGTCACAGCAGGACTGTAAAACTTCCGTGACATTAGTTTGATTAGCATTGTGGGTAAACTGTATGCTAAGGTGTTAATTGAAAGAGTTATGGAAGAAACTGATGGAAAAATTTGGGATGTGCAATCTGGATTTAGAAAAGGGATGGGGTGTACGGATCAAGTCTTTATATGCGCATGATTGCGGAGAAGTTTTGGCCAAAACCAGAAAGTTTTTGTGCGTTCATGGACTTGGAAAAGGCTTATGATAGAGTGGACAGGAATGTGTTATGGCAAACACTTAACTCATTTGGTTTGAGCGCTGGTTTGATACAGGTATTAACATCTCTTTATAGGGACTCTAGTGCTTGTGTCAGGATCAATGGGGTCTACTCGGACTGGTTTAGCATTCAAAAGGTGTCAGACAGGGCTGTGTAGCTTCCCGTGGTTGTTTAACCTATTTATGGACAGTTGTTTGCAAACTTTGAAAGTTGAAGAATGGGTTGAGAATGGCTGAGTTAACCGTCAAATGCCTTTTGTACGCCGATGATCAAGTCATATTTGCATCGTCGGCGGCCGAGTTGCAAATGATGATTTCTTTGATGAACTGGTCATTAAAAGAAATGGTATGAAAGTGAACGCAAGTAAGACGAAAGTGATGGTTTTTGAAAGAGAAGTAAGTAAAACATTATGTGAAATAAGAATAGAAGGGAGATGATTGAACAAGTGGATGAGTTTGTATATTTGGGATGTTTATTTAGCATGGATGGTAGATATGAAAAGGATATAGAACGACGAGTGAACGCAGGAAGTAGAGTGAATGGGGCTCTACATGCTGTTATGAAAAGTCAGAATGTATCAAAAATTCACGTATGGCAATTCATAATGCTGTGTTAGTCCCTACTTTAATGTATGGTAGTGAAAGTTGGGTCTGGCAGAAGAAGCATGAGAGTAGAATAAATGCTGTAGAAATGCGGTTATTAAGGAGTATGCTAGGGCTGAATCTGAATGACAGGGTGAGAAATAGTGTGATAAGAGTTAGTATTTACATCCCGGACGTTGATGCGTCAGCACAGGCCCGGTAGCACTCCTGCTTATAGCGTGATGCTATTTTACAGGAGCGACCAAACCATGGCTGAGTTCTGCCTCCGATAGGCACCACAGATGATGGAATAAATAATTCCATTCCCTGAAGTACCACATCAGCGACAGAATCAGCAACAACGTTGGGATCATCCGACGATAAGCAAACCCGCCCCCAAGGGTAGGATGCAAAAAAAGACCGCATCCCGTCCCAATCGGCCGACCTATAGTGCCAAACACGGCGGCGAGCTGCAGATCGCCACTGCGATGGGAGCGTGAGTGGCACCGTACTCCGAATCAGACAATGGTCCGAAGAGCCAAGAGAGGTCAGCAGAAGGTCCAACAGGGAAAGTACATGGTCCTGCACATCTGGGATCCGCGTAGGCGAAGTAACCAGTTGTGTCAGACCATATACCAAGGCAAAGTCATAAAGTAGTGTAGTGTTCGCGTAAATAAAAGAACTCGTTATGCATTTATTTATTGGTTATAGCGTTTTTTGTTTACCGTGTAGTGGCGGTGTAAGAATATCCACTACCCCATATCATACCGTGGGTGTCGTAAAAGGTGACAGAGGGTAACAAATCAGGAGATGGGCAGCAGCGTCTTCCTAATAATAACTTAAATAAAAAATTGCGGTTGCCAACCCGTTTGCCAAACGTGGCAACTATGGCAAATATCCCCCCTATGAGGCAATCCATGGGGGAGGCCTATGTTCTGTGGAGGACTTTAATAGGGTGTAATTGTCATCAATGATGATTTTTATTTTTGAACTTTTATGGCACATTGCCTTTCGAATGATGTGAATTTATAACACACACTTGGTCTTTTTTGTGAAATCCTAAGCGCAAACAGTAAAGAAAAGCTGAATCATTTTATGTAATTTAAGATTGAGGCGAAGAAAATCTCTAACTACCCGATGAGACACCAAAAAATTTGCATAGTATTATGATAATCCAGGAAAAAGTAGAAGCGCCCGAGTTAATTCTGAATCATTGCTACACTAAATCATCCTAAATTTGGGCTCACAGCACTGAGTGTCCGACGAGATTAAGTAATGCGACTTTATTATTTTTATGCTCCGGTTAAGTGTTTCAAGTAACGGGGAAGAGATTTTTGTAAAGAAAATCTTTTCCTAAGTTTTGCCGGGTCTGAAATTTAAAAAAAAATTGTTGACAATTACGTTCGTGATATATATTTCGTTTAACTTTCTCTTTAGTTAGTAGTCAAGTTTAGCCCTGTAGTGGGAGCATAAGAGAGCTTAGTACCCATATTGTCCTCTGGGTGTCGTAAGCAGCAACAAAAGGAAACAGAGAAAAGCGGCATCTTCCTAACCATCTGTCCATTTTCCATCGTTTACAGCCTACCAAAATCCACTGTTGAAAATAGGCACCCGCGTATATTGCCTCATAGTGGGGATATTTACCATAGTTGAAACGCTTGACCGGCAAGATATAATTCTGATAACAATTGAAAAATAAACAACATGTGTCTAGTTCACACGCTGTAGAAGTTAAACCTTCAGAAAAAGAGACCGAGATAATAGGAACCACTGTATACTCTATTCTATCTCATTCTCTCGATCCTATAGATATATATGATTGTCTCTTATATAAAAGTGAAAACTTCTTTATATAATATTAATTATTATTATTTCTAATTAATTAATATATTATTAATTATTTCTTTACATAATTATGAATTATGTATAGAACTATTCTTGCTTGCTAATAAGCTTGCCATTTGTGGCATTTATGATGCAAATGCCACAAATGGCAAGTTTTTTTTCAGCAGTGGACTTTGATAAGCTGTGATGGTGAAGATGATAGTGATGGTTTAAATTAATTTGTAAAGAAAAATAACAACTTTTCAGAAAGGTAAAATGTTACTTTTTTAACCCTTTTGAGTGGACTAAGAAATATCATATTGTCGTCCAATTAGTTAGGTACATTGTAAACTTCATCCACTATTTTGCCACCTATACTTCTCGAAATTTATATGGCCTACCCCAAAGTATAAACTATTTAATAAAGAGATATGACAAAAACGGTTCACGATTAAAGAAGATATCGCTTATTAATTAGGACTTTAAGTTCTTTTTTATATAAACGTTATCCACACAGTATGCTTTTCTCCAGAATTGTGGAGGCTTTACATATATGACTTGCATAGACACAAACTTGACATGTATACGTGGTAGAGCCATGCTGCATCTATATTATGGTTGTAGCACGAATGGGTCGCCTCGACCGGGGTGGAACTACGCTCTCACAGAATACCAGCGTAAAATAGCAGTGCTGTGTTTCGTACGGTGAGTGCAGAGAACCGGAGACCTTTTTACTGTAAACGATGCATTTCATCTTAATCCTCAGGGGTTACAACGCATCTTAATTTTAATTCTTAATTGAAAATAAATGTGGATTTTATGGACTACAGCATCCACTTACAATCAGGTGGACTGTGTGCTCGTTTGTCACACTTATTCTATAAAATTCGGAACAATTATTTTTACAAAGCCTTGTTCTGTGCGGGATTCGAACCCGTGGCCCTTCAGCGCTCCAGCCAAATTCCTAGCCGCTGCGTCAACGAAACGTCATAGCATAGTATACAAGTAACCCAAGTGCGATATCTGCCAGGAAATTGTTAGTTGCAATTTTATCACCACGTGAGTTGTGAAAAACATCCTAAAGAAACTTGCATGCCTAAGAAATTTCAAATTTTGAGGTCTTTTCTTGTGAAGTCCATCGATTTGAATCTGTTAAACCCAGAAGATACGTCCCTACTTGAAAACCCTCTCAGAAATAAGAAGAGCTCTGTGCCAAGTAATAAAGTGTATATATGCTGTTAATTTACTTTCATCTTTACAGCCTATCAAAAGTTTACTGCTGTACTTAAGGCCTCCCGTATAGATTGCCTCACAGTTGTCAGGCTTGGCAGGTGGGATGGCAATGTTTTAAACAGAAAGATGCTGTTGCCTAGATCTTTTGTTTCAGTTTTCTTCTGTCGTTAATAGTACGGTATAAGAATATCCACTACCCCATATCATCCTGTGGGTGTCGTAAGAGGCGACAGAGAGAAACAAATCAGGAGATGGGCAGCAGCATTTTTATTATAACGACAAGATATAAAAAAGAAAACTGTGGTTGCCAACCCGCTTGCCAAACGTGGCAAGTATAGCAAATGGCAATCTATAAGGGAGGCCTACGTTCAACAGTGAACTTGAGTAGGTTGTAACGTTTACTTGAGTATTGTTAGCGTCTTATTTACTTTCCTTTATTTTAATCGAAATTAAGTTACAAGAATTTCTACTTCGCTAGTAATCAAGTGGCTTTTGCAAAATATCTAAATAAGGTCACGTAAATACCAAAGCAAATAAGCTGAGAAAATATTAAGTTATAAAGAGCTTTTCTGGGCTGCCCTTATCGCGCTAGGAAGACGGTGCTCGGGTAATTATCCCCATTAATTACAGCGGTATCAAGCGGCCCCTAATGAAAATTTATTTCTTCGCGAAATTAAACCGAAAAACTGGAGCATCGTTGAGTTGTCACTCGGCACCATTCGTTGAAACTTAGCGCTTGAGTCCTTACTTATATTGATAAATTGGGCAAAGTTTAATATTCATCTTTATTAGCGTAATGGATTGAACGGGCCAGTTCATTCGTATAATAAACTAGATATTTGGGTTCCGGAATTCCCTATGAATTTTGGTATAGGCGGACTTATTTCATATCTTAGTATTATTCTATAACTGAAAAGTCCCGCTGGGGTTTTTTTTTTTCACTTATTATAAGGTAGTTCTTGTTTTTTTTTAATAGCATGAGGGAGACTAACGAGCACACATTCCACGTGATGGTAAGTAGATGCTGTGGCGTATAGACATCTACATTTACCTTCGATCAAGAATCAACATACACATATGCGTTGTCACCCCTTGGACTAAGACTCAACACTCACCATAAGCTCGAAACATTTCAGCATTGAGCTGCTATTTTTGATAGTATCCTGTGAAGGCGTGGTCCTTCCCTGGTCGAGCATTTGCTTAGCTTTTCGTATGTCTTCGGATTAGAAACTTCAGAATAGAGTAGCCTTGTATTGTTAAGGATTTCGTGTTACAACTATAATATAGCTGCAGCATGGCTCTACCACGATAACAATCATTATCATATAATCCCAACCGGTGATATTTAGTGATGTAGTCCTATTCAGTTAATCGCAGTCATGCAATGAAAGCCTGTTCACTCTGGCCTTGAAGACACACATAAACGAAGGAAAAGCCCATAAAAATGACTCCAGTCCTTAGCTGTATGCATTACTAACAAAACCTAACAAAAATTTAGTTCGAACGCCTGGAATGTCAGTAATAAAGGGTTGCAGAACCACCAAGTGTCTGGTTTTAAGGAAGTTGAGTATTCCTTGCACTGCTGTGCAAGCTGTGCTGCTTAAGATCTTACTCAAGGATGCTGAAAACCAGTAGTAAGATGGAATGCCTTACAGTATGTAACTAATAATGTGAGGTATTCCATCGTAGTCGTCAGAGGTGATAACGTATCTTTGTTTGAAGTTAGCTGCAGGTGGACTGTAGCAGCTATTTATCACCAGGAAGACTTTAAATTCGTTTTTACTTCAGTTTTATTAAAGAAAAATAAACACGGTCACGCATCTGACAATATTAGTGAAATATAACAAATTCTAGCATTGAAAATAAACAATATTTAAGATAAATACATTTGGAATTTGAAGGTAAATTTGGATTTTTTTTAATTATTATTTTAGCTCCAATTACTACCTCTATACTTACCTGGCGAATTCGCTGGTATTACTATCATTCATATCAATATCATCATCATTTTAACAGCCCTTTACAAGTCCACTGCTGAACATAGGCCTTCCACAAGGAATGTCACAGAGCACGGTCCTAAACCACCTGCATCTATCGAATCCTTCCATATGTTACCATTCATTCTTTCTTGTGGGACCCTACATTTCGCTCACCGGTACGACATACCACTTAAGAACCTTTGTCAATGTCATTCATGTTACAAATATCATCTGAATAAATTATTTCTTACCTTTGACATCCAGTACAATCCGTTTTACAATCGGCTCGTCTAGCGCTGCGGA
The DNA here is from genome assembly GCA_029286625.1 of Parnassius orleans. NCBI lineage: Eukaryota > Metazoa > Arthropoda > Insecta > Lepidoptera > Papilionidae > Parnassius > Parnassius orleans. The sequence continues at coordinate 387,550 of JAGSMP010000225.1, forward strand.
GGACACGACACACTTCAGTTCACCGCGGAGTTCAGCACGGGTTACAATCAAGGGTAGAATGTGTTGCACTGTTGATTTGTTTGGAGTTTCAGTTTGAGCTGCAACAAAAAATAGATAAAAATAGTTAAATTCTGATCTAAATCATCAACATTACATTGGAAACCGTCCAAAAAATTCATATCAATCGAGGAGATTCTCAAGCACGAGATGTTTTTTTTTAGAATAAGGGTGACAAACGATCACACAATCCACCTGATGGTAAGTGGATGCTGTGGCCCATAGAGATCTACATCTATCTTTGATTAAAAATCAAAATGCAGATTCGTTGTCACCCCTAAGGACTTAGATGGAATACCTCGCTTCCAGTAAAAGGGGCTCTGTGGTTCTCTACACTCACTTCACGAAACACAGTAGCATTAAGCTGCTATTTAACGCTGGTATTCTGTGAGAGCGTGGTCCCCCGGTCAAGCCGACCCATACGTGATACAGCCATAATATAGCTGCACCGTGGCTCTACTACGTAAATTTATTGGAAGAAACCGCTACCCATCTCCTGTTTTATTCCCTTCTGTTGCCACTTACAACACTTGCGTTACGATACAGGTTGGTGGATTCTCTTAAGCCACAAATACACGGCTAAAGTATCAGATAACGTGGTAGAGCCTTGCATATGTGGTAGAGCCATGCTGAGCTATATTACTGGTATAGTTGTAGCACGAATGGGTCGGCTCGACCGGGGATGGATCACACTCTCACAAGATACTAGCGTAAAATAGCAGCTTAACGCTGCTGTGTTTCGTATGGTGAGTGTAGAGAACCGGAAACCCTTTTTAACTGGAAACGAGGCATTCCATCTTAGTCCTCACGGGTGACAACGTATCTGCATTTTGATTCGTAATCGAGGATAGATGTAGATGTATATGGACCACTGCAACCACTTACCATCAGGTGGACTGTGTGCTCGTTTGTCACCTTTATTCTATAAAAAAAAGATAGAACTAGTTATATAACGAAAGTGTTTTAAATAAACCATGAAAATAACTCAAGATCATTAAAAATGTTCTAAAGGCTACAAACTAACAAGGTTGCGTGACTGACTTGATTGCCTGCATTCTGCGGGACATCGATTGCAATTATCAATTCATTATTTTGTAGACTTGGAACAGACTGAAACTGAAGTCGCGTGGTCTTTAGAACGAGCGCTGGAAAAACTTTATCATCGCTAATTAAATTGTCGTCTCTCGAAATCTTACGATTGAATGGTTGGAATATACAAAGAAATTTAAAACGAATCCCTTGTGAGTGCACTTCAGAAGTAATTTATTATTGAAGATTCATTATAAGAAAAAATGTCAGCTGTAGCTTCTTTAATAACAATGGAGAATTTTTTGAATGTTTGCGAGTTGTGTTTGCGATATGGCAAGTGATGCGATGTGACGTGATGATATAAATGCGGTGACCGAATTCAAATTCAAGTTTATTTTTATTTGTGAATTCTGGTAATGAGACGAAATAGATCTGTGAAAAAAAACGTTCGCTGCATTCAACACTTAGGTACACAAATACACGTATACAAATATTATAGGTACAATTAAAACTACTACACTACTGCAGTTATATTATTTCATTATATTATTTATATTATGAATAATAAATATTATGAGAATGGTTGCAAGATTGCTGGACGAGAAAATTATCGGACTATGAGAGTGAGGGAATAGAGAGTGGACCTGTTTGTGCAAACACTCGTGCACTATAATCCTGTCCTGCGAATGGCTAGTCTCCGTTGAGCCAGGCCGCCATTACCGAAAATTTGGTCTGGGGGACATTATTATACAAATATTTAAATAAAGTTTTTGTTGTAGATAGATTTCTTAGCGTTTTCAGGACGAATAAAAACACTTGTTGACTTCTCAGGGAGTCAGCTGAGGGCAGGGCAGAGAGTTTCTTTTGACTTTCCTTTGTCCTTTCTTTTTATGGTAAGGCTCGAACGTCGAATGAAACCCCAGCCGATGGTCGCGATATTTATATGTTTTCTAGCAAAAAAAAAATACTTCAAGAAACTTCACGTACATGCATGTCCATGGGCCACAGCGAGTACCATCAGGTGGGCTGTGTGCTCGTTTGTAACCACTTCTATAAAAAAAAAACACGAAGTTCCAATTCTTGTGTCAAATATTCAAAAGGCGTTACAGTTCAAGGAAATCCTACAAACTGAGAAATTTGTATGGCATTGCGCTCGCTTACTCTGGATATTTGTTATAATAACAAACTTTTATAAATTTGCTCAGCTACAATATATTTCGATCCAATTTTCGGCGCACAACTGCAAGAACCAACGTAAATAAAGTACAAACGCCGGCTTAATACAGTTGAAAGCATTTCTGATTATGATACGGCACAGCGGGAAAACTGGCCACTATTGGTTTGAAGCAAAGTAAATAAATAACAACACAAATTGGAGAAGTTTCTTTTGCAGTTTCTTCTCCAATCAGAGAATCCTCGTTTCAAAACGGTAATAGATTCAGTAGGTTAAAAAAGAAATAATATTTGACTTACGGTAAGAAATAAATTTTGGTTACATAAGTGCGAGTCTATTTAAATTTAAAAAACTTCCAAATTTTAATTGAGGAGATAGTGATGCATGAATGGGTCGACCCATTCGTGCTACAACCATAATATATCTGCAGCGTGGCTCTACCACGTATAAAATAAATATGAACCTAAATATACACAAATATAAATACGGACATAGTAATACCCACTTACACTCACATACATACATACATATATGGTTATTATGTTTTATTACTTACATTCAAATATACTTTGTATTCAAATATATAATATAAATATAATATAATTTCCATAAGAAATGTGATTGCTGTATATTATACCGAAATGCCTAGTAAAATTGGGGAGGTGGAGGGGGGGCTGGTGACTTGTAGTACGGATCTTTGAACTTTTTGATTGTTTATAGAATTGTTTTATTTTATTATCCATTTCATTATGACGCCCATGCATGACGACTTGAAGACGACATATTCAGATGTTAAAATAGAGATGTAACACTAATGTATTTTCCATATCGTTTGAGGTGAGAAATAAATAAATAAATAAATATAATAATAATTATTATTAGTATTATAATAGTAATTATTATTATTATTAATAGTAAAGTATAACCCTCCCCGACCTGCCCAAATATGTATATTCACTTAAAGTCGATAAGATATAGGTTCGAGTTTGAATTGGATTTTAAAAAGAAGAAATTTATTTTTATAATAATACTTAGTATTGCAAAACATTAAAAGTATCACATTTATTAATAATTGTTTCATCTTACTATTAATGTGATTTTCTTCACGTATTAGTGCAGTATAAAAATAATTTACTGAATTTAATGAGAATGGGTAGCGTGACCTTGTCACGTCGACAGTATAGCCCTACCTCTCCTCGACTGAGTTATCTCATTGATTTTAGATTCAGTTCATATTACACTAAATATATTGGCTTTCCGTTTTCCTCCTCAAAACTAATGCCCTAGTACCTACATAGAATATACGAATATTAAACTTCATGTCCGTATTTGGGTAACTGATATAACTGTGCCAAATATTAATCACCTACGTGATATAGTCTCTACGGACGTTTGTGACAGATGAACATAGTGACAGACAACGAGGTGATCCAAAAAGTGTCCTGTTTTGCTTATTTTGGCACGGAACACCTAATAACTGGTAAAACGAAGTCCACTTGCAAAAAGCCACGGGTATATTGAATCGAATATCGAAAACAAAGGAAATGAATGTAGTGTTATTATGAAAATAATTAACATGCAAGGACACGAGAATAATTAAAATGAGGTAACAAGGGGATCCCCGGCGATATCTAAAAAGTGAGATATTATATAGTTATTTTGCATTTCTTTATTAGGGTGCTACCGCCACTACACGCCAGTTATGTATTCAAGATACACTTTGCTTAGATCTTGTATATATATTATATTAAGGGACTCCAAGGTAATCAATATCAGACTGAGAAAGAATCGAATCGGATAACAGACGGCTCCGTGGCGCAGTGGTTTTGCAATGAGTTGCAGCGCTAAGGGCAGCGGGTTCGAATCCCGCGCGACAAGTATTTGTTTGACCTACAAAGAACTGTTCCGGGTCTGGATGTTCGTCCTTGTGAAATGTATGTATGTAAACTGACCCTACGATACAGGAGATTATCGTAGTATGGAGGTTACGTTTATTTAAATATAAAATTTAAAAAATCAAGCGGCTTGACGGTAAGCTCGTAATTTCGTTTCACTAGCAGCTTGATACAGAAGTCTAGCGGCTTGAAAAAGCACAAAACATTTTTCAGATGCACGACTGGAGCAATGCTAGATAAAGCGAACATGTATTTGCTTTTGTAAAGGCGCTTGACCGTTTCGGAATCCCTTCGATCACAAGTTATTGACAGTTTTAGTTCGCCATATTCTATGATGACATCATAATATACCTAGTCTGCAAGTATATTATCCTCGCAATTGTAATAAACCGATCGAAATATCACCTGTGAAAATGCTACAACTATTTTGGGAGTAAAAAAGCGGACACAAATCATTACCGTTACACCCTATTAAAGTCCACTGCTGGACGTATAGATTGCCTCATATGGAGGATATTTGCCATAGTTGCCACACTTTGCAAGCGGGTTGGCAAGCGCAGTTTTTTATTTTTAGTCGTTATTAGGAAGACACTGCTGCCCATCTCCTGATTTATTTGCCTCTGTAGCCTCTTACGACACCCACGGGATAGGATGGTGGATATTTTAACACTGCCACTACACGTTAGTGAGAGGACACAGTTGAGCGAATAAAAAATGACCATAAACACATACCTAACAAGCCCCTCCTACATTAACCTCCTTTATGAGTTGCAACACATTTAGACGATAACGCTAAAAATGAAATTACGATCTTTATTTTCAGTACTAAGGACCATAAAGACGGAGGAACTGTTTAGGTCAGACTTAACACTTATAGTATAATCGTTTCATATAGATTTTATAATCGTTTCATATAGATTCGAAGACAGGTCAAACGAAAATGGATCAATATTAAATGTCGCCTGCTCGTCTAAAGCATTTGTATCAAACACAGCAAAGTGATGGATTTTCATCGGACAATTTTCAAAATAATGAAAATTTGACAAATCTTTTTTTTTTTATAGAATAAGGGTGACAAACGAGCACACAGTCCACCTGATGGTAAGTGGTTGCTGTGGCCCATAGACATCTACATCTATCTTCGTTTGCGAATTTAAATGCAGATGCGTTTTCAGCCGTGAGGACTAAGATAGAACGCCTCTTTTCCAGTAAAAAGGGTCTCCGGTTCTCTAAAATTCTTGATTAGACTTTCCATCTGCGCAGGACTAGATTATAGTGTAGTAAATGTCATTGAAAATTTAATATAATTTAATATTAGTTACTGTTCTTAGTGCGATCTGTAGTTCTATTTTAGGAATAAATGATTTTTATTTTATTTTACTTCTCCCATAGGTGCCATGTAACGTAGTTTCCATGAATATGAAGCTTCAAGCGTGCAATAATTTTGCGGGCACAGGCCTCCTCTTACTTCTGAGAGGGTTTTAGGGTAAGGAAGTGTCCGCCGCGCTGCCAATGCGTGTTGGCGGTCTTCACATGTCTACGAAATATTTTTTAACGTGCAGGTTTCCTCACGATGTTTTCCTTCACCGCCGAGCACGTGGTAGATCAGCATTTAAAATTGCAATTAACAATGACATGAGATTAATCAAATTTCATCGTTGCCGGCGGGGATCGACCCAGGTTGCTCGCGTACTGTGAAATTAACAGCAAGCGCTAAGCCCCTAAGCTACAAAACTTCAAGATACAACCATTCTGCGTAGATAGTACCAAAATTAATAATTAAATACTACTATGTCATCGTGATACCTCGGTCCCTCGGCTTCTATATATTACATTACTTATTATTACTTATATTATATACGGCATTGTTATATATTTGAATAAATGAATGAATGAATGTAATACATTTTATTGTACACCGAAAAGTAAGAGAGAAAAAAAACAAGAAATTATATAAAGGTATACAATTGGTGGCCTTATCGCTTTGTAGCGATCTCTACCAGGCAACCATATTGCAGAGGATACAATGACCTGTGAGAAAGGGTAAGGGTGTACGCAAGTTGTTTGAACGTTTTGATATAGCATCTACAGTTTTATTTAGAATTTAATCTATTCTCAGACCCTGGATTAAATACTTAATTATAAACACAGAGATAAACTCTTCTCGCTAAATTTTACTACGTATCTTATCTGGTCCTTACTAAAAATGCTTTATTACGGTAACTTACAGCCAAATACTAAACACTATTCAATTTTAAGATGTCGTTAAGTTTCGTGGTGTCACAGTCACTTTGGCTTAAAGTGATAGAGACATCACGAGACTTAACGGCATCTTAAAATTGAGCAGCATTTGAGTATTTGGGCATACGCCTTTATACAATTTTAAGAATTGGAGCTTCATTTTGAGCAAATAATCTTGCTTGTGCTAGGTAGCACCGCTCTTCCGTAGCGAAGTTACACAGTAGACTTGAAACCGCCAAATAAATGCAAATAAGAACTACAATTTAAATTTTAAAATAAGTAAGATACACAGATACAAGGTCCTTAAGAAGTATTCTTGTTTACCAATAAAGTATTAGACGAAGTAAGTAGATGCAAAATGGCGGCCCACAGCTTTGCGAAGAGCTTTCAGTTTTGGGAGGAATTATATTATAGACACTTACATCTATCTCCGATTAAGAATCAAAATGCCAATGCGTTGTCATTCTTGAGGACTAAGATGGAATGCCTCATTTCCAGTAAGGGTCTCCGGTTCTCTACACTCACCATACGAAACACAGCAGCGTTAAGCTGCTGTTTCATGCTGGTATTATGTGAGAGCGTGGTCCTTCTCTGGTCGCGCCGACCCATTCGTGTTATAACCATAATATAGCTGTTGCGTGACTCTACCGCGTATATTGTTGCACTTTCCTTGTCCTCAAAATACTATAATTTCTCAGACATGCAGAATTCCTCAGGAATGTTTTCCTTCACCGCAAGGCATTTGATAAACCAGTATTTAAAATAGTAATTATCAAATTCATTTGGGGCTTGAGATTTCATCTATACTAGTATATTACTAGATTAAAGAATATAAAAATGGATCCACCTTTTACCCTACTGCGAAGAGTATTGTGTTTATCAGTCTATGTATGTATGTATTTATGTTTGTTCCTTTGTGACGCTCCAGAGACCAAGCGCTTGGGCCGTTTTTGATGACTTCTTACGTCAATGGATTTTTCTTAATCTTGTTAGTGTCACTAAAGATTCAATATGGCGACAACCAGACGCCATATTGCTTAAAAGAAAAAAAAAGAAAATCAACAAACTATGTCAAGTGTGGTATCATTGATTCGGTCTTTGAAAATCATATTTAGATTTCTCTAGTCATTTTTCATTTTGAATGACCATTTGGGATGTATAAAGATTTAAAGTTGGTTAGCGACCATACTCGCTTAAATTTTCAAAACTTATGTTAAAGTTGTAATAAAGATCTTATATAATCGTATAATGGTTATTATTAGTAATTTTAACTTAGTCGAAGCATTATTAACCTTGCTTGTTGTTCTATTATATACAATACAAATTCAAATAAATCAAATCATACCAAACTCAACGTCTATATAATAAGTAATTCAATATCTAACATAACTTCGGTACCGACGGTTGTTGTGTAATATTTTAGTTGAAAACAAAAGCAGACTCGGATGTAAACACCGCAGCCCGGATAACGATTTGTAAATAAACTCTGAACTGATACAACATCTTATTCATTTTGCGAACGCTACAAGATTCAGTCATTAGATGGTATGCTTGCTTATTTAATAAGCAACATGATTCATTTTTTATTGGAGTACCAACTACCTGCCCCGGATTTGCCTCGGTTGGATCTATTAGTGTGGCATTACTTAATAATTAATATAATCAGGTAACTTTGCGGAAATCCATTATATTAAAGTTGGTGAAAATTACTTTGCGTACCGCTCGATTAAATAAAATGATGTGTCTTACCTAGTTTGAAGAAGTGGCTGACCGGTTAGTGAGTTAGCGGTCAGCCACCGCAGAGTCTACTTCACCTGAAGATGCCTCTTGTAGAGGCGAAACACGTGTCTATTGTCGTCAGTGGTGTGTCTTTCCTAGTGTAGTGGTGTTGGTAGTAGTGGTGCTGGGATTAGTGGTGACGGGGATAGTGCACGCAATTGAGGGAGGACGGGAGGTGCTTTTCAAACTAGGTAAGACACATCATTTTATTTTATCGAGCGGATGTACGCAAAGTAATTTTTACCAACTTTAATATGACGTTATTTCGTTTAAGATAATCTAAAATCATTACTTTTATCAATTATTAGTTTAAAAAATCGCGTGAAATTTAGCCTAGATCACTCCTGGTATTACTCTCTATCTGTTCGTGAAGTTTCATTACAATCGATTTAGCCATTCCGAAAGTTAGCCCAAACATAAAACAGACAGACCGACAGTCAAATAGAAAGACAAAAAGTTTAAAAATGGTTATTCATATCTAATTAGGATGCAAAAAACTCCCTTAGCTCAATATAAGGCAGTTATTTCGATATTACAGACACACATTTCAATTTTATCTACCGACTTCAAAAAGAAGGAAGTACTTTCGACTGTATGTCCTTTTTAAGTGTGTTACCTCATAACTTTCTTCTAGGTGAACCGATTTCGATGATTCTTTTTTTATTTGCAAGCTGGTGCTTTGCATGTGGTCCCATATAAATTAGATCAAGGTCTGACCAATAGTTTTTGAGTTATCCTTAATAATATATATTGAAGTCGGTTGTACAAAGTTTTTAGTTTTACCACTTGTTTTTAAGTATGTTGTAGCAAACAGATTATGTCTGATCTGAGGGTGAGTGATTGCTGTGGTTTATTGATTCATTGGCTTTAAACTATGCAGGGGCGGCGTAAGAAAATGCACTACTCTCTTCCATCCCGTGGATGTGAAAGACGATAGAGTGACACTGAACCAGGAGATGGGATGTGGGCAGCAGCATATTCCTAATAACAACTAAAAAAACTACGGTTGCCACCCCGCCTGCCAAGCGTGGAAACTATGGCAAATATTCTCCCTATAAAGCAATCTATGGAGGAAGGTCTATATTCCGCAGTGGACTTTTATGGGCTGTAATGATCACGATTGATACCGTGGTGGTAAAAGTAGTACAGCCATGCTGCAGCTATATTAATTGTATAGTTTGAGCACGAATGGGTCGGCTCGACCGAGGAACGACCACGCTCCAGCGTAAAATAGCAGATTAATGCTGCTGTGTTTTGTATGGTGAGTGTAGAGAACCAGAGACCCTTTTTACTAGAAAAGAGGCATTCCATCTTAGTCCTCTCGGCTGACAACGCATCTGAATTTTGATTCGCAAACGAGGATAGATGTAGATGTCTATGGGCCACAGCAACCACTTACCATCAGGTGGACTGTGTGCGACTCGGCGACGAAATGGTCAACTATATCGGACAGTAAAATATTTAAAATTATGGACAGTAACTTTATCGTGTAGTGCAAAAGCGCACTTAGATCTTTATTAAAACAACATTAGTTAAAAATAGCTAGTAAATCATGTTTTAACAAGTTACCGGTCGCGGTCAGTCCCGAGGGCAAATTAAACTGGAATTTAGCAGGGAGCGTTCAGACCGGAAATTACCGAAATAAGGGAGCATTTATCATATTTGTGTTTAATTTTCTGGTGTTATAATTAGCGTTTGAGTATAATATTGCTACACTGCTTGAATTTTTTCCATGATAGAGCGTGATTTGTTTTAGTAGTTTAGGTTAGTTTTACTTCCTAATTTGTTATTAGTTTAGTAGCGTTTGTCCCTACAGACGGGGAAAGCTCGAGGATTAGTTCATCTTTTCGAGATGACTGTACGAACAGTGTGCAGTATGTCTTATAAGATTAGTGAATGAAACATTCTAGTATTTAGAGACGGCCACTACTTACTGAAATATTTTTTAATTATTTAGTTTCTTCTCCTTTATTAAACCTTAAGATTTACAGTCACGATCATCAACATCATTACAGACCTTCCCAAGTCTACTGCTACACATAGCCACCTCGACTCCTGCATCTCTTATAGGACGTCACTCTATCTAGAGGTAAGAAGAAGCGGCAAGAAACTCACAAGTGGACTATTTTTCTTCTAACATTTACAATATAAGCTTAAAAATATATAATCCTCCAGTCCGAATTCCAGTCACGGTGGCCAGTCGTAACGGACACTAGCCATCTGCGCACGACAGAATTATAGAGCCCGAGTGTATGCGCAAGCTCAAGTGGACTCGCTAATCCTTCACTCTCATAGTCCGATGGGATGGACATCCGACCCGACCGGAGAGAGATCTGGCGCAGGACCAACGGCTGTACGTGCTTTTCAAGGCACCGGGGTGAAACACCACCAACTCTGACTCCAGGCTGCTATCGAGAATTTCGTGACAGAAATACCCAATAACTAATTTTGGCCCGACCCGGGATCCGAACCCGGGACCTCATGATCGGCAATCGTATTTACGACCACTAGACCAATGAGCAATATATAAATATGTAAAAAAAGTCTAAGGAAGCTCGGTAAACATAATCACGCATCTTATCTTTTAAAATATTTATCTATTTTATAATATCCTTTCTCAATAAAAATACTTTTTTACATAACTTTTGAATTTATACAAAGACAAGGTAATATTACATAAGTATTGTATATCGCCATATAAATTCGTGCTAGATCGAAATTTGATGACCAAGACTAAAGTATTTGATCACTGTATCGCTTCAGTCGGATTGATTTTTTTTGGATAAGATAATTTTGAACTCTTTCTTAACGTACTTGTACACACACTGTATGTACCCGGTAGAGACACGCTTTAATGTACTATGACCTAGAAAGGACCACGCTCGCTCAGAATACCAGTGTGGCATAGTAGCTTAATACTGCTGTTTTTCGTATGGTCAATGTAGAGAATCGGAGATGATTTTTTTATAATATCCGCTAAAAGTAAACTGTTCACAATTAAAATTTCACACGTATTGTATTATCGATAATTATTTTGGTATGTCGTTCCTAGTGTAGTGGTGTTGGGAGCAGGAGGTGCTCTCCAAATTACGTAATACAAATAAGTTTTGATGTTTACGGATCTTACGGGTCTCGTGATGTCACAGTCACTTTGACTTAAAGTGATAGAGACAGCACGAGACTTAACGGCATCTTAAAATTGAGCAGCATTTGAATATTTGGCCATTAACAATATTCAGTTTTAATCTATCAAACTGTAAATTGCTGAGTATTTGCGGCTTAAGAACATTCCATATCATGGCATTTGTAAAGGGCTACAAATGGAAATTGATAATATAACTAAGAATAATGAACGAACTATGGCGATATGAATGCTATTCTGCCTAGGTGTTCGTCTGTGTAGTTATCACACTTTTTCCTATTTCTGACGCCAAATAGCAGTTTCTGCACTGCTGTGTTCCAATCTGAAGGGTTAAGAGACCCAGGCCCAGGCTGTGAGGTATACTATCTCAGTCCTCAGATGTTTTAAGTTGGCTAATCTGTAGCCCTCTTTGTTTTAAGTTGGCTGAAAGTGTCCATGATCTACAGAAGCTACTTACCATCATGTGGAATGTAAGTTCGTTTGCCACTTAATTTTTATAAAAAAGAAATAAATATAAAAGCTTTATTATATTATAGGTTGTTTACCTCACTCAGTATTATTATATTTATAAATATAACTATTTTATAAATATAATATGTGTTTTGGAACGAAGTTCCTTATCGTACGGCACGAATTTGACGGATGGGGGCTAGGCGAGAAAAAGTGTAAGATTTTTCCGTCACGACCCCTTCTGACGTAGTGTAGACGGCCTTGGCGGCTATAATAAAGCGAGATGGAATAATAACCATCTCCCTCCCACTTTTTCTTATCTTTCCATGAAAGAAATATTATTTTAAATGACGCTTCATTTTAATAGACGCTAGTAATTCATTTATTTGTATTTGTTAATAAATAATATAATACGTTTATCAATAATAATATACTAAGAAAGGAACTTCATTTCAACCGAGTGTTCCACGACACTCACGCATGTTTTTTTTATGTTTAATATCTCTAAAAGTGTAACATTAAAATAACTAAATCTTATTTATCAGCGAGGCCACTCATAATAAAGGTCGCAGAAAGGTAAACTTTCAAACAAATTTAATTATAGCGAAACGTAGTTTGGGGTTACCTTTCTTGTTTTGAAAGTCGGAATAGGTAAATTTGTTACGAAATACTAAACAAACGGTGATGATGTAGTAGATATTAAATATAATTTTTATTATAATGATCATCATCATTACAGCCCATTTTATCAAGGTTTTGTATGTGGTAGAGCTGTGCTGCAGCTATATTATGGTTGTTGTATGTCAGATGGGTCAGCTCGACCTGGTAATGACCACGCTATCACAGAATACCAGAGTAAAACAACAGCTCAATGCTGCTGTGTTTATGGTGTGTGTAGAGAACAGGATATCCTTTTCACAGGATACGAGGCATTCCATCTTAGTCCTCAGGAGTGACAACGTATATTGATTCTTAATCGAGAATAAATGTAGACGTCTATGGGCCTCAGCATCCAATCACCATCATGTGGACGGTGTGCTCGATTGTCACCGTTATTCTATATAAAAAGGGACAGTCCATCAGCATTTTTTTAATAGGATAAAGGTGACAAACGAGCACACAGTCCACCTGATGGTAAGTGTTTGCTGCGGGCCATAGACATCTACATCTATCTTCAATAAAGAATCAAAATGCAGATGCGTTGTCACCCGTGAGGATTAAGATGGAATGCCTCTTTTCCAGTAAAAAGGGTCTTCGGTTCTCTACACTCACCATACGAAACACAGCTGCGTTAAGCTGCTATTTTACGCTGGTATTCTGTGAGAGAGTGGTCCTTCCCCGGTCGAGCCGACAAATTCGTGCTATAACTATACTACTAATATAGCTGCAGCATGGCTCTACCAATCGGCTTTTTGCATGTCTTACCAGGGTTGAACAGAAATACCTAATGTCGTACGATAGGTGGTATCATATATGTCAATAATATATACGCCGGTACGTTTAATGTGTCAAACATCTGGTAATGTGATTTACTATCTTCCTTCCAAAGTAAATCCTAATTTGATACTAGTAAGGAAGACAAAGGAGTACACAGTCCACCTGTTCGCAAGTGGATCCTGTTGCCTATAAGCTCCTATATGTATTCTCGATGTAGAATCGAAATACAATTGCGTCATCACCCCTGAGGACTAAGATGGAATGCTTCACCTGTAAATATGCTAACTCCTTTAGATTGGAGCACAGCAGTGTACGCACTGCTATTTGACGACAGAAATAGGTAAAAGGGTTCATATCCAGAACTACAAACAGAAAAAGGAGTTCTAACACAGAGAGTAAAGACATGTTAGTAAGATTTTTGAATTGGGTAGTGACAAGGGGGTACGACAATCAGACAAGCTAGTTTTTTTTTATAGAATAAGGGTGACAAACGAGCACACAGTCCACCTGATTGTAAGTGAATGCTGTGGCCCATAGACATCTACATTTATCCTCAATTAAGAATCAAAATGCAGATGCGTTGTCACCCTTGAGGACTAAAATGGAATGCCAATACAAAACACACGCAACATTAAGCTGCTATTTTACGCTGGTACTCAGTGAGAGCGTGGTCCTACCCCGGTCGAGCCGACCCATTCGTGCTGCAACCCGAATATAGCTGCAGCATGGCTCTACCTCGTAAAATAGTTAATTGCACCCTGGTTTTATCAGACTTCAACCGTTCGGCGGGGGACGTAGCCCGTAAGAGTGCGTGTGTGTGAGTGTCACACACATAGACATACACAACACTTACCGTTACCGTTCCATTACAGCGTATTAAAGTTCACTGCTGAACATAGGCCACCATCATAGGGGAGATATTTTCCATAGTTGCCACGCTTGGCAGCAGGTTAGCAACCGCCGTTTTTCAACCGACTTCAAAAAAAGGAGGAGGTTCTCAGTTCGATTTTATTTTTTTAATTGTGTTACCTCCTAACTTTTTTCTAGGTGAACCGATTTTGATGATTCTTTTTTTTTATTTGAAAGCTGGTGCTTTTAATATATTCCCGCTGGGTTTCTTGCTGGTTCTTCCAGGACAGAGGTTTTTTTTTTCGAACCAGTGGTAAAGTAAAAAATGACTTTCAATAAGAATTACACATGTAATCTATATTGAATAAAAAATTATTCTATTCTATTCTATTCTAGTCCCATATAAATTTGACCAACATCTGACCAGTGGTTTTTGAGTTATCCTTAATAATGCGTAATTGACGACGTTTAATTGACTTCGATTACATTGATGATGTTCTATATTTTATTTATATTGAAGTCGGTTGTACAAAATTTTTAATTTTACCGCTTGTTATTCTTAGTTCTTATTGGAAACACGCTGCTGTCCATATCCTGATTTGTTTCCCTCTGTCGCCCCTTACGGGATGATATAAGGTAGTGGATATTCTTACACCGCCACTACACGGTATTTTAGTAATGTAATAAATAAAATTAAATACAAAAATGAGAGCCGTGGTAGCTCAGATGGTTAGCGCTAGCTGTAAGTTTCACAGTACGCGAGCAACCCGGGTTCGACCCCCGCCGGCACCAATGAAATTGTTAATTGCAATTTTAAGTGCTGATTTACCACGTGCTCGGCGGTGAAGGAAAACATCGTGAGGAAACCTGCATGTCTGAAAAATCCAAAAAAAATATTTCGAAGACATGTGAAGTTCGCCAAAACGCATTGGGGCAGCGTGGCGGACATTTCCTTGCCCTAAAACCCTCTCAGAAATGAGAGGAGGCCTGTTCCCAGCAGTGGGACGTATATAGGCTGTAACTTTATTTTTTAACTTTAAATACAAAAATATCTGATCAACTTCTCCAATTAAATATCTCGGACAATGGTCGATTGCGTCCTACAAGGCGTTTTAATTAAATTTCCTTCCTTTCTCGCTTTCTTCTATCTCTTTTAATTTCGTATGCGACGCGGTTTCGGTAAGTTTCCTGCATGGATACATCTTCAGATACGTTTAGACAGTCGCACGTGCGTTGAATTCGATTAAGAGTGTTCATTATTGAAACAAAGGATAGCTCCCTTAACAAAAGTTTCATGAAATTGATTTTAGTATTTTCTCCTTAAGTTGTTAGAGAAAATTACGCAGAACAGTTATATTATACGTGGTTGAGCCATTTTGCAGTTATGTTATGGTTGTAGCACGAATGGGTCGGATCGACCGGGACAGGACCACACTCTCACAGAATACCAGCGTAAAATAGCAGCTTAAGTAGACCCGTTTTACCGACTCTACCTTAAAAATCAACCGTTATCACCTGTCAAAAAGTCCACTGCTAAACTAAAGCCTCCCCCATGGATTGTATTATAGTGGGTAATAAAGGTTACCCATTTTATTTTAACAGTTTCTCTATCCGCGAAACTTACATAATAGTTTAACAATCGATATGTTCATGTATGATTTATGGGACAGGGAAAAGGTTTATTAATCCTTGCATGAGTGTAGCCAGAGTGATCTTCTTGTAGAACTATTTATTTTATATTCAAAGACAAAAGCATTATATTTTATTTGCCAATTGGCTACTATAGATAGAGCACACGCATTCTAAATTATAGTTTGCAAAAACCATTTCAAATGCATAAGAATGCCAAACTTTTTGATACTGAATCTAAATGGAAGTTAAGGTGGAATTTAAGAAGAAACTTATCCTATTAAAAAGGTACCTGAGTGAGTACCTAGTTACCATAACTTGGATTGTTTTTGCATTTTCCATTCACGGTTCGAGTGTGATTGAAAAACTTTAAGAGACATCGCCGAAGCTTATCTGAGCGTGAAGGGATTAGCATGTGTGACCCGGTAAAGTATTATACGGGGTCAGACACGTAAGGGTCCGTTGGGACTTGGGAGGATGAGTTTATTCTGAAACAGTGATTTTGATTAATGTGTGATAATAAAACGAAGACCCGCACCTTTTATAATCTTATGCGATAATATTGGAAGTAGAAAACCTTATATGGATTAATGTACATTGAAAGAGCCATGTGGGTAACCCTTAGGATATCTCAATTTTATCTATTCTAACGTTTTATTTTTATTAATATAACTAGCGATACGCCCCGGTTCACCTGGGTAGGATATATTAATGTGGCGTTATGGAAAAAATGCTTTTCGGTTAAAATAAAGCCTAGATTACTCCTGGCATTGCTCTCTACCTTTTCGTGAAAACAATCGAAAGCCTTGGAAAGATCACCAAAAATACCTAAGGCATCTTGTGAACTCTCCCATGCATTAAAATATATAAAAAATAAAAAAATATATAGAGACCACCAAAACACTATCGTAATTTTGAAAATCAATTATATAGTTTCACTGAGAGGTTAACGACGGCAGCTATACTAGTAATAACTGTGTCACAGCTGCCTGTGTCTTCCACCCTGAGAACTAGTTGACAACATTAAAGCAAGAAAAGCAATTGTGTGTGTGTGTGTGTGTGTCTGTGTTGTGCGTAACTCCTCCCTTCCTTTTCAAACATATGACATTTCAAAGGTCTCCACCCCTTTCCTGTTGTCGACACATTCGAACTATTTCGTCTTTTGAAATATGAACAGCGAAAGAGTGGAATAATTTGCTAGTGTCTGTCTTTCCATCTGATAACAATGTGGGTGACTTTTTTTTATAGGATAAGGATGACAAGCGAGCACACAGTCCACCTGATGGTAAGTGGTTGCTGTGGCCCATAGACATCTAAATCTATCCTCGTTTGCGAATAAAATGCAGATGCGTTGTCAGCCGTGAGGACTAAGATGGAATGCCTCTTTTCCAGTAAAAAGGGTCTCCGGTTCTCTACACTCACCATACGAAACACAGCAGCATTAAGCTGCTATTTTACGCTGGTATTCTGTGAGAGCGTGGTCCTTCCCCGGTCGAGCCGACCCATTCGTGCTACAACTATAGTATTAATATAGCTGCAGCATGGCTCTACCACGTATAATAAAAACTGCATCTTTACAAAGCCTGCGTACGCCCCATTATGACATACGCAGGTGTGTTCTTTGCCCACGTCCTCCCCTATCAACTCCGGCAACTACAAGTTGTCCAAAACCAGTTCCTGCGACCTGTCCTTACGGCTGACAACGCATCTGCATTTTAATTCGCAAACGAAGATAGATGTAGATGTCTATGGGCTACAGCAACCACTTACCATCAGGTGGACTGTGTGCTCGTTTGTCACCCTAATTCTATAAAAGAAAAAAGTTTGTGTCTTAAGGACAGCTTACTGCGTTTATGAGTTAGGCTGAATAGACGAAATACTACAAATTTCGCCTTATTTTTAACCGCTTTAATGTGATGAGAGTAGTTTATCTTACTATCTAATGTTACCCCCAGGTATTTAACGTTTCTGTCCCAAGGAATTGGGACATTGTAAAGGGAGATTGTTGCTGTCTTGTGTCGTTTGAGTCTTAAGAGTGTCTTTTTATGATGAGCTTTCGTATTGAACATGATAGCCCTGCTTTTGTCGGGATTGAGTTCGATTCTCCATTTTCTGCACCAATCGCCTAGTCCGTTTGCTGCAGTTTGGAGTCAAATACAGACTGTAAATGGACTATTGTCCGATGTGAAGAGCGTTGTGTAATCTGCGTATAATGCAAGATGAGTATCTGGTGTCATTGGGATATCGCTCACCTAGAGTGAGTAGAGAGTCGGGGAGAGTACTGAGCCCTGGGGGACCCCCGCTCTGATGGGTCTGGAAGAGGAGAAAGTCCCCTCGACCCGAAAATGAAAGGACCTATTGGCTAGAATGTCTTGTATGACTTTGACGAATCTTGTAGGCACACCTATATGGATCAGTTTATAGACCAGTCCATTGTGCTTCAAAATAAACCCCTTTCAATGGACCTTTCTAAAGAGGTAGAAAAGGTAAGAAAACACCTTCAAAGAAAGTAAATGTTTTAAGTAAAAGCGATGTTTTTAAATATTATGACAGTAACACCAAAGTGAAATGTGGAGGTAGCCCATAGATCGTACGCACGTGGTAGAGCTTCGCAGTGATATTATGGTTGTAGCACAAATAGGTCTTGATCAAAACAACTTTTATTCGATATTTTTCAGTCAAAACTTCTTTCTATTAACCATTGAGTTATATGTACTACTTAGTAGAGAAGCCATTCCAAACAAAAAATGTGCACTACTCTGTTTTCGCGCATGCGCGGGCGATAGCAGAGTCGCGCATGCGCTGTTGATATTACAGTATATACACACTATGCGTAAGCATCATATTAGTCTGTGGCCACACTAAATGACACTAAAGGTGTACGGATTGCAGTACAATTCATTTGAACATAGTGAATGTTCGGAATGCCAAATCTAGTACGTAGTACATATATATCGATGCTATTAACAAATATTTTGTCAGTTAAAGCTACTTTTGATCAAAAACCTTTGCCAAAATTACTTTTGTTTGTGAAATACTTTTCAATATCATTTTTTTCAAACTGCGTAATAGCAACAGTAGGCGGTCGAATTTCACTGACAATACGAGGAATGGAGTACTCTAGTGCATTGACAATCAAGTAAAAATAATACAAAATATTTTGTACTGTGTTCATTTTATTCGAATTTTTCAAGTTAAACAAAAGTGTATGCTCCACGTGCGGTGAAGTTCTTAAAGGAAATCCATCCGCGGCTGGTCGTTGCTGCTGGTGATAAGAGGGCTGGCTCTTTTCTCGCTCAAAAGCTAAGTATAGCCATTCAGCGGGGAAACGCAGCCAGCGTTCTTGGCACGATACCGCGTGGAGTAGGACTGTTTGATAATTAAATTACTAGTTTTAGTTTTTTTTTTTTAATTATAGTTTATAATATTGTATATAATAAAATATTGTATATTAAAAAAAAAGTGAATACCTTTGCCAAATTAAATTAAATTAACTGTGTAGTGGCAGTGTAAGGATATCTACTACCCCATATCGTCCCGTGGGTGTCGTAAGAGGCGACAGAGGGAAACTGAATCAGGAGATGGATAGCAGCATCTTCCTGATAACATTCTTTTACGTGGTAGAGCCATGCTGCAGCTATATTAATAGTATAGTTGTAGCACGAATGGGTCGGCTCGACCGGGGAAGGACCACGCTCTCACAGAATACCAGCGTAAAATAGCAGCTTAATGCTGCTGTGTTTCGTATGGTGAGTGTAGAGAACCGGGGACCCTTTTTACTGGAAAAGAGGCATTCTATCTTAGTCCTCACAGCTGACAACGCATCTGCATTTAAATTCGCAAACGAAGATAGATGTAGATGTCTATGGGCCACAGCAACCACTTACCATCAGGTGAACTGTGTGCTCGTTTGTCACCCTAATTCTATAAAAAAAAAAAAACAACTCCAAATAATAAAAATTGCGGTTGCCAACCTGCCTGCCAAGCATTGAAACTTTGGTGAAATCCTCCCAATAAGTTAATCTTTGGGGGAGGCCTATGTTCTGCAGTGGACTTATATGGGCTGTTAAGAAAAAGATGTCATATAATATGTGATAGGAAAACCGTAGGTACTATTAATGCCCTAAATTTTTTTTTGCAATTTAAGTTTAGTGGTGTAGAAAAGCACGTCATAAAAAATTCTTACAGTGATATTACGTACATCTATACATATAAATTAAATGGAAGTGTCTGTTTGTAATATTGAAATAACTAGCTTAATAGAAGATTGTTATCTCACGACTATTGAATAAAATCTACTTTTACGGATTATATCGCGTTTAATTACTTTTTTTTTATTAATTCCCGACGTTTCGGGTGCTTTACAGCACCCATGGTCACGGGGGATTGAGGTGATTGACGTCCCGATGCTGAAGGTACTCCGGATTAACTCTGACATCGGGACGTCAATCACCTCAGTCCCCAGACCATGGGTGCAGTAAAGCACCCGAAACGTCGGGAATTAATAAAAATAATTAATTAAACGCGATATAATCCGCAAAAGTAGTTTTATTCAATGTGTAGTGTTCGCGTAAATATAAGAAATCATTATCTCACGACTAGCGAACCGCCCTGACTTCACCTGGATTGGATTTTTGGTAGATTTTATCAAGTTTATCATATAAAATATTATTTTTTATTTATTTTATTTTATAGAATATGGGTGACAAATAAGCACATAGTCCATCCGATGGTAAGCGGATGCTATGGTCCATAGACATCAAAATCTATCCTCGATTAAGAATCAAAATGCAGATGCGTTGTCGTCTCTGAGGACTAAGATGGAATGCCTTTTTTTTAGTAAAAATGGTCTCCGGTTCTCTACACTCACTATAAGAAACACAGCTGCATTTGTATTCTGTGAAAGCGTAGTTCTACCCCGGTTGTGCCGACCCATTCATGCTACAACAATGATGAAATCTACTAAAATACAAAAAGAAGAGCAGATAAATTTAGATTTGGTAAATGTGACAAAATTTGCCTTAAATACAAGCAGGCGCGTGCAATTTAAAATTAGACGATCTCTAGCTACATACGTAAATATATTTTCCGTAAGGTGTGAATAGTACCTTAGGTGCCCAGCCTTAAACCGTTTCGTTCAAGTAGCGGAGAGCGGAAATCAGAGTCAATGAAGTGAAAATTTGCGAGCATCTGTTACTCCTGGCTCCTGGGAGCGGACTTTCATGAAATATGTATGAGTGTGCTGAAAGTGCCTGAAAAATACGATTGTTTCGTTCCTCGCCCGCCGGAACACTCGGAAGAGATGTAATTTATTTCGAAAGGGAAGATCTTAATCCAGCGTCCGCAAAAAACAAAATAGTGTTGATTTTACGGAATAATCTATTTTATTTGCTGAGTTTAAGACAAGTGAGAAAAATAACCTTTTCAATTTACCATGACAGTTAACATATATAGGAGTGGGATTTTGCCGGGAACATGACCAGTATAGTGGTGTTGGGAGTACTGGTAGACCAGTGTAGTGGTGTTGGGAGTAGTGGTGACGGGGATAGTGCACGCAATTGAAGGAGGGCGTGAGGTGCTCTTCAAACTAGTTTTTGTACGTGGTAGAGCCAAGCTGCAGCTATATTTATGGTATAGTTGTAGCACGAATGGGTCGACTCGACCGGGGAAGGACCACGCGCTCACAGAATACCAGCGTAAAATAGGAGCTTAATGCTCCTGTGTTTCGTATGGTGAGTGTAGAGAACCGGAGACCCATTTTACTGGAAAAGAGGCATTCCATCTTAGTCCTCAAGGCTGACAACGCCTCTGCATTATGTTTCGCAAACGAGGATAGATGTAGATGTATATGGGCCTCAGCAACCACTTACCATCAGGTGGACTGGGTAAAAAAAAAGGACACATAATTTTATCCCCAGCAGCGAAAGGTATCCATGAGGAATTATCCACGATAAAAAAAGGTAACCGTAACGTTATAATTCGAAGGCGATGTGGCTTCGCGTTAGGCTGCAGCACGGCCGGGCCGCTGGTTTGAATCCCGTAGTGTTTATGTGGACAAAAAATTAAATGTGCCAAATCTAGATGTTTGTCCTTGTGAAATTTATGCATGTAAAACGCCTCCACTGAAATAAAATTATATATATTTATTTCTTCGAAGTAAAAAACGTTTCAACTATCAACAATCACATGAGCGACATAATCCTTTGTTATTGAATAGAAAAAAAAGTTTTCTTTATAAAATATACTTTTTCCAAATCTACTACTGCTTCGAAATTACGGTCCTCTGACCGGAGAACAAAGGCGAAAGAATCTTCGCAAGCATCCCTTTTCGTCAATTTTTTAAGTTTATATTACAATAACATTCCATATAATACCAGCGTAAAATAGCAGCTTAACACTGCTGTGTTTCGTATGGTGAGTGTAGAGAACCGGAGACCCTTTTTACTTGAAACGAGGCATTCCATCTTAGTCCTCACGGGTGACAACGCATCTGCATTTTGATTCTTTATTGAATATAGATGTAGATGTCTATGGGTCACAGCAATCACTTACCATCATGTGGACTGTATGCACGTTTGTCACCCTATCCTATAAAAAAATTAGGATAAAGACCCATCGGTGACTCAATAATGTTCTATAATAAACTAAACGAGCTCAATGGTTAAACAATAATAAAACCCGAATGCGTAAAAAAGTTTACTGAAAAGTCAACATTTTATACTCCACTTCCACAACTAAGATGAATCTAACGATACCCCATATGTTAAAATCTATCAAGCAGTTTAGGCTACAGAGCATGCAAAATAAATAGACATACATACACTCGAAAAACATTACCCTTCTTCTGAGTCTGTCGGGTAAAAAGAACGTTAAAGTTTGGAGCTTATCAGTGTATAGTGAACCCAAGCAGACCAGCCCCAACAAGTCTGTTCACAAGTATGACACATGTGAGGTCATCGCCCTTCTAGACCATGATTGAAGACAAGTGAACACGCCGCAAGCAGAGATTTCTAAGCCAGCATGACATACCCAAGTCGGTCACACACTGAGAACAATCTCTCTAATTACACAGAAGTAAGGGTTTACTGAATACACTTGTAATTTAATAAAACTATTTTTACGGATTTTCTTGCAGTCACGGGAGGACCATGGGTGCTGCAAGCACCTCAAACGTCGGGAATTAAAAATAAGTAAAATTAAACGCGATAAAATCGCGTAAATTTAAGCGTAAATAAATCGTTACACTTGTCAGTGAAACACACAATACAAATTTACAATTACAGCACAAATAGGTCAGCTTTACCGGGGAGACCACACTTTCACAGAATACCAGCGTGAAATAGAAGTACAGGTAACGAATCATGTCATTTTAGTCCTCATGGGTAAAACAACGCATCTCTATTTTGATTACGACTAATAACAGTTGAGAGTCTATGGTGTCTATGGGCCACAGCGTCAACTTACCATCAGGTGGACTGTGTGTTTGTTTGTCAACGTTATTGTATGAAAAATATAGGTATATTGCTCCATTTATAAACAAAAAGTCTCAACATAGCGTTATCGTACAAACAGAGTAACGATAATAGATAGCTTTGTAGGTAATTAATAGCACAGATATAACCAAGAACGATCGTCTTAATTGTTATAAATGAGGCTCTAAATCCAGGGATATGTTGTTGAGGTGTTCGGCTGCCGAAATGTGTCGGTACGGAATTTATGAGGTTAATATCACCTATCTAGTGGTCTTAAAAACGATTGCTGAACATGAGGTACCGGGGTCGAATCCCGGTCGGGCCAAAATCAGTTATTGTGTTTTTCTGTCAAGAAATTCTCAGTAGCAGCCCGGGGTCAGGATTTGGCGGTGTTTCACCCCCGTGCCTCGGAAAGCACGTAAAGTCGTTGGATCTCCTGATCTCTCTCCGGTCATGTCGTACCGTCCCATCGGACTATGATGCTTGCGCTTATACTTGGGCACTATTATCCTGTCCTGGCTAGTTTCCATTGAGACTGGCCGCCATGACCAAAATTCGGTCTGGAGGACATTATTACTATTTGATAAGTATCATTATTTTTAACAGTCCGTCCGAGTAGGTACCACTCTATTACCTCTTCCTGTCGCTATCGTGTCGTGTTCTGGTATAAAGGGTTTATTTATACCAGTCTATCATTATTATATTTGCCATAGTTGCCATGTTCGGCGGTCGGCAACCGCAGTTCTTTATTGTCTTTTTTCTCCTCCTCTTTAAAAAACGTTACCTCCACACTAGGATATTCTCCTGTATCGTGGGGGCTGTTTACACATAAATTTCACAAGGACAAACATCCAGACCCGGAACAATTATTCGTAGGCCATACAAATACTTGTTCCGTGCGAGATTCGAACCCACGGCCCTCAGCGCCGCAACTCATTGCTAAGCCACTACGCCACGGAGCAGTCTAGTTGTTATTAGAAAGAAGCCGCTAATCCCTGTCATGTTCTTGTATTTAGGGTATATTATACCAGACTATCATTATATAATTTTATATTTGCCATAGTTGCCACGTTCGGCGGTTGGCAACCGCAGTTCTTTATTGTATAGTTTTTATTAAAAAAAGCCGCTGCCCATCTCCTGGTTTGTTTTCCTCTGTCATCCTTTACGACATCCATGGGACTGTATGGGGTAGTGTATATGGATATTCTTAAACACGTACACGGTACGCGGTGTATTTAAGTTTAGAAAGTTTTTTTTCGAACCAGTGGTAAAGTAAAAAATGACTTTCAATAAGAATTACACATGTAATCTATATTGAATAAAAAATTATTCTATTCTATTCTACTTTTAGTCCAACCGATTTTAGGCAGATGGTTTAGTTCTGAGACAGATACATATATTCTTGATTTGGAATGAAAATGAAGAAACTTTGTCCTAGAACTAGAATGGAATGCCTCATCCAGTGAAAAGGGTATCTAAAAGTAAAAAGTCCAGCTTTAAATTAATAATTACTGCACAAGAAATCCATAAAATAATATTTTCTTTACTAATAATATTTTCAAATTGTCCGAGGTACATCATACAGCTGAAATGTAAATATACAAGAGAGTAGTCGTTAGATAGATTTCTAAAACTCTGCTCATAGATGTCAGGGTCTATGTACTCTGAGCTGGAAACTCAAGTCAATAAGTCAGTTGTAGATAAACATGTCGATGTCATGTCTAGTCGGGATTATGCACATGACATGTACGAGTTGACAGACAAATATGTAGCCGTAGTTCGGTTTAGTTGTCGTGTAATGTATCTACGTCTCATGTAGATAGTCCCTTTGAATAGAAATTGCATGCAGAGTCAGACATACTATCGATTGAATTAATGAAATGAATGAACGAAAGAAGAAGTTTTTATTTTTCAACACAAGAAATTAAAATTTCGCTTACTCAACGTCAACATTTAAAAAATAATCAGCTAGCATTTCTATTTCAAAGAAAATCAAAAGCTTGGTTACTGGATACTTTGAAGTTTAATTATAGTTACTTTTAAATAAAAAAATAGTTAAAATGATGACTTACAATAGGTATGCGTAATTATTAATAAGTTTATAAATAATGAAGTATGTACTCGTAAATAACACTACTATTTTAAGTTTAAAGTTAACGTTTCTATTTTAAATTTAAATCCAAGATTAGGATATTAATAACAGAATGGATATACGATGTAAGTGGGTGATATATTCGCCAACAACCTGCCCTGTAGTTTTGCGAAAGGAAACCGACTGTTTTTTTATGTAATAAAAAATATAAAAAACGAAGTTCCTCTGTCCGGAGAAGAAACGGTCGGAAACGTCAAAAAAATGAAAGCATGTTCTATTTAATGTATCTAATAAATGTTTTTTTTTGGTGAAAAACGAGCACACAGACCACCAGATGGTAAGTGGATGCTGTGACCCATAGACATCTAGATCTATGTTAATTAAGCAAAATACAGATGCGTTGTCACCCCTGAGTACTAAGATGGAATGTCTCGTTTCCAGTAACAATGGTCTCCGGTTCTCTACATTCACCATACGATTTACGCTGGTATTCTGTGAGAGCGTGGTCCTTCCCCGGTCGAGCCGACCCATTCGTGCTACAACTGTAATATAGCTACAGCGTGGCTCTACTACGACTAAAACGTATGTGTATAGGTTATATGTTGTAAACTCGAGCAGACCAGTCCCCACAAGCAGCACCTGTTCACAAGTATGACGCATGTGGCAGCCATCGCCCCCATCGACCATTGTAAAGGGTAGTGGACGAACTGTCACACGACGCCATCGCAAGCAAACACCATTAAGCGAGTTTGACGTACCCAAGTCTACCATACACTACTACTTGTGTACGTGGTAGAACCACGCTGCCTAGACCAGCGCAAAATTGAAGCTCAATACTGCTGTTTCGTATGGTGAATATAGAGAACCGAAGACACTGAACCCTCGAAGAATTTACTGGAAATGAGGTATTCCATGTTAGTCCTCAGGGGTGACAACGCATTGACATATTGATTCTAAATCGAGTATAGTATGTAATGATGATGACGAATGATGATTTGCTTCTTGTAATTTTAACAGTGAAGTTAGATAGGTATTAAAATATACGTATGAAAATGAACTTTACACAATCACGCAACTTGCAGAAATGTTGTGAAAGCGTTCATCAAAGGTCAAAGGAAACAAGTTCCGTTGATGCTTGTGTGCGGGGAAACTTTGAACATCGCTGACTAGCGGACAAACATAACTCATATGCATAATAGTGTGCCCGCAAGTTGCACCGTGTGTAATGTTTACCGATGTAAGTTTGAACGTGGACCGCAGGCTTTGTCGCTGGCTTTCCCTTGTAATAGAAATATGTGAGAGTGGCTTAAAATATGCGCGAAAGCGGATATATTAACAAAAAAAACAAATCTACATTTAAAATTCGAATTCAAATTCATATATTCGTTTGCGATATATGGGTTACAATAAATCTTAATAATTAAAAAATAAAATACACACAATATTCAACCTTTAGGTGTGCAAACTAATTTTGCTAAATAATTTTAGAACTAACTGCTAACTGCTGCTTTTGTTACAATATAGTAAGTAAAGTAAGAAAAGTAAATGTACTTTTCTGAAACTAGACCTCCCCATAGATTGACCTTACACACCGTATTTGTCATAGTACGTTTTACAGGCGGGTTGGCAATCCCAGCTTTTTAGGGTTCCATACCCGACTAGAGATGTGTATTACGATGGTACGGAACCCTTCATGCACTAGTTCGACTCGCACTTAAGGATTTTGTAGGATTTAAAACAATTGTATTTTCTCCTTTTCCGTGGACACAGTTGATATGTATAAATTGTAAAAGTATAAATATCCAAACCCGATGCAATTATTTCTAGGTAATAAAAATATTTGTTTCGAACGAGATTCAAAACCGCGGCCCTCAGCGCCGTACTTCAATGCTAGACCACTGCGCCACGGAGACGTATTTTTTTTTAATTATTATTAAGTTATTTTTAAGAAGATGCTGTTACCCATCTCATTTAATTTATTTCTGAAGCCCCTCTTCAAATTACACGGCAAAATGTAGTGAGTGCGGTGGGAATGTAAATCTTTTTCACGAAATGGTTCATTTAGCGCATGATTACATAGGTCTATTTTCAGTAGTGAGATTTGATTGTTGGCTCGATACAGTATTCAAACTCAGGACCACAAGACTAGCAGTAGCGTTTATGACCACCAGACCCACGAGGCAGTCAAAGGCTGATAAAGGTATACCCGCTCTAATCTTTTTACTTGCACTAGTTACACTGCTGCAACTTATACTTCAGCGAAGCTCAAAGTTTGCTTAACTGCGTCTCGCTTATTATTAGACATCCGTCGGTGTGTGACGAGTTCCCAGTAACCTTGTTAGTGCTGGGTTTGTTGAAGAAGTTGTTTGGGTTAGACAAAGTCTTGTAATTGAGTTATTAAAGCGAACTACTATATCTGCACTTATCCATCGTGATACATACTCGTACTATTGGTACAACACCTGAAATTACTTATACGTTAAGAAGACTGTATACAACATGTCCCGTTAAGTGCGTTATTACAATCAGTATGCAGACGTATAGAAATAACTTTACTTCATAAAACACGCCACAAAAAATATATATAAATTTAAAAAAAATATTTGCTAATTGTATGTGATGAAATCACTAAATCAATATCAGTGTAATGTTATAAAAATAAAGCACGTCCTGTCTGTGACTTTGACAGTGTTTTGAAAATTTAAGAAATTCAAAGAAACACCTCAAAAAGTTATTTCCATCATCATCATCATCATCATTACAGCCCTACACAAGTCCACTGCTGAACATAGGCCCCCCAAGGAATGCTACAAAGCACGGTCCCGAGCCACTTGCATCCATCAACTTCCTGCATATCTTATCAGGTCGTCACTAAATTTCTACACACTTGATTAACTGTTTGTTCGTTGAAGCCCTCTCATCCGTACGTTTTAAGTCTTCGTTAGAATTCTAACGGTTAGCTTGTTATAGTAACAGTTTTTACCTGTATTTCTTATCTAATTTTACGGGTCGTACGAAAAACGTAATGTTCCTTGATTATAGTAACTAGGCACTTGTAACCTTTTTTTATAGAATAAGGGTAACAAACGAGCACACAGTCCACCTGATGATAAGTGGATGCTGTGGCCCATAGACATCTATATCTATCCTCCAATATGAGTCGAAATGCAGATGCGTTGTCACCCTTAGGACTTAGATGGAATTCCTCGTTTCCGTTAAAAAGGGGCAACCCTTATATATTATTAATAAAAATTGTACACATTACGAATAATAAAATAAAATGAAAAGAATAAGTATTTTAACAAAGTATAAATAAAATTTAACATATTTCAAATTCTTAGTAGAAAAACATATTATAAAAATTAATCAATTGTATAAAATATTTTTTGCTAAAAAACTAACTGTTTTACAAAAACAATTTTTTCCTCCTTAATTTTGAGTGGTACTTTATCATATAATTTTATAGTCATACAGTGTGAACAGCAATTGTAAACGTAAGATAATTTTATTCCAGAGGGTGGTAAGTGAAGCCTGTAACATCTTTATAATGTAACAAAGGCACTTAGTATCGGAAGCAATCAAGCCAACCAAAGTTTTGTTCAATACCTTACATTGGAAAGTACGCGGAGCACAATTGATTTTCCTCTTTTTTGTATCTTCATTAAGAGGACCGTGACAAAGGTTTTAATGAAGTAGACTTTCTTTCCAATTTAATGTTAGCACGTTCCTCTCCGAATTACTTCTTTTCTTCGTTTGTTTTGCTTATTCCTTATCTCATAATATGTCCCTATATGTTTGTTTTTTGAAGCTTTTTCCCTTGCAGTAGCTGCGTAGGTAAAAGAATCCACTGCCTTATATGATTTCGTGAGGTGACAGAGGCAAACTGAAATAAGAGATGGGCAGCGGAATGTTCCTCATAAAAACTCAGTAATAATAAAAAACTACGAAAACCATGCCGCCTGCTAAGCATGGCAATATAATAAGCTTTAAAATCCAGGATGTTATTTACAATGCTTGATGCTTGTATAATATTATGTGCAATTTAAGCTGAATGCACATTTATCCGCGCCGTACGCGCCGAATTTTAGAATTCGTTGTATGAAATCATATGAAACCTCGCACATTACACCCGCACCGTACGCGCCGACTTTTATAAAATGCGGTAGGTATCCGAATATTGAAGGACGCATGATGATGACGTCATATAACGCGGCGCGTTCGGCGCGTGCTGATACTCAGTGTTGTCTAATGTTGCCAACTTAGTGGATTTTCCACTATAACTGGTGGTTTCGACTTACGTGATAGTTTTTGTATTTTTAAAACTTTTAATTAATTCGTAATTAATTATACATAATTTGAATTTTTTTGCATCGATTATCAATATGAATACTTAGTGATAAATTATTTATATACTGAACTAAAAAAAATTGTTAAATTTAATTCAGAAACCTTACTTACCTCAAACATAAAACAAGTCTTTTCTCTGGTTTAATTGGCCTTCTAAATCTTGAGTTTTCCATAGAAAGATATGGTTTTAGTATATGTAGTAATTCTTGAAATTTCTTTTATGTTAAATGCAAATATCTAAAAAATCATTCATCATCATCTAGTATGTCTTTAAATAAAGTATATCCCCTTCATATTCTCCATACAATAGCCTTTTCAATTAATATTATGAATCCAGAATCTTCTTTTTCTTCGCATTTTATTTTCTTCTTCCTCTGCCAATAAGAAGGCTATTTATTACTATATTTCTCTCCATAGTGATTTCGAGCAATCAATTTCACTGTACCGTTTCTCACCAGTGGTTGGAAAAAACTACAAAAGTTGTTGGTAATACAAAAGATTTGCGTACGGCGCGTACGATGCGTACTGTCACTGTTACAGCCTATATACGTCCCACTGCTGGGCACAGGCCTCCTCTCATTTCTGAGAGGGTTTTAGGGCAAGGAAATGTCCGCCGCGCTGCCCCAATGCGTGTTGGCGAACTTCACATGTCTTCGAAATATTTTTTTTTGATTTCTCCGACATGCAGGTTTCCTCACGATGTTTTCCTTCACCGCCGAGCACGTGGTAAATCAGCACTTAAAATTGCAATTAACAATTTCATTGGTGCCGGCGTGGATCGAACCCGGGTTGCTTGCGTACTGTGTAACTTACAGCGAGCGCTAACCATCTGAGCTACCAAGGCTCACGATGCGTACGGTGCGGACAAATGTGCGTTCAGCTTTATGTAAACGTGTAGAGCCACGCTGCAGCTATATAATGGTTGTAGCACGATTCGGTCGGATCGACTGGGGTAGGACCACGCTCTCACAGAATACCAGCGTAAACTAGCAGCTTAATGCTACTGTATTTCGTATGGTGAGTTTAAAGAGAATTTATTAGATAGAGGATATCTTCTCAGGAGAAAGGACAGATGTTCTTTCCGAATCAGTAGTAAAGTTAAAAAATTAGTTTCATCAATAATTAGTCGGCTCGACCGGAGAAGGACCACGCTCTCACAGAATACCAGCGTAAAATAGCAGCTTAACGCTGCTGTGTTTCGTATGGTGAGTGTAGAGAACCGGAGACCCTGTTTACTAGAAACGAGGCATTCCATCTTAGTCCTCAGGGGTGAGAACGCATTTGCATTTTGATTCTTAATTGAGGATAAATGTAGATGTCTATGGGCCACAGTATCCACTTACCATCAGGTGGACTGTGTGCTCGTTTGTCACCCTATGTTATAAAAAAAATATTGTACGGGTAACGTTTTCTTTAAAATGGAAGAAAAAAAAGGGGCTTGAACATAAAAAGAACTCGAAAGTTAAAGCAGAATTTCTCACAATACGTCAACCTTCATTATCACCTTTATCAAGTTTATTTAATGAAGATACAAGAAGGAGGAAAACCGATTGTATACATTTTCTTCTTTAGGTCCATTCATACAAATTAAATATATTTGGTTCGGCAATATTTATTTTGGTTTTTATTTTATTTTTTAGATCATCTTTATTATCATGATCATTAGAGTCGTTCATGAGTCCACTCTTGAACTCTCGAACAACAAGCTTAGTATAGGACAGCCATACTGAAGGATATGGATCCTTCCATATCCTTCTATGTCCTGGTATGACCTGGTATGCAAGAAGTTGATGGATGGAGGTGCATCAGAAGCGTGCATTACTTAGGGAGGCAAATGTTCTGCAGTGGACTTGTGAAGGGCTGTAATGATCATGATGATGAAATAGGTTTTAAAACTAAAATGCAAAAAAAAAATTCCTGTATGTAATATTTTCAAATACGATAAGGACTCAAATTAATCGAATTAAATTTCGCTTCATTCACTTTCTTACATGAATTTCGAATCAAATGTTCAATCAATCATTCCGTTTCCACTTAATTGAACAGTTCGACAAGAATTTTGAAGTGTAACGCTCAAGTTTTCACTATAACTAGACAACAAAGTTTGAGCACCGCTGCTTTAGCCCGAAGTACAAATGCTAGTTCACACAGAAAATGTTTTGGACGTGTTTCGGAAATTAATTAAATTATTTACATTCATTGTACTGAAGAAGAAGTGTGTGAAAGATGAAGAGTGTAAGAAGAACAAGATAATTCATGATAATTATTATATTGTTATTCTAGCGGGATTAGCCAAGAACATTTTCTACGATGTATGGGAATGACATATCTGAACGTTAAAGCTCTTAATTCACGTCACTTAGTGATGATTTAGTTAATTTTTATAGTTTTTATGGCGTTAAAGTCTACAACCGTTCTTGTCTATTTCAAATGTCATCTTGGCTAACTCCACTGCCCCACCCCCCTTCCCGAACGGGTTCCCGCCTTGTGGTGGCGTGAGGCTTAGTAGCCGTGGATAGTTTACTACGAACTAAGAGGAAACCACATGACTGGCCCGTGGTGAATGGCCGCCCCGAGACTACTTGAGTGGGCTTGGTGAGCCCACTTTGAATTTGTGTTTGTGGACTGCGGCGAGAGGGGTGTCATTTCCCCTCGCTTCCCTTTAGGTGGAGTCGTGGAGGAAGAGGAGTGACGGTATTGTGAGGTTTCTCTCTCCCTAACCTCCGCAGCCGAATCTTGATTGGCGGCGGAGCTATAGAGCAGATCCGCTGATGGGGTCAGTAATGCTAGTGCTTGTGAGTTCTCGTTTATCCTGGCCCCAAGGCCTTCGCGAATCGTCCAAGGGGGCGTCCGTTAGGTTACTATCCTTTTACTTTTCTGCTGCTAAACAACTACGTGATAACTGCTGTGTTCCAGTCTGTATGTCTATCCAAAGGAATGTAGAACGCTATCTAGATAATAAAATAAATAGTCATAAAATTTGTAAACATATCCACCTGATGGTAAGCGAATTCTGTGGTCAATAGATACCTACATCTATCTTTGATTAAGAATCAAAGTGCAGTAGCCCTGAAGACTACAATGACACACTGTCATTCTCAGAGCGCTTGGTTCTTACCCGACCCATTCATGCTGCAGGTACAAGACCATCGTTGTGCGATTATTTTGATTAGTGGTTACAATACATAAATACAGTAATCAAGCTTATGTCAACTCAAATGTAGGGGTCCTAGTATTTATAAAGTAAAATATCTAACTTTACTTTATAAATACTATTTTCTAATGTTATCAAAAACAAAATAAAAGTATTTTTTAAACACAAATAATCCATTTCGACGGACTCAGTGGAGTGAGTGTCGCTGTGCAATGGAACGATAGCGGGCCACTGAAACTTGTGCCTTCTTGCGACGGGATGGTATTATTCAAAAGAGCACCAGTACTGAATTGGGAATAAAATTAGGTTATTTTAATACTGGACTTTGCTTATTTATTTTTATTATAAAACCAACCGGTTTCACCTGGATATCAAATAAAAAGAATGAAAATGAAGTTTCACATAGTGACAACGATAGAAATTTATAAAAACACTTTATTTTCTAGTTTTTATTTAGCATCAAAATGGAACATGCTTCAGTTACTGACGCATCTATTTCTTTTCATTCATCAAGAGTTTGTGTGGCCTAAAAATAATTTTTCCTGGTCTGGATTTATCCACGTGCAATTAAAACCCCGATGGGTATGTATATAATGTATTTTCTTAGTAAAAACATTCTAAAGTTAAAGAAATTAACATTTTGTAGGCGGTGGCTTGTGGTCCTTCTGCGTAGTTACCACCCTCCAACGTAAATTATAGGTATATGAACTTGAATGTTATAAAATAGAAAAAACTATTTTATTTTAACATTTTACAAGATAGTTAACATACGTATTCACTTTAATATACGAATTATCCTATATTTGTGCGGAAATGATTAAAAATAAGGCACCTTGATTTAAAGAAGAGGTTGCGAACGAGCTCATCTGATAGTAAGGGATTACCGCCGCCTAAAAACAGCCGCAGCAACATATACAAATTGCAAATGCATTATCGGCTTTTTAAAAAGGAGTAAAAAATTAAAAGTCGTATCAGCACACCAGTACTTCACAATGTTTGAGACTTGCAGAAAATGCCGGCCAGAATTAAGTCTACTATTTGTTAAATTTTGCATTACAATCATTACTGCCCATGAAAAATCTACTGCTCATCATAGGCCTCCCACATAGAATGTCTCATGGGGGAGGGGGATACTTGCCTTAGTTGCCGCGCTTGCAGCTTAATATTGCTGCAGCTGACAAACGCAGCTTAATATTGTTTTGATATGGTATCAAGAATTTTAGTTTCTGTTACTTATTGCATTAAGCCATCCAGTTTTCCCGTCTTGAATAAAAAGCCGTCCGTTAGCGGACCTTCATGAAGTTCCATTTACTCTGTAAGTGGTAAGTTTAGCGATCAATTGGCGGAAAAATAGCCTTTAACATCAACTATATTTTAACTGTATTAATTAATTCAGAGACTGCATCAAGTGGCCCCTTTATAAATTTCCTTTTTAAAAACTTTTGTTCAGTTTCAAATTACTGCTTTGTTAATTTCGGTTGGCACTCAAGTCTTCTGTTTACTGAAAATTCATTAAACGTAATACGCAACACCAAAAAAATTCAGATAGTAACATTTGATTTATCGACACTGCCATCAGCATTATCGCTCATCACAAGTTCGCTGTTGAACTAAGGCGACCCCTGTAGATTGCTGCAAAGCACGGACTTGATCTACCAGTATCCCTTTATTCCTCGCATACTTCCTTTAGTTGTCACTCGATACGTTTTACATGACAGCCACACTGCAGCTATATTATAGTTGTAGCAGAAATGGACCGGGGAAGGACCACGCTCTCACAGAATACCAGCGTAAAATAGCAGCTTAA
This sequence comes from Parnassius orleans, assembly GCA_029286625.1. NCBI lineage: Eukaryota > Metazoa > Arthropoda > Insecta > Lepidoptera > Papilionidae > Parnassius > Parnassius orleans. Next base: position 422,104 of record JAGSMP010000225.1, read on the forward strand.
TGCTGCTGCTGTGTTTTGTATGGTGAGTGTAGAGAACCGGAGACCCTTTTTACTGGAAATGAGGCATTCCATCTCAGTCCTCAGGGGTGACAACGTATCTGCATTTTGATAATTAATTGAGGATAAATGTAGATGTCTATAGGCCACAGCATCCACTTACTATTAGGTGGACTGTGCGCTCGCTTTTCACCCTTATTCTATAAACAATAATTTAAAATTAAACATTTTGTACAACCGACTTCAATATAAGTTATTAGTTATAATTCAAAACTATTGGTCAGACCTTGATCAAATTTATATGGGGCCACATGAAAAGCACCAGATTTGAAATAAAAAAGAATCATCGAAATCGGTTCACCTAGAAAAAATTTATGAGGTAACAAACATAAAAAAAAGATCATATCTGTCGAATTGAGTACATCCTCTTTTTTGAAGTCAGTAGAAAAAAGATGCCGCCTTACGTTTCACTTGTCTTTTCCGTTTTTTTCATCAACCCGTGCAAGTCCATTCCTGGACATGTACCTCTCTTAATATAGTGAGGAATTGCCGTATATAACGCTTATTGGAAGGTATAGCGATTCTAATTCCACAAGATAGGCACTTTTGACGCTGCTTCTGTCCACCATAGTCTATGTATTTTATGTGTAACGTAAACGCAATGGTAAATCCGCCATTTGTGATTTGCCATACGTGCTACGCTTTGCGGCAGGCGGATTGCCGATCGGTGTACCAGATTTCAGACACCTTTAACTTTACTCCCCCATTCTGGTCTGTGTCATTCTCTGTCATTACGAGGTAGTATATCGCTATTTATAGGAGGTCTTTCGTGTCTTTCCCATAGTCCCATAGTTTCTTGTATTACGACACCCATAGCGCGAAATATGTTATGGCTTTTCTTATGGATTCATAAAATTTGAAGTTCTAGCAATGTGTCGATAATGGAAATCTACAAACAGCTGAATTCTGAATTTATTTTTATTCATGTCAACAGGCCACGTTCGTTAGTGAAGTTGTCTTACAAACTTTTAATGTTTTCCCTAGCGTTTCGCTGAACTAGCTGAATCAAAGTTTACTCATCCACACAAGATGTGGAGCGAATGTTCAATAGTTCCGTTTCCACTCAATTGAACAGTTCAACAAGAAATTTGAACTATTACCCCCCAACTATAATTGTCATTCAGCGTCAAAGTTTAAGCTTCATTGTTGTAAGTCGGAGTTTGCTTTTGTTTTATTTAAAAAAAAACCTGCAATGGGATTTTCCTGAATAATCGTTTTTATATAAAAAATGGTAAAGTAATTTAATTTTGGTTCATATTTTTATATGATAAAGGTGCCAAACGAGCACACAGTCCATCTGATGGAAAGAGGATGCTGTGGCCCATAGACATCTAACATTTATCCTCGATTAAGAATCAAAATGCTGATGCGTTGTCACCCCTGAGGACCCCAGCAACAATGAAATTACTTTGTCATCTGCGGTAAAGGAAAACATCGCGAGGAAACCTGCAAGTCTAAGGACGATAATATTTTTATTTTTATTTTATTTAATTGGATTTTCAACAACGATTGGTACACCAATAAAAATCTCAATTGCCACAGCTTAGTATCTCGTAGGACATAAATTTATAGTTTTCTTTTAAATTTAGTGGCTCTCATTTAATGTACGTAAGTGATTTTGAGGACACGTGAAGGCAACACACACTGGTTCTGCGCATCGGACGAATTGCTCTATAACTCTCTCAGAATTGAGAGGAGGTCTGGGCACAGTAGTGGGAAGTACATAGGCTGAAACTCCTTAACTTTTATAGGAGATGTCCACATTCAGCAGAGAAATGTTTACGGGCTGATAAAAAGAAAAGAAAAACAGCTAAATAATGTCTCTGCTGATAATGCATCCTATTCTTTATTTTAACATTTTTTCTATACAGCTAGAGAGACGATCGAACTCAAAGTCCACCTGTTGGCAAGTCGCTATAACAGCAACATAGGTATATAATATATACATACACTCGCAACCATCTTTAACCAAAGAAGGCTATAGAAGCATTGTCACCACTGTGGATTAAGTTGGAATGCCACGGCCTGTAAAACTGGTTTTCTTTACCAATCAAACCTAAATACAGCAGTGCTTGGTGGCAGAATGGTAAGAGGTATTGAACCATACGGACTTAAATGTGGAAAAGGAGACTTAGTAGTGGCACTTCTGGACTTGTCCTGGATATAAAATTGTCCCGTTGTAGAGGTAAATTGCCTTAACCGTTACTTCTGGCAGATAGACTAACGATCGCAGTAATAGAAGTCTCATTCTTTTGACGCCACTAACAACAAGCTTTTGTTATGCTCGATGGTTAACCATCATCTATCTCGATTTTTGTATGGAATAAAGGTGACAAACGAGTTCACAATCCAACTAATGGTAAGTGGATGCTGTGGCCCATAGATATCTACATTTATTCTCATTTAAGAATCAAAATGCAGATGCGGTGTCATCCCTGAAGACTGAGATAGAATGCTTCGTTTCCAGTAAAAATGGTCTCCAGTTCTCTACAATCAACATACGAAACACAGCAGCATTAAGCTGCTATTTTACGCTGGTATTCTGTGACAGCGAGGTCCTACCCCGGTCGAGCCAACCCATTTGTGCTAAAACCATAATATACTCATAGCTGCAGCATGGCTCTACCGCGTAAAAAATGGCAAAATATTTAATGAGATTCAAATTTTAGAACCTATTTCATGCAATGTGCCAACTGAGTCAGGAAGCGTCCGCGGTAAGTCCGTGATTCAATTAAGAACTCTAATTAAGTTAAAGTCAATGCGGCACCCTGATTTCCCTTGCTGCAGTTCTGTTCAGTTTAAGTCTGGAAATTACTCGATAGTCGTTATTGTGTGTAACTTCGTAATTGTGTTATGGTATTACTTAAACAATATTCATTTATATTATATAGTGTGCTAAATCAAACATACAGCCAAATCTTTAAAATTATGAAATAAAATTAAGACTGCCTCTAATAAAATTAAAATTACTCGGAGTATAATCAATAGTGAGACTGACAAGATGAAATGCCACAACTGAAACTTTCAATTGAATTTTAACAATATTTTAACAATAACAGATCATAATGTTGCAACGGTTCTTGAGCAATATTTTACCGACATTCCGATCTTGACTACAAAGATTCATAACTCAAACAAAATGTAAATGTCTGTGCAGAAAATTTGCATTTCATAAAATATTATCAAGAGATATTGTGAAATATTTCAAAACTATTAATGTTAAGAAAACCGCAGATCTGTAAAGGATTTCCGTTGAAGTTATTGCGTCTATAATGAATACAGTCGCACCCCAATATACTATTATTTTAAATACTAGTATCGAATCTGATGTGTTTCCTGATTTAATGAAACATAGTAAAGTCATACATTTATTTAAATCTGGTATTACCTTGGACTCCACTAATTTAAGACCTATTTCTGTACTTCCAACACTCGGTAAAAATTTTGAAAAAAAATTCTAGATCAAATGTTAAGTTTTTTTATGTTTATTATATGTTCTACAACAAGTGGTAAAATCAAAAATTTTGTACAACCGACTTCAATATAAATAAAATGAGAACATCATTAATGTAGTCGAATTGACTTCGACTACATTAATGATAACTCTAAAATTATCACACACGCATTATTAAGGATAATTCAAAAACTACTGCTCAGATCTTGATCAAATTTATATGGGACGACATGAGAAGCACCAGCTTTCAAATAAAAATAATCATCAAAATCAGTTCACCTAGAAAAAAGAGATCAGATTCAGATGTAACACACATAAAAAAATATACAGTCGAATTGAGAACCTCCTTGAAGTTAGTTGAAAAACAGTTTGGTATTACAAGGGTTCCCTTGATAACTGGCGCTGGTGTGATTAAATAAGTATATTTTCTGTGCATGGGAGAACTCATAAAATTGTTTAAGAATATTTTGTGACCTTTCCAAGGCTTTCGACTGTGTTTATAACGAGACGTTAATCAGAAAAATACATAATTAAGGTGTAAAACACATAGCGCTTAAACTTATTACATCATGATATTTAAATATTAGAATACAAACAGTAGTTATCAATGGGTGTAGTTCTTCCGGTTCAGTAGTATCTATCTATTAAAAAAGAACCGATCGGTCATCTTTCATTTTGCATACATAATATAATTAATAAAAAAGATAATAATGTACATAATCCGGTTATTAAGACAAACATCTATTGGAAATACATCCTAAAGGATGGCGCCGTCGACATCTGTCGAACTTGTCGCCATCCCGGTGAGTCACTTAGGCATGTCATCTCCGGTTGTTCGACGCTTTCTAACTCTGAGTATTTGCACAGACACAACCTAGTAGCCAGAATTCTACACCAGGAGCTTGCTCTGAAATATAAATAAATAGAAATTTATATATTTATACAGCCCAACCAGATGAGAAAATTATATATATATAACCCAAAATATATGACATAATGAATATATATATACAAAATTTAGATAATTTCCATACCGAAATGAAGTGCCACGGTTGTTTAAAATCTACGAAGGTCTCAAATGAAATAAAATGCTCATCAGCCAAATGTGAAAAATATTTCTGCTCTTTATGTATAAATCTAACGGGGCTGTCTCTTGAAAACAAAAACAACTGGAAATGTCCTGACTGTTGCGCATCACAAAAGAAAGGAGGAGACAACAGCTCAACACCCATTAAGCCCGCGGAAAATAATATAACACTCCGAAAAAAGTCTGAAGTAGATTCTGATCCCGCTTTTAGTACCGATGTAAAAGAACTCACCAGCGAAGTCCGTTTACTAACCCACGAAATTTCCTCGCTGAAAAAACAGCTCGAGAACACCATATCTTCACTGTCCAGCTGCGAGAAGAGACTGGAAGAGCTAGATTCAGCTATAGCTGATAACAACATCCAAATCAAACAGTTGGAAGTCCGTGTGCAACAAACGGACATATTAATAATTAAAAATTATTTTGTACACCCGACTTCAATATAAATTATTAAGAATAACTCAAAAACTATTCAAATTTATATGGGACCACATGAAAAGCACCAGTTTTCAAATAAAAAAAGAATCATCAAAATCGCTTCACCCAGAAAAAAGTTATGAGGTAACACACATAAAAAAAAGAAGAAAAAAAAGAACATACAGTCGAATTGAGTACCGTCTCATTTTTGAAGTCGGTAGAAAACCACTGTCAAAGATTTGCAACAAGAACTTAACATGTAGGCTTAAAATCATTGGCGAAACGAACTTGAATTGTCCGGCGTACCAGAAACTAACAATGAAAACCTCCACCATATAGCCCTCTTGGCTACCCGTAAAGTGAGTATGGAGCTAGATGACCGTGACATTGACTAGATGACTCGCGTTGGCCCCCGTGGCAAGTAAACCACTAGCGCGGTAGATAAAGCGAAATTTCCAAGACCAGTGGTTGTGCGCCTCTCACGTAGGGTTAAACAGGATGAAATAGTTAGAGCAGCCAAAACAATGTGAAACATAACAAGTGCAGACATTGACGTACCCGGATTGTCACAAAAGAGATTTTATAACGAGCGATTGACTATACACAACCGTGAGCTTTTTCTTGAAGCCCGAAAGAAAACTAAAGAAATGGGCTTCTCTTATTGTTGGTTCTCCCAACGTACCGTCTTTGCTAGACAGTATGAAGGTAAACCAGCTCGTCCTGTTCACAATCACGATGTTCTAGCTGGATTTTTTTCTACAGCTAGCGAACAGTAAGAACCTCGGAATGCACTATAACATTTATAGAAAAACGTGAAATGATTTTGACAAAGACGAAGAAACAAAACACAACAGATGTTGTGTTTCATTTCTTCGTCTTTGTTTATTATTTTTGTTTATTTTTGCTAAGTTATATAATTCAATCTGAGCCAGAGGTTTTTGGGAAGGCTGAAGCGGGAATGAGACGTGTATCTGCGTGGCTGCGGAAAAATCTTCTCACGCTGAATTCGTTCTAAACCAACTACTTTTCTTTTCACAAAACAGCAATTTCTGCACCTAGCCCAATACTCCAATTAAAACTGTGCACACCTGTGAACATGGCCGGAAACTGTGTAGCTGTGTAGTGCCGACTAACACTGACCTGGCAAAATACTTAGGTATATTTATTGATCAAAATTTAAACTTCAAAACTCACATAAGGTCTCTTTCAGGACGAGTGAGAAAAATTATAAACATCACGAAACTGCCACGACACTCAGCATCTATAGTAATCCTCCGGTCCGTATACTTTGCGCTATGTCAGTCCTTGATCATTTATTGTTTAACATCCTGGGGTTGCACCGCGAAAACACATATTATTCAGCTAGAAAGAGCCCAACGTTCGGTTCTTAAAACAATGCTAAATAAATCCTTTAGATATCCAACGGATAGACTGCATCAGGAAAGCAAAGTCCTTACTGTGCGTCAATTATACATTTTAAAATTTGCTCTCAAAGTCCATCAATCTGTAATAACATGCAAAGATTATGAAATTTTACTCAAACGATGAGTTTCAAGGTCTCGTTATCCAAAACCAAGTTGTGTTTTGTATGTCGTTTCAGTCCCTACATAGACTCGCTAATTTACAACAAAGTAGTCAGTATCTGTGATATAAAACATTGCTATATAGAAGAAGCTAAAACAATTTTTTTTACTGGCTCGCTTCATTAAATTATGACTAGACAGAAAATATGTTCTCGCACCTAGCATAAGGGCAACAATCATTATTATTAAGAAATGCAACGTTTTATTCTATTTCGTAATGTATGTTCATTTATAAATTAGTTTTTAAATTTTAAATTTAAATTTTGTGTTTAAGCAAACCAAGCGAAAACTAAACATATATTGTTAATGCTAAATGGGTAAATAAACATGGCATGGTCAAATAAACAGTTTTCATTTTTGTTTTCTTTTTTTCATGGGTGAATTCTTTGCCCCTTCATGTTCTTAGCTTATACTACTGAATTATCTAACTTGGTAGGGACTGACCATGATATAGTTTTATTTGCAGAATCAAACGGCAATTCTTAAAATATCATAAAGTGCATAATGCTATGTATATCAAAAGTAATACACCGTTTTACGTCAACAATTTGCTTTTGAACGGTACTTATATAATTCACAACAAAAAATATTAGGTGTGCAAGTAAATATGTGTGCTTTTTAATAGGAAAGAGCTTGAGTCTTGTTGAATCCACTTTTTTCTTTACAATGACGCGTCGCGAAGCTTCTATGGGAACAACATACATCTGAAATAGCCAGCAAACTTAGTACTGCAGCATATACCGTAAAATATATTAGAAGCCTTAATTATATTAGCTAGATTAGTTTATTTTAGTTACTTCTATAGCATAATGTCATATAGAATCTTGCTATGGGGTAATGACATTGAAACTATCTTTGTTTTGCAGAAAATAACCATAAGCGCAATTTATAACTTGGTCCAAGGGAATCCCTTACAGAAAAATGCAATATGCAATTCAGTATATTTATGAAAATCTAATGTATGTATACAAAACCAAAAAATATTTTATTAAAAATAGTGATGTACATTCTGATAATACTTAGTTATACTTGAATTCAAAGAGTCAGTAATTCCTTCATAAAGCAATGTACATGCTTTTACAACTAAGTCCCAAAAAATGCAGTTTTTTTAGTAAGTAAATATTTCTAACCTACGAATAATAACTTGAATTTAAATGTAAGCAATATTTTATTCGCATTTATCTAGAATTCATTTAATATATGTATATTTTTAACCTCGCATTTTTCAAATTCAGATGTCTTCAAATATTACTTTCCGTTTTAAAAGCTTCGAAAGCGCTTCGATCTGAATTTTTAAACATTCAATATTGCAAAGCTTTATCGTAGGGTTCCATACTGCAGAATGAAATAACGAAGCCTTAGTAAGATAACTTTACTGGCCTATAAATCTATCACTGTTATAAAAAAATATTTCTTATAGTTACAGCTGTTCATCGTCTTCAATACAGCCTATAGCAAGTCCACTACAGAACATAGGTCTCACCATGGAATGCCACAAAGCACGGTCGAATATTTTTTTATATATTTGACATATTTATATAAAACAGGTTGCGTAAATTAATTATGCGTAAACATAATATTTGAATGAATGAATGAATTATTTATTCGTCACACATAATTTATAATATAAAAAATTACAATAATAAAAATACAGTACAAATAATGATTTCTTATATTTACGCGAACATCACATTGAATAAACTATTATGGAGATATGTTTAATTAACTTATTTTATTAATTCCCGACGTTTCGGGTGCTTTACAGCACCCATGGTCACGGGGACTCCGTGGTCAGTCCCCGTGACCATGGGTGCTGTATAGCACCCGAAACGTCGGGAATTAATAAAATAAGTTAATTAAACGCGATATAATCCGTAAAAGTAGTTTAATTCAACAGTACAAATAAATTAAGTTGCAACAACGAAAAGGCATCCGACTCAGCAAGATGCTGTAGCAGCACTGCCACGGCCACAGCGCTGTTATTCTGTCGGTGCCTCATATTACCGAGCAGTTGTCGGACATATTTTCTATTAACTTAAAAATAGGAGAAAGAAGAAAAATCTAATAACTAATCTAGTAAAATAAAAATCTAATAACCTTATACTACAAGTTTACGTTAAAGTTTAAGGAATTATTAGAGCCATGCTGCAGTTATATTATGGTTGTAGCACGAATGGGTCGGCTTGACCGGGGAGAACCACGCTCTTACAGAATATCAGTGTAAAAAAGAAGCTCAGTGCTGCTGTGCCTCGTATGATGAGTGTAAAGAACCAGAGACAAAAGGGATCCCTTCGGTTCTCTTCGTATGTGAGTGACGAAAACTGAAGACCCTCTTTACTGGAAACGAGGCAATCCATCTTAGTCCTCAGAGGTGACAACGCATCTGCATTTTGATTCTCAATCGAGGATAGACGTAGATATCTATGGGCCACAACATCCATCAGGTGGACTGTGTGCTCGTTTGTCACCTATAAAATAGTTAGTTAATAGTTCTTAAACAAATTCAAGTAGAAATTTAACGAATTATGTTACAGCCTATTAAAGTTCACTGCTGAACATGGACCTCCCCCATAGATTGCCTCATAGGCATTTGCCATAATTACCACGCTTGGCAAGCAGATAGGCAACCGCAGTTTTTTTTATTTTTAGTCGTTATTAGGAAGACGCTGCTGTCCATCCCCTGATTTATTTCCCTCTGTCACCTCTTACGACACCCTCGAGATGATATGGGGTAGTGGATATTCTTTCACCGCCACTACACGGTAAACCAATTCAGTTAACGTAAAATAATTCTTATTTAAACATATTTGCACACTAGTGACATCTGTCGACGTTACCAACATTTTTCTAATAGAAGTTCCAATCAAAGCCGGGCCTCTAAACCAATTATGAAAAATGTTTCCCTTCCCGACACACGTCCAATCGAAAATTTTTCGCTCAGTTTGCTTTGGATTGGGACGAACGAATAATACAAAAAGTTGTGGACAACGGGCATGCCATCCCTTGAATTGTAACGGAATGCAAACAAGGATGGATTTCAGTTTCAATCAATAGAAGTATAAAATAAAGTCGCCTATCCACATCTGTCTGTGCATTCGCGTAAAACTTTTTAATTACTAGATGGGTTTTTATTCCGCTGAACTCCGTGGTGTGGTTAAAGTTGTAGCGCTGAGGGCCGCGGGTCCTAATCCCGCACGGAACAAATATTTCTCCTTTTTAACACACCCCTCACACAGTCGATCCAACTATTCTGAGACCTCCCTCTACACTTATATCCATTTATTTACGTTTAAGCCTTAATTCAGGTAATATTCTTAGCGTAGATTAAGTTTGTCTATTTGTAGGCAAGGAAAAGAAAACGACCATTTTCATTTTTCTATTGATTCCAAATACGATATTATGAACCCCCCGACCTGCGTTCCACATCGACTGGGGAAATCAGTTTGCAGTGTTTAATTGAATTTAATTAAAATTCTTAATTAAATCGCGAATGTTCCGCGAACACTTTTCCAACTATGTCCCTCGTTCAAATACACGAAACAGAAGCATTTACATTGTTCCAGCTCTTTTGTTTACTTTGCGATGTTATCAAGTTCGAAGTTCTAGAATATTTAAATAAATAACTATATAATAATATAAAATGTGTGTGTTTTATACAATAAAGTGTTAAGTAAATGAATTAAAAAATGTCTTTGTATTTATTAGTATACAGTTACTATAAAGTTATTGCTTTCATGTTTTTTTTTCAACATCGTTACCTACACTAGGATTTTCTTCTGCATCGTGGAAGCAGTTTACTTACATAAATCCATACTAGGACATACATCAAGAGCTGGAACAATTATCTTTAGGCTAAAAAACTTATTCTGCGTGGGATTCGAAACCACGGCCCTCAGCCCCGCAGCTCATTGCTAAGCCACTACACCGCGGAGCCGTTAAATGTTAGTTGTTAACTAAAATATAATTACTTAGTATTCATACCAGAAAAAATAAAAGAGAGAAATAGAGAGAGCGAGAGAGAAAGAGATAGTGAGAGAGAAAGACATAGAGATTTTAACGGCGTATGTGTGGTATGGTGAGTGTAGAGAAGTGAGGCGTTCTTTCGTAGTCTTCAGGGGTGAAAACACTGTGGCCCATAGTATCCAGTTACCATCAAGTGGACTGTGTGTTTGTTTGTCACCCTTATTCTATAAAAAAAATATCATTATCGTTAACATCACCCAGTAAATACGATAACAAATGTTATCTTTTATTATTTTCTTTATTTATTCAATATCGAAACAGAGCTGACGTTATTACTGTTATAATGTAAATGCATTGAATATAAAGTTATCTTTGAAGAGTTTTTTCTTAAAGACATTAATGAGGTGCTTAAAGGAAAATTCAAAGGTAACACTTCTTTTGTTTTATTTGACTCTTACAGGTTCGTTTATTATTCAAGAGCCTAAAAAATATGTCTAAGTTATGTCTGATTACAATAATGTTGAACGTTCAAAAGTTTTCTTTAACAATGTCTTTTTAAATTGAAATCTCCTTTGAGGATTGCAATTGTTAAAATTTCTTGAAAGGAGCGACAGTCTGCTAGACATAATAATGATGCTTCACTGCTTTACAACTTCTTCATCAGCCGTAAAAGTCCAATTTATATAAATAAATAAAATTGACGTGTCTGTTTGTAATGTAAAAATAACAGCTTTTTACTAAATGCATATGAAAGTATATGCGGTACTTATAAGAAAACACAATTTTTTTTCTGTCTGTCTGTTTGTTCCAGCTAATCTTCGAAATGGCTGAACCGATTTTGACGGGACTTTCACTGGCAGATATCTGATGTTATAAGGAGTAATTTAGGCTACTTTTATTTTAGAAAAAGAATTCGGATTCCAAGCAAAAAAAATAAATTAAAACTAATCGTAATAAATTCAAAGTTGAAGTGACTAACTAACAGTTCACATAAAAGACTATAGCAGTTTAGGATACTTGCAGTCAATTTTAAACAAAGAAGGCTACAGTCACTCCTGAGGACTAAGATGAAATCTCACAGCGTGTAATTATGCTGGTTCTTTATACCCTTCAGAATAACACAGTATTTTTTATAGGATAGGATGACAAACGATCACTCTGTCCACCTGATGGTGCTGTGGCCCATAAACATCTACATTTGTCCTCGATTAAGAATCAAAATGGAGATGCGTTGTCACCCGTGAGGACTAAGATGGAATGTCCCGTTTCCTGTAAAAAGTGACACCGGTTCTCTACATTCACTATACGAAACACAGCAGTGTTAAGCTTCTATTTTACGTTAGTATTCTGTGAGAGCATGGTCCTTCCCCGATCGAGCCGACCCATTTTTGCTACAACTATACTTCTAATATAGCTGCAGCATGGCTCTAAAGTGGTCTCTAGATATCATGACAGCACTGCAAGGGTGCTGGGGACAGCAAGTACTGTCCCCGGGACTTGTAATTCAAACAAAGTAATGGAGGGCCCCGGTTGCATTCCGAACTCAGAATTCGAGACCTCTTATATACGGTGATGGTGACTACTGTGGGCTTTTAGCCAGTAGAAGTCCGACATAACCTTTTTGTTTCCCGCAGCGAAAGCTATCCAAGATGATTTCCCCTCGATAAAAGATAATAATAAAAATACACTATGGCTAAACACCGACTTTAGAAGCTATTATGCCTAGCAACATCTTTTATATACTTTTTTTTATAGAATTAGGGTGATAAGCGAGCACATAACTCACCTGATTGTAAGTGGATGCTGTGGCCCACATACATCTTCATCTATCTATCAAAATGCAGATGCGTTGTCACCCCTGAGGACTAAGATGGAATGCCTCGTATTCAGTAAAAAGTGTCTCCGGTTCTCTGCACTCACCATACGAAACACAGCAGCATTAAGCCGCTATTATACGCTGGTATTCTGTGAGAGCCTGGTCTTATCCCGGTCGAGCCGTCCCATTCATGCTACAACCATAATATAACTGCGGCCTTAGCATCAACTTCAGAAGTTAAATCTGTTTCAGTCTTTTAGTCCTATGATGTTGGCTATATTTTTCTATCAACGTAAACGATTGTAAAAAGTCTTGGCTAACTTCGCATTCGTCACATTAATGTGACGATTTGCATTTTCCATCCATCTATCCATTACAGCCTATAAAACACCACTGCTGAGCATAGGCTTCCTCCATAGATTGTCACATAGGGGGTTTTAGTTGCCATGTTTTGCAGGCGGATATTTTGAGTTGTTATAAGAAATATGGTGCTGCTCAGCTTCTGTTTTACTTTCCCTGTGTCGCTTCTTGCGACAGACACGGGACAATATGGGTTTGTGGATATTCTTACACTGTAACTACACGGTTAATTTGATTTAGTTTATTTGAACTTTAATAAAATGTTATTTTTGTCATTTAATTTGTGGTTTCATTTTTCTAAGAGTCGATTTTTCAATCGATAGATAACAGTTATTCATTAACCCCCGTCGCATAAAGAGGGATGTTATAAGTTTGCGTGTCTCTCGGTGGCACCATAGCCGATTTGGGTGCGGATTTTTATTTGAAAACAGATTTTCTAGCGGTGGTTCTTAGACATGTTTTATCAAAATCGGTTCAGCCGTTTGAAGATCATCAGCTCTTTTTCTTTTGGGGGTTTTTAAAATTTTTAATTTAAGTTATCGAATAAATTATAATTTGACTGAATATAAAAGTAAAACAATTAAACTATTTTATTCATACATCTGTAATTTTTAATTTGTTTATGCTATATTTTATTCTAAGAATAAATTTTAACTAAGAGTTGAAAGATCCCTAAATGTTTTAAAGTTATACGTATTTTTGTTATGTTGTAGCATCGCGTTATTTTTATACGAAGTTTCAAAATTTTCCCAAACTTAAGTAAAATAAGCAAACTTTGTTTTGATTCGGAAAAACATCAGTTTGTATATTATTTATTATTTATTAATTTAGAAATTATATATATATATATATTATATATCCTAGATACGCCTAGATGGCTCTACCACCTATAAAAATAGATTCATCGTCATATTTTTTTAATCCACAGTCGCCGCTAACGACCTACGGGACGAATTGTGTGACGGGCAGTAGAAACATAAGTGCGTGACTTCCTGAAAAAAAAAAAAAACAAAACGGCTGGGTTTCGAACCAAAATGTGGTAGCTATTAAACCGACTGGTGTACCACGTCAAAGTAAGGCCACGTCACCCGTATAACAATATTAATAAAATAACTTATACGTATAGGCAAGTGCAAGGAATCTTCAATCAAACAGAAATTAATTATCGTGGGTGTCAACCGTAGCATGACAGGGGTGTAGCAACTTTGGTACGTTTCGTAAACCAATATGGCCGAACAATAAATCTATCCCACACGAAATATCGCATCAAAGTCACTGACAGCTTGGCTTATTGTCTAAGCCAACGTTGTTTGAAAATTACAAAGTACATTATACAATATTAAAACATTCTATTAACGTAAAATAAAACATAATAAGAAGTTTTTTTCGTTTGCCGTGGGAATAGAATAATATTTATTTACTATAGATTACATTAGAGTCACCTGCTACGGGCATTATTTGCTTAAAAGGAGACCCCGGCCACTAATGATTGTAAACCTTATTGTTATTATTTATTTATTACTTAGATGTAATTTTCATTGAAAGTCATTTTTAAAATGCTAGACAAATCTCCCAAATGGTCTCTCATGGCTCCCAAAAGGTAGCGGATTAATCTTTTCGTTTATATTATACATATATATAATTCTTCTGTCAGTCATATACACACGTATATGACTGAACTCCTCCTAAACGGCTGGACCGATTTTGATGAAATTTTGTGTATAATAAGTTGATTCAATAATAGTTTGGATTCACAATTGTACCCGGTAGGTGGCGCAGTTTTCGAGATACAGAAATCACCCATGCGAAGTCTGGGCGAATCGCTAGTTTTTATAAAAGTGAAGTGATTAGAAATGTTGTTTACTTCATGAATAAAAGTCCATTTGATTTCATAATGCTGGGTAGCTGAATACCATTAAATAATTGGATAGATCGGTTTCCGTCTATAATACCAAATTGAGTATTGAGTATCCAGTAATTACAAAGGCAAATTACTGGAAACTCAATGCTTGTAAAATATTATAGTTACAAATAATTATTCCTTAAATTCTTTGATGTAATATCAATTTCAGTGTATAAGCAATGACGAACTATTTTTAGATGCAAATAAAAAAAAGAGTTTGTTATTCAAATGGATTAAAACTTAATGCGAAGACAAGGTGTACGAGGAACTTAAGCTTACAGAGAAGCAATAAAATGATGGGATTATTTTTTAAGTTTTTAACGTCGTTTTCTTTTAAGTTTATAAATATTTATTAAGTAGTAGGAGCGGAATTCGTATACGCAATCCACCTGATAGTCAAAGTAAGTTAATACACGCACACGCACACGCACACGCACACGCACACGCACACGCACACGCACACGCACACGCACACGCACACGCACACGCACACGCACACACGCACACGCACACACAAACGCACACGTACACGAACACGCACACGCACACGCACACGCGCATGCAAAGGCACACGCACACGTACACGCACACGCACACGCATATTCACATGCACACGCACACGCATATTCACATGCACACGCACACGCATACGCACACGCACACGCACACGCACACGCACACTCACACGCACCCGCACACGCACGCGCACACGTAATCGCACACGCACACGCTCAAGCACACGCACACGCACATGCACACGCATACGCTCACGCACACGCACAAGTACAAGCACACACACACGCACACGTACGCACACACGCACACGCACACTCACACGCACACATGCACACGCACACGCACACACACACGCAAACGCACACGTACACAAACACGCACAAGTACAAGCACACACACACGCACACGTACGCACACACGCACATGCACACGCATACGCTCACGCACACGCACAAGTACAAGCACACACACACGCACACGTACGCACACACGCACACGCACACTCACACGCACACATGCACGCACACTCACACGCACACACATACGCACGCGCACACACACACACTCATACGAAATAGCGTTTTATGCTATGATCTCGCGTAATCACAAAACATCAGTCTGCTACTAATTAAAATGGTCAATAAGTATATAGATTTAGAAACTGGGTAAGACCAATCGTCATAATCATTCATTCAATGCAACTCAAGCTATAGAATAACGGTGACAAACGAGCACACACTCCACCTTGTGATGATGGATGCTGTGGTCCATAGATATCTACATCAATTCTTGATGTAGAATCAAAATGCAGATGCGCTGTCACTAATAAAGTCTAAGATGGAATGCCACGTTTCCAGTGAAAGCAGTCTCCGGTTCTGTACGCTTGCCAGAAACACAGCAGCATTAAGCTGCTATTTTACGCTGGTATTCTGTCAGAGAGTGGTCCTTCCCCGATTGAGCCAACCCATTCGTGCTACAACTATATAGGTGCAGCATGCTACAGCACGTGTAAAAATCTCTTCAGATAAGTTGAAATATGTCTGACATTGCCACGTTGTTATCAGGCAGATGCCAGGATATCAGGATGCCGCCCATCCCCTCAGACTCAGTTTCCTTCTGTCATCTCTAACTAAACATGTAGACAATATATTCTTATCTATCTTTTTATATCACCCGTACGAAGCTGGGGCGGATCACTAGTAGAATATAATATTTTATCACGATGACTGCTCCGTGCTTAGCAACAAGTTGCAGCGCTAATTGCCGCGGGTTCGAATCTGGAACTAGTATTTGTATGGCTTACAAATAATTGCTCCGGCTCTGGATGTTTGTCTTTGTGAAATTAATGTATGTCGATTGCCTCTATGATGTAGAAGAAAATTTTAGTGCGCAGGTAACGTTTTTTTAAAAACATAAACGAAAAACGATACTTCATCTAGTAGATTATATCATCGAATATATTATTATACATATTTATATTAAACATTAAACGAGCTTATTAAAACGCGTCAGTCGATTAAAAAGCTAATTATCTGATAATATTTTCACGTCAACATCGACAACGTAATATGCATATTACCCTTATAAATTTATTTAAAAGCATATTCGAAAGCTTATCCTATGCTCGACGTTATAGCATACACAGGAAAAATATATGCCTATATACATTCTGTCTGTATGTCTGATCGGAGTTGTCGCAAAAAACTGACTAGTATAGAAAAGGTCAGAACGATCTCATTGACTTTGTTAGATAATGGATAAGATTTTTTTTACCTTTCAATTTTGATGCAGAGCCTTAAATTTAACGTTATAGCCTGTATAAAGTCCGCTAACATAGCCTGACATATATATTTTGCCATAGTTGTGAAGTTTAGCAACTTATTTTTTTTTCTATTTGCTAATATGCAGACTAGTAGAGCCATTCCACAGCTATATTTTAGTTGTAGCACGAATGGATCGACTCGACCGGGGAAAAACCCACGGAATACCAGCGTAAAATAGCAGCTCAATGCTGCTGTGTATCGTATGGTGAGTGTAGAGAACCGGAGACACTTATTACTGGAAACGAGGCATTCCATCTTGGTCCTCAGGTATGACAACGCATCTGCATTTTGATTCTTAATCGACGATAGAATTTTCTATGGACCGCAGCATCCACTTACCATCAGGTGGACTGTGTGCTCGCTTATCACACTTATTCTATAAATAACCGGTCAAATGCGAGTCGGACTCGCGCATGAAAGGTTCCGTACCATCGTAAAACACGTTTCTAGTAGAGCTGCCTTAATTTTTAATATATTTTTATTTTTATTATTTGATGTTCTAGCGGCAACAAAAATACACATTCTGTGAAAATTTCAACTGTCTACCTATTACGGATCATGAGATACAGCCCGCTGATAGACAGACGACGGACTGACGGACGGACGGACGGACGGACGGACAACAGAGGCTTAGTAATAGGGTCCAGTTGGTTACCATTCGGATACGGAACCCCAAAAAAGGGAGACTATGCCATGCTACGAGTATGTTATGGTTGTACCACGAATGGGTCGGCTCAAACGGAGTAGGACCACGCTCTCACAGAATACCGCCGTAAAATTGCAGGGGTGACAACGCATCTAACTTTGATTTTTAATCGAGAGTATATAGAGGTCTATAAGCCACAGCAGCCACTTACCATCAGGTGGACTGTGTGTCGTTGGTCATCCTTTTTTTACCGACTTCAAAAAGGAGGAGGTAGACAATTCGACTATGTTTTTTTATGTGTGTTACCTTATAATTTTTTCTGGGTGAACCGATTTCGATGATTCTTTTTTTATTTGAAAGCTGGTGGTTCCCACGTAGTTTCATATAAATTTGATCACCATCTGACTAATAGTTTTTGAGTTATTCTTAATAATTTATATTGAAGTCATTTGTACAAATTTTTTGATTTTTAATTATTCTATAAAAAAATGAGTCTCATACATTTAATTAGAATGACTGCATATTTGAGACAGTTTCCCAGCACCGTCATCTATAATATTTAATGATACACATACGAACTTTAAAGTATGTAACACAGATCATGAATAGTACTTGAAAATTATCTTACCCAATATGTAACATGCTATCTTCCAAACATGTAACATTTTAACCTCGCATGTTTCGCTCTATTCGCAAATAACCTTCCTGTTACGGCAACGCTGAAAGGATTTGAAAGCCTTTCGTCTGAAATTTCTCCAGACTTTCGACATTTAAGGAGAAGTGCATTTCAATGTTTTGCTTCAATATTTCAAAAGGATAACATTTTAGTTTGTGTTACAATTGTTAAAGGTATTTATTATTTTAGATTTATTTATCTATACATGTAAATAAAATTGAAGTGTCTGTCTGTAATATTGGAATAGCTGGATTCTATTAAGCTACATATTACACCATACTAAATTTTTTGTGTCTATCTGTCTGTCCGGGTTAATCTTCGAAATGGCTGAACCGATCGTGATGAAACTGTACGAATAGATAGAGATCAGTGCTAGGAGGGATCTGAACTGTACTTTATCCGAAAAACTTGGAAATTTTTTTTGCAAAAAGAAATAATTTATAAAATAAATGGTCATTGATTATCTTACGAGAAATAACGCCATATTAATAAATGTTATCCGGGAAAACCGGGTTGGGTTGCTAGTATATCTATATATTAATACGGATAAATGAAGTCGAATTGTCTATACGATTTTCGAATAAATAAGTAACGGGTATTGATACTATTTAAATGACATTCCAATTCTTGAAATTTCAAATATTTTAAAGGTAACATTTATCGTCATCTCCATTGTTTATCACACTTTTTAGGTAATGGAGGAACGCTGCAGATATATATATATATATGTCTGTAGAACGAATGAGCTCAACTGGCTACTGTGACTCGTATGGTGAGTGTAGAGAACGGGAGACCTTTTTTACTGGAAACGAGGCATTCCATCTCAGTCCTCAGGGGTGTCAACGCATCTGCATTTTGATTCTTAACCGAGGATTGATGTAGATGTCTATGGGCCTATGGGCATCACGCTACAGCATAAACTTACAATAAGGTGTACTGTGTGCTCGTTTGTCACCCTTATTCTATAAAAAAGGCTGCTAAGGAAAACAGGCCTTCTCCCAAATTCTGCTGCAAAGCATATTTCTGAGTCAACGGTATAAATTAATATACATTATCCTAAAGTCGTTACTCCATCAAGATAATAGTTGTCCTACACTATAATATATATTATATATATATATATATATATATATATATATATATATATTATATATATATATATATATATATATATATAGGGCAGTTGACAGAAAGTATTGCTTGTGTTAGTATACGGAACCAATTGACTGACTCGTTATTTAGAGCTCTTGAGTGTCGATCAAGAGGTCCCGGTTTCGAATTTAGGGTTGGGCTAAATAACAGTAATTGAGTTTTTCTTCCAAGAAATTCTCTGTAGCAACCCGAAGTCGGGAAGTAGACGGAGTATCACACTAGTGCCTTGGAAAGCATGTAAATTCGTTAGTTCCGATTGGTCTTTGGTTAAGTTGGACTGCCATCCCATCGGACTATGAGAGTGAGAGAATAGAGAGTGCACCTGTGCTTACCACTATAATCCCGCCCAGCTTAGATAGTTAGTCTCCGTTGAGACTGACTGTCATAATCGAAATTAGTCCAAGAGGACATTATTATTACGGAAGCAAGAGATGGTCCTTCATAGCAGGAAAGAGAAAAATTTGAATCTGAATAGTAGAATACGTATCGAGTATAATATAAGAACCAAGCGCAAAGAAACATGCGAAGCTTGTCATCACAAAATGGGGCATCTCGGCAGAATCTTTCCTTCTTTAAATTACTCTCTCAAAAATGAGAGCTTATGGTCAGTAGTAGTCAGAGGTACTGGTATGGATCTTCTTCTTCTTTATAAAATAATGAAATAAGATAAGAGTCAATAGAAGAGAGTAAGTGTATACCGCCGCCCACGAACATTCACAATACTGGGGTAATTGCAAGTGTATGGTTGCCTTAGAAAGGAGTGAAAAATGTATTTAGAAAGGAATTCGTTCCGAAAAAGTCGCTAACGGCAGTTAATTCTAAAATGCGATCGTGTCCTAATAAGTTGCCATGTGAGATTTTATGTGACGTCATAAATCCTTTAACCCGTGGAAGAGCAAAAAGCTTTTATATGTGGTAGAGCAATGTTGCTCTTAAATTATAGTTTTAGCACAAATGGGTCGGCTCGACCGGGGGTAAACCACACTCTCACAGTACACCAGCGTAAAATAGCAGTTCAATATTGCTGTGTTTTGTATGGTGAGTGCAGAGAAGCGGAGACCCATTTTACTGGAAACGATGCACTCCATCTTAGTCCTCAGGGGTAACAACGCATCTGTATTTTAATTCTTAATCGCGAATAGACGTAGATATATATGGGCCATAGCACCACTTATCGTCAGATGTACTGTGTACTCATTGTTTCCCTTATTCTATAAAAAAAATACACTCCAAGTAAACTTAATATGCTTGTGTTAGGAGTGGTTCACGACAGTAGTCAAATGGCGAATTCGAACTCAAGACCAATGACGACACACTTGGTTTGTAATCCGCATTCCCCTTGCAGTGGAGGTGCAAGAATATCCACTACCCTACATGGTCCCGTGGGTGTAATAAGAGGCAACTAGAGGAAAGTGAAACAAGAGATGGAGATAGAAAGCAGCATCTTTCTCATAACAACTCAAAATTATAAAAAAACTGCGGTTGCAAACCCGCCTGCAAAGCGTGGCCACTATGCCAAAATCTGAAGCAACCTATGGCGGAGCCCTAACTTTTATAGGCTATAAGGGATGGATGATTCCCAACCGTAAGGCAACTATCACTTCTTTGCTTGCTATATTTGATATCCATCAAATCTCGCTATATCAATGGTAACAGATAACGTAGATACGATCTTATAAACGTAATATATGTATCTAATAATACGGTAGTTTCGGCCGCATAAGGCCCACATTGACTCGCTATGCATGCAAACGCCGTCCCCCCTCACCCGCGTCATATATCACCTGCAGGCGTTACAGGAATAACAAGTAGGACATGGAAATATTGGCACATCGCTTAAGCGTCTGCTTTCTGAGGGAACTTCCGGTTCGGAACAATGTCTTTATAGCTCGCTTTCGACTCGAATTTGCTGGTACAGAGAAATGAAGTTAGCAGACGTGACATTGCTGTAGCGTGTTGGATTGTAGATTGGAATTAAGTATGAACTGTTATACAATTTTATAGGTAAATTATTAAATAATAGACTATCAGAGACGAATTTGGAATGTTTACGAACCACGCTGCAGCTATATTATGATTATAGCAAGAATGGGTCGGCTCAACTGGGCTATGACAATAAAATACCAGCGTAAAATAGCAGCTTAATGTCGCTGTGTTTCGTATGGTGAGTGAAAAACAGGAGACCATATATAATGGAAACGAGGCATTCCATCATAGTCCTCAGGTGTGATCACGAATTTGCATTTTTAATTCCCAATTGAGGATAGATGTTGATCCATAGGCTACAGCATCCACTAACCATCAGGTGGACTGTGTGCTTGTTTGTCACCCTTATTCTATATAAAACAATGAACGTAGATTATGCTTCAAAAGTTTTGAAGTAGCCCTTCTGCCAAAATAGCCTTACATAAATTTCAAATATTATCTTGCATCGGTCTCCGCCTATACGGCATTCACAGGAAAATTGCAGGACAAAGGATATAACATAAAACATAAACACTCACGCCTGTCACCCAGAGGGGTAGGCAGAGACTATGGACTTCCATTTGGCACGATCCTGACACACCTCTCTCGCCTCCTCCACATCCATATAACTACGCATACACGCTCGTCGGTTAAGGGTACTCTTAATTTGGCCCATTTTCAATATATCGCCAATTTGGTCGATAAATTTTCGCCTAGGCCGTCCCTTTCAGACTCTGCCGTTCAACTCTGCCACATAAATTTGATTTGTCACTCTTTCCTCATTCATTCTTTCTACATGACCAAACCACCGAAGCATTCCTTTCTTAATCCTGGTCACAACATAATTTTGCAAACCACACTCTTCTCTTATCACACAATTTCTCACTTTGTCATTTAGATTCAGCCCTAATATACTCCTTAATAACCACATTTCTACAGCATTTATTCTACTCTCGTGCTTCTTCTGCCACACCCAACTTTCACTACCATACATTAAAGTAGGGACTAACACCGCATTGTGAATTGCCATACGTGCCTTTTTGGACACATTCTGACTTTCCACAATAGAGTGTAGAGTCCCATTTACTCTATTTCCTGCGTTCACTCGTCGTTCTATATCCTTATCATATCTACCATCCCTGCCAAATACACATCCCAAATACACAAACTCATCTACTTGCTCGACCAATTCCCCTTCTATTCTTATTTCACATATCGTTTTACTTTCTTCTCTTTCAAAAAACATAACTTTAGTCTTACTTGCGTTCACTTTCATTCCACTTTCTTTTGTTAATCTGTTCATTAATGTAACCTACATTTGCAACTCGGCCGCCGACGACGCAAGTATGACTTGATCATCGGCGTACAAAAGGCATTTGACGGTTAACTCGCCCATTCTTAACCCGCATTCTTCAACTTTCAAATTTTCCAAACAACTGTCCATAAATAGGTTGAACAGCCACGGGGAAGCCACACAGCCCTGTCTGACACCTTTATGGATGCCAAACCAGTCCGATTAGGCCCCGTTGATCCTGACACAAGCACTGGAGTCCCTATACAGAGACTTCAATACCTGTATCAACCCAGCGCTCAACCCAAATGAGTTCATTGTTTGCCATATCACATCCCTATCCACTCTATCATAAGCCTTTTCCAAGTCCACGAACGCACAAAAAACCTTTTGGTTTTTGGCCAAAAACTTCTCCGCGATCATGCGCATGGAAAAGACCTGATCCGTACATCCCATTCCTTTCTAAATCCCTTGCATCCCAAATTCTTCCATCAGTATCTTTCATAACTCTTTCAATTAGCACCTTAGCATACAGTTTTCCCACAATGCTAAGAAGGCTGATACCACGGTAGTTTTTACAGTCCTGCTGCGATCCTTTTCCCTTATATATTGGGACTATCACGGCTTTGCACCAGTCTCCAGTACCCGCTTAAGTTCCCAACACAAATTAAACAAGGTGTACAGCAGGTCTGCCACCACTCCCTCTCCAGCCCTTAGCATTTCGAGTGATACTCTATCATATCCGGCTGCCTTACCTGCTTTCATACTTTTCATTGCTTTCATCTATACCTATCTCTCTATCTCTTTCCTCTTCTTTTTGAATTTCTATTTCATTTAATTCAAACGTCTCATCACTCATAAACACTCTTTCAAAGTATTCCTTCCATATCCTTAAACTCGAAACTTCGTCATTCAGAATACAGCCATTTTGGTCTCGTATAGCATTCATTCTAGGTGTTTTGAATGTCCCCTGGCAGTTCTTACGAGTTTCCAGAACATTTTAATATTTGCCTGGAAGTTATCTGATATTCTTATATTATTCTTATCCGTTTTTTCTTGCTTTTTCCTTTCAACTACTTCTTTTACTCTCTTATTTAGATGTTTAAAGACTGCGTTTTTTCTTTTAATATCATCATTCATGCCGCTAGAATGACTAGCCTTGGTTGCTAGTAAATCTAGCCATGCTCTCTTCTTTGCTTCAACTTCCATCCGTACCTCATCATCCCACCATAAAGTGTTATTTTTCCTTTCATTCGTTCTCTTAGCTACACCACATACTTCGGTCCACCAAACCTTTCTTGACATTATACTACACAGTCTCCAAGTCTAAATCATTCATACACAATTCATCCATACCACTTATATTTTCTCTCAGTCTACATCTGAACTTCTCTTTCACACCTTCATCTTGTAACCTCTCTATTCTTATACGCTGTAACGCAGTGGTAGACACAGATGTCCGATGCCGCCAACGTCTGAATAGACCATTAATTCGGCATAAGACTAAGTAATGATCCGTCCCTACGTTGGACCCCCGGTAAACCCTTGTATCTACCACTGCGCTTCTCATTCTTTCATCCACAATTATGAAATCTATCATGCTTCTATTACCACCTCTTTTCCATGTATACATGTGAATCTTCTTATGACGAAAGAAAGTGCTCGTCATAAAAATATTATTTTCCACACATACGGTGAGGAGGCTTTCACCATTCTCATTTATGCTTTCATCACCAAACGTTCCCAATACCCTTTCATAACCAAGCCTCTTCACGCCAACCCTTCCATTAAAATCTCCTAATATAACAATATTTTCATTACCCTTGCATTTCATTAGCACCATCCTTACCATCTCCCAAAACTGCTCTCGGATATAAGTGGGCTTACACATGTCTGGGGCATAAACCCCTAGAACAAACAACTTCTTTTAGCTCACTTTCATTCGTATCCATAGCATTCTCGTGCTTACACATTCATACTCTTTCACACAATGACCCATTCTTTCTGAAAGGATGATACCGTCTCCCTGGCATGCCCGCTGTTCAGGCTTAATGCCTGAAGTGATTTAAGTGAAATGGGCGAATGAGTGATTGCCTTCAGCTCGTCAGAAGGCGCTCATGTGCTTCTCAAAGCAAATTCACAATGTCATCTCACTTGTCAACCAAACGCTGTACGATTAACATTAATTTTCTAATATAACTAATTTTGCAAAGTAAGAGCATTTTATTTGCACCAGTTTATCCTCTAAAGATAAAACATGGTGGCCCATGAGGGGAATTAAAAAGAATCCGCAAGAAAATCAATAAAAGTCAAGAAATTCATCAAACACAACCATCGGCGGACTTCGAATTTTACAACGGATCTATTGCTATGGACGGAACCTTGCAGTGAACAGTCTAAAGTCACGGGTTTCAAGCATCAAGATCGAGAAGAATACTGAGAAGAAGATCAAGTTTCGAGCAGTACAACAGCGAAAGTTATACATCGAGACGTGACCTGGTTCTCGCCGTCGAAGTTAAGTGTCCTTCCTTCAAAGCTATTTTCTTTTAAATATCCAATAATCCTAATTACTTATTCAAAATAGTACTCCATTTGTGTAAATAAAGTGTTCTTTAGGCTATTTACGCCCCCAATTCTTAAATTAAGTGCAATTTTGTTCTTGCATCATCTTTTATAACTACCTTAAATTAAAAAAGAAAAAAGTGAACAAAGGAATTAGTTACTTTTTTGGCTAACATTACTTAGAATTCCATTAAATTTAACAAATAAATGATTACATTAGTTTAATTAAATTACGGTTCACAAGTTTAGCCAGTACAAATTCTTGTTTTTAAAGTAAAAGTTAACAAAAATACAAAGTTTTTTTTAGCGGTAGGTTCCTTTGTTCTTTATCGATTATCTACAAAATATTTAGCGTATTTGCCGACTATTCCAGGTTATATAAGTAATTATAATCGCGGAGCACTGCTCGCTGTTAGTCGCTATTGTGTCGGCACCGACCGGGAGCGATCCGCTGAGCGTGCGCAGCCGGCTTCCCTGTACAGCTTGTGTACAGCACGCAAGTACCGCCAGAACGAGGAACGTGAGCCATTATTATTTACTATTCTAACAGTTGCATTGCTATTTAAATAATAAGCATTTAAAACTTATTTGAAGATAAAAATTAAAATTAATTATTAAAAATGACTTCATCAGCAGAAATTAATAAAACACGATTACGTGAATTAACTACAAAAAGAGTGTCTGCAAAAGGGCAAATAACTAAATTTAAAAATTATTTAAATAGCATTAGCAGTAAAACGGACTTAGATAATGTGCAATTTACCGAGTTAAGTTTAAAACTCACCAAATTTGAAGCGTTATCCGTTAAGGTTGATGATTTGCAGAGTGAAATAGAGGTTTTAAATCATGAAAATATTTCGGCTGAAATTGAGGAGCGCGACAATATTGAGCAAGAGATAATAATAAACATCGCCAAAGCCAAAACTTTAATTGAAAGATTTTCTAAAAAATTAGAATGCGAAAAAAGGCGCAGCTCCGTGCACAACGCCTCATGTTGCGTAGATGATCCTGGTTGCCGTGAAGCAGGTTTGAAATTACCTCAAATTCAACTTGCCAAATTTGATGGTTCCTATTTCCGGTGGCTGGAGTTTCGGGACACTTTTGAGAATTTGATACATAAAAATGATCGCATTTCAGATATTCACAAGTTTCATTATCTCGTGTCTTATTTGCAAGGTGACGCGGCCAGAATAATTTCTAACTTAGAAGTGTCAACGAATAATTATTCTGAGGCATGGAAAATGATTTGCAATAGATATGATAACAAAAGAATATTAGTTAATCATCACTTAAACGCATTGTTTAATGTAAATGCGAATAACACGAAAATGCAATTAACACGCGAATCGGAACGGTCTTTGAGATTTATGGTCGATCACGTAACCAAGAACTTACGCGCCTTGTCTAGCCTAGGACAACCCACTGATAAATGGGACGTGCTTATAATATTCATGTTAGCATCTAAGCTAGATAGTGCTACATTATTAAAATGGGAGGAATATCGCAATACATTAACGAGTGATGTACCGTCATTGGAACAATTTTATAAATTTCTGATTGATCGTGCCGATGTACTAGAGTCAATGAGTCGTAACAATAGGACCGATACAAATAACATTTCAAAAAGCCCTTCTGGCAATATTCGTCATACAGCTAATAACAATTATAATTATGCTCAAAAGTTTTATCAAAACAATAATACCATAAAGACATTTGCAAGCACAAGCAATAATTACAGTAAAAGGTCAAATATATTTACATGCATTATTTGTAACGAGCATCATAGAATCTACGATTGCCCCACATTTAGGGCTAAGGGGATGAACGAGCGAATGATGGACGTAACAAAGTATAAATTGTGTGTCAATTGCCTAAGGCAGGGTCACTCTGAAAGCGAGTGTCGCATGGGGCCTTGTCGCGAGCGCGACTGCAAAGAGCGCCACAACAGTCTACTCCACCGTCCGTCTTCCTCTTCAAACCACCTCACCCTCGCGGATGAACAAGATGAGATTATCGTTAATTACTCTAATCAAAATACAAATCAGGTTTTATTATCTACTGCAATGATTGAAGTATCGAATCCACTTGATGAGCAAAAGGTTAAGGTTCGTGCTTTGTTAGATTGCGGGAGCCAATCATCATTCATTTCTGGGTCCCTAAAGACCAGGTTATCTTTACCGAGCCGTCAAATTGACACACTAAAGGTCATTGGCATCGGTAACAATTCATCTCAACATGTAATTGACAGTTGTAATATTCAAATTAAATCAATAAATAGCAAGTTTAGTGCAATGTTATCATGCTTTGTGTTAAAAGAACTCACCGGTCACGTACCAAAAATGCCGGTTGATATTAGCTCATTAAAACTACCCCCAAATATCAAGTTGGCTGATCCTATGTTTCATCAGCCAGCCCCCATAGATGTATTGATAGGTGCTGATCTCTTCTGGGACATTCTAGGCAATGAGCAACAGTCCCTAGGACCCAATTGTCCTAAGTTAAGGAGTTCACATCTTGGTTGGATAGTATCTGGCCCAATAAATTCAACAGTATCTAGCAAAAGGATACATTGTAATCACGCAATTATCACTGAATCACAAAATGAAAATATTGAACAATTAATGTCCAAGTTCTGGGAATTGGAAGAAGTTCCCACTAAATGTAGCACGAATGAGCCTGAAAATGAATGTGAAAGTCACTTTCTTGCTCATACTATACGAGATAAGGAAGGTAGATTTTGTGTTAAACTGCCTTTGCAAAAATCGGTTGAGTGTTTGGGTGACAGTTACAATTTAGCCAAAAAACTATTTATTAATCTAGAAAAACGGTTTAAACGCAACCCAGCTCTCAAATCGAAATACGTTAAATTCATAAACGAGAATGCTGTCTTTTTACTCAAAAATGATGACGAATGGCCAGTATTAAAAATTAAAGAGTCCGAGCCTTTACCAGAGTTGAAGGTGCATGCTGTGACAATGACTGAACCTGTTATAGATTTTGAAAAATACTCATCGTTGATTGCAGCGACTATTCGCATACGTTCTTAGATTTATATTTAATACTAAAAAATCCGAACCAAAAACGTACTGGAATTTTAACAGTTAACGAATTGCAAGAGTCATGGTTTTCGCTTTGTATTATTGCACAAACTCAATCATTTCCGGCTGAATACGATTTACTTGTAAAAAACAAACCTTTAAGTAGTAAAAGCAAAATAATTGGGCTTTCTCCATTTCTCGATAACAAGTTGTTACGTGTTGGGAGACGCATAGGTGCGGCAGATAATTACTCATATGACCAGAAGCATCCCATTTTGCTACATGCCGCACATAGATTGACAAAACTATATTTCAAAAGGGAGCACATAACACATATGCATGCAGGTCCACTACTGTTGTTATCAACGGTAAAACAAACAGTGTGGCCAGTGAATGGACGACATCTGGCGTGGCGCACAGTTAATAATTGTGTTCGATGTAGACGTATGCGCGGGAAAACCTTACAGCCTAAAATGGGCAATTTGCCGCCCCAACACGTCACGCCAGGCTATCCCTTTTTGTCAGTGGGCCTCGACTTTGCTGGGCCGCTCTCGATCATAAATCGTAAAGGCCGCGGGAGTCGAGTAATTAAATGTTATCTGTGTTTGTTTGTCTGTCTACGTTATAAATGCATCCACCTTGAAGCAGTAAGCGATTTAACTAAGGATGCGTTTATAATGTCACTCAGACGTTTTATTACACGCCGAGGTAAGCCAACGGAAATATTTTGTGACAACGGGACCAATTTTGTAGCCGCTTCACGGGAATTAGGCTCATTTATAAAACAAAATCAAGAACCTCTACTTGAGTTTGCAAATCAAAATCTTATTAAATTTAAATTTATACCGGCTTACACTCCTCATTTTGGCGGTATATGGGAAGCGGGTGTTAAATCTGCGAAACACCACATAAAGCGTGTCATTGGAAATAGCCATCTAACGTTCGAAGAAATTGGCACTTTGTTTGCCCAAGTGAGGCTATTTTGAATAGCCGTCCTTATGTCCTCTGTCCTCTCCCAATGACCTTCTTCCCTTATCTCCGGACACTTTCTTATTGGGAGACCATTAACAGCAGCGCCGGCACGGTATCTGGTTGAAGCCAAAGAAAGTCATCTTCAACGCTACGAACGCCTAGAGAAAATGCAGCAACATTTCTGGCAACGGTGGCAGCGTGACTATCTGTCTGAACTGCAGCAAAGGACAAAGTGGAAGAGTAGTGCTGCCAACCTAAACATCGGGGACATGGTGCTTTTGGCGGAAGACAATACCCCTCCGCTTTCATGGAAGCTTGGCCGTGTGCTACGGCTTATTATGGGAGCTGATGGAATCGCTAGAGTGGCAGATGTCAACACAAGTAGAGGCTGCGTGCGTCGTTCTCTCGTGCGACTTTGTAAGCTTCCGACAGCTGAGGATCTTCAAAGTTGAAAGTGATCTTTCAACGGCCGGGAGCATGTTCAGGCTTAATGCCTGAAGTGATTTAAGTGAAATGGGCGAATGAGTGATTGCCTTCAGCTCGTCAGAAGGCGCTCATGTGCTTCTCAAAGCAAATTCACAATGTCATCTCACTTGTCAACCAAACGCTGTACGATTAACATTAATTTTCTAATATAACTAATTTTGCAAAGTAAGAGCATTTTATTTGCACCAGTTTATCCTCTAAAGATAAAACACCCGCTCTGTCTCGTCTACACCAGACCAGTATGCGGTATACATGCTTTCACATCCTTTCCCTTCGGTTTTGTCTCATTTACACATAACACATCTATTCCTCTATCATACATCATATCGCATACTTCATCCATCTTATCATTCATTGCTGCACATACATTCAGTGTAGCCAGACGAGCTTCCGCAATCCACTTTCCGCCCCTCCGGGAGACAGAACGTGACGGGTGGCGAACCTCGTCGCCGGTTTTCCTCCCGGAGATTCTTCGCACCCCTGCCCCATTAAAGGGGCGCCGGGAACTCGGGGCCATTTCTTTTCTTTTGTGCCTCATGGTGCCAAAGTAGTTGGTGGTATTTTTTACCACACGGTGAGGAGCCAAGTCTGTGTTTTCAGCTTTGTCACTTGTGTAGCACCACCCGGGGGACACGTGTAAGGTGGGCCTAGGATTAGGTGGTCGAAGCCTACGGACGCGAGCGACTCATCCATATTCGTTTGATATTTCATTACCATTTATCCATTCATCCTTTAAAGCCTATAATAATCTACTGTTGAACAGGCCTCCATCATTGATTTGCTTTATAAGCTTTATATATTTGCTACAGATGCCACGCTTGGCAAGCGGGTTGGCAAACGCAGTTATTTTGAGGCGTCATCAGGAAGATGCTGCTGCCCATCTCCTGTTTCATTTTCCCTCTGTCACCTCTTACGAAACCCACGGATCGATAAAATGTTGTAGATATTTTTATAACGCTACTAAACGGTTACGTGGTAGAGCCATGCTGCGGCTGTATCATATTTGTAGGGTTATCACGACCGGGGAAAGACTACGCTCTCACAGAATACCAGCGTTAAATAGTAGTTTAATGCTGCAGCGTTAAGAGAATCAGATTCCCCTTTTCACTGGTAATGAGTCATTCTATCTTTTTCTTCTTACTATCTCTGTTTTCAAGGTAATATTAAATCATTATTTGATGACTACAACCACTCATAAGCGCACTATTGAACATAGTCCTTAACCAACGAATGTCCCATAATAATATGTCTTACCAGGTCTACACTCTATCTAGTAGGGTCACCAGTACCCTTGCTAGTACCGGAATCTTGAGAATTTTTTTCCCATCGGTTGTCAACTGTTCGAGCTATATGGTCGTCTGATTATTACTTCACCTAACTAATTTTTTGTACTATGTTTTTTTATAACACTGTCGTGATGAACGTACTAACAGTACTCTAGTTTCGTACAACATGGACACCTGCAACCAGTCCAAACAAAGAAGGCTACAGATACGTTGTTACCCCAGAGGACTAAAATGGAAAGCATTACTGCCTGTGATTATAATGGCTCTCTTTACTCTTGAGACATAGTAGTGAGACTAAGCACTCGCTGCATATTTCATTTTACGCGAGCAACCCGGGTTCAATCCCCGCCGACACCGACGACATTGTTAATTGCAATTTTAAGTGCTGATTTACCACGTGATCGGCGGTGAAAGAAAACATCGTGAAGAAATCTGAATGTCTTAGAAATAAGAAAAAAAAATATTTCGAAGACATGTGAAGTTTGCTAACCCCTAATGGGGGCGGAGCGGTGGACATTTCCTTGCCCTAAAAAAACCCTTTCAGAAAATAGAGGAGACCAGAGCCCAGTAGTAGGACGTATATAGGCTGTAACTTTTTACTTTAACTCTTGAGATTGGAACATAACAATGTGAGCACTGTTATTTGGCGGCAGAAGTAGGTAAGAAAGTGGGACCTACCGAGACAGACTCCTAGGCAGGAGAAGAGTCCTACAGGTACCACATAGTTTTGATTCAAGATTGAATGAGTCATTGCTTAGAAAGGCCAGTGAGTTTTTCTATCTTCGGCTACATTAGTACCTATCATCTGGTGAAACAGAATGAAGGAAAGGACTTATGTATTCATTGCTGCAATTTAATTTTGAAAAACGTAATTTTATAAACAAAAAAAATATTAACAAAAAAATATTAACAAAAAAAATATTAACAAAAAAAATATTAACAAAAAAAATATGGATTGCAGTAACAAAAATGCCACCAACTCAGTATAATGCCACAGTAACAGAGTTACCGCAGCGCTGGTATTCTGTGGGAGCAACATAACTTGACTCGCGAGCAATCGCTGGATATAATTTAGTACCTATTTTATAACTTACTAGCCATTCGCCCTAGCTCCACACGGGTGATTTCTGGATCTTGACAATTGCTCCACCTACCGGGTCCAATTGTGAATATAAACAATCCAGGTACCCACTCAAACACAAACAATTTCATCAGAATCTGTCGAGCCAGTTTGGAATTTATTACGAGACTAACGGATAAAAGAAGAAAGAAATAAGACAAATAAAATAACACTCTGGAACGAAATACCTCTCGACATTAAAAAAGCTTCCAACAAGTTTCTTTTTAAAAACAAAGTTCGTGAACATTTTAGTAAAGCATTGCAAGTGTGAATTAACGCTTTTTCCTAAAGAATGATTCTATCGTCACATATTTTCCTTTTTTATTATGGCACAGATATATGTGTATATATGCATATAATATAAGGTATATATTTAATGTATTTAAGTAGATTTATGTACTACGTTACCTTTTTTTTCTCATTACTAGTTTACTTTTGCTGCACTACCTCCCATATGTTTATCTCTGCTTAGCCTAATGATTGACTGGGAGAGAATACCTTAAGGCATTAAGTCCGCCATATGTACGATTTTTTTTGTGCATAAAAGTATAAATAAATAAATAAATAAAAATAGACTTTTATATATAGAGATGATCACTTAGTACTTAAGCAAAGTTAACATTAAATCTAATAGTTAAAAGTATTGTAATGTTTTATGTAAGTTAAACTAGCTAACTCTATAGAGTTAGCATACTACGTTCCTGTACTCTATAACTCTTTATTAATGCTAAGTCTATATTAATATTGATATTAATAAATATAATAAATAGGAGTAGGGCACTTGTCTACAATAGGTAAAACGATTGGGTTAAAAATGAAATTTTTCACTCAATCGTGCTTTTGCATAAATTAAAAACCCATTTCTATTTAAAATGTTAAAAGCCTAGAGAATTGCAGTCACGGGGCTCTACAATCCTTTCATCCTCAGTGTTACACGAAAAATATTTTGAAGTAAAGAAAACAGATGCGTTCATAAAATGTTACATATTATTTTTTGAAAAGTAGATAGAACAAAGGTTGTAGAAATATAGTATTAATAAAATGCTTTTGTTTTAATACTTTTATATGTGGTAAATCCATGCTGTAACTATATTATGGTTGTAACACGAATTGGTCAGCTCGACCAGGGAAAGAACACGCTCTCACAGTATACAAGCGTAAAATAGCGGCTTTATGCCGCTATTTCGTATGGTGAGTGTAACCAGAGACTCTTTTTACTGGTAACGAGTCCACGCTCTACAGAATAATATGCAAAACCAGCGTAAATAGCAGTCTAATGCTTCTGTGTTTCGTATGGTGAGTGTAGAAAACCGGAGACTTTTTTACTGGAATGTGGGCATTCCATCTTAGCCCTAAAGGATTGACAATACATCTCATTTTGATTCTTAATCGAGGATAAATATAGCTGTCTATGGTATGGTGTATATATACAGTATTCACTTACCAACAGGTAGGCTACGTGTGCGTTTGTCATCCTTATTCTATAAAAAAAAACTCCGCCATACTATATTATATACAAGAGTGACAGACGAATAAACAGTTTACCTGATAGTAAGTGAATGCTAAAGCCCATAGATGCCCACATCTATCTTCGATTAAGGAGTTTAAGCGTGATTACACCTGAAGACTGTGATTTCTGCAACTTGGTCAACTTCTTGGGCAACTATATAACAAAGCCCTTCTATTTTTGACATCCAATTGTGACATATTGTAATATATTAATTTAATCTCAGGTAGTTAATCTATTTGACATGTAATCTATTTGACATTTAATCTATTTGGCATGTATTTTAATTTAATTGATCTATTGGACACGTATTTTTAATTTATTTGACTTTTTTGACATGTATCTTGTATTTAAAACTGTAATTTTTAAATTAGCATGCTGGCGTTTTGGGCATACTGTAAGCCAGCATGTACATTGCTTAATTAAATAAAAATAAAAATGAATAAATAAAATAGACATACATCTATTCTAGATTAAGAATCAAAATGCAGATAGATGTATTGTTACCCTGA
The DNA here is from genome assembly GCA_029286625.1 of Parnassius orleans. Lineage (NCBI taxonomy): Eukaryota > Metazoa > Arthropoda > Insecta > Lepidoptera > Papilionidae > Parnassius > Parnassius orleans. The sequence continues at coordinate 456,296 of JAGSMP010000225.1, forward strand.
AAACTTACGTGAAATGCTAGTTTCCAGTAAAAATGGTCTCTGATTCTCACACTCACCATACGAAACACAGCAGCATTAAGCTGCTGTTATACGCTGAAATTCTGTGACAGCGTGGACCTTTCCAGCAGGCCCGTTCGTGTTGCAGCCATAATATAGCAGCAGCATGTCTCTATCACGTAATATATAAACTGTAACTTTAGTTTACTTTCCCGAAAATGTGGGAGGCAGTCAAGCAGTAGACTCACGGACTAATAAAAAGAAGACATAAAATTAACTTAGAGAATTGATTCAATTAATTGTAATTAAACTTAATTTGTTTGCGGTGACACTTCGAAGCATTAGTTACAGTTGTTCAGTACCTATATATATCCAAAACCGCAAATCCACTGCAGATAGAGCTAATTTCGGGCAAATGTTCCCCGTGAATACAAAATCAGAGTGCGATTTGTAATTTATCGAGGGGTAGCAATAAATAGAATATTGAATGCGGACCAGTAATTCTGAACTATCAGTTACTGCTGTAATTGTATGAATACGTCGAATTCTATAGCGTTAATTTAGATTAGTTGGATTTCAGTCGCTTGGAGTTATCAAAATTGTATTAAAATTATAATGAATATTCATTGAACTAATATTTAAATATTTAACTAGCTTTTACCCGCGACTTCGTTCGGATAGAACTTTAATATAAAACAACTGCAGATCTTATTACAGTGGTTATGGGCAAGTTGTTCAGTTATCGCAAAATCTCTCTGAAACTAAGTTTTTTTTAATGTTGTCTCTATGAGTTAAAGTAAAAATCGAAGATCTAATATTTTCTCGTAAATAATAATAACTTTTAACAAAAAATAAAAACCGACTTCAAATTTGCAGAAAAATAAGTTATTTATTTGCCACCGTTAGGAGTGTAATCTTTTCTCCAAATATGGGACCACCCTTGAAGTATAACTTTAGTAAGAAAAGAACCATCAAATTTGGTTCACAATCTGCGAAGAGTTCGCGTAACATACATACAAAATAAAACTAGAATTGAGAACCACCTCCTTTTTGAAGTCGGTTAAAAAGATCATCTCATCCTTTAGCACTTCATAGTCATGTTGTTAAATGGTGTTGAAGTAAAATATTAAAAATCGGTTCTGCATCAAAACTTTAAGGGATAAAAAAAGTGATGAAAACATGATAACACTCATATGTTATGTCATAAATTTTTGTGTAAAATTGCAAACTTAAAAAGTTTTGTTAGAAGTTTTTTATAATCATTAAAAGTCATTTATTTTATCAGTTTTTCGACATAAAAAACCCAGCATGTTTTCGGATAAAATATAGCCTAGATCGCATCTGGCACTGCTCTATATCTTTCATTTATCACAATCGGTTCAGCCATTCCGAAGATTAGCTCGGACATACAGACAGTCTTAATACCATGCAAATGACCCCATAAGCTTATGGTTCTGCATCAAAACTTTAAGAGATAAAAGAAAAAAGTGATGACATAACATATGATATAACACTCATTTAAAAGTCATTTATTTTATCAGTTTTTCGAATTTAAAAAAAAACCCAGCATGTTTTGCTTACAAACCAGTCTTAATACCATGCAAATGATTCCATAAGCTCATTAGAAGCCAGTTATTTTGATATTACACACTCAGACATTTCAGTTTTATTTATAAAACATATTATGTATGTATAGATAAAATTATTTGGAATTCAGTCGCTTGGAGCGATCAAAATTGTATTGAAACTTTACTGTTGAATTATATTAGTTGAATGAATATTTCATTCCACCAATATTCAAATATTTAGCTCCGAATAATTCTCTGATTAAATTCTTAGTACGTGAGATACTAACATACCATGTGATTGATCGTGAAGGAATATTGTAAGCGGGAGTTTGTCTGGATAGTTACCATATTCTCTTCTTACTTCTTCTTCTTACATATATATTTCTGCTATCAAACATCAATGCTTATACATCTGTGTTCCGGTCTGATGGGCATACTGATGGGTACTTGAAGATGATGACGAAAGCTTGAAGTTTACGAAGGTTGAATACCAGAATACCAGCGTAAAATAGCAGCTTAACACTGCTGTGTTTCGTATGGTGAGTGTAGAGAACCGGAGACCCTTTTTACTGGAAAAGAGGCATTCCATCTTAGTCCTCACGGGTGACAACGCATCTGCATTTTGATTCTTTATTGAAGATAGATGTAGATGTCTATGGGTCACAGCAACCACTTACCATCAGGTGGACTGTGTGCTCGTTTGTCACCCTACCCTATAAAAAAAAAGGTTGTCGGTTGCGGGTACATATCACGTCGGTTGGCCACCACTTTGGCCGAAAGGAATAGGGGAGATCTCCCACCGGGTAAGGTGTTCCGCCCGGGGAGCGGCCAACGATCCGAGTGGTACTTCGGAGCTATTCTATATATACTGCTTTATTTCGGAACTTTGATAGCGCGATTTAGGCTTCGATGTGTTTTGCTTGTGGCGCGGCGACAGCGCCGCCACAGTGTCAAAATTGAACGCGTCTGTAGCCTACTTTGTTTGTCCATGAACTGCAGGAGCCACTTGGCAATAAGTGGACTGTAAGTTCGTTTGTTGACTTCAGTTTAATAAAAAAAACGGTTTTTGTTTCCGTTGGCGATAATTGAGTTATCAATTGCAATTTTAAGTGCTGATATAGCATGTGTACCTGAACCTGCATTTCTGAGGAACCAAATGATTCAAGGACATAATATGAAGTCCGATAACACGCACTATAGGTGTGCTGCGGACTAATTGCTCTACACACCTCTCAGAAATGAGAGGAGGCCTGTGCCCAGCTGTAGGACATATGCCTTGAATTTAGCGTTCCCTGGTGTTCTAATTCTAGACTAGTGTCCTCACATGTATCTTGTATTGGAAGTACTAAGGCTTTAGATTTTCATCTTATCTGCTTGTTGCCATAATTGCCGATTATTACTATTATTACATCATTTCTTCTTCCCCTTCATATATTGGATAACCAGACGCTCGGTAGAACTTCATTCCTTTGTTGTCCACATTCCGCACGTTCAAACTAAATGTTTTTCTTCGTCGTTCGTACAGCAGAGTTGTGTGACAGCATAGGAGTGAGATCAATTTCCTCACAGTCGGGGTATTTGCCGAAGTTGCCAGTTGGCAGACGGGTTGGCAACCGCAGTTTTTAGTTGTTATCAAGAAGATACTGTTGCCCATTTCCTATTTCACTTTACTTCTGTCGCCTATTACGATACTAATAGGATGACATTGGGTAGCGTTGTGTTGCGGTGTAAGAATGTTTACCATACACAAAATAAACTGGAATCAGACTGGAAATGATGACCAGCGGAAAAGGTGTAAACCATCTGGTCAGTTCGCTCACGTGTCAGCCAATTTTTCTTTATATTACACATGAAGAAAAATTAGGAAGCATTTGGATTAATAATAGGAGAAGCCCATTAAATGGACCAAAAAGCCAACAGTTTTCTTAAAAATATTGGCCTCTCTTTGGTATCATAATTCAGGACCTGCAACGTAGTAATCAAAATCTCTTACCACTAAGTTATGCTAGCCAATAAAACAACTTGATACGCTTTTTTTATAGAATAAAAGTGACAAACGAGCAAACATTCCACTTTATGGTAAGTGTGTGCTGTGGCCAATAGACATCTTCACTTATCCTCAATTAAGAATCAAAATGTTGATGCATTGTCACCCCTGAGGACTATGATAGAATGCCTCGTTTCCAGTAACAAGGACCTCCGGTTCTCTACACACACTATACGAAACACAGCAGCATTAATTTTACGCTGGTATTCTGTAAGAGCGTGGTCTTACTCCGGTCGAGTCGACCCATTCGTGCTACAACCATAATACAGCGACAGTATAGCTCTACCACGTATACGTATATAACGTAGTATCCAAATCTCTTTTAACTAAGCTGTGCTAGCCAATAAAATAACTTGATACGTTTTAATGAACAAAGTCCCGACCAATTGTTTGTCGACTTTGCTTATCGTCCAGTTCCAGGCCAAATATAATTGGAATCGATTGCAGTAAAATTTCAATTAATTGCCACGTGCGTGTTATTGATTGCCCGTTCAGATAATGTTCCTGTATTTATGACGCTGATAATCCAGGAATGGTTTAGATAATGTTGTAACCGTTTCCGTTACCGTTACAACCTTATTAAAGTCCACTGCTGAACATAGACCTCCCCCATAGATTGCCTCATTAGGGAAATATATGCCCTATAGTTCGGCAAGCGGGTTGCAACCGCAGTTTTTATTTTTAGTCGTTATTAGGAAGACGCTGCTGCCCATCTCCTGATTTATTTCCTTCTGTCACCTCTTACGAAATCCACGTGATGATATGGGGTAGTGGATAATCTTACTTACTTTACTTTTATATTTACTTTTGCTTACACGATACTGTCGTAAACAAAGGTAAATAGAAAAGTAAAGTTACAGGCTATTTCCATCCCACTGCTGGGCACACGGCTCCCCACATTTCTAATTATGGAGCAATTATTCGCCGGACTATTTAAGTGCAGGCTGGCGGAGTTCATATTTGTCATCGAAGCATTTCTATTTTTCAGAATTACAGGTTTCCTCACATTGTTCCTTCACCTAGGTAAATGAAAATGAGAATATGTATGTTTCACAAATAATTGTTCCAGGTTTAGACATTTGTCCTTGTGCAATTTATCTATGTAAACTGTTAAATTCTTTCACGATACAGGAAAAAATTGTGGGTAACGTCTTTTTTAATCGAAGAAAAAATCAACACTTAAAACTACAATTAGCAATTTCATAGGTACCGGCGGAGATCTAATCTGATTTTCTCGCGTATTATAAAATATAAGGCGATAGCTACAACGATTGTAGCATAGCCTGTAGCAATGCGTTTCTACTGCTGTGTTCCGATCTGAAGAGTATAGAGAGTTAATATAATTGCAGGCTATGAGGCATTAGATCTTAATTTTTTCTATTGAATATGGTTGTCTTACGAGTCCACGGTCAACCTGATGGTAAGTGGATGCTGTAGCCCATAGACATCTATCCTCGACTAAGAATCAAAATACCGATGCATTGTCACCTATGAAGGCTAAGATGGAATGCAATATTTCCAGTAAAAAGTAACTCCGGTTCTCTAGACTCACCATACGAAACACCGCAGTGTTAAGCTGCTATTTTATGCTGGTGTTCTGTGAGAGTGTGTTACTTCTCCGGTTGAGCTAATTCGTGCTACAACGTAAAAAGAAACTCTTAATCTTCTGAGGCGACAACGCATCCGTAGCTTTTCTATTTTGAAGTTGGTTGCAGATTTTGATGGACTACATTAGGCACATATCATGAGGTGGAGTATAAATTCGTTTGTCACTTCAGTTTTATAATAACTAAAATTAAAAAAACGAAGTAAAAAGAGCTGATGGTCTTCAAACGGCTGAACAGATTCTCTTGAAACGTAACTAAGAACGCTCTATATTAAGACACCTTTCAAACCCAATAAAATTTATCAAAATCGGTTCATCTATTTAGGAGCTATGATGCCACAGACAGACACACTGATACACAGATAAACAGTACAAACTTAAAACACCCCTCTGTTTTCGTCAGGGGTTAAAATGTAGGCTTCAATAAGATTTTACACGAGTCAAATACCAGGTTGTGCGTGTGCTAAAATCGTTAAATACGCCACAAACCTTAAACAAAACATCGTTCCATTAATCAGTATAAAATATACTTTATATTACCGAAATGAAGTTAATATACGTAGCAAAAGATATAACAGTCTTCGGAGGCGCAGTTACTGTTAAATTCATGGCACATTACTCTATGTTCAATTAAGCACTGGGGCCTCTGGAACGAGCTAATAAATTGTGCGCTATGGAAGCATTACCACGCGAAAGCGTACCGATGCGATGTTTATGAGTCTTTAAAATTTCCTCGATGCTTAATAAGTTTGAATAATAGAGTTTGTGTGATGTTTGTAGACCCTTTTTACTGGTAACGAGGCTATATCTTAGTCCTCAGGGGTGACAACGCATCTGCACTTTGATTCTTAATAGAGAATAGATGTAGATGTCTTTGACATGCATGTCGACAGCAACGACTTACTATCAAATTGATTGTGTGCTCATTCGTCACCCATATTCTATAAAACGAAGAAAAAGGTAATAAAATTGCACCTACCCAGACAGCCAGAAAAGGAGTGCTACACTCAGCAATAGTTGTCTATGGGCCACGATATTCGCTTACCATCAGGTGGACTGTGTGCTCACATGTCACCCTTATTCTATAAATAACCGACCAAGTGCGTGTCGAACTCACGCATAAAGGGTTCCGTACCATCGTAATACACGTTTCTAGTAGGAGAGAATATTAAGGGAGCCCCCCTTTAATTTTTTAATTTATTTTTATTTTTATTACTTGTTGTAATAGTGGCAACAGAATTACACATTCTGTGAAAATTTCAACTGCCTACCTATGTGTACATAATGTGATACAGCCCGCTGACAGACAGACGGACGGACAGCGGAGGCTTAGTAATATGGTCCCGTTGATTTACCTTCCTTCTAAAAAACATTAGAAAAGTATTAAGACTTTTGGAGAACACGGTAAAACCATTATTCTTATGACGTAAAATATTCAGAGAGACGATGGTAATACCGTGTAGTGGCGGTGTAAGAATATCCACAACCCCATATCGTCACGTGGGTGTCGTAAGAGGCGACAGAGGGAAACTGAGACAGAAGATGGGCAGCAGCATCTTCTTGATAACAACTGAAAAAAAAAACTGCGGTTGCCAACGCGCACGTTAAACGAGGCATCTATGACAAATATCCCTCTATGATTCAATCTATGGAAGGGGCCTATGTTCAGGAGTTGACTATTATAGGCTGTAATGGAATGGATGTAAAAAATAGATCTCATTTCTGTAGCTGAAAATTTGAATATACAATATGTAACAAAAACCCTGTGGTTCAGTTAAGTGCGTTAACAGAATCAGTATTCAAACGTATAGAAATAACTTGACTTCAGAAAACTCGACCAATAAAACTTAAATTAAATTGAAATAAATTTCTTTTGCAAATTGTATGTGGCTTTTGTTACCTATAACTGTCACGCGCATCGGTAAAGCGGGATCTATTACAATACTCTTACTTCCGGGCCAATGCAGAGTTAATACATATAATATTAAAAGTCCCGCTGGGTTTCTTACTGGTTCTTCCCAGGGCAGTTTTTTCTGTAAGTCTGTGACTTTCAATAAGTTCTTTTTTTTATAGTATAAGGGTGACAAACGAGCACACAGTCCACCTGATGGTAAGTGGTTGCTGTGGCCCATAGACATCTACATCAATCCTCGATTACGAATCAAAACGCAGATGCGTTGTTACCTGTGAGGACTAAGATAATATACCTCGTGTCCAGTAAAAAGCGTCTCCGGTTCTCTACACTCACCATACGAAACACAGCAGCGTAGACCTGTTATTTTACGCTGGTATTCTGTGAGAGCATGGGCGTTCCACGGTCTATAATATACCTGCAGCATGGCTCTACCACGTAAAAAAATTCTTGTAATCTATATTGAATAAAACTAATTCTATTCTCTTCTATTCTAAAAATATTACTATTGGAATCTACTTACCATCCAGCATCTCCTTTCCGTTAAAGTACCACACCACCTTAGGCTGTGGCTTGCCTTCGTTCACAACGCAGCTTATGTTGATCCTTGTCCTCTCCAGGAGTGGTCCGAAGACAGCGCCATCAGCCAGAACCCGTCCATCGCCAGTCCTCAGATCTACCGATTTTGGTTTAACTGTGGACAATAGAACTCTTGGTTAATATTGAATGACTGACATTTGTCATGTAACGCGTGCTCGCATGCCAAATAATATAGTAGTATATATTTGTTTTAGTTATTATGGGCGACGCCATTGCGCGGTGGCGATTCTCCATTGAGGCTGGTCACTGTGACCGAAATTCAGTCTGGAGGACATTATTTAATATTTCATTATAAATTTTAATTATTTTTGTACACAACAATGCAATTTGATCAAGTAAATAATTTAAGATTGAGAGATCCTCACAGAATAATATGTTATAATATAATGACATTCCAAGGTCGGATAAGTATGCAAAAAGTTGGCTCTGTATGTGTGTCAGAATTCATAACAAGATTCCTAGAGATATTAAAACGCTCAATATCAATATGTTTATACACATGTACAAACGGCTAAGTCAGAATAAATTTTATAGCATAGATTAGTTTTTCTGTACAAAAACATAACATAAATTAATACAGTTATAAAATTTTATTTTATAAAAAAATTATTCGTTGACATATTTGGTAATAGTTATTATATTAATAGTATGGATTGACATGTAAATTAATTATAACATTCTTAAACTCAATATTATTTGCATGCTATTTTCATTATGGCGAAACATGTCCGCTCTGTCAAACTTGTACCAGCTTCTAATACCTTGTTTTTAAGCAAATAAGGAAACTATTACTATAATTTTATTATTAAATTTTAAGAAACGCCCTCTTGAATAACATAACCTTGCAGCTATTTTTAATATTCGTTAAGCATTAGTTGCTTTTAACATTTTAAATAAGACAAAAGTAAATTATGTAGCTACAAAAAAAAAACACAGAGTAATGGAGCGCATTAATTGGAAAGAAAGTAAAGATGGAGTTCGAACAGGATAATGAATAAAATGAAAAGTATACAACAATAACAATCCCTCGTTATGAAACGTACGATCGGGGTTGTTCGATGACATTATTTTTCTATAAACAGCACTCGGCTACTAATGAACTTAAAAGCTCCGCGAAGCGTTCCTGTCATTATTTGCCTTGTTCTGATAAGTAAGGTCGCGCGCGAAACTGTTTTGTGACATAATCATACCATTACAACCTCATCTCAACATCATAATTGTACCTCTATGTATAAGGAATGAGAAGAATAAACAATATTTGGAATACATGTGTAGTCCGCCACCACCTAAAAACCCTCACAGAAATGAGAGGACACCTATGTCCAGGGACGTATATAGTTTATACGTACATAGTACTTTAAAGTTGCTTTAAAGCTGCAACCTTGATTTAAAATAATATCACTCTATTGCGCATATCCACTACCCCAAATCGTTCTTTGGTAGTCATGAAAAATAATAAGCATTTATCTATCAGAATGACGGCTCCGAAGCGCAGTGGCGTAGATTTTAGTTACGGCGCTAAATACCACAGGTTCGAATCTCTTAACGAACAAGAATTTGTCTGTTTGTTCTTGTGCAATCTACGATATGAAAAAAACTTAATGTAACGGGGTAGCGTTAAAAAAACGTGGTTTTAGAGAATGCATAACCTAATCGCGACATGTAGGCATTATTAAGGTCAACTATTGGAAATGTCTTAAATATTTTTAGAATTTATTGGCTGAGGGTATGGGAAACCTCGTATGTACACCAGATGCAAAAAATAAAGTTTGTTTTGAGCAAAAAAGACATCTGGTACTATATTGTCAATCCGCTTGTCAAATTTGGCGATTGCGGATTTTTTTCTTTTTCTGAGAAGGGCTCTGCAATGGGCTGCGGTTTATGAGAACGAGGTATGTAACATGATCATGTTCATCTTTTTCTAAAAATATTTTATATCAGATATTTTTATGTGACACTTTTCCACACGACCGTCCACTTCCATCGAGCCAATCAGGTTCACTGCGATCTCATACTTAATGTTGTTACCTGATTTTATCTACTCATTGTATTCCGCATTTGTTTTTGCATTATTTTTTTTATTGGTTTAAAGTGACGCCCATACGCTCGTTCGTTTTTTAGGAACGTGCAACTTTGCAAAAAGTACGTCTGTGACGCAAACGCAAGCCAAGTTGCTCGACTGACAAAGAAATTGAAATGTCAGCCAGTCTTTAAATAACTTAACGTCTTCGATAAAATTAAAAAAATAATTTTCCACCATTTCGTCGTCTGTTTAAAAATACGTGAATGTTTGGGCGATGAAAATAAAGAATGGATGATAAAGTAGCAGTTTCAAATAATCAGTCACCATAATAATAAAAAAAATAACATTTAATAGAAAGTCTATCGTGAATCCAAGAATCGCCTCGACTTCGGTAGCTATGCTATGTAGAAATTATTTTATTCACTTCAGTTTTCTTTTTTTTTAATAGTGGTGACAAACGAGTACACAGTCCACCTGATTGTAAGCGGATGCTGTGGCCCATGGACATCTACAATTATCCTCGACTAAGATGCCTCGAGAAGAAATGCCTAAAAAAGGCTCTCCGGTTCTCTGCAACCACCATACGCAGCTGCTATTTCACACTGGTATTATGTGAGAGCGTTCGAAATTGATTTTTAATTTTTACTAAAAGTTTAATTTTTTAACCGCTTTCAGTGGACTAAGGTATATCGTAAGATTTCCTTATTCTACTTCCTTCCTTATTACGTAAGATCAATTTCATAAATTGGATCCTCTTTTTTCCCAGCTTGAAAGGTGGTTTTTTTTCTACTGTGCTTGCATACGTGCATACGATCGTGAGTGCGCGCGTGCGGGTTGACTTGCATTCGTGCGCGTGTGCGATCGTGTGTGCAGGCGTACGTGCGCATGTGTGTGTGTGTGTGAGGTTTGAGATTTTTAACTGGTGTCATTTAAGGTAAAAAACTTAAAGCTAACTTTTTTCGCATCGTGGAATACAATATAAATGTCATTACCTTCATTTATTGTTACGTAACCATAATCATGGTGAAGTAACAAACGCAGAAGATTTTAACCTGCAGGCATCGAGTGTAAATCTATGTTCATTGCTTTAACACTGGAATTTATTCATAGCAACACATGTCAGGAATTCTTTTTATATAATTAGGTTAACAAGCAAGCAGACAGGGGAACTGATGATAAGTGAATGCTATGGCAATATAGCACGTTGGCTTCTATATCTATCCTCGATTAAGCAGATGTAGAATGCTTTGTTACAAATAAAAGAGTATACGGTTCTCTACACTCACCATATGAAACACAGCAGCATAAAACTATTTTACGTTGGTATTCTGTGAGAGCGTTATCTCATCCCGTTCGATCCAGTCCATTCGTGCTACACCCATAATATAGCTGCGTGGCTCTGCTACTTTTTTATTTTATTATTTGGGCACTCCGTAAGACATTTTATTTTTGGACATTCTAGTAAAACAATTGATATGTTTGTATTGATAAAAATATAAAGCAATTACATCAAACGTGGTAGAGCAATGCTGCAGCTATATTAGTAGTATAGTTGTAGCACGAATGGGTCGGCTCGACCGGGGAAGGACCACGCTCTCACAGAATACCAGGATAAAATAGCAGCTTAACTCTGCTGTGTTTCGTATGGTAAGTGTAGAGAACCGGAGACCCTTTTTACTGGGAAAGAGGGATTTCATTTTAGCCCTCACGGGTGACAACGCAAATGCATTTTGATTATTTATTGAGGGTAGATGTAGATGTCTATGTGTCACAGCAACCACTTACTATCAGGTGGATTGTGTACTCGTTTTTCATTCTATCCTATAAAAAAACCTGCGCTATCTTTATCTTTATCAATTCAAAGGGAAGCCAGAGGAACGCTAAAGTCTCGTTAGTCAAACAATACAGGTAGCCAAACATAGGTACAATTGGCTTCAATCCAGAGACTTCAGTGGCTTAATTTTGACTTAAAATTTTACAGTAAAAAGTATTTTCTATAAAAGTAACTCAATAAAATTGATCTTAAGTGTCACTTTTAACCTCTACGTAATACTGCAAAAGATAAATTCAATATCTTAATAATTATTGTAATTATTCATTAAAAGTCGATGCGTATAGTTAATAAATTAAAAAAAAATTAAAAAAAATTGAAGTGAACAGTTCGATTGTGTGTTTTTCTGTTTGTATTTTTTGTTTTTATAGAATAAAGGTGACAAGCAAACACACAGGAGCTGTGGCTCATAGACATCTACTTGTATCCTCGATTAAGAATCAAAATGCATATGCGTTGTTACCTGGACTATGATGGAATGCCTCGTTTCCAGTAAAAAGGGTATCTAGTTCTCTACACTCACCATATGAAACACAACAGCATTAAGCTGCTACTTAAGTGTCGAGCCGACCCATTCGTGCCACAACCATAATATAGCTGCAGCGTGGCTCTACCACGTTGAAATGTTGAATGAACTGATTTTAATGGTTATTATTTTATTAAATAGGTTATACTTTAGGGATGGGACCACCATATAATTAAACAATACATTTGGAGGAAAACACCCTTAAGCGTGGTAAAATACGGTATGTTTTTTTTAATGGAACTAATTAGAAGACATTTTATAATATATTTTTTATAGGAGATGGGGCAAAGGAGCATACGGCTCAACTGATGGTAAGTGACTATCGCTGCCCATGAACAACAGCAACACACTGAATTGCAGGTGTGTTACCAGCCTTTAGAAAGGACTCGGTCGTCGGCGATTCGAGCCCCTCTGCGCTGGATGCGGTCAAGTGAAAGGAGCTGGCACTGGGGAGCGCCAGCCCAGATATAGGAATAGTATTTTATATTTTAAAAAGAATAAAACAATTTCACATTCGGGATTTTCATTCTTCTACACAATAACTCTTAGCACTGATTTCAGAATGTGAAATTGTTTTATTATTTTTATATTTGTTTGTTTTAGTTTGAAATCTCCTTTTACTTTTTATTCAAATTTAATTTTTAAGTAAAATATACCATATCTTCGTAAGTAACTGGCTGTATGACCGATCCCTTATAAAAAATAAATTACATAAGAAATATAGCCCTATTGCCCGCTTGTCAAATGTTCCGCGAAAGACGATAAAATGTCATAACGCGAGCATAATATGTCAAATTTGGACAACTTTGTCTTATTACGAACGTAACAAGGGACAGAGTGATATGGGATACATCATTTATAATTCTATATTCTTTTATAGAACTAAATTGATTAAGGTTGACGTCAGCCGTAAATCAAAATCCATAACTTATGATGTTTGAGACTTAGAAATAAGTAAGATAATCTTTGAATTTTTGTAAAAGTGACAAACGAACTCTCAGCTGACCTGATTACCGTTACTATCGTAATATTGATAATCCAATACCAAAAAATAATCATTCTGTAGAACTAAATCATCTTCGATCTATAAGTAGCCTTTTTTATCTAAAATCGCATAAAAGGCTGTTTACGAGTATATGCAGTTAATAGAATATCTAAACCAGAATAATATTTTAAATCTAAAACAATCGGGTTTTAGGGCTAGACTAAGCACAGTTACAGCGCTATTGAGTGTTGTCGATGATATTCTAACAGCGCAGGATAAAGGAGAGGCTACAACTTTGACACTGCTGGACTTTTCGCGTGCGTTTGACTCAATAAAATAAATACTACTTTACTTCTGTCGAAGTTGATGTATTATGGTTTTGACTGTAACGCATTAAAATGGTTTGAAAGTTATTTAAATGGTCGCACACAGCGAATCAGACTTCGAAATGAAACTGGTGCCAACATTTTTTCTGCTGCGTCTTTCTGTCTGCTTGGTTATCTTCACTCACCATACGATACACTGCAGCAATATATTAGTATTATTGGCACTGCAGTCATAATACACTGCACTACCACATGAAAAAATATTTGTCAAATTAATGTCCTCCAGACCTAATTTCGGTCACGGCGGCCAGCGTCAACGGAGACTAGCCATCGGCGCAGGACAGGATAATAGTGCCCAAGTGTATGCGCAAGCACAGGTGCACTCTCTATTCCCTCACTCTCATAGTCCGATGGGACGGTAACCTGATACGACCAGTAGGACCAACGGCTTTACGTGCTTTACGAGGCACGGGGGTGAGACTCCGCCAACTTCCTGACTCCGGGCAGCTACTAAGAATTTCTTGATGGATAAGCTCAATAACTGACTTTTTTTGGCCAGACCCGAACTACTAGATCGACGAGGCAGTCATTTGTCATATTATTATAGTCACAAGTAACCATTTCTAAAATTATTGTCTGTCTGTCTGTCCGGACTAATCTTCGGAATGACTGAACCGATTGTGATGAAACTTTACGAGCAGGTAAAGAGCAATTGCCGGTTGTGATCTAGGCTATATTTTATCCGAAAATCTTAGATTATTTTCGAAAATATATAAATTTATAAAATAAAAATGGTCGTTAATGAGATTATCTTTAATCTAAATGAAATAAATGACATTAATAGATACCATCCAGGCGAAGCCAGTGCGAGTCATTAGTATTGAATAAAAATATTCTATTCTTTTTTTATTTTTAGCAATTCCATCGCCTTTAATTTTAATTAGTAGTCGCTTAATGGTCAAAATTCGATCGTAACGCACAACATTTTAAGTATATCAAGCAAGCTATATTTCATATACAAATGCACATTAATATACAAAACACAGATATCTAATACACTAAATATAAAATAAAATAAATATGATACGTTTCGAGTGCTATTTAACCCCCGACGAAAACAGAGGGTGTTATATGTTTGTAGTATGTATCTATGTATGTGTCTGTCTGTGGCATCATAGCTCCTGAAAGGATGAACCGATTTTGATTAAGCTTTTTTTTTGTTTGAAAGGTGTCTTAATCGAGAGTGTTCTTAGTTATGTTTCAAGAAAATCTGTTAGCCGTTCGACGATCATCAGCTATTTTTGTTTCGGGAGTTTTGATTTTTTTAATTTTATTTATTTTATCCTTTCTTACGAGGATATTGAATACGATATACCTAATTGAAAGCTCTGTAGCACATTGGATAAGCCATTGACCGCGGTTCTGCGGTTCGTGGGCTTGAATCCCGCGAAACAATTATTTGTATGGCCTATAAATAATTGCGGGTCTGGATGTCCGTCCATGTATAATTTATGTATGTTGAACGCCTACACGATTTAGAGGAATTGTATTTGTTCTACAAGAATATAAAATACTAGAATATCTTACTGCGCGAATCTTACTGTTCAGGTAGGGTGGATTCCATAACATAACATAACATAAACACTCACGCCTGTCACCCAGAGGGTAGGCAGAGACTACGGACTTCATTTGGTTCCTTTTCCTTAAACCCTCTCAGATATTTTAACCGAATTCAAAAAAGGAGGAGGTACTCAATTCGACTGTATGTTTTTATATGTGTTACCTCAGAACTTTTTTCTAGGTGAACCTATTTTGATGATTCTTTTTTATTCGAAAGCTGGTACCTTTCATGTGGTCCCATATAAATTTAACTTTGACTTCGACTACAATGATGATGTTCTCATTTTATTTATATTGAAGTCGGTTGTTCAACATTTTTAATTTTTCCACTTGTTATTACTTTCGAAAATTATAGCTATTCAAACACGATTTGACAATATCTGTCAGTAGAGCAATGCAGAATTGACGCCAAAACTGGCGGCGGTGAGCGCTGACGTCTGACAGGCGCGTTTATGAGGGGCGTTGTTTGTCAACGCGGTTGATTTGAGTGTTTGTGTGTGTGGAAGACGCGTTGATGTATGTGACATTTGAAATTAGTGTTGCTTCATTAAACTAAATTTAGGGTTATGTTGCGTAAAGTTTGGTCCGTACTAAGTAATTAAATCTATACATATAAATAATATTGAAGTGTATGTCTATAATACTGAAATAACTAGGGTTTATTTGTATGCTATTAAGACATAGCAATTTTTAAAATTTTTGTTTGTCTCGCTGTCTGAAATGAGAGGAAGCCTGTGCCCAGCAGTGGGACGTATATAGGCTGTAACTTTAACATTAAAGTAGCGACTAACACGGCGTTCTGATTTTCCATACGTGCGTTTACTGAAATATTCCTACAATAGAGTAAAGAGCCCAATTTACTTGTTTCATTAATAGAAAACTACTGTGTAGTGGTAGTGTTAAAATATCCTAGTGAATATTCTTGCACTACCACTACACCATAGTTTATCATCCCGTGGGCGTCGTAAAACAAAAACGGAATATGGGCAGCAGCATCTTTCTGATGATAAAAAATCAAAATAATAAAAAACTGCGGTTGCCAACCCGAATGCTAAGCGTGGTAACTATGGCAAAGTACTCCCGATTAGGCAATATAAGTGAGAGGCCTATGTTCAGCAGTGGACTTTTATAGGCTGTAATGGTTAATAGAAAAGAGTCTGTTAAAAAAGGCCGTTGGTCCTGCGCCTGATCTCTCTCCGGTCATGTCTGTTTACCGTCCCATCGGATTATGAGAGTGAGGGAATAGAGAGCGCACCCTGTGCTTTCGCATACACTTGGGCACTATAATCCTGACCTGCGCAGATGGCTAGTCTCCGTTGACGCTGGCCGCCGTGACCAAAATTCGATCTGGAGGACATTATTATTATTATTTACATACATACATAAACACTCACGCCTGTCACCCAGAGGGTAGGTAGAGACTACGGACTTCCACTTGGCACGATCCTGGCACACCTCTCTCGCCTCCTTTACATCCATATATCTACGCATACACGCTCGTCGGTTAAGGGTACTCTAATCTGGCCCATTTTCAATATATCGGCCAATTTGGTCGATAAACCTTCGTCTAGGGCGTCTCTTTCCGACTCTACCGTTCACTTCTGCAGCATAAATTTGCTTTGTTACTCTTTCTTCGTTCATTCTTTCTACATGACCAAACCACCGAAGCATTCCTTTCTTAATCCTGGTCACAACGTCATCTTGCAAACCACACTTTTCTCTTATCACACTATTTCTCACTCTGTCATTCAGATTCAGCCCTAGCATACTCCTTAATGTCCAAAAAAAATCCATTTCTACAGCATTTATTCTACTCTCATGCTTTTTCTGCCAGACCCAACTTTCACTACCATACATTAAAGTAGGGACTAAACACAGCATTGTGAATTGCCAAACGTGCCTTTTTGACACATTCTGACTCTTCACAATAGCGTGTAGAGCCCCATTCACTCTATTTCCTGCGTTCACTCGTCGTTCTATATCCTTATCATATCTACCATCCCTACTAAATAAACATCCCAAATATACAAACTCATTCACTTGCTCAATCAACTCCCTTCTATTCTTATTTCACATAACGTTTTACTTTCTTCTCCTTCAAAAACCATCACTTTCGTCTAACTTGCGTTCACTTTCATACCTCTTTCTTTTAATGATCGGTTCATTAAAGTAACCATCATTGCAACTCGGCCGCCGACGATGCAAATATGACTTGATCATCGGCGTACAAAAGGCATTTGACGGTTAACTCACCCATTCTCAACCCACATTCTTCAACTTTCAAAGTTTGCAAACAACTTATTATTATTTCTTTTGATGAAACCGGGATTACGAGTTAAATATTAGGATTTCCATGAAGATACGAAATACGGAAAAAAATGGAGACTCGATGTAATCAGGTAACGAGTAGATCAGGGATTTTGATTGAAAACCTGGATTGGCTTACGATATTATGGTGAAATTAACATTACCCGCAATCGAAGCGTGGGGGATTTCCCGCTTTTCGTGTCCTAAAGAATTTTTATCAACGAAAGTAGGTTAAAGTCGGACATTTATGTTATTTTTTATTTATTACCACATACAACAAGATACCAGTTTCTCGACTGCACAGAGTCAGTAATTCGTTCATGAGGCAATGTGCACATTACAACAAAGTCCCAGAAAATATACAAGGTTCCTTTATTAACAAGTTTAAATATTTTATTAAACAAAAACCGTATAAAATAGTCTATACAACCATTGTTGGTCGCTTCCGAGCTGCTTCTTAAATAAGTTTTATAAATAGTTTCTGCAACTTGCGTTATATTGTATTATTATATTTTGAAAAAAAATTCCGCTTGGTTTCTAGCTGGTTCTTCCCGGGACAGAGGTTTTTTTCGAACCAGTAACTTAAAAAGTGATTTTCAATAAGAATTACTTGTAATCTTGATTTCATAAAAATAATCTATTCTATTCTATTAATTTTAATAAATAATTAATAATGTTTGTTCATACTTATTATATTTTTTTAATTATTTAAACGCGTTAATTTATAGAAAATCGGAAAAACAATGCATCTGCGATTTCTTATCGAGGGCAGATGTAGATTACTACGGCCCCAGCATCCACTTACCATCAGGTAGACTGTGTGCTCGATTGTTACCCTAATTCTATAAAAGAAAACATAATAAATGAATGGTTGCGCTTGGCAAACTTTAGGGCTTGGGACTTAAAAATAAATAATACTAAAATTTCTGGTGACAATAAGTTCCGCTACGAAGCGACGCTCCTTCATGACACGCTTATTTACCAGTACGAAGTTATAGCAAACTTTTACAAAGAGTCTTTGTACCCATCCGAATGACTTAGCTCGGGTACACATTTGAAACTTTTCAGTGTAAATCTATCAGAAAAACGGTTTCAGACAGCTCGATATGCTTTCTATTATAAAGCCAATAAAAATGAATTACGCTTAAAATATTTATTGTACTAATAATGTCCTCCAGACATTATTTAAGGTCACGGCGGCCAGTCTCTTCGGACACTAGCCATCGGTGTATTACAGAATTATACAGTAAAGTGTGTGCGCAAGCAAAGGTGCACTCTCTGTTCCCTCACTCTCATAGTCCGATGGGAAGACAATCCGACACGACTTAGAAGAGATCAAACGCAGTACCAGGCTTTACGTTCTTTCCGAGGCACGGGGTTGAAGTACTGCCAACTTCCTGACTCTGGGCTGCTACTAAGAACTTCTTGTCAGAAAAACCCAATAACTGATTCGCGTCTACGTCCATTAGACCAAAAGGGCAGTCTATACGACCTCATACGACCACCGCGGGTCATGGATTACGCATAGAACATTGTAATGATGTACCCAAGCCATAGGGTCGGGGTCCGGGCAAGATAAGAAACAAATGTGCGGTATTTTTGGTGTAAGGTATTTAATTGCATCACAAAAGCCTACAACAATTCAACACTACTAACAATCAACTAAGTAATTGTAAGCATAAAAACTACAATTTATCATAACTCTAAAATACGTAAGCACTAAAATTTTAACTAACTCTACAGCTACGCAATATATACAAAAATAAAATGAAATATAACAAAACATAAAATTTACTACTAGTTCTTTTCCTTAGTAAACAAGATTTTTAAAGTATCATTATAGGAAAAAGCAAATTCATAAATTTTCGATATTTATGCGGAGGTTTGAACCATGAATTTGAAGAAGTCGCCCAATGTACGTGGCCGCTATCCCAATAGGCTGTGCCTGTCGATGACGTTTCAATTCAAATTAGTATATAGTATCGTCTCTCAAAGTTCTCATGTTTTTGTGACAACTAGATTTTCTAATAACACTTGCCAGAGATATAGGAAGGCGTTATTGTCACAATTAACTTAATGGGCGTTTCCACAGACTGAAATAAGTGCATAATCTAAGAATACTATTGCAAAGTTACTCAGACTACAACATAACAAAATACTATTAAACACTTACCCCGTTGCACCTCAAAAATTAACGTTCCACTAACAATAATTTGTATTTAAATAATATAAAATTCACTGATACACAGCCTTAATATATACTTAAACTTTTGCGCATTTAACTTGCAATGTCTGACAAGAATTACCGCTTCTCGCGAACGCGGCCCTCCGCCATTCGTCACAAATTCCTACCCTCCAATCTTTCCTCAAGTTCGGAAACATGACCCATCTCAATTTTAACGTAAATCGTAATATTTTTTTTTATATCATCACAACATGCTTAAAATCTCTGTCTTTAAACAATAAAAGTGTCATATTCAGTTGAGTTAATTTAGCAAGAATTCCAACCCAATTCACAATTTTGTAGTGACAAATAATTTCCATCTGGCATATAATTTCGCTGGTCGGTATAGCGTGGTGATATTTCAGTAAGGACAAAGAACGGGCCCAGCTCCACTGCGACAAATGAACACAAGTCGCGGCTCAGCCGTGCCAAGAGTTTAACTAAGTGGAAATTTACGACTACTACAATGTTGGATTGAATGGCCTGCTGCGGAATATCTGGTTTCGCTAGCTTAAAGGACAAGCATCCAAGCCAAAAATATTAATAAAAAACTAAGAGAAACTGAAAAACTGGTTTTGCTATAGTCAAGTATGTTTTTTTTTATAAAACTGAAGTTACAAACGAACTTACAGTATACCTAATGGTAAGTGGCTACCGCAGCCTATGATATGAACATGGACACCTGCAACTTACTTCAAATAAAGTAGGCTTCAGATGCGTTGTCGCCTGTCAGGGCAAAACCTGGAATAGCGCACGGACTGTAATTATACTGGCTCTCTGCACCTTCAGACTTTGTTACAGACTAGAATACAGCAGTACACGCACTGTTATTTAGTAGCTGAAAAAGGTAAGTGGATGGTGGGAACCTACCTAGACGAACGCATAGACAGAATAGGAGTTTGACCACCTCGGAATTTTACCTAGTATTGAAGTGAAAACTTCTTTAGCCGCGTTGAGCGATTTTTGGTTAGGGAAAAACTGGGTTCGCGTCACTGATGACCTCGACATGCTCGTGACGTATTGCAGTACGTCACGATCATGTCTACTACGCGTCGCTAGTCTATGTATACGCATATATCATTGAGTTTTCACTTCTGTCGGCAGTCCTTATGGCTGCCTCTGTTTTTTTTTTTTAAAACTATTAATACTTTCAATAAGCGTATTTAATTGTACAAATACATGGGAAATTCGTTTAGAACTGAACATTGTTCTTTATATGAAAAGTTGTTTATGATAATCGTTTTTTTTTTAATTTGTGATATAACGTTGTACATTCGAAATCTAAGATTAATCTTTGACCTTTCCAAACTTTTAAGTAATTTGAGATTAAAGTAATTCTTTTTGATCGCGTTTAATTACATATTTTATAATTGTACGGTAGGAACACTAGGGAAATAATGAAATTTCTTAAGTTTCATTAGGTTGGTACATTGCACCCCTAGATGAAGAAGGAGTGGAGATTTCCAGTTCCAATCCTTCATCGAGAACTACCCCGTAAGGGCTCCTGCCGTCGGAGCTGCAGCCCGTTTATAATCTCTTCATCTCCTTAATCAGCCCGCAAAAGTCGACTGCTGCACATGTGCTACTCCCATTGGGAGAAATTAACTTAATAAACACACTTGACAGGCGGCTTGGCGATCGCAGAACTTGATGTCTAGCACCTTGGTCCCTGATTTCTTCATATTTTACGTCTGGCGCTAACGAGATAGTTAAACAAATCGCTTTCTTTCAGAAGGCATAAGATTTTGGAATATTGCGTGGTCACCTCTTCACACCCACCGACTGAATCGGGTGACAGATTTTCTTATCCCGATACCGAGAGTCATTTATATAGGTTAAAATTTTCACAATACAGGACAGGATCAAACATGCTGAGCGCTAAGTCATGTCAAATTGAATTAATCTTTTTCTTTGTTTGAATATTTATCAAAATAGCTAAAATAGTATAGATAATTAGAATACCATTTGAAACTTCTGAAATTCTAATATCACTATGAACCGCAATATGACAAAAGGAACAACAGTTTTTTCTTCTACTAATAAATTATCTCTTCTATTGATAAAATTGTGCCAGTGTCAATTCAGTCATGGGAGTGACAAGAAAACTATTTTTTAATAATTTGATCAAACCAAAGTCAAACGTTGACAAACAATACGCACCACTAACGGGCGACAGTTCACACAAATGTCAGCGCTGTCAGTTTTCGCGCCAATTTTGCGGGTTGTTTCGGTGACGAGCGCTGTCAAGAATATTTATTAACGTGAGTACGAACATATCATGAAATAATGTGTATATAACAAAGTTTAGCATAAAATATTTAATGTGAAAACTTCTTTAGGCACTTTGGGCACTTTTTGGATGGGACAAAGCACTGAACTCGCGTGACCGTCACGCTCAGATACGTATACATGTCGGTGTGTATAAAATACTGGTTGGATCAAGAGTGGGCAAGAGGTTGCGTCACTCTAGCGGAGCGTCATATCTATGGTGGCGGGGTAGAACTGAGGGTAGATCGGGAAACCCCCACTCGTTTGTGCAGTATAAAGTTCAGTGTAAGTGCCGAGTGTGGGAGATTCCGGTAGTCCATTCTACGAGTGAAGTCATTCTACGATTGCTAAGATAGTGGTGTTGTCCGTTTCAGTGGTTTTTCTGGTGCAGGCAAGGAGGATGGTGTTGCTGAGAGGCTGCCCTGTGTTATACTGAGATGTGAAGTGTTGCTGTTGGTTTTGCATATTTTGGTATTATCATGTAATATCCCTCACGTTACACCAATGTGTAATTGTGCCGGGGACATATTACGTTATGGTTGAAAACGAAAACGAATTTCCGACATATATAAGAATCATACTTTTACTTGTAAAATAGCTAGATTTTATTACTATATTAGTACGTTGATAAAAATAATTTCTAATAAAATAATTTCTAAAATATATTTCATAAAAACCCAAAATAATGTTTACAAGTTTGTGAAGCTAAGATGTTTTCACTTCCTACGACTGACAGTTTTTTTTGACGTGGTAGAGCCATGCTGCAGCTATATCGGCTCGACCGAGGAGGCACCACACTCTCAAAGAATACCAGAGTAAAATAGCTTTTTAATGGAAACGAAGCATTCCATCTTAGCCCCAGGGGTGATAACGCGTCTACTTTTTTAATAATAATAATAATTTGTTTGCCAGAAATATGGTGGTTACAGACAAGCATATTTCACCAGTGGCATGCAAATACATAATTTTATAAAATCTACATGATTCTATTAAAAAAAATGTTTAATTATAATTTTATGATAAATTCAAGATTAAAAATTCATAAGACACATAAGATGGATGTCAATAATTAATCAAAAAGAAAAAAAGAACAAAGTTTTACCAGTCCTAAATTAAAAATATATATTCATATTATATCAAATCAAGTGTACATATCAATAGTTATTAACTTTATATAAATGTATTTAGTCAATTTTACACGAAATGTCTTATAAAATACTTATCATTTTAGTTTATAACAATAAAAATCATCTAGAGTATAAAAACAATTTTGGACGAGCCATTGTTTTAGTTTCTTTTGAAAATGTTTTAATGGAAGTTCTCGAATTTCAACAGGAAGTTAATTATATACTTTTATGCACATAATGGGACAATTTTTCAGAAAAAAGGCAGTTTTACATAATCTAAAATTTAATCTTGTTACGTCTCTATGTGGAAATCTTTTATCTCTGTATTATCAAAACACCTCTGAAATAAATGTGGATATTTTTTTTTTACGAAAGTTCCGATTTCATACACGTACATGGAACACAGTCATAATTTTTAACTGCTTAAAGAGTGGCCTACAAGAATCGAAAGGTCCATATCCACAGATTGCCCTTATACTTTTCTTTTGCATTAGAAATGCTCTCTTAAAAATACTTGAATAGCCCCAGATCGAAAGCCCATACCGTAACACGGACGCCACATATCTATGATAGGCTGTGATAGCGGCTTCTTTACTTATTAGATTACAGAGTCTTCTTAGCGCATAAACGAATCTATTTAACTTATCACACATTAAATTTATGTGATTTTTCCAACTACAGTGCTGGTCCAAGATAAGGCCGAGAAATTTTATATCAGCAACCTTTTCAATTTCTTGACTATGACTCATTATTTTCATTGTATTGAATGAAGAATTGTATATGAATATTTGCGCGGTTTGTGCAAAATGTGATATATTTAGTTTTAAGTAGATTATGGCATAAATTATCACTTTCAAGCCAATTTACTATAGACGTGAGAGTACTATTGACTTTGAGTTCATAATCTAAAGGCTTTTCTTTACCTGTTATTATAACTGATATATCGTCGGCATATAGAGTACAATGTTGATCGATTGCCAATGGAAAGTCATTAATATACAAAATAAAAAGTAAAGGACCAAGAATTGTTCCCTGTGGCACACCTTTTGTGGTGGGATAAAATTAAAGTTATGTGTGACTCGTTCGTTAAATTCAATTATTTAACTATTTGAACTTTTTATTTTTATTTTTTATTTTAGCTATTTGAACGTATTGGGTTCTGTTATTTAAATAGGATTTTATCCACTGGAATGCAAGCCCTCTTATGCCATATTTTTGAATTTTACTAAGCAAAGTTCATGATCTACAAAATCGAATTTTTTGATACTTAATCGAGAATAGATGGCTATGGGCCAAAGAATCCACTTACCATTAGGTGAATTGTGTGCTCGTTTGTCAACCTGACTTTATATAAAAACACACTCGTCGAATATAGTAACTTCTCGTTGTTGGAACTCGGCTTAAAGTATACTATTTATTTATTTTTAAAGAGTTTAGTAAGCAGTAGTGTTTGAAATTCTTAGACACAGTTCTTATATTATTACGCTATTGTATTGG
The DNA here is from genome assembly GCA_029286625.1 of Parnassius orleans. Lineage (NCBI taxonomy): Eukaryota > Metazoa > Arthropoda > Insecta > Lepidoptera > Papilionidae > Parnassius > Parnassius orleans. The sequence continues at coordinate 480,760 of JAGSMP010000225.1, forward strand.
CTCGACGAATTTTCCCGAACTTTGTACACATTGAAAAGTTTTGTAGTAAATCATTCAGCAAAGCGATTTCCTTCAACTTCGATACATTTACAATTTCAATAAAAATTCAAGTTTCTTTTCTGAATGAGTTATAGAAATTGCACATCCGAGCATAACGATTCTCTTACAACGGAAATACTTCTTGCTACTTTATGACAAGGCTCAGAATTGAATGCGTCGAATCATCGAAACTGGGAAAACAAAATTTGAGATCGCTTCAGAAGTATTTGCAATTTGGATACTTTTTTCATTTTAAATTTATAAGAGTTTGCGAATATTTTTGGTGCTTATTAATTTAAAATGTGCAGCGTTATTTTATATTTATATTATATAGGTACATTAAAAATAACGCCATGTCATCTCGTAGGTGTCGTTATAGGCGACAGAGAGAAACCTAAACATCATCTTCCTGATTACAATTTAAGAAAAAACTGCGTTTGCCAACTAACCTGCAAAGCGTAGCAACTAAGTCGAATCCAGACTACTGGGATTACGCCGCAAAGGAACCCCTTACGAGGCAATCCATGTAGAAGCCTATATTCAGCCTATATTCATACTGTCAAAGTATACTACTTTGACAGTATGAATGTTCTCAGACAGATAGTGACATTCTAATAATGATTTCTTATATTGACGCGAATACTTCATCTTACTACATCTCTATATATAAAAATCAATGTCCGTTAGTCTCGCTAAAACTCAAAACTGGCTCGACCGATTTTAATTAATTTTTTATGTGTGTTTGTGTCACTGGATGTTTTATATTTACAATTGGACCTGGTAGATGGCGCTGTTGTCGAGATCTAGAAATCAACCGTGTCAAGCCGAGGCGGATCGCTGGTATGGAATAAAACTAATTTAAGTACGGATTTTATCGTAAAGATGTTAAAAATCGATGCTAAGATCCGCGTAATAAATTGAAATAGACTCTGCGGTGGCTGATCGCTCTTCACTTAGCACTCTTCAGTAATCGTTGAGCCACCGCCTACTTCACCTAAGAATGCCTCGTGTAGAGGCGAAACACGTGTCGTATTGTCGACGGTGGTGTGTCTTTCCTAGTGCAGTGGTGTTGGGAGTAGTGGTGACGGGGATAGTGTACGCAATTGAGGGAGGCCGGGAGGTGTTCCTCAAACTAGGTAAGACAAATCTTTTTATTTTATTACGCGTATCTTGGCAGATTGATTTTTAACATCTTTAATATAATGGATTTCCGCAAAATAACGCCTAATGCTATTAATTAGGGTTTTATCGTGTTTAATTTAAACTTTTTTCTGATCTGAACGTTATACATAAGAGTTGATGGTAGCCGCCGTTAACTATGACATTAGTACGTTGAATAAATCAGTCCTCCCCATGACCATGGGTGCTGTAAAGTGCCCGAAACATCGGCAATTAACAAGTGGTAAAATTAAAAATGTTAAATGAAACTAGTTTTTACGGATTATATCGCGTTTAATTTTAACTTTTTAATTCCCGACGTTTCGGGCGCTTTACAGCACCCATGGTCATGGGGACTGAGGTGTTTGACGTCCCGATGTCATAGTTAGCCCGGCTACCTTCAGTTTTTTAATATATATGTAAAGCACCCGAAACGTCGGGAATTAAAAAGTTAAAATTAAACGCGATATAATCCGTAAAAATTTGTTTCATTTAATGTGTAGTCTTCGCGTAAATATAAGAAAACATTAAATTAAAAATGTTTTACAACCGATTTCAATATAAATATAATTTATTGTTGATTTTTTTAAAACCGCTCAAGCGATTTCCATAAAATTTAAATGAACATACATAAAAAAACGATTCCGACGAATTGTTTTTTAAGTCGGTTGAAATTTAGTTTTATTCCAGGAGCATTTTAATTTGCAAATTTCTTACTCGATTTCATTGAAGAAACTATATCAAATTTTCAATATCATTTGCCTCAAATAAAAATATCCATAAATCGAGTCTTGGGTTTAATTTTGGGTTCCGTTTCATTCTTCTTTACGTCAAGACCCATGTCAAAGTTTTTATGACTCTCGTTTATTTCATTAAGTTTTCCATAGTCGTTAACGTTACGGACTATCGAAAGTCCACTGCAGAACATAGGCCTATAAGTTACATAAGCTGCATATGTATGTGCTGAATATAGTCCACTACTGAATATCGGTAGTGGTCATAGTTGCCTCGCTTGGTAGCTTTTTTTGTTATTGTTTTCGTCATTTAATTGATAGATCAAAATTACTATACACACCTACCGTATAGTGGCGGTGTAAGAATATCCACTACCCCATATCAACCCCGTGTAAGAGGCGATAGAGGGTAACGAATCAGGAGATCGGCAGCAGCGTCTTCCTAATAACGACTAAAAAACTCTGGTCGCCAACACGCTTGCCAAGCGTGGAAAATATGGCAAATATCCCCCCTATGAGGCAATCTATGAGGGAGGCCTATGTTCAGCAGTGGACATTTGATAGGCTTTAACATTAACGACTATGAAAAGCTTTAATAATAATAATAATTTATTCATTACCACCAATAAAGTTAAAATGAGTAGTACACATAGAAATTACAAGAATTACATAGTGTAGTACTGAATGGGCTCTAGCTCAGCATAAATGTTGCAGTTGCCTTCAACGTTATTCTGCCAGCGCCCAATATATGATCAGTACAGTACGCGCGCATCCCTGCTTATTGCATTTAATCACAACTGTTCACATTTGGGTACATACCGTGGATCCCCGAGTATTGGCCAGTTCAAATTAGTAATTAAATATATATTTTATTATCATTATTTATTTTTTATATTTTTTTAACACATTACATTTTTTTAACAATTATTACAACAATATAACTAATAATAAGTAACATAAAGTATAAAATAATATTGATTTTAACAAGCCTAACTTCTTTAATCTTGTGGCGGGTGGGAGGAAAAGGGGAGATCTCCCGCTGAGCAAGGTGATCGGCCAACGCTCCGAGTGGTAGTTTGGAGCTATTGCATATATACTGCTTTTAAATCGGAACTTTGATAGCGCGATTTAGGCTTCGATGTATTTCGCTTGTGGCGCGACGACAGCGCCGCCACATCACCCCCCTGCTCAGACCGGAGGTCGATAGTGCAGTCCGATTGCCGGTGTGTCCTTAATGCCGGTGGGGAATGCATGCTGTGTGCGTAAGGGCAAATGACGCCGGTGCGAACGATATGCCGGTGTATAATGCATGCCATACTACGCACTGGCAAGTGATGCCGGTGAGAACGATGTACCGGAGCAAGTGCCAGAAGTCTGTCAATAAATCTGCGGTGAGTCGAGATGAAGACAAGTTGGACTGGCTTGCAGGAGCTGAAGAATGCAGACAATATCTGCTCGGGAGCGAATGAATGGGGTACTTGAGGACGATGATGAAGGTTTGAAGTTGTAGTTTCCGAAAGTTGTTGGTTGCGTGTTCAAGATCATGTCGGTTGGTCACCACTGTGGCGGGTGGAAGGAAAAGGGGAGATCTCCCGCCGAGCAAGGTGATCGGCCCGGGGAGCGGCCAACGCTCCGAGTGGTAGTTCGGAGCTATTGCATATATACTGCTTTTAAATCGGAACTTTGATAGCGCGATTTAGGCTTCGATGTATTTCGCTTGTGGCGCGACGACAGCGCCGCCACAATCTTATATAACTTGTTTCCCCACCTACTATATAGCAATGTTTATTTATTTTAAGTATTTACAGGGCGGTCCCCTAGTAGGCTGTAACGGTAACGGTAACGCACATCTACTATGTTTTTTAATTAGGCAACATTTTGTTATTGTTTTTCTTCATTATAAGAGTAAAAATGTAATATCCCTATCATCATATTGTCATTCACAGAAAGAGGATATAAAAAACGTAGAGCCACCTTTTACTAACATCCCGGAGCGTTTCCTGTTTTTCAACCAGCGAATCATTTACATATTGCCTTACCGTGTGGTAGACTTCCGACTAATAATGGAACTGTATTATACAATAATATGCCAATGCTTAAAATATTCCTGTGGCGTTAATATTATTATAATACGATTCTAACGATCAACGTCAACTTCATTCACGTGTAGAATTAAGGTGATTGTAAGTGAATGCTATGGCCCATAGACATCTACATCCATTCTCGATTAAGAATCTAAACGCAGATGCGTTGTCACCCCTGAGGACTGAAGTGGAATGCCTCGATTCCAGAAAAGGGTCTCCGGCTCTTTACACTTACTACACGCAACACAGCAGCATTGTCTGCTATTTTACGTTGGTATTCTGTGAACTTGGTTCCTCCCCGTTCGAGTCGACCCATTTGTGCTTTAACCATAATATAGCTGCAGCAGGGCTTCACTTAACGACCATTTACCAGCAAGTTCCTTTGTCAATTTAGTTTTACAGAAAAAAATTGTTCTCTTAACTTTTCAAACATAGACCCATATTTTGAAAATAATTACTAATCCAAATAATTATAAAACGGTTTGCAGGAGGACGAGGTTCATTAGACCGTGAAATATTTGCGGTGTGTCCCACATGCTGTGTTATAAATTTTCGTAATTAATTTCATATTTGTAAGTGACTTTGTGTGAGCCGTTAAATCTCAAAATCCATGCCTTGTATGTTTGCTAAGTTCATAGTACGCGAGCACCATACGAATACAATCCCTATTAGCTGCTCGAATTTGTATAGATATTATTAAGGTCCGGTAATCAAAAAGATAATTGGTGCTGACGGGGATCGAACCTGGGTTGCTCGCTTAATTTTTTCTAGCGACTTCAAAAAGGAGGAGGTACTCAATTCGACTGTATGTTTTTATTTTATTTTATGTGTTACCTCATTACTTTTTTCTAGGTGAACGGATTTCGATGGTTCTCTTTTTATTTGAAAGCTGGTGCTTCTCATATGATTCCTTATAAATTTGATCAAGGTTTGACTGATAGTTTTTGAGTTATCCTTAATAATTAATAGAATCGGGCGCTATTTTGCGGAAATTCATTATATTAAAGTTGGATAATTTTTTACTTTGCCAATATCCGCTCAATAAAATAATGTGTCTTACCTAGTTTGAAGAGCACCTCAATTGCGGGCACCTGAAGATGCCTCGTGTAGAGGCGAAACACGTGTTGTATTGTCGTCGGTGGTGTGTCTTTCCTAGTGTAGTGGTGGTGGGAGTAGTGGTGACGGGGATAGTGCACGCAATTGAGGGAGGGCGGGAGGTGCTCTTCAAACTAGGTAAGACACATCATTTTATTTTATTGAGCGGATATTGGCAAAGTAAAAATTCCAACTTTATTATCCTTAATAATTTATATTGAAGTCGGTTGTATAAATTTTTTAATTTTACCACTTGTTTCTTTATAGAAGATACCTGTTGGTAAGGTACTACCGCCGCCCATGAACAACTGCAACACCAGGGGAATAGCAGGTGCGTTATTGGCCTCAGGAAATTGGCGGTGTCTCACCCCCGTGCCTCGTAAAGCACGTAAAGCCGTTGGTCCTGCGCCTGATCTTTTTCCGGTCGTGTTGAATTACCGTCCAATCGGACTATGAGAGTGAGAGAATAGAGAGTGCATTTGTGCTTGCACATATGCTCGGGCACTACAATCCTGTCCTGTGCAGATGGCTAGACTTCGTTGAGACTGGTCACTGTGATCGAAACTCAGAATGGAAGACATTATTATTATTATTCTGGTTCATAATACTCTACTGATTCGAACACGGAAAGACTTAGCGCTAAATTCTATAATGCAGCCACTTCATGGTAACATGGCACAACAATGTCCAAGGTATATTTACATAAATACTACGTTTTCCTAGTCTGAAACAAGTGAAATCGACTTAAACCTTCACAATCGCAGTCGCATTTGGTCCTTTCCGAAGTTTACGGTAATACCCAAAAATTTTTCATAATCTATACATATAAAAAATATTGAAGTGTCTGTAATAACGAAATTATTGCCTTTTATTAAGCTGAGGGAGTTACTTGCATAACATTAAGACTTGAGTAACCTTTTTTAAGTTTTAGTCAGTCTGTCTGTCTGTAAACCGATTTTAATAAAACTAGACACGAGCAGATACAAAGCAATGCCAGTAGTAATCTAGGTTATATTTAATCCAAAACACGTGGAGATAACTCTTTGAGTAATCAAAAAAATTATAAAATAAATGGTTTTTGACTATATTAAATCTAAATAACGCCACATTAATAGATCCGACTCAAGCAAAGCCGGGGAGGGTTACTAGTTAATAATCTTTATATATATAATTTTTCTGTACGCGTGTGATTGTCACTGTACTCCTCCTAAACGTCTGGATCGATTTTGATGAATTTTTGTGTGTCCCTGAATGGTTGAAATTTTCAATTGGACCCGGTAGGTTTTTTTATAGGATAAGGGTGACAAGCGAGCTCACAGTCCACCTGATGGCAAGTGGCTGCTGTGGCCCATAAATATCTAAATCTATCATCGTTTGCGAATCAAAATGCAGATGCATTGTCAGCCGTGAGGACTAAGATGCCTCTTTTCCAGTAAAAAGGGTCTCCGGTTTTCTACACTTACCATAAGCATTAAGCTGCTATTTTATGCTGGTATTCATGTGAAAACGTGGTCTTTTCCTGTCAAGCCGATCCATTCGTGCTACAGCTATACAATTAATATAACTGCAGCATGGCTCTTCCACGTCATAAATGTATAAGTGGCGGTGTTGTCGAGATCTAGATCCAGAAATCATCCGTGAGAAGCCGGGTGGGTCGCTAGTTAACAATAAATTATCATATTGTTGCGCGCCACAATTATTGCGTGGTACATGGCGACACTAGTTACCACTAGCGCCTTCTAGTATCGAGTAGTAGAACTGAGAGAGTCAAGATCCTTCTCGAAATTTCCATGGAACAACTTTCTAGAACTATTGACACCTAGTCAGTCGGGAAACCTTCTACTGTAGAACAGAACCTTCTACTGTAGAAACATTCTAGATGTTTCTACAGTAGAAGTTTCTGGAACTATCTGAGGCCCTATATAAGGTTGGTATAGACCGCGACCCGAGCAATGTTGAATTGACGATACAAGCGAATACTTCGAAGCGATACAACTGTGAACTAAAGTGAGTACAATTGTGTTTTGGTATTAGTGTGGTTTTAAGTTGTATCGCTTCGAAGTTAGTGTTCTGTTATTAAAGTGTCAATTTTGGTAATTTACTCGGCAGTTTAATTGTCTCGAACACCAAGTTCGTAATAATATTTTACCTGGCAGTGGGAGCAATGCTAATGTAACACCTGACGAAATAAGATCTATGTACTTATGCGTAGCACGTTGAGTTTAATTTCATAAATAAAAAAAAAGAAATTATTTATTTCTACTGTACGCAAAAAAAAGTAAAAAAATATATAATTTATTAAAAAATTTAAGCCGACTTTAAAGAACTAATGATTTAAAATTAAAATTTTGTACAACCGACTTCAATATAAATTATAGAATAACTCAAACAGTATTGGTCAGATCTTGATCAAATTTTTATGTGACTACAAGAGAAGCACCAACTTTCAAATAAAAAAGAATCGTCGAAATCGGTTCACCCAGAAAAAAGTTATGAGGTAACACATATAAAAAAAGGAAAAAAAAAAAAAGAACATACAGTCGAATTGAGTACCTCCTCCTTTTTGAAGTCGGTAGAAACTAATAAAATAACTTCATATTCTGAATTCAGTGCAATGTCAAAAAATTGTGTTCCATTACAGCCTATTTTTTTTGAATTAAAAAACTTTACCTCCACACACTAGGTATTTTCTCCTGTATCGTGGAGGCCGTTTACAAAAAAAAATATCCAAACAACATCCAGACCCGGAACAATTATTTGTAGACCATACAAATATTTTTTTCCGTGCGGGATTCGAATACGCAGCCCCCAGCGCTGGAACTCATTGCTAAGCTATTGCGTTACGGAGCCGTCAAAGCGTTAGTGGATATTCTTACACCGCCACTACACGATGAACGGTAATAGAAATGGTAGTAAACGGTGAATAGAAGAATTAATTCCTTTAGTTATTTGAAGTCAGCTTTTGCTTTTTATTAAATGCTTTTTTAACCCTATTAAGTGGACTTAGGAATGTAAGAATCTCAATATCGTCTAAATTATTGCATAAAAAACTTCATCCACTATTTTACCACCCTTACAGGGGGAGGTTCAATTGGAACACATTTGTAGCATTCTTTGTTTGAAGCTGGCTGCAGGAGCCATTTACTATCAAGTAGATTGTAAGTTTTTGTTACTTAAGTTTTATAAAAAAAAGCTTACCCTGAATCATTCTTTACTAAATTTAATTTCTTGTAACCTTATATTACATTTCATTTAAAACAACCAGGGTTCAATTCTTGCCGGCGCCAATGAAATAGTTAATTGCAATTTTAAGTGCTGATTTAGCACGTGTTCGATGGTCGAGGGAAACGTTGTGAGGAAACCTACATTTCTGAGAAATTAATAAAATATTCTGAAGATATGTTAAGTCAACAATTTGGGGCAGCGCGGTGAAAATTTCCATGTCGGAAAACCTTTTTCAGAAATTATAGGAGACTAGTGCAGGAGTATGACGTATATAGACTGTCCCTTTATTTTATTTTCTACCGACTTCAAAAAGGAGGAGGTACTCAATTCGATTGTATTTTTTTTTATGTGTGTTACCTCATAACTTTGTTCTACGTGAACCGATTTCGATGATTCTTTTTTTATTTGAAAGCTGGTGCTTCTCGTGTAGTCTAAATTTGATCGAGGTCTGACCAATAGTTTTTGAGTTATCCTTAATAATATATATTGAAGTCAGTTGTACAAAATTTTTAATTTTAAATTATATTTGATAACTACCAAGAAGAATTTAGGAAAAGGTGATTGCTACCATGCTATTTCTAAATGTTTTCGATTAAGTATAATCTTTATTTGTATAATTCTTCTATACGTGTTTATGTCACTGAACTCCTCTTAAACGGCTGGACCAATTTTGACAATTTTTTTTCTGTGTGTTTGTGTGGGTCTCTGGATATTTTAGATTTACAATTGGACCCGGTAGGTGGTGCTGTTGTCGAGATACAGAAATCACCCGTGCGAAAGCGGGGTGGATCGCTAGTTGTATTATTTAATTTAAAATATAATGCCAGTTTTTTTTTTATAAAAGGGTCCTTTGGATTTATTGCTGGTTTATTTATAGTATAAAGCTCACAAACGTAAGGAATTGAAAACGAAATGAATTTCGTTTCGTTAAACTAAAGGTTATCTCATAACGTTCCAAAGTTTATATCGATACTAAAACCTAAAATTATCAATAAAGTTATAAAAAATAACGTTAAACAATATCATTTTCGTAGAACAATATTTTTCGTTACATTATAGATATCAGTAGCGTTATGCCTATAGCCGCTTATAATATCGTTAAGGGTGAAATGTTACAGAGGGACATGCTGCGTGGCCGCAGCCCTCAAGGCCATCATAATATGAAGTTTTTGCTCAAGGTAAGGTAAGTACAAGCTAGCTCGCAACTTTGCGTATCGAAGTGAGTGGCGTTATTATATCGTCATATTAATAACGATATTATATCGTTATATAAATAACGATATCTTTATTATATACTTATTTAATAGTTTTAGATTTCGTTCCGTTTGTTAGTATCCTTATAGCCAAGGAATTAATTTTATTACGATCCTAGTGGAACGGTACGAATTATCGTTACTGGAACTACGCGTAACGTTATTTTGAGTAACGTTTCAAGTACCTGTACAAACGAGCACACAATCCAACGGATGGTAGTATATACAATAGAGAATGCTATGACCTATAGACATCTACACTTAGAGTATATATAAGCAAGCTAATCTACAGCTATACTTGATTACGAACTAAAATTCAGACGCGTAACCACACTTGAGAACTAAGATGTAATGCCTCGTTTCTAATAAAAGGATCTCCAGTTCTCTTCACTTACCATACGAAACGCAGTAGAATTAAGCTGCTATTTCACGATGGTGTTTTGTTAGAGCGTGGTCCTTCCCTGGTCGCGTCAGTCCATTCGCGCTAGAACCATAATATAGTGAGATTCCCACTACATTTCTGTTTTTTTATTCGAACCATTGGTAAAGGCATAAATGACTTTCAAAAAGCAATTACTTCTCATCTATTTTTGATAAATATACTATACTACTATATACTCTATTCTATTCTTTTCTATACCATTCATATCTATTGTTTGATAAAAATGAATTGAATATTGAAATGCAAACATAAGGTATGCGACGTGACGATTTAAATACAAAATATCTTTAAAGTCTGTGTTAAAACGAAGTAAAGAAATCCATTTAGGGCGGTAGAATAAGAAGTAACAGTAAAAGCCATAAAAGAAGAGTATTTGAGATGAAATTGACGTTTTTGTCTGAAGTCAGTTTTTTTTATTAAGATTTTTGGCTTGGATACTTGTCCTTTAAGTCATGTCTTCATTTATATCAGTATTAAGTGATAATAATCTTAATAGTACACTGCTTCACAATAAGTTGATGCGTCACATTGCATGGTATGCATAGTTTTTGGGAGATTTTGACGGCAACTTGAGCCAGCAAACAATTGGCGATAGTATCTCAAGGCGCCTAAGCAGACAGACACCTTATCTTGAGATTCACATCAACATCGGAGCACTTGTTTCACCTATTATACTAATAGTTCATGTAAAGTAAAGTAAAGTAAAGTTACAGCCTATATACGTCCCACTGCTGGGCACAGGCCTCCTCTCATTTCTGAGAGGGTTTTAGGGCAAGGAAATATCCGCCGCGCTGCCCCAACGTGTTGGCGAACTTCACATGTCTTCAAAATATTTTTTTTGATTTCTCAGGCATGCAGGTTTCCTCACGATATTTTCCTTCACCGCCGAGCACGTGGTAAATCAGCACTTAAAATTGCAATTAACAATTTCATTGGTGCTGGCGGGATCGAATCCGGGTTGCTCGCGTACTGTGAAACTTACAGCGAGCGCTAACCATCTGAGCTACCACGGCTCTAGTTCACATGAGCAGACATTTAATATACAAGATCGCACCACTTTTACATATTAAAATCCACTTCAAACCGTTATTTAATACAGGAGCAGCAATCCGCCGCTGGTCAAAATCCCGACAAAACTCCTCAGTATTTTATTTATTCCTAGTACCTACATCAAATACCGAATGAAGTAAGTACAAGTCACAACTCTGAAAATGATTTCTTCCTAAACTTTGCGATGAGATCTTGTTTAATAAAGAATAAGGGTGGGTAGGAGAGAGCATGCAAGAAATTTGTACGTTATATACTATTGTAAGAATGATTACTATCCTATATCGTCCCGTGGGTGTCGTGAGAGGCGACAGAGGGAAACAAACCAGAAGATTTTTTTTTTATAGAATAGGGTGACAAACGAGCACATAGTCTACCTGATGGTAAGTGGTTGCTGTGACCCATAGACATCTACATCTATCCTCAATAAAGAATCAAAATGCAGATGCATTGTCACCCGTGAGGACTAAGATGGAATGCCTCTTTTCCAGTAAAAAGGGTCTCCGGTTCTCTACACTCACCAAACGAAACACAGCAGCATTAAGCTGCTATTTTACGCTGGTATTCTGTGAGAGCGTGGTCCTTCCCCGGTCGAGCCGACCCATTCGTGCTACAACTATACTATTAATATAGCTGCAGCATGGCTCTACCACGTATAAAAGATAAGCAAGCAAGATAAGCAGGGTCGTCCTCCTGATAACAACTCTTAATAATAATAAAAATTTGGCTGCCAATCCATTCGGGCTACAACCATAATATAGCTGCAGCATGGCTCCACTACGTATAAAATTGTCTTACTTGTAAGATAATTTGTCTCGCATTCATAGTGACGTAGTTATTAACGACATTTCATTAAACCCGTTACCCCGATTTTTACATAATAATAATAATAATAGCCATGTAATTCCCAATTTTCATACAAAAGTGAATATTAGTCAAATCATTTACAATTTACAATATTATTATGATTCATGCCATTTTGTTTTCTTTACTATGTGTCATGTCAATATCAGTGTTAATTTCAAATAAAAAGTTCAAATTTATTAACTTTTGATTATAAATAATGTTTCAGTAAATAACCATTTTATATTTAAGTAATTGTCAATTTTTTTTTCTTATAGTTGATTTTCGTCACATAATATATAATTAAAAATAATAAAATTTAAGTTAATATTAATCAACTGAATTTGACTACATACATACAATAGTGACATCATTTAATAACTTATTATATTAATTATTAGTATTATTGGGATACCCATTTCCGGGTGAAGGCCTCCTCCATCCTTTTCCATGAGGTTCTGTCTGCCGCTAGCCTGGTCCACGTTGCTCCTGCCACCCCTACAATGTCGTCGCACCAGCGCGCCCGCGGTCGGCCGCGCGAGCGCGTCGCATCACGCGGGTACCAATGAAGCACCCGTTCAGTCCATCTCCCATCATTGACTCTTGCCACATGTCCCGCCCATCTCCACTTCAGTTGGCACGCCAATTTGGCTGCGTCTATGATGTTTGTTCTTTTTCGTATATCACTGTTTCTATGTCGGTGTCTTAGTTTTATGTTATTTTATACAATGTATGTAGACACGGATGTTTACATACATTGTATAAAATATACTGGAGAGCTTTATATGTCAGCAACGAACTAATAGAGGCCTCATACTGTGACTAATGCTGAACGCAAAAACGTTTGGTATAACAAGCAACTACACAGTCGATTTTTAAAATTTCTAATTCCTAGGTAAACGTGGAAGCAGTTTGGTTAGTTTTGTAGAAATCAATAGTGGAAAAATAATTCGAATGACGGCAGGGTTGACGTCATGCATGTAAATTTAATTTATTATGAGCAAAACTAAATTTAATGGTAATTATAAATTACCATTAAATTTAGTTAGATTTCCTCATTACATCAGGACCAAGCGTGGCATATATGGCAAAGTACCGGTAACGCACTTGCGATTCCCCTGGTGTTCATGGACAGCAGTCGACACTTACCATCACGTGAGCTGCGTGAGCCTATGAACAGCAGTGGCTTTAATAGCCTTTTACGGTAACCGTAACGGTAAAGGTAGTATGGAGTAGTAGAGGGGTATTGCCCAAATATTCTAACACTACTCAATTTTAAGATGCCGTTAAGTCTCGTGCTGCCTCTATCATTTTAAGTCAAAGTGACTGTGACACCACGAGACATAAAGCGACATCTTAATATTGAATAGCGTTTGAGTATTGGGCCTTGTTTCTTTAAAAAAAACTGTGGAAAACTTAATAAAACTAAAATATAATAAATTCGAGTCGCCCTGCAAATACTCTGTAACGAATATTAGCATAATCGCATTCTTTCGTTATGATTTATTTACAACCTACGTAAAATATGGCCGACGTCGTAAAACTCTTCGGGAAAATTAGCTTTTTAATGTACGATCCATCGCCATTTTTAATTTGCCGCCTCTGTAACCTGTAATATTTATACAGCTGCAAGAAAATTTAGATTAAATCTATGAATGAATGGAGCGGTTTTCTTATTAGAGCAAATTTTTAAGTAACGATAATAATTTTTATACGTGGTAGAGCCATGCTGCAGCTATATTATTAGTATAGTTGTAGCACGAATGGGTCGGCTCGACCGGGGAAGGTCCACGCTCTCGCGGAATACCAGCGTAAAATAGCAGCTTAACACTGCTGTGTTTCGTATGGTGAGTGTAGAGAACCGGAGACCCTTTTTACTGGAAAAGAGGCATTCCATCTTAGTCCTCACGGGTGACAACGCATCTGCATTTTGATTCGCAAACGAGGATAGATGTAGATGTCTATGGGCCACAGCAACCACTTACCAACAGGTGGACTGTGTGCTCGTTTGTCACCCTATCCTATAAAAAAAAATGGCGGCGTATGTGAATCTACTACCCCATAATATCATCCCATGAATATCCTAATAGACGGCAGTGCCACACTGAAGCAGGAAGTGAGATATAGAATCTTCCTGATAACAAAATCAAAATGATTAAAACTCGAATCATACGTGGTAGAGCCACGCTGCAGCTATTATTATGGTTGTAGCACGAATGGGTCGGCTCGACCGGGGTGACCACGCTCTCACAGAATACCAGCGTAAAATAGCTGGTTATAGCTGCTGTGTTTTGTATGGTGAGTGTAGAGTACCGGAGGCCCTTTTTACTGGTTAGGAGTTAGGAGGTATATAAGTATTAAATTCAATAATGTTGAATTTGTCATATGAAGCAGCAGGAAATTCATCCATTTAAGAGTACACAGATACAGAGTTTGTACGTTTTACGTTACGTGGTAGTGGATGGTACGTTTCGTATGGTGAGTGTAGAGAACCGGAGACCCTTTCAACTGGAAACGAGGCATTCCATCTTAGTCCTCAGGGGTGAAGACGCAACTGCATTTGGATTCTTAATCGAGAACAGATGTCTATGGACCACACTATCCACTTACCATCAGGTAGACTGTGTGCTTGCTTGTCACCATTATTTTATTTTAAAAAATGCCAACCCGCCTGCCAAGCGTGGGACTTCGGCAAACATCTTATGAGGTAATCTATGTGGGAGGCTTATGTTCAGCTTTGGACTTTGATAGAATGAAGTTTGATAGGTAGGTAAGGTGCGGTTAAAGTCTATATACGTTTATGTCCACTGATTGGCAATGACAAAAATAGTCTACTGCACATCTCAAGTGCGTGTTGGAAGATATCAGATATCCTTGATTTTTTCATTCCTCACACATATAGGTTTTCTTACAATGTTTTCCTTCACCGTTGAGAACGGAGTAAATCAGCGTTTGAAAATTACACAATTTCATTAGTGCCGAAGGACTTCAAATGTCTTTGAAATATGTTTATAAGCAATGCTATATATATTGTTATAGTTCTTGCTACATCCGGTTCCGCTATCTATGCTCTTTAACCTTTGTACTTGTTGTTAATTTGTATAATACAGCTACTCTCTGTTTTATGTAACTTGTGTGAATTGTGTGTTGAGTAAAGTAATAGTAATATAACAGTATTTTTTCTTTACCTAAAGGAATTACAATGAAATATATATAAATGAATGAATGAATGAATGAATGAATGATTTATTCAATATTGATCACATAATAATACTTATTGCAAGTCATTTTTTATTTACCACTGGTTCGAAAAATACCTCTGTCCTAGGAAGAACCGGCAAGAAACCCAGCGGGATATATACATATATATATATATATATATATATATATATATATATATACATATATATAGCTGGCCAGACAGACGTTCAGCCCCCTCCGACGACCATTTGTCCTATTAAAAATCCTCAAATTCGTTATAAAAATATTGGTTGTCACTTATCGGGATCGGGATCGGGATAAAAACTATCCTATCTCTCAAGTTAGACTAACCCTTTATAGGACGGCTCATACAAAGTGACCAGTAAACTGCTCAGTCACTTCAAGGTCGTTATCTCATATATTTTTATTTGAATATTGAATCTTATGAACATTTACGACCCGCGTTAGATCACACTGGCCCGTTAACTAACCAGCATTCAAGTTTATCGCGCGCAATCACAGATACGCGCCTTTTTTAAAGATGGTGTGTGTACTGGCCACCGTGCACCTGCGCATGAACTATTGCTGACATCGCGTGTATGCCTTACGTGTTTACAAGTGTTATGGTAATAAAAAAACATGTCTTCTCAGAAAAAGTGAGTGAAACTATTATTTTATAGTATATACTTTGCTGTTATGTGCAAATGCAGTCAAGGATAGTAAGAAAAACATGTATTTTTGGCTATTGAATACAAACTGGTCAGTTGAAAAAATATACCCTAAAAATTGCCTACCTAACTTCGAGCTATTGTATTGAGTATTTATTTTCAAGTAATACCTATAAATTATATCGTTTTATAACAATTATATAAACATTTGTTATGATATACCAATAAATTTACCATAAACAATCTTGTTCGGTAGTTATCACCTATTATTATGATTGATAATAACCCCTGGGAATGAGGTGGTCGCTACCAAGCAGCTTCTAAAATAAATTTTGTACTTAAATAGTTTGTACAACCATTAATGTAAAATTTACTTTAAAAAAAGTCTCGCTGGGTTTCTTGCTGGTTCTTCCCAGGACAGAGGTTTTTATTCTATTCTACACACGCCTATCACCCAGAGGGATAGGCAGAGACTACGTGGAGTAATAAAAGATTTCAAGATCCATCCATGTACAAGAAACCTTCAATAATTATGTGGGCCTACAAACAGAAGTCGATCTAAATTCACAGGTGATAAGAAATAATCTTTGCTTCCTTTTCGAGAAAATGAAGAGAGCAATCATAATGAATAAAACTACTTTTACGGATTATGTCGCGTTTAATAACTTATTTTTATTAATTCCCGACGTTTCAGGTGCTTTACAGCACCCATAGTCACGGGGGACTAAGGTGATTGACGTCCCGATGTCTTGCAGTGGTATGCTTGGGTTTAGTTTTAATTTATATAAATATAAGAAATCATTAGAGCAATCATAAGCTTATAAAATCTTCTAAGAAAAATTTGCATAGATGGAGATACTGCAGTACCGCGTCTAAGCCAAAGGGAAGCCATTAATGCGTTCAATGTGATGTAGCCCTATGTGTAAAATGTTTTGTACCATTCCATAATGAAGGGCAAATTAAAAAACGTAGGTGATCATTCTATTAATAATACCTATAACTATGTTTGATTGTGATAAGAAAAATTAAAAACTTATATTTTAGAAGAAAAATGTTATGTTAATTATATTTGTAATTGATGACTGATTGCTCTGTGTTAAGTAAGTATAATACGTTCTATTATTAAAGGCCGATTAGGTAATTCATAATGAAGTCTTTTTTTATATCCCTTCACAAAAATAATATAGATTTCGTCAGTGTCCACTTTAATGTCCAATGATGCAATGTGCAATGATGGTTAGTGACGCAGAACGTTCAATGGCCAGTTTACTGGCCACATAATTTTTGGGATTTTCTCGAAAAACAACGATTTTCATTTTTCTTTTGTAATACACATCATCATGGTTTACGGCACAGAATATATATTAATCACAAAATTTTAAAAATTAAAAAAAAGTTAGGGTGTGCGTTAAAGGGCTAAACTGCACACAGTGTGCAAAATTTCATTGAAATCAGTTCAGTCGTTTAGCAGTTCATCGCGGACAAACAATGTGACACGTAATTTTTATATATACAGTTGTATATAATTTCTCAAACATGCAAGTTTCTTAACGTATTCCTCTTTCCTGCTGACCTGTGGTAGTTTAGGGCCTAGTGTTATGTAAAAGACAAAATTATTTTTCGTCTTTAACACAACGCCTTAGTTGAAAGAACATGTTTTAACACCTCAGGAAGTAGCCCTTTATAATTCTTTATAGTATCTATTTGGAAGTTGTCACTTAAGTGCAAAGTGGTAGAAAAATCGTATAGATTAAGGTAAGATCAAAATCACACTACCAAGAACCTATTACGTACTAAATTTCCCACGATTTCCACCTGTCTAACGCCGTGCTTAGATTTCTATTGTTACCGTGGATAAATACGCTCGAATCCGTGTTGCCGCAATATTCCAGGTCAGGCTTGGTGCCAAAACACATGGTTGAACATAAATTAGCGGGGCGAACATGCCTCGACCTGCCCGCAGCCCCACTAAAACGGCTTAGTGTTGCGATAAGTGGACAAATTATATGTATTGTAAATAATAGGTGGTGTTATGTGGGGAAGGTGATAGGAATTTATTGGCAGTTCCAGGTTGGTTTTATTCTTAGAACGAGGATAACTATAGGGTATGTAAGTTTGGAGAATGTTACATCGGAATTGCTCATATTTTTAATGGTTGTATTCAAAATTGCAGTAGACGTATTATAATATTTACGGATGCACTATTTAAATTAGAACAGATGTTTTAACCTCATAAAGGATATTAGCCACAGTTGCCACGCTTGGTTGCGTTGGCAACCGCAGTTTTTTTCTTGTTGTTAGGAAGACGCTGCTACCTATCTCCTGGTTTGTTTTCCTCTGTCGCCTCGTACGACACCCACGGGATGATATGTGGTAGGGAATATTCTTAAACCGCCACGGTGACCGTGGCGGTTTAAGAATATTTAATTATTAATTAATGAGTTGGTAACCTGTAGTGTTAATAGGTTGGTTATATAACTTGAACTTCTTCTAGTTGCTGCGTCACACCATTATTTATTAATAATTATTAATTTAATATTAATTATTACCTACGTAAGATAATATATTATATTTCCGCTGTGTCTTTATTCAGAGTGACAGGAACTACAGACCCTTTTTACTGGTGACGAGGCATTCTCGGCATTCAATTCTAGATCTCAGGGCACCCTTGACAATACATATGCATTTTGTTTTTAATCTATGACAGATCCATAAGTAGGTTTCTATGGACCTTAGCATCCACTTACCATCAGGTTGACTGTGTGCTAGTTTGTCTCCCTTATTAGTTTTGTATATTATTAAAAACATTGCATTTTACTTTTAAATCAAAAATATTTTTTTTTAATTTGCTTTTGTTAGATTTTTACGCGTCTCTATTTTCTTTAATAATTAAAATGCATGTTCTTGCTACGAGGGTTTTAGCTCATCATTAAAAATTCTTTCTAGTTTTTCTAATAATTTTAATGCAATTTATTTTCTTAGTGCACCGCAAGAGTCAAGTTTCTTAGCACCCCTCAAAGCTTTTACTTTGGTAAAAAATAAGTTTTTGAAGAGATGATCATTTACTTTCTTAATTACTTTTCACTGAGTTCTGAATCTTTTAGCGGTTCAGCGGCTTAATTATTTTAAAGATGGCGTGTTTATTTTTCAAAGAATTCTATACAGCTTATTTCTTGTCCACTGATGACCATAGGTACCAGCGACGATCATACGACCTATATAGCTTATTCACACACACACACACACTGTGCGAGGGGGGGGGGGATTCTTATACGGGTTGCGCGTTTAAAAAAAAAGTGCAGCTGAGTTTTTGTCTAGTTCTTTCCAACTCAGATGAATTATCTAAGCCAGTAGTAAACTATAGTGGCATACCTTGGGGGAGGCCTATGTTCAGCTGTGGATTTGTAATGGGCTTTATAGATGATGATAATGATGATGATGATAACAAGCTTTACTTATTTGCTTGTACCCCTACTAGTTTTATGGCAGAATATAAAAAATTACGCCAAAAGCATTTTATTTAAAGAATCGTACAATAATATATTATGAGGAACGACAAAAAATAATACAATTTTATTTGATGACATATTTAAGAGAAAAGCAAAAACAAACAAGTTGTAGCGTACTCAGATCAAACGTCTTTACGTTGCTAAGCGTACTAGATAGGATTTAACGATTTAATCTTGAATGTCAAATACCAAGAAATTACACAAATACGCCCAGAGACAATCAAACTTTTTTTTAATCAAAATTGCGAATCTAAAATGCTCAGATTGACGCCGGGCGGCAGCGTCAAAGGTGCAAGACTTCTACGATTAAGGCAAATCCACACTACAACGGGAGATACCAATGTCCAGGAGTGAGCTAAAAAGAAAGAAGAACTAGATTATATACAGCTGGTATTCGAACCTCTAATTCCGTAATGAGGTACTCTGATCACTAAGCTCAACCCTGTACGAAAATGTAAATAAAAAATAGAGTGTTCCATAATATTTTAGAGTAATAACAGTGTCTTAATAAGTAGCTGTTTTCAACAATAGAATAACGAAACACGCTGTATAATTAGACCAAAATAAACGCGGCGTAATCAGAAGCGGGCAACTACCGCGCAATGTTCTCCAAACGTTGCAGCTTCACGCTGGATATAGAGACACTAGATGCGACTGTGTTAGCAGTTAATGTTAATTAAACTCTCTAATTGTTATGCGAAATGAAATCATCTAACATTGTCGCTATACGAAAGTGCACGTAAGAGGATCGCGTACGATTAAGCTTTTTTAGTAAATTGTTTTTAAGAGGTTACATTATATTTATCGTAAATTTAAAAAAATATGTTAACGATTGACAAACGAAACTAATTTTTTACGTCGAAAGGTAAAGAGTTTTCATTTGAGTTGACTTCCTTTTATTGTTCATCTTCGTGACGACATGCAAGTCCATAGCTAAAAACAGGCTCACCCTAAAGACTATTTTGTGTATCCCCAAGAGCAAACTATGGTATTACTTGATGATAATGATAATGATTAGTTTTTAGAACTTGATTTATTTTCAATTGCAAGTATACATACATATGCAAATATTTTTTTATATTTATTTAACGTCATTAACAATTTCAATGATGCCAGTATCGGTTCAAACTATAACAGCCTCTTATTAAACAACATAAAATTAATTAGTTAGTTTATCCTAATACGTTTATTTGTCACTTACGACACATCGTCAGGAATATAATTAGTCTTATCCTTTAAATTTAAAGTATTTTTTCCCATAGTAGTGTTCAAACTTAGAAAAACGGAACATTTATAAAATCATCACACTATCTGTCCGTCTATCATTAATGGATTATTTTAGAGTCTTTCATGTAAACTTTTGTAACTTTGTATTTTGAGATCGTGTGGGGTGTCCACACGACGAGTAAAGTTTTTTTTAAACACAATTAAAATTTTATATAATAAAAACATGCGTAAGTGTCGTGGAACACTCGGTTGGAACGAAGTTCATTTCGTAGTATATTATTATTGATAAACGTATTATATTATTGATTAACAAATACAAATAAATGAATTACTAGCGTCTATTATAATGAAGCGTAATTTAAAATAAAATAATATTTCTTACATGGCAAGATAAGAAAAAGTGCGAGGGAGATGGATATTATTCCATTTTGCTTCCTTATAGCCGCCTAGGCCGTCTACACTACGTCAGAAGGGGTCGACGGAAAAATCTTACACTTTTTGTTGCCTAGCCCCCATCTGCCAAATCCGTACCGTGCGATAAAGAACTTCGTTCCAAAAATTAATTTTGAAAAAAGTTTATTTATAATAGTGCTTGAATCTTGCTGACCATGAATATACGGTGAGTATCTTCAAATGAATTTGTGATAAAAATGAAAAAGTCGTGAATAGGTATATATTATTACGAATTGTATTTCCATTATAATATTCTGGTTTTCTGGTATAGTATTGTGAGGGGAAACTATTAAAATTTATATTATCCGTCGTTGAAATACCCGTGTAGTGGGTGTCGTAATAGGCGACAGATGGAAACTACCCAGGGCAGCAGCGTATTCCTAATAACAACTAAAAAAACCTGCGGTTGCCAAGCCGCCTGCCAAGCTTGGAAACTGTAGTAAATATCCTCCTATGAGGCAATCTATGGGGAGGTCTATGTACAGTAGTAGACTTTTTATAGCCTATAACGGTAATGGTAACGGTTGAAATTTTTAAACTCTTGGCAACTGAGAAAAAGATGCAAAATAAAGCACTAACTTATTATGTAGCCTCAGACCAACAAAGAAAGATAGACGAAGCGCTACGTACATTACAAGTGATCCCAAAACCATGCTCAACTTCTTGACACGCACTCACTCACACATATTTCATTTCTCTTTTTATAAAGTTGAAAGTCAAAGTTACATCCCATTTACGCCTCACTGCTGGGCACAGGTCTCATCACACTTCTGAGATGGTTTTAGAGCGAGGAAATTTCTGCCACGCTGCCCCACTGCGTGTTGGTGGCCTTCACATGTCTTCGAAATATTTTTTTTATTTCTCAGACATGCTGGTTTCCTCACGATGTATTCCTTCACCGCCGAGCACGTGGTAAATCAGCACTTAAAATTGCAACTAACAATTTCATTGGTGCAGGCGGGGATCGAACCCGCGTACTGTGAAACTTAAAGCGAGCGCTAAGCCCTGAGCTACCACGACTTTCTATAACAGCCCTTAAATTTCCATGGATGTGTGTACTTTAAGCAATGTTGTTGGTTAGAAATCATTTAAATTACATATGTGTGCGTGAGTGCGTATTCATAAAATAAGTTGAGCATAGTTTTGACTTGGTTTCAGCTTTATTTGAAAATTTTAACGTACGTATGTTCTAATAATTTTGATCACTGTCAAAATTATAAAGAAATCATACACTATTCACTTCTTAGCTTAGCTTAAATGGCTCAGAACTTTTGAAAAAAAAATCATTTTATTTTATTGGAGTGATTTATACTTAATTCCTACTTATCATAAATTATTAAATAAACAAGCAAGTAGAGCCTCGTTTATTTATTTTTTCATTTCATGTGCAATATTCGTATTATTTATGATACAAAACTTCAAATCACTTTGTCTCTTAAGCAATGACTGTGAAATAGTAATTCTCTGGCACCAAATGTTGCAAGAAACAGCATTGCGAAATGTAGAGCAAAGTGCTTCCCTTATAGTTGAAAACTTTCCGTAGAGCAAGCATTTGTACAATATTATGAATTTTCATTAAGTACTACCACGCTCATATATCCCTAGAGACCACGCTTTGCCTCATCTAGTAACTAATTCAAATCATTCCATATTCAAATGCGATGGTATCGGAGCTCACAGCTGTGAGGGCAATCTGCTATCTCTACTACACAAATATAAGTTTTACCACAATGAAAATACAGTTGAAAATAACAAATTTATATAATTAATGAAGCCGCAAAACATTTTGAACTTTATTACCAACACAAAGACTTTAAATTGACTTCAAATGGTTAGGCACACAATTCGGGAATGTAGTCAACTATACATTTTGTAGATACAGCGCATTTATTCGTTTATAGCTTTCATTATTTCAACACTGCTTCACATTGTGTGTTCTATGTTGTTTGTCATAAAGATGTTTTTGTCATAATATATTTTAGTTAAATTGGATCGTTATTTTAGAGTAAGTATTGAATGCACCTTATTACGACATAGTACTAGTTAATAAGAAATTAAAACATTCCACGTGTGAATCGTGAGTACACTCCTTTGCCAAAAATATTTTCATGAAAGGTGTAAAATCATTTGCGAGTGCTTTGCCTTCAGAATTCTGCAGAAAATTTACACATATTTCAACTGAATTACAGTAAGTGTAATAAATGTGTTGTTTGGCTAGATTTTCTCGCTTAAAGATACCATAATTGATGAGAATATAATTTAGCTTGGTTTTACAACAAATGTTGGAATAGAGATAAATTTCTTCCAACGTGTGTGGTAAATGTATTGTACTGGATTTTGTAATTTTATTATATAACAGCGGCCCGAATTCGCCTGGGTAGATATACCCTCTATGTGTGTGGCGTCATTTAGATTTAAGATAGCCAAAGACGTTCTATGGATTTGAGACGTGGTCCTTCACTGCTGGCCGTATGAGGAAGCTCAAAGTCGCTCAGCGAGCTATGGAGAGGGCTATGCTCGGCGTCTCTCTGCGTGATAGACTTAAAAACGAGGATATCCGCAGTAGAACCAGAGTGACCGACATAGCCCAAAGAATTAGGCTATGTTGGTCACTCTGGTTATTAGTATTCTGAAGTGGCAATGGGCTGGCCATATAGCTCGAAGAACCGACAACCGATGGGGAAGAAAGGTTCTCGAGTGGCAGTCTCGTACCGGCAAGCGAAGTGTAGGGCGTCCCCCCACTAGATGGAGTGACGACCTGGTAAGACATACAGGAAGTCAATGGATGCAGGTGGCTCGGGACCGTGTTTTGTAGCATTCCTTGGGGGAGTCGTATGTTCAGCAGTGGACTTGTGAAGGGCTGTAATGATGATGATGATGATGAAAGATGTTCACTTAATTATTTATTTTTTTATTTATTTCAAGGTTTTCGAATAAAATGTAGCCTATATAACTCCTGGCATTGCTCTTTATCTGTTCTTGAAGTTTCATGACAATCAGTTCACACTTTCGGAAGATTGATTAGACAGACAGAAATTTAAAAAATGGTTATACAAATATATATAAAAAAACAAAAGACTAAAACATGTCCAAAGGCATAAAAATAACCCCTCAGCTCAATACACATATCATACATTTTGATATTACCGACAGACACTTATTTAATTAAATATAATTTATTTTATATTTAATAATTATATATTTATAAATCTAAGGCAGTGCAATATATTATAACATATTACGTGTTAGGATAGTTAACAGCGTATTGTAAAATTTGTCTTAGGGGAAAAAAATTAAATTACTATTAATACCTGGCAACATTTGCGCAATAACACATAATGTTGGTTTTAAATTTGTTTGTGTTTGTGTACATACTAGCTAACCTCGGAATTCATGGAAATCCACACAACCTCAATTTTAAGAATACGTCAGTGATAAAATTTTCAATTTCATACCAGGAGTCTGATAATAAAAATTTCAAGCACCGACGCCAAAATTCGTACCGGATGTAAAAAGTTCGCGTCACCTACATCCGACATCCAACTGTAAACTAAAATGTCGAAGTTTTACTAGTTTCCTGCTTATTGAATTTCAAACTAGTTTTGCTTGCGGCTCCCGCTGTATTTTCTGATACGGTATCAAATGTAGTCATAAATTCCAATATATTGGCATTCATACTACAAAATGATGACCATTGTTTAGAAAATATTATGTGTACATATGAATAAAATTCATGTGTCTGTCTGTAATAAAGAAATAACTGCCTTTTATTGAGCTGAAGGGATTATTTGCATACAAGTCAGACTTGAATAACCATTTTTAAATGTTTGTCTGACTGTCTACCTGTTCCGGCTAATCTTCGGAATGGCTAATCCGATTGTGATGAGATATTAGAAACAGAAAACAATGACGGAATCAAGGCTATATTTTAAGTGAAAAACTAGCAGATATTTTAAACGAAAAAATGATAAAATAATTTGTCATTCTTAAAAATTATAAATAATTTAATGAATGAAATTGATATATTACAACTAGGCAAAGCCGGGACGGGTTGCTAGTATTCATATAAAAAATCGAAATGAAGATAATATCCACTGTCGGACAAGAGTACACCGACATAGTCCAATAACATGAAGTAGCAGTCGGGCGGCTATATGCCTCGATAACCGACTGTCGATAGGGAAAAAAAATGAGTGGCAGCGTAGTACCATTGAACGAAGTGGTAGGTAGCCCCCCACCAAATAGAGGGACGAGCGGGTAATGTATGCAATCAAGGGACGCAGATGGGTCAGAACCGTGTTTTGAGGCCTTTGGTCGGTGTTCTTGTGTGAACTTCTTCTTCTTCTCCTTTTTAGTACACATATTATTTAATTAACATTAACTAAACTAATTTTACGGATTTTATCGCGTTTAATTTTAACTTTTTAATTTCTAACAATTCAACCACGCATTCGAACCAAACGGTTTGATACATCGTTCATCATGCGTTCAGCAAAGGAGTGGAATAAGTTGCCAGCATCTGTGTTTCCATCCGATTACATTAGCACCCCCATTGTAATCGGATCTTCAAGGTAAGAGTGAATAGATTTTTGTTAAGTCAGTGCGCTTCACCATTTTAGGCTCCATCACACTTATGCTTAGAATAATATTTAAAAAAATCATAGATCGGACCAAAAATTAATATAGTAGCCAGGCTAACTTATGACCATATATTCTAATTTCGTAATCAACTCTAGTGGCTCCCAATTCGCTTTCGTCGGAATGTTCATATACTTTCCTTACTTTTTTGTGTACTGTTCGATCCGAAATCTCCAAAGTATCTTAAGGAACAATTTCACAATCGAAATGAATTTCATGACCGTAATTTGCGTTCAGTGTATAGCTTGGCTTTGAATACTCCTTGCAGGGTAACTTCATTTTATAATAAGTCATTTATTTTACAAGCAACACGACTTTGGAATTCATTACCACTTAACATTCAGCAAGCGCAATTGTTACAGACTTTTAAGAAACTACTTAAGGAGTATTATTTGAATTTTCCATCATAATAATAAGTATTTCCCCTTTGCATTAATACTGGTTATATATATATATAAGTACAACTCTATGTATATATATGTGTATACATGTGAATGTATATTTATTTATATATGTTCATTAGATATTATATTATTATATTTATTATTAATATATTTATATCATTTACATTTGTGGCAATACTCCTCTGGAACGCCCTGCCCGTTGATATAAGAAAAGCACCGAATAAGCATACGTTTAAAAGACTGGTCCGTCAATTTATTTTATATATTATTAATATGTATTTGTCGAAAAAGGCATTTATGGCAATTCAAAATGCTGTGTTAGACACTTTCTAAATTGGTAGTGGAAGTTAGGTGTGGCAGAATTATTTTTATAGAATGGGGGTGACAAACGAGCTTACAGTTCAGATGCTTCAGAGCTGATGTTAAGTACATGCTGTGGCCCATAGACATTTACATTTATCTTCGATTAAGGATCAAAATACAGATGCGTTGTCACACTTGGGGACTACGATGGAATGCCTCGTTTCCAGTAAAATGGTCTCTGGTTCTCTACACTCACCATACGAAACACAGCAGCATTAAGCTGCTATTTTATGCTGGAATTCTGTGACAGCGTGGTTCTTGACCCATTCGTGCCACGTAAAAAGTGACTACCACGAAGTATAGAACATGCATAAGTTTAAAATTAATGCTTTGGAAATGTGGTATTTAAGATATTATATTACGAGTCACTCTGAATGATAAGTTAAGAAATTGTGTGATAAGAAAAAGAGTGGTTTGCAAAAAGATGTTGTGACCAGGATTCAGAAAGAAATCTTTCGGTGGTTTAGACTCGTAGAAATAATGAGAAAAGAGCGACAAAACAAATTTTTGCAAGAAGAAAAAGAAGAAATAAAAAAATAAAGGGACTATCAAAATACAAAAACAATCAAATCGGTAGTAGATGTTTTAATCAGTAGTAATTTTAGTATGAGTAAGGAAGAGAGAGGTAGGGAGATAAGTGTAGATGAAATAATGAAAGCAATAAAAAGCATTAAAGCAGGTAAGGCAGCCAGATATGATACAGCCATATCACTCGAAATGCTAAGGACTGGAGAGGGAGTGATGGCAGGCCTGCTGTACACCTTGTTTAATTTATGTTGGGAACTGAAGCGGGTACCGGAAGACTGGTGCAAAGCCGTTATAGTCCCAATATATAAGGGAAAAGGGTCACAGCAGGACTGTAAAAACTACCGTGGCATTAGCTTGCTTAGCATTGTGGGTAAACTGTATGCTAGCTAAGGTGTTAATTGAAAGAGTTATGGAAGAAACTGATGGAAAAACTTGGGATGTGCAATCTGGATTTAGAAAGGGGATGGGGTGTACGGATCAAGTCTTTTATATGCGCATGATTGCGGAGAAGTTTTTGGCCAAAAATCAGAAAGTTTTTTGTGCGTTCATGGACTTGGAAAAGGCTTATGATAGAGTGGACAGGAATGTGTTATGGCAAACACTTAACTCATTTGGTTCGAGCGCTGGTTTGATACAGGCATTAAGGTCTCTTTATAGGGACTCTAGTGCTTGTATCAGGATCAATGGGGTCTACTCGGACTGGTTTGGCATTCAAAAAGGTGTCAGACAGGGCTGTGTAGCTTCCTCGTGGCTGTTTAACCTATTTATGGACAGTTGCTTGCAAACTTTGAAAGTTGAAGAATGTGGGTTGAGAATGGGTGAGTTAACCGTCAAATGCCTTTTGTACGCCGATGATCAAGTCATATTTGAATCGTCGGCGGCCGAGTTGCAAATGATGGTTACTTTAATGAACTGGTCATTAAAATAAAGGAGTATGAAAGTGAACGCAAGTAAGACGAAAGTGATGATTTTTGAAAGAGAAGTAAGTAAAACGTTATTTGAAATAAAAATAGAAGTGGAGATGATTGAGCAAGTGGATGAGGTTGTATATTTGGGATGTTTATTTAGCAGGGATGGTAGATATGATATATATCCTTATCATATCTAACGACGAACGACGAGTGAACGCAGGAAAGAGTGACAAAGCAAATTTATGTTACAGAAGTGAACGGAAGAGTCGGGAAGGGACGCCCTAGACGAAGTTTTGTCGACCGAATTGGCGATATATTGAAAATGGGCCAGATTAGGAGTACCCTTAACCGACGAGCGTGTATGCGTTGATATATGGATGTTAAGGAGGCGAGAGAAGTGTGTCAGGATCGTGTCAAATGGAAGTCCGTAGTCTCTGCCTACCCCTCTGGGTGATAGGCGTGAGTGTTTATGTATGTTTATGTTTATGAGTAAGGAATCTACTAAATATACAATATTTTATTAAAATTTTGCGTTCCCATTACCGTGTAGTGGCGGTGTAAGAATATCCATTATCCCATATCATCCCGTGGGTGCCTTAAGAGGTGACAGAGGGAAAAAAATCAGGAGATGGGCAGCAGCGTCTTCCTTATAACGACTAAAAATAAAAAATGTGCTTTCCAACCCGCTTGCCAAGCGTGGCGACTATTTTAGATATCCCCCTATGAGGCAATCTATGGGGGAGGCCTATGTTCAGCAGTGGACTTTAATAGGCTGTAACGGTAACGATATTGCGTTCTCATTAAATACAACATTAACAAAACGTTATTAATCATACTATCATAATATGTTTGAAACAAGTACCACATCACGTAGCAACAATAAGCAATAATTCAGTCGAGCGTTACGAAACGTGCTGCGATAGCGATAAACAATTTTTAAAGCTGAAATGCTCGAGGCACATTAGTGCCGCACCGCGATATATCGATGTCTAGATCGCGCCGAGTTGGCCTATCGCCACGGCATCTCACTCCGACTAATGCGTTCTCTTGAGCCACGCCCGCTGCACTCGATGTTTATCGATATAGCCACGAGTAATTTATCGACTAGTATATAGAATATAAAAGTTTTCTATTGAAATCGCATATAATCAACGACAGACCGCTAGCGTCTTTTTGAATTATTTTATTACGAGTCCCCTTAAAACACGATTAAGGGCCGATTTTTGTATCATCAGATAAAATATCTGAGACATAACTATCGAATTATTAGTTGTCTTTTCTCAATTATGATTTATTTCCGATCGCTCTATTGGACGCTAACTTCTGGGAAGTGAAACAAAAATATTGTACTCGCTAACGTTAGAGCACGAGGAATTATTTGTATTTTACGAATTACTCGTAAAATAAAGCCTATCTGACGATTCAAAAATTCAATCGTTTGCTATCCTTCGAATGAAGGTAATCGGTCTGTTTATCTGAGTCTAAATAAAATATGCAAAAGTGACAGAAGCCCGTTTTCTAAAGGAACACATTTTAAAATTTGACGTTGCAAATTCGACTCCGATTTTGACTTCTTTCACCATCATCGTTAAACTCCACAAGTCCTCTACATATAAGCCTCCCCAAAAGACTGCCACAAAGTATAATTTAGAGATACTTCCATTTAGTGCGAAGTCGCCGTACATTAGGTTTGTTTGCTGGTTAAAGTCTGCAACTATTCCTCCTCTTTCGTAATGGCTCATTGCCACTTTGCAACAAATTGGATGGCCCATTGTCACTTTAGTTCACTGTTCTGATAACCTATGCCATTATTTTTAGTTACAAACGATCTAAGAGAACTTCTTACCTGGTGGTAATTGGTATATATGCTTATGTGGTGGTAATAGCCTAAGGGCAGCTGCAAACAAATTCAAGTTAAGGCCAAAGATGTACTGTCACCTCGATGAAATTTATCACAGCTAGCTATAGTGAATCTCTCATCTTACAGCCCGGAACAGTAATAGGTGCACTGCTTGTTTGCCGTCGAATAAATAAGTGTGCGATGCTAACTCTGAAGCACTGCTATACAGCAAAGGAAATCTACCATCTAGTAAAACTTGTTCTAATGAGGACATCTATCGTATCTAATACCGGCGACGGATAACAGCTTTCAAGGTGCAAGACGTCTGGTACTGCGGTTGTCAATCCGAATGCCGAGCGTGACGATTAGGGCAAATTCTTCCTACAGCAAGGAAGGCCCATGTCGAAAAGGGGACTTCTGCGTACTGATGAAAAGGAAATAAAATTCCTTAAAAATTTAGATAATAAAAAGATTAGAGAGTCATATTTGATTATTTCGGAAAGATTTCTTAAAGTGTAGATAGTGGAAGGTCGGTCAATTTTAAATAACTGTATACCTTACTAAATTACTCTTTTTTACATAGTTTACACAGTTTACAGAGTTTTTTTCCAGAGGAGATTTGGTCACGGGGGGATCAGTCCCCCCGTATGGTCACGGGTACTGTCGGAAATTAAACATTTTTAAAATTAGACGTGATTAAATTCTTAAAATTTTTTTATTCAATGTGTAGTGTTTGATTAAATATAAGAAATAATCGATTTTTAACTCCTGAATTGTGAAGAATACAAAGTTAATATTTAGTATCGAGGGTCGAGTAAAATAATATGCTGTTTATTACCATCACTATAAGCGCTTGGCGTACGTCTAACTGTCATTGGCATGCTTACGGCATTGGTTACCGTTGGATCACTAACAAATTTGTAATGTATTATTGTATAGCTAGAATTCAGAAAAATATTCTAGTAGAATGTAACAAATTAAAACTAAAATTGATATAACTAAAATTGAACAGTCTTTTTATCGATAATATGATTTACGATTTTGATAATAAAGGTTTCTGTTAAAAATGGCTAAGTACGTATTATTTGTAAGGTATTAATAATAAGCTAATATCTTTTTTCATAGAATAAGGTTCACAAACGAGCAAACGGTCCACCTGATGGCAAGTGAATACTGTGGCCCATAGACATCCACATTTATTCTCGATTAAAAATCAAAATGCACAGATGCGTTGTCACTTGTCAGCCCCGAAGACCAAGATGGAATCCTTGTTTCCAGTAGAAAGAGTCTACAATTTTATAAATTCACCATATTCTTTGAGAGTGTGCTACAACCATAATATAGCAGCAGCGTGGCTCTACCACGTGTAAAATCTTCTGTCTTTCTTTTCTAATGCGGTCAGCAGTGAAAAGCCACTTTTCAGTGATAACTAGCAATACGCACTGGTCGTAAATTGCTGGCCTTATGACTAAGTTCAAAGTTACTCAGCTTTCGATGGAAATGACTATACTCAGATTTTTCTACAAGTTTTTCTTCTACAAGAGTAACTGACATATTCCAGCAGATCGTAAGCTGAACTGGCGGTGAGCCGGCGATATAGCTCGAAAAACCGGGAACCGATGGGGAATAAAGGTTCTCGAGTAGCTACCTCGCACTAGGTACAAGCACAGTGATGGGTGACCCGCCAGTAGATGAAATGAAGACCTGATGAAACTCGTAGGTAGTCGAAGGATGCTCAGGACCGTATTTTGTGGCAATCTATGGGGAGGCCTATATTCAGCAGTGGACTTTTGAAGGGATGTAGTGATAGTGATCATAAATATTTTCTTCACAGATTTTGAAGTTTAATGCTGCATTATATTATTTCAATCTTAAATATTTAGTATGAGCTTGTTTCTGAGGTTGGATTGCAAATTTAAAAAAGTTAAGATAGGTGGAGGGCTTTTCTTTGCCCCATCAGTGGTAGGTATTTATGAGTATTTCCCCATGATAAAAAAAGATGGAGGGCACATCGCATTTTATTTCAATGACTAATATTTTTAAAACTAATCTTAATAAATTGAAGCGGTTTATATAAACTTACAATTATAGTAAAAGAACTATCAAATGATATTCCACTCAACATTGTAACTCCAAAAAAGTTTTTTCACAGCAAATTTGTTGGAATACCTCACTGATTGAATAGCTGCACCGTATGTAATTAAATTAACTAGAACTCCCATTCAGCCCAGTCAAATTACTGGTCATATTTTCACCCAATTAGCATGCCTTAATCTTCACGAATTTGCATTCGCAGAAGCATCAAAATTTAGACGCTCATTTAAATGATCTGGTTATGAAGGGTCTAGAGCACTATCTTCCGAATGCTATAATATTTTATTGGCATTATACTCGTAGTGCCTAATCACGCCAAGACGTTAAGTGGGATTGACATCATTATAGGTAACGAAGATCTGATAATTTAAGGGAGTTTTTTTATTTTATTTATTTGTATAGATCTCCAACAGTTGTACATATGTAGTTAATATTAACTTACATCTAACAAATGCCTTACATCTACAAATTACTATGTACTACCAATTATAGGAGAACACATCATTCTATAACAATAACAGTATTTATAATTTGCACATAAGAGATTAATTTATTTTAAAATGGTAACCATTTTAATGGTAGTTAGGACAAAAATAAGTTTGGCGAACAACGGATATATAATAGTTTTTTTTGTTAGTTAGAAATATCGGAAGTCGTTGGATTTTTCTAGTCACTTTCTACATTTTTCTAGGATTTTTCTAGTCACTTGCTACATTCAGCTGCTGAGTTTTTCTCATAGTGCAGATGAACTACGCCCTCTCACCAGTTTTATAATTATATATCTACAAAATGGATGTATTGTTTTCTATTGTAGGCGATATTTCTCGTAGATGAGTTTTGGGCCAAAAACTCAGAATAAAATAATGTGTTCTTCCAGTGGATGTTGTAAGAGGTAACAATAGGAAATATCAGTAAATAAAAGATTTTTATTTGCTTCCGATATATGGTATAAGGAATGTGTTAATGGCAGACGGAAAATTCTTAGGCCTGCGACGGGCAATTACGAGAAGCCTGGTACTACGATCGTCAATGTGCCAAAAGTGACGATAAAGGAAAATCCTCCTGCAATGGGTGAGACCTATGTTTAGCCAGTGGACTTCCACAGGTTACTAACAAAAAATAGATATTTTGTAATAGAATGAATGTGACAAACGAGCACACAGTCCATCTGATGGTAAGTGGATACAATGACCCATAGACATCTACATTTATCCTCGATTAAAAATCAAAATGCATATGCATTGTTACTCCTGAAGAGTAAGATGGAATGCCTCGTATCCAGTAAAAAGGGTATCCGGTTCTCTACACTCATCATACGAAACACAGCAGCATTAAACTTCTATTTACGCTGGTATTCTGTGAAAGCGCGGTCTTCCCCGTTCGAGCCGACCCATTCGTGCTACAACTATTATATAGCTGCAGCGTGATAGATATAGAAATGGAACAGCAATTTTATTTAACAATGAATGATGAAAACCACTTGAATATTAAAACATGCCTTGTCATGTTTAGCGTCACGTTTATAATTACTGAATAAACACAGTCTAAATAGCAGCAAGTTTGACTAAACTCGGAGCGGGTTTAGTAAAAAAATATGGGTTTACGGGGAAAACTGTGAAAGAAGTGATAGCTAGCAGACCCATCACCTACACAATCACCAACCAAATATCCCTTTAGCTGCCTTTTATGACATCCTAGGCAAGTAACACTGATGGCACATTCTATTGTGTTACCAGTCTTACATAAAATTGAATTGAAAATCACATAACAATGCTTTATATGCAATCTCCTCTTGAAACTATCAAAGTTGTATGAATAAAACCAAAACAAAATAATAAGTTGAACAGTTGAAACTAGCGTCAAGTCCAAGAAAAATATTATTACTGCCAAAATTTATCCCAGGCGATACGTTCAGTATCCCGCATCGCTTCAGCACAAGTAGTGGTCCATTCTTTCGCAGTTCATTTTTGATCTGGACCCCAGCCAACTAAATAACACTCGTTCATTCCGATGTCACAAATAAATTCTAACAGATAATTGATTGTACATTCGGCTGACGAACGCTCTGCTGCTAATTTAGATGAACCAAAATCATGGCCTTCTGCTATTGCATAATTGTTTTCATAAACTTAAATCGTCATATTTTTTATAAATGAATGAAGTGACATATGAACTTCCAGCCCACTTGATGGCAGGCCACCACTGAACAACGCATCCAAAATCAAACAAAGTCACCTCTGAGGACTAAGATGTAATGCCTTACAGCCTGCGATAAAGTTTTTAAAAATAAATAATTTTAAGTTTTTTTTTGAGGAAGATGTTGCTGCCCATCTCCTGTTTCAGTTTCTTTCTGTTTCCTATTGCAACACCTAGGGGTTGATGTGGGGTAGGGGATATTCTTATACCGCCACTACACGGTTCTTCTTGATCGGCTGCCATCGATCACTAATAAAAAACTAGATACACAATCCCATGCAAAAGTTCTCTAAAAACTGTCGCCAATTGTTTTGACGTAATTCTAGTTGAAATAAATATACATTAATGTAAATTCAACCTTAAATGTATTGCCTAAAGTTGTATTCACAAAGCTACGTACAAATTAAAAGCGCACCCAAATGTTCTAGTGGGCGCTCACTGGGTAAGGACATTTTTGTCACTGATTATGTATCTAGTTTTTTATTGATCGATGTGTTCAATCGTGTATCTTGCCATGGTGATTTGGCATAAGTAACTGAATAATAAACAAAAGATTTGATAGATGTCACCAAAATAAAATGGCCGCCACGGGCTACCAAAATCTACCCGCGCCAATTGAAAAACCCTCTATTTGCCGTACGAGTATCATAGCTATATAAGAATAGTTATTAGCACCCTTTCTGTGTGCCATTCGGTACGGACATTTTTTGTCACTGATTGTGTATCTAGTTTTTTATTGATCGATGTGTTCAATATTGTATCTTGCCATGGTGATTTGGCATAAGTAACTGAATAATAAACAAAAGATTTGATAGATGTCACCAAAACAAAATGGCCGCCACGGACTGCCAAAATCTACCCGCGCCAATTGAAAATATTTTATGATAAGAACACTGATCTAAGCTTTAAAAGCAGCTTTAAAATTATTCCAATATCCAGCTGCAAGTTCCGGTGTGTTCAGAAAAATCTCCCCATTTTCGTCCCCACCAATAAAGGTAGATAACGAATATAATCGTTAAAAACATCGTTAACCACCACTCCGGCGTCTCGTTATTTATGGAAATGATCCCCCGATCCGGTCAGATCGTTACCCGTTTACCGTGCGACGAGACGGTCTTTAGTACCAACGATTTTTGAAGTATTTATGCTATCTTGTATTTGAACGATAATATATTATATGGAATATAATTATGTGCAATCGTTTTTTAATAAATTTTCACCAGCATTAAAAAAATACTAAATTATGAAATTTGAATTTGCTACTTCACGCAGATTCTTACAAGTTATTCGGTTGTCCCATATTAATTGTTTTTTTAATTATTTAACTTTTGCCCCGCCACGACTTCGCCTGTGTGCTATCTATTAATGTTATAAATGTCATCATTTATATTTAAGATTATAACAACGAACATTTTTAGTTTATCAATTTACCGATTTCACAAAAAAAAAAAGGAATAACTCCAAGCTTATCGGAATAAATAGTCTTGATCACTTCTGGCATTGCTCTCTATCTGTTCGGAAAGTTTCATCACCTATGGTGATGAAACTTCCCGAACCAGACTTCCACAACCATTCTAAAGATTAGCCCGGACAAAAAGCCAAAAAAATTAAAAAGCTTCCTGAACATAATAAAAGGCAGTTATTTCGATATTACAGACAGACACTTCAATTTTATTTATATGTGTATCTAGTGTATAGATGTGCAAAAATATATTTATTTCATAGAAACTATGACATCATTAACTACTATTATTATACAATTCCTATTTAAAAATCATTTTGACAGCTCATATTTCTATGGACATGAGTGACTACTGACATATTCCGAAGACTAAATTGATAATCATAATTGTCGAAGGCAAGAACTTTTTAAATTTCTGTTATTTTTTTGTCGCTCACCATACAAAAGATATAAGAGCTAAAGATATAAGATAGAAGAGCAGTATTATGGTCCTGCTTAATGCTGGGATTCTGTGTCAGCGTGGTTCTTCCCCGGTTGAGGCGAACCATTTGTTTCGCCACCATAACATCGTATATTAAATCACAGTATATTGCATTGCTAATGCTGAATGTTTATTACACATAATTTGGATTCAATGATAATGAAGTTAACTGATTTACCAATTCTAAAATATTCCTCATTATCAGCTTATGCTGATAATGAGGAATATTTTAGAATTATTTCATTATTTTATTTTTATTTATAGAATAAGGAGGACATGTGCACGTGCACACATTCCACTTGATGGTGAGTGGATGCTGTGGCCAATAGATATCGACATCTACATCTGTATTGGATTAAGAATCAAAATGCAGATGCGTTGTCATCCCTGAGGGCTAATGCCCTTTTCCAGTAAAAGGGTCTCCGGTTCTCTACACTTAACATACGAAACACAGCAGCATTAAGCTGCTATCTTACGCTGGTATTCTGTGAGAACGTGGTCCCACCCCGGTCGAGCCAACATATCCGGACTTCTACCATAACATAGCTGCAGTGTGGCTCTACCAAGTGTAAACGTTTTTGTCGTAATTCGTAATCATTTCAGCAGTAAACTAGAGTGATATTACACTAATCTTTTTATCATAAGATGAAAACTTATCGTATCGTGACGCG
Source organism: Parnassius orleans (assembly GCA_029286625.1). Classification (NCBI taxonomy): domain Eukaryota; kingdom Metazoa; phylum Arthropoda; class Insecta; order Lepidoptera; family Papilionidae; genus Parnassius; species Parnassius orleans. The sequence goes on from JAGSMP010000225.1 coordinate 517,326, forward strand.
TAAAAGTAATTTACGTAATGAGATGCTCCTACAGCTGGCTCTGCGGGGAATAGGCAACTTAATTATGTATCCGATTTTTTTTTTATCACTTTAATCCTAACGACGTCTGCAACGACTAGAGCGGTCGACAATGCAAATCTTCTAAAATGTCTGAATATAAGGATTTAATTTGATTGCGTCTCAAGGAGCCCAGATGTTGCAAACGGAACAATTTCATGAATTTCTACGTCAAGAGAAATTAATTATTAAAAAAAATATTTCTGATTCGTATTTTATATTTTCAGCGCAATACTTTCTAATATTCGTTTGTTGTTTTAATTGAACTTTTCGTAATATAAAAGCTTTCTAACTAGAATACGCAATATTAGAATTGAGCAGCTATTTTACGCAGGTATTCTGTGAGAGCGTGGGCTTTTCCCGGTCGAGCCGACCCATTTGTGCTACAACCATAATATAGCTGTAAACTGCAACATGGCTCTACCACTCTTGTTGTACATTCTTTAATTCCTCCCTCCCCTTTCCCCCATCGGACAACTAGGCGATCGGCGGGTCTTCATCCCTTTGTTTTTATTACACGTATTAGAACCAAACGGTTTGCTTCGTCGTTCGTAATGCTTATAGGAAGGAATTGGAATAATTTGCAGTTATAGTAGTAGTATAGTTGTAGCACGAATGGATCGTCTCGACCGGGGAAGGACCACGCTCTCACAGAATACCAGCGTAAAATAGCAGATTAACGCTGCTGTGTTTTGTATGGTGAGTGTAGAGAACCGGAGACCCGTTTTTACTAAAAAAACCAGGCATTCTAAGATAAAGGCGACTAAGATTAGTCCTCACGATTGACAACGCATCTGCATTTTTATTCGTAATCGAGGATAGATGTAGATGTCTATGGGCTACAGCAACCGCTTACCATCAGGTTTACTGTGTGCTCGTTTGTCGCCCTTATCCTATAAAAAAGGCATCTCTTATTACAGAAGAGATATAATTGCAGAAAACTGTCACAGGCTGGTGATGATGAGAAAGATGTAAAATAATAAATGTGACAAACAGCACCACATAGCCCACCACTGCCTCGTTGGTCTAGTGGTAATAAATACGGTTGCTCATCATTTGGCCCAAACCGGGATTCGAACACACACATCCTGGTCCGAATCCCGGGTTGGGTCAAAATCAGTTGTTGGGTTTTCCTGTCAAGAAATTCTCAGTAGCAGCCGGAGTCAGAAAGTTGGCGGTGTTTCACCCCCGTGCCTCCGAAAGCACGTAAAACCGTAGGTCCTGCGCCTGATCTCTCTCTGGTCATGTCGGATGACCGTCCCATCGTCCCGTCCCACCGATAAGAGTGAGAAAATAGTGAGTGCACTTATGATTGCGCATACACTCGGGCACTATAATTCTGTCCCGCGCACATGGCTAATCTCTGTTGAAACTGACCGCCGTGATCGAAATTCGGTCTGGAGGACATATCAAGAAGGACTGTCTGTTCTGTACTGGTACTGCGTATTCTATTCTATTCTATAAAGTTATACGCCAATGGGAGTTTTACCTGAGACTACGGGGACGCCCAACACCCACAGATTACCTTGCTGGAGTTGCTATACTTACTTAAAGTAATTATACCTAAAATATATATTACTAAGTGCGATTTTTAACGTAGCTTACAGTCCTCCGCAATGCAGTATCTTGGTAGATTAAGATCAACCATTTGGTTAATGAAACTTTAACCCCTCTTGTTGGTTTTACAGATAATAAAAATACTTTATTTAATTAAAATTACTTTTTTACGTGGTAGATATGATAGGTTTAAAGAAATATTCTTATTTAATAATAGAAACGACGCATTTATTTATGTCAAAAAAAGGAGGAGGTACTCAATTCGACTGTTTTTTTAATGTGTTTTACCTCAGAACTTTTTTCTTGGTGAATCGATTTTGTTATTTGAAAGCTGGTGCTTCTCATGTCGCCTCATACAATTTGATCAAGACCTGACAAGTTGTTTTTGAGTTATCCTTAATAATGCGTATTTAATTGACTTCGACTACATTGATGATGTTCTCATTTTTTTATATTGGAGGCGGTTGTACAATTTTTTTTGTATAACCACTGTGTAATAAGGCCGTTTAAGTGTGAAAATTACTTTTAAAAGGGTCTCCGGTTCTCTACACTCACCATACGAAACACAGCAGTATTAAGCTGCCACTTTACGCTGGCATTCTCTGAGAGCGTGGTCCTTCCCGGTCGAGCCGATCCATTCGTGCTACACTGTGTGATTTAAAAGAAGTTTTCTTCCTTGCACATTTTCCTTGTGGAATCGAATACCACCAGCAATTTTCCGGACCGATACGATTAAGGGACCTTCAAGAAAAGAGCCCACTCATTTTTAAGAGACCGGCAACGCATCTGCAATTCCCCTGGTGTTGCAGATGTTCATGGGCGGCGGTAGTCACTTACCATCAGGTGAGCCGCATGCTCGTTTGCCCCCTCACATATACAAAAAAAAACAAGACAATTTATTTTATTTAAATTTTTCGATGTAAAAAATATTATCCGAGTATTTCTTACAAAATTTATTTTGCTTTCTTAAGTTTCGTTACAATTGGTTCAGCCATTTCGAAGATTAGCCCGGATAGACAGACAGACAGTAAAAAAAAATATCCGAGTTTTTATGACAAATTTTGTTTTGCTTTTTTAAATTTCTTTACAATTGGTTCAGTCATTTAGAAGATTAGCCCGGACAGGCAGACAGACAGCAAAAAAAATATCCGAGTTTTTATGACAAAATTTATTTTGCTTTCTTAAGTTTCGTTACGATTGGAACAGTCATTTCGAAGTTAGCCCGGACAGACAGGTGTCCTACTGGCATGCAAATAGCAGTACCATCTTAATAAAATGCGTTTATATCGATATAACAGACATACACTTCAATTTTATATCATATAAGCAATAGATAAGGTTGCATTTTATTAGAGCGACGATCCGTAGTTACAGAGACAATATAAATATAATAACCATTTATTATTGGATGTGCACGCCACTAATCAATAAATATATATATAGTACCTACTTCAGGGTTTGAGAGGCAGCCATAAACTTGGCGGGGACCCAAGCCGTCGATAAGGAGGACACTCCTTCACTCCTTGAGCGCCGAGGTAGGCGACGGTAATCACGCTGTTGGAGTAAATCTTGGCAAGCTTTCCGCCACTCCCGCCAGTTCTTGATGCCCTACTAGATTTTCTTTTTCTGTGATCCTCCTTCGATGTTGACGACATAATTCAGACTAAGAAAGATTAAAAAATTGTATTTTATATTGGTGAGGTTTTCAATGTTTCCTTTTTTAAGTTAAAATATGGACCGTAATTCATTAAATGTTTGAGTTTGTATATTTAGTTGAGTATGTATATGCTATATGTATGCTTTCAACTGCACATTATTACTTATAGGAAACAGATAAAACGCTATTTTGTCTTCACCTCCCAAAACGCTTCAACAGCGGCCATTACTTCGCTATCGTCTTCAATTTCTTGCCTCAGGCGTTCCTTGAGCCGAGGAAGAGGTAGAAATCACTAGAGCTATATCTGGCGAATAGGGAGGTGTTCGAGCAGTTCGAATCCCGTTTCTTGAATGGCAGCCATCGCAACTGCGGCTTTGTGAGCCGGTGCGTTGTCTTGGTGAAACAGCACTCCAGCTCACAGTTTGCCGCGTCTTTTTCCTTAATGGCCTCCCGTAATCTTCTTATTTGGTCTACGTAGTAAGAGCCCGTAATAGTGGCTCCTTTTCCAAATATTCCACCATAATTATGCCTTGAGCGTCCCAAAAACCAGATGCCATAACCTTTCCCGCCGAACTTGAAACTTTGAATTTCTTTGGCGTCGGTGAGGAGGCTCGCTTCCAAGTCATCGATTGTTGTTTCATTTCAGGATCAAAATGGTGGATCCAGGTCTCGTCCATAGTCACAAAACGGAACAAAAAATTTTCTTGATCTGCTTGGAACTTTTCGAGATTGACCCTCGAAATGTTAACTCGACTTTTCTTTTGCTCGTCGGTTAACATTCTGGGTACCCAACGCGCAGAGACCTTTTTCATATGCAACTATTTCGCAAGGATTCTTTGAACGCTGCCATATGAGATCCCTGTGACCTCAGCTACATGCCTGATGGTCACTCTTCGATCTGCCAACACAACATCTTCGATTTTTTTCCCATTGTCTTCAGTGAGGGACGTGGATGGGCGTCCTTCGCGATGTTCATCTTCAGTGGATGTTCTGCCCAGTTTAAACTCCTTGGCCCAGCGTGCAACTGTAGAATATGGAGGAGCAGAGTCCCCCAATGTTTCCACTAAGTCACTGTGTATGTCTTTTGAAGACATTTTTTTCAAACAGAGGTACTTGATGACAGCTCTAATTTCGTTTTTCTCCATGTTGATGTTATCTCTTTGACAGTTCGTATTCAAATGCATGTATCTCCCGGAAATCGTGATCTATTTATATGATTTTTTTAGGCTGACGTAGTGAGTATATAAGCAAGCTAAAATATTTTTTTTTGGATTTTTATGCGGACCTGAAGTAACCGATTATCATTACTTTTGGATAACCCCTCGTATAAGATTTCCAGAAAATAATCATTTAAAATTATGTAGCAGTTGTATGCACATAGAAATGCCTTCATATTTTCTTCTTAAGTTTTTTTTTTTTAAATTTAATAATCTTATTAAAACTTACTAAAAAGTTTCTTAATAATAAAACCTTTGTATGAGACGAAATTCAATATATTTATTTCTTCGACAACTCGAAATTAGGTTTCTTTGTCTGGAGAAGAAACAGCGAAAGCAACTTTATAGGTATCTTTTTTCCAATTTTTCCAATGTAATATTTATAGATATAAGAAGATATAACTCAAACAATAAAAACTTCTAAAATAAACTAAGTAAACGCAAAAGTATATATAAGTAAAAACCTTTTGACATTGAAATCCCACCAAAAACATAAATGTGGAAAGGGGGCCAGTTCGGTACAAACATATACTTCTCCCATAGTAGTGAGGTTTCACCGTAATCGCCACGCTTGGCAAGTACATTGGCGTTACGGACGCCTCGCACCCTGATACTGCTTCCCGTAACCGGTCTGGGAATTTCTAGTATGAATGCGAGAGGGTTTGGGTCTTTGGTCTTCCCGTGCACATGCACACAGAAAGGTTGCTAATAACTTTTCTTATGTAGCTATGATACTCGTACGACAAATAGAGGGTTTTTCAATTGGCGCGGGTAGATTTTGGCAGTCCGTGGCGGCCATTTTGTTTTGGTGACATCTATCAAATCTTTTGTTTATTATTCAGTTACTTATGCCAAATCACCGTGGCAAGATACACGATTGAACACATCGATCAAATAAAAACTAGATACACAATCAGTGACAAAAATGTCCTTACCGAATGAGCGCCCACTCGAACATTTGGGTGCGCTTTTAATTTGTACGTAGCTTTGTGAATACAACTTGAGGCAATGCATTTAAGGTTTAATTTACATTAATGTATATTTATTTCAACTAGAATTACGTCAAAACAATTGGCGACAGTTTTTAAAGAACTTTTCCTTGATAAAACTTTATTATCAAAATGAGTGTTCGTTAGTGCAAACGTTGCGCGCATTGCGCCCATTTTACGGTAGACGTGATGGCCCTTCACAGTCGACTCTTCGTCGTTTGGTGGCCAAATTTGAAACGGCCGGTTCGGTAAACAATAATCCAACATCTGTACGTTCAAGAAACGCTAGATTGGCCGAGAACATCGTCACGGTTCGTGAAAGTGTACAGCAGAACCCGAGGCAGTCGATTCCTCGCCGTACACAAGAAATCGGGCTTTCGCAGACTTCAACTTGGCAAATTTTGCGTCGGGACTTAGGCCTACACCCGTACAAAATCCAGCTAACCCAGGAACTCAAAGTTCATGACCATAGACAACGCCGTTTGTTCGCTGACTGGGTTTCGAATCGTTTGGAAGAGGCCCCAATTTTGGCCGAAAAGTCATCTTTAGTGACGAGGCGCATTTTTGGATGAATGGCTATGTTAATAGGCAGAATTGGCGTATATGGGACGACACCAACCCACGCGAGGTTCACCAGGTGATAATTCATCCCCGAAAAGTTCCCGTTTGGTGTGGATTTTGGGCCGGCGGCGTCATTGGTCCGTACTTTTTCGAAAACGCCGCTGGTGTGGCGGTCACCGTCAACGGCGAGTGCTACAGAACGATGATAACAAATTTCTTATGGCCTAAATTGAACCATATGGACCTAGACGACATGTGATTCTAGCAAGACGGCGCTACGTGCCACACAGCGGACGCCACGATTCTCCATGAGCGATTTGAGGGTAAGCTTATCTTTTGCAGGGGTGATGTGAATAGGCCGCCAAGGTCATGCGATTTGACCCCGCTAGACTTTTTCGTTTGGGGTTTCTTGAAGTCGCAGGTCTATGCAAACAAACCACAATCGACCCATGCCCTAAAGATGAACATTACACAGGCCATCGCTCAAATTCAGCCGGATAATTACAGAAGAGTCATTGAAAATTGGACCACTCGGATCCATGCCACTGTAAGAAGCCGAGGCGGGCATTTGAACGATGTCATATTCCACACTTAATGGCACATGTAGGGTTTTCAAATAAAAAAAATAATTTTGTTAATACATCACACACAGCTTGTTTTATTTCATTTCAACATCTACCCGCCCTTATTGAAAAACCCTTTAATATAACGTATCCATGCTTTGCAGAGTCTAACATGTATAGCATAGCAAGTAAGTATAGCGTAGCATAGTAATATGAAATATTTGGGCACTCTTTGGCTTTTTTTAAGTAAAATTTAGTTTCTGTAAAACGTTTGTAAATTACTGTTTGCGCCAAAGTAAAGGGAAAAAAATAAAGGACGTTCCTTGTTGTCAGCTTCGCTGATAAAATTGTAAACCAGTAAGAGATTCGCCAAGCTCCACAGCAGTCGCTTTTATCATAGTATATTTAGAGAATGTATACCGTTCTTATTAAGGCTATTTTTTTTATATGAGAGGGTCTAATGAGCATACGGCTCACCTGATGGTAAGTGACTACCGCCGCCCATGAACAACTACAACACCAGGGGAATTGCAGTTGCGTTGCCGGCCTTTTAAAAAAGAGTAGGCTCTTTTCTTGAAGGTCCCTAAGTCGTATCGGCCGGAAAAATCTGTTACAGTACCTATATTAGGACTCAAATGGGGCACTTAAATTGAAAGTAAGAATAAGCTGCAGTACATTATGATTGCTATAAATAATATAACCAAAATTGAATATTTCTATTATGCCTTTTAGTTTATCAATAAAAGTGTATATACATACATGTGCGTACAATAAAAGAACATGAGCTTCCCCATTTATTAATGCCATATTTAGAAACACTTCTACTCTTTTACAACACTCTAACCAAATTTTCGACTGCACTGACATTTTACTAAAATTCTGAATACGACTGAATTTTAGAAGCGGCCCAATTTTATTTCACACCGCACAATTCCTGTGGGTGTGGTTTCCTATACATATTTATTCAGCCGTCTCCGTCTGGCCCTGGGCCAAGGGTGGCGTCGATAGCTCCATTTGCACACAGTTTGCGGAATGTTTAGTCTCAGTAAGATATAGAAATGCCGATTCGGCTGTGTAAGGTTGCGTGATTTAAATTCTGTAGTGTAGTACTTGTTGTCGTGTTTAGTAAATAGATGGGGCAATACTATTTTGCATTTACTTATTTTATAGCTGTAAGAAGTCGTGGTAGCTCAGATGGTTAGCGCTCGCTGTAAGTTTCACAGTACGCGCAACCCGGGTTTGTTCCCCGCCGGCACCAACGAAATTGTTAATTACAATTTTAAGTGCTGATTTACCACGTGCTCGATGAAGAAAAACATCGTGAGGAACCTGCATGTCTGAGAAATAAGAAAAAAATATTTCGAAGACATGTGAAGTTCGTAAATACGCATTGGGGGCAGCGCGGCGGACATTTCCTTGTCCCTAAAACCCTCTCAGAAATGAGAGGAGGCCTGTGTCCAGCAGTGGGACGGATATAGGCTGTAACTTTATAGCAGTAAGAAAGATATTAAATATAAAAATATAAATATTTACCATCTTTTGGTTTTTTTTTATCATAACATTCCAGTATCTATTTTCAACTCATGATAAGGTTCTTAGCTCCTCATCCAATCATAAGATCAGTATTCCATCTCGTTTCAATGGGTTCACCAACAATTCCTTTACTATTAGGCAACACTACTCTGGAACTCCTTGCCCGAAAACGTAAGAAGAGCGCCAAGTAAGGACTGTTTTAAAAAGTTGGTACATGACTTTTTTGAAACGAAGCGATGTTGGACGTTAAGAATGATGATGATATATTTTGATATATTTAGATGTTTTATTATTTATAATTTCAATATATGTATTTTATTATAATATGTAACGTATATATTACATCTATGTATAATACATATTTTGTTCATATATTTACATACACTATATGTAGTTATATCTTCATCATTACAGCCCATCACAAGTCCACTGCTGAACATAGGCCTCCCCCAAGGAATGCCACAAAGAACGGTCCTGAGCCACCTGCATCCATCGACTTCCTGCATGTCTTACCAGATCGTCACTCCATCTAGTTGGGGGACGCCCTACACTTCGTCCGCCGGTACGAGGCCGCCACTCGAGAACCTTTTTTCTACTAGTTATATCTTAGTACGTATGTATATGTATATATATGTATTTGCATCTGCCATAAAATCTCATCACTTTATGGGTTGACTGGCAGAGAATGCCGTTATGCATTAAGTCCGCCCTTTGTTACCCTATTTATTAAGGTTTTAACAATCAAGATTAAATAAATAAATAAAATGACAAAGTACGGTGCGTGTTCCCAGTGATGACATATGGATCTGAGACGTGGTCCTCTAAAGCTAAAGGTCGCTCAGTGAGCTATGGAGAGGGCTATGCTCGGAGTTGATCTGCGTGATACTTAGACATGAGAATATCCGCTTTAGAACCAGACTAACCGACTTAGCCCAACGGATCATAAGCAGTAGTGGTAATGGGCTGGCCTTATGAATGTCTGGAATGAATGAGTGATTGAATTATTCAATAAAAATCGAGTACTCAGGCTTGGACATGTCGAACTCTACCTAAAGACTTACTTTTTAGGGTTCCGTACCCGAAGGGTAAACAACGGGACCCTATTACTAAGCCTCTGCTGTCCGTCCATCCGTCCGTCTGTTTGTCAGCGGGCTGTATCTCATGATCCGTAATAGGTAGACAATTGAAATTTTCACAGAATGTGTATTTCTGTTGCCGCTATAACAAAAATAATAATACTAAAAATAAATTTAAAATTTAAAGGGACTTCCCCACTAGAAACGTGTATTACAACAGCACGGAATCCTACATGCGCGAGTCCGACTCGCACTTGGCCTGTTTTTCTTTTTTCCTTGGCACTGCACTGGCATGTATATATTGAAAGGTTTGGTAAAAGTACTTAACTAGGTCGTAGAACTAGGATTCCGTCTGGGTAGGTATCACCCTCTTGCCTAGTTCTGACGTAAAATAGCTTGGACTGTTGTGTTCCTGTCCAAAGGGTATGAGAACCAGTATAATTGCACTGTGAGGCGTCCCATCTTAGTCATCAGAGGTGACAACGCATCTGTAGCCATTTTGTTTGAAGTTGTCTCCAAGTGTCCCTGGACTGCAGTAGTTTTATAAAGAAAAGTCACCACGCTGGGCAAGCGGGTTGTTAATCGAAGAGTCAATTTCCTTGTTCTGATAGTGTACTTATCCATCACCAAGGAATGGGATATCGAATGGAAAATGCCATTAGGTAAAATGCTTAAATCTGGAGTACTGAAAAATAAACACACGAAAAAAATACATCTCGAAATGCCCTAACACTATGGCCGTGACCTTGGTTTATGTCAGGAATGTTAGAAACGAATGTTCAAGGTGAGATTTCTATTCGCCCTTTAAAAATGGATAATGCCATCGGGTAAATGCCTTAATTTAGAGATATTCAGAAATAAACAGAATAAGCAGATCTATTTATGGATCTCACGGAACGCTCTAAAACGATGGCTGTAACCTTAGCGTGAACCAGTAGAGACTATTAGAAAAGGACATCCTTTTTTGGTGATGGAAACATCGCCAAAAAAATGTTCAGGCCAGAAATATTGATTTAGGAGAGATAGAGTATTATATTTTTATAGAATTAGGAGTGGCAAACGAACACAACATAGTCTACCTTAATGTAAATGGATACTCTAGACATCTGCATTCTACATCTATCCTCTTAAGAATGCAAATGCGTCATCCATGAGAACTAAAATAAAATGCCTCTTTACCTATAAAAAAGGGTCTCAGTTGCTCGTCACTCACCATTCGAAGCACAGCAGCACTATATTTTTTTTAACCGACTTCAAAAAACCTGGTTCACAATTCGACTGTGAGTTTTTTTGGTATGTATGTTACGCGATATGTCAATTAGGTATGGTCCAATTTATAGAAAAAAAACGCAAAATAGGGGCTGACGTTTTAATATAACCATTAAGACCACATTGTGATTGTGATATTTCTTAGTCCACTCAAAAGGGTAAGAAGAATTAAGTTTTAATAAAAAGTACGACTAAAAGCCGACTTCAAAGAACTGAAAAGAATAAAATAAAGTAATTTATTGGGTTTTTCTGCCAAGATAGTAGCAGTCCAGTGTCAGAAAGTTGATGGTGTATCAACAACTCGAGCACTATCGTCCTGTCCTGCGCAGATGTGTCTCCGTGGAGACTGGCCATTATGGCCGAAATTCGGTCTACAGGACATTATATAAAACAAAAGTCCGTGGCAAGTACATAACATATAACATCGTAAGCATAACAATGCAGTAGATAAAGGAGTTTATTCACTAAGCAATATAATCTTAAGGAACATAAATACAGTACACACTTCCTCCACAGTTCACCGATACAATACAAATGGCGGAAACCTCGTTGTTTTGGCGGATTGCGCTTGAATCCTGCACTAGCATTAGAATTCTATTTATCACGTCAGTCTGAAGCCTCTGATAAATCTGTTGCATATTTTTCCTGAAGGTATAAAATAAACACTTGCAAAAATTTTACAAAAGTGCACTAGAAGCGTTCGAGAGTCAATTCAGGTAGTTGATATTATTTATAGATCTTGAGAACAATTTTGTTTATTTCAAAAGATATCGTTACGTATTCTTTCATTGATACATTCGAAAAGTCATTTTCAAAAGTACTGAAGAACTGTAGATGTTCTGCAATGATGGAGTTCGCATAGGACCGGTCAAGTTTATTTTCTAGAAAACGTGGCGTATAGCCATAAGCTCTATAAATATATTTATTATATTTACACTATTACACACGTACAAACAAATTTATTTCTATGTGGCGGCGCTGTCGTCGCGCCACAAGCGAAAATAAATCGAAGCCTAAATCGCGCTATCAAAGTTCCGAAGCAAAAACAATATATATAGAATAGCTCCGAACTACCACTCGGAGCGTTGGCCGCTCCCCGGGCTGAACACCTTGTCCGGCGGGAGATCTCCCCTTTTCCTTCCACTTGCCACATCTATTTCGAAATTTGTTGTAAAACCAAGCTAAATTATATCCTTATCAATTATGGTATCTTTAAGCGAGAACATCTAGCCAAATAACTCATTAATTACACTAAATGTAATTCTGCCTAGCTTGTTACACTGTTAAGTTAAATTTTGTGTAAATTTTCCGCAGAATTCTTGTATATGGTAGAGTCATATTGCAGCTATATTATGATTGTAGCACGAATGGATGGGCTCGACCGGGAAAGGACCACGCTCTCACATAATACCAGCGTAAAATAGCAGCTTAATGCTGCTGTGTTTCGTATGGTGACTGTAGTCAACCGGAGACCCTTTTTACTGGAAACGTGGCTCGTATAAGAATCTTAGTCCTCAGAAGTGACAATGCATCTGCATTTTGATTCTTAATCGAGGATAGATGCAGATGTCTATGAGCCCCAGCATCCACTTACCATCAGGTGGACTGTGTGCTCGTTTGTCACTCTTATTCTATAATCTATAATATAAAAAAATGCTTTGCATTCTTATCTGGGTTATGTGAATAGTACTTCTTATTTTATATGTTATTTACTACGCATTTTGTTTGAAAAGTGCTGTTTAGAGTTAGGGTTTGCACTTAATTCAAAATCCACTACCACCTATAAAAAGTCCATTGCTGAACATAGATCTCTCGCATAGATTGCCTCATGGGAGGGATGGGAGATTTTGCCATTGTTGCCACACTTGACAGGCGAGTTAGCAACAGCAGTTATTTTGAGTCTGCCCCTTACGAAACCCACGGGACGATATGGGATTATGGATATTCTTAATCTGCCACTACACTTTTTTAAATAAAATTTTTTGAGCATAAAATGTACATAGCTTTATATGTATGGTAGCAATGGAGAGCAAAAAGTACAAGTATAAATTAATTAAATATCTGGATGCGTGATTTTGAACTAAAAAAATAGTTAGTTGATCTACTCAAAAAAGGAGGGGTTGTCAATTACTGAATGTATTTTTTTGTATGTATGTTACGCAATATATTCGCCAATAGTAAATCGCTTTTGATAATAATTTTTATGTAATAATTATTGAGAAAATCTCACTTTCCCGGGTGAAAAAATATAGAATTAAATTTTAATGTAACTATTTATCACAAAATTGCAATACTTTTACATATCAAAATCTCCATAAAACCATTATTTTAACAAAAATACATCAACACGCCACCGTCCAAGTTCCCGCCAAAACTCATACAGAACTTCAGTTTTATAAAAAAAAATCGCAAAACGGTCATTTATATTTTATTTGTTTTTAGTCTATAGTTATCAATAAGTGGCCAGTATGATTATTTGTCACTCAGATATAAATAGTCGAGAAATGTGTTTTTTCAATAAATTGATTTTAACAATATTCAACATTAATATTATTCTTTAACTTGAATAGCAACGTAACAAATTGAAATGCAGATGCTGTTAGGAAAAATACCTTACCGTTACGAAACAAATGGCGCGAACCTTCTCGTTCTGATGGATTGTGCTTGAATTCAGTGCTTGCATTAGATTTCTATTTATAACGTCAGTATCGAACCTGTGATAAATCTGTTCCATATTTTTCTTGATGTTTTAAAATAAACACTTGAACACTTGAAAAATTTATAGAAAGCTACTGGAAAAGTTTGCAAGTCAAGTCAGTTTTTATTTTTAATTCTAGAAAAGGATCTTTCTTTAGATTTCAATTTATTATTTCTTTTATTTGATTACACAGCACATTTTTTGTTACTTTAATGCTGACAAAATCAAACTTATTGTGCTCGTGTATTTAATGGTATTTATGTTATTTGTTTTTTTTATGGAGTCTGTAAGGAGTTACTTTTAAAAAGTTTTTTTTTAAATAGAATATGGGTGACAAATGAGCACACAGTGGTAAGTGAATGCTGTGGCCCATAGACATTTACGTTTCATAATTGAAAACACATCTGTAGCCTTCTATGCATGTGCAACTTTTCTGCACCAATGCGCTATAATAAATAATTTAACAAAGTTAAAAATGTAATTAACAGAAATGTAATTAACACACACACACACACACACACACACACACACACACACACACACACACACACACACACACACACACACACAAACACACACAAACACACACAAACACACACACACGCACGCACGCACGCACGCACGCACGCACACACACACACACACACACACACACACACACACACACACACACACACACACACACAAACACGCGCGCGCGCGCAACGAACATATTTCTTTACAATACTAATATACATTATAATACTTAGACAATATAATATGGGGAAGTCTGGGGCCTGTAGCACAGTTTTAACTAACGCAGGCTTCAGAGCTCAAAAATAACTGTAACTATAATGTAATGTATGTAAAATAAATTTCATTTCATTTCATTTCACTTCTGTGTATAAAAGTTAGATGCAGGTATTTACGGACTGCAGTAGCCACTTACCATCAGGTAAGTTACGGCACCTACCACTTTATTTCCACCTCACTATGGGTTGATGGTTGATGATGCTGACTATGGTGGTTTGCAAGATGATGTTGTGACCAGGATTAAGAAAATAATGTTTCAGTGGTTTGGTCATGCAGAAAGAATGAATGAGGATAGAGCGACAAAGCAAATTTATGTTGCAGAAGTGAACGGCAGAATCGGGTAGGGACGCCCTAGGCGTAAGTTTATCGACCAAATTGGCGATATATTGAAAATGGGCCAGATTAAGAGTACCCTTAACCGACGAGCATGTATGCGTAGGTATATGGATGTGGAGGAGGCGAGAGGTGTGCTAGGATCGTGCCAAATGGAAGTCCGTTGTCTCTGCCTACCCTCTGGGAGACAGGCGTGAATGTTTATGTATGTATGTATGTGCTATGGGTTGATTGGTAGAGAATACCAACTGGCATTAATTCCGCCCTATGTTAGATTAATAAAGTGGACACAATAAAGGTTTTAAGTAAACAAAGGCACCTGACACAATTTTTCACCACGCCATGGGTTGACTGGCAGAGAATGCTAACTGGCAGTAAGTCCGCCGTTTGTAATCTTTATGGTTAAAACAATAAAGTTTTTAAATAAAATGAATAAGTTCGTCCGTCATTTAAGTTTTATGAAAAAAAAATTGGTTGCCTGTAAAGTCGGTATACGGGCGAAAGTTTTACGTGACAACGACTTTGAGTGGTAAAATAATTTTATTATGTCTGTCTCTCTCGCTCTTAGGCGGGCTAACCATGCCCGAGTGGAAGGGACGCGTGCCTCTCACTCGCTCTCATTGTGAGCGCATAACGTGAGCGGAGCGTAACGCAGTTTCTTGAAGTGTCACCCGGCAAACCAATTTATAAGACGTTGTCACGTCAAAAATAGTATCGAATACCGTTACGGTTACCGTTACAGCCTACTAAAGTCCACTGTTGAACATAGGCCTCTCCCATATATTGCCTCATGGGAGGATATTATATTCATAGTATCGAATAAGTTCAACTGTTTTAGTTAAAGTTAAAGCCTATATACGTCCTACTGCTGGGCACAGGCCTCCTCTAATTTCTGAGAGGGTTTTAGGGCAAGGAAATATCCGCCGCGCTGCCCTAATGCGTGTTGGCGAACTTCACATGTCTTCGAAATAAGTTTTTTGGTTCTTATTTCTCAGACATGTAGCTTTCCTCACGAGTTTTTCTTTCACCGCCGAGCACGTGGTAGAGCAGCACTTAAAATTGCTATTAAAATTTAATTGGTGCCGGCGGGGATCGAATCCGGGTTAATCGCGTACTGTGAAATTTACAATGAGCGCTTAGCCTTTGAGCTACTACGATTCAACTGTTTTATTATTGAAACAGAAACAGAAACAGAAACTTTTTATTCAATATAGATTATAAATAATACTTATTGAACGTCACTTTGTTTAATTACCACTGGTTCGAAAAACCTCTGTCCTGGGAAGAACCAGCAAGAAACCCAGCGGGACTTTATTTTTGAATAACAGCTTACAATCATGTATGTTACACAATTAACCACACAAAACAAATTAGAAATAGCTTGGTAGCGAACACCTCATTCCCAGGGTTATTATCATTCATAAATTCCTTAATATTATAATAACCCTTTTATACAAACTATGTTTAATAAAGTTTTGAATTTTAGCCGGTCGAATTTTGTATATTTTCTGGTATTTTGTTGTAAAGCGTATACATCGCCCCAAGAATGAATTACTGACTCGGCGGAGTCGAGTAACTGGTACTACTAGCTTGTGTTTGTTCCTATTATTTACAGAATGAATATCACTTAGTTTTGTATGACTACTTTTATTTTTGTGTACGTACATTACATTTTCATAAATGTATTGAGATATTATTATTGGATACTAATTATAAGAGATGCTTCATTGCTTCTCTTAAATCACTGAATATTTCTGCTTCGATCGGTTTCAAGACAGCATTAGAATTTTATTTATCATGCCTCTCAAATTTTAATAAAATTACTGTATATCGAGTCTCGAGTTTAAAAATAAACACCGTTGAAAATTTCATAGAATGGTACATATTGAAAGCGTCAGTACGTCACGTCTGGTATCAATTTGATTTATGCATTTGGAGTGCAATTTTGCATATTCAAGTTTCAAGTTGCTGATAGATTTTTAAATCTGCTTTTTGAAGTACATTGAGGATGGTAAAGGTTGTTTTTAAAATATAAGCAGTTTTTAAGGATAAATATTGATGTAGGTGTGTTTGATGGTAAGGTTTTACTGGCTCGGTGGTCTAGTGGTCGTAAAATCGGTATTGATCATGAGGTTCGAATCCTGGCCTGATCAATTATTGGAAAATCAGTTATTAGGTTTTTTGTTAAGAATCTCTCAGTAGCAACCCGGTGTCAGGAAGTTGGCGGTGTTGTACCCCCGTGCCTCGAAAAGCACGTAAAGCCGTAGCTCCTGAGCCTGATCCTGTCGTGTCGGATTACAGTCAAATCGGATTATGAGAGTAAGGGAATAGAGATTATACTTGTGCTTGCGCATACACTTGAGCACTATAATCCTGTCAAGCGCAGATGACTAGTCTCCGTCGAGGCTGGTCACCGTCACCGAAATTCTGAGGACATTATTATTAGGTGTAACGCCGAAAAATTACATTTATATTACTGAAACTATGTCTCACCGATATTCTATTGAATCATTCTAAACTTCTAAGTGCCGGAAATATTAATTAATTCAGTCATTAGAGCCTTTTATTATTCGAATGCTAAACATAGGTCTTCCTAATGAATTTTACAAAAAACGGTCCTGAGTCACCTGCATCTACTATAAGTATAGAAGTTATTACTAATCTAGATTAGCAGAATGAATCATTCGACAGTTAAAGAGCTAATAAAATTTAAATCGCTTTCCATAAACTCA
Source organism: Parnassius orleans (assembly GCA_029286625.1). NCBI lineage: Eukaryota > Metazoa > Arthropoda > Insecta > Lepidoptera > Papilionidae > Parnassius > Parnassius orleans. The sequence continues at coordinate 534,360 of JAGSMP010000225.1, forward strand.
AAGCAATCATTTTAAAGAAATAAAATTCAAATAACCCGTGTATGAATATTAGAAAGGTTCTAGAGTGGCAGACTCGTACCGATTAGTGAAGTGTAGGGCGGCCCCCACTAGGTGGAGCGACGACCTTTTTTTTTAGGATTAGGTGACAAACGAGCACACAGTCCACCTGATGGATGGTAAGTGGTTACTGTGGCCCATAGACAACTACATCTATCTTCGATTACGAATCAAAATGCAGATGCGTTGTCACCCGTGAGGAATAAGATGGAATGCCTCGTTTCCAGTAAAAAGGGTCTCCGGTTCTCTACACTCACCATACGAAACACAGCGGCATTAAGCTGCTATTTCACGCTGGTATTCTGTGAGAGCATGGTCCTTCCCCGGTCGAGCCGACCCATTCGTGCTACAACTATACAATTAATATAGCTGCAGCATGGCTCTACCACGTATACACCTGGTAAGAAATGCAGGAAGTCGATGATGCAGGTGGCTTAGGACCGTGCTTTGTGGCATTTTTTGGGGGAGGCTTATGTTTAGCAGTGGACTTGTGAAGGGCTGTAATGATGATGATGATAATGGGTGTAAATATTGATATTGTAATGTATTCTATTATAGGTACAATGATATTCTATAGCTATTTCAGCATCCACATACGATAATAAAGGTTAAAATAAAGACAAAATTAAACTTCAACAAATTATCTTTTATAATAATTATAATGGCATTGTAATGACTATAAAACGATGTTCTAGAGACAAATTTCTGTGCAATTAAAATTAAAATATGTCGTTAAAATATGTGCTTAAGGTAGAGTATAGCGTAGGATGGAGTGTATTTAAGAAAATACGGAGCGTAAATACGTGAAATTTGATATTTTTTTATGGAAATAAGGATGGCAAACGAGCACACGTCCTCCTGATAGATGGAAGTTGTACGTCGAAGAGCCACACGGCAGCTATGTTATGGTTGTTGTAGTACTAATGGGTTGGCTCGACCGGGGAAGGATTACGCTCTCACAGAATACCAGTGTAAATTAGCATCTTAATGCTGTAATTGCAGATTTTGGCTTGACTCGGTTTGAACCCGAGACCTTATGATCAGCAGTCGCGATTACAGTCACTAGGCTTAGGAGGCAGTCACAAGGATGGAAGGAAGCAGTCACTCACTACAACACATGCAAATACTGTGTTGCTTTTTGGAACGAAGTTCCTCATCGCACGGTACGAATTTGGCGGATGGGGTCTAGGCGAGAAAATGTGTAAGATTTTTCCGTCACGAACCCCTTTCTATAGTGCGAGCGAGAATAATATCCATCTCCCTCGCACTTTTTCTTATCTTGCCATCAAAGAAATATTATTTTAAATGACGCTTCATTTTAATAGACGCGAGTAATCAATAATAATATACTACGAAAGGTACTTCGTTCCAACCGAATGTTCCACGTCACTTACGAATGTTGTTTTATTTTAAAATATTTTGTCACATATACTTTAGTTAATGATATTTTATCTAAGACTAGCGACCCGTCCCGGCTTCGTTTTGGTAGGATTTATTAATGTCGCGTTATTTAGATTTTAAGTAATCAAAGACCTTTATGCGGATAAAATATAGCCTAGATCACTCCAGTTCATCAATTGTCACCACAATTAGCTCAGCTGTTTCGTAGATTAGACTGGACAGACAGTTGTGTAATTTATATCTTAAAAGCTTGCAAACAACACTCTGACTCTAAGTTTAAAAGATTATATAGATATTACAAACAGAACTTCAACTTTATTTATATGTTTAGATGTTTAGATGAATAGACTAAGACAAAATGCTTTTCAGCTTGTTGTTTTACTTTGCATACCCTACCTCTTTGTTTGTTTTGCATACCCTATTCCTACTTTTTAATTTAAGGAAATCTCTCCAGATTTAAAAATAAAACATTGCTCACAATCTTGGCGGACAGCCTTGAGAAGGAATTGAACTGACAAAATTGTCGCTCTTGTTCTGTAGCTGACTCACTTAATCTTTTAGTTGCGATTGCTTTAAATTAATTTAACTCCCATTGTTCCTTTCAGAGACAAACTACTATTTATTTATTTTAAATTTTGATATTATAAATTTAATTAATTACGGTAGGATTTCAAACACTAAGTGACCACTGGTATAAAAAAAATGCGGGCAGTTTTTTTCACACGCGGCAAAAGTGAAACCTTCAAATGAAATGATGTATGAAATAAAAATATTTCACGGAAAATTTACACCGATTTATTAAATATGATAAATTTCAAGTAGAGCTTTTTATGTGTAATAGATTAAAATAATATTTTCTTTCGAGTAAAATTGCTTTGTAATAGCGCCATCTACTTCATTCTATAGGTAAAGTCATTTTATCGAACAAAAATTGATTGACTCTTAAGGTGGTACGTAAAATAGACGCTAGATGACCTAAACACGACTTTAATATAATATTCTATCTCATTCTCTCGCAGGTTAAATCCTTTAAATGTATATGTTTGTCTCTTTTTAGTGTCGCTTTTTCGTTTCATCGATTTTCATATCACATCGATTCTAAAGAACACATACATCAATAAATAGATCTGAAATCGCTAGTAAACTTAAAATATCCTTATAAATAAAACTGTGTTTTAAATGCCACTCTTGCCTTAAAGGACTGGCTATTAACTGTTTATTGTCTGCGAGATGTACGGTCGACATCGTACGCCGATGTCGGGTAAATGTCCGGTCATCAGTTTCACGGCATCGGGGTGCCGGAGGCATCGCAAAAATCTGCCCATTTCGTCGACGTAATCGTCACCATCATTTGTGTTGTCGTATGGTGCCAGCCATAGACTGACGCGAATTAATGCTGCACATAAACTTACTATAAAGAAACAAAGCCGCTTGTTTTCGTCTGTTTATATTTTCGCTTGACACTTCAAAACAACTTCATCATCATCATCATCATTACAGCCCTTCACAAGTCCACTGTTGAACATAGGCCTCCCCCAAGGAATGCCACAAAGCACGGTCCCGAGCCACCTGCATCCATTGACTTCCTGCATGTCTTACCAGGTCGTTACTCCATCTAGTAGGGAGACGCCCTACACTTCGCCTGCCGGTACGAGGCTGCCACGAGAACCTTTCTTCCCCATCGCTTGTCGGTTCTTCGAGCTATATGGCCGGCCCATTGCCACTTCAGGATACTAATTCTTTGGGCTATGTCGGTTACTCTGGTTCTACTGCGGATGTCCTCGTTTTTAAGTATATCACGCAGAGAAATGCCGAGCATAGCCCTCTCCATAGTTCGCTGAGCGACCTTGAGCGTCCTCATACAGCCAGCAGTGAAGGACCACGTCTCAGATCCATAAGTCATCACTGGCGACACACACTGGTTGTACAATTTCATTTTCAGGTTTTGAGGTACACCTGACGAGAAAATGTGTCGTAATTTCCCGAACGCTGCCCAGCCGAGTTGAATCCGTCGATTGACCTCCCGGTTGAAGTTGGACTTACCTAGTCGGACTATTTGTCCCAGGTAAACATATTCGTCAACAACTTCGAGCTTAGTGCTCCCAACAACTACCGGCATAGGTGTGACATGGACGTTAAACATGATTTTTGTTTTGTCCATGTTCATCTTAAGACCTATCCGTCAGGAGACACTATTGAGGTCATTGAGCATAGTGCTTAGGTCCTCCAGCGATTCTGTCATAAGGACTATATCGTCGGCAAATCGAAGGTGAATAATGTACTCGCCATTGACGTTAATGCCGTATCCTTTTCAGTCCAGTAGCTTGAAAACGTCTTCCAATGCAGCGGTGAAGAGTTTCGGGGATATTACGTCACCCTGTCTTACACTTCTCTGCAGTTGGTTAGGTTTCGTACTTTGGTTCTGTACTCGGATAGTACAGAACCAAAACAACTTATTGAATTTTAATTCGACTGTTTAAAATCGTGCTAAATGATGCCAATTTAAATTCGTATTCGGCAGTAGACTGATGTTAGATAAATTAGGAGAGTTCTACCAGAAATCCAGGTAATTATTATCTATGGTTTAAATTTATTTCATTATTTTTTTGGTTCGTGTGTATTTATTATTATTACGACCAAATAATATTATACGTTTATCCTTAGACCATATACCACGTATGTGACGGTCAACGTGCGGGTCAACTCGTGTAATGTTACGTGAAATGAGCGCATAAGGACATTCTCTACTTTATAGTGTTGTGAAAGTTATTGCCTCTCGATAAAGTTTTATCTATCCTCCGCCGTAAAAAATTTTGATTAGGCGTTGCCAACCAAGCAACTTACTGCACCTCTATCTTCATTTTGGGCACCTTTACACGTGGTAGTAGCACAAATGGGTCGGCTCAACCGGGGTAATATAGTAATACATTTTTATTTTAGAATTCATTCCATATGTGTTAGTAACCAAATATAAAATCTTAGAGACTACGGTTAGTAATGGTTTATCACTGGTAGAACTGTCTCCATCCAGTGTTTTACAAAAATACTGTCCAAACAATTTACAACAGTTTCAAGGAGACTATTAGTGCTACCCCGTATTCGCGTAGTCAGCGATGCTATCCACTTACGTATAATCCCATGAAAACCATCCGTGCGTGCTTCTGCGAACATCGCCTAAGCGCTACAAAAGCGAGGCAGCCCCAACAGTGCCCTGAAACTGTTGTTATACTATACTCTAAGGGCACTGTATGCCTTCTGCATTTATTTAACCCTCAGATTGCAGGAATAAATGCCCTAGGTACTTCAATTGTGTAACCTGTTTTAGCGGCGTTCCCCTTAATTTCAACTTCGGAATGTACAAGTATATTTTCCTCCCGGCTTTAAATACAATAAATTCTCTTTTTCTCGCGTTATACCTAAGACTGTGCGTTTCTGCATATCGCTCAAAGATAGCCAGCAGTTTCCTAAGAACGCTAATCGAGGGGCTTACAAGCACCATGTCATAGGCGTAACTAATGTTATTAATAGATACCCCATGTATTGAGCAGCCGAGCTGAGTGCTACTGAGCTCCTCGATCAACTTGTTCATACAGGTTGAAGATACTTGACGAAGTTAGACCACCTTGTCGTACACCACACTCCAGCCTGTACTTGCCACATAATGATCCTGCCCATCTAACATAATTGCTTTGATCCTCGTACCAATACTTAGCGATTTCTATATGATCTATTGGAATATCCGTTTCTGTAGCCATTTTGTCCCACAATTTTTCATATGAGACCAGATCAAAAGCCTTAGTAAGGTCTATAAAACAGGCGTAAACGGGGGTTCTTCTGCATGTATAGTACTGAACGGTATTTTTGAGGCAAAGGATTGCAGTTTCTGTAGATAACACAGCTTTAAAACCAAACTGGGCATCATGCAGCTTATGGTGTTTATGTAAGGTGTTAATTTAATAAAGAGACCTTAAAATAGCAGCCCAAAACGGCTGTGTTTCGTATGTTGAGTGTAGGGATATGGAGATCTTTTTTACTGGAAACGAGGCATTCCATCTAGTCCTGAGAGATGACAACAAATCTACATTTTAATTCTTAATCGAAGACAGATGTAGATGTCTATGGGCCACAGCATTCACTTAACATAAGGTGGACTTTGTGTTTGTTTGTCACCCTTATTCTATGAAAATACCGAACTGGTAAGTTTTTCTACCATGATAATTGGCTTGTGCTTTTATTACGATAGTGAATCTTGGTCATTGGATTTGGCACTGATATTATACCACCTACCAAGTTTACTGCTAAACATATGGACTTACAAACGCAAGGTTATGTTTACGTCTTACGGTTTTGATTATTTTAAAGCTAGACCTATTTTAATTACGAAATAAAAAAATAACAATATAATAAATAAATTAAATCGATTTATTTCGGAAGTAAGCACACCACTATCTCCAGGTAATGCTTCGTGAAATTCGTAATCGCGGTCCCAATAGCAGTCATATCGTATGTGCCTTTATCGACAGAGTAGGCAATGGAAATTTGTGTCACGATCTCTGATAACATGACGTAAGGTTTCTTCTCATTTTTTATGGGTAAAGCTATTTCTGTTGCTGTCTATGATTCATTTATAATATATTTTATGACGTATTCAAAAAATAATAATATAATTGACATATTAAAATCGTTCTTTTATAAAGATGAACATAGAGAAAAAAGGTCATCAAATCAATTATAGTTAAAAAAAAAACAGAGAGTGTTTCATTAGGTCGTCACTCAATCTAGTGAAGGTCGCCGAATATCACTCTTGCTCCCATATTGGTATAGAAACATTTCTTCTGCTTCGTTTTTTTAGTAGAATAAGGCTGATAAACGTTTTTACCCTTGTTCTATAAAAAAAACCCTGTAGTATCCCTAATATCAACGTTACATTATTTCTATTAACGAAATCTAAATTACTATTTGTACCTTACTATCATCGCAAGCATGATTTACCACGTGCTCGGCGGTGAAGGAAAACATCGTGAGGAAAACTGCATGTCTGAGAAATAAGAAAAAAATATTTCGAGGACATGTGAAGTTCGCCAACACGCATTGGGGCAGTGCGGCGGACATTTCCTTGCCCTAAAACCCTCTCAGAAATGAGAAGAGGCCTGTGCACGTAGTGGGACATATATAGGCTATAACTTTATCATTGCAAGAGCAAGCACGGCATATAGACGTTAACAATAACTATAGATTTAAATGGTATCAGCATTTAGGCAATCAAATTAAATATCTAAGTTGTAACAATTTCCGAACGTGTTATAGTTTCGAATAAAATAAGGGTTTAAGTCGGTGGTTAAGTTTCGTCGGCAAAAGTTGGTTTTTAATGGCGTATTATGATTAGTACCTGTGCATCCATCTAGAAATACTTACAAAGTAAAACATTATCTAAGAACAAAATTTCATCCAAATAGTCAAAAGAGTTTTTGTTCTTAATGATTTCTTATATTTACGCGAACACTACACATTAAATAAAATTAATTTTTACGGATTTTATCGCGTTTAATTTATAAAAATATAATATAATTAAATTAAACCCGATAAAATCCGTAAAAATAGTTTTATTCAGTTTTTGTTCTTTCTGGTTCTTCCCAGGACAAAAGTTTTTTTCCAAAGCAGTGGTAAAAGTAAAAACTGACTTTCAATAAGAATTCCTTGTATATTGAATAAAAAATTAATAAATAATATTCTATTCTATTCTAAAGCCTTCCATGTCCACCAGCTTATTTTCTAGAATGAGGTGATAAACGAGCACAAAGGTAATCTTATGTTAAGTGAGTGCTGTGGCCCATAGACATACATACATCTATCTACTAAGATGGAATGCCTCTTTTCTAGTTGAAAAGTGTCTCCGGTTCGCTACACTCACCATAAGAAACACAGCGGCATTAAGCTGTTATTTCATGCTGATATTCTGTGAGAGCGTGGTTCTACCCCGGTCGAGCCGACCCATTCGTGCTACAACTATACAATTAATATAGCTGCAGCATGGCTCTACCACCAATACACCTGGTAAGAAATGCAGGAAGTCGATGATGCAGGTGGTTTAGGACCTGCTTTGTGGCATTTTTTGGGGGAGGCTTATGTTTAGCAGTGGACTTGTGAAGGGTTGTGATGATGATGATGATAATGGGTGTAAATATTGATATTGTAATGTATTCTATTATAGGTACAATGATATTCTATAGCTATTTCAGCATCCACACACGATAATAAAGAGAGATAAAGGTTAAAATAAAAATAAAATTAAACTTCAACAAATTATCTTTTATAATAATTATAATGGCATTGTAATGACTATGAAACGATGTTCTAGAGACAAATTTCTGTGCAATTAAAATTAAAATATGTCGTTAAAATATGTGCTTAAGGTAGAGTATAGCGTAGGATGGAATGTATTTAAGAAAATACTATATACGTATTTAAGAAATTTGATATTTTCTTATGGAAATAAGGATGGCAAACGAGCACACGTCCTCCTGATAGATGGAAGTTGTACGTCGAAGAGCCACGCTGCAGCTATGTTATGGTTGTTGTAGTACTAATGGGTCGGCTCGACCGGAGAAGGATTACGCTCTCACAGAATACCAGTGTAAATTAGCATCTTAATGCTGTAATTGCAGATTTTGGCTTGACTCGGAAATTTGAACCCGAGACCTTATGATCAGCAGTCGCGATTACAGTCACTAGGCTTAGGAGGCAGTCACAAGGATGGAAGGAAGCAGTCACTCACTACAACACATGCAGATACTGTGTTGCTTTTTGGAACGAAGTTCCTCATCGCACGGTACGAATTTGGCGGATGGGGGCTAGGCGAGAAAAAGTGTAAGATTTTTCCGTCACGAACCCCTTTCTATAGTGCGAGCGAGATGGAATAATATTCATCTCCCTCGCACTTTTTCTTATCTTGCCATCAAAGAAATATTATTTTAAATGACGCTTCATTTTAATAGACGCGAGTAATCAATAATAATATACTACGAAAGGTACTTCGTTCCAACCGAATGTTCCACGTCACTTACGAATGTTGTTTTATTTTAAAATATTTTGTCACATATACTTTAGTTAATGATATTTTATCTAAGACTAGCGACCCGTCCCGACTTCGTTTTGGTAGGATTTATTAATGTCGCGTTATTTAAATTTTAAGTAATCAAAGACCTTTATGCGGATATGATTTTATCATGAATGCTTTGCATTCATGATAAAATCATACGGCAATGGGCTGGTCACTTCTGAACTTCACTTTGAACCGTTGGAGCAGACTTTCATAGAAATGAGACCGCGCTTGCAGTAAATGCAATGTGGGACGTCTCTTGGGTAGATCTAGCGACGATCTACGCAAGGGGGCTGACAGCAGCTAGGTGTCTGAAGGCTAAGTTCAGGCTGAGTGGTAAACCTTGGAAAAGTCCAGCAGTGGACTACCGTAGGCTGATGATGGTGATGATGAATCGTTATCTCAATCATTCTCTACTTTAGTGAAAATGTACCTTTATCACTGAAAATCGGATGGACTTCGCAATACGTAGCACGTAACTTAATAATGAGCGTATGTAATATGTATACTTTATGCGAGTGTTTTATTATCAAAAGGAAACGAAGACCTGTTACGGACGAGCGTCGGATTTAGTGCGACTTTAGAGCAACTACGTGCTCTTTATAACTCCTAGATGACTCCTAGTTTCCGCACTTTAGCTCTGTCTGCTACACGACACTCGCGTAAAGTGTTTATGCATTGTACCGGGCAAGTTATTCGACTTTTATAGTATCGTAGTACAGGATGTCATTATGACACCTGTGAATGCGTATTTTTAGTGTTAGAATGCAGTAATTTTTTATGGAAATAAGGTTGGCAAACAAGCACGTCTATACGAGGCCGAGCTACGCTGCAACTGTCTTATGATAGTACGAATGGGTCGGCTCGAACGGGGTAGGACCGCGCTCTCACAGATTACCAGCGTAAAATAGCAGCTCAATGCTGCCGTGTTTCATTTGGTGAGTGTAGAGAACCGGAGACCCCTTTTTACTAGAAACGAGGCATTTCATCTTAGTCCGCAGGGGTGACAACGCATTTGCATTTTGATTCTTTATCGATAGGATACATGCAGATGTAAAGGGGCCACAATATCCACTTACCATCAGGTGCACTGTATGCTCGTTTATTACCCTGATTCTATGAAAAGTGTATTTTGATAATAAATATTTCGTTGACATGTGAAATCCATCAACACGCGTTGGGCTAGCGTGATTTTCTGCTTAAAAAATCTCCCTAGAAAATGAAAGGAGGTTTATCCCCAGTACTGAAGACGTATCTACAGGCAATGAGGGCATCCATGACTTTTTCTGCCACCAGGGCGGCACCACTTAGGAATGAGGTGCAATATTTGACAGATTTCATAGCGAGGGAAGTTAATTTGTTCGAAAAATGTAAGGGTTGTTTCTTTTTGAAATATACGTTATATTTTACATGAATTAGATTAGCAATGGATAAGCCTAACTACATATATTCCTAAAAGAAGAAAAAAAAAGAATTAAAATGTAAAAAAAATGAATAGCTTACCACTTGTTTTGTATTTAACGTACGTATTGTTTTGTATTTGTACTAACACAATCCAGAAACCGAAATGACATTGTGAAACAAATAAGTTCACCTCATTACCAATCAGCGACATCTGGTGAGCGTAAAATTATTGGCCCTCATTGGCAAATGCACTAATAGAGATAATAAGAATAATAACATCGTTGACTATACTCATAACATTGATTTAAAACACAAAAACATTTACCCATGTCGGGACTCGAATCCTATCTTTAGGTTTGGAAGCCAACTATACCTTGGATATTGGGTTGTCAAAGTTATGTAAATCAGTTTGCAAGTTGAAAGTATATAATACGTATAAATTTTATATTATAGATAGATGTATAGATTATATAGTATATCCGACCCGATAGGTATGATCTATTATTTGACATTATTTAGATTTAAAATAATCCAAGACTAATTAAATCTTCTATAATTAATTATTCTATAAGTTTTTCTATTTTTCTTACAAAACAAAACTGCCAGTTATTACGTTTTTTTTTATATAGGATAAAGGTGACAAACGAGCACACAGTCCACCTGATGGTAAGTGGTTGCTGTGGCTCATAGACATCTACATCTATCCTCGATTACGAATCAAAACGCAGATGTGTTGTCACCCGTGAGGACTAAGATTGAATACCTTGTTTCCAGTAAAAAGGGTATCCGGTTCTCTACACTCACCATACGAAACATAGCAGCGTTATGCTGCCATTTTACGCTAGTATTCTGTGAGAGCGTAGTCCTTCCTCGGTCGAGCCGACCCAATTGTGTTACAACTATACCAGTAATATAGCTCTACCATGTAAAAACAGACATAAATATTTGTGCCTAGATCACTTCCGGCATTGCTCACTAACTGTTCGCAAAGTTTCATTATAATTGGTTTAGCTATTTCGAAGATTAGCCCCTGATAGACAAACTGACAGACAGACAAAAATTTTAAAAATAGTTACTTACGTCTTAGCCCCTGAGCTTAATATAAGCCAGTTATTTCAATATTACAAACAGACACTTCAATTTTGTATAAATGGAATATAACCTACGTATACATTTTATCATATCTATTTCACAGATGTTGATTTCTTAAATGAAAGTTTCTCGAAAAGTTTGTGAGGGCAAAATTAAAAAGAGAAAAATCGAATAAAGTAGCAAAAATTCCCACTTCAAGCGACCTGCGAAGGAAATATTTTTCAAGGGAAAAGAGAGCTTTTTAATCTAACTCTTCTTTCACTGAAAACTTTTTAAAGTGGCGTTTCATGCGACACGAATTTTTGTAATAAAGTAATCGTCGAAAACACCGTCAAGTGTTATACTTTTATTATAACTAGCTGTTTTTGTTAAAAGCCTTTGCGTGCGTGCGCACAACAACTCACCAAAGTTTTGTCGTAGTCGGATGAATGGTATAGGAACGCATCATGACATCAGAATAGCATCCAATAAGTATGCTTTTAAAAGTTGTTTTAATTATATATACATATATGGGTACGCATAAGTTATATTTGTATAATTTATTTATTAGTAAAATGTATATATAACGTAGTTAATTATCATTTTTATTTTGTTTTTTATTCTATATTGCTACACCACGTCAAATTCTCACCACTCCATGGGTTGACTGGTAGAGAATGCCTCAAGGCATTAAGTCCACCATTTGTATTGTTTTGTCATAACGAATGCAACAATAAATAAATAAAAACTTATAGAATACGAACAAACAAACAAATATTCTTTTTTATATCACCCACCAATCGATCTGATAGTACGCTTTGTTGTTAAAAATGATAGTCCGATAATCTTGGAGATGGAACACTTGAAGAGACCTTTTAAATGATGTCTCAACTCCATATTATTATCGAAAGTATCTGCAATATAAGGTCTATACGTAATAATACGACCCAATATCCCAAGTGGTAAAGTCGACCTGCGAAGCTAAAGATGGTTTTCGAATCCCGATAGAGGTCAAATATGTTATTATACTTATCATCTCTGTTAGTGCATTCGTCAATTGCATTGATACATGTCAATACTGGGCATAAGCCTTTTTACATATCTGAAAAGGTTGGGTAAGCGTGGTTGATAAGGCACCTTATCAACCACGCTTACCCAACGCGTGTTGATAGACTTCAAATATCAACAAAATATTTATAATCCGTTACCACAACGTTATATCCCAGAAATTAAGATATTCTTTGCTTGAAAATAAATAAATAATTATAAATTATTATTACAGTCTATTAAAGTCCACTGCTGAACATAGGCCTCCCCATAGATTGACTCATAGGGAGATATTTGCCATAGTAGCCATGCTTGGCAAGCAGGTTGGCAACTGCAGTTTTTTTATTTTATCTCCTGTTTTGTTTCCCTCTGTTACCTCTTACGACACCTACGGGATGATATGGGGTAGTAGATATTTTTACACAGCCACTACACAGTTAATCAAAATACACTTTTTTTTTTAGAATAAGGGTGACAAACGGGCGCATTCTCTACCGGATGGTAAGATTTGTTGGCGAATATGATAGTTCGATATTCTTGGAGATGGAACATTTGAACATTTTGAATAATGTCTAACTCTATTTAAAATATTACTTTAAAATTACTCTTTAAAATAGGCGAATACAGCAACAAAAAAAAACGGCATAAACAGGAAGGAAACGTCACACAACTCTCGCGATTGTGAAAAATGCAGTTTTATACACGCGATTTATTCGGCCAGCGTGCTGTACATCGCCGCCTCTGTACGCTACGGAAGCTCGGCACCGGAAACTTGCGTACAATAGACATGATGCATTGTATTTCAAGCGATAACACTAAAGTGATATAGTGAGCCGATCCGGCAGGGAAGCCTCTTATTATAGTGTGATACAAATATGGTGTATCGTGCACTAATTACAGCAAAGAGTTATTTTTTGTGTTGACCAATTTCTAGAATTAGAAGTCAGTAGTAGTGCCATACATATGGAGCAATTTCTTATCCACAGACATCATCCCCACGTTAACACATGACGACCCCCATTCAGGTAATCTAGACTTCAAACCAACAAACAAAGATAGACAGAAAACTACGTACGACATCGAAATCAAGCTTAAATCATGCTTAACTGCATAAGAATACGCACTCACGCAAAAATATGCATCAAAAATAATTTTTAACCAACAAAAAGAACGAAAGATTTTTATAGAATAGTATGAAAAACGAGCACACAGTCCCCCTAGTGGTAAGCGGATGCCGTGGCCCATGGACATTTACATCTATCCCCGATTAAGAATCTAAATGCAGATGTGCCTATTATCACCGCTGAGAACTAGGATGGAATGCCACGTTTCCAGTGAAAAGGGTCTCTGTTTCTCTATACTCACCATACAAAGCACAGAAGCATTAAGCTGCAATTTTATGCTGGCATTGTGTTTCTTAATCGAGGATAGCTGTAGATATGGCCTACAGCATCTATTTACATCAGGTGGACTGTGTGCCAGTTAATTACCTTATATTATAAAAAAAGCAGTTAACAGGAGAACCAGTAATGCTACTAGCGTTCCTATTTTTAATTGAAATTAATTATGTCATAGATGATGACCGGTATCGAACCTAGTTTGCTTGCGTGCTATAAAATGTTCAAGGCAAACCTGAGCTACAAGAAAATACGGTAGATTGAATCATTTTAACTAGAAAACCCCTTTCGTTTTTATCTTAAATATTGAACGCTTAATTCTAATAAAGGGTTAAATCATTTGTGGAACGGTCACTGAGTATTCATTAATGCTCCGTCTCTAAATCAAGTCAAGGATTATTTTTTATTCCCTTGAGCTTCACTTTAAAAGATATAAAGGGAATACACTTTTATTGTAATTTTGACGACAGAAAGAAAAAAGAAATGATAGCTGGAGGGTTTTCAACTCAATCGTTTCATTCATTCATTCGTTATAGCCTATTAAAGTCCACTTCTGAACATAGGCTCCTATAGACACTGGGTGGATAGTTGCCACATAGGGCGGATAGTTGCGACATAGGGCGGATAGTTGCGACATAGGGCGGATAGTTGCCGAGTTGTCACGCTTGGCAGGCAGATTGGAAACTGAAGTTTTTTTATTGTAATTGAGTTGTTATCAGGAAGATACTGCTGCTATCTCCTATTTCATTCCTTCTGTGAACTCTTTCGCCACCCACTCGTTTACCACCGGCGATTTTTCCCGACCGATACGACTTAGAGACCTTCCAAAAACAAGTTTACTCTTTTTTAAAAGGCCGGCAACGCACCTGCAATTCACACTTACCAAAGGGGTAGCAGACTACATTATTTAATGAGATGGAAAGTGGGAAATGCCTTTTTAATACTTTTAGCACCGAGATAATCGGATTACGTTTAGTCGAAATTTAATAAAAATGACCTCCAGACCGAAGTTCGGCCACGGCGGCCAGTATTAACGTAGGCTAGCCATCTGCACAGGACAGAATAAGAGGGCCCGAGTGTATGCATAAACACATTAGCACTCTCTATTCCCTCATTGTCATAGTCTGATGGGAAGGTGATCCGACTCGACAGGGGAATGTTCAGGCGCAGGACCAACGCCTTTAAGTGCTTTCCGAGGCACGGGGGTTAAACACCGCCAACTTCCTGACTCCAGGCTGCTACTGAGAATTTCTTGACATAGAAACCCAATAACTGATTTTAGCCCGACCCAGGATTGGAAACCTGGACCTCATGATCAGCAATTCCGGTAATTAAAAAGTAAACCAACGAGGCAGCCAAAAATATAAAAATACCAATATCAACCGCCAATGGTTCTGTAATTTTTAATTTTAACGACATGAATCGTAATAATTAAACAATAATAATATAGTTTTGAAAGCTATACATTCAACGACCTTAACCCGTTGGCCGCAGATGCTGGTGATGTGGGTACTCGCCCTGAATACGTTATTTTGGATATATAGTTTTAATGTGTAAGGTAATTACAGTTCGATGATCCGATAAAAAAGTCTTTCATATTTTGAATTTTTCTGATAAGATCTGCTAACAGTATACTTGCCTTACAATCGCGGCTTAAGTAGGAGTGGACTATACTAGGTAAAGTAAGAACTAGGTAAAGGAAGAAACCTGTTCCACCTGTTTCTTTCTATTGCCTTTGAAATAACAGTTCGAGTAGCGTGTTCCGAATCTCTGTAACAGGGACACATGCCATAGTTTCCTGTTCCTGTTGCTGTTGAACTATCGGAACAAGCTTACCGGCAAATTGTGACATAGATAAAAAAAATATTTCGGCCACAAGCTGCCAAAACGATCCGTTCGGATACATTTGCAAGATTAAACAACGCAGTTAATTTTTTATCAGAAATATCGCATCTGTTATTATTAGATTTATTTAAGTTTTCCAATCTTGAGGTTTGGATATGGGAATATTTGTGTGTACATCCTAATGTGAACAAGCTTTCAACCAGAACAGGTATTACATCTTTTTTTTATCTTAGGTAACGTTCCTCAGCCAGAACAAACAAAGATGCGAGACATCTGGTACTATGATTCCCTATCTTATATCCGAAAAGCTTGATTTTTTAAATTTTTTTTTTAATAGGATCAGTGTGACAAACGAGCACACAGTCCACCTGATGGTAAGTGGTTGCTGTGGCCCATAGACAGCTACATCTATCTTCGATTACGAATCAAAATGCAGATGCGTTGTCACCCGTGAGGACTAAGATGGAATGCCTCGTTTACAGTTAAAACTGTTTCCGGTTCTCTACACTCACCATACGAAACACAGTAGCATTAAGCAGATATTATACGCTGGTATTCTGTGAGAACGTGGTCTTACCCGTAGGTGATGCGTAGATGATTCATGTTTGCGTATATAAAATCGCTAGCACAGCTAATACGAAACACAGCGGCATTAAGCTGCTATTTCTCGCTGGTATTCTGTGAGAGCGTGGTCCTTCCCCGGTCGAGCCGACCCATTCGTGCTACAACTATAGAATTAATATAGCTGCAGCATAGCTCTACCACGTATAAATAAATAAATTTAAATACAAAAGAATATTGTACGCCTATTGTGTACCCTTTTAAACACAATTCTATTATTAATTAACGTTAAGTGCTATTGGACGAGTGATTTTAAATATTGAAAGTACGATCCCTTAGGGGTCCATTTCACCCCCTCTTCTTGCTTTAACAAAGATAATGTAGCCGCTAGCGATTCAAGGATTGAAACGTAATTTTCACATTTATATGTAAATTCAGTAAAATGCTCAATCTGGGGTTAATCAAGTGTCGAACAACGAGTTTAAGATAGAACGCGCCGTTCCAAACTGTACCGTGATTTTAATGTATTTAAAACGATCTTTACGAGTTTAATCGGAGCGCCTCAGCTGACAAATTAGGGTCTAATCGACCGGGCTCTATTTTAGGGTTGAATTGCATCGTTAAATCAAGTTCTTTTTTAATAGAAGAGGGAGCGAACAACATTCGCATCACTTGATGGTAAGTGACTATCGCTAAATTCAAATTCAAATCAAACAAAGAAGATTATGACAATAATAAAATCAGTGTACCTTAACTAATTGTAATTTAATAGGATTCGAGTAGTTTTAGGGAGGCAGTCCCATAGGGTAAGACGACTAGACAGATTAGACTCGTTAGATTGGGGGCGAAATAAAACTGCGACTCCCTATTGTAAGATGTGTATGGACATAATCGAAAGATTTTTATTCTGTTATTTTAAGGAAATTATCCTATGGACGCTGTGCTCGCGATTTTATACACGCAAACATGTATCATCTACGCATCAGCTACGGGGTAAGACCTCGTTCTCACAGAATACTAGCGTATAATATCTGCTTAATGCTGCTGTGTTTCGTATGATGAGTGTAGAGAACCGGAGACAGTTTTAACTGTAAACGAGGCATTTTGATTCTTAATCGAGCTTAATTGTAGATGCCTGTGGGCAACAGCATTCACTTACCATCAGGTGGACTGTGTGCTCGTTTGTCACCCTTATTCTATATAAAATAATCCTGCTAACATTTTTTCCCAGTAATGCACACATCACGTGGAGCGTGCACGAGCCGCTCTTTAAAATTAATCTATTTATACATAAACTGAAATAAAATTGAAGTGTCTCTCTGTAATATTGAAATAAGTGACTTCTATTAAGTAATTACTAACTATTAAGTTATTTGCATGCTACTAAGATATAATTATTAATAAAAATTTTGGTCTGTCTGTTTTTCTGTTTGGGCTTATCATCTAAATGTCTGAACCAATTGTATCGAAATTTTAGGAACGGGTAGAGAGCAATAACAGGAGGGATCTAGGCTATATTTTACCCAAAAATTTGACAATTTAAAAAAACGAAAAGATAAAATCAATGGTCTTTGATTATCTTGAATCTAAGTAACGCTAAATTAATAGATACTATCCACGCGAAACCGGGGCGGGTCGCTAGTCTTTAATATTTTTCCCAAGCTTATTTCAATTATCGCTGAAAAATATATCCAAAATGGTTTAGCCATTGTGGAATTTGGTAAAAAAGTTTGTTTACAGTTTTATTATAAGTTTAGATACGATTAATATATTATAAGAGCTATGTCAGTCCCAAATTCACTCAAAATCAACTTAGGAATCACTGAACGTCGGCCTCCCTCAAAGACTGCCACATAAGGTGATATTTGCCATAGTTGTCGCTCTTTTTTTTTAAGAAACGTTATCCTTACACTAAGATTTTCTCCTGTATCGTGGAGGCAGTTTACAGACATAAATTACAAACGGATAAACATCCAGACACTGAACAATTATTTGTAGGCCATACAGATACTTGTTCCGTTCGGGATTCGAACCCGCGGCCCCCGGCACTGCAACTCATTGCTAAGCCACTGCGCCACGGAGCCGTCAAACTTACTCTGACGGCACCCACGTGATGATATGGGGTAGTGGATATTCTTTCACCGCCACTACATGATTTTCGTTTTAGTTTAAATTATAAATTGCTAATACATTCCCTGTCTCTATTTTTTTATACTGTGTTCTATAATATTTTATAGTGTTGGCAGCTAATCTATGTAACATTTACACAGTAGTGACCTACTCCCAGAATTAATTAATTGCATTAATGTTTGCATTGTATATTAGCTAACGCTACTGTTCAAATAAACAATACTTCATATTGTAAATTTATCTTGAATAATATGTTTAATGAAAGCAACGTACGCAAGTACATGAGCAAACTCGGTTCGATCCCCGCCGGCAGCAATTGGATTAATTGCAACTTTAAGTATTGATTTACTATGTGCTTGGTGGTGAAGGAAAACATCGTGTGGAAACATACTTGCCCTTCTCAGAAATAAACTTTCTGCTCCAAAACAAAAATTACTTAAATTTATTGTATATTGTACGGTAAGTGATGAAAACCGAAGATTTTTTACTGGTAACAATGTATTTTATCTCGGGCCTTGGATATGTCAACGCATCTGCATTTTGATTCTTAATCGTGAATAGATGTGTGTCTTTACAATACATCATTCATTTACCGTTGGGTGGATTGCACTCTTTTGTCACACTTAATTTAAAAAAATCCGGAACAATAAATTTTATTTGCTTAGAAAATACTTTTTTTTAAATAAAGCGAGAATAAAGAGTAACTTCTTGCTGAACTATGGGTGTTGGGAATAATGCTCAATCAACACAAGCACAAGTCTAATTGATGGTAAGTGAATTTTGTGGCCCATAAACATCTACATCTATCCTCGATTAAGAGTCAAAATGGAGAATATGTTGTCACCGCAAAGAACTAAGCTGGAATACCATACTGTTGTTTTTCGTATTGTGAGTGTAGAAAACCGTAGACTCTTTTACTGGAAAAGAGGCATTTCATCTTAGTCCTCACGGCTGACAACGCATCTGAATTTTGATTCCCTAACGAGGATAGATGTAGATGTCTATGGGCCACAGCAACCACTTACCATTAGGTGGACTGTGTGTTCGCTTGTCAACCTTATACTATAAATAAAAAACACCCGAAGGATCAAATGAATTGCCTCGTTATTGGTAATAAAGTTCTCCGGCTTTTGTCACTGAACATACGAAACAAAACAGAACTTTGCTGTTATATAGATGGCTTCATAGTGCAGTGGCTTAGCATTCAGTTGCGGGGCTAAAGGCTACGTGTTCGGATCCCGCACGGAACAAGTATTTGTATGGCCTACAAATAATTGTGCTGGGGCTGGATGTATGTCGTTTATTTATTTATTTATTTAAACTTTAATGCACAAAAGAAAAATCGTACATATGGTGGACTTAATTCCTTAAGGCATTCTCTCCCAGTCGACCATTAGGCTAAGCAGAGATCTTTTTGAGAGATTAGGTAGCAAAAGTAAACTAATAATGAGAAAAAAGGTAACGAAGTTCGAATAAACCAGAATATATATATATAAGGTATTCTATACATATATCATAAAATGTAAATATATTAAAATAGACGTACACACATACATAAATCTACTCAAATACATTATATTATATACATATATATCTGTGTCAAGATAAATAAGGAAAATATGTGACGATAGAATCATTCTTTAGGAAAAAGCGTTAATTCACACTTGCAATACTTTAATAAAATGTTCACGAACTTTGTTTTTAAAAAGAAACTTCTTGGAAGCTTTTTTAATGTCAAGAGATATTTCGTTACAGAGTCTTGTAGCCGTAAGAGCGAAAGAGTGGGACATATAACCAGTACGGTGTAAAGGCGTTAGCAAATTTAGATTATCTGAAGAACGGAGAAAACAATTATGAGTATCTCCTAGGTACTGAAATCTAGATTTCAAGTACTCAGAGCACAAGGATCGTTCTGGATAGTGAAAAGAGTGCAGAGTATTCTAACATAATATCTGCGCTGACGGATAGGTAGCCAGTTAAGCTGAGTACGAAAAGATGATACATGGTCATATTTACGAAGACCATAAATGCATCTGATGCAGTTGTTGAGGAGACGATCCAATGTGTTAAGATGCTGTTGAGATAAGTCTGTGCAACACACATCTACATAGTCTATTATCGGCAGAATAAAAGATTGAACAAGCAAAACTTTTGTAGCGGTAGGAAGAAAATTTGTCAGGCGATAAAGAGATCGCAATGTTGCAGTAACTTTGCGGCTTACTAAAAGACAACTATCAACGTACATACTGAGATTCTTAACATGTGGAGAGTATGGGATAGCATTGTTGTTGTCATTGTGCAATTTATATTTGTAAACCACCTCTATGGTACAGGAGCAAAACCTAGTGTGAGGGTAGCGTTTAAAAAATCACGGTGGTACCTATTTGAAGTGTGAGTTCATTCTCAGGTCAAGTCTGCAAAAAATGCTAAACCGTGGCTCTACAACGTTATTTTTTTTAAATTATTAAAAAAGTAATTGCCGTAACAGTCACGTCTATTAGACAAAAACAGTAGATTACTTTTAGCCTCTCCATCTTTCTGATTATCCCTACACACCCGAAAGAATTGAAACGCAATAAAGGAACCTAGAAAATACTTTCTCATAACTTCATACCGACTATATTTTTCCTGGATAACCACAATATATCCAATATTCTACCCGAATCGAGTGCCGATACAATAATCTTGAGGAAACAGTAACCAGCTCTAAACAACGGGACGTATCGAATAAAACATATATCTACTATCGCGTGAGAAGGTTATATACAAGTGGGGGAGGAAGAAAAAGACAAAAGTACATAGCACCTCTTGTGAATTGTGTAGCCTGAGGCTAGTTGGAGCAATATCCTTGGGAGTGAAACGGCTTGTACCAGCCGAGAAAATAGGGACGGGGTGTTGTCGATACTTAATTAATTTATGGATTAACTTCCACATCCCATTCTATGTATGGATGTGTCGATGTATCAGGATTTAGGACTCGCAGCTTCGTTTTGCGAAGAATAATGTTGTGTTTAGGCTAAGAGTCGAAAAGTTACTATTTTTATTCAAATGTAGTAAAATTTTGCGGAATAAAAAGAGCTAGGATTTTAAGTTTAATTGTGATTTTTTGTATAATCTAAAATGAAGTATAGTAGAATATAAAAGTGAAACAACTGAACTTTTTTGTTTATACTGCTGTAATTTTCAATTTGTTTATGTTGTATTTTATCCTATGAATAAATTTTAAATCAGAATCGAAGAATCGGTCCTAATTTAATAAGAATAATTAAAACTTTTAACAAACAGTAAAAACTGACTTTTTTATTTGCCACCCTTAGGGGTGGAATTTTTTCTCCAAATTTATATGAGACCACTCTTAAAGCATAACCTATTTAATAAAAAAAGAATCATCAAAATTGTTTCATAATCTGCGAAGATATCGCGTTACATACATACAAAGAAACATACACTCGTATTGAGAACATCCTCCTTTTGAAGTCGGTTAGTAAAAGTGAAACAAATGAACTTATTTGTTCATACTACTGCAATTTTCAGTTTGTTTATGTTGTATTTTATCCTATGAATAAATTTTAACTGAGAATTGAAAGATCGATCCTAATTTAATGAGAATAATATCAGGTCTCATTCCGTAGAAAAAATATTATCTTGTGAAAAACTAACTAATTAAAGATTTACATCATTCATAAACTGAATGTGATTCAAATCAAGGCAATTCATGAGTTCGTATCGAGTACGTTTATTCATGAGAATAAACGTAGAGCCGTGATACATAGCTCAGAAGCTAAGCGCTCGCTGTAAATTTCACAGTACGTTAGCAACTGGGTTCGATCACCGCCGGCACCAAGGAAATTGCTTATTTACCTCCTCGGCGGTGAAGGAATACATCGTGAGGAAACTACATGTGTCTTAAAAATTAATTTCGCAGATATGTATATCCTCCAACAGGCATTGGGGCAGCGTGATGGGCACTTGCTTGCCCTGAAACCTTTTCAAAAATTTAAGGAGACCTGTGCCCAAAAGTGGGACTAATATTGTCTGTAATTTTAATTTTACGTTTATACAAGATAAACTTATACGTTATGAGTTGCATAAGTATTGCACAAGGTATTCTAAATAACTCCACCTCGGATATTGCATTGCGTTCGTGTGGATTAATGGTGGATATATAGATTTATACATAGTTTGTTATAATGGAATTGACATGTCAACAGACAAAAAAATCAATAAATAAAGAAAATAAATACAGAATAAAATGATAAAACTTACGCTGTCACTTAACAACCAACCAAAATATAACTCATTATTATTTATTACCCTAATTATTATTTATGATAAATGCATTATCCGTCAATAGTATGGATTAGTGTTTGTAAGATAAGAGGTTGTTGACGTAAATTAATAATGGATATGACGTAAATTATAATGCGTAGAAGTGTTAACTCAGGGTTAGCTCCTGAGTTAACATAGCTGTAAGTTTCAGAGTATGCGAGGGACCCGGATTCGAAACATGCCGGCACAAACTATATTTTTAATAAAAATTTTAAGTGCTTATTTACCTCGCGCTTGGCGGTGAAGGAAATATCGTGAGGAAACCTGCCTGTCTGAGGGCGCTAACACATTAGGGCAGGGTGGCGAACATTTTTTAAAACCCTCTCAGAAATGAAAGGAGGCAGCTACCCAGCCGTGGGACATAAATATAGACTTTAACTTTTTTTAACAGAATAACGGTGACAAACGAGCACACAGTCCACGTGATGGTAAGTGGATGCTGTGACCTATATGTCGCACATAGAAATTTATCCTCGATTAAGATTTAATATGTAGATAAGTTGTCACCCCTGAGGATTAAGATGGAATGCTTCGTTTCCAGTAAATAGAGTCTCCAGTTCTCTAGACTCATCATACAAAAAACAGCAGCATTGAGCTGCTATTATACGCTGGTATTCTGTCTGAGTGTGGTCCTACCCCGGTCGAAACAACGCATTCGTGATACAACCATAATATAGTTGCAGCGTGGCTTTACCACGAAAAAAAGCTAATATAAATCTAATGTTAAATAAATAAATCCAAAATTGAAAACAAAAGACGCAAAATAATGCGAAATTCCTTTGTCGTTTCTTTTCCAGACATAGAAACCTCATTTTGAACCGTCAGTAGATTAAAAAAACAACAAACAAAAGTTTATTAAATGAAACCAATTTTACGGATTTTATCGCGTTTGATTTTATACTTTTTAATTCCTTTTGTGCAATTTAAAAAGTCAAAGTCAAAGTTAAGGTTCTTAGGAATTAAAAAACGTAAAATTAGTTTCATTGAATGTGTAGAATTCGAAATCATTAAACGAAAGTTTTATTTCTTACGTCGAGAAGTAAAGACTTTTCATTTCATTTTATTGTCAATTAATATAATTGTCACTCGAGTTGATTGATTCGCTTGGTTGTTATGTTAGTTGCTCACTCAACGGTTAAACAAAAATTTATACGTGGTAGAGCCATTATATTAAGGTTGCAGCTATATTAAGGTTGTAGTACGAACGGGTTGGCCCAACTGGGGAAGGACTACGCTCTCACAGAACACCAGCGTAAAATAGTACTGTGTTTCGTATGTGTTTTTATTGGAAACGAGGTATTCATTTTAGTCCTCAGGGGTGACAACGCATCTGCATTTTGATACTTAATTGAGAATAAACGTAGTTGTCAATGGGTCACAGCATTCACTTGCCATCAGGTGGACTGTGTGCTCGTTTGTCAACCTTATTCTATAAAAAATTCTAACGCGTTAAATCAAAAGTAAATTTACTGGCATCGATTTTCAGCAGGTGCGCCATAAACGTTTAATGTCGCCGCGCTGTAAAAGACTAATGCTCTTAGCCGGAGTGTTTTGTTGTTTTTGTGACTGGTTTTACGTTCGCGCAATTCCTCATCTGTTTTACTGAAATTGAAGTATTTTTGACAGTAAAATACTGGCACCTGAGGTTTATTTATTTATTTAATCGTTTATGTACCCACGTCTTTTCATAGGAAAATGGTAAAAAGAACATATTTACAAAGGCACTGCTTATTCCACGATGAAATTTTTTCTAGCAGGCCTATTGAAGGATAGTTGAAGGAAATAGAGGTGTTCTAAATAAATACATATATTTATTTATTTATTAAATTCTTATTTTTCATCGTTGGATCATCAAACGCTCGGGTTCCATCCCATTATAGTCGATATACCATGCATTTGAGCCAAACGTTTATAATGCGTACGGCAATGGAGCAAAGTAATTTGCCAACATCTGCCTCTCCATCTGATTACAATGTGAGTGTCTTCAAAGCAAGAGCGAATTGGCTTTTATTTAGCTAATTCAGTGCGGTTTACCTTCTTTGCATCACCAATCATCATTAGCAAAGGCTTATGATTGGTAAAAAAAAATAGAAGTAATGGTTTAGATATTTGAAATATTAAATTTCAAATTCTTCAATACTTACCGTTTTATTTTAAACTATGGTTTACATTACAGTACGCAGACATACAAGAACGTTAAATACGTGAAAAAATTAGAGTACTGAAGTCCTTCAGCCATAGCGCCACTGTCTCCGTGAACTTTGACATTTACTGTCAAAATTCATAGTTTAAGTTTAGGTTGGCATAAACTACACTATAAACTACTTTTTGTTATAAGATGGATATAGTATTCTATTATTTTTAAAGCGCTGTCCATACTTTTTTATAGAATTAAGGATAACAATCGTGCACGGATGGTAATTGGATAATCTGTGAGATGCTCGTAGATAATTATATACTGAAGATCAAGATCGAATACCTTGTTACCAGTAAAATGGGACTCCGGTTCTTATCACTCAACCCACGAAACACTTACCACGTAAGTTGACACGTAGTTTTTTATTTGGTCCTACCACAATCAAACCAGCCAATTCGGGTTGTATCTATAGATTTTCTTTGCATATCTAGAAGGTAACAGAGCACTTAGTCCGCTGTGTGTAGACTTTAGATAAGGTCCTCAAAATATCTTACTTCTTAGATGCGCAGGTTTATTCACGATGTTAACAATTTCATTGATGCCGACGAGAATCGAATCTAGGTTCCTCACGTACTATGAAATTTACGGCGAGTGATTCTGAACGGAATGCAAGTTATTAACATTAAAGTACATAACGCGAAAAATAGGCATAATGTTAATTAATGTCTGCGCCTTTTGTATTAAAAAAAAAACTATACACTACTGCATTAAAAATAAAATGTATTTGGCGGTTTTGGAGGGAACTTGACTGCCTGTGCACTGCTGCTCCTGTTTTATCGTTTAAATGGTAGTTTTAAGTGGATTTTGATACGTAAAAGTGATGTGATTTTGTGTTTTAAGTGACTGGGTATGTGAAATATTAGTGGGAATGACGAAACAAGTGCTGCGATGTTGATATAAACCTTCGCTTACGCGCCGTAAGAACTTGAGGTATTGGCGTCATCGACCATCTGCTGGCTTAAGTTGTCATCACAATCTCCCAAAAACTACACAATGTGATCCATCAAAATATTGTAACAACATATTTTATACAAATTATTTTATAGGATAATTTTCTATTATTTAACATTAGCAAAAGTACGACCGTACTAGTCCAATACGAAAAAACAACAATGTACTTACTGTATGTGTGGAAGTCGGTAACCTGCACGGTGTTACAATCCTCCCCAACTTGAAGGTAGGTGATCTCACACCGGTAAACTCCTTCATCATCAGGTTTCACATTAGTGATCACTAATTCAGCAAACGTGGCATTGGGCTCGTGAGATATTGACATTCTGAGGACAAAGAAAAATAAGAGTTATAATAAGGTAACACTATGAATATAACAATAAATCAGATAGATAATTTATAATAGACGATAGACAATATACAATTTATTAGGGTGCTTTTCCACCAGATATGTGCTATGCAGCTTTGCTGCGAGGATGTGAAAGCTAAGCTATGAAACTATGTGACCGTTTCCACTGATGCTAAGCTATGTAGCGGGGCGAGTAAGATGTGCTGTGAAGATGCACCGCCGCGTTGTAGCTGTGCGAGGAAGATGCGCAGCTCGAACTATGCGATGTTTCGACAGTAGGGAAGGCACAGGGAGCTCTGCTCTGCACATAGCTACACCACTCGCGACCATCCATAACACCCATCCAGAGCACGCATCAATCCATAAAAAAAACAACATAGCTTAGTTACCTTAGTTACCTGATATGATTGGTGGATATCAAACGCATCCATAGCTACGTAGCATAGCACATCTCTAGTGGAAAAGCACCCTTATTATTACACAGAACACAGCACACTTAATACTACCGTAATATTATACATGACTGCCTCGTTGGTCTAGTGGTCGTAACCGCGATTGTTGATCATGAAGTCCCCGGTCGAATCCCGGGTCAGGCCAAAAACTGTCAAGAAATTCTCAGTAGCACCTCGGAGTCGGAAAGTTGGCGGCGTTTCAAACCGTGCCTCGGAAAGCACGTTAGGCTGTATTCCTGCGCCTGGTCTCTCCGATCGTGTCGGATAACCGTCCCATCGGACCATGGGAGTGAGGGAATAGAGAGTATTTCTGTGTTTGTGTATACATTCAGGCACTATAATCCTGTCCTGTTCAGATGGCTAGTCTACGTTCAGACTAGCCGCAGTGACCGATATTCGGTCTGGAGAATATTATTTAAACTTTAACTGGGCCAAACCTCACACTAATCCGTACGCACAATATGCTTAAAAAGGGGTAAAAAGTTTGCCCTTCACGTCTACACAAACAAATAAATTTGAAGTGTCTGTTTGTAAATATCAAAATAACAGCGTTTTTACAAAATGCATATGAAATTATATACGGTACTTATAACAAAAAAAAAAACAATTTTTGAAAATTTTGTCTGTCTGTCTGTCTGTCTATCTGTCTGTCTATCTGTATGTCTATTTGTCTGTCTGTCTGTTTGTTCCGGCTAGTCGCGCAGAACATGCGCTCTAATTAATCTCCCAGTATTTACCATAGATGGCGATGGTGTGTGTAAAAATTGCCACGTCACTTCACCTTCAAAAGAAAAGGACCATTAGTTCACTAGAAGTCTTCGCTAATCCGCGCCCGCTGTTGCACCCGCTGTTGTGGTCTTACCGCATTATTAATTTAATTAGTTTTAAAGTTTATAATCGCTAGTGTTTTTCGGCTATACACTATCATAGACATACAGTAACACCTGCAATATTACACACCACAATATTTAGAATTAATGCCGATTAGTGATTGTGAGTACGAGCTTCTCGGTAAGTAAATTTAATTCCTCTAATTTAAGATATATATATTCTCCCGCGCAATCAAGTATTTAACGGCCACAAGGTGATAGCTCGTGCCCGCCTTGATTATTTTTCTGGTGCCTCCTGTGAGGTCTTCGATTTCTTACCGAAATTTAAAATTTCTCACATAGCGTCGGTTAATTTCTTCGCTTACCGCCCGCCATTGTTTTTTATTTCCTGCAATTATTACTCATGTATTCTGGATGACGTTGGACTTGTTGAAATATTGCATTTATTATTATTTGAACCGTTATTTGTGCGGAACTGGTATAAATACTTTGTGTATTTTGTAATTTTACATCATTAATTTGCACTTCGTTTTCATTAGTTCGAAAATATGGCAGCCACTCGCAAAACCTGACTAAGGAATTTCTTATTAGGAAACATGTCGTGATGGTTATTTTACCATGCAACGTATTTTCGATCTTTCAAAACAATAAACGATGCCGCTATTCAGGATATGTTTATATCACAGTGAAACCATTGATGATATCAGGAGGAATATATCAAGTGCATTCATGACATTAATTTATATATGGAACTTGATACCGAATTTACTCCTGAGTTCAACGCCTGGTGTAGCTTTGAAGATCTGTACTGCCATGTTAGACGTATTAAGAATATTGAGTTCTATGTACTACGTACTAGAGAAGCTATTCCAAACAAAAATGTGCACTACTGTTTTCGCGCATGCGGGAGATATAGATTTCTATGATTGTAGATAGCGTGGCATAAATGAAGAAATTTATTTTTTCTATTGTAATATTTGTAGGGCGAATGTTAGAGAGGAGTTAAACAAACGAATGATGATATAAGACTCACTTTATTGTATTAATAAATTTGATTATATAGGATTATTATTACACTTGTGTGTGTTTTTATATACCTTACTACTACTACTACTACACCTTCCATTCAAAAGAAAAAAATGTGACAATACAAGGATACATTTTTTTTAAACATCGATACATTAAAAGATTTTATTTTGTAAATATTAGAACAGTTACATTATAAAATAATATATAAGGTATTTATTTTAAGAAGATTTTTTTTTTTGATTATTTAATTTAGAATATTTATAATTACGTAATATTAAGTAATCTACAGAAAGAAATAATAATAATAACAATAAATGTATTTTAGACAAAGCATATAAAATATGTTTTATTTATTATTGGATATACAATTTCGTGCGGTTTTATGTACTAATTCATTTTACCATTCTAATTATTTCTACGTTTGGTGCTACATCTTTAACAACTTTATAAGGACCAGAGTATAGATCACTTAGTTTATTACCTGACCTCATTTTTAAGAGTACTAAATCATTTACATTGTATTTTATAGGCTTGGTATATTTATCAAATATAATTTTTCTTTTCTTTAGACTTTATCAAATTATTTTTGCGTCTCTTTGTGACAATTGTAACCTGTATTTGAGCTCACATGGATAATGATCGTAGTTATAAAGTGGTCAAATCTACTGTCAAATTACTAGAAGTGAACATTTTTACCAAAGACAAGTTCATAGGACTGAATTTCGTCTCTGTATGAACTGTCGTATTATAGGCAAACGACCAAAATGGTAAAGTCGCTCCATGTTTCAGGTGATTATCAATTTGAATGCGAAGAAAAGCATTTAAATTTTTATGTGACACTTCCAACGCACCTAGTGATTGGTGGTGGTAAGGTCATTTAATTGTTTTATTTGAAGCAATTTACATACCTCTTGGAATAATGATGCAGTGAACTCTTTCCTCTGTCAGTAGTTATTACTTTGGTACTCCATACCTAAGAATAAAGTTAGTAACAAAACTTTTGCTACTTCGTTGGTTTTTAGAAATTAAGGGATATGCTTTGACATACTTAGTGAGTTCGCATTGTAGCGTTAAACCATAAGAGTAATTATTATTATCAACTTCAAATGGACCTACTAGGTCTAAATATATCTTTTCAAACGCTGTGTTAGCTGTCGTTGTTATTTCTAATGGCTCTCTTACGGGTAACGAAAATTTCTGACGCTGACATTTGTCACAATGCCTAACAAAGTTCTTACATCCTTATCTAACCCAGGCCAATAATAATACTTTTTATATTGTTGACCATCCTTCTCATACCCATGGCCACTGCTAGGTAGGAGAAAGTCATTAATATCACCTTTCTGTCATCCTTACTATATATCGTTTTTACATTATTTATTATATGTACACGTGGACCGGTCCTATCATTCATAGATTTAACTTCTTCAACTAGTTTTTTAATAAATTCCTTATTACCATCCTTCTTTATTATACATACTTCATTAACATTTATTAACTTACAAAATTATCTAATTCCTCACAAACTCGCGTCGCGTCATTCGTGAGTCGGAACTTAGATATTTAATATAAATTATCTTTTCCTTTTCAACATAACAAAATGTATTATTTTCTTTACTAATAACTCTTAATTTTTCAATGTTTTCAAATCATCTTTATTAACCATACGCAACTCCACTGATTCTGTTGTTTGACACTTGCCTCGAGTTTCGTCAGGCCTCAAGTCTGTGGGTATCATCAACCAGGAGAGGATCCTGGTTTATTTATTTTTCGCGATTTTGCTCGTGTCATGCGACATTAACAATGTTCTCATTTAACTCTTTAAACTCTTTCGAACTCAAACAGATTCTAGATAACGTATCTGCAGCTGCATTATCTGAACCCTTTTACTCGTCAAAATTATATTCCTCTAATACCAAACGAAACTTCATAAGCCTGCTCGATGGATCTTTCATGCCAAATAGGTATACTAGAGGTTTATGGTCAGTCCTGATTTTAAAATATTGCCCATACAGATACGGTCTGAAATATTTGACGGCCCATACTATCGCTAACAACTCTTTTTCTATAACTGGATAGTTTGATTCAGCCTTATTCAGAGATCTGCTAGTAAATGCTATTGGTCTTCCATTTTATTCGACAGAACTGCTCAATTGCTTTATTAGATGCATCGGTTTGTAAAATGAAATAATTTTCTTTTGAAAAATCAGGGTAATCTAAAACTGGGGGACATAATACGTTTTTGAGTGTTTCAAAAGACTTTGACATTTTCAGTCCAAACAAATTAGTATTTTTCTACAAAGTTGGTTTAATGGTTGTCCAATTTCAGCAAAGTTGGGTATAAACTTTCTATAATAATTTGGAACATACAAATCTTTTAACTTCGTCGGCATTTTGCGGACAAGGATAGTTTTTACTGTATTTATTTTTCAGGATCGGTAAAATCCCTTCGTTAGATATACAATGTCCCAAATATAAAATCTGTTTTAAAAATGTACATTTTGACGGATTAATTTTAAATTTACTGAACGAAGTCTTTCAAAACATCCTGTAAGTTTTTATTGTGGTGGTCTAGTTGTCTACAAACAATGACGTCATCTAAATAAATCAAGCATTTTCATTATTTAGTCCTGACATTGCTAAATTCATCATTCGCGAGAAAGATGGGACTTGTTTTAATCCCATGGCATTCTCGTCATCTGATATTGACCCGAATCGAAAGCAGTAAATTTTCGACAACTTTTATCTAAATTAACATTGTAATACCCTTGATATAAATCTAAATGTGTAAAATATACTTCCAGACAAAGATTCTAAGATTTCTGTGATATCAGGAGAGGTACTTATCATCCTCTATACAGTTATTTAATTTACGGTAATCCACTACCAATCGCCATTTTTATTACCCGATTTATCTAATTTTTAGGCACCAATATATTGGACTAGACCAGTCACTTTTACTAGGTTCTATAATCCCTTCTTTAAGCATGTTGCTAATTTGACGATTAATTTTTCTGACTAATTGGTAACCTATAGGGCTTTGAAAATACTGGACTAACGTTTGGTTTCAAAAATATTGTGAGAGTAAATATCTGTTGTTGTCAATTTATCGCCCTCTAAATAAAAAACATCTGCATATTTTGCACAAATATTTTGAATACTTTGAATTTCTAAGTCATTTAAATCATTTAATTTTAATGAGGAAAATAATCGTTTTACTCGGTCTGAATTATTCTCATTTTCTCAAAACTACAAATGTTATAATCGTTAAGATCATGAATTGCAGGATTTATTCCTGACAATGTTACTGATTTTCCGGTAACATTTAATATTTTTATTGGTATTTTTCCTTAATTGGTGTCGCTATCGAGCTAGCCAAATAAACGCCATCTTGTAATTCTCGTGAACAAATAATGCAATCGGTTTGAAAATCAGTTTGAATATAATGTATGGATTCACTTCTTGGGGAATTTCAATACGTTAATATTATAATTATTAGTGAAAGGCAAGAAACAAGTGTGGCCCGACCCTAATTTCAAAGATAAAATATTTTTCTCGAAATCTAAACATGCTCCAAATCTATTCAAAAGTCTCTACCTAGAATTCCATGCGACGAAATTGGTAACGAATTAAAACAAAGAACTTGTGATTAATAACAGATCCATGAATCATTAATGGAACATAAACATATCCGATTGTTTGCACCTCGCCACCTAGACCGTTTATAATTACATTCTCTTTATGTAATGAAACACTTAATTCGATAGCATGTTTATATGTTACGGCGGATAAAGATGCGCCTGTGTCGACTAAGAAAGAATAAGTCTTATTGCATGATGAAACTGGTAAATGAATAAAACAATTGCTATTACTACTAGCCAAAATTAAATGATTTTGTTTATTCTCGAAAAACTTATCTAGTCGGGGTTCATTTGAAGTTGATTCCTGGTTTTCATTAATTATATTGACTACATTTCTTTTATCCCTTGATTTCCGCGATAATTACGAAACGTACCTCGATTATATCGTCTTCGCTGTCCTTGGCCACGTGAGTTCGAATGGTTCCATGAACTCGATCGCTGCGTTTCCATGGTAGTGTCCCCGCTGTGAAAACATTTGCCGATTACGCCGTTGCCACGTGGGTACCTAAATTATGATGAAAATTCCTAGGATAATAAAATTTCTTACTGGACATACCCATCACCTCTCCTGCGGCCGATGATGATGAAGCCTCTTCATCTTGAGCTGCTGAATGGCATCTTTCAGAGAGCTGTAATTTCTAGCAGAAATTATTGTGCTGATTCGACGATTTCGTAAGCCATCGGAAAATTGCTTGATCGCTTGTTTTCATTAACAGTTTTCAAAATATTGTAATATGCGGTATTACCGTTGGCTTGCGATATCGTAAGGTCCACAAATAACTCTGTTATTTGTTTTCCATAATCAGGAATTGACATATCATTTTGGCGTAATTTTGCAATTTATTTTGAATTGCTGCTGCTCCTTCTTGCTAACAACTCTTTCTGCATGTCACTAAAAGTCTTCAACATTAGAGTAATCGTCTTGAAGACGTAATTTAGCAGATTGAGATAATCTACTTTTAATATGAATTTAATTAAATTATTTTTGCATTCCTGTTTTTTAACAAAAATTATAATACTGAATATTGTCGATTAATTGTTTCACACTTGTTTCGTCATCTAACATAACAGGTAATAAAGTCAAAGCCGTTTTCAAATCGAAAGTATCCATATTGCTCGGATTTTCAGATTGTACACACTCAGGCTTACACAATTTTATAATATCCTGATATAATGATTCAAAATTCTTACAATAGGTTTGATAAGATGGAATATCCGTAGATTTTATCTTACCTTCGTTTACTGTACTTTTATTATTTATTAACAACTTAGCGTAGTCACTAATTATTACAGTGTCCTCTTTAAGTTTAGTATCTAAAACTTTTCCTTCACGTCTACTCGGTCCAATTTTTATTAAATATGTTCTCACTTCTTTAATTGCTCATATAACTGTTCTAAAGAAATATTCATAACTTACTACCAATACGTAGAATAGAGTATACTATAAATAATTTTACGAAATATTTAATATAATAATAATACGGTTACATGACGATTAAAGACAGTACAACGAATACATGATTTAAATTAAAATATAAAGTTTAGTAATATAGACTAGAGTCCCAGATTAATGTAGTTGATTTATAAACACTATACCCCTTTTTTCACTATTAATAGACACGCACTTTTACTCATTTTATATGCACATAAACGCCACTTTTAAACTTCGATCACGACGGTCATACTTTATAATACGCCCTTGGTTGACTTGCCTCTTCCACATTTGTGGGGGGTTGTGGTTGCCGAAAAATAGACCTTCTTAGGGTATTTCTGTTTAGCTCTGTGTTAATCCACTTTATATGACATCGCCTATATGTTCGATACAAGCAATATAGGGACCCCAGTAGAAGTACCAGCACAATGATAGACAGCAAAATATTACTCGTAGTCAGGTGAAATTGCAATTGTTCAATTCCTGCCTTATTGCTTCCCACTGCGTTTTGCACAATTACGGTTTCTTCTTTAGTCTGTTTACCGCCCATCTTGGATGTTATTTTTCGTTAACTTTTTGTTAAACACGTATACACAGTCGCGTAACTCAGATAGAACGCCATAGCTTGATTTAGTTCATCAGTTGCACACAGAAAAATGTTCCACTCCAAATATGGCAGAGGGTGTCATATTCGCGTCGCGAATTACTTCGGCAGGGTCGCCATGTAGGGCGAATGTTAGGAGAGGTTAAACAAACGAATGATGATATAAGACTCACTTTATTGTATTAATAAATTTGATTATATAGGATTATTATTACACTTGTGTGTGTGTACTTTTATATACTCTTACTACTACTACTACTACATATTATTACCTATTTATTCACTTAAACAACAAATATTTTACTTATTTGACTACTGAATTATTAATTACGTTCAGGTTTAAACTTTAATTTGAAATCTCGCATTATTAGCGCAGCTCCACACTCTATGAATATTGAAGCCACACTAGATGACACTAAAGGTGTACGGATTGCAGTACAGTTCATTTGAACATAGTGAATGTTCGAATGCCAAATCTAGTACGTAGTACATATGTATCGATGATTAAGAACAAAATATGCAAACCGCAAACGATGAATGCTCCCAAGCCTAAGATCGCGTTTCCTAAGTTACCTCCCATAGAAATTCCGAGTTCCACGGAGGCCCATCCAAATGAAGCCTCTTTTATGAAACATTTAATTCGATGATTAATTCTAATACTGAGTTAACGAACTCGGAAAAAATTTATTATCTGGTTAGCAAACTTAAAGGCAAAGCGCAACATGTTTTCGGTATTAACTCCACCGCTGATAATTACGATTCTATATGGGATGCTTTAATCAAAAATATCAGGACAAGCGTTACCTCGTGAGTACTTTTCTCGAATCAATATTAGAGATGAAAGCTTTACCTAATCCCGCAACTTCAACTAAATACGCCGGCATTCATTAATAAATACGCCGCATCAATTGCCCCTCTTAAAGGATTTAATATACCAAATCTTTGTGATTATTTTTTTATTCATTTTGCGCTCAAGCGCTTAGTTCGCGACACTTCAAAGGCGTTTGAAATGTCTGTCCGAGACGTGGACATACCTACTTATGACAGCTTTATTAATTTCGTAAAAGGTCAAGTGAAAATAATGCAACGTGTAAACGCACCCGCATACAAAGTGTCAACGAAAGAAAGTGATAAACCCAAGTTGCCTGCTGTTTCAAAGATCTCGCATTCTTATATTAGATCGAATTATAATGACGTTACATCGACAACATATAGACTTTGTAATAAATCGTACGACCATATTTATAATTGCTGCGAATTCATGAATTTTTCACCTGAACAACGCCATAAATTTGTGAAAGAATCTCAGTTTCAGTCTCAGTTTTAAGCATATTTGGAACGCATGCAAAAGTACTAATGTTTGTCGTGTATGTGGGTCACGCCATCATTAGTTAATTCATTTGCAAATCTCGAATTATATCAATAAGCGAGATAAGGATTCTCAAATTATTACAAATCCCGCTATGATTGCAACGCGCCCGCGCTCTCCCGCTCCAGCTCGTCAGCCAGAGCTTAATTATTTATCCGGCGGTATAGCCTTTCTGTCGGCTGGCAGCACAGACGACAAACTATGTCTTATTTCAAAGCCACAAAATAATAACGCATTATTAGGTACCGCGCAAGTTAATGTGCTAGAACGCCATAATAACACGGTTACTTGTAGGTGCATCATCGATCCAGGCTCGCAAAATAATTTTATCACAATAATTTTATCACAAATTAGGGCTGAATATTAGACAATTAAATCGCAAAACTATCATAAAAGGACTAAGCGATCATTCGAGTCTTGCAAAGGGAAAGGTGAATATCAACTTATTTAGCCGAAAGCATACGCTATTGAAGGTTTGGTTTTAAATCAAATTACGGGTAATTTGATACCACGCCCATTGATACCACGTCGCTAGATTATCTTAAATGCCTAGCGCTGGCTGATGAAGAATTCTCTAAGCCGTCAGAAGTCGAGATACTTCTCGGGGCAAAATTATTTATTGAACTGTTGCTGCCCGGTAACGTAACTGGACCCCCGCAACAACCTTCTGTGTTTTTACTACATTAGGCTACGTATTCATAGGTGACGCGCAGGTTGATTTCAACGACTCCATTGACATATTATCTCACTCCTATTTGTCCAGCGTTTCCTCCCCGCATTCAATTCATGATCAGTTAAGCAAATTTTTTGAGATAGAGGACCTCAGCGATGCCCCGATTCTCTCCGAACAAGACAGATATTGTGAGGAGTTTTATTCTGCCACTACTCAACGTGAGGAGACTGGGCGCTTTGTTGTAGGTTTACCTTTCAAGCACGAAACTATCCTCTTAGGAGCTTCGTTACAAACGGCTCGTAAACGATTCCTTCATTTAGAACGCAAATTTCATAAAAATCCCGCATTTAAATCGCAATGTGATGAAGTCATCCGTGAATACCTTTCTAAGGGTTATCTTAAAGAAATTCTGGAACTACAAAATTATAGCAAGGGTTATATTATCCGCATCATGGGGTGATCCGCGAGGATAAACTCACTTCCAAACTGTACATTGTCCTTGACGCAAGCACTCACACCGACTCTGGAGTATCGTTAAATGATATTTTACACGTCGGACCGCCGCTACAATGTAATTTATTTGAAATCTTATTAAATTTTCGCTTTTTCGAAATCGCCACAACTGCTGATATACGTCAAATTTATTTACAGATTGTAATTCGCGAGGAAGATCGACCTTACCAGCAAATAATATACCGCTTTGATAATAGAGAATCGCTAAGATATTTCGCTTTCCAACGCGTATGCTTTGGTTTAAGATCTAGTCCCTTCATAGCCATCCGAACCATTCGTGAATTAGCTAAACGCGAGGAAACTAATTTCCCCCCCGGTGCGCAACTCGCTAATACCCAACTGCACGTTAACGATATCGCCTGCTCTTTTCCCAATAAAGATGTTGCGCTAGACGCATTACAACAGCTCATCAAAATGTTCGCATCGGGTGGTTTCGAATTGGTAAAGTGGTCCAGTAACTCCCATGAGTTACTAGAAAATGTCCCCGAATCGCATCGGTTAGCTAAACCAATCGATCTTACAAAAGACGAGTCTCTTAAAATTCTTGGCATGCAATGGTTGCCGGCTTGCGATAAATTTTCGTTTACTATTTTACCATCCGACCGCACTTGCACGAAACGCAATATGTTATCAACAGTGGCTCGCTTGTGGGATATACTTGGGCTAGTAGGACCGGTTATCACATACGCCAAACTCCTTATCAAGGAAGTTTGCTTAATGAAGTTAGATTGGGATGATACCCCCTCCCGACAATCTTGTTAGTGCATGGACTCAGTTTCAGTCAGAGTTACCGCTTATCGCAGATTTAAAAATACCGCGGCATATTAAGGTGTTCGAGAATACTATCACCCTTTTAGGTTTTTGTGACGCAAGCGAACGTGCATACGGAGCCGCTGTATATTTACATGCGAACAACCATGGCAAGCGAACGACTACCTTAGTGTGCGCAAAATCCAAAGTATCGCCTAGTAATCGAGTTATTGCGACGCCGCGACTCCAACTTATGGCTGCCTTACTAATGCAAAGTTACTACGCGCGGTATTAGACAGCTATTCATCGCATTGTAACATTAACCGCATTTATGTATTTTCTGACTCCACCGTAGCACTGCACTGTATTAATACATCTCCACATCGCCTGCAGGTTTTTGTCGCTAACAGGGTTTCCAAAATTCAGCATCTCTTACCCGCGAAACATTTTTATCATATTCCTGGGTGTGACAACCCCAGCGACTGTTTACCCCGCGGTTTATTACTTTCGCAACTCTTAGTTCATTCACTATGGATGGGCGGTCCTAACTGGACACAAAGAGAAGAGACTGATTGGCCCATAATATGTTTTAATCTGGAACCTTCTTACGACGTTCCAGAACTGAAATCGGTTTCTCTCACCACAATCACCGAAGATATCCCATTATTGTGTCAGATCTGTTCTCGATATTCAAAATGGACCAAACTTTTGAACACTGCTCACTGTTCACTTTGAATCATGGGAACCATTAATTAAATCAGTCAAATCGCATCTTTACAGATCTATTGGCTCGCAGATATTAACTTACGAAGAAATGAACATAGTTTTTTGTCAAATTGAAAATATAGTCAACTCGCATCCGCTTTATACAACATTGAGCCAAGATCCAAGTGAGCCGCTAGCTATAACTCTCTCTCATTTTTTTACCTTAACATCGCTTAAGTATTTACCCGCCGCCCCGATGGAAGACCGAGCGATACATTTGTTAGAACGCTATCAGCTGTTAGAAAAACTAGTACAATCGTTCTGGGACCGATGATCACTCGAATATCTAAGCACACTACAGGCGCCCGTCAAATGGAATGTTCCATCTGCAAATATCAAACCTGGCACAGTAGTGCTAGTAATACAGGATACCAAGGTTCCGCCATTACTGTGGGAGACGGGAGTTATAATTGACGTTCAGGTCCAGATGGGATTGCACGAGTAGCTACTATCAAAACTAGCCACGGTATCTATAAGAGACCTGTAGTACGCTTGTGTCCACTACCTACACAATAATGATGATTAAAATAGATATTAATGTAATATTATATTTAAGTATTGTTAGTCAATCTCGCAACTTCGTAATACTATTTATTATAACTTGTTTGCAAATTTTAATTGGTCATCACACACTGTCCGTAGTTCTGCATCATATCTGTCTATTTCAGATATTTTATAATATATTATTTTCACTTATGTAATGAATAATAAGTTACTCTTAAAATATTTTGAAAGGGATCCTTTCAAAGGCCGGGAGTATAGTCTCGCCGAACATGAGCTCGAATTAATCTCACAGTATTTACCATAGATGGCGGTGGTGTGAGTAAAAATTGTCACGTTACTTCACCTTCAAAAGGAAAGGACCAGTAGTTCACTAGAAGTCTTCGCTAATCCGCGCCCGCTGTTGTACTCTTACCGCATTATTAATTTAATTAGTTTTAAAGTTTATAATCGCTAATATTTTTCAGCTATACACTATCATAGACATACAGTAACACCTACAATATTACACACTACAATATTAAGAATTAATGGCGATTAGTGATTGTGAGTACGAGCTTCTCGGTAAGTAAATTTAATTTCTCTAATTTAAGATATATATATATTCGACCACGGTAGCAAGTCTTTAACGGCCACAAGGTGATACCCCGTGCCCGGCTTGATTAACGGCAAATTTTTGAAGCGGCTAGACCGATTTTGACGGGACTTTCACTGGCAGAGAGTATAAGTAGTGACTTAGTGGAAGTCTACGTCGTCTACGTAAACCGGGCGTATAGTTTTGGAGATCTCGTGATGAGTGAGTGACCCAATGGGAATTGATTTCTGCTCAATTTAAACAAAACAATTCAGTCCTATTAAACATAATAAAATAATTGGGTAAAACAGTTTTACACGAAGCTTCTATTTCCAAAAGCAAAACTGCATCATTAATAAAGTCCATGTATTCGTGTGCGCATTTCCTCCAGCTGTGTCGTTTGCAGTATCGTAGAAATACACGTTAAAATAAAACGGCGCTAGTGAATACGGCGAGTGAACTTATTTCGTCCGGAACAATACCCAATTAAAACTAACGCCAATCGCATAGACCTATCAATCTGTTAGAAAGAACTTAATTACTCACTGGTAATGGGAAGCTACCTTGTTTCGGTGTAAGAGTTGCTGCACAGTTGTCCGTTTTGATCCGCAAGGATACGCACGAGCTCTAAAAATCAGATGTGTTGTCCAGCTTGGCCTATCTATAGTATTTATCCGTCCATCTATTAAAGCCTGTAAAATATCTCTGCTGAAAAGGTCTCCACCATAGGTTGCCTCATAAGGGGAATTTTGCTATAGTTGCCACGCTCGACAGGCGGATTGGCAACCGCAGTTTTTTATTTTCTTAAGTTGTTATCAGAAATATGCTGCTGTTGTTTTCTGTATCAGTTTCCTTCTTTGTTTCCCCTTACGACACCCACGAGACGATATGGAATAGTAGAATTTCTTTCACCGCTAAACTAAGATTGAGTGCTTCGTAACTAGTGAACAGGGTTTGGCTCTCGTCACTTGCCATACGAAACACAGCAGCAATATGCTTCTATTTCACGCTGGTATTCTGCGCAAAGAGACTACGTTCACCATTTATTTTGCAGTTTGAATAATGCAACGTGATAAACTACGTAGCAAGCACGTAACAATATTTAAAATATAATTAGTGTTGAATAATTAAATTTTTCAACACTAATTATATTTTCAATTCATGTCTAGTGTGCCTAACCCTTAACACTTCAGGAAGGGGAAAGTAGTGCACGTTCACTCCAATCCCATTACCAATTTTACGGCGAAAATAAGAACTCCTTTGTTTTGATTTAAACATGGCCGCCTATTTCGCTTCCACGCTGCGTTCGCCTAGCGATTTGTTGGGTAAATAACATTTAGTTTTGTTAATTGCTTTGGCAAGGGTTTGCGGTTTTAATGAGGAAATTTGTTTTAGACGCAAATATAAGTGCGGTCAGTGTTTGGCTGGTGGCCGTTATGTTGTAATGTCATTTTGGCGGCAGGCCAATAATCTGTCATGATATTTTTTTATGTATTTTTTAAAACCAGCCAGAAACAAAAGACTGCAGCTATATTCTGGTTACAGCACAAATGGGTCGGCTCGACCTGGGTATAACCACGCTCTCACTGAATACCAGCGTACAATAACAGCTTAATGTTGCTGTGTTTCGTATAGAGCACCTTTTTAACTGGAGCGAGGCTTTCCATTTTAGTCCTCAGGGGTGACAAGGCATCTGCATTTTGATTCGTAATCGAAGATAAATGTAGATGTCTATGAGTCACAGCATGCACTAACCATCAGGTAGACAGTGTGTTCGTTTTTCACCCTTATTCTATAAAAAATATATAAGTGATAAGTTTACGCTTTCTTTCACTCCCTCTACAACGTTTATAAGTTTAATAAACAGTGGAAAAAACTGCGCGCCCTACTTTAGAAGATAGCAATAAATCTTACTGGCACATAAAAAAAATATCGGAACTCGAAATAAACGATTGAAAAACAAAAAGTGTTTTTCCTTCCGCCATCTATTAATTTTTCGACGCCAATCCTAACAATTCAGTGCGACTGGCGACGCCATTTTTAATTATTGAAAGTCCAAGCAAATAGTGATCTGGGATGCTTTTTATTATTTATTTTCTGATTTGTTCGCTTTCGCAGATTTCACGATAGTTTGGGAGAAAATTGTATGTTAATTAAAAATAATTGAATTGCTGGTTGCAATTTAAAATTGTAGCGGTACTGGGCGGTACTAGCAAGTATCGTTATCTATTTAATAATTGTTTATTTATTGCATTAATGTGTACAATAGTTAAAGATGACATAATATAAAACGTATGCACAGTTGCCTCAACAGGTGTGCAATAGATTTAAAATTAACTTAGAAGATAAAATATTATAAAGATATCTTATATTTACGCGAACACTATACATTGAATAAAACTACTTTGACAGCAAACACCTGGCCGCGGAGCTTCAGCACGTCAAGCAGGTTGTACGCGACAACAAGCTTCGGGTCCCGCGCCTACGTCACAGTGACCGAGTGAAGCCGGCCACAGTCGAGCATGTGCCTGCTGTACTACCATATGTCAGAGGTGTCACAGACAAGATTGGCTAAATCTTCAAGCGAGCTTCTATTAGAACATTCTTCAAGCTGCCGAAGAAGATTAGTCAGTTCTTACCATCCGTCAAGTGCAATATTCCTCTACAAGATGCAGGAGTGTACAAGCTTGATTGTGAATGTGGTCTCTCATATAGGGCAAACAAAACGATCTGTCAAAACCCGCATAAAAGAACACATAGCTGACGTGAAAGACCAACGTTCCGGGAAGTCTGCAGTTTGTGATCAGATCCTAGACGGCCTCCGCCATTACATTAGTTTTGATAAACATCGATTCCTGCCAAGGATGATACGTGAGGCTATTGAAATTAAAAAACATCCTAATTTCAATAGAGAGGGAGGCTGGGTACTACCACCTGCTTGAGATCCTGTAATTAATAAAATTAAAACTAAACCCAAGCATACCACTGCAAGACTTCAAGACACAGTAAGTTCATTCTGCGTAGATCGGACCAAAATTAATAATTAAAAAAGCTGAAGGTACTCCGGGTTAACTCTGACATCGGGACGACAATCACCTCAGTCTCCCGCGACCATTGGTGCTGTAAAGCACCCGAAACGCCGGGAATTTAATAAAAATAAGTTAATTAAAAAGTAGTTTTATTCAAGATAAAATATTTAAAAAAAAATGTTTACAAGAATGAAAAACACGGTTAACCCTTCGTCACAAAATTCGTTTAACGTATAAAATGTATGTGTATGCACCAACCAGTTTCCTTTAGTTTATATTTGAACTTGGGTC
The DNA here is from genome assembly GCA_029286625.1 of Parnassius orleans. Taxonomy (NCBI): domain Eukaryota; kingdom Metazoa; phylum Arthropoda; class Insecta; order Lepidoptera; family Papilionidae; genus Parnassius; species Parnassius orleans. The sequence goes on from JAGSMP010000225.1 coordinate 576,651, forward strand.
CTTTTATTGTTGTATTACTATTGGGTAAGTGATTTAATACTTTTGTAGCTGTTATAATATATGCACTTTTGTCAAACAGTTTATTTTTAATTTTATGTAGATAAAGAGATTTTGCTTTGTTTATTACTTAACTAAGAACCCGAATGCAATTATCTATTTATCAATAAAATGGCAATTATGTGACGGCTCTGTGGCGTATTGGGTAATCGTTTGGTAGCGGCGCTGTGGGACACGGGCTCAAATCCCGCACAGAACAAGTATTTTTAATACCTACAAATAATTGTTTAGAGCTTGGATGTTTATCCTTGTGTAATAGATAATGCACAACGCTTCCACAATATATCGTGAAGGCGTATACCGAGTTTATAGGTGTTACAAACAGCGTATTTATTGGTCAAATGCTCTCAGTAAAGAGTAATTGTGTTGTGTGGTCAAATGGATTATCCGTGTCATATTCCACCTACCAAATCTAACCAACCCAACAATTTGAAGATATGGTATACTAGTTGTTCCCCGCGACTTCATCCACGTGGAATTATTTTGCGCGGAACACTAAAATAAAAGTAGCCTAAGTTACTCCTTATAACATCAGCTATCTGCCAGTGAAAATCCCGCCCAAATCGGTTCACAGGTTTTTGCGTGATGCGTGTTCAGACAAACGTCGTGTTTTTTCCGACTTACTTAACATTTATCGTTATATTTTGGCCAATTTACACAATATCTTTATTAATTATGGCTTATGTGTTATTCTGATGTATGAGCTATATAATTGTAAAGTTTCATTAAAATCAATTTAGTATTTTTTGCGTGAAAGAGTAACAAACATCCATACATCCTCACAAACTTTCACATTTATAATATTAGTAGGATTGAAATGATAGATATGGTAAAATTTTCATATTTAATTTTTATGTAAATCTTACACTGATAATTCACTGCAAATCTTTAATAAACCGTGAGCTTATTCTAATTATATCGGATCAAAATTTATTATTAAAAGTTAAAGGTAGCCTGGGTTAAAAGTGACATAAGGGGCCATGTATCTGTCTCCCGTAAAGTTCAATAACGGTACACAAAATACGCGAGCTTTGCATTTTTTATAAAATTAAGGGTAAAAAAGTCACAGTCACAGTCCACGTGATATGTTATCTCGCGGAAGTCCATTTAAGCAGTCAAATTCTCCCGGCTGACAAACACGCCTCACCCAAAAAGACCAGAACCTCGTGATCGTGAATGCCTGTAGCAGGATCGTGCCATATGGAAGTGGAAGTAGGTAGTCTCTGACTACCCCTCTGGGTGACAGGCGTAAGTGTTTATGTATTATGTATTTTAGGGTAGGGTAGGCTCGAACGGGGAAGGACTACGCTCTTACAGAACACCAGCGTAAAAGAGTGAGTGTAGAGAACCGAAGACTTGTTTTGGATTTTCTTTTCACTTGATTTGGATTTTGGTTTTCAGGGAGACTACGCTTCTGCATTTTGATTATTAATTGAGGACAGATATAGATGTCGATGGGTTACAGCATTTACTTATCAGGTGGACTGTGTGCTCGTTTGTTATCCTTATTCTATTTAAAAAAACCTATTAATTGAAAAATATCATTAAAATTGGCTCAAAATAGGCGAAGATTTTGCGTTACAGTAACGTTAAGGAACATACAAATAAAGAACAACTAGTCGATTTGTGAACCTCCTCCTCTTTTGAAGTCAGCTAAAAAGAACTTCGATCTCGGGCGGAGAAACAAGAAAACAAGGGCAAAGCTTGTTCTAGATCAAATGGCGGTTACTGGGTTGAACTTCCGTTACTCCACCTTCCGTTTTAGGGTACCTCAAATACATCTGTCACGAGAACCCCCACCTATTAAGGGTTCTCATAATTCTTATTAATGAAATAAAATTGGCTGCGTATTAAGAAAGTAGTAATTGTTACAGTTATCATAATCATCGCCTTGGCAGTAAAAACGACTCGTATTCAGTGACGGCATACGGCATGACGCTCTCTTATGCCGTCATGTCTTCTATGCCACCGCTCTCGCCTCCTTTGTTTGTGCGAGTATACTATACACTTTGTTGGTTTTCTGTGTGAATTGTGCACTGCGTGGTCGCATATAGTATACTTGTTGTTTTTCAAGTTCCAGAAATCACCCGTGCGATAGACGTGACGTAAGAGTGTTAAATAAATAAATATTTTTTTTACGTCAAATCCAACTATTAATTCTTAAAAGATTATCTGACATACGGAACCTTTCAAACACTAAACCGATTCGGTCTTGACCGTTTTAATACAAAACAGATAACCCTGGGGCTCGTAACTCGCACCCCTTAGTTACGTTGTTACACGGAGTAACTTGCGGGAACGCGACGTACAAAGAAAATAATTTATGTGTTGTGTTTCTCAAGCTAGCGTATTGTTAGCCGACTTACAGGGTCTTTTAATTTAGAACATTAGAGTCTACTTGTATAGATTAAATAGTTTTTATTTTGTTCGAGATGGGACCAAAGATGAAACTTGGGTCACATGCATTTTTTAATAGAATAAGTGTGACAAAGGAGCACACAGTCCACCTGATGATAAGTGGCCCATAGACGTCTTCATTTACCCTCGATTAAGAATCAATATGCAGATGCGTTGTCACCCCTGAGGACTAAGATTTAATGCTTCGTTTCCAGTAAAAAATTGGTTGCCTGTAAAGTCGGTATACGGGCGAAAGTTTTACGTGACAACGACTTTGAGTGGTAAAATAATTTTATTATGTCTGTCTCTCTCGCTCTTAGGCGGGCTAACCATGCCCGAGTGGAAGGGACGCGTGCCTCTCACTCGCTCTCATTGTGAGCGCATAACGTGAGCGGAGCGTAACGCAGTTTCTTGAAGTGTCACCCGGCAAACCAATTTATAAGACGTTGTCACGTCAAAAGGGTATTCGGTTCTCTACACTCACCATATGAAACACAGCAGCATTAAGCTGCTATTTTAAGTTGGTATTCTGTGAGAGCGTAGTCCTTCCCCAGTCGAGCCCATTCGAGTTTTACAACTATAATATAGCTGCAGAGTGGCTCTACCACGCATAAATTGTGTAATGTGACAGATATTAAAGATTAATTAGAGTCTATTTAGTACAGGTTCGAATGTAATAATGGGGCGGCATTTATGGCAATAATTTATAAAGTTAAATAAAAAAAAAAAACAGTTACCTATTACCAATAATAATTTGACAATGAAATGACAGTAGAGAAGGGAAGTTCTCTGCACCTGTCCATGTTTGTTATTTCAGTTTTGTTTTTTACATACATCATCGAATAATTTAAAAAAAATCGTTGATATATGTAGGTGTGTATGGGCCTCAGCATTCATTAACCATCATGTGGAAAGTGTGCTTGTTTGGCCGCTTTCTATAAAAAGGACACAAACACATGATCTTGTGTAATAGCTATGTATGTCCAAGCAATGTAATACACAAGATCATGTGTTTGTTATGCACACTTTATCTTACAGCTCATTGCAGTAAATTCTAAACTAAACTTTGTCACTGTGTTTGGCCTCTAAATGTATCTTATTTTAGTATTCTAGCGTTGGATATCCTGACGTATTTTGCATAGTACGTGTTAAAACTGTAAACAAATTTTTATATGCAAAGCTATAATATATTATAGCTTTGCAGTTTCGTAACGAACTCCTTTCTGTTCAAATATGTGCAAAAGTGAACCAAATTGCGAAATTTGTGTAACCCCGTCGCGAACGGAGTGCTCTTTAAATATAATAACATTCGTGATAATGTTTACTGTCTTAATTTGTTTGCATTAACTCTCAATTGTACCTTGTGTTTTACAATCTCTTTATGTACTCGTATACGCGCGGTGCGTTGCGGTCTGTGGAACTGTACTAATTCGTATTCCCTTTGTGGTTTCTACTCACTTATGTATAACATCAATATTGACGTTATGAATTCTCAATTTAAGGTTTTCTGTTTTATTAACAGACTTGAAAATACGAACTAAAATGTACGTAAGAAGTGACTTGAAAAAAAAATTATTTGTACATTTTTCCTCCAGGTATTTCTACAGCAAGTTCCTGTAACAGTCTCATACAATATCAGAAAAAATATGCTCCTTATTTTAGAAATAGTTTTGTGATATTTTATAATATTATTATATAGAACAAGCGAGAACACAGTCCACTTGATGAGTGAATGCTGTGGCCCATAGACATCTACATCCATCGTCGGTTAAGGATCAACATTTTCTCGTTAATTATTCAACGGATTTAAATGATATTTTTAAATAAATTAAATCTAAAAGCCTCAAGGGTGGTCATATTTAAATTTGAAAAAATGAATTACCCCTTAGAGTGAAAACCTAAGGGATATTTTTTTAGTGTCGCCATTTAGACGACATTCCAGAATATCTTCCAGAAATGAGAAGAACCCTGTTCCCAGCAGTGGACCAAACTTTTAACGAACATAAACACCTTGATCCTTTATTTTGCCTCCCTTCCCCCAAAGGGTAGATTTTCTAAAATTTATATGGGAGCACTCACGAACCTATTTAATAAAAAATATATATAGTACGTCTATACGTATACTTCTAAACAAAAAAATACAGACGAATTGTAAACCTTCTTTTTTAAGGCTGGCTAAAATGGACTAAATCGGTTACATACATAACAGTATCAAAACATAATGATTTTTTTAAAGAACATGGTTGACAAACAAGCACAAAGTCCACCTGATGGTAATTGGATGCTGTGGCCCATAGACATCTACATTTATCCTTGATTAAGAACCAAAATGCAGATGCGTTGTCACCACTGAAGACTGAGATGCCTCGTTTCCAGTAATGGATACCATATACGATCCAGTTTATCGTCAAGTTTGCAGGGCGCGTGAAACGGCGTCCAGTTTGCAGTGCATCCGTATAGACCACTCACGTTCAAGTTCGCCGTCAAGTTTGCATGATGCCGCACCAGTTGAAACCATGGCGTGACCAGAGACGTACGACGACGCGTTAGTCATCCTAGGCTTATTGAGACTAACGGACAACAATTGATTTTTATACACAGAGATAACAGACGTTATGAGGTTGCCCCAACAGCACCAGACTTTAGAGTAGTCAAATATGAAAAAAAAACCTTTTCATAAATAAAACTGTTTTCAACTCCGAACTCCACAATTCAAGCTGTAGTTGCAGCATACTCTATTCGAAGGTACTAAAGTAGTTGTGTGTTTAATGATTGCCGCTACCTCTACGCACAAGGCCATTAAAACTGGCTCCACACAATAAAGGAGCGCTTGTAAAAACTACCCGCACTCATAAAATGGCCTCCTATTACACCGTAGCCTAATTTGTGCAAAATTTTGGATATCGTTTTAATCGAAAGTCATGTGGCGTTATCTGTGCACTTTTGGATTTAAGTACTATTTTGGATATCCATTGTAAATAATGAGGCTATTAAAACCCCAATAACTGATTTTTTGGCTCGACCGGGATTCAAACCCGGGACCTCATGACCAACAGTCGCACTAACGACCACTTTTTTATCGTATGAAGTCCTCATGGATACTTTTCGTTGTAGGGGCAACAAAAAGGTTATACCGGACTTCTACAGACAAAATCTCACGGTGATTACCGACGGCATATACGAGGTATCCCGGGATTCCATTTGGAACGCATCTGGGGCCCCTCCGTGGCTTTGCTTGAATATTAGCACGTTTTGGGGGCAGTACTAGCTGCCCCCAGCAACCTCGCAACTACTAACACGATGTCTCAACACCAATTCCGGGTCATCGTCCACTTCGGGGGTTACATTACTGGGGGTTCAAGGCCCCATTCTGAGCGCCTGCAACTCCAGAGGCTCCGTTTCAGACAGAAGAACACCGTTCTCAAGAGGCACCGACGATCACTAGACCAACAAGGCATTCAAAAGTCGTCATGTAGGACCAGCGCGGTTGCTAACTTAGGACAATTTTCGGACTTCGTTGCCTTGATCTTTGATTATAGTTTTAAGCTTAACAATGCACTTATGTTTGCTTGTACTTCAAAATAAATGCGCTGTTCTAAATAAGTTCCACTTATGCCATCAGCCACTAAATAATATATTTTGAAAAATCAGGAATTACGGTGTAATTGATGTCGCGGGCATCAAAACTCGGGTCGGGACAATAAAGGGGTTAGTAAAAAAGCTCCGCACCGGGCAAATGAAGCCCGACGTGGAAGTTCCGATTGCCGTGATATAATACGTGCTACTAGAAAATATGTTTTATAAGTGGAAAATGTATTTAGTTTTCCTGTTTTAACGAGTAATATCGTTTCAAATCTCTGCAGCGCGCTAGAGCCATAGTAAGTCAGGAGCAGGGTGCTTGCACATGTATTTATAATACGCTGGTATAAAAAGTTCGTTCCCGCCGGCACTACTGAAATTATTAATTGCAATTTTAAGTTCTGATTTATTGCGTGCTCTATGGCAAATAAACACATCTTGGAAATTAAAATATTTAAGTACACGTAAGTGTCAGGACTCTTTTCAGTACATTTACAGGCTGTGAGACATTCCAACTAAATACTCAAAGATGACATCACATCTGTAGCATGCTTGCTTTGTTTTAAGTTAGATGCACGTGTCCAGTGACTGCAGTAGCCACTTACCATAAGGTTTTTAATAAAACTAACTTACACAAAGTATAAACAAAAACATTGAAAATAAAATATACTATAATAGCTCTCTCACTCTCTCTCCTCTCACCACAATGAGCAGATTGCATAGCGTCACTACTATGCCTGCGCCCCGTTTGACATTCAACAGAATCGCGTGCTGGTGAATTGTACTCGGAGAAATAACTGATGATATTTTTCTAGCATTACAGCCTAAAATTACAGCCCACTGTTGTTATAATGGCCGCAACATGTAGTGGCGGCGTCAGTGAATCCACTATCCCATATCATCCCGTTTGTAAGAGGCGACAAAGGGAAATAAACAGATGGGCAGCAGTATCCTTCTAACAACATCTCAACATAAAAACTGCGGTGTCCATTCTATGTTTCAGTTTCTATTCGGCAGATTCATGAAAAGTAAGTTAGTTTATTTTCCTTAACATCCCTAACAGTGGACTTTTTAGGAATTTTACGGTAATAATATAAAATTAAAAAATTTGTACAACCGACTTCAATGTATATTATTAAGGATAACTCAAAAAATATTGGTCAGACCTTGATCAAATTTATATGAGACCACATGAGAAGAATCATTGAAATCGGTTTAAGTGGTGAATGAGCGTACTGACTACCTGATGGTAAATAGATATTATGGTCTGAATGCACCTACATCTGACATCGTTACAGCCTTTCACATGTCCACTGCTGAATAAAGGCCTTCCCCAAGAAATATTCACGGTCCTGAGCCACCTACATCCATCTTCCTGCATGTCTTACCGCTCCACACTTCGCTTACCGGTACGAGGCAGTTACTCGAGAACCTTTCTTCCCCATCGGTTGTTGGTTCTTCAAGCTATATGGTATCCTCATTCCTATATTCATTTCTCCTACAACTATCATCGATGGAGATTAAAATGCAGATGCGTTGTCTACTCTGAGGATTAAGATGAAGTACCTCGTTACCAGTAAAAGGGTTTCCGGTTCTCTATTCACACCATACGAATCTTTTAAAATCAATCAAATTAATCAATACAGCCTATCAAAGAATACTGCTGAACAAAGGTCTCCCCTATATATTGTCTCATAAGGTCGGGAATTGGCGTAATTGCTAAGCTTGGCCAGCAGTTTGGCAGCAAATGCAGTATTTTTATTACTCTACTAGCTTTTCACCCGCGGCTTCGCTCGCCTGGTCTTCAATTTAGAAACATCATTAAATGTTATTCCGTGCCAAATTTAGGAAAATTTGATCACTTTTAGAGTCACTTCGGTGTCTGTGTCTCTATGTCAGTTTGCCAAAGATTTTTTTTGAATCCCCAAGACTATTGGACTTAGATTATTGATATTTGGCACATATATAACATGCTACAGGAACACGTGAATAAATAAGTTTTTCAGAATTGCATTAATATCAAATGTCTAGAAACATCTACAATTTTTTATATTGGGCGTGTCTTCCGAAAATTTATTATTATTATTATTTACTCTTTACATTCATTCATAATTAAAATTAATTTAGTAAACAACAGTTCTTTGCGCAAGAAGGTTGTCTGGAAAAATCGTTTCCAGAGAACAGAGTTTCTATTGTACCTTATATATAATTTTAGTTTTAATGTATAAGTTAAAGTTAAAATAACAGCCTATATACGTCCCAGTGCTGGGCACAGGCCTACTATCACTTCTGAGAGGGTTTTAGGGCAAGGAAGTGTCCGCCGCGCTGCCCCAATGCGTGTTGGCGCACTTCACATATCTTCAAAATATATTTTTTTATTTCTCCGACATGCAGGTTTCCTCATTATGTTTTCCTTCACCGCCATCCACGTGGTAAATCAGCACTTAAAATTGCAATTAACATTTTCATTGGTGCCAGCGGGGATCGAACCCGGGTAGCTCGCGTACTGTGTCAATTTACAGCGAGCGCTTAGCCCCTGAGCTACCACGGCTTGCATTTTAATGTATGTTTTAATGTTTATTGGTGTACAATAAAGAATATATTGAATGATTTTTATTTTCTAGTTGTTATCAGGAAGACCTAGAAGCTATGGAGAGGGCTATGTTCGGGGTTTCTCTGCTTGATAAACTTAGAAATGAGGATATCCGCAGTAGAACCAGAGTAACCGACATAGCCCAAAGACAAAAGGTAATGGGCTGGCCATATAGCTCGAAGAACCGACAACCGTTGGGGAAGAAAGGTTCTCGAGTGGCAGCCTCGTACCGGCAGGCGAAGTGTAGGGCGTCCCCGCATTAGATGGAGTGACGACCTGGTAAGACATGCAGGAAGTCAATGGATGTAGGTGGCTCGGGACCGTGATTTGTGGCATTCCGTGGGGAGGCCTATGTTCAGCAGTGGACTTGTGAAGGGCTGTAATGATGATAATGATAATCAGGAAGACTTGCTGTTTCCCTCTGTCACCTCTTACTGCACCCTCGGGATGATAGGGTTAGTGGATATTCTTACACCACCACTACACGTTGGTAGTGGGAGCTTTTATAAAAATTACGTTAAAAATTTACAGAAAGTACAAACTAATAATGGTTATGCAACATTTCCCTGCGACAAAATTAACTCACTATCTCATTGTATCTAGTAGTTAATGCGATGTCTACATGATAAAACCACAACTTAGTTAACTGGCTATGGATTTAGGCAAGTAATATGTTGGACCGGCGCGGCGGAAGGAAGTGCCGAGGTCAAACGCTAACCACTTGGTTAGTCTAGACTCTAGATAGATGCTTAGTGTTACGTCCTAAATATAGATTAATTTTAATACAACCACACCTAGTCATAATTTGAAGGTAGATTAGATATCTCTAGAAGATAAGAACGATAGTGAAAGTATGTCAAAAATGTTCGCTATATTTATATTCTCTGCTCTATTACTGATGGTATAAATTTTTAGTTTACTAATTTTGTAAGCCACCGCTAAAAAATAACATGGAATGCCTTGTTTAAAGAAAAAGCGGTCTCCGGTTCTCTACACTCAACATAAGAAATACAGCAGCATTAGGCTGCTATTTTACGCTGGTATTCTGTGAGAGCGTGGTCCTTCCCCAGTTTAGACGACCCATTCGTTCTACAACAATACAATAAATATAGCTGCAGCATGGCTCCACCACAAAAAAAATCGAATTCATTCTAATAAATTGAAAGCATTTCGAAGAGTGAGCGCAGGAAGCACTGGCTTATAATAAGAAAAAAAAGAGTGTTATCTATCAAGTTTTTACGGGTTGATGAAAATCCCGAAAAGAAAGCGAGATTAAAAACAGAAAATATCAAAAGTCGAGCTTAATAATAAAACTTGTAATGAAATAAGGGTAAGGAAAACAATTCGAACATTCGAAAAATCGGGCATCGATGTTTGTGGAGGTGACATACCTTGAGCGCAGCGACGAGCGATTTTACACACCTTAAAATCCTCACTAATACCAGCGTAAAGCAGCAGAATAATGCTGTGTTGTTTATCTAACTATCACAGAATACCACCGTAAAGCAGCAGAATAATGCCGTGTTTTGTATGTAACTTTCACAGAATACCACCGTAAAGCAGCAGAATAATGCCGTGTTTTGTATGTAACTCTCACAGAATACCAGCGTAAAGCAGCAGAATAATGCTATTTTTTGTATGTAACTCTCACAGAATACCAGCGTAAAGCAGCAGAATAGTTCTGTGCTTTGTATGTAACTCTCACAGAATACCAGCGTAAAGCAGCAGAATAGTTCTGTGTTTTGTATGTAACTCTCACAGAATACCACCGTAAAGCAACAAAATAATGCTGTGTTTTGTATGTAACTAGCACAGAATACCACCATAAAGCAGCAGAATAATGCTGTGTTTTGTATGTGGCTCTCACAGAATACCAGCATAAAGCAGCAGAATAATGCTGTTTAGTATGTAACTCTCACAGAATACCAGCGAAAAGCAGCAGAATAATGCTGTGTTTCGCATATAACTCTCACAGAATACCAGCGTAAAGCAGCAGAATAATGCTGTGTTTTGTATTTAACTCTCACAGAATACCAGCGTAAAGCAGCAGAATAATTCTGTGTTTTGTATGTAACTCTCACAGAATACCAGCGTAAAGCAGCAGAATAATGCTGTTTAGTATGTAACTCTCACAGAATACCAGCGAAAAGCAGCAGAATAATGCTGTGTTTCGCATATAACTCTCACAGAATACCAGCGTAAAGCAGCAGAATGAAGCTGTGTTTCGTATGGTGAGTGTAGATAACCAGAAACCCTTTTTACTGGTAACGAGACATTCCATCTTAGATCTCATGGGTGACAACGCATTTACATTTGGATTCTTTATCGAGGATAGATATCGATGGATACTTTCAGGTGGTCTGTGCTCGTTTGTCACCCTTATTCTATAAAAAGGTCGTTTATTAATACATCATAGAATATGCATCAGTTACCGATGGGTCTTTTATTGTTTTTAATTTCGTATATTATCATCATCATCATCATTACAGCCCTTCACAAACCCAATGCTGAACATAAGCCTCCCTCAACGAATGCTAGAAATTCTGAGCCACCTGCATTCGTCGACTTATTTAAATACTTTCGTATATAAGTTTTATGCAATTATGAAATATCGCCAAACCTAGGAGCCTGGAGGAGGCAATCCATTTAGGAGGCCTGTAGTCAGCAGTGGATTTTCAATAGACTATAATAAATTAATGAATTTATAAATATAATTTATTTACATAACATTCAAATATAAACAATATTAAAAAAACTGTAATGAAAAAACATAAACCAAAAACCCTAATTATCATACAGTCCTACTCCCCGCTGTATAGTGCCAAAAACGTAGCCAGTGTTCCCACGCTGAATGGCTATACTTTCCCTTTGAACGAGAAAAAACCATTTAACTACTTGAACTTTTGATCTTAACTTCTCACCAGCAGCGACGACCAATCGCAGATACATTGCTTTTAGGAACTTCATCGAACCTGGACCCCACGGACCGATAGTCTCTACAGCAAATGGCACAAATATGTAGATTTCTACAACAATGCAGAAATAGTAAACACACATCCACTTATATACTAATTGTACAATCAATTAAAGGTATACACCACATGCTTCAAGTTACTAAAAAGTTACCTAGTAATTCTAAATACATAAAATACAAAAACTTAGGATAAAACAAAATAATATTATGTATATAAAACAATGACTTACACCTAGTTACTTAAATAATGTATCGTTTACTGTGGCCTTAAACTCAGCTAGAGACGTAACATTAACATTTATTGTGATATCTCAGAGAATTATATTTGCGCCACTAATTTAGTTTAGCTGTATTCTAACACTAAAAATAATATCATATTTATAGCTAAATATTTCATTAATTTGAAAGTGAAAAACTTAATTAGCCAATTACTAAAGCTCACCTTCAAATTCAGTCAATAGGTTTTCAGTCGATTAAATTTATAGTAAAATTTTAATATTAGCCAATTTTTGGTATTTATATCTAAACAAGATTTGTTATAACCAAAAATAAGATATCAAAGGAAGAGGTTATTAATAGGGTTAATGTTTTTTTGGTTAATTTACGGAATACCTTTAGCGTAAGAGAATGAACTCCAATATCATCACGTGGATGTCGTAAGAGGCGAGTAAGAGTTACTAAAAACATGAGGTAGGCAGCAACATCTTCCTGATAGCATGGAGTTTGCTACCTTTTGGTTCGTGCCATTAGGCTACTGTCTCTTTCTTTATATATATTTGGAAACTACGTAAGGATAAGATATGTATCCTTTTAATCGTCAATGCTCAAATCTGATCATCTTCTGAATGACTTAGACTAATATGACTCGATAAAAGAAATATATTCACACAATATATTTGTTTTGTCGAGACGATGGTTTCTAGCTATGCTAAAATCCGTGTGGCTCTATGATCGTTAGATAGTTATTATTTAATTTAATAATTATACTGTAAAAACTCCGAAGTGATTTTTTTATGGAATAATGGTGACAAACGAGCATACAGTTTACCTGATAATAAATGAATGCTGTGGCCCATAGACATCTTATATTTATCCTCGATTAAATCAAAATGCAGATGCGTTGTCACCCCTAAGGACTAAGATGGAATGCCTCGTTTCCGGTTAAAAGGATTTCCGGTTCTCTACACTCACCATACAAAACATATCAGCATGAAGCTGCCATTTTACGCTGGTATTCTTTGAGAGCGTGGGCCTATCCGTCGAGCCGACCCATTCATGCTACAACCATCATATAGTGGCAGAATGGCTCTACCACGTAAAATTCCAAATTAAACTCAACCCGCCACTTAACTGAAGAGACAGAACAACGTATGCCAGGCCAGCCAGCTTTACTATAAACAGTTTCCTTCAAGAGTCCTCCCATTAATATTTTACTCGCAATTTATTACACTGTAAACGCCTGTCAATGTGAACCGAGCCTAACGCCCTCTAGGCGATTTCACGCGTCATTGGAGCGTAAATATGACTTCATTCTACGGGTCAAATGACCGAGTTTCGAAAGAGGCTCGAGAATTTGAAATATGGCAACACTTACGAACCTCGCGAAAACATTTCTTGTGGTTTTTCCCTTAATCCCCTTTCGGGTAATTACGGGAAAAAATGAAACGGAAAAAACTCAAGCAGAAGCAAATTTGCTTTATTGTAGCTTCAAAAGCCTCTTCTAATTTGTTAAGTGATTGTTTTTTTAATTTCATAAAAGTACTTTAATAATGTTATTTTCGTTTAAGCCACTTCAAATTCAGATGGGAGATGGAGTCCAAATTAAGACAGAATTAGAAATTATTAACAAAGCTTCTAACATCAAACGGCGGGGGAACAACAAAAATATTTATTTATTGAAGCCCAATTATCCCATGTTGATTGACTTTTAGACGACTTTGTCAATCGAGGGATCTTAATTTGTGAACATTAATTATTGGGTAGTAAATTAAATTTAGAGCCGTGGTTGGGCTCAGCGATCGCTTTCATTTTTTTTCAAATTTTGGGTCATATTTTGTTTGTTATTTTCATTAGTACTAGCTCGTCAGTTACTACACAACTGACTCATTGGAGTAATTTGGAAAGGGAAGGAGCTGGCTTAATACTATTTTACCCAACCTTAAACTTTAATTCGACTATTGATGTATGTTAATATCAATAGTCGAATTAAAGGTTATGTCTTTGATAGTCTTTTCTGATATAAAAACGAGTGTATCATAATGACGTGGGTCATTAAAGTCTGCGTGGGTTCAGTGTTCGGCCAGCGGGTCATAGGTTCGCCATCACTGTACTAAATAATAAATCGTCTATAAGCGCAACAAAAGCCCGTACTCTTGCCTAGAAATTATCTTATCGTCCTATTACAACTACATTGTAATGGGACGATAAGGCAGCCTGCAAATTATTCCAATCCCCTGCAGTACGCATTACGAAAGATGAAGCAAACCGTTTAGTTTGAATTCTTGGACTGTCGACATCAAAGCGGTTGAATTCCGCCACATTTTATTATATTTGATTCATAACAAACGAGCCTACCCCAGGGATATAACCAGATGATGCCGTTAGGCGAAACCGCTCGGTTCTATTATTAGTATTATAATAATTTAAAATAAATATTTTCTCCCTAGTAAAAATATTGTCTAACTAATAAAAGAAATCGAAGTGTTTTTACATAATTATAGGAACTCGGCATAAGACCGAAACAATAAAACATGATCTAAAAGTTTTCTAATGCTAAGTGGCTTTATCAGCCCACGGGTACCTGAAATCAACTGAATTAAAGACTATGATGCGATTTCACCCCCTGAGGACTGGCGAAATGCCTCACATCCTGTTTTTATACCGGTTCTCATAACCTACAAACAGTAACACATTCGTGGTTAATAAATAAAGTAACAAGTAAATAAATGGTAACACTGCTTGGTGGCAAATGGTAAAGGAACGACCAACTCATGCATACTCTTACGTGCATAAGGATATTTAGGTGATAAACTTTAACTGGCCTTAATTCGCAATAAAACTGGAACGTTGACGAATTTTAGCGGCGGTAACTTTATGAAAATAATAACCGTTTAATAAATTATAACCTACGTTTTATTGCCTTACGTGTCGCAAAAGTATAGGGCGACCAACTTCTGCTCATTTTGGGATCATTCATGGATTGTAACTGAACAAATTTATTACGCATGCAAACATTCATTTTATGAGAAAGGTGTTGTAATTACTAACCCGTTCGTTTCGTATTAGGTAAACTTGCAACAAGCTCTTTTAAACTAGAACATAAATAAACATTGCAAGCTGTTTCTAGTGAAATGCCCCACTCCTACGACGCCGATCTCCCTGGTTTGTGAAATGTGTCTAATACCTCAACTGAGGTTGTAGATTTTCGCTGATTCTAATCAGAAAATTCGGTTAAAGATGTGGACCTTCTTCAATGTCATTGTTGAAAATTAATCTCTTTGTTCAATTTTTTTCGATAATATCCTGTTAAAACAACATGCGTGGTTAGCGTAGCAAAGGCGTATCGAGCGTAAGGTCGGAGGTTGTAAATTTTTAGAACGGTCATTAGGGCGTACGTTTAATCGCATATTTCAATTAGAATGTCGTACAAAGCTATTCAAAGTCCAGCGTGGTACCTGTTGAGGTACATGACTATGATTTATGACCTGGTGAGTCTTTGGCCTTTGTGTCTATGTGCCAGATGGGCTGTGTCTAGGGTGCGGTGTGTGTCTGGTATCTTCAGCCGACTACTGATTATTAAATTATAATTTTCTATTGTGATAACGATCGTTTTTTAACGTGGTAGAGTCACGCCGCAGCTATACTATACTATGCTTGTAGCACAGAATGGGTCAGCTCAAGCAGGGTAGGACCACGTTCTCACAGAATACTAGCGCGCTATTTAACGCTTAATGCTGCTGTGTTTCGTATGGTGAGTGTAGAGAATCGGAGGCTCTTTTTACTGGAAACGAGGCATTCAATCTTAGTCCTCAGAAGTGACAACGCATCTGCATTTTGATTCTTAACTGAAGACAAATGACGATGTCTGTGGGCCACGGCATCCACTTACCATCAGGTGGACTGTGTGCTCGTTTGTCCCCATTATTGTATAAAATTGTAGAATGTAATCTTGGCTAACCCCTCGCGTATTATACAAGATGGTACATCTATCGTGAACTATGAGGTTTATTAGATGGATTCTCATACATCGTCACTATAGACACGTAACGAGTCATCTCTACAAAATATAAAACAAAGTCGTTTCCCGACGTCTGTTAGCTTAAATATTTTAAACTACGCAACGGATTTTGGTGCGGTTTTATCAATAAACAGAATGGTTTATATCTATAATTCTTCTGTCCGTGTGTGTGACTAAACTCCTCCTAAACAGCTGAACCGATTTATGGACAGTTGTTTGCAAACTTTGAAAGTTGAAGAATGTGGGTTGAGAATGGGTGAGTTAACCGTCAAATGCCTTTTGTACGCCGATGATCAAGTCATATTTGCATCGTCGGCGGCCGAGTTGCAAATGATGGTTAACTTAATGAACCGATCATTAAAAGAAAGAGGTATGAAAGTGAACGCAAGTAAGACGAAAGTGATGGTTTTTGAAAGAGAAGAAAGTAAAACGTTATGTGAAATAAGAATAGAAGGGGAGTTGATTGAGCAAGTGGATGAGTTTGTATATTTGGGATGTTTATTTAGTAGGGATGGTAGATATGATAAGGATATAGAACGACGAGTGAACGCTATTGTGAAGAGTCAGAATGTGTCAAAAAAGGCACGTTTGGCAATTCACAATGCTGTGTTAGTCCCTACTTTAATGTATGGTAGTGAAAGTTGGGTCTGGCAGAAGAAGCATGAGAGTAGAATAAATGCTGTAGAAATGCGGTCATTAAGGAGTATGCTAGGGATGAATCTGAATGACAGGGTGAGAAATAGTGTGATAAGAGAAAAGTGTGGTTTGCAAGATGACGTTGTGACCAGGATTAAGAAGGGAATGCTTCGGTGGTTTGGTCATGTAGAAAGGATGAACGAAGAAGAGTGACAAAGCAAATTTATGCTGCAGAAGTGAACGGCAGAGTCGGAAAGGACGCCCTAGACGAAGGTTTATCGACCAAATTGGCGATATATTGGAAATGGGCCAGATTAGGAGTACCCTTAACCGTCGAGCGTGTATGCGTAGATATATGGATGTAAAGGAGGCGAGAGGTGTGCCAGGATCGTGCCAAGTGGAAGTCCGTAGTCTCTGCCTACCCTCTGGGTGACAG
Organism: Parnassius orleans; assembly: GCA_029286625.1. Classification (NCBI taxonomy): domain Eukaryota; kingdom Metazoa; phylum Arthropoda; class Insecta; order Lepidoptera; family Papilionidae; genus Parnassius; species Parnassius orleans. Next base: position 593,560 of record JAGSMP010000225.1, read on the forward strand.
GCGTGAGTGTTTATGTATTATGTATGTAGAAATTAACAAAGCTTCTAACATCAAACGGCGGGGAACAACAAAAATATTTATTTATTGAAGCCCAATTATCCCATGTTGATTGACTTTTAGACGACTTTGTCAATCGAGGATCTTAATTTGTGAACATTAATTATTGGGTAGTAAATTAAATTTAGAGCCGTGGTTGGGCTCAGCGATCGCTTTCATTTTTTCAAATTTTGGGTCATATTTTGTTTGTTATTTTCATTAGTACTAGCTCGTCAGTTACTACACAACTGACTCATTGGAGTAATTTGGAAAGGGAAGGAGCTGGCTTAATACTATTTTACCCAACCTTAAACTTTAATTCGACTATTGATGTATGTTAATATCAATAGTCGAATTAAAGGTTATGTCTTTGATAGTCTTTTCTGATATAAAAACGAGTGTATCATAATGACGTGGGTCATTAAAGTCTGCGTGGGTTCAGTGTTCGGCCAGCGGGTCATAGGTTCGCCATCACTGTACTAAATAATAAATAGCGCAACAAAAGCCCGCACTCTTGCCTAGAAGTTATCTTATCGTCCTATTACAACCACATTGTAATAGGACGATAAGGAAGCCTGCAAATTATTCCACTCCCTTGCAGTACGCATTACGAAAGATGAAGCAAACCGTTTAGTTTGAATTCTTGGACTGTCGACATCAAAGCGGTTGAATTCCGCCACATTTTATTATATTTGATTCATAACAAACGAGCCTACCCCAGGGATATAACCAGATGATGCCGTTAGGCGAAACCGCTCGGTTCTATTATCAGTATTATAATAATTTAAAATAAATATTTTCTCCCTAGTAAAAATATTGTTTAACTAATAACAGAAATCGAAGTATTTTTTACATAATTATAGGAACTCGGCATAAGACCGAAACAATAAAACATGATCTAAAAGTTTTCTAATGCTAAGTGGCTTTATCAGCCCACGGGTACCTGAAATCAACTGAATTAAAGACTATGATGCGATTTCACCCCCTGAGGACTGGCGAAATGCCTCACATCCTGTTTTTATACCGGTTCTCATAACCTACAAACAGTAACACATTCGTGGTTAATAAATAAAGTAACAAGTAAATAAATGGTAACACTGCTTGGTGGCAAATGGTAAAGGAACGACCAACTCATGCATACTCTTACGTGCATAAGGATATTTAGGTGATAAACTTTAACTGGCCTTAATTCGCAATAAAACTGGAACGTTGACGAATTTTAGCGGCGGTAACTTTATGAAAATAATAACCGTTTAATAAATTATAACCTACGTTTTATTGCCTTACGTGTCGCAAAAGTATAGGGCGACCAACTTCTTTGCTCATTTTTGGGATCATTCATGGATTGTAACTGAACAGAATTTATTACGCATGCAAACATTCATTTTATGAGAAAAGGTGTTGTAGGTACTAACCTTAGTTCGTTTAATATTAGGTAAGCTTGCAACAAGCTCTTTTAAACTAGAACATAAATAAGCTTGTTGCAAGCTGTTTCTAGTGAAATGCCCCACTCCTACGACGCCGATCTCCCTGGTTGTGTGAAAATGTGTCTAATACCTCAACTGAGGTTGTAGATTTTTTCGCTGATTCTAATCAGAAAATTCGGTTAAAGATGTGGACCTTCTTCAATGTCATTGTTGAAAATTAATCTCTTTGTTCAATTTTTTTTTCGATAATATCCTGTTAAAACAACATGCGTGGTTAGCGTAGCAAAGGCGTATCGAGCGTAAGGTCGGAGGTTGTAAATTTTTTAGAACGGTCATTAGGGCGTACGTTTAATCGCATATTTCAATTAGAATGTCGTACAAAGCTATTCAAAGTCCAGCGTGGTACCTGTTGGGGGTACATGACTATGATTTACGACCTGAGTGAGGTCTTTGGCCTTTGTGTCTATGTGCCAGATGGGCTGTGTCTAGGGTGCGGTGTGTGTCTGGTATCTTCAGCCGACTACTGATTATTAAATTATAATTTTCTATTGTGATAACGATCGTTTTTTAACGTGGTAGAGTCACGCCGCAGCTATACTATACTATGCTTGTAGCACGAATGGGTCGGCTCAACCAGGGTAGGACCACGTTCTCACAGAATACTAGCGCGCTATTTAACGCTTAATGCTGCTGTGTTTCTTTTTTTTCGTTTGCTGTGAGTGTAGAGAATCGGAGGCTCTTTTTACTGGAAACGAGGCATTCAATCTTAGTCCTCAGAAGTGACAACGCATCTGCATTTTGATTCTTAACTGAAGACAAATGACGATGTCTGTGGGCCACGGCATCCACTTACCATCAGGTGGACTGTGTGCTCGTTTGTCCCCATTATTGTATAAAAAAATTGTAGAATGTAATCTTGGCTAACCCCGCTCGCGTATTATACAAGATGGTACATCTATCGTAGACTATGAGGTTTATTAGATGGATTCTCATACATCGTCACTATAGACACGTAACGAGTCATCTCTACAAAATATAAAACAAAGTCGCTTCCCGACGTCTGTTAGCTTAAATATTTTAAACTACGCAACGGATTTTGGTGCGGTTTTTATCAATAAACAGAATGGTTTATATGTATAATTCTTCTGTCCGTGTGTATGTGACTAAACTCCTCCTAAACGGCTGAACCGATTTTGATGAAATTTTGTGTGTGTGTGACTAAGTTGATTAGAGAGTGGTTAAGATTCACAATTGGACCCGGTAGGTGGGGTTGTTGTCGAGATCCAGAAATCAACCGTGCGAAGCCAGGTGGAAGGCGCGTTGGCAACCGCATCAATTCATTATTTTGAGTAGTTATTAAGAAGATGCTGCTTCCCATCTCTTATTTAGTCCATCATTGATTGCCCCATAAGGGGGACATTAGCCTCAGATACCACGCTCGGCAGCTGGGTTGGTGGCCGCAATATGCCGCAATATGTTCGGTTTCTTATATTTAAATCACTTTAGTAAAGTGTTCAGTAAAGCAATAGAGTTAATATATTTAAAGTTCATAAATAATGTCCTCCAGACCGAGTTTCGGTCACGGCGGCCATTCTCAAGGATCCGTCTGCGCAGGACAGAATTATAGTGCTCCAGTGTATGCGCAAGCACAGGTGCACTCTCATTCCCTCACGCTTAAAGTCCGATAAGACTGTTATCCAACACCACTGGAGAGAGATCAGGCACAGGACCAACGGCTTTACGTGCTTTCTGAGGCATGGGGATAAAACACCGCCAACTTCCTGACTCCGGGCTTCTACTGAGAATTTCTTGACAGAAAAACCCAATAACTGATTTTGGCTCGGCCCGGGACTTGAACCCAATACCTCACGATCAGATTTATTACCACTAGGCCAACGATGCAGTTATCTATACCAATAAATAAAACGGAAGTATCTGTTTGTGATGTCAAAATAACAGTTGTGCAAAAATAAATGCATTATGAAAATATATACGGTACATATTTTGCAATAAAAAACATTCTTTTTTAAATTTTGTCTGTCTGTTTGTTCCAAATTATGTCTAATCTCCGAAAGATCTGGACCGATTTTGACGGGACTTCACTGTCAGATAGCTGATGTTATAAGGAGTAACTTCGGTTACTTTTATTTTAGAAAAATAATTAGGGTTCCGCGCAAAAAAAAAAATTAAAACCCATGAAATCCAATTATAATAAATTCAGGGAACATCTAGTAAATAATATGTTTAGATTAACGTGATATTTTTATTTAGTTAACGCATGTAGGCCCGAAGGGAGCAAGCTTGATTAATACACAGGGGCAATTAAGATAATTTATTTAATAGCATCAGTCTCGTCTCGGTTTATTTGGCAAGGTTAGAAGGTCGACAATGTTAAGCCGCTATAATTAATAGTAAGCAAGTAATGGCTTGACGGCTCAGTGACGCAGTGGTTTAGCTATGAGTGGTGGCGCTGAGGGCCGCGGGTTCGAATCCCGCACGGAACAAGTATTTGTATGGCCTACAAATAACTGTTTCGTACTTGGATGTTTGTCCCTGTAAAATTTATGTATATAAACTACCTCCACGATACAGGAGAAAATGCTGGTGTAACTTTTAAAAAAATATAAAAAATGGGGTGACCAAGCTATGTCTGGAATTTATTGGATAGTAAACATTTATGGGTAATTAACCAAGATATAGGCGTATGGCGTGGTGGCTAAAATGTAACATACAGTAAGTTTTCAGCACCGCAAACATAAGTTTTTCATGACATCTATCCTCGTGGACATCCCTGAGTACTAAGAAAGAATGCCTCTTTTCCAGTAACAAGAGTCTCCGGTTCTTAGCACTCACCTTAAACAATGCAGTATTAAGCTGCTATTTCCTGCTAGCATTCATTGAGAGCTTCCTTCTTCACCGGTTGTTCCAACACATTCGTACTACAACCATAACATAGTTGCAGCATGGCTTTACCACTTAAGAAAATGATTTTCATTTAGCAAATAATTATACAAATAGGGATATCATGCCAAAATAAAAAGCTAAGAATCAAGTTCGATTCCGAGTTTTTTGAACATGCTCCACAACAAAACGATGGTCATTGTGCATTTATATAACTAAGGTTTTTATACCTTGCTTCATCCACTTCTACGAAATGATAATCGTAATAATTTCTTATATTTACCAAAACTTAATATTTAAAAACTGAAGGTAGCCGGGCTAACTATGAAATCGGGACATCAAACAACTCAGCGCCCCTCTCCCCGTGACCATAGGGGCTGTAAAGCACCCGAAACGCCGGGAATTAAAAAGTAAAATTAAACGCGATAAACGTAAAAATTAGTTTCATTTAATGAGAATCATGTGCTATATCTCGTATAGACGCTTATAAAAAGTGCTTAATCACTTGTTTATGCGTTTGTAAATTTCTTATAAGTTTAAAAAAAGTGTTTTTTTTAAAAATATTTTACCTAAAAAAAATTAAAATATTCATATTCCTACATTGTCATCCAATTCTGTGCTATGTTCAAAATTTCAAGTCTCTAGCTCATCGGAAAGTGCTCGAAATTTGAGTTGCAAGATTCCACCCGAACCACAGACACAGACAAACAAGAAAGTTACTTAATAAAAACGTGGCAAAATTAATCGTATTTTTCGCTGACTTTAAAAAAAGAAGAAGGTTGTCAATGCGACTGTACCATGTTATTTTTTTTGGTATGTATGTTATATCTTCGTCAATTGTACACTGATCTTTATGATTTTTTTTAGTTATATGGGTTAAATTTTAGAGATATTCTTAGTCTACTCAAAATAGTCAAGAAATAAAAAAAATTATAAAATGTACAAACCGACTTCGAAGAAGTAAAAGGAATAAAAAAATCACATTATAATATCTTTTGAAGTCGCTCATACACACACACACACACACACACACACACACACACACACACACTGTGTCTAAACACTGACTTATGAATAATGAAGCTATTAAGTGGAAATTATTTTTTATTACTTTTAGCGATTTTAAGTCAGCTTACACTTTTTATTAAAAGACTAATTCTGTTTAATATTGTCGCAAAAATTTGGAGTAAGACTTGAACCATGTGCACCAACCTTAAGATTGCTCTAACGCGTCTGGACCATAAGCGTTTTACTACTCTATTTCGTGTCCCTATTTTATTACGAATTGCTTTACACATATAATAAACGCGTTCCAGTTTGATGTGAGGGATGAGGCTGTAAATTTTGCGATGGGTAATTTGAAGCGTACATAATATTTTATTACCGATCTCATCAAGCGGTATGACAGGGTGGCTACTAGCAACTACACTAGCTAAACTACGAAGTTTTGAGTGACGGACCACAGTTTTCCATAAAAAATTCTTTAGATCTGAAAATAGACTCGTTTTTCGTGGCAATATAATTTTCAACTGACTTCAAAGAAAGGAGGTGGTTCTCAATTTGACTGTTTTGTTTTATGTGTTACCTCAGAACTTTTTTCTCGGTGAACCAATTTTGATGATTCTTGCTTCGTGCTTCTCATGTGGTCCCATATAAATTTGATTAAGATCCGACCAGTAGTTTTTGAGTTATCCTTAATAATGCGTATTTAATTGACTTCGACTACATTGATGATTTTCTTATTTTATTTATATTGAAGACGGTTGTACAAAATTTTTAATTTTACCACTTGGTTTCTCTCAAGTCTAAAGTAATGTGGTGTTTGTGGTGTGCTCTATCCGTAAACAAGTTTTTTTACTGACTGACAATGAAGCACACAGTTCATCTGATCGTGATTAACATCAAGTGGACTGTGAGGAGTGGATACTGTAGCTCTTATAAACCTACATCTACTTTGTCCACGGAGATCTACAGGTATCTCTAACCAACTGTATCTTAGACTTGGTAACCTAAGATACAGGTTTTAACTAGTTTAGGCATGAGTTTTTCACCTATCATACCATCAATAGTATTTTTCCATATGTAAGTATATATTCATTGTAGTTCTTTTATAGTTTTTGTTGGTGGAAATAAAAAAGCACATATTTTAACGACACCAAATGTATATACGTTTTTATCCCTTAGGGCTAAGAGAGAGTGCCTCGTCACCAGTTAAAAAGGTCTTCAGTTCTCTAAACTCACTATACGGCCCTTCCCGGTCGAGCCGGCCCATTTCTGCTACAAACGGGGAAAAATCACGCTCTCACAGAATACCAGCGTAAAATAGTAGCTTAATCCTGCTGTGTTTCGTATGGTAGGTGTAGAGAACCGGAGACCATTTTTACTGGAAACGAGGCATTACATCTTAGTCCTCAGGGGTGACAACGTATTTGCATTTGATTCCTAATCTAAATAAATGCAGATGTCTGTGGGTCACAGCATTCACTTACCGTCAGGTGGAGTTTGTGCTCGTTTAAAGTTAAAGTTACAGCCTGTAAACCCGAAATATTTCCCCATCAGTTGTCGGTTCTTCGAGGTATATGGCCGGCCCATTGCCACTTCATCTTACTAATCCGTTGGGCTATGTCGGTCACTCTGGTTCTACTGCGGATTTCCTCATTTCTAAGTTTATCACGCAGAGAAACCCCGAGCACAGCCCTCTCCATAGCGGCCAGCAGTGAAGGACCACGTCTCAGATCCATAAGTCATCACTGGCAACATGCACTTTTTGTACAATCTTGTTTTCAGGTTTTGAGGTACACCTGACGAGAAAATGTGTCGTAATGATTTCTTATATTAACGCGCACACTACACATTGAATAAAACTATTTTTACGGATTTATCGCGTTTAATTTTACTATTTTGATTCCCGACGTTTCGGGTGCTTTACAGCAACCCATGGTCACGGGGGCGACTGAGACGTTTGACGTCCCGATGTCATAGTTAGCCCTCCTACCTTCAGTTTTTTAATATAAATTTTTGGTTCGATCTACGCAGAATGAGCTTACAGTATCTTGAAGTCTTGCAGTGGTATGCTTGGGTTTGGATTTAATTTTGTTAATTATAGGATCCCAAGCAGATGGCAGCACCCATACATCTTCTCTATTGAAATTTCACAGATTGCAGACTTCTCAGAGCATCGGTGCCTCACGTCAGCTATATGTTTTGTTCATATAGCTAGGCTATACGCGAGGCTATTGAAATTGAAAAACATCCTAATTTCATTAGAGAAGATGGATGGGTGCTGCCATTTGCTTGGGATCCTATAATTAACAAAATTAAATCCAAACCCAAGCATACCACTGCAAGACTTCAAGATACTGTAAGCTCATTCTGCGTAGATCGAACCAAAAATTAATATTAAAAAACTGAAGGTAGCCGGGCTAACTATGACATCGGGATGTCAAACATCTCAGTCACCCCCCGGTACCATGGGTTGCTCTAAAGCACCCAAAACGTTGGGAATCAAAATAGTAAAATTAAACGCGATAAAATCCGTAAAAATAGTTTTATTCAAAATGCGTCGTAATTTCCCGAACGCTGCCCAGCCGAGTTGAATCGGTCGATTGACCTCTCGGGCGAAGTTGGACTTACCTAGTCGGACTATTTGTCCCAGGTAAACATACTCGTCAACAACTTCGAGCTTAGTGCTCCCAACAACTACTGGCATAGGTGTGACATGGACATTACACATGATCTTTGTTTTGTTCATGTTCATCTTAAGACCTATCCGTTGGGAGACACTATTGAGGTCATTGAGCATAGTGCTTAGGTCGTCCAGCGATTCTATCATAAGGACTATATCGTCGGCAAATCGAAGGTGAGTGATGTACTCGCCATTGATGTTAATACCGTATCCTTTCCAGTCCAGTAGTTTGAAAACGTCTTCTAATGCAGTGGTGAAGAGATTCGGGGATATAATGAAACCAAGGAAGTGTCCGCCGCGCTGCCCCAATGCGTGTTGACGAACTTCACACGTCTTCGAAATATTTTTTTCTTATTTCTCAGACATGCAGGTTTCCTCACGACGTTTTATGATGCACGTGGTAAACAGCACTTAAAATTTCAATTAAAAATTTCATTGATGTTGGCGGGGATCGAACCCGGGTTGCTCGCATACTGTGAAATTAACAGCGAGCGCTAACCATCGTGCGTAACCATGTGCTCGTTTGGCTATATTAAATTCTATAAAAATAAGTTTGATTCACGTTACTCGGTCGGTTACCACCAGCGGCTTTTGATAGGTTTTTGCACTTTTGAAGTAGCGTTGGGAAGTAAACTTAAAAATATATAGACATTGATTGAAACTAGATCAGTCTATGTCAACACCTTTATCAACCAAAGTGGTCCATCACCTGTAGCCTATACATTTTGGTGAACACCTGGTTTACTGGATCGATCTCGCAGAATTTTCTCTAACAGGTTCTCAACAATATTGCAGCCCCAAGGTTGACCCGCGGAACAATTGTTAACTCACTTTAATACCAAGTTAAGTGCTATCATAAATCCAGCAATATAAACGCCGCTACCCAACAAAGCAATAAACACACAAGACCTTAAATTAAGCTTCGTTGCAAGTGATATTATATTAGCATACGGCATGAAAGGGTTGCTTTTACGATCTTCGTAATGGTTGCCTTTAAATAGCCTTGAATCATTCATACCCTATATTTAAAAGTGTACTGCTATTTTATTTTCAAGTTTTAGAAAATATAAAGTTATATTCCCGACGTTTCGGGTGCTTAACAGGTCACGGGCAGACCGGGGTGTTTGACGTTCCGATGTCATAGTTATTCCGGGCTACCTTCAGCTTTAGAATATTTTTCAAAACCTGTTTTATTGAATGGGACAAAATATGTTAAATTTGTTTTATTCAAAACAAATACAGATGGAGCGACGATCTGCGCAAGTTGTCTGGTAGAAACTGGATGTAGTGTAGGCGAAGATCGGGCTAAGTGGCACGCCTTGGGAGAGGCTTGTGTCCAGCAGTTGATTGCCGCAGAGTGATGGTGATGATGAAAACAAATACTGTTATGTTTCGTATAGTAATTGTAGAGAAACGGAAACTCTTTTTACTGGAAACGAGGCATTTGATCTATAATTTCTGTAACTTTAATCCGCACCTTCATTTTTATTCTTAATCGAGGATAGCTGTAGATGTCTATGGGCCACACCATCGCTTACCATCAAGTGAACTGTGCTCGTTTGTCATCCATATTCTTTGATATTTTAAAATTTTGTACAACCGACTTCAATATAAATTATTAAGAATAACTTAAAAACCATTGCTTAGACCTTGATCAATTTTTTTTTCATTCTTTATTTGATCAAGGTTAGATTATTTTATTTTCAAATAAAAAAAAGAATCATCGAAATCGGTTCACCCAAAAAAAAGTTATGAGGTAACACACAAAAACATACAGTCGAATTGAGTACCGTCTCCTTTTTGAAGTCGGTAGAAAAATAATATAGATGATTCCTTTAATTTAACCACACATACTTTTCAACCAGTCGATATCAAAAAACTCATGTAGCATCATTTAGCATGTCCCAGCAAAAAAACTATAATCTAGTTTTAATTTTAGACTAAGTAAAGGTTGTATATTTTTACGTGGTAGAAACATGCTGCAGCTATATTAGTAGTATAGTTGTAGAACGAATGGGTCGGCTCAATCGGGGTAGGACCACGCTCTCACATAATACCAACGTAAAATAGCAGCTTAACGCTGCTGTGTTTCGTATGGTAAGTATAGAGAACCGGAGACCCTTTTTACTGGAAATGAGGCATTCCATCTTAGTCCTCACGGCTGACAACGCATCTGCATTCTGATTCGCAAAAGAGGATAGATGTTGATGTCTATGGGCCACAGCAACCACTTACCATCAGGTGGACTGTGTGCTCGTTTGTCACCCTAATTCTTTAAAAAAAAATCTTAACAAAAATATTTAAAAAAAACGTAATATGCACCAAAATGTTCTCCACTCAGCTTTAAGTCACGAATTGAAGATATAAATCAATTCATAACGCTGGTTTTCAGTGGAGCATAATATAACATTAACCTCTTCAAGGTGCGTGTTAACAGGCTTCTCCTGGGCAAACTCGCTCAATCGTAGACCTCATCATTGTCCTCGGACCAGATGGAGGTCAAGAGTGAGCCTAGTTTAATAATAAAAAAAATGCTCGTCAAACGGCAGTTGGCAGTTGTTTTATTTTATAGTTTTTTCCCTCTGTCACCTCTGACGACATCCACGGAACGATATGATTACACCGTCTTTGAGATTTCTTCATTTTTAATGTCGCTTAAAATGTCAAAGTAACATTTCCGTTAATAAGGAAAACTCATAATCCATAACTCACACGTTCGCTTATTGTTGCGACGTAACAACGCTCCTGTCAACGTAGGAAGCAATTTTTAAGGATTTAGCATTTTGGTACCGAGTGCTTATCATATAGCTCAAGTGAAGATTAACTTCAATTGTGTGGCCACTAAAACAGCGTCAGCATTAGCGGAAAGAGAACTTAACATAATGACATAATTTCACCAGCATTATTTTACAGAAAGTGACGCCGGCTATCTGTTTCGTTACACTGTTCCGTTTTTAACGTGCTAGAGCCGTACTACAGCTGTATTGTGGTTGTAGCACAAAATACGGAACAGATGAACAGACAAAATACCAGCGTAAAACAGCAGCTTAATGTTGCTGTGTTTTGTATGGTGAGTGTAGAAAACCAGAGACCCTTATTACTGGAAACGAGGCATTCCATCATAGTCCTCAAGGGTGACAACGTATCATCATTTTGATTCTTGATCGAGGCTAAATGTAAATGTCTATCGACCAGAGCACCCACTTACCATAAGGTGAACTGTGTGCTTGTTTGTCATACTTATTCTATAAAAAATACAGATAGAGCTACAGTCCAGGGGATATACTAAGCACTTCTCCTTTTTTATCTGCTAAAAACTATAAACTTTAATGTTCACAGATTTTAGCTGATAGAAAACCAGAAGTGCCTAAAGTTAAGGCTCTAAGTTTTTTTTAATCATTATAATCATTGTCATCATCAAGTTCTAAAAGTTTACTGCTGGACATTGGACTCTCTTGTTGTAGCAAGGTTTATTTTTGACTTAATCGTCACGCCTGGTGGATCAACTATCGCAGTGCTATATGTTTTATTCCTTTGACACTTCCTTGTCGTTGGACGGTCGTGTGAACGATATGATATACTGCTATTTCTCTGAAGTCATATGATTTTACTGGTACCGGACGAAACGGGGTGATGGACAACACTCACACCGCTACTATACGCCAATTCATTACTTTTACATTCAGCTTTTATTACATTACAATTTTATTACATATTCTTTTTATTTCTATAATGTCTGCTTAAACATTTGTAAGCCATAATAATAATGTCCTCCAGACTACCCGCGTAGGAAGGATTAGTGTGCACTAAGCACTAGTGTGCGTAAACACAGTGCAGTCTCTATTTTCTCCTTCTCAATGTCCGATGGGACGGAAATCCGATACGACCGGAAAGAGATCAGGCGGCCACGGATCAAACAACGGCTTTACGTGCTTCGGGAGCTGCTACTAAGAATTTCTTGACAGTAAAAGCCAATAAGGTTCGACCTGGGATTCGAACCTTGAACCTCATGATCAGCAGTCGCATTGACAGCCACTGGACCAACGAGGCAGTCAAATTTATTCAAAATATTGTATAGATTAAGCGATAAACACTTTATGTAAACTGTACTATTTATACTGTAAATTTGAGGTCGCAGCAGCAAAATACATAATGGCAATCTGCCAAATTTGCATATTTCCTGGCCCTAAAACAAACACAAGACGCTTATACGGGGATTATCTCCTTAAGAATTACGCTCGTGCCCTTTTGTTAGAACATGTTTTTTAAGCAAATACAACGTATTTCTGCCGGCGCGTCAAATCCGTCCACCTTAGGCGCCGAAAGAATAAAAAAAAACTTTGCACTTATCTTTATTTTATTTTTTCACGTCTCACGTATTATTTTGGATTATTTTTCATGCACGTACTCGTACGTTAATATCTCTTTTGTAGATTAATGTCTTGTCACAAGTAGCATGTTATTTGGCTCTAGAGTGTTGTTTGGAGAGTTGGTGGATATTTTATTATCTTCCTTTGAAAGTTGGAGTATTACTTTTTCGTAATCCAAGAACATTGGCCGTGTAGTGGCGGTGTTGGAATATCCACTACCCCATAATATCATCCCGTGAGTAAGAGAAACAAAGGAAAAACCAGTAGAAAGGCAGCAGTGTTTTCCTAATAAGTAGAAAAAAAACTGCGGTTACCAAGCGAGGCAACTACGGCATATATTTTTTTCTTTAATAGGATAAGAGTGACAAACGAGCACACAGTCCACCCGATGGTAAGTGGTTGCTGTGGCCCATAGACATCTACATCTTTCCTCGATGACGAATCAAAATGCAGATGCGTCGTCACCCCTGCAGACTAAGATGGAATGCCTCGTTTCCACTAAAAAGGGTCTCCGATTCTCTCTACTATAACATAGCAGCGTTAAGCTGCTATTTTACGCTGGTATTCTGTGAGAGCGTGGTCCTTCCAGTCGAGCCGACCCATTCGTGCTACAACTATACCAGTAATATAGCTGCAGCATGGCTCTACCACGTTAAATATATTATATAATATATTCCCCCTTTGATGCAATCTATGGGGAGGTATATGTTTAGCAGTGGTCCTTTCATAGTCTCTAATAGCAACCTCGTACCGGTAATCGAAGAGTAGTGCGTCCCCACTAGATGGAATAACGACCTGGATATACATGCAGGAAGTCGATGTTAGCAGGTGACTCTGGACCGTGCTTTATGGCATTGCCTGGGGAGGCCTATGTTCAGCAGAGGACTTGTGATGGGGCTGTCATGATAATGATGATAGCTCGAAGAACCGATAACCGATCTAACAAACACAACAGAAAGGCTCTCGAGTGGCAGCTTAGTACCTGTAAGCGAAGTTTTTTTTTTTATAGAACAAGGGTGACAAACGAGCACACAGTCCACCTGATGGTAAGTGGTTGCTGTGGTCCATAGACATCTATCTTCGTTTGCGAATTTAAATGCAGATGCGTTGTCAGCCGTGAGGACTAAGATAGAATGCCTCTTTTCCAGTAAAAAGGGTCTCCGGTTCTCTACACTCACCATACGAAACACAGCAGCATTATGCTGCTATTTTACGCTGGTATTCTGTGAGAGCGTGGTCCTTCCCCGATCAAGCCGACCCATTCGTGCTACAACTATACTATTAATAATTAATATTATTATTATTAATATTAATTATTTTACGGGTTTCCACTAGATAGAGTGACGACCTGGTAAGATGTTCAGGAAAACAACGTATGCATAGATTTGTTAGAACCGTGTTGTTTCGGAATTTTTGTGGCATTTCTTGGGAGAACCCTAAGTTCAGCAGTGGACTCGTGAAAAACTGTAATGATGGTAATGGTGATAGTGATACAGGTTATTTTTTTAAAACGCAAATGCATAAGGTATCCTTAATGAGGTTCCGTTGTTACAATTAAATTTACATTAACTTCCCAAACATCGTCAAATCGTGTAAGGTAAACAATAATTATGCAGACAACACCCTATGGCGTAATTTAGTAGTGGAACCGGGTTTATGTTATGGCTTGATATATCGCACCCCGGAGGTGGGATGAGGCATACAAAATGACGATAAGAATTGTGAACATGTGTCTAGCTTCATACTATAATTGTATTCTCTATGTTCTATTTGAAAGCAATTAAAAGCAAAGTAATTTAGTCATTTAAGAAACTAAATTTGACGTCATGACCTTTTTTTCCATCTACGTCATGACCAAGATGGACTGTAGGCAAGGGTAATTAACCATACAAGCTTATGGGCAAAACAATACACCTCTACTGTCTACACATCAGTTAATTTTGGTTACGTTTTATCGCAGTTATGTAAGTAAGTAAGTACAATTTATTATTCATGATTAGGTTTAATTTATTACTTTAATTTGTTTAAGTGTTTTAATTCATTTGTAATATAAGATGAATTTAATTTATTTGTAATGTAAGATGAAGAAGAGCCGTGGTAGTTCAGATGGTTAGCGCTCGCTGTAAATTTCACAGTACGCGAGCAACCCGAGTTGGATCCCCGCCGGCACCAATGAAATTGTTAATTGCAATTTTAAGTGCTTATTTACCACGAGCTTGGCGGTGAAGGAAAACATCGTGAGGAAACCTGCATGTCTGAGAAATAAGAAAAAAAAATTTCGAAGACATGTAAAGTTCGCCAACACGCATTGGGGCAGCGTGGCGGACACTTACATACATAATACATAAACACTCACGCCTGTCACCCAGAGGGTAGGCAGAGACTACGGACTTCCATTTGGCACGATCCTGGCACACCTCTCTCGCCTCCTTTACATCCATATATCTACGCATACACGCACGTCAGTTAAGGTACTCTAATCTGGCCCATTTTAATATATCGCCAATTTGGTCGATAAACCTTCGTCTAGGGCGTCCCTTTCCGACTCTGCCGTTCACTTCTGCAGCATAAATTTGCTTTGTCACTCTTTCTTCGTTCATTCTTTCTACATGACCAAACCACCGAAGCATTCCTTTCTTAATCCTGGTCACAACGTCATCTTGCAAACCACACTTTTCTCTTATCACACTATTTCTCACCCTGTCATTCAGATTCAGCCTAGCATACTCCTTAATGACCGCATTTCTACAGCATTTATTCTACTCTCATGCTTCTTCTGCCACACCCAACTTTCACTACCATACATTAAAGTAGGGACTAACACAGCACTATGAATTGCCAAACGTGCCTTTTTGACACATTTGACTCCTCACAATAGCGTGTAGAGCCCCATTCACTCTATTTCCTGCGTTCACTCGTCGTTCTATATCCTTATCATATCTACCATCCCTGCTAAATAAACATCCCAAATATACAAACTCATCCACTTGCTCAATCAACTCCTTCTATTCTTATTTCACATAACGTTTTACTTTCTTCTCTTTCAAAACCATCACTTTCGTTTTACTTGCGTTCACTTTCATACCCCTTTCTTTTAATGACCAGACACTTACTTGCACTAAAACCTTGTCAGAAATGATGGGAGGCCTGTGCTCAGCTGTGGGACGTATAAAGGCTGTAACTTTAACTTTTTTTTATAAGATTACTTAGGTTTTCATTTTACTCCTTTATATTTTTTATGGTAATAGAAACATGTTCGACAACTGCTCGGTAATATGAGGCACCGACAGAACAACAGCGCTGGCCGTTGCAGAGTGGTTACAGCATCATACTTAGTCGGATGCCTATTTGTTGCTGCAACTGTATATTATAGTAGTATATTATTTTGTTATTTTTTGTTTGCTTTTTAGTTGTAATTTATTTAGGTATATGCATTGTGTTGTGTGTGTCATCAATCGTTCATTTATTCATTTATTCAAAACCCGTTTAGTGGTGGCGTTAAGAGAATTCACCACCCCGTTTGGTCTAGTAAGTGTCGTAAGAGATGACTATATAGGGTTATATTGTTTAATTAGGAATGATAATTCATTGAAATTGAGTGACATATGACTTCCAAATAAATTTATCAGTACGATACGCGCGTCACCTACTGTAAGTTAATTGTACTATGCCCATAACGTTAACGCAAGTGCAAGCGAAAACTTGACAAAGTTTGAGCGCAATCTGATTAACGGTATGGCAGCGCATACAATATGAACAAACAAAAATTAATCTTTATATATTACAAGAAGATTCATGTGGTGCAATTATTTATAATATAGCTTAAAATAAAAATGTTTTTTTCTTTTCTTTCTTCACCATATAACAACGTCATATTGACGCAATTTTAAGTGGTATATAGCTATGACACAAGTGCTTAATTGCAATGGCCTGCTCTGACAGAAAACCAAGGTAGAAGACAAGCCAAATGCTACCGTGTCTTGTTTGGTGAGTGAAGAGAATCGGAGACCCTTTTTACTGGAAACGAGGCATTTCATCTTAGTCCTCACAGTTGCCAATGAATCTGCATTTTGATTCTTAATTGAGGATAAATGTAGATGTCAATAGGCCACAGCATTCACTTACCATCAGGTGGACTGTGTGGTCGTTTGTCACCATTATTCTATAAAAAAGAGCGTGGTCCTTCTCCAGTCAAGCCGACCTAAATATAATACAATTATAATATATCTGCAGCGTGGCTCTACCACGTATAAATAAAATATTATACAAAGTATTTTATTTTAAACTCTCTTCAGAACTATGCACATTTTTTAATTGACGATCGCCTGGTCGAAGTTTTACGCATTGCGTAAACAAGATGGCTACATCGCCATCTCTCTGAAGTCATTAGGTTTTTTGACCTTTCCTATAATAGCGTGCGTCTTACGACACCCACGGGATAAAATAGGGTGATGCACTCCCTCACGCTATTACACGGCGCTTTTTAAAAGTTACGAGGCTCCATTTCATTCCTCAGGGATGGCAACGTATGTATTACCGTTACCATTAAATTGTCTCATGTGTGTCTCATGTATGGATATTTGCCATTGTTGCCACACTTGGCAAGCGGGTTGGCAATCGCAGTTTTTATTTTTTTTATTTTATTAGGAAGACGCTACTGTCCATCTCCTGATTTGTTTACCTCTGTCGCCTCTTATGATGATATGGGGTAGTGGATATTCTTACACCGCCACTATATGGTAAGCCACTAAAGTATTATTTATTTTTATTGTAAACTTTGATAATTAATCAAAGATAGATGGAGGTGCCCATTTGACACGGCATTCACTTATACTATCAGGTGTGCTGTGTATTTATCATTTTTTTTAAATGTTACCCGTAAATGAAGTAGATGGCGCTATTATAAAGCAATTGTACTCGCAAGTAATACTTGCTCCGATCCGAGCATTCCACGTGTGTATGTTTATACGTGTGGTAGTAGATACATGTGTGTGCGCGCCTGCGTATTACGAAGAACTTTATTATCCTACTCCTGCTTCTCTGCATTTCCCCCGAAGTTTAGTTTTCAGAAGGTTTTTTTTGTTCCTATAAACGTTGCCTCTACACTAGGATTTTCATCTGTATCGTGGAGTCAAAAATAACAAATATCCCGCTCCGCAATAATGATTTGTAGGCAATACAAATTATAACAATTATTTTAGGAAAAACAAGTAATTGTTCCGTACGGTATTCGAACCCGCGAACTTCATCGCCGCAATTCAACACTAAGCCACTACGCCACGGGCGCCGTCAAAATCAATCATCTTATAAAAGGAAAATATTGAAAAGTCTGATAAAAAAAAAACAAATTCTATTGCAGAAACAAATTGGTAATAAGTTTATAATAGAATAAGGCTATGGAAGAGTGTGGTCTCAACTATAACACTGTACCAGTTTGCAACTTCCTTGTTACCAAATATATTTTTTAAAGTCTGATAGTAAGATCCTATCTTGCCTAAGAAAAAACCAGAGAATTCGGAACAACCCGAGAAATCACAACAATCTGAGATCAATGCGCGTAGCAACCAGTGGAATTATAAATCATAATTTTCAATTTACTACAGACATGTTTTTCCAAAAAAATTCCAGGTAAAAATGTGACGTTATCAATTAAAGGGCCTTACGAAACCAAATAAATCAATCCGGATCGGAGACATTGAGAAACTGTCACAGGACGCGGTGGAAAAAATAAAATTTATTCGCTATTTTACCGCAAATAACCGTAAGGTAGCACTGGTGTATGGTACAAGTAGGAAGTGAATGGATATTTTGAAATATTTTATTTTATTTTATGCACAAAATGATGTGTTGGTTCAACCGGGGAAGTCCACGTAAGTATGTGTGTCTTCACTATGTGTTTTTTTATAGAATAAAGGTGGTAAAAAAGCTGTGGCCCGTAGTCAACTACATTTATCCTCGACTTTAAGTTAAACCTAAATTTACATGCGTCGTCACCTCTGAGGACTAAGATGGAATACCTCGTTTCCACTAAAGGGTCTCGGATCTACCATATGAATATGGAACATTATACTGTTATTTTACGCTGGTGTTCTGTGAGAGCGTGGTCCTTCTCCGGTCGAGCCGAACCATTCCTCTACAACCATATATAGCTGCAGCGTGGCTCTACCACGTATAAAATAGTAGCTCAACCGGGGAACTACAAGTTAGTATTGTGGTAAGATTTTGTAAAGTTCGTGTCTCAGCTGGTAAATGATACGCACTGGAGTGGACAGTATAAGATATATTAAAAAAGTAGTAAAAGAATTGTCGTTATAACTACCGAACAAAAAATGAATTAATAAAAGATGCGTGAGCGCTTGTGCGATGCCGGGCGTAGTAGCTGACTCGCTGCTCCGACCCACGATGACTGGTCGAAACTTTGACTCACCGGACTCGAGGCGAGAGATCGATATGCCGCGGTGCCCTGCTCCTCGAGCCCCACGCCTCTGATGTTGTGTTGAGTTTGATGATTCAAGAGATCACTTTCTACATATGACACCTCCTGGGTACTATCATCTTACACATTTCACATTTCTGCCTCCAACCATGATAGCGTGAATTACTGTGTTCCGATAATTGAAGAGTACAGAGAGCCAGTTTAATAACAGGCTGTGGAACATTTCGCTGTAGAACTTGGAAGGGTTGACGCATCTTTAGCCTTCTTTGTTTGGAGTTGCTTGCAGGTGCCCATGGGTTTCAGTAATCACTTTATTAATGTATTTTTTATTTCATAACGTTACCCTCACACTGGGAGTTTCTCATGTATCGTGGAGGCAGTTTACAAACATAAATTTCATAAGGACAAACATCCAGATCCGGAACAATTATATGTAGGCCATACAAATATTTGTTCCGTACGGGATTCAGACCCGCGACGCTCAGCGGTACAACTCAATTCAAAGCCACTCCGCTATAGACTTACCATAGAATGGACCGTTTTTTCGTTTGCAACTTCTATTTTATATAAAAAATTATTTTTCATTAAACTGGACAGAAAAACGAGCTTACAATCCAACCCAGATCGAATCCTGAGTAGAAAAGAGGCCTAGAAAGTAGTTAAGGTGTATGATTGCTATACTCGTCACTTTTGTTGAATTTTGCCAATGCCTGAAGAAAGGCTGCATAAACGTTTTAAAGTCGAATTAAATAAATTTATTAGTGAATACAAGGAGAAAATAAATCTTACAAAACTTATTATGTTCCCTGCATTTTATCCTTAGGTTTATAATATTACGCCATTTTTGGCTACTGGCGTCTTAGTAGCGTGCTACTATGATACGTTGGTGCTATTTTCTACCGACTTCAAAGAGGAGAAGATACTTAATTCGACTGTTTTTTTTATGTGTGTTACCTCATAACTTTTTTCTAGGTGAACCGATTTCAATGATTCTTTTTTTATTTGAAAGCTGGTGCTTCTCATGTAGTCCAGGATAAATTTAATTAAGGTTTGATCAATAGTTTTTTGAGTTATTTAATAATCGCCAAACATTAGGCAAATACAATGTTTGCCGAACGAAAAGAGAGGGTCTTTTAAGCATTAAGCAATAACAGAACATGTTAAAGCAATCTGTCTGATAAGGTATATAAAATAATGCAGATTGCACTTTGGTCTCAGGTTTCCTCGATACAGGATTGCATCATGAGGAAACTAACAGATATTACCTGTTGTATAGTTGTTTCTGTTAATAAAACATTTTTCTTTTTTTATTTTGAAGCAGAAGTGTATACTATTTTATTAATACAGGTTATAGATAATACTTATTGAAAGTCACTCTTTGGTTTAATTTACCACTGGTTCTGAAAAAAAAGAACCTCTGTCCTGGGAAGGACCAAGAAACCCAGCTTGCGTTTCTTTTTTGAAAAAAAAAAGCTTACAATCATGGATGTTACACAATGAACAATAACAAAACAAATTAAAAATACCTTGGTAACGATCACTTTACTCCCAGGGGTTATTATCATCCATAAATTTCATAATATTATAATAACCCTCTTTATACAAACTTTGTTTAAATTTTTATGCTTTGAGGACCTCAAATTTTGTATATTTTTTCATCTATAATCGCTAACTAATCTGATCCCGCTAAAGCTTATGACTTAAGCATTTCGATATCCCAAGACAAGGGATCCGCGGCATAAATCAGCCGGCCGTGGGTAGGCTGGGGTGAGTTGTGCTATGTAAATCCAAAAGCTGGATATATAGGCTGCTGTTACACTTTGTGTGGTATAATAGGCGTAACATATGAGATGTATGGGCCCCAAGGAGTAGTGTATATGCATGTGTGAACATTGAATGTAAAGATATATCGTTACAGCCTATTAAAATCCACTGCTGAACATAGGCCTCCCCATAGGTTGCCTCATAGGTGATTGGAGGGTTATTTGCCATAGTTGCCACGCTTGGCAAACGGGTTGGCAACCGCAGTTTATTGCTATGGCATCGTAATCTGGGGATCCTCAGTGGAATTTCATAGAGCATTCATTCTCCAAAGAAAGTGCATTAGATCCATCGCTAATGTATGGTTTATAGATAGTTGCAAACCTATATTTAATAAATATAAAATTCTTTCCTTACCATGTATGTATATAAGACAAGTTTGCTATTTTGTAAAATGGCACCCAGAATATTTCAAAAGTACACAGATATTAATACTAGACAACAAAGAACTCAATATTTGAACCTAATACACCAACCTCCTTGTCATACTTATATTTCTATAATAAATGTATATAAAATGTATATAATATTTAATAAATTACCAAACATTATAAAAAAATTTGAAGGAAACAAGCTTAAAACTTCATTTAACGAATGGCTACAAAACAAGTGTTCTTATAATTGAAAAGAATATAAAGAATTAATGTAATTTTAGGTTAGTTAAGTACATATTATTATTTAAAATGTGCATGTCTGCTTGCAGAATCTATACACAATACTAGGCTAATTTAATTGTGACACCATAACATGCCAAATTGTATAGTTGCAACTAAATTTATTCTATTCTATTCTATTCTATTCTTGTCATCGAATACTAAAGGAATTTTTAACAACTTACAAGGTTTAATACTTTTAAAATTTTATAGCTTTATTGAACGGTATTATCTGTAAAATTCAACAATTGTGCCACTTTTTACAAACTTGTGTAATTGTAACGTTTATTAGATAGAGCCCTGATTAGACATGCAGGAAATTGATCGATGCAGGTGGCTCAGGGCACTGTTTTGTGGCATGTCTTCGGAGAGACCTGTTTTTGGAGTGGTGGAGTTGTGGTCAAAGGCAGTCAAGATGGTGGTAGTTGGCTGCTGGTAAGATTTAAACTTGGAGACTGCATCTCTTTATTAAGAGCTCTCACTCAGTAAAATCATATTTTTTTATGTGAAATCTATTAAGTTCTTTATTACACTATGACTAAAATGCTGTAAGGTTAATAAGCAAAATATCTTTACATCAAAATAACATGAATAACCGTTTTTAAAATGTTTTTACGTCTGTCTGTCCGTCTGTCGGTCTGTCCGTCTGTCTGCTCGGGCTAATCTTCGGAATAGCTGAACCGATTATAATCAAACTTCACAAACTGATAGAGAGCAATGCCAGGGCTGTTCTAAGTTAGTATTTTGTCTGAATAAGTTGGAGTTTTTTTTGAATAAACAAAACATTGATAAAATGAATGGTCTTTGATTATTTTTTAATGTAAATAACGCCACATTAATAGACCGTACCCAGTCAAACTCGGGGCGGATCTCTAGTCTAAAATAAACTAAAAGACAAAATGACCTAGGAAACAAAAGTAATGCCACTTAGCTTTATGCGTTGATGCTGACATTTCAAATATCTGCTCACTAGCATTTTGGTATGTTTTAAAAGCTAGGCTGCCTAGTCACTAAAGTGAATCGTATATTAAATATTGTAAAGATCATTATATTATGTAAAATTATATTTAATTTTTAATAAATTGTAAATGTTGGTTGCCATTCGTAATAAGAGTATCACCTTCTAACCTATTTTTGCCGCCAAAAAGCAGTGCCTGCACAGCAGACCTACAAAGCTGCTGAAGCTGCTGAGCTGAAGCTGCGAGGTATTCCGTCTTGGCACTAGGAAAAATAGTACGCGAGCAACCCGGGTTCGATCCCCGCCAGCACCAATGAAATTGTTAATTGCAATTTTAAGTGCTGATTTACCATGTGCTCGGTGGTGAAGGAAAACATAGTGAGGAAACTTGCATGTCTGAGAAATAAGAAAAAAAAATCGAAGGTATCTGAAGTCCGCCAACACGCATTGGGGCAGCCCGGCGGACTTTTCCTTGCTTAGGGCCTCTCAGAAATGAGAGGAGGCCTGTGCTCAGCAGTGGGACGTATATAGGCTGTAACTTTAACTAGGAACAATGTATATGTAGCCTACTTTGTTTAAGGTTCGTTACTGTACCACATACCATCAGCTGAACTACACGTTTGTTTTACAAAGTTTTATCAAACAGGCCACCGTAGCTAGGAATAGCGGGGCCGCCATATTGCCATAGTTGCCACGCTTGGCGAGCGGGTTGGCAAACGCAGTTTTTTTTATTGTAATTTGCTGTTATCAGAAAGACGCTGCTGCCCATCTTCTATCTCAGTTTGCCTCGTAACGGCAAGCGAAGTGTAGGGCGTCCCCCCACTAGATGGAGTGACGACTAAGACATGCAGGAAGACAATGGATGCAGGTGACTCGGGACCGTGCTTTGTGGCATTCCTTGGGGGAGGCCTATGTTCGGCAGTGGACTTGTGATGGGGTTTAATGATGATGATGATGATGATCAAACAGGTAACGAAGGCCAAGGCTCTCTCATTATCAAAGGTGCGAGATATTTAATAATACATCATCAAAGAAGAGTCCGGTCTCCAGCAGTGTCCATTGATGGGCTATATATAAAATAAAGATTTACTTTTTTAAGGCATCTGCACTAACATTTACCAAATAATGAATTGACTGACAGAACAGCGCTACGGCTATATTACGCTATATTACGGTTGTAGGACAAATGGGTCGGCTCGACCGGGGAAGCACCACGCTCTCACAGAACACCAGCGTTAAATAGCAGCTTAATGTTGCTGAGTTTTATATTGTGAGTGTAGAGAACCAAATACCATTATTACTGGCAATGAGGCATTCCATCTTAATCCTCAAGGGTGACAGTGCATCTGCATTTTGTATAAAATGCTTAAACAAAAAAAAAACATGCGTGGAACACTCGGATGGAACGATGTTCCTTTCGTACTATATTATTATTGATAAACGTATTATATTATTGATTAACAAATACAAATAAATGAATAAAACTACTTTTACGGATTATATCGCGATATAATCCGTAAAAGTAGTTTTATTCAATGTGTAGTGTTCGCGTAAATATAAGAAATCACAAATAAATGAATTACTAGCGTCTATTAAAATGAAGCGTCATTTAAAATAAAATCATATTTCTTTCATGGCAAGATAAGAAAAAGTGCGAGGGAGATGGATATTATTCCACCTCGCTTCCTTATAGCCGTCAAGGCCGTCTACACTACGTCAGAATGGGTCGTGACGGAAAAATCTTACACTTTTTTTCGCCTAGCCCCCATCCGCCAAATTCGTACCGTCCGATAAGAAATTCCGTCCGAAAACACACCTATATGTCACACGAGCCTTAACACCCTATTTCACCCCTTCAGGGGTTGAATTTTCCAAAATCCTTTCCAGTGTATTATTTGCCAAATTTCAACTCAATCGGGCGTATAGTATATATCTTATGAGTAAGTGATTCGGTGGTATTTCGCTTACAAATATAGATAAGATAATAATTATTTAAGACTATCTTTAATTATCTTAAGTGATGACCTGGTGAGAGATGCAGGAAGTCATTGGATGCAGGCAAGAACGTGCTTTGTAGTATTTTTTTGGGGAGGCCTATGTTTAGCAGTGGACTTTATCTTCTATGAAACGGTATCTATGATAATTTACCGTTAAATAAGTTATCATCTAAGGTAATTTATCGTTTAATAGAAATTAATTTAAATTATTTACATTTTTTTTATAGGATAGGGTGAAAAACGAGCATACAGTCCACCTGAGGGTAGTGATTGCTGTGACCCATAGACATCTACATCTATCTGCAATAAAGAATCAAAATGCAGATGCGTTGTCACCCGTGTGGACTAAGATGGAATGCCTCTTTTCCAGTAAAAAGGGTCTCCGGTTCTCTACACTCACCATACGAAACACAGCAGTGGTAAGCTGCTATTTTACGCTGGTATTCTGTGAGAGCGTGGTCCTTCCCCGGTCGAGCCGACCCATTCGTACTACAACTATACTACTAATTTAGCTGCAGCATGGCTCTACCACGTAAACAAAAAAATTTGAAAAACAATTACCCACTGAAGTTGTCGCTTTTAGGTGTCGGTGTGCGCGCGCATCGTAACAACTTCATGGTGTCGTTTTTAGGTGTAAGTGTGCGCGCGCATCGTAAAAATTCACTCTCATCGTTTTTCCAAACGCCCCAAAAGAAGTATAACTTCAAAACTTATCTATAGATGGCGTTATAATACTCTGACTGGAGGCGGGCACCCGCAAAGACTTTAAGTAAAACGCCAGCCAAGTGTGACGATTAGGAAAATCCTTTTCTCCCTACAATGGAAGAGGCTTTACGAACTGATAAAAAAAGAAAAATCGTAAAATAGTTAAGTGCCTTGTTCTACTTTAGTGCGCAAACACCTTTAATGTCGGTCGGCGGATAAATTATGGCGCCGTTATCGCATCGTCTATTGTCAGACGTCTGACACGAGTGGTTTTCTCTATCCCGGTACAGTCAAGAGCGTGAATATGTTTACACTGAAGTTTAGAGTAGCAAAACTTAAACGGTTAAACTTTGTCAATTACACAGTTGAGCAAGTTACTCGCTGTCAGAATTTGGATAGGTGGAATTGATTTGCAAAGTTTCTTCGATACAATAACTATTTCTATTTTTTTAGTATTATACTGACAAAAGGGTACAGTGCAATTGATTGTAAGGGCTGCTGCAGCCCGGGACAGTAACAAATTTCAACAAAAAAGGATGGAAATTCGCTACCAACTTTAAGCAAAGAAGGACACACTTTTTTTATATTACTTGGCCGCGATAACAGTATTTGAAAAAGTAGACAGTTACTGTCAAACTCTTTACATTGCATTATAGTTCGCACATTTTCACTGGATTTCTTTAATTAAACAAATGCTAATTAAGAGGACTACAGGAGCTAAACGCAAGTTTTATAATGCCTTAAAGTATATGATCCATTGCAGTAAATAAAATCAGAAAAATATATGATATTTTTCAGAATATATGCTAGTTAGGTAGTGTGTTGAAAATATGATGCTATTTATGTGATACGATAGAAAAAAATCACAAAGATACCTCCAAAAAGTAATTTAACGATTAAAAACCATATTAATATACATGCAATCATTCTGATTTTTTGTCAGATTATTCTACAAGCAACATATTAACGTAATAGGTTTTTAATTTTTTAGTCCAATCAATAGATTTTTTAAATCGCATATTCTTATTTCTGAACATAATACTTACGCATGTGTGCGTAAGCGCCTGTGTACCGACAGTGCCGGCCGAGGCCTTTTCCTACATGTGCGTGCGTCTTTCGAGGTCACTTAGCTCTTGTAGTCCCCTTAAAGCCAAAGCCTAATTACAAACTAAGTAGCTCAAGGACTAAGTATAGCCATTCAGCGAGGAAACTCGGCCAGAGTTCTTGGCAATATACCGTGGGAAGTAGTACTGTATGATAGTTTAAGTATTTTTTTAGTATATTTTTTATAAATAAAGGTGACAAACGAACATTTAGTCCACCTGATGGCAAGTGGTTGCTGCGGCCCACAGACATCCACATCTATCCTCAATTATGAATCAAAATGCAGATGCATTGTCACCCATGAGGACTAAGATGAAATGCTTCGTTTCCAGTTAAAACTGTCTCCGGTTCTCTACACTCACCATACGAAACACAGTAGCATTAAGCAGATATTATACGCTGGTATTCTGTGAGAACGTGGTCTTACCCCGTAGATGATGCGTAGATGATTCATGTTTGCTTATATAAAATCGCGAGCACAGCTAATTATTATGTCCATAGGATAATTTCCTTAAAATAACAGAATAAAAATCTTTCGATTATGTATCTGTCCATACACATCTTACAATAGGGAGTCGCAGTTTTATTTCGCCCCTCCAATCTAACGAGTCCAATCTGACTAGTCGTCTTACCCTATGGGTCTGCGTCCCTAAAACTACTCGAATCCTGTTAAATTACAATTAGTTAGGGTACACTGATTTTCTTAAAGTCTAATAAAATCTCCGGTTCTCTACACTCACAATACGAAACACAGCAGCATTAAACTGCTATTTTACGCTGGTATTCTGTGAGAACGTGGTCTTACCCCGTAGATGATGCGTAGATGATTCATGTTTGCTTATATAAAATCGCGAGCACAGCTAATTATTATGTCCATAGGATAATTTCCTTAAAATAACAGAATAAAAATCTTTCGATTATGTATCTGTCCATACACATCTTACAATAGGGAGTCGCAGTTTTATTTCGCCCCTCCAATCTAACGAGTCCAATCTGACTAGTCGTCTTACCCTATGGGTCTGCGTCCCTAAAACTACTCGAATCCTGTTAAATTACAATTAGTTAGGGTACACTGATTTTCTTAAAGTCTAATAAAATCTCCGGTTCTCTACACTCACAATACGAAACACAGCAGCATTAAACTGCTATTTTACGCTGGTATTCTGTGAGAGCTTGATCCTACCCCGATCGAGTCGTCCCATTCGTGCTACAACCATAAAGCTGCAGCGTGGCTCTAACACATAAAATATTGTATATATATATGTAAAAATATTTATATATATATATATATATATATATATAAATATTTTACATCATCATCATCATCATTACAGCCCTTCACAAGTCCACTGCTGAACATAGGCCTCCCCCAAGGAATGCCACAAAGCACGGTCCTGAGCCACCCGCATCCATCGACTTCCTGCATGTCTTACCAGGTCGTCACTCCATCTAGTGGGGGGACGCCCTACACTTCGTCCGCCGGTACGAGGCCGCCACTCGAGAACCTTTTTTCCCCATCGGTTGTCGGTTCTTCGAGCTATATGGCCGGCCCATTGCCACTTCAGCTTACTAATCTGTTGGGCTATGTCGGTCACTCTGGTTCTACCTAAGTTTATCACGCAGTGAGACTCCGAGCATAGCCCTCTCCATAGCTCGCTGAGCGACCTTGGGCTTCCTCATCCGGCCAGCACTGAAGGACCACGTCTCAGTTCCGTGGGTCATCACTGGCAACACGCACTGGTTGTACAGCCTCGTTTTCAAGTTTTGAGGTATACCTGACGAGAAGATGTGCCGTAATTCCCGAACGCTGCCCAGCCGAGTTGAATCCGTCGATTGACCTCTCGGTCGAAGTTGGACTTACCTAGTCGGACTATTTGTCCCAGGTAAACATATTCGTCAACAACTGAGCTTAGTGCTCCCAACAACTACCGGCATAGGTGTGACATGGACATTAAACATGATCTTTGTTTTGTCCATGTTCATCTAAGACCTATCCGTTGGAGGCACTATTGAGGTCATTGAGCATAGTGCTTAGGTCCTCCAGCGATTCTGCCATAAGGACTATATCATCGGCAAATCGAAGGTGAGTGATGTACTCGCCATTGATGTTAATGCCGTATCCTTTCCAGTCCAGAAGCTTGAAAACGTCTTCCAATGCAGCGGTGAAGAGTTTCGGGGATATAACGTCACCCTGTCTTACACCTCTCTGCAGTTGGATAGGTTTTGTACTCTGGTTCTGTACTCGGATAGCCATCGTGGCCCTACTGTACAAGCACTTCAGCACTTCGATATACCGACAGTCAACTTGGCACCGCTGAAGGACTGCAGCACCGCCCATTTCGACGGAATCAAGGCTTTCTCATAGTCCACATACGCCAGACATAGTGGCAAATTGTACTCCTCGGACTTCTGTACAATTTGCCGAAGGGTATGTGGTCTGGTGCCCAAAACCTTTTCAAAACTCAGCTTGTTCAGGAGGCTGGAGTCGTCGAGTCTGCGTGCGAGACGATTCGTAATGACTCTCGAAAACAGCACGTAGACGCGGCTCAGAAGGAAATCGGTCTGTGGTTCTTCAAAGAGCGTTGTCGCCTTTCTTGAAGAACAAGACCACCGCACTTCTGCTCCACGCCTCCGGTGTAGTGCCACCATGTAGGACGGAATTAAAGAGCTTCTGAAGGACTTCAAGTACCGGTTTTCCACCGCTTTCAGAAGCTCCGCTGTAATTCCATCCTCGCCTGGGGCCTTGCCGTTTTAAGGTGCTGAGAGCCATTCTAATCTCGCTCAGACTGACGTCCGGATATCATCGGAATAGTGTCGGATAAGACTCGCTCTTGGATCGTTACTCACACTTGCGTGTGGCTCCAACGATGATGTGTACAGCTGCCCATAGAACCTCTCAATCTCACTCAAAATCTCAGGTGTCCCGGAAACGACGCTGCCACTCGGTCTTCAGCTTCGACAGTTGGCTCTTTCTGGCAGACAGATCTCTGGCAAAGACTTTGGAGCCCTGGTTCCGCTCGATCGCTTCTTCAATACGAGCTGTATTGAAGTTGCGCAAATCCCTGCATGCATTTGGAGATCTGTCTGTTCAGTTGCCTGTGTGCTATCAAATCTACTGAAGATTGCAGCTTCATTTCCCGTCTAACAGCCATGAGATTAAGTGTGATCGGAGGTTTTGTGTTCTTCTGCGGCGGGTCTTACAAAACTTAGCTCCGACCATGGACAGTTTCCACGAGCTTGTCATTCATATCGTCCACTGCATTGCAATCTTCTAGGCACTGAAAACGGTTTTGTAACTCGAGCTGAAAGGTTTCGGGACTTTGGATTAGAGCACGAGGGGACGGAGCGTTGACTTCATTAGACGACACCTCTCCAACAACGTTTAGGTTCAGTGTGCCTCTAACCATTCGGTGATCGCTACCAGTTTTCACCTCGCGATCACTGAGACATCACTGAACAGTTGGCGTCTAGTCGTCATAATGAAGTCAATCTCATTTTTGTCGAACTAATCTATTTACATATATATATATATATATATGTAAAAATATTATATATATATATATATATATATATATATATATATATATATATATATATATATATATATATATATAAATATTACATATATATATATTTGTAGGTTATGTAAATAAATAAGTATTACAAACTACTTTTTTGTAAAAAGACGGAATATTATGTCGGTGACTGTACCAAAGGGAGATAAGCGATTTGTTACAGGCAGTATGATTTAGGCATCGGTGATTCGATTCAGGTCGATCGTTGATCGGGTTCTACTTTTTACGTGGATAGCAGAATTGTATGCTATATAATATGTTAAAGTCATACAGGAGAAAATCTTAGTGTGGGGTAACTTTGTATTAAATTTAAAAAAAAAAATGCTTCTGCCCATCTCCTGCTTCAGTTTCCCACTGTCATCTCTGAGCACTCTAAGCACGCATCAGTATTGGGTGACCGCCCAACAAATAGAGAAACTAGTAGGTAGTAAATGAATTCAGGTGTCTCAGGACCCTATTTTGTGGCAATCTTTGGGGAGGCCTATGTTCAGCTGTTCAGCAGTGGATTTTGACAGGCTATAACGGTAACGGTACAAGAGTTAGATGAAGTATCAAAAACACGTGAACAATCATAGCACAAGTTTGGACGGAACCCTAAAGTAAAGTAAAGTAACAGCCTATACATATACGTCCGACTGCTGGGCAGAGGCCTCCTCTCACTTCTGAGAGGGTTTTAGGGCAAGGAAGTGTTCGTCGCGCTGCCCCAACGCGTGTTTGCGGACTTCACATGTCTTCGAAATATATTTTTTTAATTTCTCAGATATGCAGTTTTCCTCACGATGTTTTCCTTCACCCCAGAGCACTTGGTAAATCAGCACTTAAAATTGCAATTAACAATTTCATTGGTGACGTCGGGGATCGAACCCGGGTTGCTCGCGTACTGTGAAATTTACAGTGAGAGCTAACCCACAGAGTTACCACGGCTCAAGTTTGTATGTTTCACAAATATTCACTTACTCCAAAATTAGAAGCCATAAATTCAAGTAAGTCCACTTAAGCACTCGTCTATCGAATACAGGAAAGAAAGAGATAACGATAACATGGATCTTAATATAAATATATATTTAAAACTTTATAGCTCTAACCATTAAGGTTACAAAGGGCGGACTTAATGCCAGTGAGCATCCTCTGCAAGTCATCCCATGGCGTGGTGAAAAATTAGTGGTGGGTGACTTTAATAACTAAATAATATAATAAACTGAAATAAATATGCACACATTAGAATAAGGCTTATAAATTACACAAATACATATAAATACAAACAAGAGGCAAGAGAAATTTGTTTTGTTTAACTAAGCCAGTGCTCTTCGCAATTTACAAATTTACAAAGCGTTCGCCTCAAGCATTTTATAGCACGCTCGCAAAGCCGAGCTCAGTTCCCGCTAATCAATAGAATAATTTATTCGATTACAAATGCATTAACTGTGTAGTGACGGTGTAAGAATATCCACTATCCCACATCATCACGTGGGTATCGTAAGAGGCGATAGGGGGAAGATGAACCAGGGGTAAAGGTCTGTGCATTCCGTGATTGCCTAAAGTGTGCCAACTTTTAGATTTCGGACTTGAATAATATTATGTCAACTGTCGTTTTAAGCATGTGCACAATGTTTGTCATATTGGTGAAGGTAACAATAAATAAAATTAAAATAAACAGTGAAATCGTTATCAAATAAGCAACAAAATAACATTAATTTAATTTAAATTCAAATTATATTAACATAATATAATTAACTTAATCCAATTTAAAATAATATGATTTAAATCAAATTAGAAATCTATAATAAAAGAAAAAACTAAAACTAATAACTTAATTATCATACAGTCCTACACCCCGTGGTATCGTGCCAAGAACGCTGGCTGCGTTTCCTCGCTGAATGGCTATACTTAGCCTTTGAGCGAGAAAAGAACCAGCCCTCTTATCACCAGCAGCAACGACCAGTCGCGGGTAGAGTTCCTTTAGGAACTTCACCGCACGTAGACCCTACGGATCGATAGTCTCTATAGCAATTGGCGCAAATATGTAGTTATCTCTCAGAGACTCATATTTGCGCCACTTACTCAGTTCAGCTGTCTCTGATGCCGCCCCGGCTCTAAACGAGGTACCCCTGAGACGAGAGGCCACCAAAGTGTCTACGCAAGTAGCATCCCACACTAGGGCTTTACCTCTCTCCCAAGGGACCAATGTCATACCGTCGGGTCTCTTGCCATCGTCTCTAAATATTCCATAAGGTTCTAAAACCGAGGAATCTAAAATCAAATTAATTTAAGGCTTATGTCCATCAATGTGCTTTTGGTAGATTGTAGTGAATGATGAATTATTAAATACATTTAATTTTAATTTTTAAGCTTTAGTATAAAATTTGTTATAATTTAATTTAAATTTATTTTAGACTTTTGTTTCGTAGTGGACTTTGATAAGCTGTAATGAGTGATGAATTAATGAATAGAATTAATTTTAATTCATTAAGTATAAAATGTAATAAAATTAACAATCAATTAATGTATTACATTTATTATAATTAAAAATTGTATGTCTGTTTTGATTTAAGCTACATTTCATCGAAACATTTGGAGTATTATTTTAGTGAAATCGAGAAGTCATAAATTAAAAAATCATTGATGACTATTTTAAAAGTCTAAATTACGCCACATTAATAATTTAATTTAAATGAAAAATATTTTTTTTAATGTAATTGATACAAAATTGACATTACAACTTAGATTTAATATTTTAATATCGATGTGTATTTGAATTTGAATTTGCTTGTGGAAACTGTCCATGCGGTCGGAGCTAAGTTCTGTAAGACCCGTCGCAGAAGAACACAAAAACTCTCCGATCACACTCTTAATCTCATGGTTGTTAGACGGGAGATGAAGCTGCAGTCTTCAGCAGATTTGACAGTATACAGGCAACTGAACAGACAGATCTCCAAATGCATGCGGCGGGACTTGCGCAACTTCAATACAGCTCGTATTGAAGAAGCGATCGAGCGGAACCAGGGCTCCAAAGTCTTTGCCAGAGATCTGTCTGCCAGAAAGAGCCAACTGTCGAAGCTGAAGACCGATTGTGGCAGCATCGTTTCCGGGACACCTGAGATTTTGAGTGAGATTGAGAGGTTCTATGGGCAACTGTACACGTCATCGTTGGAGCCACACGCAAGTGTGAGTAACGATCCAAGAGCAAGTCTTATCCGACACTATTCCGATGATATACCGGACGTCAGTCTGAGCGAGATCAGAATGGCTCTCCAGCACCTTAAAAACGGCAAGGCCCCAGGTGAGGATGGAATTACAGCGGAGCTTCTGAAAGCGGGTGGAAAACCGGTACTTGAAGTCCTTCAGAAGCTCTTTAATTCCGTCCTCCATGGTGGCATTACACCGGAGGCGTGGAGCAGAAGTGCGGTGGTCTTGTTCTTCAAGAAAGGCGACAACGCTCTCTTGAAGAACTACAGACCGATTTCCCTTCTGAGCCGCGTCTACGTGCTGTTTTCGAGAGTCATTACGAATCGTCTCGCATGCAGACTCGACGACTTCCAGCCTCCCGAACAAGCCGGTTTCCGAAAAGGCTTTAGCACCATAGACCACATACATACCCTTCGGCAAATTGTACAGAAGACCGACGAGTACAATCTGCCACTTTGCCTTGCGTATGTGGACTATGAGAAAGCCTTGATTCCGTCGAAATTTGGGCGGTGCTGCAGTCCCTTCAGCGGTGCCAAGTGGACTGTCGGTATATCGAGGTGCTGAAGTGTTTGTACAGTAGGGCTACGATGGCTATCCGAGTACAGAACCAGAGTACGAAACCTATCCAACTGCAGAGGTGTAAGACAGGGTGACGTAATATCCCGAAACTCTTCACCGCTGCATTGGAAGACGTTTTCAAGCTACTGGACTGGAAAGGATACG
This sequence comes from Parnassius orleans, assembly GCA_029286625.1. NCBI lineage: Eukaryota > Metazoa > Arthropoda > Insecta > Lepidoptera > Papilionidae > Parnassius > Parnassius orleans. Next base: position 627,137 of record JAGSMP010000225.1, read on the forward strand.
GTATTAACATCAATGGCGAGTACATCACTCACCTTCGATTTGCCGACGATATAGTCCTTATGGCAGAATCGCCGGAGGACCTAAGCACTATGCTCAATGACCTCAATAGTGTCTCCCAACGGATAGGTCTCAAGATGAACATGGACAAAACAAAAATCATGTTTAATGTCCATCTCACACCTATGCCGGTAGTTGTTGGGAGCACTAAGCTCGAAGTTGTTGACGAATATGTTTACCTGGGACAAATAGTCCGACTAGGTAAGTCCAACTTCGACCGAGAGGTCAATCGACGGATTCAACTCGGCTGGGCAGCGTTCGGGAGATTACGACCCATCTTCTCGTCAGGCATACCTCAAAACCTCAAAACTAAGTTGTACAACCAGTGCGTGTTGCCAGTGATGACATACGGAACTGAGACGTGGTCCTTCACTGCTGGCCGTATGAGGAAGCTCAAGGTCGCTCAGCGAGCTATGGAGAGGGCTATGCTCGGGGTTTCTCTGCGTGATAAACTTAGAAATGAGGATATCCGCAGTAGAACCAGAGTAACCGACATAGCCCAACGGATTAGTAAGCTGAAGTGGCAATGGGCCGGCCATATAGCTCGAAGAACCGACAACCGTTGGGGAAGAAAGGTTCTCGAGTGGCAGCCTCGTACCGGCAGGCGAAGTGTAGGGCGTCCCCCCACTAGATGGAGTGACGACCTGGTAAGACATGCAGGAAGTCAATGGATGCAGGTGGCTCGGGACCGTGCTTTGTGGCATTCCGTGGGGGAGGCCTATGTTCAGCAGTGGACTTGTGAAGGGCTGTAATGATGATGATGATGGTGTATCTATGACTTGTGATATGGACTAGTTCCCAAATAAATGATTTTATTTTATTAATAGATCCCCCCTATGAGGCAATCTATGGAGGAGGCCTATGTTCAGCAGTAGACTTTAGTAGGCTGTAACTGTAATTGGTCCCACCCAGGTGACAGCCGAGTTGGGTCGCTAATATACAATATAAATTTAAATAACAGAATAGCTCACTTAAAATATTAGATTTTTAATATGAAATTGGCGTTTTGTACGGGAGGAATATAAAGTCAACTTTTTTTTGTAAAATATATTTAATTAATCAAAGTATGCACCGTTGTTATCTATGCACCTTTGCAATCTCATAGGTAGTTCATTGATCCCTTTACTAAAAAAACCATGGGAGCGAGAATCAATAAACTCTTTGAAGGCGGTTTTGACTGCCGCATCGGAGTTGAATTTCTTTCCTTGTAAGAAGTTGTCCAAATTCCGGAAAAAATGGTAATCTGTTGGAGCAAGGTCCAGGGAGTACGGTGAATGTCGCAGACATTCCAATTGTAGCTCATCTAACTTAGTGGTTGTTTGTTGTGCAGTGTGTGGTCTTGCGTTGTCGTGAAGCAGCAGTGGCCTAGAGCGATTGACCAATCTCGGTTGTTTAGCAGCTAGTTCTTCCTTCACGGTTTGCAGTTGCTGACAATAGATAACTGCCGTAATCGTTTGGCCAGATTTTAGAAAGCTGTAGTGAACGACACCGGCGCTAGTCCACCAAACACTCACAAGTAACTTTTTCTGACTCAATTTTCGTTTAGGGCAGGATTTGGCTGGGTCTCCAGGGTTCAGCCATTGCGACGAGCGCTTCCGATTGTCGTACAGTATCCACTTTTCATCACAAGTAATGATTCCATTTAATATCCCTTCATTATTGTGTCGGTTGAGCAAAGTAACACAGCAGTCGACGCGTGTTTGCAAGTTCGATTCACTCAATTCATGAGGTACCCATCGTTCAAGTTTTTTTACTTTCCCGATTAGCTTCAAGTGGATTAATACAGTTTTATCACTTACCCCGAAGCCTGCAGCTATCTCTGAAGTACTTTGTGATGGATCCGCTTCCACGATAGCCTTTAATTCTTCATTTTCCACTTTGGTCTCCGGCCGTCCACGGGGTTGGTTCTGAAGGTCGAAATTTCCAGAACGAAAACGTTGAAACCAAAATCGTACCGTGCTTTCTTTGCGACACCAGCGCCGTACACATCATTAATCCTTCGAGGTGTTTCTGCAGCGCTGGTGCCACAGTAGAACTTGTACTCGTAAATATACCGATATTTCATGTTTTCAATCGTGTTGGTAGACTTCACATGTCCTCAGAATAATTAATTCCTAACACATGCTGTTAACCGTGTAGTGGTGGTGTAAGAATATCCACTACCCCATATCGTCACGTGGGTGTCGTACGAGACGGCAGAGGGAAACAAATCAGGAGATGGGCAGCAGCGTCTTCCTAACGACTTAAAATAAAAAAAAAACTGTTGTTGACCATCCACTAGCTAAGCGTGGCAACTATGGCAAATATCCCCCCTGTGAGGCAATCTATGGAGGAGGCCTATGTTTAGCAGTGGACTTTAATAGGCTGTAAAATGGTAAGATGTTGCTTTCTTTACAATGTTTTCATTCACCGACGAGCACGTGGTAAATCATCACTTGAAATTGCAATCAGTGCCGACACTTTTTTTTAAGAAAACATTAGGATTTTCTCCTGTATCATGGAGGCAGTTCACATACATAAATTGCACAAGGACAAACATCCAGACCCGGAACAATGACATGTAACTTATACATACATCTACTTGTTCAGTGCGGGAGTTGAACCCGCGGCCCTCAGCCATGTAGCTAAATGCTAAGTCACTGCGCCACGGAGCCGTCAAATTGTGTGTTATAAATTTGCTCTCATTTCTGAATTTCCCGAAAATATATTAAAAAAACAAAGGAAGAGTCAAAGTAAAGCTGAATTATTGGAAAAATGTAAGGAATATAAAAAATCTAAAAGTTTTAATGCGACTCTAAGTTTTTCTCGTCTATATTGTCTCATAATCCTCTATTACGCCATCGCGTAACATTTGTTATTGTAACACCATTATCGATGTATTCACAGAAATATAAATTACTTTTATTGCCTCTTTTCACTTCCATAACTCTTATGGCAGACAACGACTCGGTAATACAGTTGTTTAAAAGCGACGCTGTAATGCCGCGGGTTCGGATCCCTATGAATTTTTAAAGAAGTTTTTATGACTCATATTTGCAGTATAAGTGTTATTCAAAGTGTAGGGCGGCCTTTTACTAGATGGAGTGACGACCTGGTAAGATATGCAGGAAGTTAATGGATGCAAGTGGCTCAGAATCGTGCTTTGTGGGCAGGGATTTTCTTTGGGGGAGGCCTATGTTCAGCAGTTGACTTGTGAAGGGCTGTAATGATGATTTTTTTAAATAGGAGAGGGGGCAGACGAACATGCGGCTCACCTGATGGTAAGTGACTACCACCGCCCATGAACAACTGCAACACGAGGGGAATTGCAGATGCGTTGCCGGCCTTTTAAAAAATAGTAGGCTCTTTTCTTGAAGGTCCCTAAGTCGTATCGGTCCGGAAAAATCGCTGGTGGTAATCGATTATACAAGGAGCGAGGAAGAAAACTTTTTCTAAATCGCACAGTAGTGGACCGCCAATCATCCAGATGGTATGGATGGTATCGCGACTTTTGTCGCGATGTGCGATGGTGAAATTGAGCAGCTGGAATTAGTCCGAACAATTCCTCAGAGCACTCCCTGTGGTAGATGCGATAAAATGAGAGATGCAATATCTCTACGCAGTGCCAGTAAGTCAAGCTGATCGGAAAGAACTGGGTCGTCGACGGTTCGAACCGCTCTGAGCTGCATGCGGTTTAGTGGAAGGAGCTGGAAATGGGGAGCCTCTGCCCAAAGATGGGAACAGTATTCCATGTGGGGCCGAACCTGCGCCTTGTAAAGTTGCAAGCGGTGTACCGGCATGAAATACTGTCCCGCTCTGCTGAGCACGCCAAGCTTATTAGAGGCCAATTTGGCCTTCTCTTCTAAGTGACCACGAAACTGCACATCACTCGATATGAGGATTCCGATACTGGCTGAGGCAAAAAGGGGAGTGCCTTGAAACTGAGGAAATACGACAAAGGGGTTCTTTTTAGCGACTTGTGTCTTCTGGAGATTGAACTGGACTAGATTTAGTCGCCCCCAGTCCGAAACTTTGTTCAACAAAGTCTCGACTTCAGACGCAAGTTTGTTCCGGTACTCGGTGACGTTTTCCCGAGAAATATTGGCACGGACGGTGTATAAAGCATCACCAGTGCTGTCGTGTGCATAGCGATGAACGTTACCAGTTTGCAACATATCATTGATATGCAGAAGAAACAGCGTTGGTGATAGCACGCAGCCTTGTGGAACACCAGCGTTAATGGGTTTGTAATAGGAGCATGCACCGTCTACTACGACCTTGATGCTCCGATCTACAAGAAAACTGTTGATTCAATTGCACAATTTCTCGGGAAGCCCATAGGAAGAAAGCTTCGAAAGAAGCGCTTTGTGCCAAAGTCGATCGAAGGCCTTCGCTATGTCCAAACTAACGGCCAACGCCTCCCCCTTAGACACACGCCCATCTATGAGGTAGGTAGCCTAGAAGATCACCAGCTGAGCGACCTCGACGGAAACCGTACTGGCATTCACTAATCAGCTGGTGATTCTTTAGGTACCGCATGAGCTGGCAGTTTATAATAGTTTCCATTACTTTGGAGAACAAGGAGGTGATAGCGATAGGCCTGTAGTTGGACGGATCTGAGCGGTCACCTTTTTTAGGGATCGGGTGCACCAAAGCTGTCTTCCAACAGTTTGGAACTATGCCTAGGGAGTAGGAGTACCGGAAAAGACGCGTTAAAACCGGTGCCAACTTCGGAGCACACGTCTTCAGCACAATAGGTGGGACTCCATCAGGCCCACTCGACTTGTTGACGTCCAGTGAGAGGAGTGCTTTGCGCACCAAGCGCTGTGTAAACAGCACTTCCTGCATGGAGCACTCACACCGCGAGATGGTCGGCGGTGTGTTCCCCCCGTCATCGAGAGTCCAGTTGGAAGCAAAAAGAGAGCCTAGCAGATCGGCAGAGCGACCAGAATGCACGTGTTCCCGAAGGGAGGCAAACTAGTTTCTCGCCAGTTCTTCCGTTGTGCTCTGACTTTGCCTTGGCAATGACACTTTTGAAGGACCTGGAGGCGGAATTATACTTCTTTTTAAGTGCGCTGGTTTTTACATCCCAGGACGTTGATGCGTCAGCCCAGGCCCGGTAGCACTCCTGCTTATAGCGTGATGCAATTTTACAGGAATGACCAAACCATGGCTGAGTTCTGCCTCCGATAGACACCACAGATGATGGAATAAATAATTCCATTCCCTGAAGTACCATATCAGCGACAGAATCAGCAACAACGTTGGGATTGTCCGGCGAGAAGCAAACTCGCCCCCATGGGTAGGATACAAAAAAAGACCGCATTCCGTCCCAATCGGCCGACCTATAGTGCCAAACACGGCGGCAAGCTGCAGATCGCAATTGCGATGGGAGCGTGAGTGGCACCGTACTCCGGATCAGACAATGGTCCGCAGAGCCAAGAGGGGCATCGACAGAGTTCTGATATCCGTCCGGATGAGAGGTCAGCAGAAGGTCCAACAGGGAAGGTACATGATCCTCCACATCTGGGATCCGCGTAGGCGAAATAACCAGTTGTGTCAGACCATATGTCAAGGCAAAGTCATAGATGATGAAGTTGATTCGCAATATTTTTTATTTAAGTGGGAGAAAAGAAAATCCAACATCTGGACCCGATAGGTAACGCTGTAGAGGTATTAATACATTTTATATTTACATTGTAAAAAGTACGGAGAGAAATACAAGTGAGGCTAATCACGCCACCTACCGGCAAGGAAGTTAACGTCTGCCGAGCCGTATAGTCTTGATCGATAAATGACTTGATCGATTTTGATTAAACTATGGGGTACTTATGGGGTCGCCTGCATGGTTCTTAGCTATAGTTATGCCTGGTAGGTGACGCTGTCGAGATCCAGAAATTACCCTTGAGAATCCGCTGCGACTATCTAGCATTATATAAAAATGAATGTTTCTCTATTTGCTCCGTATTTTTTCCTATGGTACCATTCATCTGATTACGATTAAGCTTTTGTGGGTTGTTATGTGCGCACCCGCGAAGGTTAATAGCAAATGTAATATGAATGTTTGTTTGTATGTTTGTTCGCTTTCTATGCGTTCCTATACCATTCATCTGTTCACGATGAAAGGCATTGCATGCCGGGCGCAACTAGTATTATTATTAATATACATCTTCAGTCACGCTTGCACGTCTGAACGATTTCTAATTTAATTTGGAATAGAAGTCGATTAAGGTCTCCGGTTCTCCGGTTCACCATACGAAACAGCAGCGCTAAGCTTCTATTTTACGCTGCTATTCTGTGAGAACGTGGTCCTACCCCAGTCGTGCTGACCAATTCGTGCTGCCAACATAACACAGCTGCAACATGGTTCTACCACTACAAAAGTCTTAGTGCCCGTATAAAACAATAAAATTTTTGTGTAACTTGTTACTAATTATTTTTGTCTAAAATCAATATTACACATCGGTGTAAAAGCAGCCCTTATAGCTAAATAATATTTATATGACGCGCATTTCGCGAGGAAGGAAAAAGTTTTGAATTTCAACGTCTTAAGTTAGCAATTCCCATAAACGTTCTATTATTATTCCCTTCTTCCGTTCGTAAATGGAATAATTGGGAAATCGGCTAAAACGATTTGTCGACTTTGGGTTTTTTCTTATAGAACACGGGTATCAAACGAGCACACAGTCCACCTGATGGTAAGTGGACGGTGTTTTGTGCTGGAATTCTGTGAGAGCACGGTAAGAACCATTCAAGCCGACACATTCGCGCTACAAACATGATATAGCTGTAGCGTAGCTCTACCTCGTGTTATGAGTATAGTTCTTACTAGTATAGTTCATAACGAAAGAGTCATCTTAGGAAAATAGTAGAAAGATCTAACGGCCATTGATGGATGATGTAATGCACGCCTTGTGGTGGTGACTTAAGAGAACTCATCCCGCCATTTTGAATAGAATAGAATAATGGAATAAAATAGAAAATTATATTTTTAAAGTGAAAACTTCTTTAGCCGCGTTGAGCGATTTTTGGTAGGGGAAAAACTTATGGGTTCGCGTCACCGATGACCTCGACAGTAGACAGTAGACATGCTCGTGACGTATTGTGCTTGCGCGCAATTCGTCACGAGCATGTCTACTACGCGTCGCTAGATGTGTAGTATAGCAGACTGTGTACTTGTATACGCATATATCATTGAGTTTTTGCTTCTGTCAGCAGTCCTTAGGCTGCCTTTGTTTTTTACGAACTTTTATTTAACTTGCAACGTAACTATGTTTGTTCGGGTGGAATCTTTCAACTCAATTTTGAAGCAGATATCTTCAACCAATTAAGCTGAAATTTTGTATACACGTTAAGTTTGGATGACAATGCATGGATAGCTGTGTGACGTCATTCTAAATCCAACGTGGCGGAACACCCAAGATGGCGGTCTAATTATTTTTAATGCACTCCTACAATATGGGTATCAAATGAAAGTGCTTGCTGAGTATAACTTTTTTTATAGGACAAGCGTGACAAGCGAGCATACATTTCACCTGATGGTAAGTGGTTGCTGTGGCCCATAGACATCTACATCTATCCTCGTTTGCGAATCAAAATGCAGATGCGTTGTCAGCCTTTAGGACAAAGATGGAATGCCTCTTTTCCAGTAAAAAGGGCCTCCGGTTCTCTACACTCACCATATGAAACACAGCAGCGTTAAGCTGCTACTTTACGCTGGTATTCTGTGAGAGCGTGGTCCTTCCCCGGTCGAGCCGACCCATTCATGCTACAACTATAAAATTAATATAGCTGCAGCATGGCTCTACCACGTTTAAAACTCTAAAAATAAAGTGACATCACTCTAAATCCAATATGGCGGACTTCTAAAGATGGCGGACTAAATTTTTTATGCTTTCCTACAATATGGGTATCAAATGAAAGGACTTGCTGAGAATACGAATGCGAGTAAAAAAAAATCAAAAAGAGTGACTTTCAATAAGTATTATTTATAATCTATATTGAATAAAAAAGTTTCTGTTTCTGTTTCTGTTTCTGTTTCTATAAGATGGTGATCATAAACTCCCTTACTCCAATCCGTCTGAAATTTTGGTGTACTGGGGTTTTCGGAGTCCTCGATAATGATATTGAGGTCGAATTGTTCGAGTCTGTAGCATCGGTTGGTAATCTTTGCCTGTCCAAAGGTCTGGTGAATGGTGCCATTGGACATATTACAGTAATCATATGGCCCTGCTTCCGGAGAGCACAAATGTATGATACTGACATACCATCCGTCCGTATAGACTTCGGTTAAGACGGTGTTCATCTTATTCAACCCAAGACTGCAATTTCCAGCAAAATATAGTCACGGCACTGCAGAACGAAGAATGCTGCCAATTATATTATGTTGGGCTTGCACAGTACACAAAATGCAGGCTAGTACTGTCGACCATGCCGTTGTATACTTAGGCTTGAAGATCTTCGCTGCTGGTCAATCATACGTGGCCTTAAGTAGGGTAAAATCATTAGACGGTCTCCTTATTGAAGAGCTAGACTGTTCGAAACTAATCGACAAACGACCTTGCAACAATGATGCGTTGAATGAGATGAACAGACTGAAAAACCTGTCCAGCAATAACTAAAAAGTAAAAAATAAAAGTAAAAAAAAAACTTTTTTAAAAATAATTTTTATTTAAATGCGCTACAAATAATAAAATAATCCTTTCCTTTAAAACATTTACTGTCAACTTATAACGTCATTACACAATTTATATGATATAAAAGCTTGTCGCGTGTTACCTGTGTAGATAAACAGGATCTGATTTTAATTTTTAAAATTTTCAAACTAAGTAAATACGAGTACTTAAATCTCGCGACAAAGCTTTTATATCATATAAATTATGTAATGACGTTATAAGTTGATAGTAAAAGTTTTAAAGGAAAAGTTTATTTTATTATTTGTAGGGCATTTAAATAAAAGCTTGTTTTTAAAAAGTTTTTTTTTACTTTTAATTTATTTTTATTCAATATATAGTACAAGTAATTCTTATTAAAAGTGATTTTTTACTTTTACCACTGGTTCGGGAAAAATCTTCTGTCCTGGGAAGAATCGACAAGAAACCCAGCAGGACTTTATTTTTCCAAGTAAATTATACAATACTCGTATGAAAGGCTGTACAAACTATCAACAAACTTAGTTAAGGAACAGCTGGGAAGTATTTTTTCACTGGGTGTCGTTAGAGGCAACAGTGGGAAATGCTAGAAAAAACTTATGACTTTCGATAGATTGTGGTACAACCATATCGCTTTTACTAGACTAAAGTATTCAGACCGGCGACGGGAGCAGCGTAAAAGGTCCCAAGTGACAATTAAGTGAAATCCTCAAACGGGTTATCTAAGACAAAAAGATTTTTACAAATCGGACAAGCAGTTCATGAGATTAGCGCGGTCAAATATACAAACTCTCCAGACTTATAAAATTAGTATAGATTTTCAGCAAAATTAATTCGAACTCCTGATTGCTCGTTCTTATCCCAATAATCTGCGGTTTAACTAACTACAGACTTAATTAACAATAACTTAGCGGTTTTTATTTAACTTAATCGGTGACTTTTGAAGGATTGAAGAGTATTATTTTGTAATTTTAATTAACTTCGTACTTCAGTTCAGTTATTGGATAATGAGTTATTGGAAATTTTTTAATAGGCTATTAGACTGCGCTTTGATTGAACTGGTTTGTTGTCGTGGATTTTAATAGAACGAAGAGACGGACAAAAAAACTGATTCAATCTTCGGTTAATTAGTATCGACATAATAAACACTATTTTTTTTAAACATTTTCCATTCATGAAAATACATACATCACAAATGCTTGAATATGGTCCTGAACCACCTGCATCCATCAATTACCTGCCTTCTATATTGTACATATGTCTTCTAAGGTAGTCACAGCATCTAGTGGGGGCGCCGCCCTACACTTCACTTACCGCTACGAGACTGCCACTCGAGAAATTTTCTTCCCCTGGGAGGAATATGCCAACTTCTTCTAAATGCTAGCATCACAGGCATGCACACCCTGCTAACTATTGGTTGAGAGTGATAACCGAATAAAGCGAAAAATACTTCCAAAATGACGAACCCAAATCCAAGCTTCGTGGGCAGTAGAGTGTTGGTACGCTTACCACGCTTATGTATTTGCTTGCACAGAGTAGTGAGTATGGACAACCAATCAGCAGTGCATTCACTACGGGACTCCGCTTTAAAGTATGGCCTAGTACGATTAAAGTCTGCGAGGCGTTGCATTTCCTTCTTTAGCTCAGTAGGTAAAGTAGTATATTGTATATCCGTAGATCGCTGGTTCTAATCTAGTTTGAAGGACCATTTCATGTAACTGTTTTCTGGTTCGATTGATTTTCAAATCACTTATTAATAGTGTTGATATTAATAAAACACATTTAAATATTGGGATCGTTAATTCCACAGTGAATTATAGATACGAACTTTCAAATAGCTAAAGTTTAAAAAGTTAGGTTTATCAGCCTAAGTCTATCGAGACTGCAATGCGAATGAACGATATTAAATGATCCTCTGAAATTGACAGATGTCATTTTTACGTGATATTCAAACACTCAGCCTTAAGTACTCAATAATTCGTTTACACTAGACCGAATACTCAGACCGGCGAAGGGGAGTAGTGTCATAGATACGAGACGTCTGTTCGCTAATCCTCCTGTCAAGGGTCACGATTATGAAAAAAAATTCCTGCAAGAGATGCTCATGTTCAAGCCACGAAATGTTACAAGTTTGTAAATAAGAAAGTTCTAAAATTGTAAAAAAAATATATGCTAGAATATTGAGAGCAAGATTTTTATAGTAACAGCTAAAGGTTCTAACGTGACAGCCTAATACTGGTGAGCGAAGTGTAAGGTGGCTCACTAGATTAAGTGACGATATGTTAAGACATGCAGGTAGTCTGGATGCAGATGACTCAGAACATTGTTTTGTGGCAATCCTAGGCGAGGCCTGTGTTCAGCCGTAGACTTGTGAAAGGCTGTAAAGATGATGATGATGATTACATTTTTAATTTCCATTTCACAAAGATTTAAAATTCTAAAACAAAACTAATTATTTTAGATCAATAGACATTCCCTTATAAATTATAACCGGGTCTTTATCCAGGGATACTAATTACTTTTATAAATCGAAGCAATCGTTTGAACAAATGTTTTTACCCGTTTCTTTCGCCAGATGTGGCACGCTGGCTTCTTTTTCATACTTTGTAATATCCTGAAGGAATGAGCGCTAATAATATTCCACTTACCTAGATGTCGCTAGTTGGTACTAAGGCGAAGTTTTTTGTCACACAATGCCATTTAATTGAAAAGTTAGTTTTAAATAAAAGTTTATCCGTTTCCAGAGTATTATATTAATACACAAAACAATGCCTCAGTGGTTTGCTTTCTAATTATTTGCAAATTTTTTAACACTTTTTTGATTGTTTCTATTTTTAGAATATTCGTGGTTTGGTTGATTCATTTCTAATGTAATTAATATAAAAAATAACTAATATTACGGAAAGAAAGAAAGTTTAAAATCTTACATTTTCCTAACAAATTAACTTCCCCGCTATGAAATCTGTCAAATATTTCACCTGATTCGAAAGTGGCGCCGCCCTGGTGGCAGAAAAAGTCGTGGATGTCCTCATTACTACTAGGTTCAGCACAATGATCCATACCATTTAATATTACAGTCTATCAAAAGTCGACTGCTGAACAAAGGCGTCTCCCATAGATTGCCCCATAGGGATCCCTTCTATAAGGATATATAGGATTTTTCCATAGTTGCAACTGCAGTTTTTTTAGTAGTTTATTTTTATGCAACGGCCACGGTATTGGGGTAGTGGATATTCTTACATAGCAACTATACAGCACAATGACCTATAATAAGTTAAAAAATTTATTAACAATCAACCAAATGTTACCATTAACAACCAGGGAAGACCTAGTAAATTTCAGTATCATTTTCCAAAATGTTGTGTTCTGTGTATGTGAAGCTATCCCCTCTATAGAAGAGATATTCTATAAGTCTCCTGAGCGAATGTAAAATGTTACGTCCTGCTATATTTGATGAAAAATATCACAATGTAAATTATTGTTTTGCCGTGTAAAACGTGACGATAAAGTAATGATCCCTAAAATGGAAGAGGTCCATGAACTTTACGGGCCGATAAAGAAGAGGTGCCGTGAGATATTATCGTCAACGACTGTCTGCTGGATTAAGTTGTCGTCAAAATCTCCCAAAAATCTTCCAACATAATGACATCAATGACACGTCACTAGACTGTATGGGCATAGATCCCTTTGCCTTTAAAAATACTTTTATGGAGAGGGGGCAAACGAGCATGCGGCTCACCTGATGGTAAGTGACTACCGCCGCCCATGAACAACCGCAACACCAGGGGAATCGCAGATGCGTTGCCGGCCTTTTAGAAAGGAGTAGGCTCTTTTCTTGAAGGTCCCTAAGTCGTATCAGTCCGGAAAAATCGCTGGTGGTAATCGATTCCACAAGGAAGTTGTGCGAGAAAGAAAACTTCTTCTAAATCGCACAGTGGTGGACCGCCAATCACCCAGGTAGTATGGATGGTATCGCGAGTTTTGTCGCAATGTGCGATGGTGAAATTGAGCGGCTGGAATTAGTCCGAACAATTCCTCAGAGCACTCCCCATGGTACATGCGATAAAATACGCAAAGAGATGCAACATCTCTACTTACTTCTACGTACTTAAAATGTACAATATTAGGTCTTTTTTTTTGCTTCTAACAATTTTGGTTTTGTAAATATATAACGATATAATACTATATCACTACACGGTACGTACGTTACTACAATCATAATTGCAATGCATTGTTCTTTGCACTATACGACCCGGTTTTACGAAATGCAATGCATTAAAAGCAGGAATTTTAAAATTTTACAGGAATTTATTGTTGCTAATGATATGTCAACGGAAATGTGACTTACGCTCATAAAAAAACTTTTTAACGGCAAACGACACGGCAACGCAACGATATATAAATTCGTTATTAATGCTTACATCGCATGCCGAAGTAAATCTGTCGTTATTTTCACCTTATATTTATGAGTGGGCTTGTCTCGACATTGTGTAGTGCTGTTTTAAAGATTATGTTCTTTTCCTGTGAAATTTATTCGTTTTTGGATTTACTGCTTCTCGAAACCATTGTTTTTTTTTCATTGTAATGCGACCAGCTAGACTTAAAATATATTGTTTTAATATATTTTAAGTTTTAGTCTCTCCTCTACTATTGTATATACATTCTATGACGTGAAAAATTCGTTCAAAACATTAATCATTGTAAAAAGTGCCAATAGTAGTCTATACCATGGTAAAAAAGCAGCTTAATGCTGCTGTGTTTCATATGTTGAGTGTAGAGAACCGAAGACCCTTTTTACTGAAAACGATGCCGTTTGAGAGCAAATTTTTGGCGTTAAAGCAATATTCTAATTTCAATGGAGCATTATCTTCATAATTATTTGACTGTTCTTTGAGTTTGAAAATTAAAGAGGTATCATCAGCAAACAATACTATATCGTGATTGTTCCCCACAAGATAAGGTAAGTTATTAATATATATTAAGAACAGGAATCATTAATATAGATTATAATTAGAGCCGTTATGCGACCCAATGCTGGACACAGACTTGTTTTCATTTCTGAGAGGTTTATGGTTAAGTTAATGCCCGCGCTGACTCTGTGCTTGTTGGTGAACTTCACATGACTTCGAAATATTTTTATTTCTCAGACATGCAGGTTTCCACGCGATTATTTACTTCTTCGCCGAGCACGTGATAAATCAGCAATTGAAATAGCAAATTAAAATTTTTATTTGTGCCAGCAGGAATCGAATCTTAATAGCTCGCGTAACGTGAAATTACGGTGAAAGGTTAGCGCCTGAGCTATCACAGGTCGTATACTTTCAATGTAATCTTAAAGCAAGAATTTCTGTCATAAAACGTTCCAAGAACACAAATTTCTCCATTCAATATGGGTAAATTGTGTTGCTCAATAAAGACTCGTTCTCATCAGTGCTGAGCAACTTCGCAACAAAAACCCTCCGTCGCAATCCAAGGCGAAACTAACCTCACGTGATAATCCCGGTCTAAACCAAAAACTTTGTAACAAAGAACGTACACAACATTATGTGTGTACCTAATAACTACAGTTCGCCGCACATAGTTAGAAACTACTTCTTAGGCCCGTACTATCTTTTTTCACAGTGTACTCGAATTAAGATTATTATTTTTGAAGGTTAAGCTGACGTGGTTTTCATAAAATTATAAAGAATGTAATACAGCCTATAAACGTGTCACAGCTAAGCATATACTTCAATAGGAAGTTTTCATATCTCAGATATGTACGTTTCCCCACGATATTTTTGATAATATAATATTTAGCATGCATGCATGATGTGAGAGATTGTGTATATAAACAGTCAACAAGCACCTTACACTTTTTTATATAATACTTTCTGAGATCTTTCTGGAACCATATTAGCTATTATTATGACTATATTATGCTATTAGACGAAAAAAAATTAGAGAAGTAATGTTAGGATCTAGAGTGTTTCACACATTTTTTTAGCATAATAAAACGTTCGTATTTTGACGTTCTTGGTTTGGTTAGGTTTGCTCCAATTCCCCCCGAACGGGTTCTCGCATTGAAGGTGGCCCGAGATGAAAGGCCGACTCCGAGTGGACTGGGCCAGAGGGGTGTCCTCACTCCCTACCGCTGCAGCCGAAGTGGGGTCGCGGGATAAGAGGAGTGCTGGTATGGCGATTCGTCACTCGCCCTATCCTCCACGACTCTGGCGGGGCGGCACCACTGATGCGGTGGTGGTGGGGCTGCAGTGGAAGAAGAGTGACGGTATTGCGAAGCGCCGCTTTCCCTACCCTCCGCAGACAAAACTTGGATGGCGGCGGAGTAATCGACCAGATCCGCTGCTGGGGTCAGGAAAACGGGTGCATCCGAGTGCTCATTTTGTCCTAGCCTCACGGCCTTCGCTTAGTTGAGGCCGAGGAGGAAGGCGCGCCTTGTGTTCCTACCTGAGAAGCAAAAGGGGAGGAGTAATCCTCCCCGAGGAGCGGCTGGCATGGGGCGGCCGGCGCTGGTGGGGCCGAGGATATGTACGAAAGCGTTCCCGTGGCTCTGCCACTTTGGGCTGGACCACTGGGAGTAATGAGTCACTAAGGAGTAATAGATACCGCCGCCACTACACGCCACCATTTTATATTACAGTTTAAAAATATTCTATGAGGGTTACAAATGGTAGAGGTTTAGAAATACGACAAAGTTCATCGCAATCTTAGAATGTCTCCCTCGCTTGCAACTTTTTACACGATACCACGTGTGATATTCACGGAATTCAACCGGGTCATGACTCGACTTGACTCGAGCAACAATGCTTCAATCTACTGCAGTAGCAAGATACAGATATTACATACGAAACTATGTTATATTCTGAGTTGAAATTAGGATCCCCATATATCTTATACAATCTTTGGGGAACTGTTATTTATGTAATTAATTTCAGACATATTTTTACATAAAAATGCCAAAGCAACAATAAGGCGCGCCAGGCAACAATAGGCGATTTTATGTTGCTTAATTTCATATGCCTATAATTAGCTAGTGTATTTTTTATGGAAGAGGAGGTAAAATAGCATACAGCCCGTCTGATGGTAAGTGAGCACCGTCGCCCATGAACATCCGCAACGCTAGGGAAATGGCAGGCTTTTTTATAGAATAAGTATGACAAACGAGTATACAGACCACCTGGCCCATAGAAATCTACATCTATCCTTGATTAAGAAACCAAAATTCAGGTGTGTTGCCACCTCTGAGGACTAAGATGGAATGCCTTTTAAAAAGGAGTAGGCTCTTTTATTGAAGGTCCCTAAACTGTATTGTTTTATTGTTACTTTTTTTATAGGATAAGGATGACAAACGAGCACACAGTCTACCTGATGGTAAATGGTTGCTGTGGCCCATAGACATCTACATCTATCCTCGATTAAGAATCAAAATGCAGATGCGTTGTCACCCGTGAGGACTTAGATGGGATGCCTCATTTCCAGTGAAAAGGGTCTCCGGTTCTCTACACTCACCATACAAAACACAGCAGAATTGAGCTGCTATTTTACGCTAAGCAGGTGCGTTCCCGACCTTTTAGAAAGGAGTGGGCTCTTTTGTTGAAGGTCCCTAAGATGTATTGTTTTATCGTCACTAACTTCCCCATCATCATTCGATTGCAACCCAACAAAAGTACACTGTTAACTAACGGCCTATTTTAAATACAGTCTTGATTGCATTGTTTGGGATAGACGTGGTCCTGAACATCTATATGCATTAACTTCCTGCATGTTTCAACTTAGTTAATTATTCCTATCCTAACATAAACAAGATGAAATTAAGTAAATTTTCTTCTACAGTTCGTTTTAAGACTATGCTTATTTAAATAAGCATGCTCAGTAAATGATGATGTTTTGAAGTTATTAAATACTATACTTAAGGATGAATAACTTTTAACTGAGGAATATTTAAAAAAACGTTTGATTGTAATGATTATAATTTCCACCATCCCGCGTCTTGGTAACGGCGGCCAGTCTCACCGGAGAACAGCCTAGTCGGAGCTAGCAACCACAAGTGCACTATCTATTCCTTCATTCTCAAAGTCCGATGGGACAGTAATCCGACACGACTGGAGAGAGTTCAGGCGCAGGTGATAACCCCAATAACTGATTTTTGGCGTTGCGTACGAAATACGAACCCGGAACCTCATCAGCAATCGTATAACTATTAGACCAACGAGGCAGTAAACACCAGACGTAACATTGTAGAAAATTCATTACTTTATAGATGATTATATTTAACCTCTTGATTGTAGTGGTTGCAGCGATAATTTACTCGATTAGGGGGTACATTACCCCTCCCGTTAGGTACTCCCCATATATTTTTTCATTCATTCATTACAGCTCTTCACAAGTCCACTGCTGAACATAGGCCTCCCCCACGGAATGCCACAAAGCACGGTCCCCATATATAAAATATTAAAGGTGTGTAAAACCGAAACAGTTTTACACACCTTTAATATATCCAATATAACCAATTTCTTAGTAGATACATTTTTTCTCCTTTGAAATAATTAAATGAATATCGAAGAACTAAAAAATATCAGTAAAAATTTCACTTTGATAGCATAGATGACCGCTTAGTATAAAATCCTATAGAAATATCAAAATTCGCTTTCTTATAAAAAATACTTTCTACTTTCATTAATGACTCTCTGAACAAAGAATATTAATCTTTTAAAAGCGAAGAAAGTAAAATTCTGAACAGAATCCCAATTACATTTCACGAGCGCGTTCTTAAAACAAGTTTAATATAACAAAAGCTATAAGCTCACTAAGTCATCAAACCAAGTTAAAACAAAATCCCCGCTAAGCTTACTCGATATACTTTATAAAGGATCGTTTGCAACTAAGTGCCTGGTACGTGAGTTTGTATCTTATCACGTGCGCGTCACGCTGTCGTCGCGCTAGGATTAAAAGTATTTGAGGTGTTGTTTGCGATGTTGACACCGTTCACCGGCGTTACGCTGAGATATTTGGAAGATTTATGCCGGATATTTTCAGAAATAATGTATGTTTTATTACCTTTAAAATATTTTACACCCCTAAGTGAAGAGATTTTTATAGATGCTAAAGTTAATGGTTTGCAATTTATATTACGAGTGTCAGCAGCAAATTTCACAGTGCGTGAACATCAGGTGAGCCGCATGTTCATTTGCCCGCACTTCTATAAAAAAAGAAAAAAAACATTCGAGTTTGATCTCTCCCCGCATCAATGAAATTATTGACTGCAGTTTTAATTTCTGTTTTAACACGTGCTCGGCGAAACAGCTTGAGGAAATCTGCATGTCTACTATGTTGTATGTTTAGAAATTAAAGCCCAGGCAAAAATACAGTAGGTATTGACAAACAAATCTTGTAAGGCTCGTGTTTCCAGTGACGTGATATTGAGTGTTAGTTCAAACAAATAAATTTAAAAGTGTTTTGTTGTATAGCACCTAAGTTGTTGTCTTATTGACTGTAATGTACAAATATAAAAGAAATTTTCTGTATGTAATATTGAAATAACTGGCTTCTATTAAGTGTAAGGGGTTCTTTGTATGCTATCAAGACATGAATAAGCATTTTTTTAAATATTGTCTGTCTGTCTGTCCGGGCTAATCTTTGAAACGGCTGAACACATTGTAATAAAACTTTGTGAAAAGATAGATAAATGCCAGGAAGAATATAGGCAGAATTTTATCTGAAAAACTTGTAGATTTATTATGTGATATTTATATTTACTTAGTTCTAAATAACACAAAATTACCCTACCCAGGCGAAAGCTGGGTGGATCGTTAGTTGTACATAAACCTAAAAATTATATACCTGAAATTGAGATCATTTACAGTATCGTTTACTTATCTTAAAATAACATGATGTGGAATCAGGAATTCAATATAATTTAATTTAACAAAGTTGTTCGCTTTTGTTTTACGAGTATTTGAAAAATAATGGCTGACTTTTAAACATCAGATAAAGTTGTTCGTAGAACAAGATACAACATTAACAATTAAGAATAACAATTATTTGAATAAAATACTTTATTTGTTTCACTTTTATATTCAAGTTATAATTTATTTGGTGGATAAATTTCATCAGACGATTGAAAAATAAGCTCTAAAATGGACACAGTACAAAACAACCGCCTTAGTTTTACTACACTGTCATTGCATAGATCAGGGGTTCCCAAACTTTTAAGGTAATGGAACACTCACCAAATCCCTTTTATTTAATGGAAACCTGCATCAAATGTTTACATATCATAGACAGTGCAATTGAAATATTATAATATAATTTTCGATAACTACCTACGTACCTACATAGTAGTAATGGGTTCTTCTCATTACATACTTTCAATATTTCAAAAATAATATATGTACCTCATCGTTAAATTATTTTACAAGCAGAAATAAACAATTTCGAGGAACCCTGGTGACTTTTCCACGAAACCCTTAAGTTCCACGGAACCCAAGTTAGGAATCTCTGCACTAGTGTACTACAACCATTTCATGTATTGTCAGTGAAATTCACGGGCGTGCTGTTACCCAATTTGGAAAATTTTGATATTGGCAATTTTGAATTATTTCTATAACAACATATTTTTAATTTTCTTTCGATGTATTAAGTTCTATTTCAATTACTGTATATTGCACCTAAAGAACACAAGACATATTATGTCTTAAATTTTTGGCTAGTAATGAAAGATAGTGGTGTATTAAATTTTCAATTCGTTACACTTCTTTAGGTGCAATGTTTAATTGCTGTAGAAATAAGCAAAAGGATGTCCATACGGAAACTGAATTTTATACTGCAAACAAACCTCATCAATTGAATGGTAATGGTTTTATGCAAAATCGCAGTCAAATAATATCTAATACTTCACTTTATTGGCATTTACGCAGCTTTCTTTATAAAATAAGGGTGATAAACGACCACACAGTACACCTGATGGTAAGTGGATGCTGTGGTCCATAGACACCTACATCTACTTTCTACTTCACATCAATTAAAAATCAAAATGCAGATGCGTTATCACCCTTGATAACTAAGATGGAATGCTTCATTTCTTGTATACTCGTAAAGGTCTCCAGTTCTGTACACTCACCATGAGAGCGTGGTTCTTCCCCGGTCGAGCCGACCCATTCATGCTACAACCATGATATAGCTGCAGCGTAGCTCTACCACAAAATCTTTAGCATACCTTGTTGAATTCTGTCTCTGAATTTCGGCTACAAATAGAAAGTAGTATCGGAACATATTGAGGCAGTAATAGTACGCTTCAAAAGCCGTAGAGCGAAAAAGCCGGAATTAGGCACGGCTCCAACAATGCATCGTGAGGTAATCGATTCTTCTACCGTCCAGCAATTAGGCGCATCTGATATCGATTCATTTGTGTAGTCGGAATAGGCGGTACGGTCGGCAGATTCAGTGCAACCGGTGTAATTATTCGTTACGTGTCTCGTTTACGTATGAGATAGTTTGCTAGTAGAGTTGCGGTGCCTTGAGTTTAGCCTTTCAAGATTGTATTCATTTAAATCATAGGATCTATAGGAATGTACAACGCTCTTGGAACTGCTACCTGCTATGGAGCTCGGTGCCCGTTTAGACCTTAACTTTTTTTTACAAAACCGAAGTAACAAACGAACTTATATTCACCAGTTGTAAGTAGCTACTGTAGTCAATGGACACCTGCAGGCAACTTCAAACAAATAAGGCTACGTTGTCACCTCTGAGGATTAGGATGGAATACTACACAACCTATAATTGTAATGGCTCTCAATACCTTTCAAAATGGAACACAGAAGTGCGATCACTGCTATTTAGCGCAGAGAGAGTAAGAGGACGGTTTCTACCCAGATGGATTCCTAGGTACAAAATGAGCCCTACTCCCTATTAGCGAAGCCAATAATCCAAAAAATCGTTTGTATGGAATTTATTTAAAAGTTCTACTGTTTGTAGCGGCGCTATCGTCGCGCCACAAGCGAAACACACCAAAGCCTAAATCACGCTATAACACACGGAGCGTTGGCCGCTCCACGGGTTGAACACCTTGCCCGGTGGGAGATCTCCCTTTTTAACCGACTTCAAAAAGGAGGAGTTACTGAATTCGACTATTTTTTTTCTTTTTTTTATGTGTGTTACCTCATAACTTTTTCTAGGTGAACCGATTTTGATGACTCTTTTTTTATTTGAAAGCTGATGCTTTTCATTTGGCCCTATATAAATTTGATCAAGGTCTGGCCAGTAGTTCTTGAGTTATCATTAATATTGAAGTCGGTTGTGCAATTTTTTTTTATTTTACCACTTGTCTATAAATAATTCTAGAAATAAATAAAATCTTAATCTTTATCAATCTTTTCTTGCGTTCGCGCTTCACTGTTATCTATTTTTAGTTTAAATTTTGAATAAAAGTTGAATGTGGAGACGGATTATCGATAATTTATTTAAAGCGTTCAGATTTTTTAATTTATATACACTTAATAACTTGATGCCAAATTTCAAGTCTCTATGTCACCTAGCAGTCGACTAGATTTTTAATGAGCGAGTAAGTGAATCAGTGAATCCGTTAATAATTAATCAGTAAAACGAGTGAGTGATATAAATAAGACTTTACAGAACTTTATAACTAAACATATATAGCTATTGATAATCTATGTTGAATCAAAAAAAAAAATATTTTATTCTAATCTAATGTACTATTTACTCTACTTTGTTAAGGTATATTCAGATATATAAATAAATATTGAATATATGAATAACAGGTGGTGCCCATGTTTACTGTATTTAAGGTTGTTGAAACTAATAGTTAGCTAAAGTACTGACTGCGCTTTCTTATAAGCTATCTAATATATTATATTGCTATAGCCCCGCTGCAGTTGTATTGTGAAGCACAAAGGAATCGGCTTGACTAGGGAAGAACCCCGCTCTAATAAAATACCAGTGTAAAATAGCAGCATAATTTCTAGAAATAATGTGTCTATTAACTAAATATTATAACATTTTCTCTGTCAGGGGCGACAAGCCATCTGAATTTTGATTTTTTGATTCTTAATCGAGAGTATATGTTATTGTCCACGTGTCACAGCATTCACTTGACATACACGAGTATATTTGCTTATTCCTAGCGCTCTTTACTTGTATAAAAACATACCCACTAAAGTTTACAGTATTGAATAATTAATTTAGTGTTTTGCTGACGCTACTCTGTCCATGCTAATTGGTATACGAATGTTGGAATAAAGAATTCAGTGCCCACTCACACGATCGGGATACGATATCAAGTGAATTTATTTGAAAATTATAATAAAATTACGGTTTTAATATTTCTGTTCTGTTTTAAAGTAAAAATAGAAAAAAATAATGAAAGTAAATAAATAAATAAACTCTGATAACAACTAAATATAAAAAAAAATCTTGGTAGCTATGGCAAATAACCTCTCCCCCCATCCTTTTTGAGGCAATCTATGGGCAGGCTTATGTTCAGCAGTGGACTTTTTATATGCTGTAATGAATGAAAACAATAAAATAACTTTAGTGGGGAAAACCTCATAGGTACCTTTCGCTGCTGGGGCAACGAGGTTATGCCAGACTCCTACCGGCTTAAACCCCACGGTGGTCACATAGTCCTACTCCCCTCGATACGGTTTCAAGAAGGCTGGCTGCGTTTTCTCGCTGAATGACAATACTAAGCCTATGGGCCACCCTTCTCGTTATCAGTGCTGATGATCTGTTGCGAAATCACCAAGGTCTACGTACGTAGCGTCTTTTACATGGGCTTCACCTCTCTCCCTAGGGACCAAAGTCATAGTGTACCACAGACTCATGCCATATTTTCGAAAATTCCACAAGATTTTTTTATAAAGACTTTCTTCCTGTTGTCTACAAGAATTTTTTATAGACAATAGTCGACGAATTTGTTTATACTAGAGACACATTTATGGCATTTATATTGATACTACATTAAACCTCACCTTTGGTGGCTAAAAATATGTTTGATTTAAGCAATTCCTTGTTCAAATTTCTGTTTTTTCGTTAAAAATATTACAAAAAGCAAAAATAAATATCGGACTTTGGAAGCCCTGAAAATATTTTTCCTGAAAAACTAAATCAGTTTTCTTACAATTGTTTTCAATTATTTAATGGATCGTAACGTATAAAGGGCCTCATTACTAGCTCACTTGGCTTACATTTTTTATCCGACGCTTACAGTGATGGCTTTATATATTTTACGAGAGTTCTCTTGTTGCAGATTTTATGTAAGCACTTTGCTCTCAGTATTTTAGTGCGACATGTGCATGTATTTAGCAGAACGTGAAGACCTCTTCACCTCTTTAGGTTCTTATAATCTAATATATAAAAATTTATGTTTGTTTGTTCGTATTTTATACGCTGCCATACCGGTCATCAGATTGCGGCAAAACTTTGTAAACTTATTGCTTCCACTTCCGCGAAGGTGATGAATTTAATTTCTTCTGATATTAATTCTTCATGAAGTTTTATTCAAGATTTTATAGACACTTTAAATCCGTGAATGTTCTGTCTGAATAAGTTCCTGAAAAATGTATGCATTTCTTCTAAAAGCTCAATTTGATAACTATCGCATTGAAAAGCTCTTTTATATTTGTAGTGTACTTGAGTTTAAGAAATCAAACAAATTATTAATTTTATTTAAAAAATCAGCGGATCTCTTGCGGCAACCTCGATAAGATTTAAAACTACGTAAACCATATTTACACTTTTTTATATTTCATTTGATACGAATTATTCTTTTAAAAACAAAATTTGACACATATGATTTTTTACACAAACCTGAGTTTGAGCACTGGCCGAGCTGGCTTAAAGCAGTTTCTCTCTGTACGTGACGAGCCGCCAGTGCTTACGCACACATGCACCTCAAGCTTGTAGTAGTGTACCTATCACAGCGCGGTTGTATGAAGCTTTGCCTCTGTACGGTACGATTTCTTTACTCATGCGGCCATACCGTTCATCAGATAGCGGTAAAACTTTGTCAACATATTGCTTGCACTAGCGTAAAGCTTATAGGCATATTAGAATTAACTTACAATAGCTCGTGCGCATAACGTATAAACAAATTTATTTGAAAGTTATATATCAGTCAACTTCAATTAATGTATTACCTTTCCTAATTAAACTATGTAAGTCTTCCAAATTTAAAACGACATTCCCACAATTGTTTCTTCTGCGGCAGCAACGCGCCAGGTACCAGCTAGTATTAAATAAAGTAATAAAACAGACGCAGCCATATGGTCTGCCGACAGAAGTAAAAACTCAATGATATATGCGTATACATAGACTAGCGACGCGTAGTAGATACGATCGTGACGTACTGCAATACGTCACGAGCATGTGAGGTCATCGGTGACGCGAACCCAGTTTTTCCCTAACCAAAAATCGCTCAACGCGGCTAAAGAAGTTTTCACTTCAAAAAGATAACCTGGTATTCGTTCTCTGATTACAGGGTTCTCTTATTAGAAGAATCTTTGTTTTACGATCTATGCATATGACCAGACGGTTTTTACTTCAGCGTAGCAGTCAATCCACCAGCTTATGGATGTCATCATCATTTCATCCATATAGACCATTATACGATCACTCTGAACTTAAACCATCTGCCCCATAGATTGACACAAAGTACGATCCTGAGCCACCTCAAAGTTTCATCTGGTTATTACTCCATCTAGTGGGGGTTGCGCAGCATAGCGCTTGCCAGTACGAGATCGCTCGAATCTTCTCCATCGGTTATCGGTTCTTCGAGCCCATTGCCACTTCAGATCCTACTGATCCGCTGGGCTATATCAGTTACTCTTGTTTTTCTGCGGATTTAATCCTCATTTCCATAGCCAACTACATCGCACGCTGAGTGACTTTGAGCTTTCTCATTAGGGCAGCAGCGATGATAGAAATACATTTTAGAAAAATTAATTAATCCGACAGAAGTAGGAATGTATCTTAAAAATTATCCTAAAATATCAGAACGGAGGCGTGGATTGATAAAACGAGCTAAAGTCTACGTCCAGTGTGATCTAATTAAAAAAGATATTATAATAAAAGTTTTTTTTTAAGAAAATGGCGGACAAAAGAGCACACAGTCTACCTGATGGTAAGTTGATGCTGAGGCCCATAGAAATCTATTCTCGATTAAAAATGAAAATGCAGATGTTTTGTTACCCATAAGGACTAAGACGAATAGCCTCGTTTCCAGTTAAAATGGTCTCCGGTACTCAAAATACAGCAGCAAAAAGCTGCTATTTTACGTTGGTATTCCGTGCGAGTGTGGTCTTTGCCGGGTCGAGTCGACTCTTTCGTGCTACAACTATATAGCTACAGCATGTCTCTACCGCGTACAAGTAATATTGATCATGTAAATCTCTTTAGACTTCTCCCATTCGATTCCTATTTCCACAATCAGTCAAGACTCACGGATAGATTCAATCACTTAAATATTATTTAAGTACCATGAATGGTACTTAAATAATATTTAAGTACCATTATAAGTATAAGAGCCGTGGTAGCTCAGATGGTTAGCGCTCGCTGTAAGTTTCACAGTACGCGAGCAACCCGGTTCCGATCCCCGCCGGCACCAATGAAATTGTTAATTGCAATTTTAAGTGCTGATTAACCACGTGCTCGGCGGTGAAGGAAAAAATCGTGAGGAAACCTGCATGTCTGAGAAATAAGAAAAAAAAATATTTCGAAGACATGTGAAGTTCGCCAACACGCATTGGGTCAGCACGGCGGACATTACCTTGCCATAAAACCCTGTCAGAAATGAGGGGAGGCCTGTGCCCAGCAGTGGGACGTATATAGGCTGCAATTTTTTTAACTTTAACCATGAATGGAATGAATTTTTAACAAAGATTTATAAATTCATTTTAGTACATACAGTAAAGGATTGACTTTTTTGTTGTTGTCAGATTTTTCGGTGATACGATCTTAGGCTCTTTCAGATAAAAATTAATTGGCTAGATCATGGATCTCAATGCCCTCTACCATCAGATATTTTGCAAGTCAAACGTTAAAATAAGCAATTTGAAAAACTGTCACGTCTTACTTTCAATATTTATCTTTGCTTTGAAAATTTAATTTCAGTAAATAATAAATTTGGCAATTACATTAACTAGACGAATATTAAAACCTAGACAACATTAAGCTATCTCGGTTTGTTTAAATTTATTTTTACAGAGCAGAATTTCAGACAGCTCCGAACAAAGGTTATTTTGTATTCATTCTGTAGTGATCAAAAGTGAGATAAATTATAATAATTTATCTTACTTTTGATGGAATTTTTTAGCCTTTACTGTTACATCACTAATGTAGAATGCATTAATAAACAAGTTATTATGGCGGTGTAAGAATATCCAGTTACCCCATATCATCTCGTGGGTGTCATAAGAGGCGACAGAGGGAAACAAATCAGGAGATGGACAGCAGCGTCTTCCTAATAACGACTTAAAATAAAAAACTGCGGTTGCCAACCCGCTCGCCAAACGTGGCAACTGTGGCAAATACGGGGGAGACAGTTCAGCAGACGTTCAGCAGGGAGACAGTTTAGCAGTGGAGTTTAATAGGCTGTAACGGATAATTAAGGCACGTGTGTAATTAGACGTTATTATAGCCAGTTTGACTGACTCATTGTTCTAGTGGCAGTAAAGCGAATACTCATCATGAGGTCTCGGAATGGAAGTTCTGGTCGGGCCAACAAAAATCAGTTGTTAAGTTTTTCTGTCAAGAAACTTTCAGTAGCAGCCCGGAGTCAGGAAGTTGGCGGTGTTTCACCGCCGTGCATAGGAAAGCACGTAAAGCCGTTAGTTCTGTGCCTGATCTCTCTCTGGTCGTGTCAGTTCGCCGTCCATTTGTCTATGAGATTGATGGAATAGAGACTTGCGCATACACTCGGGAACTATAATCCTAACCTGTGCAGATGGCTAGTCTCTGAAAAGTCTGAGACGGGTCACCGTAGCCGAAAGTCTGTCTATAGAGCATAATCATGTTCAGCGGAGTTAAATCATTAATTTAGACAGAGTTCATCTTTATCTAACAGTAGGACTGTGCTGGATGATAACTGTTCTGATATGACAGTTTTCTTAAATAAGAACACTTACTGCAAATATGATAGAAACTGATATGGATAAAAGTGTCTACATCGTACCAGCAAGCGTATCGTCAGGCGACCTTCCTCAAGTTCACGGATTTCAACGTGGTAGAGTCACGCAACAGCTACCATGCGCTCAAAGAATACCAGCGTAAAATAAATAGCAGCTTAATACTGCTGTTTTCATATAGTGAGTTTTTTTTAACTGGTAACTAGGCATTCTGTCTTAGTCCTCAGCGGAGACAACGCATCTATATTTTGACTCCCGAGAGTAGATAAAAGTGACTAGGAGCCACAGAATTTACTCACCATCAGTCGGATTATGCGCTCGCTTGTCAATCTTATTCAAAGCAAATAAATACCCGATATTTGTTTATGCTGCCTGATATTTAATTTTGCTGCCATCGCCGCATATTGCTGTTAACATGTGGCAAAAATGCAGCACCATGGGGTTTTAGTCGGTGAAATTCCGACAAATTTTGTCCTTGCCCTCGCGAGGCGGGTATGCGTAGGTATTTCCTCGTGTAAAAAAGGGGTCTATGGGCCACGGCATCACCCTTATTTTATACAAAATGGAGGTAGTCGTATTCTTTACGCTTAGAACGAATACAAAAAGATTCATGTGGCACTTAGTATACTCAAATCAAATTTCAAAAAAGAAACTTTCTTCGTATAAGAAACAGCTATCTTTTTTCAAAATGACATCCTTGGCTAATCGTAGACAAATATCCGACTTATTCTTCTTAAGCAAATTATTAAATAACAAAATTAACTGCCCTCAATTGTTGATTAAAGTAAAATTACTAAAAAAAACCCGTAGCAGAATAATTCCTCTTAGACCACCACTTCGTAGAACGGTATTTGGCGCAAATTCTCCGATCTCTAGGTTGAGTAAATTGATCAATGAACTTTCCTATGCATTTGATATTAATTCCGACTCACCTAACAAGCTCAGATAATAACTATTCAAACATTATGCAAATGTAATAGATGAAGATTTTAGATAATTTTTTAACGTTCTTTCCAGTGCATGTTGTAATCATCTATAATAGTTTGTAGCATTTAAAGTAATACCTAACTACGTATGTATGTAAATTATGATTTTAACAATGTATACAAATGTTGGTGATGCTTTAAATAAAAAAAAAAAAAAGACCGCGATTTGTCGTCATTTATGGGGAAGGTCTATTCAGCAATAGACTTGCTATGGATAATAATGATGTCAAGTATCATTTTCGTAAGTTCATACAAATGGGCTCAAATCAATCAAATATTCGGTCTTATTCGAAACAAAAAAATCGACGTATAATAATATACATCTATTGTTTTTTCAAAAGTTGTAGAGATGAAGATACATATGAATATACAACCATTAGAGCATTGAAACACCTGTATGCGAATTCGTCTGCGGTTTTGGTTGACTAGACGAGACTAGACGGTTGCTAGGATCGATTCAATTCAACTTAAATGTGAGCGTCTACCAAAAATTCGTATATGTTGATAAAAAGAGTTTTTGGTAGTTATTTTATATTTTTGACAAAATAGCAAATAGTTACGTTAATAGTATAATTTTTTTACAACAATGAAGTGACGAAGCTCGAAGGAGAAGAACTGTTAAATGGCTTGTCATTACACACGTTGATACTTGATGGTACGTAGCTACAGCCTCAATCTAATATATAAAAATTAATGTTTGCTTGTTCGTATTTTATGCGATGCCATATCGTTCATCAGATTGCGGTAAAACTTGGTCAACTTATTGCCTGCACTTGCGCGAAGGTTATAGGCATAGTAAAATTAACTCAAAATAGGTGGCGCGCGTATAGTACTGACAATTTTATTTGAAAGTTATATATCATTCAATTTTAATGAATGTATTATCATTCAATAAAAATATAACTCTTCCAAAAATAAAAAATATGTCTCTTCCAATTTAAAACGATATTTTCTCAATTATTTCTTCTGCGGCAGCTACGCGCTGGGTATCAGCTAGTATAAATATAAAACTAAAATGAAATAGAAGGCACAAGTCTCAACCCTCAAGTGACAAAGCTTAAACGAAAAGAAGAAATCTAACTTAACTGTAACTAAACTTAAACTAAATCGTTTGTCACCGTGATACCTGATGGTAAATGGCTACTGGAGTCAATAGAATTTAGAACTATAAATACATAAAAGACGTAAGTCTTAGTCCCTATCTGAGAGCTAAGTCGGAATGTCTCGAAGCTTGTAATTATACTGGTTCTCCAAACTCTTCAAATTTGATTTTTTCACATAGTCCTTAAAAACTTAACAGCAAAAGTGTACAACCAGTGCGTGTTGCCAGTAATGATATAAGGGTCTGAGATGTGGTACTTCAAATAACGACGATATCTGCAGTATAACCAGAGTAACTGACACAGCCCAACGTATTAGCATGCTGAAGTGGCAATGGGCTATCCATATAGCTCGGAGAACTGACAACTGATGGAGAAGAACGGATGAAACGGAGGAAAGGGAGGCCAAAGTAACATGCTTGGATGTGTAGTGGAGATAAAAATGGATGCAGCTGATTTCTGGTCCCTTCAGGTGGGTGTTCAGCTGTGGACCTATCTATACGGATTCCTATCCTTAGGAAAGGTGAAGAGAATGACATTATTATAAAAATCCGTCATACATCGAATCCAATATTAGATACCATCTAAAAATACACTTACAGTACAAGAAGCTTAATAGCATTAATTCGTTTAATAATTCAATTACATCTGAGCTAGAACAAAGTTGCACCTAGGCACGTAATCCTTAGTGCGCTCGGTATCACGCATGAAACAAGATAAGCTGAAGGTCGAAACATAAATCTTCATACGTGAGAGTTATATCTGGATCTATCCCTGAGAGAACAATGTAAGTCGTAGAGCGGCTTTGAATATTTACTTTATGTACTTTCGTAAAGGTCGACATAACAATCTGTCTAATTCGTTATTTAGAAGACAGTTATTTGTTTTTTTGTTGTAAATAATGTTATTGTATCTCCAGAAGTTATGAATATGAACTTATAAATATTTAAACGGTGTTTTCAATTTCATTGCTTTGATATAGGTTTGCGATATATGTTTAAAATATTACAATAGGTTTTTGTAATATCTTAATCTTGTGACTAATGGTCAAATACTCAAACGCTATTCAATTCCAAGACGTCGTTAAATCTCGTGGTGTCGCAGTCACTTTGACTTTAAGTGATAGAGACAGCACGAGACTTAACGGCACCCCGAAATTGAGCAGCGATTGAGTATTTGTGCATAAAGGAATTTTACCGTGTAGTTGCGACGTAAGAATTCCCACAACCGTTAGCATCCCGTGGGTGTCGTAAAAGACGACAGAGGGAAACAAATCAGGAGATGTACAGCAGCGTCTTCCTAACAACGACTTAAAAACGAAGGCTGCCAACCTGCCTGCCGAGCGTGGCACTTATGGCAAAATACCACATGAGATAATCTATGGGGGAGGCCTATGTTCAACAGTGGACTTTTATAGGCTGTAATGGATGATTGCAACATGACTGATAACATTTCTATTGTAGTAAATGTAACAAATCGAGCACTCATTCTCGCGCCTAATGGTAAATGACCATAACAAGTCCCAAAGATACCTACAACTGTCTTCAACTAAGAATCATAACGCTCGGTTGTCACCTCTGTGAATGATTAAATGCCGTTACGAGTAAAAATCGCATCCGGCTTTCTACACTCATATCGTAATTGGAACATAATTAATCATTATCATGATCATCATTACAGTCCTTCATTACTTGTTAACTGCGGAACATAGGCCTTGTCATAAGAATGCCACAAAAATGGCCGAGAACCCTTGCTTCCGTCGAATTTCTGCATGTCTTACGAGGGTTTAGCTCCTTTTAGTGGGGGGCCACTAATACTTTGCTTATCGGTACGAGGCTGCCACTCGAGATATCTTTACCATTTTCCTTTCTTTATCATTGGTTTTAGATTTTCAAGACATATGGCCGATCAATTGCTACCGCAACTTACTGATCTATTGGTATGTCGGTTACTCTGTTTTTACTAAGGATATCAACATTACGGATAGTATCACGCAGAGAAACTCCGAGCATAGTTTTTTTCCATAGCTCGAGCTCAGCGAGCTTGAGCTTCCTCATACGGTCAGCAGTGCGTGTATAAGAAGACCATGTTTGTATTAAATTTATACCTCAACAATTAGAAATCCAAAATAAGGGTTCCATCTAGGCATCGACGATCTGCCCAAGGCGGCTGACGGCAACTGGATGCGTGAAGCCGAAGATCGGGCTAAATGGCGCGCCTTGGGAGAGGCCTATGTCCAACAGTGGACTGCCACAGGCTGATGATGAGGATGATGATGATGAATAAGAGTCCATGCACACAGTAACTAGGTGGTCTGACTACTAGGCCACGTGTTCGACTAAGCTAAAAGGTAAGCACAACAAGTGGTAAAATTAAAAATTTTGTACAACCGACTTCAATTTAAATATAATTTATTGTTGATTTTTTAAGAACCGCACGACAGATTTCGATAAAATTTAAATGGGACCACCTGGGAAGGTATACTTCCCAGGTGGTCCCTTTGAAGCAAAAAAAGAATTTTCCAAATCGGTTCAGGCGTCTTCGAGTAATCGGTGTATATACATAAAAAAAAAGGTTCCGACGAATTGTAAACCTCTACTCCTTTTTGAAGTCGGTTGAAAAATTTAAAATGCTCGCCGAAAACAATGGTAAATTTTTATGGACCTAGCGAATACGAAATTTAGGTATAGAAAGAAAAATACACAACATTTCCGGCTTGCGGTTGACTCCCAGCATATACAACACGCGCCCCTAACGTCCGTTTGGTCACGTAGGCTTTTTATGTACTTCCGGTCGCCCGTGCTAGTGCTTTAATATAAAACTTCGGTATTAATAGGCTTTGTACGCTTCGCTCCTTTTCCCACCTCAGAAAATAAATGATTTGAAAATATGCCCAATTTTTGTTGAAACTTTTTTTATACCTATTTCCTTTTTTATTAATCAAGACTAATTGACCAAAAGCTAATGTAACGGCTTTGTGGTGCAATGAGTTGTAGCGCTGAGGGCCGCGGGTTTGAATCCCGCACGGAACATGTATTTGTTTGGCCTGTAATTGTTCCGGGTCTGGATGTTTGTCCTTATAAAATTTATGTACGTAAACTCCCCACGATGCAGGAGAAAATTTTAGTGTGGAGGTAACTTTTTTAAATAAAAATAAAAACTGTTAAAAACTTTGAATCATGAGGGCATCCACGAATTTTTCTGCCACCAGGGCTAGTCGCTACTTAGGGACGAGGTGAAATAATTGACATATTTCATAGCGGGGAAGTAAATTTGTTAAAAAAGTGTAGAGATTATAGATTTTTTTACTGAAATATTAGTTATCTTCTATATATATGTATAAAAATCAATTGATGTCTGTTAGTCTCGCTAAAACTCAAAAACGGCTCAACCGATTTTGATGATTTTTTGTGGGTATTTAAATGGGTCCCTAGATGGTTTAGATTTACATTTGAACCCGGTAGGTGGCGCTGTAGTCGAGATCCAGAAATCACCTGTGCGAAGCCGGGGCGGATCGCTAGTATTTTATATTAATTAGTTTAGAAATGGATAAATCAAACTACGGATATCCCTTAGAGTTAAAAAATAAAAAAAAGTTAAACATGTGTAAAGAAATTAAAGAATACAGAACAGTGTGTATGTATACACAAAACAGTAACAACAACAACAAAAAAACACAACTTTTCAATGATGATGATACCGTGTGACCATCTGCGTAGCAAATTAGTTCATCTCAGTTCCAACTAGCGACATCTGGTGAGCGTAAGATTTTTAGTCCTCATTGAATATAACTGTTGAACATAGACCTCCCCCATAGATTGCCTAATGTAACGGCCACACCACCGTAATATGGCAATAATTATGGCCATAATTAAAACAACATCTAGGTGTAGCGATGATTTATGGCCATAATTTTACAATATCAATCAATATGGCATATGACGGTAGGCAATAGCTCCGATGGTGGTCTTTTCCCATACCAAAGACGATTACCGAGGTAATTTTTGCGTCAAGTGGCCACACTACAGTTTGTTCAGTGTGCGACATGAGCATTTTTTCCGCCTAGTTAATAGTCGTATCTAGGTAAACTCCAGTGTAACCACACTA
The DNA here is from genome assembly GCA_029286625.1 of Parnassius orleans. Taxonomy (NCBI): domain Eukaryota; kingdom Metazoa; phylum Arthropoda; class Insecta; order Lepidoptera; family Papilionidae; genus Parnassius; species Parnassius orleans. The sequence continues at coordinate 660,154 of JAGSMP010000225.1, forward strand.
CTTCACGCGGTAATTTAGGCAGTAATTAATGCCATAATTATTGCGGTAAATGGACGGTAGACGGTAAGGTAGAGTGGCCGTAGCTAAAGGGGATTCCCATAGCCACCATGCTTAGCGGGCAGGTTGGCAACCGCAGTTTTTTGTTACATTGAGTTCTTGTCAAGAAGTCGCTGCCTCCCATCTCCTGCTTCAGATTCCTTTCTCACTTCTAGCGACACCCACAAGACGATATAGGGTAGTATATATTCTTACATGGTGTAACACTGTAATTTCTTTTACTTTAGCATTTATAAAAACAGTAAGAATTTAAAAATAACTTTGGCTAGTAAATCGTGCCATTTATAAAGGTAAGTAAAAAAAGGGCCAACCTAATGCGATAAGGTTGTTAAGCCCTACGTGTTTCCTCCAAAATCAATCTTTTGGAGACCTTTAAACCTTTTCACGACACCTGCAGAAAAATATTTAGATTCACCAAGTTTGCTCGGATGTTTTAATTTGAAATAAACGATAAATAATAGATTTTTGTTAAGCGTTTCAGAAGAAATATAAAGCTACGCAAGACACATAATTTTGATTTAACACGCGGATCTGAGAACTACGCTGCAGTTATATTATGGTTGTAGCACGAATGGGTCAGCGCGACCGGGGACCATACTCTTATTGAATACTAGCGTACCGTGAAACCTGGCAACATTGCCATTTTTGGGAGGACTTAAAAGTCTAAGACCAATTTTCCAACAAAGAAGGTACTATCATACTGGGCGTCAATGTTAAATGTGACACCATATTCTTCATAGATTTGGTATTTATTAGTGATTTAAAAAAAAATACTAACATTAAATAGACAAAACACTCAAAAATAGAAAATGCCAAAGTTAACCTTAATTTGTGGCAACTTTGCCATCAGGGTTTTAATGACAATAAAAGGATTTGACTTCAAGTATGAAGGTAAGTTTACCACATAATATAATACACAACACTCAGAGTTATGATTTGCTTCTTTAATTGGGTTTTAAGAAGCAAAGTCTACGCTAGTGGCAAAGTTGCTCCCACATACAATTTTTCATACAAACTTGAAAATATGCGTCGAGGTTGTCAAAAATCTTTGAAAACGTACCTTACTTAATTTTTTATTTATCTTGTCACAATAATTTCTTAGGAAAAAATCTAAAATATATCAAATAAAAATACTCTCCTCTAAAATTAAAAATTAAATTGATGCAATTATAAGCTTAAATCAATTATAGTACAGATAACAAATTAAGCTTGTCACAATCATTTTCAACAAATATACTTTTTTTTATATTATCGTCATCATTTTATTACGATCAGGTAAAAAAATAATTATATCCAACCAAAATATTGTTTTCCCACAATAGAAAGACATTCATAATCATTGAAAATGACAGTGTTCTTTGGGTGTAAATTAATATCAACACTAGTGTGTTGTAATTTTTAAGATAGGACAAGGCTATTGCCTGTACTATCTTAAAGATTTCAAGTTAGTTGACAAGATTAATTTTTAGGTCTAAAAATAGAGGTCGTCCTTTAAAACAAAGGACGTCTGGCAATCCTACTTACATCCCATCCCACCTGTGTAGAAGTCACCCTCTTACCTATTCCAAACGTTATGCAACATTGTATTCATTGCCTTGTTCATTGTTCTATTTGAAATGTAAGAGAACTAAAGTAAATGCATAACAGTATTTGGCAATTCAAACTTGATCTTTAATAACAACAACGTACATGTTAACTTATTCCTAACAGCACATTAAATGTCTACTGATCATGAGCCACCCAATATATTGCTGCATAGGTTTTGTTTCTAATATTAAATATCGATAGTTTCTTATTTTCAGGTATTTTTCCTTTGTCCATCTTTAATTATTTATGTTGGTGCCAAATTTCACGTTTCTAAGTAATCTAGATGTTGCCTAGTTATTTGATGAGTGAGTCCGTCAGTGATAATAATAGCACAAATATTCAGACCTTAACAGCTCAAGAACAATTTATTTATTTATTAGGTTTATTAATGAATTTTCGTATTATATGTATTCAATTCACTATAATTACAATTCATTGCCTATACTTATAATATTGAAAGTCTCATAACTTTTGAGCTATGGGGGGTCCATTGCTTGTGCGTCGCACTTTGATTTTCTGAACTTGACTGACACACTGCTTTGTGTCTAGATTTTTAACATGTACACTTACGATACTTATCACAAAAACATACAAATTTTTATGCTCTCTGATATACATATCCATTACAAGTGTACATTACATTCACAGATTGAGGCATGCAACTTAATTTTGAATGAATTTAAAGTAGAAATAACATCCAATCAATACAATGAGAAATTATGAAAATAAGTTACGTACCTAAATAAGAAAAAAAAAACAATTGAAAAAAAGGATCACTTATTATGAGAGAATATGGTAGATATTATACCATCTTCAGGAGTATGCACATTTTTTAAGTATTTATAAAATAAATTCTATTATATATTACTCAGCATACCACTGCAGTGACGTCATAGCGCTGGTTTTCAAATAGATTCCACAAAAAGAAATTGTATTTGAAAGGTAAGTGGTTCATGATTATAAAGATTTTTACATTGTGAAGTAAGTCCATAAATAATCAACGCCATATCTTAATTAAAAAAATCATATAACGCGACTACTAAAGCGTTGCAATAATTAAAAACAAACATTGGACTTAGCTATTTCATGGACCTCCAGAGACTTGTTTTGCAGATTCTCTGTGAATGCCATTAAATTATAAAGTTTAATGTATTTCTACTAGAATACGCAAGGTCCCCTCTGGCCTATTTGAATGTATATTTTGAGTGTCATTCATCCATTTCAGCCTGCAAAAGTCCACTGCTAAACACTGACCTCTCCCATAGATTATCTCATAGGGGGGATTTTGCCATAATTGCCACACTTGACTGGCTGGTTGGCAACCGCAATTTTATAATTTTGAGTCGTTCTCAGGTAGATGCTGCTGCCTATTTAGTGTTTTAGTTTACCTCTGTCTGCTCTTACGACACCACGGGTCGATATTGGATAGTGGATATTATTACACCACCAATAACACCACCGGTAATTTTTTCGAGTGCGAATTTAAAAAAAAATATTTCTTTCGAATCACAATGAACTATCCAATCAGTAATTAGTGCCCTCTATTAATGTGATAGATCCGCGCTACAGCTGTATTATGACTGCAAGAGGAACAGATCGCGATCGGCTCGATTGAACCAACTTAAACTAGCGACGTAATGCTGATGACTATCGTATGGTGATTGATGAGAACCGGAGATACTTTTTATTGGTAACGAAGCATTTCATCTTAGTCCTCAGGGGTGACAACGCATCATCATTTTGATTATAAATTTCATGATTAGATGTGTGTTTATTTAAATCAAACTAATTTTACGGAATTTATCGCGTATATTAACTAATTTTAAATTTCTGTCGTTTCGAGTACTTTACAGCAGCCATGATCACAGGGAGGACTGAGGTGTTCGACGTCCTAATTTCATAGTTAACCCCGGCTACCTTTAGTTTCAAATTATAAATTTTTGTTCCGATCTACGTAGAATGAGCTTATAGTAACTTGAAGTCTTGCAGTAGTATGCTTAGGTTGGGATTTAATTTAATTAATTATGAGAATCCTACCCAGCAGATGGTAGCGATGGTAGCATGGGTTTTATAAAGTACTCGAAATGTCGGAATTTAGAAATAAGTTTATATACGCGGTTAAATCCGTAAAAATTAATTTCATTTAAATGTGTAGTGTTCGCGTAAACATAAGAAATCATTATTGTGTATTGATGTTTGTATAGTGCCAAGCGTGGCCACCCCTAATCCACCTTATGAGGCAATGGGTGAGATCTAAATTCAGCAGTTAACCTTAATAGGATACAGCATATAGATGTATGTGTGTTTATACGTGGTAGAGCCATGCTGCAGATATATTAAGATTGTAGCACGAATAGTTAGTTATGCTCGATGGGGGAAGGACCAAGCTCTCACAGAGTACCAGCGTAAAATAGCAGCTCAATTCTGCAGTGTTTCGTTAGGTGAGTGTAGATAAACGAAACCTTTTTACTGGAAGCGAAGCATTTCATCTTATTCCCCAGGAATGACAACGTATCTGTATATTGATTCTCAATCGAGGATAGATGTAGGGGTGTCTATGTGCCATGGTATCCATTCATAATCTGGTCAGTTACATATGTGCTGATTCGTTACTCTTTATCATACAAAATATATTTAAATTACTTAAACTAGTAAGTATTATACTCTAATTAGGATTAAGACCTAAGATTTTAAAAATCATTTAGGGCTATGGTCTGTAAAATAATTACTTATTATCTTAACTGAGTATTGTATCGAGAAAATAATAAGTGAGATTACGTGCATATTAATGAAAACATCCCATTAATATGCACGTAATTTAAATGCACGTAAATTTACGTGGTAGAGCCATGCTGCAGCTATATTAATAGTATAGTTGTAGCACGAATGGGTCGGCTCGACCGGGGAAGGACCACGCTCTCACAGAATACCAGCGTAAAATAGCAGCTTAATGCTGCTGTGTTTCGTATGGTGAGTGTAGTGAACCGGAGACCCTTTTTACTGGAAAAGAGGCATTCTATCTTAGTCCTCACGGCTGACAACGCATCTGTATTTAAATTCGCAAACGAAGATATATGTAGATGTCTATGTGCCACAGCAACCACTCACCATCAGGTGGACTGTGTGCTCGTTTGTCACCCTTATTCTATAAAAAAAAAACCACTAACCCCGCCCTAACCTATCCTAAAATTTAAAAGTGAAACGTATTAGTATTTTGATAAAATTATGAAGAATACTAAAAACGGATATATGAAGGTATTTTCAAATCAAAATCAACCTTAAGCCTACCATGAGTATATTGTTATCGTAATCCTGTAAGCGGTCTATTATTGGACGTGGACCTCTTTAACAATAAGGATGATTTAACATAATCTCCTTTGCAGAAAAACCTGGTCCTTCACACCTAAAAATCTGATTTTCCCTTAATATTTCAATAAGTTTTACCTAGATATTCTTACTCCGCGACTACACGGTAAACCTTATACCATCGCTTGGGTGTCGTAAAAGGCGACAGAGGAATCCGAAATAAGTGTGGGCAGCAGTATCTTCCCGGTAATAACTCAATTATAGAAAACTGTGGTTGCAAAGCCCATTTGCTAAGAGTGGCAACTATATAAAAATCCTTCTTATGAGGCAATCTATGGGGAAGGCCTAAGTTCAGCAGTGGATTTTATAGGTTGTAATGGATGGATGAATGAAGTTATACCCGACATTTTTGAGATAAATTTTACGGCATATGTCCGAAGATTTAGTGACAAAAGAGCTCATAGTACATCTGATGGTAAACGTTGCTGTGGCCAATATGTATTTATATTTTGCTCATCGATCAAGAAACAAAATTTACATGCTTTGTTACCCCTAAGATAAATCCAACAGTGAAATTCTTACTGCCGCATAGTGCCAAGAACGCACTATACCGCGGGGGTAGGATTGTATGATAATTTAAGTTTTTAGTTTTAGTTTTTTCTTTGTAAAAAAATTATAGTGTTTTTTTTATTTATATAAAAAAATGACACTAGGAACTTCCCTGCAACATGTAGACGTTATATACATAAATCGACAAACATCCAGACCTGAAACAACTATTTGTAGGTATAGAGTAGAATAGAGTAGAATAGATTTACGTGTATATAAATAAGAACTTCTCCTGCAACATGGAGCCATTTTATACACATAAATCGATAAACATCCAGACGCAGAACAATTATTTGTAGATAATACAAATACCTGTACCGTGTGGGATTTCAGCCTGCTGTTCGGAACAATGCAGCCAAACTTAGCTACTGCGTTATATTTGACCGGGCTAGTTTGCGCAAATTTATTTAACCAATTACACGATTATATGCTTGTGTTTGCACCAATCACAGACTACTGAACTAATAACAAACCAATCGGACGGCGCGATTAGTTTAGCCGCCAACGCTTTTCATCTCAAACAACCCAGTGTATACTGTGCATACAAGGTTAACGCTCGTAAACCATGAAAATTGCCATATCTAGGTGATCGGACTCCTTTGACTCCAAAGAGTCAAAAATTCCTTCATTGGAGGATTTGGAGGAAGGTGAAATGTATACGCTTTTACATCAAAGTCCGAAAAAATATGCAGGACCTATCTATCAAAAAGTTTTAAAATTTTTATTAAGCAAAAGTCGTTCTCTTAGGGTCACTAAACTACTAAAGAGTAAATGATTGAAAAAAAACCCCAGGAATGAGTTGATCGCTACCATGCTGTTTCTAAATGTTTTCATACTCAATCGTATAAAATATTATAACGTCAATTAATGTTTTAACAAAGTTCCGCTGGGTTTCCTGCTGGTTCTTACCAGGACAGAAGATTTTTTCCTAACCAGTGGTAAAGCTTAAATGACTTTCAATAAGTATTCTTGTGATCTATATTGAATAAAAATGTTTATATTCTATTTTGTGCCTAGATGTCCGCTTAAGTAGGTACTAAACTATTACATATACCGCCATTCAGCAGTGCGTGCACTACTTCGTTCCGATCTGAAGGGTATATATAGTGCATTCCCCATTCCATTAGTCACCAAAACTGCCCACGTGTGTATATGTAACCTACTTTTATTGAAGTTGGCTGTAGTTGTAATTTCATTTGTCACTTCAGTTTAAAAAAAACATCCACAATATTTTAAGAGAATATTATTATTTTTAAAGCAAAACCACGTAACCTACTGAATATGTGTTGTTTTAAATATTCGTAGTTCTAAAATAATGTAATGACTCCGCAAAAAGCAACGCTTCAGTGAATCCTGAATCTCTGTATTCGCGACGAGGCTAGGTATTTATTTAGGTTCAGTTACAAGCGTGTGGTGTAAGTTACACGCTTTTAGAGTTTTGAGCTTTAAAATTATGTTAAGGTTAGAAATACATTAACACACACAGCTGAATGGAGTGAAGGCCTGGAAAGACATCTACATGCATCTGCATCCATCGATTTCCTACGAAATCGATGGATACAGATGGCTCAGGACCGTGCTTTGTTGTAATATATTACTTGATGATGAAGGAGAAATAGACATATATATATTTTAATGATCATGTTGTGTCTACAAAAAAGATAATTAGTTAATTAGGAAAACTAAATTTCCAAGAATAAAATATTATAACAATAAAATTCATAATAAAGCTAAAATATTTTTTTTGTGTTTAAAAAGGAACGTCGAGTACACTACACGTAGACACTACAATAAAATTTTTGCAACTTTCAACCCGCTCCATTTAATGTATGTACATAAAAACATGAATAGCCTTGATAAGAATTAAGATGTTCATACTTAAAACACATGGAACTAATATAAGCTTGCAATGCCAGTTACTAGACTCCAAAGAATTAGCAATTCATTTATGGGCCAATGTAAAATACGCTTTTACAACAAAATCCCAGAAAATGTTCAAAGTTTGTCAATCGACAAGTTTAAAAGTTTCAATAAAGGAAAATTATACAAAAAGGGTTATTATAATATCAAGGACTACATGAATAAAAATAACCCCTGGAAATGAAACGTGGTAGAGCCACACTGCAACTATATTATAGTTGTAGCACGAATGGGTCGGCTCGACCGGGGTAGGACCACGCTCTCACAGAATACCAGCGTAAAATAGCAGCTCAATGCTGCTGTGTTTCGTATGGTGAGTGTAGAGAACCGGAGACCCTTCTTACTGGAAAAGAGGCATTCCATCTTAGTCCTCAGGGGTGACAACGCATGTGCATTTTGATTCTTAATTGAGGATAAATGTAGATGTATATGGGCCACAGTACCCACTTACCATCAGGTGGACTGTGTGCTGGTTTGTCACCCTATGCTATAAAAAAAAAAATGATCGCCACCATGCTTGTTCTAAAATTAAGTTAAAATTCATATTAAAATTGTACAAACTTATTGTGAAGTTATACTCGTATATGTTTAAAAAAATATAATCTCGCTGGGTTCTGTGCTGGTTCTTCCCAGGACAGAGGTAATTTCCGAGCAAGTGGTAAATAAAAAAAATACTTTCAATAAGTATTATGTAATAATCTATATTGAATAAAATTCATTCTATTCTATTCTAATGTAGGCAATTTAACTGTTCATTATTTATCATTATTAATAGGAAAAAACCTATTTACAAAAACACTCGCATATCTAAGTAGCAATAATGAAACCGTTTAATTAATTGATTAAAATGAGTAATATATTACTAATTTATTTATTAACTTTGACCTAATTCAGTCAAGAGCACAAAGGGCACGTCGAAGAATCAACGATTACATTATCTATAGCAATGTGATGCTATAGAAAATGTTATCGAACAAAAACAAAACGGTTTCTTTTTTAAATTGCGCCATACACAATTTATTCAGGCTTGCCCTTAGGGTGACAATAAACAGTGGGATTGTCCTCACCTATTCAAACTGTTTGGTCAACGCGCGCTGAATATTAGAACGTGTTTATTTACGGGGCGATTTAAAAGATTCCCTATTGTACTCTGTACATCTGGTCGTACTTATTATTTTTGTTTAAATTTTTCATTTCTGTAAACGCTGGCCGTAGGTTATAATGTTTTACCGTAGGTTCATAGTCCAGGTTAGTAGTATCGTAGGTTACTATTTGAATTATAATTGGTATGTGATATATGTGTATCTATTTTTATATAGAATAAGGGTGACAAACAAGCACAAAGTCCACCTGTTTGTAAGTGAAGAATACCCATATGTGATGGCCCACAAACATCTATCCTCGATAATAATCAAAATGCAGATGCGTTGTCACCCCTTAGGATTAAGATTTCTCGTTTCCAGTAAAAGGGTCTCCGGCTCTCTACACTCACCGTACGAAACACAGCAGCATTGAGTTGCTATTTGACGCTGGTATTCTGTGATTGACCATTATATAGCTGCAGCGTGACTCTACCACGTAAAATATTTGGATAGAAGGCCGCAACGCCATATTACCTTCTTTTACAATTTAGCAAACGTAGTAGAACCACGCTGCGGCTATATGTAGTTAGCTCAATCAAAGCAAAAACACGCTCATACAGAATATCAACATAACATTGAAGCTTAATGCTGCTGTGTTTCGTTTGGTGAGCGTAGATAGCCGAAGACTGTTTTTACTGGTAAAGAAGCATTCTATTCTTCTTAATCGAGTATAGATTTAGGTGTCTAGAACTACAGCATCCATTAACAAACAGGTGGTCTGTGTGCCCGCTTGTCACTCTTATTCTGTAAAAAGTACAATTCATATTGCATATGCATTTAAATATAACGAATAAGCAACGGTGAAGCAGATATTCGAGAAGGGAGAGCACTGTGTTAGGGGAGTTATTCTGCGCGATAAAATAAAGGTAATATCTGCAGGACAAAAAGAGTAACTGCATGCCCAGCGGATCAGTAAACTGGAGTGAAAATGGATCAGTCATACAGGTAGAAAAACCGACAATAGATGGGAGACAACGCTTCTCGAATTGCAGCCTTGTGCTGGCAAGCGCAGTGGTGGGAAGTGGATTAAGGTAATACATCGGCCCGGTGCTGCAAAATGCCACCTAGCAGCATCGTTTGACTCAGTGGAGAGACGTGATTAGAAGCTTATTGGTAACCTTGATTTGGTTGAAAATAATCTTGTCTGCTTTGAGCAAAGGCAACCTTTCGGTATTCTATAGGATACATTTCGGAGAGGGTGTGCAGGAATTACATGCTTAAATTCCTCCTTCCCCTTTCCACCGTCGGACTGCCGGGTGGTCGGCGGATCTTCATAACTTTTTTGTTGATATTCCACGCATTCGAACCAAACGTTTTGCTCCGTCTTTCGTAATGCGTAAAGCAAAAAATTCTGTCTTTATGTCCGAATACAATCTGGGCGTCTTCAAGGCTTTTGCTACGTTAAAACAGTGCGATTTACCATCTAGGTGGGGTTGTGGTCAAGCACTGGCTTAAAAAAAACAGACTTTATGGTAATCTATTGAGGCGGATTGTATTCAGTCGTGGACTTGTGATGGGATGATGGACAAACATCGGTCTTAAGAGCTGGCTGGCTTTGGTAAATATTTTCCAATTCTATTCTGCCTCAGCAATTTGTTCTATGCAAAATGACAAAGCAGTTTCATGTCGACAAATATGTTCGCCATTTTTCATTTCGACGTATGCCTCGAAGATTGTTGTATACAGCTCTATGGTATATTGCATGCGGCAACTTGCATTGTTGACATGATTCTCAATACACAGGTTGCAATACCGTCGATTGAAGATCGTGTTCTTATCGGAGAAATTTATTTACAAATGTAGGACTTATTAATAACTGTTATATTATGATGTAATGAAATGGCTAAGTCATGCTTCATGAAAATGTAAAAATACATTGAGTTAAAAAAGTAGAACAGGATGCATTTTTCAACCATTAAAAAACATTTTGATGTTTTTTTTATGTGTGTTATCTCATAACTTTGTTTCGGTGAACCGATTTCGATTATTCTTTCTGTGGTCCCATATAAATTTGATCAAGGTCTGATCAGTAGTTTTTGAGTTATCCTTAATAATTTATAATGAAGTCGGTTTTTTTTCATAGAATAGGGTGACAAACGAGCACACAGTCCACCTAATGGTAAGTGGTTGCTGTGACCCATAGACATCTATATCTATCCTCAATAAAGAATCAAAATACAGCAACGTTTCTGTATTTTGATTCTCCTCATTCAGGTATCAGCAAGGCATTCCATGGGAATTTCACGGGTGAGGACTAAGATGGAATGCCTCTTTTCCAGTAAAAAGGGTCTCCGATTCTCTACACTCACCATACGAAACATAGCAGTGTTAAGCTGCTATTTTACGCTGGTATTCTGTGAGAGCGTGGTCCTTCCACGGTCGAGCCGACCCATTCGTGCTACAACTATACGACTAATATAGCTGCAGCATGGCTCTACTACGTAAAAATTTAATTGGTACACTGTAATTAATGCCTTGTATCGAAACATTGTACAATTTTTTTAATTTTACCACTTGTAAATATTAATAAATTACTTCGAATTTAAAATAAAAGCCGACTTCAAAGAACTAAGTAAAAAGATAAACATAATTTCACATTTGGAAGTCGATGCCAATCAGAATGAGTAATTTTAAGATTTTCTTAACATGTTCCGACTTTCCGATCTGTCAATCCTATACTTTAGCAAACTTTAGTCAATCCATCCATCAATTACAGCCTACTGCTGAACATAGGCCTCTCCCATAAATAGCCTCATAGGACTGATTTTTCCATAGTAGTCACGCTAAGCAAGATTAGAATAGAATAGAATAATTTCATTCAATATAGATTATTGCATAATACTTAATGAAAGTAATTTTTTATTTACCACTGGTTCGGAAAATACCTCTGTCCTGGGAAGAACCAGTAAGAAACACAGCGGGACTTTTTTTAAACATGTATTTCACTTTACAATAATTGTGTTTGTACAATTTTTAAATGAATTTTCATAGAACCAGCATGGTGGTGATCTCATTCCCAGGGGTTATTTTCATTTATGTATTCTTTGATATTATAATAACCCTTTTTGTACAAATTTTATTTAATAATTTAATTTAAATGTTTAAACTTGTATATTAACAAATTTTGTACATTTTCTGGGATTTGGTTGTAAAATCGTATACATTGCCCCATAAATTGCGGAAGAGGATTGGCGACCGCAGGTTTTTTATAATTATGAATACTTATCAGGAAGATTCTGCTGGCAATCACTTGTTTCAGTTTTCCTATGTCACCCGCCTTCTTACGACATCTACAGGACGATATAGAGTAGTGGATATTCTTACACCGCCATTGCGCGGTTTGTTTTTAATAAATCAAAAGGAATTTATTTAACAATCATTAACAACACTTTTGCTTCGTTATATTTATTTTTATTATATCTAGGTGTATATATATAATTTTATTATAACGAAAGAGTTAACGAAAAACAGTTTATCTATACTTTGATAAGGATTTTTTTTTTATTATTAGTTAATTTTTGCTGCACTACCTCCCATATATTTATCTCTGCTTGGCCAAATGGTTGACTGGGAGAGAATCCCCTAAAGCATTAAGTCCGCCATATGTACCATTTTTTGTGCATCAAAATCTAAATAAATAAATAAACAATCCTCTATTATGAAATTTCGCCTCTATAATGAAATATCGACATATTATATTTGATACTAAAATAAACGATTTCAAAAAATCCGTTTTAGATTTAATTTGTTAATAAGGCATTTAAGCCTTAGAATACAATTTTCTCATAAACATTTAATTTTTCAAAATTTTGCATAACATATTTCTTTATGTACATAGGATATTAGTATTTGTGCTTTAAACTTATTACTGTTATCTAATATAATGTTGTGAGCACATATCTTGGAATACCATTCGGATCGTAATTGTGCACTAATTATGTTCATACTTTTAATGAATAGAAAAGAGTTTTATTATTCAATTTAGATTACAAATTGTACTTACTGACAGTCATTCTTATATTTAATTTACCAATGGTTCGGAAAATACATCTGTCCTGGTATGAACCAGCAAGAAATCCAGCGGGACTATTTAAAAATAAGAACAGTTTACAATCGGTAAGGTTACACAATAATTAACAACACAACACACATTAGAAATAGCATGGTAGCAATCATCTCATTCCCAGGGGTTATTATCATCATAATAAATCATAATATATTGATATATTGAAAATGGGCCAGATTAGGAGTACCCTTAACCGAAGAGCGTGTATGCGTAGATATATGGATGTAAAGGAGGCGAGAGAGGTGTGCCAGGATCGTGCCAAATGGAAATCCGTAGTCTCTGCCTACCCCTCTGGGTGACAGGCGTGAGTGTTTATGTATGTATGTATGTATAAATCTTTTTATACAATCTTTGTTTAATAGTTTTAAACTTGGCGGAAGTGAGATTTCGTATATTTTATGGGATTTTGATATTATTTTGTATTGTGTACCTTAATAAATAAGCAAAAAAAAGGTAAGTCTCTAAGCACTATCCGTCAAATATTACATTCAAATAAGTGTAAAATTTATGTTAAATTTAAAACCCTTTGATTCGACTGTATCCGTTAATTTCACTGGAAATTTCCAGTTCAATCTAGTAATGTACGGTACAAACTGGATTGATTAGTTAACACAGATTTGACATTTAGTCCATTACGGTTTTGAGCTTTTAGGTTATCCGAATTGCGTCGTATAGTGGACATTTAATAATGAAATATTTGAAATGGCATCCATCTAGACTATTGTATTGGCTGATGAAATTGCCTTAATTAAGAGCTGATTGTTCAACCTTTAGATAAAGTTATGCGTGAAATTAAATTATAACTTGACTAATTATAAATTAAAAAATTGAACTTTTTTGTTCGTACAACTGTAACTTTTATTTCGTTTTTTACCGACTTCAAAAAAGGGGGAGGTACTTAATTCGACTGCTTAGTTTTATGTGTGTTACCTCAGATCTTTTTTGTAGAAAAACCGATTTTGATGATTAATTTTTTATTTGAAAACTGGTGCTTCTCATGAAGTCCCATATAAATTTGATCAAGATCTGACTAGCAGTTTTTGAGTTTTCCTTAAAAATGCGTATTTAATTGACTTCGACTGCATTGATTATATTCTCATTTTATTAATATTGGTTGTACAATATTTTTAATTTTACCACTTGTAACAACATAAGCCAATGCTTGACTAAGATCCCATCTGATGGTAAGTGGATGCTGTTGTTTATAGAATGACAAGCGAGCACACAGTGCACCTGAAGGTAAGTGAACACAGCGGCACATAGACATCTACATTTATCCTCGGTTAAGTATTAAAATACAGATGCGTTGTAATTCTCAATCGACGACCTAAGAACTAAGATGGAATGCCTCGTTACCAGTAACAAGAATCGCCGGTACTCTACAATCACCATACGAAAGACAGCAGCATCATTCCTTTAGTAACAAACGAACACACAGTTCATATGATGGTAAGTAGATATTGTGGCCCATAGACTCGGTTAAGAATCAAAATTCAGATGTGTTGTCTCCCCTGAGGGTTAAGAAGGAATGCCTCATTTCTAGTTATGTCTCTAGTAATGTAATCTTTCTAGTAATTTAAAAGGGTCTCCCGTTCTCTACACTCACCATACGAAACACAGCAGCATTTTACGCTGGTAATTTGTGAGAGCGTGGTCGTTCCCCGGTCGAGCCGACCCATTCGTGCTGCAACCACAATATAACAGTAGCATGGCCTTATGACGTCTAAACACCTTGTTTTGAGTATATCATAGAATATATTTTACTTATGTTACGTTATGTTATGACCAGACAATGTGAAATAAATGAAGTTTAAATCAGTATTAATCACATCGCCCGATTTGACTTGTCATTAGTGCCCTTGTTAATCACTAGGCCTATAGCATGTATATTATTTAATATCTAAAAATAAGACAAATAAAAAAAAACTTTAATATCTTTATAGCTGTCAAGAGAGGTAGGGTGATGACTCATATCACTATATGCTAAGCTTTTTTTTATTATTATAAAGGACTTTGTCGCTGAGCGACCACATCGCCCCGTTTTGTCTACAATTACTTAATCACTACAATCGAATACAAAATATTAAACATAAAATGTATTATAATAACAATAGTTATGTGCAAGGAACACGCGCGACTATAAGTAAACACACCCAAGGAATAAGTGGAACCGTAAACAGCCACACCTATTCCCTACACAGAATCAAGTCTGCTAGCTTGACCAACATTTTAGCCTCCTCCGACATTGGATAAGCCAAAATACTGTTCAAGATGCCAACCTCAAAATTCCTATCACTACCAAAACATAACCTTCTAATTGCTTCATTCCGGATGCATTCCATCAAAATATGTTGGACATCTTCAACTATTCCGCATACGTCGCAATTTGGTGATGGCACTTTTTTTATTAAAAAAGCAAACTTCTTCGATGGAATATGTCCCGAACGTAATCTAAGAATAGATCTTATGTAGTTTCTATTTAGCGGACTATCTATCCACGAATTACAGGTTATTTGTGGCTGAATTGTTCGATACCAGATATATGCTAAGCTTTTAAAAAAAAATTTAAGATAATAAATAACAATATTATTTTTCTGCGGGTTTCACCGCCACAAAATGGAAACCAATTTTCTCCATCCTGCCAACAGCATTCACCGGATCTGACGTCACGTAGGTACGTGTATTTAAAGTCGTGTAGTATTTACGAAGAGTCCATTATCCAAGTTAACCGTTCGCGAAACATTTGCTCGCTCGCGCCATCGCACGGGTCACGCATTGTTTATGCGCTCGTAAATGCGGCAGTCTAAGGGATCTTTTATTTACTTTTTATACACCATAACTGACCCGAACAGCTATTTTTTACTTTTAAAAAAAGTTGAAAGTTATAGAGTAAGCAAAAAGTAGGTGTGCATAAAAGTTACATACTTGCAAGTGATCTCTGTCCTTTAATTATTGACTAGAATAGAATAGAATGATTTTTTATTCAATATTGATTATTACATAATACATATTGAAAGTAATTTTTTATTTACCACTGGTTCAGAAAATAGATCTGTCCTGGGAAGGTCCAGCAAGAAACCCAGCGGGACTTGTTTTTTAAACATATTTCACTTAACAATAATTTTGTTTGTACAATTTTTAAATTAATTTTTATAGAACCAGAATGGTGGCGATCAACTTATTCCCAGGGGTTATTTTCATTCATGTATTCCTTGACATTATAATAACCCTTTTGTACAGTTTTTCTTTAATAAAACTTTTAAACTTGTTTATTGAAAAACTTGAACATATTCTGGGATTTTGTTGTAAAAGCGTATATATTGCCCCATAAATGAATTACTGATTCTGTGGAGTCTAGTGACTGGCATTACAATCTTATGTTTGTTCCTAGTGTTTAAAGTATGAACATCCTTATTCTTATTAAAGCTATTTATGTTTTTATGTACATATATTACATTTTCATAAATATATTGAGATGGCAAAGTTAATATGTTTATTTCTTAAAAAAAATCTCTGAGGGACTCTTTACAATTTAAGCTATAAATTGCCCGTACGGATATCTTTTGCAAAACAAATATTACTTCAATGTTAGTCACATTACCCCGTAGCAAAATTCCATAAGACATCACGCTACGAAAGTAACTAAAATAAACTAATCTAGCTGTCTCAACATCGGTGAGACTTCTAATATTTCTTACAGCATATGATGCAGAACCAAGTCTGCCTGCTAATTTAGATATATGGGGGCCCCATTGAAGTTTCGGGTCAATAGTAATACCAAGAAAAACAGTGGTATCCACAAGACTCAACTCCTCCCCATTTAAGAGCACATTGGTATTTGAAGGTTTAACATTAGGTATTGTAAATTTAACAAATTTTGTCTTATTGCCGTTTAAGAGCAAATTGTTTGCTTAAAGCTCAATGTACTAATTTCGATAAAGCATTATTTACATTCTCAAAATTAATTGACTGTCGTTTGAGTTTAAAATTAAAGAGGTATCATCCGCAAATAATACTATATCGTGATTGTCCCCTACAAGATAAGGTAAGTTATTAATATAGATTAAGAATAGGAATGAGCCAAAAATCGAGCCCTGAGGAACGCCCATTGATACTACCGATCCGGAGGAACCATTACCATTGATCACGACTTTTTGAGTTCTGTTACTTAAATATGAAGTAATAAGTCTAAGTAATAGTCGAGCACACAGTCCACCTGAAGGTTAGTGAACGCAGCGGCAGATAGACATCTACATTTATCCTCGGTTAAGTATTAAAATGCAGATGCGTTCTAATTCTCAATCGATGACCTAAGAACTAAGATGGAATGCCTCGTTACCAGTAACAAGAATCGCCGGTACTCTACAATCACCATACGAAAGACAGCAGCATTATTCCTTTAGTAACAAACGAACACACAGTTCATATGATAGCAGCTCCGTGGCGCAGTGGCTTAGCAATATGTTGCTGCGCTAAGGGCCGCGGGTTTGAATCCCGCACGGAACAAGTATTTGTATGGTCTACAAATAATTATTCCGGGTCTGAATGTTTGTCCTTGTGAAATTTATGTATGTAAACTGCCCCCACAATACAGGAGAAAATCCTAGTGTGGAGGTAATGTTTTAAAAAAAGATAAATAAAGATAAAAGTCTAAACGCCAAATTTTTTACATCGTAATGTTGTAGTTTCCTGATTAATGTCGCATGATGAACACAATCGAAAGCCTTGGAAAGATCACAAAAAGTACCTAAGGCATCTTGCGAATTCTCCCAGGCAAAAAAAAATATTTTATAAGCTCAAAACCTGTGTCAGTCGTCGAGCGACCCCTTGTCAAACCAAATTAGTTTATATACTGATTTATTTAGTAACTTAGACTAATTAAAAATTACATAAAGTAAAGGGGGGTGGAGTGGGGTGATATTTGTTATGATTGCTACGCTTAGTTGGCAGATTGGCAGCCGCAGTTTTGTCATTATTATTTATTAGAGAGACGCTACCCATCTCCTGTGATAATGAGGTTTGAGTTCTTTTACAGCGCAACTACAAGGTACTTTAACATATTAAATATTCTAATGTATGAATGGTGTGATGCTGAATTGGACGAGGTTTACGGGGTGAAGCCATACTGCATCTATATTATAGTTGTACCACGAATGGGTCAGCTCGACCGGGGAAGGACCACTCTATCACAGAATACCAGCGTAAAATAGCAGCTTAATGCTGATGGTGAGTGTAGAGAACCAGAGACTCGTTTTACTGGAAATGAGGCATTCAATTTCAGTCCTCAGCATTCACTTGCTGTCAGGTGGACTGTGTACTCGTTTATCATCCTTATTCTTTAAAGAAATAATATATTAAAATACTTATATATAAATATATTATATACTAGCACCGTATGTGAAGTTATTTGGATTTAAGATAACCATCAAAGACTATTTATTTTATCAATTTTTCGATTTCTCAAAAAAGCAACTTTTTCGGAAAATAAAAATAAGCCTAAATCACTCCTGGAATTGCTCTATAACTGTTCGTGAAGTTTCATTACCATTCCGAAGATAAGCCTGGACAGACAAACACACAATTTAAAAAAACATGTAATGATATCTTATCTTTACGCGAAGACTACACATTAAATGAAACTATTTTTTACGGATTCTATCGCGTTTAATTTAACTTTTTAATTCCCGACGTTTCTATATAGCTGACTCGAATCACCGACGTTCCGGGAAGTCTGCAGTTTGTGAACATATTCAAGATCGTCCCCGCCATTACATTAGATTTGATAGACTACAAATCCTTGCAAAAGGACACCGATTCCTACCAAGGATGATTCGCGAGGCTATTGAAATTAATAAACATCCTAATTTCAATAGAGAAGATGGATGGGTGCTGCCATCTGCTTGGGATCCTATAATTAATAAAATTAAATCCAAACCCAAGTATACCACTGCAAGACTGCAAGACCAAAAATTAATATTAAAAAACTGAAGGCCTCAGACCTCAGTCCTCCCCGTGACCACGGGTACTGTAAAGCACCCGAAACGTCGGGAATTAAAAAGTTAAATTAAACGCAATAGAATCCGTAAAAATAAGTTTCATTTAAAAAAAAAATGTCTTTTATGGCATGTTTATAACCCCAGAGCTAAATAAAATGAAGTTAATTCGATTTTTTTTTTCATAAGACAGGGTGACAAACGAGCACACAGTCCACCTGATAGTAAGTGGTTGCTGTATACTCATAAACATCTACATTTATCCTCGATTACGAATCAAAATGCAGATACGCTGTCAATCGTGAGGACTAAGATGGAATGCCTTGTTTCTAGTAAAAAGGGTCTCCGGTTCTCTACACTCACCATACGAAACGCAGTATCATTAAGCTTCTATTTTACGCTGGTATTCTGTGAGAGCGTGGTCCTCCCCAGTCAAGCCGATCCATTCGTGCTACAACTATACAATTAATATAGCTACAGCGTGGCTCTACCACGTTTAAATATATATTACAGACAGACACTTTAATTTAATTTTTATGCAAAGAGTATTGATAACATAATTTGCAGTAAAGAAAAACAAAATTATGCAAACAGTTAAATGTTCAAAGTATACTTTAGGGTTTTTATTACAAAGTGAAATTTTGGCACATTGTTTACATTACGTCCGTTCTGTAATCAAACTTCACAGTTTGTTAATATTGTACTTAAGTTGTACTTGAGTTGTACTTGCCGTTTTGTGTTGTTGTTTCACTTTTGCCAATAGACAAATTTAACTCATAACCTATGTAAAGTGTTCGGTAAACGTTGATGCAGATTTTAATAGAAGATAGCGACGGCGGATCAAACGAAACTACCCCGCGATATGCTTATAAAGTATTTTCTGAAGTACATAATATACAGGGTATTTTTGAAACGCTCCCGAAAACGAAGACAGATGATAGTACTAAGGATACCTATGATGATGGGTCACAAAAAAATTCGATCCCGAGGAAAAAATTCATCTTTTCACAACGTTTTATTAACTTTATTCACGCTCCATCATGTTACTACAGTTAATTGAAACGATATTACACTAAAAAAATCATTAAAATACTGAAACATAAAACCAGCAGTGGAATTACTGAATTACAATCAGCTGACTAGCGACTCAACTAGCGATGGTACCACAATACCTAATAATTTACAACACTTGTCTAAATACCTAACTTATCTACTTAACCTACTATTTTGCCACTGTGCTTGTCTCCACGTAGCCACTTTAATTCGAATTCACAGTTTAAGTAAACCAAATAACTGGTTCGATTCCCCGTTAATGAAAAAAGTACTTAAATAAAATGTTAACAAGGTTAGAGTCATGCTTTTTTATCCATTGTGTAGGTATGTTTATTATTCTGATGTATTCAGTTATGTACCTATTCAGATCAGTTCAGTACTAAGTTATTTAAAAAAAAAATAGGTTAAATAAACCAAATAACTGGTTCGATTACTAAGTTATTTAAAAAAATTAGGTATGAAACAGCTTACCGATCCTCCGTGGCCTTATGAGATTCTCCAAGGCATTTTAACATGTTGCCGTATTCACGAGCACTATAAACGTACCTACGCGTTAGGCATTATTAAAACAAAACAAAAAACACAAAACGTAACAAGTAATTCACAATATCATTAATTAATAAATAACAAGTAATAACGACAATAATTTAATAAACAAAACAATTGCTCGTGATAGTCAACACGGAACTGTCTCAAAAACTAAAATTATTAATCAATCCCGCCAAAACAAATGCGCACGTTGTAACGTCCTTGAAGCATGTGTAAATTCCACAGCGTGAGGCGACACGAGGCAGCGTGTGTGTGAAAGGGAAGGATAGAGTGAGTAGTATACCTAATGCATTGTTTCGTACCGATCTAGATAAGAGTTCGGCGCCCGCGAGGATATTGACCCTATTGTCAGCTGATTTTCTTTTTTAAGTTTCACTGCTGGTTTTATGTTTCAGTATTTTCATGATTTTTTTAGTGAAATATCGTTTCAATTAACTGTAACAATATGATGGAGCGTGAATAAAGTTAATAAAACGTTGTGAAAATATGATTTTTTTCCTCGGGATCGAATTTCTTTGTGACCCATCATCATAGGTATCCTTAGTACTATAATCTGTCTTCGTTTTCGGGAGCGTTTCAAAAATATCCTATACAATTTATTTTTATCCGACTACGGCGTAGCACAAAAGGAATGTAGTATTTGGCTGGTATTTACGTGTATAATTTGAGGTTAAAAGGAATTAAAGAGTGAAATGACATTGACAGCTCCGTGGCGCAGTGGATTAGCAATGAGTTGCGACGCTGAGGGCCGCGGGTTCGAATCCCGTACAGAACAAGTTTTTGTATGGCCTACAAATACATAATTGTTCCGGGTCTGGATGTTTCTTCTTGTGAAATTTATGTATGTAAACTACCTCCACCATACAAGAGAAAATCCTAGTGTGGTAACGGTTTTTTTTTAAAAAAAGGGAAATATTTTATACGTGGTAGAGCTACGTTGATGCGTATGAAAATCTACAGGAAACGAAAATGATAATTTTTTATATTACTACGTTAATTGGTGGTGGGATGGGGGATAAGTGGTCGTAAGAGGTGACAAGAATCCAACTAGGGGATTGGCAGCAACATCTTAATAACAAACTAAAAATAAAAAAATCTGCAGTAGCCAACCCGCTTGCCAAGCGTGACAACTATGCCAAATAAGAATTATGTCCTCCAGACCGAATTTCAGTCACGGCAGCCAATATAATACTAACCACTAGAAGACTAACCATCTGTACAGGAATTATATTGCCCGTGTGTATACTCAAGCACAGGTGCACTCTCTAATTTCTTACCCTCATATTCTGATAGGTCGGTAATCTGACACGACCGGAAAGATATCGGGCGCAGGATCAAAGTATTTATGTGCTTTCTGAGGCACGGGGGTATAACACCGCCAAATTCCTCACTCCGGGCTGCTACTCAGAATTTCTTGTCAGCAAACCCAATAACAGATTTAGACCCGACCCGGGATTCGAACCCGGTACCTCAAGATAATCAGTCGTGTTTACTGAACTAAATAGGAAGAGATATTAAAAAAAATGGCAAATATCCCTCCTATGAGGCAATTTATGTAGGACGCCTTTTAGCAGTGGATTTTATTAGGCTGTAATATTAATGGTAAACTACATGTAATTCTTGTAGTTTGCTACGTCACTAAATTAATAGTTTTCCGACCGATTCCAGACACAACTAGTAACTTTATAAAAAAAATCGTAAAATATAATATATAGGGTGTTTGTGAAATGCTCCCGAAAACGAACTGACGAACCAGGTATTTGGTTTATTTTACCTGTGAATTCGAATTAAAGTGGCTAGGTAGAGACAAGCACAGAGGCAAAATAGTAGGTTAAGTAGATAAGTTAGGTATTTAGACAAGTGTTGTAAATTATTAGGTATTGTGGTACGATCGCTAGCTGCGGGCCGCGCGAAATTGGCGACCGCGCGTATATTGACCCCTAGTCAGCTGATTGTAATTCCACTGCTGGTTTTATGTTTAAGTACTTTCGTGGTTTATTTATAAAATTATCGTTTCATTTAGCTGTACTAGCGTGAATAAAGCTAATAAAATGTTGTGAAAAGATGACTTTTTTTCCTCGGGATCGATTTTCTTTCTGACCCATCATCAAAGGTATCGTTAGTACTATCGTCTGTCTTCATTTTCGGGAGCGTTTCACTAACACCCGGTATATTATATTTATATTATATAAACGCCACTGACTCACTCAATCATCACGAGATCTCCAAAACTATACTTGAAATTTGGCATATATATTCCTTTCTCAGCGAGCTATGGAGAAGGCTATGCTCGGGGTTTCTCTTCTTTTTTTATTGGATAAGGGTGACAAACGAGCATACAGTTCACCTGATGGTAAGTGGTTGCTGCAGCCCATAGACATCTACGTCTATCCTTGATTACAAATCAAAATGCAGATGCGTTGTCACCCGTGAGGACTAAGATGGCATGCCTCATTTCCAGTAAAAAGGGTCTCTGGTTCTCTACACTCACCATACGAAACACAGCAGCGTTAAGCTGCTACTTTACGCTGGTACTCTGTGAGAGCGTGTTCTTTCCCCGGTCGAACCGACGCATTCGTGCTACAACTATACTACTAATATAGCTGCAACATGGCTCTACCACTCAAATATCTGCGTGATGAAGTTAGAAATGAGGATATCCGCAGTAGAACCAGAGTAACCGACATAGCCCAACGGATTAGTAAGCTGAAGTGGCAATGGGCCGGCCATATAGCTCGAAGAATCGACAACCGATGGGGAAAAAAGGTTCTCGAGTGACAGCTTCATACCGGTAGGTGAAGTGTAGCGCGACCGCCCATTAGATGGAGTGACTGGTAAGACATGCAGGAAGTCAATGGATGCAGGTGGCTCGGGACCGTGCTTTGTGGCATTCCTTGGGGTAGGCCTATGTTCAGCATTGGGCTTGTGAAGGGCTGTAATGATGATGATGATTCCTTTCTTGACGTAGACACCCACTAAGAAATTATTTTAGAAAAATCCAACCACTGAGCGGGTAAAATAGCTTGTAAATAATAACGCTTTAGCCTTTCCTATGATGGCTATTAAAATATATAATAAATTACCCAATTACTTAAAAGACATGCCTTTGAATAAATTTAAAATTGAGATTAATAAATGGCTTCTTGACAAGTGTTATTATAGTGTTAAGGAATATTTTAATTGATTACAATATTATTTAATGTATTATGTAATTTATTCAAGCTTTTAACATTATGTACTAATTTAATACTAATTTAATTTGATTATTTTAAGATATATTTGCACACCGGTACAACTCCCGGTAGAATATTATTGAGACTTACTCTAATACTAAATACCTGTATTATCTAAACATTTTATTCTGCAAATAAAGACTTTGACTTTGACTTTGACTTTGACTTTCATGACTGCAGGCCCGAAAATTAATAAATACTTAAACGCTATTAATTGAAATAGGAGAAAAAGGTATCCTTCGAACGTTTAATCCATGCTCGTACAAATAAATGATACCCAATATGTTTGAACGGCCTCTTTGACTCGATAGGGTTCGGTTACTCAGCTGGAAAAATCCGATTCTATCCAGAAATTTCCGAGAGACCGGATGGTAATTAGGTACCGCTCATTCCGTAAGCAGTAATTTAAAAAAATATTTGACATTAAAATTATTTATATTTTAATGTCAAATATTTAGACCTGAAAATAAACAGAAAGAAGGAGTGTTTCGGATATTTCAAGTGATACCAAGCCAAAATCATGCTCAACTTATCGTCTAATAAACGTCTTATCTAAAAATATATGCAACTAACAACCTGGTTTTAGATGCATATGTGTGCGTCCAGGCGTAATTTTTTACGGGCTGTTATAGATAGAATTTATTTTTTTAATTTTTATTTTAATAATCTGTTTAATTAATTCAAACAATGTCTTAATTTAAAATGGTCTACAATAACAGACAAGAACAGAAAGAAGAAAGATGTGTGCGCGAGTGCGTGTCAAGAAGTTAAGCATGGTTTTCGCTTCACTTGAAATGTACGCAACGCTCCGTCTTACTTTCTTTGTTACTCTGAGATAATACACAACTAATTTTTAATTACCAGGAAAATTTTATGGCCTTACATGATATTGTATACCTTAATGATTATATGTGAAAGGCGGTGTGAGAATATACACTAGCCCATATCATCTCGTGGGTGTCGTAAGAGACGACAGAGGGAAACAAACCGGGAAATTAGCAGCAGTGTCTTCCTAATAAAAACTAAAATCATAAAAAAACTGCGGTTGCCAATCCGCCTGCCAAGCATGGCAAGTATGGCAAAATCTCCCGTATGAAATATTAATTAAACACTATAATGTATTTACTTAGCCCTACCCTTAACAAGTGAGTGTAGCGCACGTCTAAAATCTGCCACCTAAGGCCATGTCTTCCTCCCTTGATAAGGCCCTTCCTCACACGTCTTTAAAACAGAGCCACAGAAAAAGTTAAAACCAATATGGATTGCATTATTTTGTCACCATTTAGTACTGGTGCTCTAGCGCAGGGGTGCTTACCGTAAATTTCACACTTGCCCTGGTTTGCTTGTAAATTTAGACCAATAAAGAAAGGAAGACGGAGCGTTGCGTACACTTGAAGTGAAGCAAAAACCATGCTCAACTTCTTGACACACACTCACGCAGACATTTTTCTACCTTATATCTTTACCGTTACCGTTGCAGCCTATTAAAGTCACCATAGATTGCCTCATAGGGGAGATATTTGCGATAGTTGCCACGCTTGGCAAGCGGGTTGGCAACCGTAGTTTTTTATTTTTAGTCGTTATTAGGAAGACGCTGCTGCCTGTTTCCTGTTCTGTTTTGTTATTTTTCTCTGTCACCTCTTACGACATCCACGTGATGATATGGGCTAGTGGATATTCTTACACCGTGACTACACGGTTCACTTTCTATCTTTATTAACCCGTATAAGTTCACTGCTGAATGCATACATATGTGCCTGAAACCATGTTGATGGTTGGAAATAATTTTAGGTGCATATGTGTATATGTGTACGTGAGTGCATGTTTTTACAATAAATTGTAAATATTGTGTAACCTTAACTAATGTAAATTGTTTTTTTTTTCAAAAAATAAATTTCCCACTGTATCTCTTGCTGATTTTTCCCAGGACAGAGGTATTTTCTGAACCAGTGGTAAATTACACATTAGTCTGACTTTCAATAAGTACTTTTTTAAAGAATAAGGGTAACAAACACGCACACAGTCCTACTGATGGTAATTGGATGCTGTGGCCTATAGACATTTACATTTATCCTCAATTAAGAAATAAAATTCAGATGCGTTGTCCCCCTGAGGACTAAGGGTCTCCGGTTCACTCACCATACAAAACACAGTAGCATTAAGCTGCTATTTTACGATGATATTCTGTGAGAGCGTGGAACCCTGGGCGAGCCGACCTATTCATGCTACAACCATAAAATAGCTGCAGCGTGGCTCTACCACGTATATAAAAGTAGTATTTATAATCTATATTGAATTATAAAGTTTCTATTTTTATTGTTCGATTTCCGTTCACACCAATGAAATATCTTGTTTATTAACCATAATACAGCTAAGCTTTTAATTTAATAAAACATTTTTGATATTATATTGTACACTTAATACAGAGTAGACATATTATTAGTTATGTTCAATTAATGACCATTGAATCCGAAAACAATAACACTGCGTTTCGAATTCAAATTTGACCCAATTTCTATCCGATGTCACAGTACTGTATGGCTATTCGATACAATTATTCGAGCAGCATCTAATGCGGGCTTATATCGATGTCCTATAACTAAAGGCAATTGGAAACTGTATAAATGGATGAACGGTTTACATTATCTACGATGAACAGTATTAAGATATAGCTAATATAGGTAATGCCTATGTTCAGCAGTGATGATGATGATGGTGATGAATATACGTAACTTCTAGGTACAGATTTCCTCTCATTTCTGAGAGGGTTGTGAAGCAATTTTTGTGAGTGGGTTCTTAATGGAGAGTAGATTCAGATGTTTATGTGTCGTAGCATCCACTTACTATTTGGCAGATTGTTCGTGCTACAACCATAATATACCTACAGCATGGCTTTACCACGTAAGAAGATGCCCCGTGTTTGCGTGAAAGAAGAACAAACTAACCAACACTTTCACATTAATAATATTAGGGGGTATCTCCTACGCATTGAACATTAAAAACCATTTAAATACATAATAAACTGCCGGCTTAAACAACAATCGCGGTCTACTAGGATGCATAAAAACTGCATTAAAAGCCAGTTTTATTACTGCTGGCTTTACGAGCATATAAATAATGTGTAGCAACGTTGTGTATTGGTGCGAGTGGGCGAACGTACCAGTTTATTTGGATAATGTGCGCTTTCAGTAAATAACTAACGGCTTTTAATACACTGGATGTTGAATAATGATGAATGAATCACTATCGAGCGAAGAAAATTGTTTTTGAGGTGAAACTTCTTCAGGGACGTAGTGGAGAAATTTAGTACGGTATTCAAAAAAACATGCGTGAGTGTCGTGGAACACTCGGTTGGAACGAAGTTCCTCTCGTAGTATATTATTATTGATAAACGTATTGTATTATTGATTAACAAATACTAATAAATAAATTACTAGCGTCTATGAAAATGAAGCGTCATTTAAAAAAAATATTTCTTTCATGGCAAGATAAGAAAACGTGCGAGGGAGATGGATATTATTCCATCTCGCTTCCTTATAGCCGCCAAGACCGACTACACTACATCAGAAGGGGTCTTGACGGAAAATCTTACACTTTTTGTCGCCTAGCCTCCATCCGCCAAATTCGTACCGTCCGATAAGGAACTTCGTTCCAAAAAACGTCACGATTTCTAGTAAAGTTTTCTTGTAGCGTTTCACCGCTGGGGCTGCATAAGTTAACTATCATTTAAGCTACTTATGTGAAATATAAAATAAAAGAAAAATGATATGTCGTAAAGAAGTTTCAATTCGTACGTGTGTACACAATCACGCGCACGATTTTTTTTTGTGAACTGCACAAGCAGATTAACCTCAAATCATTTGTGAATGTGATATTTGCTGTGTAGCGGTGCCATAAGAGAATTTACTTCCCCATATCATCCCGTGGGTGTCATACGAGGTGGCAGAGAGTAATGAAACGGGAGATGGGTAGTCCTGATAACAACTCAATGTAATTAAAAAATTGCGGTTGCCAACGCACCTGCTAAATCACAACTATAGGAAATATTTCCCCTAAAAGGTAATCTGTATGGTGGAGAGTGGAGACCTATGTTCATGTGTCTCAGAAAAATTTTTATAGGATAAGGGTGACAAACGAGCACACAGTCCACCTGATGGTAAGTGGTTGCTGTGGCCCATAGACATCTACATCTATCCTCGATTACGAATCAAAATGCAGATGCGTTGTCACCCGTGAGGACTAAGATGGAATGCCTCGTTTCCAGTAAAAAGGGTCTCCGGTTCTCTACACTCACCATACGTAACACAGCAGCGTTAAGCTGCTATTTTACGCTGGTATTCTGTGAGAGCGTGGTCCTTCCCCGGTCGAGCCGACGCATTCATGCTACAACTACACCAGTAATATTTTATGGTTGTAGCACGAATAGGTCGGCTCGCCCAGGGTTCCACGCTCTCACAGAATATTACGTTTTATTTATAGAATTAGGGTGACAAACGAGCACACAGTCCACCTCATCATAAATGGATGCTGTGGCTCATAGACATTTAAATCTATTCACAATTAAGAATCAAAAAGCAGATGCGTTGTAAGATGGAATGCCACGTTTCTAGTAAAATGTGTCTCTGCTTCTCTACACTCATCATATGAAACAAAGCTGCTATTTTACGCTGGTATTCCGTGAGAGCGTGAACCTTTCTTGTGTATAAAAGTAGAAAGGGCGCACATATGTCACTATTACATATGTGCGCCCCGGTAATTCACGGGTTAAAATGGGTTTACAACTGATGAAACAATCACCTAACATACATTTAAAAACATGCAATCGTATAAGAACAGAGAGAAGTCGGCTAAAAATATAAAGTCGATAACTTCACCCTTAAATTTACTAAAAAGATAAATCTCAATCGCTTCCACAAATTAATTGCAGGGTCTATTTCTCCCAAGGGTTATTAGAGAAGTAAAGGGATTTGTTGATTGAACGAATGACGTAACGGACTATAAAATTCCAATCACGGTCGTAATTTTTCAGGCAATGCTATTTAGTAACTGTGGTAGGCATCGTTTGCCGGTGAAAATAAACAAAATGCGTTATGCTTTGCATTATGATCTTATTTTGTAATATAAAAAAAATATTAATATATAAAAGTAGGGATTAGAAAGCCAGTATAATTGCAGACATTGCATTAAGTCCTTAGAGATGACGACGTCTTCTTTTATAAGTTTGCTGCATATTTCTGTGGCCTGCAGTAGTCATTTAACGTCTGTAACTTCAATTTTATAAAAAACTAGCTAATTAATAGAATCAGGCGTTACTTTGCGGAAATCCATTATATTAAAGTTGTAAATATTTACTTTGCAAATATCCGCTTAATAAAATAAAATAAAATTATCATCATTTAAAAAACTAGCTGTTCCATGCGACTTCGCCCGTGTGTAATTTGGCGTTTTAATTATGTTGCGCGGAACCCTAATTATTTTTCTAAAATATAAGTAACCTAAGTTACTCCTTATAACATCACCTATCAGCCAGTGAAAGTCCCGTCAAAATGGGTCCAGCCGTTTCGGAGATTAGCCGGAACAAACAGACAGACAGACATACAGACAGACAAAAATTTTAAAAATTGTGTTTTTATTATAAGTACCGTATATATTTTCATATGCATTAAGTAAAAATCTGTTATTTATTTGTATAGATAAGGTTTAGAAAACTAAAATAAGATTCATTAATCATGAGCTATGATGATCCCAGTGAGAATAATAATAATAATGTCCTCCCACCGAATTCCGGTCACGGCGGCCAGCCTCAACGGAGACTAGCCATTGGCGCAGGACAGGATTATAGTGCACAAGTGTATGCGCAAGCACAAGTGCACTCTCTAATCCCTCACTCTCATAGTCCGATAGGACGGTAATCCGACACGACCGGAGAGAGATCAGGTGCAGGACCAATGCTTTTAACTTCTTGACTCCTGGCTGCTGCTGAAAAT
The DNA here is from genome assembly GCA_029286625.1 of Parnassius orleans. Classification (NCBI taxonomy): domain Eukaryota; kingdom Metazoa; phylum Arthropoda; class Insecta; order Lepidoptera; family Papilionidae; genus Parnassius; species Parnassius orleans. Next base: position 689,656 of record JAGSMP010000225.1, read on the forward strand.
TTCTTAAAAGAAAAACCCAAGAACTGATTTTGGTCCGGCCCGGGATTCGAAAACGAGACCTCATGAAAACGTAATCGTAATTCTTATTGGCTCGATTATGATTTCTACCAGAGTTACACAATAGTACTGCGGATGATAAATTTGTGTCAATATTAAAGTACGAGATTGATATTTTAACCTCGCTTCCGAGTATCTCAGTCAATTTATTTTATTTTCAATTAATTAATACATTAAATTAATAATTATGAATAAATTATCTTATGGTTCAAATGTAAACTTCTGTATGCAAGCAATTCAGGTTTTATCGCCGCCAGCACGAAAAAAATTGTTAATTGCAATTGTATGCCCTGATTTACCATTTGATGGGCAGTGAAGATAATTTTTTTTTATATAATAAGGGTGCCAAACGAGCAAACTTTCCACCTCTTATGACTTAGGACTTAGGTGGCTTAGGATTAAAATGGAATGCCTCGCTTCCAATAAAAAGGGTCTTCGGATTTTTACACCGCCATACGAAACACAGCAGCATTAGGCTGCCATTTTATTCAGTATTACTGTCAGAGCGTGGTCTTTCTCTGGTCGATCTGACCCATTCGTGCTGCAACCATTATATAGCTGCAGTGTGGCTCTACCACGTATAATATCGTGAGAAAACTGGCATGTTTGAGGAATAAATATATTTCGAGGGTACATTAAGACCAATACGCAGTGGGGCAGCGTGGAGCACTGATTGCTCCATGAGTTTCATAAACCCTTTCAGAAATGAGAGAAAGCCTATTCCCAGCTGTGGAATGTATATATGCTGACTGCCTCGTTATTCTAGTGGTCGTAAACGCGGTTGCTGATCGTGAGGTCCCAGGTTCGAATTCTGAGTAGGACCAAAATCAATTATTGGGTTGACCGGTCAACAAATTCTAAATAGCAGCCCGGTGTCAGGAAGTTGGCGGTATTTCACTTCTGTAGGTACCATGGAAAGCACATAATGCCTTTGGTTCTGCGCCTGATCTTTCGCTCCGGTCGTTCGGTTCGCTACATCGGACTATGAGAGTGAGGGAATGTTCAATATATTCAACTATAATCCTGTCCTGCGCAGTTGGCTAGTCTCTGTTGAGAGTGGCCGAAGTTCCGTCTGGAGAATATTATATGCTGTAACTATACTTTGATTTTAAATAAACTATTTACTAGAAATTCAAAACAGCCTAGAATGAATGCTATACGAGACGAGAATGGCTGTATGCTGAATGATGAAGTTTCGAATTTAAAGAGATGGAAGGAATACTTTGAAAGCGTGTTTATGAGTGAAGGGTCGTCTGAATTAAGTGAAAAAGAAATTCCGAAAGAAGTGGAGAGAGGTAGGGAGATAAGTGTAGATGAAATAATAAAAGCAATGAAAGGCATGAAAGCAGGTAAGGCAGCCGGATATGATAGAGTATCACTCGAAATGCTAAGGGCTGGAGAGGGAGTGGTGGCAGGCCTGCTGTACACCTTGTTTAATTTATGTTGAGAACTGAAGCGGGTACCGGAAGACTGGTGCAAAGCCGTTATAGTACCAATATATAAAGGAAAAGGGTCACAGCAGGACTGTAAAAACTACCGTGGTATCAGCTTGCTTAGCATTGTGGGTAAACTGTATGCTAAGGTGTTAATTGAAAGAGTTATGGAAGAAACTGATGGAAAAATTTGGGATGTGCAAGCTGGATTTAGAAAGGAATGGGGTGTACGGATCAAGTATTTTCCATGCGCATGATTGGAGAAGTTTTGGCCAAAACCAGAAAGTTTTTGTGCTGTGGACTTGGAAAGGCTTATGACAGAGTGGACAGGAATGTGTTATGGCAAACACTTAACTCATTTGGTTTGAGCGCTGGCTTGATACAGGCATTGAAGTCTCTTTATAGGGACTCTAGTGCTTGTGTCAGGATCAACAGGGTCTACTCGGACTGGTTTGGCATCCAAAAAGGTGTCAGACAGGGCTGTGTAGCTTCCCCCTGGCTGTTTAACCTATTTATGGACAGTTGTTTGCAAACTTTGAAAGTTGAAGAATGTGGGTTGAGAATGGGTGAGTTAACCGTCAAATGCCTTTTGTACGCCGATGATCAAGTCATATTTGCATCGTCGGCGGCCGAGTTGCAATGATGGTTACTTTAATGAACCGATCATTAAAAGAAAGAGGTATGAAAGTGAACGCAAGTAAGACGAAAGTGATGGTTTTTGAAAGAGAAGAAAGTAAAACGTTATGTGAAATAAGAATAGAAGGGGAGTTTATTGAGCAAGTGGATGAGTTTGTATATTTGGGATGTTTATTTAGTAGGGATGGTAGATATGATAAGGATATAGAACGACGAGTAAACGCAGGAAATAGAGTGAATGGGGCTCTACACGCTATTGTGAAGAGTCAGAATGTGTCAAAAAAGGCACGTTTGGCAATTCACAATGCTGTGTTAGTCCCTACTTTAATGTATGGTAGTGAAAGTTGGGTCTGGCAAAAGAAGCATGAGAGTAGAATAAATGCTGTAGAAATGCGGTCATTAAGGAGTATGTTAGGGCTGAATCTGAATGACAGGGTGAGAAATAGTGTGATAAGAGAAAAGTGTGGTTTGCAAGATGACGTTGTGACCAGGATTAAGAAAGGAATGCTTCGGTGGTTTGGTCATGTAGAAAGAATGAACGAAGAAAGAGTGACAAAGCAAATTTATGCTGCAGAAGTGAACGGCAGAGTCGGAAAGGGACGCCCTAGACGAAGGTTTATCGACCAAATTGGCGATATATTGAAAATGGGCCAGATTAGGAGTACCCTTAACCGACGAGCGTGTATGCGTAGATATATGGATGTAAAGGAGGCGAAAGAGGTGTGCCAGGATCGTACCAAGTGGAAGTCCGTAGTCTCTGCCTACCCCTCTGGGTGACAGGCGTGAGTGTTTATGTTATGTTATGTTATGTTTATGATGTGATATGTATTGACACACGTACACGTTTAACTTATATTTTAATTTATTTGTTAGTAAATACTATTAAATATACGGCTTTGGTATGCGATCTTGCTCTTGTTTTAAACGGCCGTCTTCATATCTTACAGTTAGTAGGCAAAATCAAACAAACACATTTCACATCAAACACGTTTTTAAGGTTGGTTATTTGCTTTTTTTATTTATTCTGTACTTAACTGCATTTTTTCAAAACGTGCACATGGTGGAGCCACGCTGCAGCTATAGCCGGTAGTAGCACAAATGAGTCGCCCCGACCAGGGTAGGACCACGCTCTCACAGAAAACCGGCGTAAAATAGCAGCTTAATGCTGCTGTGTTTCGTATGGTGAGTGTAGAGAACCGGAGACCCTTTTTACTGGAAACGATGCATTCCATCTTCCACCTCCACCAAGAGGTGACAACGTATCTGTCTTTTGATTTTTAATCCAGGGTAAATGCAGATGTCTATAGGTCACAGCACATTCACTTACCATCAGGTGGACTGTGTGCTCGTTTGTTACACTTATCCTATAAATAAAACGATTTATTTTTCCTTGTTAATGTATAATTAAGTTTAGTTAAAAGCTTATGTTTAATTGAGTTGCCAGTGCCCATCAAAATTAGTACAGTAATGGCAAAAAAATTTATTTCGTGGGTGATTGTGTTGGATATATAATTAGTAAAGCATTTATTTTTTGTTTAGATTAACCTACTTTATAATTACAATATATCTGCTTGTTACCCAAAAGATAAATATTAAACGTGGTAGAGCCATGCCACATCTTTATTATGGTTGTGATTCTTAATTGAGAATAGATGTAGATATCTATGTGCCACAGCATCTACTTACCATCAGATGGACTGTGTGTTCGTTTATCACCCTTATTCTATAAAAAAATACTAACCATAAAAACTGACCGGCTTACAGCATCATCAGTAAACGCTGATAATGTCTCGAGTCGAACCTGTTAAGAATTAAATGCAGATGCGTTGTCAACCCTGTGAACTATGATGGAATGCCTCGTTTCCAGTAAAAAGAGTATCCGATTCTCGAAACTCACCATACAAAACACAATAGCATTAAGCAGCTATTTTATTCTGTGAGAGTGTGGTCCTACCCTGGTCAAGCCAACCCATTCGTGCTACTTTAATATAGCTGCAGCGTGACTATACTACGTATAGGATACACTTATTACTTATTCTTACATTCTTTTAATTGTTATTACACTCTATTATATAAGAAACCTTTTCTAATAGTATTATAAGATTCAGCATATTTCTGTGCGCACTGTTACACACAAGTAGATAAGCGGCTTTATAGTCTCAAGAGAGCTATCCAGTTGAGTCGTCCAATTTCGTCGCTGTCGCCTTTAATTTGCGATGTCGTTCGATACGATGGTCACTTGTAGTTCGGGGTAAAATCATTCAAATGTAAGCTTTAATTCTTTTCAATATGTCCGATATTGTTTGGTATAATCTGAGTTACAAAATCACAGTCACACAATCTGCTTTTTGTAAAACTGAAATTACAAAACGAAGTTATAGTCCACCTGATGGTAATCGGCTACCATATGAAGTGAAGTTGGTTGCATACATGGACTACATGCTAATATTTTTTATTTATTTATTTATTTAATCAGGCTCTCATAACAATGAGTACACTGTTACATACATATGGAATGACATCATAATTATTATAAATTAATGTCCCATTACTCACAAGATGGCACCTTATGCATAAAAATGAACTACACGATGATTTTACAACTGTACAAAGGTTTTTTTTTTCATAGGATAGGGTGACAAACGAGCACACAGTCCACCTGATGGTAAGTGGTTGCTGTGGCCCATAGACATCTACATCTATCTTCAATAAAGAATCAAAATGCAGATGCGTTGTCACCCGTGAGGATTAAGATGGAATGCCTCTTTTACGAAACACAGCAGTGTTAAGCTGCTATTTTACGCTGGTATTCTGTGAGAGCGTGGTCCTTCCCCGGTCGAGCCGACCCATTCGTACTACAACTATACTACTAATATAGCTGCAGCATGGCTCTACCACGAAAAGTAAAAAGGGTCTCCGGTTCTCTACACTCACCATACGAAACACAGCAGCGTTAAGCTGCAATTTTACGCTGGTATTCTATGAGAGCGTGGTCCTTCCCCGGTCGAGCTGACCCATTCGTACTACAAAAAGGTACACTTTAACTGTAATAAAATTTAAATTTAAATTAATAATAACTAACTAAATTAACTCCCGTCAGCACATAGTTTTAATCGCTGATAACTACTTATGTAATGCTACGGATGCGATGTAACTTCTGAGGACTAAGATGTAATGCCTCAGCATGTTATACTGGCTCTCTATACCCTTCAGGCCGAAACTGCAGTGTTGCAAGCAATGCTATTTGGCGGCCAAAATAGGTAAGATGGTGGTACATATCCAGACGAACTCCTGGGCAGAAAAGGAGCCCCACCACCTAGTTACAATACAACTAATTGCTACTGGCGATTAAGCCCGTAGACGTATGCAACAAACTCCAAATAAAAGAAGCTACAAACAGGGCTACGGCACCTAAAGCTTGGGGCCTTTTAGAAAGTTAATAAAAACGGAACGTATTTAATAGAGCTAATAATTGTTATAAAATAGTGACCCTTATATAACAATATACAGGAAAGAATTCTGTTTTATATTGAATTAATTAAGTTATATTATTAACTAGCTGTTCCCCGCAATCTCATCCGCGTGGAATTTATTACGATTGGATGTCGTGGGTTTTAAGTTTTTTGCGCGGAGCCCTAATTGTTTTTCTAAAATAAAAGTAGCCTTAGTTACTCTTTATAAGATCAGCTATCTGCTAGTGAAAGTTTCATCAAAATCGGTCCAGCCATTTCGGAGATTAGCCGGATCAAACAGATAGACACAAATTAAAAAAAAATGTTATAAGTGCCGTTTAGACTTTCATATCATATTCATATAGCATTTAGTAAAAATTATAAGCATTCCAATTTTTATTTATATGTACGGTATAACCGTCTCGTTTACGTCAAATAACCACCCCGGCGAGCAGTGTCAGAGGCGCAGACGTCTGGTGCTGCGATCCTGATCCTGATCTGCCAAGCGTGACGATTAAGGAAAATACTCTCTACAATGGTAGAGTTCGATTTTACGTGTTTCCGATACTACAACCATAATATAACAGTGTGGCTCTACCACGTACAAATGTAACCTAACCAAGTCAAGAAATAATTTAAAATTAAAAATTTTGTACAACCGACTTCAATATATATTATTAAGTATAACTCAAAAATTATTGGTCAGACCTTGATCAAATTTATATGAGACCACAAGAGAAGCACCAGCTTACACATAAAGAAAGAATCATCGAAATCGGTACACGTAGAATAAAGTTATGAAGTAACACACATAAAAAAAACATACAGTACGAATTGAGTACCGTCTCCTTTTTGAAGTTGCTAGAAAAATTAAAGTGAATATGTGGAGACTGGCCGCTAAGATAGCTTAGCAGTCAGCCCAAGCAGTGTCTACTTCACCTGAGAGTGCCTCGTGTAGAGGCGAAACACGTGTCGGGAGGGTGGGAGGTCCCCTTCAAACTGGTCAGGACAAATCGTTGTCTTTCTTTACGCGGAATTAAGAAAATTAATTTATAAAAACTTCATTATTATGGATTTCTGCAAAGTACCGCCTGATTCTAATGTCTAAAAAATTAAAGTGTATTTTCATAACTGTATTTTTATCTATACTAAAAATAAATCATTTACGTAAAACACTTTAGAAGAAAAAAATTTGTGACAGGCACTGAATTTGGAATGGAACGCCTATGAAAAACCTTTTTAAAGTCTGATAAAAATAAACCAACCAATTCTATTAAAAACGCAGACTTACTACGTCAGAAGAGCTCATCATCACACTCGACGCTAATCCAGCACGAGTGCCATGCCATTTTCACACGAAAGAGATAGCAATAGTAGGGATATAGTTGATTAGCTTAGAATAGGGAGTCGACGCGCCGGGTCTGAACGATAAATCAGTCGCAAATCCAGGAGAATCTGGATGCTAGCATTATGGGGTTACGTTTCACTTTGACTTTGATTTGTGTCGACTATCGCTTTTTGGAAAATGTGAAGTTGCGTTCACAGCACGCTTCCGGCGAGATTTACTCCAACTAAAAGCTTTTGTCTAGAGCGAAATAACAGTGACTTACTGCTGCGACTCGAAAAGTAAATACGTACATGAGTTATGTTTAAGACTAGCTACCCGCCCCGGCTCCGTTTGGGTTATATATAATAATGTCATTTATGTCATCATTTTAATTTAAGATTATTATCAATAACCATTTAACTAATCCATTTTGCGATTTCACAGTTTATATCACCAAACTTTTCGGATGAAATATGGCCTAGATAACTCCTGGAATTACTCTAGATATGTTCTTGAAGTTTCATGTCAATGAATTCAACAATTTAAAAATTTGCCCCGATAGACAGACAGATCGGTAGACAAAAATTGTTATTCATGTCATAATGACACTTCGATATTACAGAAACTTCCATTTTCCATTATTTCCATATTCCATTTTATGTATATTTATAATATATATATATATAATATAAGTTTATATATATATGTGTATATATATATATATATATATATATATATATATATATATATATATATAAGTGTCGATAATTATTTTATATTTACGCGAACACTACACATCGAATAAAACTACTTTTACGGATTCTATCGCGTTTAATTAACTTACTTTTAAAGTCCCGACGTTTCGACGAGTTTGTGATCATATCCTAGGCGGCCCCCGCCATTACATTAGATTTGATAGATCACAAATTCTCGCGAAAGAACATCGATTCCTGCCAAAGATGGTACGTGAGGCTATTGAAATTTAAAAAAAAAACATCCTAATTTCAATAGAGAGGGAGGCTAGGTACTACCATCTGCTTGGGATCCTGTAACTAATAAAATTAAAACTATACCCAAACATACCACTGCAAGACTTCAAGATGCAGTAAGTTTATTCTGCGTAGATCGGACCAAAAGTAAAAAATCTGAAGCTATTCCGGGTTAACTCTGACATCGGGACGTCAGTCACCTCAGTCCCCCGTGACCATGGGTGCTGTAAAGCACCCGAAACGTCGGGAACTTAAAAATAAGTTAATTAAACGTGATAGAACCCGTAAAACTAGTTTTATTCAATAAAAGGCAATTATATGTTCATGATTCTTTCTTTAATTAATAGGCTCATTTCATTTCTTGTACTTTAGGGCTTTCAATATTCTATATACCTGTACTATGTCTTAGGCAACGACTTAAGAAACTAAAATATGGAAATTATTTTTTAGTTCTTGAAGTCTGCTTTTACTTTTAGTTAAAAGTATATATATAAATAATGTGTAATGTTGAATAATATAATAATGTCTTACTAAATAAAAAAAATCGTCTTCTTTCTTTCAAAAAATCCAACTGGCACAATTAACGAAATCACCCCCCGACTTTATATTTTCTAAAATGTTGAGTATTCCTGCCTCTTTCTTGTATCCAAAACGTTTATCATACAATCTCAAAGAAAGCCACAATTAGGCCTGGGAATGGTCAGAAATGCTCACTGGCAACTCCAGTATGTTGCCGCGGGCTCTAAAGCAATTTTATAACGTCGCAAAATTACCGTTGTAAGCGGTATTCCTAGTGAAATTGCAGTTAATGAGACGCTTCGTTCTATTAATGTCCTTTTTATTGCACAAGTCGAATTATAAAGAATTATATTGTAACATAACATAACATAAAATAAAACATAAACACTCACGCCTGTCACCCAGAGGGTAGGCAGAACATGACTTCCATTTGGCACGATCCTGGCACACTCTCTCGCCTCCTTTACATCCATATATCTACGCATACACGCACGTCGGTTAAGGGTACTCTAATCTGGCCCATTTTAATATATCGCCAATTTGGTCGATAAACCTTCGTCTAGGGCGTCCCTTTCCGACTCTGCCGTTCACTTCTGCAGCATATTTGTTTTCACTCTTTCTTCGTTCATTCTTTCTACATGACCAAACCACCGAAGCATTCCTTTCTTAATCCTGGTCACAACGTCATCTTGCAAACCACACTTTTCTCTTATCACTATTTCTCACCCTGTCATTCAGATTCAGCCCTAGCATTCCTTAATGACCGCATTTCTACAGCATTTATTCTACTCTCATGCTTCTTCTGCCACACCCAACTTTCACTACCATACATTAAAGTAGGGACTAACACAGCATTATGAATTGCCAAACGTGCCTTTTGACACATTTTGACTCCTCACAATAGCGTGTAGAGCCCCATTCACTCTATTTCCTGCGTTCACTCGTCGTTCTATATCCTTATCATATCTACCATCCCCTAAATAAACATCCCAAATATACAAACTCATCCACTTGCTCAATCAACTCTTCTATTCTTATTTCACATAACGTTTTACTTTCTTCTCTTTCAAAACCATCACTTTGTTTTACTTGCGTTCATTTTCATACTTTCTTTTAATGACCAGTTCATTAAAGTAACCATCATTTGCAACTCGGCCGCCGACGATGCAAATATGACTTGATCATCGGCGTACAAAAGGCATTTGACGGTTAACTCACCCATTCTCAACCCACATTCTTCAACTTTCAAAGTTTGCAAACAACTGTCCATAAATAGGTTAAACAGCCACGGGAAGCTACAGCCCTGTCTGACACCTTTTGGATGCCAAACCAGTCCGAGTAGACCCTGTTGATCCTGACACAAGCACTAGAGTCCCTATAAAGAGACCTTAATGCCTGTATCAAACCAGCGCTCAAACCAAATGAGTTCAGTGTTTGCCATAACATATTCCTGTCCACTCTGTCATAAGCCTTTTCCAAGTCCATGAACGCACAAAAACTTTCTGGTTTTGGCCAAAACTTCTCCGCAATCATGCATGGAAAAGACTTGATCCGTACACCCCATCCCTTTCTAAATCCAGCTTGCACATCCCAAATTTTTCCATCAGTTTCTTCCATAACTCTTTCAATTAACACCTTAGCATACAGTTTACCCACAATGCTAAGCAAGCTGATACCACAGTAGTTTTACAGTCCTGCTGTGACCTTTTCCTTTATATATTGGGACTATAACGGCTTTGCACCAGTCTTCCGGTACCCGCTTCAGTTCCCAACATAAATTAAACAAGGTGTACAGCAGGCCTGCCACCACCCCTCTCCAGCCCTTAGCATTTCGAGTGATACTCTATCATATCCGCCTGCCTTACCTGCTTTCATGCTTTCATTGCTTTCATTATTTCATCTACACTTATCTCCTACCTCTCCACTTTTCGAAATTTCTATTTCACTTAATTCAGACGACTCTTCACTCATAAACACGCTTTCAAAGTATTCCTTCCATCTCTTTAAACTCGAAGCTTCATCATTCAGCATACAGCCATTCTCGTCTCATAGCATTCATTCTAGGCTGTTTTGAATTTCTGGCAGTTCTTACGAGTTTCCAGAACATTTTAATATTTGCCTGGAAGTTATCAGATATCCTTCTATCATTCTTATCCGTTCTTTCTTGCTTTTTCCTTTCAACAACTTCTTTTACTCTCTTATTTATAAGTCTAAAGTCCGCCTTTTTCTTTCAATCTCATCATTCATACCGCCAGAATTACCAGCTTTGCTGTTGTGTAATCTAGCCATGCTCTCTTTGCTTCAACTTCCATCCGTACCTCATCATCCCACCACAACGTATTATTTTTCCTTTCATTCGTTCTCTTACTTACACCACATACTGGTGGCTGCATCCACTAAAACTTTCTTAACATTATTCCATACAGTCTTCAGGTCTAAATCATTCATACATATTTCATTCCAACCACTAATATTCTCTCAGTCTACATTTATACTTTCTTTCACATCTTCATCTTGTAACCTCTCTATTCTTATACGTTGTAACGCAGTGGTAGACACAGATGTCCGATGCCGCCAACGCTTGAATAGACCATTAATTCGACATAAGACCAAGTAATGATCCGTCCCAACGTTGGACCCCGGTAAACCCTTGTATCTACCACTGCGCTCCGCATTCTTTCATCCACAATTATGAAATCTATCATGCTTCTATCATCACCTCTTTCCCATGATACATGTGAATCCTTTTATGGCGAAAGAAAGTGTTCGTCACAAAAGATTCTTTTTCCACACATACGGCGAGGAGGTTCTTCACCATTCTCATTTACACTTTCATCGCCGAACGTTCCTAATATCCTTTCATAACCAGACCTCTTCACCCCAACCCTTCCATTAAAATCTCCTAACATAATAATATTTTCATTTCTCTTACATTTCATCAACATCATCCTTACCATGTCCCAAAACTGCTCTCGGATATAAGTAGGCTTAGACATGTCTGGGGCGTACACTCCCAGCACAAATAACTTCTTTAAGCCCACTTTCATTTGTATCCATAGCAGCCTTGGGCTTACACATTCATACTCTTCACACATTGACCCATTCTTTCTGAAAGGATGACACCGACTCCTGGCATGCCCGCTCGGTCTCGTCTACACCAGACCAGTAAGCGGTATACATGCCATGTGCAGTGGCATCCTCTCCCTTTCGTTCATTTCGCATACTTCATCCATCTTATCATTCATTGCTCCACATACATTCAGCGTAGCCAGACGGGCCTCCGCAATCCACTTTCGTTCTCCGGGAGACAGAATGACGGGTGGCGAACCTCGTCGCCGGTTTTACTCCCGGAGATTCTTCGCACCCTGCCCCATTAAAGGGGCGCCGGGAACTCAGGGCCATTTTTTTTATTTGTTGGCTCATGGTGCGACTAAGGTGGTAGATTTTACGCCACCTATATGGCGAGGAGCCGAGTCTAATCTTTTCGGCTTTGTCGCTCGTTTAGCACCACCCGGGGACACGTGTAGGTGGGCCTAGGTTAGGTGGTCGAAGCCACGGACGCGAGCGACTCATCCCCATATATTGTAACGTGTATGTTAGTGGCGGTGTAAGAATATCCTCTACCCCATAACATCCCGTAGTGTCGTTAAATACGACAGAGGGGAACAAACCAGGAGATGGGCAGCAGCGTCTTCCAAATAGCGATTAACAAGTGGTAAAATTAAAAATTTTGTACAACCGACTTCTATATAAATAAAATGAGAACATCATCAATATAGTCGAAGTCAATTAAATACGCATCATTAAGGATAATACAAAAACTATTGGTCAGATCTTGATCAAGTTTATATGGTACCATATGAGAAGCACCAGCTATTAAATAAAAATGAATCATCAAATTCGGTTTACCTAAAAAAAAGTTCTGGGATAAGGACAACTACAGATCCGACTGAATAGCCCAAGTAAAAGGCATTATTCGAGGATTGGATCTCTACCATTTCCTCCTCCAATATTGGACCAATTTGAAAGATATTTAATAAACTGAATAAGAAGGATATACACTGTGATCCTATGTTTTTCTTTTTTCAGTATTAGTTATCAAATAAGAACACTTGGCATCTGTTGACAGCGGTCTAAATAGGCAATTTTGAGCATTTTGTAAGAGTTCTAGTGCTTATAAAGATAATGTATCATCAAAAAGGAAAACATAGGGACATAGAAGAGGTAGATATTTATTTTACTCTAAAAACTCATTGCTATAAGATCATGTATGTTTAATGTCCATGTCACACCTATGCCAGTAGTTGTAGGGAGCACTAAGCTCGAAGTTGTTGACGAGTATGTTTACCTGGGACAAACAGTCCGACGACGTAAGTCCAACTTCGACCGAGAGGTCAATCGACGGATTCAACTCGGCTGGGCAGCGTTCGGGAAATTATGACACATCTTCTCGTCAGGTATACCTCAAAACCTGAAAACTAGATTGTACAACCAGTGCGTGTTGCCAGTGATGACTTATGGATCTGAGACGTGGTCCTTCACTGCTGGCTCAAGGTCGCTCAGCGAGCTATGGAGATGGCTATGCTCGGAGTTTCTCTGCGTGATAAACTTCGAAATGAGGATATCCGCAGTAGAACCAGAGTAACCGACATAGCCCAACGGATTAGTAAGCTGAAGTGGCAATGGGCCGGCCATATAGCTCGAAAAACCGACAACCGATGGGGAAAAAAGGTTCTCGAGTGGCAACCTCGTACCGGTAGGCGAAGTGTAGGGCGACTCCCACTAGATGGAGTGACGACCTGGTAAGACATGCAGGAAGTCGATGGATGCAGGTGACTCGAGACCGTACTTTGTGGCATTCCTTGGGGGAGGCCTATGTTCAGCAGTGGACTTGTGAAGGGCTGTAATGATGATGATGATGATAAGATCATAAACCAGAAAGAAAACAGGCGAGAGCGTTTGTATGGAGAAAAGACTACCCGCATTTCCTTAATACGTCCCACTGCTTGACAAATAGGCCACCGTGCTACTGCAATGCGTGTTATCGGAATCTCAGACTCGGCTCATCCTTTTATCAGGCAGTAGGTCGGAGAGAATCAGGAGCGTGTCAAGAGCCAGGGATACGCAACAGAAGCAGCTGCCTCCGAAGCCGCAACTTCTGAAGATCATCCATTTCAGCCTATAAAAGTCCACTGCTGAACATAGGATCTCCCATAGATTGCCTCATAGGGAGGATTTTGCCTTAGTAGCCACGCTTGGCAGGCGGATTGGCAACCGCAGTTTTTATTATAGTTTTATTGTTATCAGGAAGACGCTGCTATTCATTTCCTGTTTCAGTTGCCCTCTGTCGCCTCTTATGACACCCACGGGTGATATGGGGTAGTAGATATTCGTACACCGCCACTACACTTCTGAAGTCCGCTTGGTTTAATCTCAAAAAATCTAAGGGGGGATAATTATGATTAGAAATTTTGAATTATTTCTTTTACTATTAAGGTAATAGTAATAAGTAGTCTTTTGGACGTTATAACTGCATTGTGTTAGAATTTAAATAGTAGATAATCCATTGAGAGTTTTGGTAAAATTTAAAACATAATATTTTTTTATTTGAGTATTTATAAGCAGGAAGTCGATGGATGCAGGTGGCTCAGGACCGTGCTTTGTGGCATTCCTTGGGGGAGGCCTATGTTCAGCAGTGGACTTGTGATGGGCTGTAATGATGATTATGATGATGATGATAAGCAAGGCAAGGTATTTAAAGTATATTCTACAACATTTCTTAATATGCACCTGAACGAGCAATCTTGGACCCAAGCATCCCTACCCATCCGTTATGGTGGTTTAGGCATTCGCAAAATTTCCAGTGTCTCTTTATCAGCCTTCCTATCTTCTGTCCATAGTTCAGCAAATCTCATAAGTAAAATTTTAAGGGCATCCCCTTCAAACTTTGAGATTGCTGGCCTGGAAGAAGCTAGAAACGCTTTCTTAATTGCATGCCCTGGTCAAAATTTTCCAGTTTCTCCAAATTCACAGAGGAGCTGGGACGAAATAAACTGCAAATTGACTTATGACAATCTTTTGAGCTTTAGTACAGGTTCGGCGCGTGCTAAGCTGTTGGCCGTGGGTATGCATGAGGCCGGCTACTGGCTTCACGCGTACCCTTCGTCAAATACTGGAACATTTCTTGAGCCTGACACGCTCCGAATCGCAACCTGTCTACGGCTTGGGGTTCCGGTCTGCGCTCCTCATAAATGTCCGTGTGGCAGTGACGTCGACAAGCTAGGACATCACGGACTATCATAGCAAAAAAGTGCAGGCCGCTTCTCGAGACATGCAGCACTTAACGATATCATACGCCGGTCCCTCGCCACCGTCAACGTGCCAAGTCTACTTGAGCCGTCTGGTATCGCAAGAGACGATGGCAAGAGACCGGATGGTATGAGTTTGATTCCATGGAAGATGGGCCGGGTGCTGGTATGGGATGCAACCTGTTCAGACACGCTGGCCCCTTCCCATCTACATGGAACCAACAACAGAGCTGGTGCGGCTTGTGAAGCGTCTGAAAAAGTTAAAGCATGCAAATACAGGGGTCTAGGCTCCGAATATGTTTTTGTCCCATTCGGTGTCGAGACCCTTGGTCCGTGGGGTCCTAGCGCTATAAGGCTTTTTAAGGAAATAGCAAAAAGGTTAGTCCACGTCACAGGAGACCGAAGAGCTGGCAGCTACCTCGGACAAAGAATTAGTCTAGCTATTCAAAGGGGAAACGCTGCCAGTATCTTCGGAACCTTGCCTAAAGGGCCTCCTTTTTAATAATATATTTTAGTTATTGTAATATATTTTTTAAGGTTTTTAGTTTTAGGTTCATTGTATTAGTATATATTTTGTTTTTAATATTGTATATAATAAAATATTGTATATTATGTTATGTATATAAACAGAATTATTAACACAAAAGGAAAAAAAATTAATGCTTGGCTTATAACAAACAAATGACAAAATATATGCTTCTACATTATATAGTATATACATTCCACTTATGGGCATGACCATCTCTCATTTCTGAGATCGAAGCCTAAGTCACGTTATGAAAGTCTTCGAACAACTCTATATTTGTTGTATTAGAAACCGTAGTTCTATTACACCAAGTTACAGCTTACTTTGACTTATTTGAAAATAAAACTAAATAATATATACGACAGGCCACGCAGAAAGTTTTACGAAAATAGTTTTTTTTTTGTGTAAGAGACACTGGCCACTTATAATTTATTTTGAATGCGAATATTTGGAAGTAAAAATTACAATGTTCCAATTTCAAATTTCCTTCACGTTTTATGACCTAAATTGAAATATCGTGTTTCATTGAAATATGGATCTGCGTCGGGTACATTTTCGCGGGATGAATTTTTACTATTTCAAAAGTTGCCTTATATCGGACGAAACTTCGATAGACTCAAATGAAATTTATGGATAAAGATCCTTCTAAGGTAACGCTAGTGTAGAGTAGACCCCACGATAATGTATATAGTGTTAAGTTTAGAATTAGACGGTAGTCTAATAAAAGTAATATAAAGAACAACACGCCTTTCATTGACACCTTTCCAGCATTACAATTAGTACAACAAACAGCACGGTTGGCTAACTTTTAATGAAGAAATCATGGAGGAAGTAGGGAATGGAGAAGGAAGCTTTGGAAGGAAACGTGCTAGCAGTGAAAAATTTATTTGAGGAGAATAGCAACATGAGCGATCGAACACGGGGCTTTGCGGGATACTACTCCACTATACCAACACGTTTGCGTACTCGGCGCTCAAATGAGGAAAT
This sequence comes from Parnassius orleans, assembly GCA_029286625.1. Taxonomy (NCBI): domain Eukaryota; kingdom Metazoa; phylum Arthropoda; class Insecta; order Lepidoptera; family Papilionidae; genus Parnassius; species Parnassius orleans. The sequence continues at coordinate 705,890 of JAGSMP010000225.1, forward strand.
AGATCTGATGATCTCTCCTAGAAAGAACCAGCAAGAAAACCAGAGGGAATTTTTTGAAGTGAAAACATCTTTAGCCACGTTGAGCGATTTTTGGTAGAGGAAAAACTTATGGATTTGCGTCACCGATGACCTCGACATGCTCGTGACGTCACGAGCATGTCTACTACGCGTCGCTATAGCGGCCTGTGTACATGTATACGCATATATCATTGAGCTTTCTCTTCTATCGGCAGTCCTTATGGCTGATTCTGTTTTTTTTTAAATAGATCATATATGTTACACAATTAACAACGCAAAACAAATCTTCCTTCGTAGAAGGCACAAAATATACATATTTGAGTCACCCTCCTTACAGCCCTGATTTGGCACCATGTGAATTGTTTTTATTCCTTAAAATAAAAAAAATCCACTGAAAGTTTTGATCGCAGCGTTCGAATGGTTGGAAGATGTGTCTGAGGCGGACTGCAAAAAAGTGTTTGATGATTGGTTCAGACGTATTAATTTTGTATAGATGATGGTGAAGAGTTTTTTATGTTTTTGTGATCGCAAACGTGACTGCTTATTTTGAAGTTCCGGGTTCGAATCCCGGATAGGGCCTAAACAATAAGGTTATATTTAGAGTTTTATGTCAAGAAATTTTCATTCCCCCGAGTCAGGAATTTGGCAATGTTACACCCCCGTGCATTGGAAAGCACGTAAAACCGTTGGTACTACGCATGATATCTCTTCGGTCGTGTCTGTTTACTAAATATCGGGCTATAAGGTTGAGGGAATATAGAGTGCACCTGTGCTTGCGCACACTCTCGGACACTATAATCCTGTAATGCGCAGATGGTTAGTCTCCGTTGAGACTGGCCGCCATAACCGAAATTTAGTCCGGAGGACATTATTTTTAAATATATACATATGTAAGAAATTACTCCACTTCTGATGTTAGAAATCATTCTCAAAAATATTTAAATAAAAGAACACTACTCGGTAACAAACCCTCCTTACCATCAGAAACCATTCTGGAGGCCAATTGTTAAAGATATTTAAGGTGTGAAAGCGGATGCTCAAGTTGCTCTTGTGCTCATGTAGCCAATCATTATCAGCAACAATACGGTTTGAATAACCGTAACGTGTTCACGTCACAAACACACACCGTGTAACGTAAAGGACCCAATTACATGGTAACACCAAAGTATGCAAACTAACAGCAACACTACCCATCTCAATGTAACATGGGGCAGCCTCTCAGCAACACGATCTTCCTTGCCTACACTAGTAGAATACCCCAACCGGCATAGTAACGACAGTGAGACTCGTAGAGTTACCGACTCACCTCTATTAGTCGCCTGCGTGATACTTTATACTGCTAGAACAAGTGGGAGATTGCCGTTCTTCCTTCATTTGTTCGTATTTTCTTTTATTTTTTTACCCTCATTCCGTAATAACACATAGTTAATTTATCCTCCAACCCATACGAATTTAAAAATTAGATCGAAAATTTCGAAGCACTAATATTATGTCGAGATGAATATTATATTATTAAACCGACGTACTTGTAGCAAAAGTAACTCTCAATGTTAACTTTAACCAAGTTATATTAATTACAATTCTCTGGAGAAGTTAGGGTAACATACACGACGATAACTGCGAAACCAAGCTCGCTCATTGCGTGAAACTACGAAAACCTTAATTTTATGCTCACCTTAACTAAGCCTCGCTTCCTTAACTGTACAGTTTAAACTCGGTTTAAACTAGGCAATTTACACTAATTAGGCTATTCCGCGCTTTCTAAGCCGAGTTTGCTGGATACAATTATTGTGGGCCTTAGTAGGAATGGGGAAATTAAAGTTTAACACGTATTTTGGGGACCTATAACTACATTCGTATTGAACGGCACGGCAATAGATTTTCAGTCAATTTTATAATAATGTCCTCCAGATCGAATTTCGGTCACGGCAGCCAGTCTTCATCTGTGCAGGACAGAATTATAGTGCTCAAATGCATGCGCAAGCACAAGTGCACTCTCTATTCCATCAGTCGCCTCAGATGACCCGAGAGGTTGACCGGGATTAGCCCGATCGCAGAAACGACTACAGGAATAATTTCGGCCGGCAGATCACCCCACATGTCGGTCAACTCGTGCGCCAGGTCCAGATATATCGTTTGCTTATCTGTTTGGCTTTAACGAGGTTCTCGTCAAACGGAATAGTAATGTCAATCAAAAATATCCTTGACTGTGTCCGGTCCATCAGCACAATATCAGGCTTATTCGCAAGAAGTTCTAGTCCCAGTAGAACCTGGCGTGGTTATTTTGAGAACGGTTTCCGGCAAGTAATTGTGGTAAGGCAGTTTCTGATCCACGAGACTGTATTTCAGCGAGCTCCTGGTGTAGAACCTTAGCTACTAGGTTGTGCCTGTGCAAGTACTCAGAGTTAGAAAGCGCTGAACAACCGGAGATGACATAACTCACCGGGATGATGACAAGCTCAACAGATGTATTATTATTACTCTTTATGTAAACATATATAAGAACTACACTATATAATAAACTGTAATTAAAGCAAATAACCGCAATAGTTGCTCAAATAATGTAAATTCGCGCATTAATTTACTAAACTGAATTAGACGTAGTAAGTCTGTGCTAGATAGGCGCACGTGACTTACAGCTTCAGGCCGCATCTTCTGACTCGGGGATTTCAGTTTAATATGAATATAAATTCAACCTACTAATAATTTTGCAATTTGGTCCGAGGTATAAGAGACTCACTCAAATTAACTTCAACATGTAAAATTTTCTAAAATGAAGCCCTGGTAGCTCAGGCCTTCAGAAAATATTGTGAGGTATTGTGAGGTAGCCTGTATGCCTGAAAAATTATAAACGGCTAAAGAACGAACATTATCTAGATACTACTTTCCGCTTCGTGTTCGCGGTGTGCAATAAGACAAGGATCTATTAAGTTTATTAAAGATTAATAGTTCATAGAATCAGGCGTTACTTTGCAGAAATCCATTACATTAAAGTTATAGTCTTTGCGTTATAGCATGGTGCGGGTGACAGCTTACACTTTTGGCGTGTCTAGAGATGGAACATTGTTGAATCGATTTAAAAAAGGCGATTAATGATACACAAAGCAAAGCTAAAACTATCGATTAGCTATCGATATATAAATTAAAACCGAAACATATATTTTTTTATAAACTACAATGCATGTAAAATTAAGTTAAAGTTTAATACAAATTATGACATAATAGTTACATAATAGCTGTTCCCTGACCTAGCCCGCTTGGTATTTATTACGATTGGATTTCATGAGTTTTAATTTTTTTGCGCGGAATCTTAATTTTTTTCTAAAATAAAATTAGCCTTTGTTACTGCTTATAACATCAGCTATCTGTCAGTGCCAGCTATAAGCCGAAACAAACAGAAAGTAAGACAAACATTTTAAAAATTGTTTTTGTCTTTTTGTTATAAATACCGTATATACTTTCATATGTATTTAGTAAAAGGCTGTTATTTTGATATTACAAACAGACACTTCAATGTATAGATTAGGCTATATGTATTAATTTGAAAATAATTTCTATTTCATTTTGATTGTTATTGTTATAAATGTAATGAAATAAAAATAAAAAATAGGTTTTTTGTAGCCATTTTGGCCGCCTTGAGTTATAATAAAGTCTTTTTGACACAATGCGTAATTTGCTTTATACATTTTTTTGCCTGAGCTGACCAACGAATAATTTTTCGTACATGCATCTGAAACACTGCATATTCGTATATGTGAGTTTTGTTTCTGTAAATCAGAATTTGTTGAACGATTAGTTCCAATTCCAATACATATTTACGTGATTGTTATATAAGTATTCGATTTATTTCAAAACCGATTTTTGATAGTATGTGGTTGTTCGTTATGGCATGGCATAGTTTAGCGTGGCATATCACTGTCGTAAGTGGGCGGTACCCATCCATGAAGTACAACAATATCTGTGTGACAGTTTATCTAAAAAAATACGAACCTTCATAGGCGTGAGCTGTCACCCGTACCATGCTATAACGCAAAGACTATAGTAAAAATAACTTTGTCTATACCCGCTCAATGAAATAAAATGTTGCGTCTTACCTCGTTTGAAGAGCACCTTCCGCCCTCCCTTAATTGCGTGCACTATCCCGGTCACCACTTATCCAAGCAGCACTACTCCCAACACCACTTCAGTAGGAAAAACACACCACCGACGATAATACGACATGTATTTCACCTCTATACGAGGCATCCTCAGGTGAAGTAGACTCTGCGGATGCTGACCGCTAAGCTTAGCGGTAATGTAGCGTATATTGAATGATATAAATATTAAAAGTAATTTTTACTAAATTCATTAAAGATTTATAAATTTATCTGCTTATATACGCGTAATAAAATAAAATGATGTATCTTCCCTAGTCTGAAAAAGAGCACCTCCTACCCTCCCTCAATTTCGTGCACTATCCTCGTCAACACGTGAAGTACACTCTGCGGTGTCAGTCTACTTCACCTGAGGATGCCTCGTGTAGAGGCGAAACACATGTATTTGCAACGATGGTGTGTCTTTCCATGTATGTTGGTGTTGAAAATGGTGGTGCCAGACTAGAGGAGACACATCATTTTATTTTGTTACGCGGATATAAGCAATAACATTTTTAAGAGTTTTAATATAATGGATTTCCGCAACGTAACGCCTGATTCTGTTAATTATACTTGATTAAGTTTGTTAACATTCATAAAAACAATGCAGTAGCAGACTCATACCAGTATGCCCAGCAACAGGACGTATGAAGTTGATGATTTCTCTTTATATTTTTTATTTTTAATAAGAACGGTTTTGACAGCTCCGTGACATGGTTTAGCATTGGATTGTGGTGCTGAGGGCCTGAGGTTTTAGAATCTTAGAAGGAACAATTGTTTGTAGGGCCCGCAAATAATTGTACCGGGTCTGAATATTTGTCCTTGTGCAATTTATGTATGTAAACTGCTTCTGCTTTAGAATTATTATTTTTCATTCCTTGGAGTCGGCCTTTATTATTTATTACAAGGCAATATTTTAAAATTTTGAGTGAACTAAGGAGTATCAAAGTTTCTATGCTGTCTAAATAAAACATAACATAACATGTTTATGTTATGTTTTGTAAATAGTTACCTAAAACTTTATCCCGTTTTTGCCATTCTTACAAATGGTATAGTTTCTCTAAATTTATATGAGACTAGCCTTGGTATATAAACTATTTAATTAAAGCGAACTCCGTGTCATGGCGGTGTAAGAATATCCACTACTCTATATCATCCCGTGGGTGGCGTAAAAGGCGACAGAGGGAAACAAACCAGGAGATGGGTAGCAGTGTCTTCCTGATAACAACTAAAATTTATATAAAAACTGCGGTCGCCAACCCGCCTGCCAAGCTGGCAACTATGGCAGAATCCCCCCTATGAGGAAAACTATGGGGGAGACCTATGTTCAACAGTGGACTTTTATAGGTTGTTGTGGTAGTGGTTATAAAAGCGGAATCATTAAAATCGATTTACAATTGTCGCGTAACATTCATACAATGACAATAAGTATTAAAGGACATTTCTTAATTATTTTCGGCTACGGGATAGTTGAATGAGTGTTAGACTCAAACGCTACTCAATTTTAAGAAGTCGTTAAGTCTCGTACTGTCACAGTCACTTTGACTTAAAGTGATAGAGACAGCACGAGACTTAACGGCATCTTAAAATTGAGTAGCGTTTGATCATTTTATCATTATTGATTTATATTTACGCGAACACAACACATTGGAGTAAAACTAGTTTTTACGGAATTTATCGCGTATATTAACTTATTTTATATTACTGACGTCTTAAAATTATTTTAAATTGAAAGTAACCCTGGTCAACTATGACATTAAGACGACGAACACCTCAGTCCTCCCGATGACCATCGGTGCTATAAAGTACTCGAAACGTCGGAAATATCCGATATAAAAGAAATCTTTTAAATGAAAAAATGTTTGACTTTGCACAAAAATAAACATAGTTTTTTTCTCCTTTTATTTTGAATAATAGAAATTGTTTATTTCACCACTCTTTATTTTTTTATTCAATAAATGTTATCCAATCTCCGATATACAGGGAGAAAATGACTGCTACGTGTTAAACGAGATATTGGCAAAATACAATAAAACACGTTAACGCTATTGCTAAAAGCTCTTGTCGTAGACCCTACAGTCTACGTGACCGCTGCTACGACCACGTAGCGGCATTATCGGTGAGTTAGCTAATCGAGTTATAGTTGGTATGTCGCGGTGGCTTGGCTAGTAGTTCTCTGGTTCATGAGCTACGCTGTAAATATTATGATTGATTCTACATTACTGCATTTTAGCCGAATTAAAAAAAGGAAGTTGTCAATTTGACTTTATGTTTTTTCTCCGACTACTCCAGAAGGAAGCTAATGTTTTCCGAATGTAAGTATGTTTCTATATATTTATGTACGTATATGTATGTCTATTTCTTTAACACGCTCTGTAGCGTGAACGGATTGATGAATTTATGTAACTAATTTATTTCTGAGTCATGGTACAACAATTTGTTGCATTATAACATATGTGATCGGCGTAGAAATAGCATATTATATAATTCTTTTTCTTTTTAAAATGTTCAATCAATATTCCGTTTTATATTATAATATCATTATGATTATAACTGCCTACCATTAGCCCACTGTTAACTAACTGTTAAACAGAAATCAACTCTTGAGACGTGATAGAGCAATGTTGCTTAATGGTGCTGTGTTTCGTATGATGTAGAGAACAGGAGTCTTTATTCACTGAAAACGAGCATTCCATCTTAATTTTCAGGGGTGACAACGCATCTGCATTTTTATTCTTAATCGTGGATAGATGTAGATGTCTACAGGCCACAGGATTCACTCACACCCTAATTCTATAAAAAAAGACTGTCACGTAGAACTCACGCCTAATTTGTATTCAGTTGCACTTATTAAGCCGCTCTATTATTATATCTCTCTTGGAAAAACTCCAAAACATAAATGGAAATTTTCTTTCATTACTATGTGAAAGCTGTCAAGTAATAACAGACAAAACGACACGTCCCCGACGGTGCAAACGGATGAATATTTAATGTGGGCAGAAATTACAGGAAGGCGAATACTGAAATAGAAATGTCCAGTTGTAGTGAAAATATTAAATACGCAAATCGGTGCGGTGCCATTGATAGATGTAAGAAGGCATTTTCCATTTTATAAATAAAATTAGTTTTATTATTTTATATTATAAATAGAATTACATCATTTCCTCACTCTCAAAGTCCGATGGGACGGTAATTCAACACCAACGGAGAGAGATCAGGCGCATGACCAACGGTCTAATGTGCTTTCTGAGCGACCGGGCTGAATGAAACACCGTCAAAAGCCGTGTTAGGGAACATGCCTTCGAAATATATTTTTTTCTTTTCATATCTCCGGCATGCGTGTTTCCTCGCAATATTTCCCTTCACCGCCGAGCACGTGGCAAATCAGCAATAAAAATTGCAATTAACAATTTCATTGGTGCCGGTGGGGATCGCACCCGGGTTGCTCGCGTACTGTGAAATTTACAGCGAGCGTTTAACCCCTGAGCAGTGCTACTCTTCCACCACGGCTCTCTAGCTACCACGAACACGTACTATGTACATTTTTATAAACTTTTAATTATTATGACATGGAATCTATGAGGGAGGCCTATGTTGAGTAGTGATATTTTATAAATGGTTGAATAAATAAATAAATAAATATACATTTTGCGTTTTATGTCAAAATTGTCAAAACGTGACACTTGTGAAATCATCACGGTTTCTCATCGTCATTACAGCCCTTCACAAGTCCGCTGCGGAACATAGGCCTCCCCCGATGAACGCCACAAAGCACGGTCTACTGCACCACTGCATCCATCGACTTCCTGCATGTCTTACTATGACGTCACTCCATCTAGTAGGGGGCGGGTCTACACTTCGCCTACCGGTACGAGGCTGCAACTCGAGAGCCTCTTTTCCCCATCAGTTGTTGTTTCTTCGAGCTATATGGCCCGCCCATTGCCACTTCGGCTTATTAATATTAATCACGGTGTCTACCTGGCACTTTATATTTTCTTCAGAAATTATTTTGTATAGTGTAGATGATAGGGATTATCTATAAATTGCTTTTAAAAATACAGACGTTGGATTCTAAATTCAAATTTCTATTTTTATTAACACCCGACGCAAAAAGTGGGGTGTTATAAGTTTGACCGCTATATTTTTTTTTTATAGGATAGGGTGACAAACGAGCACACAGTCCACCTGATGGTAAGTGGTTGCTGTGACCCATAGACATCTACATCCATCTTCAATAAAGAATCAAAATGCAGATGCGTTGTCACCCGTGAGGACTAAGATGGAATGCCTCTTTTCCAGTAAAAAGGGTCTCCGGTTCTCTACACTCACCATACGAAACACAGCAGTGTTAAGCTGCTATTTTACGCTGGTATTCTGTGAGAGCGTGGTCCTTCCCCGGTCGAGCCGACCGATTCGTACTACAACTACTAATATAGCTGCAGCATGGCTCTACCACGTATAAATATGTGTGTGTCTGTCTGTGGCACCGTAGCTCTTAAACGGGTGAACCGATTTGGGTGCGATGTTTTATTTAAAAGCAGGTTTTCTGGCGGTGGTTCTTAGATTTTGTTTTATCAAAACGGTTTAGCCGTTTCAAGGTCATCAGATGTTTTCTTAGCTGCGGTAGGGTTCTTTTCGAGTGTTTTTAAAATTTTCAATTTAAGTTATACTGGCTAGTTTTTGGGGTGAAAAAGTTAGTTAGTCTCACTAGGATGCAACTGATTTTTTTAAATCAATTATATTATTAGTTAAAATAATTTGTTACAATTTAGACAACATAGTTATTTTCTTTCTTGAATTAGTATTGCGTCTGGAATTTCAATGCTTTAATTCCGAATGACGTTGGAAAAGGAACAATGGATACTGTGCCTCTATAGTTCCATTATCAGTCGTTAATAAATCCCATCGAGCCGTCCTTATTACCCACCCCGATGAATTCAATCAAGGAAATCCTGATTAGGTGTGCTAATGGAGAATTTATTTCTATTGATATCGGATGCTTTTATGAATAAAGTTAAAGGACATAATGCGAAATAAAATATCGCATTATGTCCTTTAACTTTACGTAACCACACGTTCACTGGTAGAGCAACGTTGCAGCTATATTAGTTGTCGCACGAATGGGTCGGCTCGACCGGGGAAGGACCGTCACACGTTCTGTGAGAGCATTGTCCTACCCCGGTCAAGCCGACCCATTTGTGTCATGGTTGTACCATTATATAGCTGCAGCGTGGCTCTACCACGTGTAGAAATGACAATTCGTTTTAGTTTATATAATTAAGATTATTGTTATTTACTACAAATATTATAAGATACACTTGCATCATGACTCTGTGCATATGTCTGTGTATCTCATATTACATACTCGTACATGATACTACATCTATGTAATATATTATTTTATTTTATTTATTTCATATCATTTCTTATTTTACATCCATGTAGTATATAATTTTATTTTATTTGTATGATTAGTATATAAACTAATTATATAAATAAAATTAAAGTCTCTGTCTGTAATATTGAAATAACTGGTTTCTGTTAAGATCAGGGGGTTATTTGCATGCTACTAAGACATATAGTACCATTTTTAAAATTTTTGTCTGTCCGTCTGTCTTTGTATTCTCTGATCTAATCTCTCCGGGCTAATCTTCGGAATGACTGAAACGATTTTAAAGAAACTTCATGAAACGATAGAAAACAATGCCAGGAGTTATCTAGGCTATATTTTATCCAAAAAAACTTAGTTGCAATGACATATATTGCCACTAGATTTTTTCTTCTCTATCCAAAAATAAAACCCACATATCGCAGTTTTATTTACAAATTGACGTGCTGGCTGTTAATTTATTATTTTGCAATCCGTACATACCGATGGCTATTTTCTCTACGTTACAGTGCCGACTGTTTTTAAACTTTCAGAGGAGTTTGATTTCGCAATTCAGTGAAACGAAAGGTTTTAAGTGAACAGACAGTTTTTTTTAAACTGAAGTTGTATAAAGTAAGTAATGAAATGTGACGTTCACGAGCTAGAAATAGAGTTAAAAATTTTTCTTTAATGAATCAATGTATCAATATGATTTATTCGACAGATAGCAAATAAATGAATATTGTCAATAATCAGATAGGTAGATCACAATTCTTTTTTTTATAGGATAAGGGTGACAAACGAGCACACAGTCCACCTGATGGTAAGTGGTTGCTGTGGTCCATAGACATCTCGTTTCCAGTAAAAAGGGTCTCCGGTTCTCTACACTCACCATTCGAAACACAGCAGCGTTAATCTGCGATTTTACTGTGAGAGCGTGGTCATCCCCGGTCGAGCCAACCCATTCGTGCTACAACTATACTACTAATATAGCTGCAGCATGGCTCTACCACGTAAATTCAAAATAGATAACCAATTATTCGACAGTTTATTGGTCAAATAATTTTATTCCTATTACAGCCTATAACAGTCCACTGCTGAACATAGGCCTCCACCATAAAATACCTCATAGGGAAGATTTTGCCATAGTTGCCTCACTTGGCAGGCAGATCGGCAACTGCAGTTTTACTAATTTGAGTTGTTATCAGGAAGCTGCTGCCCATCTCCTATTTCAGTACCCTCTATTGCCTCTTACGACACCTACGAGACGATATGGGGTGGTAGATTTCACACCGCTTCTACACAGTTAACAATTTTAATCGTTACATTTTATCGAACGTGGTAGAGCCATGCTGCAGCTATATTATGGCTGCAACATGAATGGTTCGGCTCGACCGGGGTAGCACCAAGCTTTCACAGAATATTAGCGTAAAATAGCAACTTATTGCTTCTGTGTTTCATATGTTGAGTGTAGAGAACCGGATAATCTTTATACTAGATACTAGCATTTTATCCTCAGGTGTGACAACGCATCTGCATTTTGATTCTTAATCGAGAATAAATGTCTATAGGCCACAGCATCCACTTACCTTCAGATGGACTGTGTGTGTGCTCGTTTGCCACCCTTATTCTATAAAAAATAATGTGAGGGATTGACAAAAATTGGCCATTAATACTGTTAATCGAAACAGCACACGTAATTGACTCCGCGTTTCGATCTCATTGTACATTCTATTAGTTTTAGAACGAATGTCGGAAAACAAATTATTGCATTGGCCGTTAAATATCACGTGTGTCGAATGCAATAGAGTTTAATTTACAGTACCTTAATTGCTTTCCATTGGTTTTTCGTTGAAGAATAAATGGGGTGTCTAGACGGCATGACATTTGCGGTGGTATGCACAATAATACCAACATTTAGGTGCATTATTTCTGGATAATAGACTGAATTATTAACTCTGTTCTCTTGTTCTACTGTGTAAAGTTGAATGTGAACTGTAGAAATTCTTCCTAGTGCGTGCGTGCGTGCGTGCGTGCGTGCGTGCGTGCGTGCGTGCGTGTGTGTGTGTGTGTGTGTGTGTGTGTGTGTGTGTGTGTGTGTGTGACTATAATGGGAAAAGAATGTAAAAATATTCGATATAGATTAAAAGAATTTCTTATTAAAATTGTAAGTTAATTAAAAAAAAATACTGTTATATTTTATACTCATAAATTAATATTTACTTAAATTACCGTGTAGTGGCGGTGTACGAATATCTACTACCCCATATGATATGGTAAGAGGCGACAAAGGGAAAAAAATCAGGAGATGGGCAGCAGCGTCTTCCGGTTGCCAATCCGCTTGCCAAGCGAGGCAACTATGGAAAATATCCGACCTATGTGACAATCTATGGGGGAAGCCTATGTTCAGCAGTGGACTTTAGCAAGCTCTAACGGAACGGAAATTACACAGTGAGACGGAACGGACGAACGGTTGAAAATGTTATATGTTTATTTCTTCGAAGTGAAATTTGGGAACACCATTTTCTTTTGAAATCTTGTTTCGAAATTAATTTTCTATACCCGGAGAAGAAACGGCAAAAAGATCACTGCACGTGTTTTTTTTTTAGCCAACTTTAAAATAGGTATATGTACTTGTAAAAAGGCTACGGTTTTTGTATGTCTTCGTCAATTGTGAACGAATTTTGTTGATTCTTTTTTTATTAGATAAACTAAATTTCTAGGCCAGTCCTATTAAATTTTGCAGAAGAAATTCCATCCTTAGGAGAAGCAAAATAAGGGATAAATTTTGAAGTGAAAACATCTTTAGCCACGTTGAGTGATTTTTGGTAGGGTAAAAACTTATGGGTTCGTGTCACCGATGACCTCGACATGCTCGTGACGTATTGCGCTGGTAACTATTCAGACGACATTAAGATTGTGATATTCCTCAGTCCACTCAAATGTAATTTTTACCCTTTTAAGTGCTAGAACATAGTGTAATAATTTAACAAACTTTCTGTTTATAAAAGATTTACTCCCTAACTTAAGAATATGAAATTATTCCATTTTTTAATTCTGTGAGATGGGTTTTACTTTAAAAAAAATCTTTTTGTTTTTTTTTTTGCGATTAATATCACAAAAGCATAGTTTATAAAACAGCAGAATTTTTCTTAGTTAATGAATATAAATATTCCAACGTTTGACAATACATTAAAAGTACCTGTGTATGACAGCGGAATCCCAAAAATGATATTTTAAGGTCACTAATTTTGTCAGGTTAGTACACACCAGCTGCGTAAAATGTTAAATGTGTTAAATTGTTGACGCAGAAGAACAAAGTAGTCGCCTTTCAAAGTTTAAAGGGAACTTGGAACTAGTCCGTGCATATTTTTATGTTTGTCCATTTGTTTTTGTTAAAGCTCACGGTGATAAAGGTTAATTTAATTTTGTTGTTTGTTTTCGGGTGAGAGATTTTAGTTAAAAAGGATTTCATTGTCGCTCTGTAAACGTGATGAGACTTTCTTTAACGTGGTATTTAAATAAGTAGAAATATAAAATATTTTATACGTGTTAGAGCCACGCTGCAGCAATTATGATGATAGAATACATCGTTTGAAGTAAAAACGGTTCACGGTTCTCTTCACTCACCATACAAAACACAGCAGCATTAAACTGCTATTTTATTTGCTGCAAGAGCCTTGTCCTATCACGGTCGAACTTATCCGTTCCTGCTGAAACCATAATAAATCTGCAGCGTTGCTCTGCCACGTACAAAATTCAGTTATGTTAGAAATCTTATTTCTAAACAAAAAGTAAAAAAACTTTTTCAATTAGCACATGCCATAAATTAGAAGTTAGGGTATATATTTCCTCATATCAAAAACATATGCAGAGCGGTATTTATAGTAGGAGAATGAAGATCACATCTATATTTTCATTCAATTACAATGTTGGTATCTAGAAGACAAGAGTAAATAAGATTTTGCTAAATTAAAATTATCATCTTCGGCTATTTCACCACTTACTGGTAGGTGAAGAAGTCAAAGACTGGCTGTAAACCGAAACTAATGCTTTAATTATATATTATATAGGTAAAATCCAAAAAACTTTTAATTCAAATCTAAATATATTAACACAACATACCTGTCCATCATTTCGCCTTCAGGCCTGTTGATGGCAGCATCTTTTGAGGCGGAGTACACATAGACTCTGGTGTCAGCCTTGTACCACTTGATGCTGTGCATCTCGCCACAGGACTTCCCATCGATACGGCAGCGGAGGCGCGCTGTGTTGCCGACCAACACTGATGCGTGGTCTGTGGAAAAGAAAAGGTTTAAATATTTTAGCACGCAGCTATGTGTAGTGGCGGTGTAAGAATATTCACTATCCCATATCATCTCGCGGTACGGCACCCACGAGGCGACAGAGGCAAACAAAGCATGGGATGGGCAGCAGCATCTTCTTAATAACAAATAAAAATAAACAACTACGGTTGCCTACCCGCTTGTCAAGCGTGGCTACTATGGCAAAATACCCCTATGAGGCAATCTATGAAGGAGGCCTATGTTCATCAGTGGACTTCTATAGGCTTTTATAGAAAATAAAATAGATTTTCTATGAGTTGTTTGAAGATAATTTTCCTATCAAATGTTATGCCAAGGTCTTTTACTTACAGAGATTCGATTCGAAATGATAAAATTACAGCCTATATATGTCCCACTGCTGGGCACAGGCCTCCTCTCATTTCTGAAAGGTATTCATGGCAAGGAAATGTCCGCTGCGCTGTCCCAATGCGTGTTGGCGAACTTTATATGTCTTCGTAATATTTTTTTCTTATTTCTCAGACATGAAGTTTTCCTTCATCGCCGAGCACGTGGCAAATTAGCACTTAAAATTGCTACTAACAATTTCATTGGTGCCGGCGTGGATCGAGCCCGGGTTGCTCGCGTACTGTGATATTTACAGCGAGCGCTTAGCCCCTTTGCTACCACGGCATTTGAAACCATAATATAATTTAATGTAAATCTGACAAACACCAGACACAAATATTACTTTCTTGATCTTGTCGACATAGGTTCATTAATTTTGATTGGTTTATATTTAAAATAGTCTTAAAACTTCTTTTTTATGGGGCACGCTTAAAAGAAAATTTTCTTACTCTATATAAAAAAAAGAACAGCGCATGCAATGTTTTAGTGCTTCGACTTGTAAAGTTTCTTCAACATTGAAAAATATTTTCTTTTATTAAATTATATTATGTTAAATGAGAAATGATTTTTAATTTTCTTTTAAAAAATAATTAATTAATTAAAATAATTTGAGTTGTTATTCTTGTTAACTTAAAGTAATAACCGTTCCATAATTTTGATGCCTAGGAAAGTTTAATGAAATATTACGTCTCCAAACATTAATTAAATAATGGAATTTTAATCGACGAAAACTTTCATCCGCTAAGTCTCTGTCTATTACAGAATTCAACGGATTTTCGCCACCTCCATCTAAAGGTGATGAAAATCCGAGGCTGTAATCAGCCCATCACAAGCCCACTACCGAACATAAACCTACCCAAGGAATGTCAAAACGCACGGTTCTGAACCACTTAAATCCATCGCATTCCTGCATCTTTTACTAGGTCGTCACGCCATCTAGAGGGTCACCCTACACTTCGCTACATATACGAGGCTGCCTCTCAGGAATCTTTTCTTCTTCCCTATCGATTGTCGGTTCTATATGGCCGGTCAATTGCCACTTAGTATAATTTCATTTATATAATAATCACTTTAAGTCTAAATCATATTTTTAGTATGTTATTACACTGAGTGTTTTTTTTCTAAATTATGTTAAAAATTAGCATTATTTTTTCTCATTACCACTAAGGACAGTGCTAAGGATTTTTGGCAATTCCCGTAGTTGCACCTCACAATAGCCTCGGGACGAAAAGTGTCACACGGCAAATGTCACGGAAGTATCAAACACTTTTGCACGTGGTAGAGCTATCCTGCAGCTATATTATGGTTATATCACGCCATTTGTGCTACAACTATAAGTTATAATTGACTCGACTGGTGTAGGACCACACTCTCACAGAATACCAACATAAAATAGCAGCTCAATACTCCTGTGTTTCGTATGGCGAATGCAGAGAACCGGAGACGTTTTTTACTGGAGACGAAGCATTCCATCTTAGAACTCAGGTGTGACAACGCATCTGGCTTTTGATTCTTAATCGAAGACATATGTAGATGTCTAAGGACCACGGCATCCACTTACCATCAAGTGGACTGTGTGCTCGATTGTCACCCTTATTCAATAAAAAGAAAACTACAATTTTCAATCCGCCAGCCAAGCGAGACAATTAAGGTAAATCATTTATACTAATGAATGAGGCCTCTGTCAAGCCGTGAACTTTAACGATCTGAAAAAGAAGGACATCACATATCGTGCGTACGCGTGCGTGTACGTATAACTTTAAAGAGGGCAAACGAGCATACGGCTCACCTGATAGTAAGTGACTACCATCGCCCATGAACAACTGCAGTTGGGGAATTACAGATGCGTTTCTGGCCTTTTAAAAAAGAGTAGGCTCTTTTCTTGAAAGTCCCGAAGTCGTATCGGTCTGGAAAATTTTCGGGTGGTATTCGACTCCACAAGAAAGTTGAGCGAGGAAGAAAACTTCTTCTAAATCGCACAGTAGTTGACCGCCAATCATCCAGATGGTACGGATGGTATTCCGAGTTCTGTCGCGATGTGCGATGGTGAAATGGAGCGGCTGGAAATAGTCAGAACAATTCCTCTGAGCACTCCCCGTGGTAGATACGATAGAATACGCAAAGAGATGCAACGTCTCTTCGCAGTGCCAGTGAGTCAAGCCGATTAACGCATTATCCTCCTTTGCGACGCGCAATCAGGTAACAAGTAATTACAAAATCGTATTTATCATTCCCACCGGCGTATCAGCGCGTTTATTTCATTTCCGAGGTTTAATTTAATCTGTGATACGCTTAATCTTTTATGAGTTCCAACTGGAGAGCTCTGCATTGCAATTGTAAGATGCTATTAAAAGGTGGGCGAGCGAGTGTGAATTACGCTGTTTTATTCTCGTCTATTTCCTTGTTGATGATTGTATTTTTTTTATCGAAATCAGTTAGTGTCTGTGTTAACGTTGGTACTAATTTGGAATGTCAAGATACTACTCTGATACAAAATATTTACACGTGGTAGAGCCACGCTGTAACTATAATATGCTTGTAGCTCAAAAGGGTCGGCTCGACCGGGATAGGACCACGCTCTCACAAAATACCAGCGTAAAACAGTGGAATAATGCTGTGCTTTCTAAGGTGACTGTAGAGAACCGGAGACACTTTACTGGAAACGAGGCATTCCATGTTAGTCCTCAGGGATAACAGCGGATCTGCATTTTGATTCTTAATCGAGGATAAAAAAAAAAAAACAGCAACCCTTTTTTGTTTGTTGCCCTCATTCTATAATCCATTTCAGCCTATATATTTAATATACAAAAAATAATGTTTGTTTGTTCGTAATTTATGCACTGCCATACCGTTCACCAGATTGCGGTAAATCTTTGTAAACTTATTGCTGGCACTTGCGCGAAGGTCATAGGAATACTACAATTGAATTACAGTGGGTGGCGCGCGTATCGTACCGACAAATTTATTTGAAAGTTATATATCATTCAACTTCAATGAATGTATTATTATCATTCTTAACTAAACAATATAACAGTTCCAAATTTAAAACGATATTTCCACAATTATTTCATCTGCGGCAGCAACGCTGAGCTTAGGGCTCCACATAGAATGCTTAGAGGTGAAAACGCAGATGCGTTATCACCTCTGAGGATGAAGATGGAATGCCTCGTTACCAATCAAAAGGGTCTCCGATTCTCTACACTCACAATACGAAACAAAGCAGCTATAAAAACTTTTATTTCAAGCTGGTATTCTGTGAGAGCGTGGTCCTTCCCCGGTCGAGCTGACCCATTCGTGCTGCGACTACCCCGTATGAGAAAATCACATAAAATAAAAGTTTTGCTGATATAGTCTCTGCTTGTTAGTGGACTTTAGAGATATGCCGAGTCAGAAATGCGCCAATAGCGATACAACTCTGCCAAGACGTTTCAATTTGAGAGAGAAGCGAGCCAAGTTCTGCTAACATTAACTAACTTTTCTAGTTTTTCTTTATGATATTTAATACGAGCTATATTTATAAACAAATTCCGATAGTTTTTGACTAAAGAAAGAAAGAAAATATTTTGTATAAATTAAGAATTATTTTCTTCGCGTTTGCGTTTCATTATTAAGAATAATTCACTTTTAACGACAGAACCTACGACTTTTTAAGTTCGCGGTCCGCACCTCACCATTGCGCTAATTGTGCGGTCTGCGATCTCAAAAGGTCGTAGGTTCGAATCCAACATTCAATTTCGATGTGTAATTTGAAATTATGGATTTAGAGCCACCCGAACAGCCGCCGACGGTCTCATCTTTCAAAACTCTGACTCTTGAGGGTAATTTGTCTTCTTCTAACTTCTGGCGTCTCTTCCTTCATTCTACTATAACTATCAAACCTTTCTCCGTAAAGTATAAGAACACGACACCCAGCATTGTGAACCACTCCTTACACAAGCATTTTAAGCTTAGTTTTTGCTAGTTTAAAAAATCTTTTTACCCAACTGCCCCAGAAAGAGGGTAGTCTTTTTCGAGTGTATGTATGTATGTTTTTTGCACACACTGGAGCCTAAACAACCTGATGGATGACATATGGGATATCCTTAGATTAGTTTTATTTGAGAAAGTGTTAGGGCTTAACATTTTTCTATTTTCAGTAAACTTTTTAAGCAGTCGGATTTTTAAATTAATGTTTTAAACTTTGGGCTAGTGTATCATGCCACTGTTTGATCTCTTATCCCGCGGCCTTCTCTCTTCCTCAAATGGGATTGGTGGTCACAGGCTCGAAAGACCAGAATTCTCACATATTTACGTTGGCCCCTCGCATTTCTGGGAATTTTATGGCAATAGAATGGCGACATACATCCATTTTGTACTGTGGTAGAGTCATTCTGCATCTATATTATGGTTGTAGCAAGACTGAGAGACTACCAAGCGCAAATTATTTTTCGTATAGTGAGTTTTTTTTTGTGTAGAATATGGGTAACAAACGAGCTCACATTCTACTTGCTGGTAAGTGGTGGCCACAGCCCATAGACATCTACATTTATCCTCAATTAAGAATCAAAATGCAGATGCGTTGCCACCCCTGAGAACCAAGATAGAATGCCTCGTTTCCAGTAAAAAGGGTCTCCGGTTCTCTAAACTCACCATACGAAACACAGCTGCATTAAGCTGCTATTTTACGCTGGTATTCTCTGAGAGCTTGCCCCCCCCCCCTCCCCTGTTGAGCCGACCAATTCATGCTACAACCATAATATAGCTGAGGCATAGCTCTACCACGTAAAACACAGTGTAACACTTATTTTATCAACAGTTTTTAATTTAATCTGTAAGAACTATTTATCTTTTTACAAGTTCTAGTTAAAGTTGTGTTATAATTTGTTAAGTGCTAATTAATTTTAAATTGGCTACGGTTTCCCGCTTTTGAAATGAAGTTTATGTTCTGTGGTCAATGCTAGCATAAATTTGGCAAGTTACTGCGACTTAGTTAAATAACGTTAGGGTGAGAGTCTAAGAGAGAAATTGTGTAATATGAAAGAGTTGCGGTTTGCAAAACGGTAATGTTATAGATCTAAGCTAATTGGCTTACGATCCAACAGAGACGTAATTCCAGAATATTACTTGTTCTTTTTTCCATATTAAATGACATATTTTCGCCTTCTTATCTTAAGAGTAATTTTCACTATCTCTCCTCATCTCATGATATGGTTCTACATTCTTCTTCTAACAACAAAATATGTATTCTTGTTCATTTCACCGAGTTTTATGGTAACTCCTATACAGTTCACGCTACACGCCTTTTGAACTCCTTGCCCGATGACATCACAAAAGCTCCCAATAAGTTTGTTTTTAAAAAGTTGGTGCGTAATCATCTGTTAAAGACAACGGTTCATGTGGATGCTGTGGCCCATAGACATCTACATCTATCCTCGTTTGCGAATCAAAATGCAGATGCGTTATCAGCCGTGAGAAATAAGATGGAATGCCCTTTTCCAGTAAAAGGGTCTCCGGTACTCTACACTCACCATACGAAACACAGCTGCTATTTCACGCTGGTATTCTGTGAGAACGTGGTCCTCACAGAATACCAGGACTCAATCGTGCTACAACTATACAATTAATATGGCTGCAGCATGGCTCTACCAAGTATAAAATGTAATTGATCAATATTATAAATTTAAGTAAAAACACTTAAAAACCCTGTGCTGCAGCATGAAACTGCGAAAAGGACCGGACTCAGTGATAGCACTGGTTTTCAGTCCAGCCCATACCCCGAGGCAGCTTGGGTGGCTGAGTGCACGCTCGCTCGTGATGTCCGAAGAAATATTTATAAATATACTAATTGTAGAATTGGCCGTTTTTTTTTTCAAATAAGATACGTGCATGCAATATCTATAGCAAATTTGTTTTAAAAATACTAAGGTTAATAAAAATACAACTCGTATAAAGATATCTCATTAAATTTAGAAGAAAAAAAATACTGTAACAGCCACGCATATATGCGCATCTGTTAAGGGTACTCTTAATGCGTATCTACGCATACGTTCATAAATATCTATTTATGAAAAAAAAAGAAGCAAGAGCAGCGTTTCAGATTCGTGCTTAACGGGTGACAAGAGTTTACGTATGTATGTATGTAGTTAACAGTACGCGTTCGTTCGCGTAGTATAACATTTAAAAATCTATAACAACCTAACCTAATCGAAATAAAACAAAATAACAGCTTTTTACTTAATGCATATGGAATTATATACAGCACTTATAACAAAAAAAAACAATTTTTAAAATTTTTGTCAATCTGTCAATCTGTCAGTCTCTTTGTTCCGGCTAATCTCCGGAACAGCTGGATCGATTTTGACAGGATTTTCATTAGCAGATAGTTGATGTTATAAGGAGTAACTTAGGCTACTTTTATTTTAGAAATAATTAATTATACGCGAGCGAAGTCGCAGAGAACAGCTAGTATTGAATTAAACTACTAAACTTTGGTCGTGGTAGAGCCATGCTGCAGCTATATCAGTAGTATAGACCAGAGAAGACCACTGTAAAATAGCAGCTTAACACTGCTGTGTTTCGTATGGTGAGGGTAGAGAACCGGAGACCCTTTTTACTGGAAATGAGGCACTCCATCTTAATCCTCATAAGTGACAACGCATCTGCATTTTGATTCGTAATTCAGGATGGATGTAGATGTCTATGGCCCATGGCGACTTTGTGCTCGTTTGTCACCCTTCCTCTATAAAAAAAAATGGATTTTATTGTGTTTCATTTTTAACTGTTTCAATACCGAGGATAACTGCAGTTATCATCGATGATAAATGTAGATATCCATGGGCCACAATCTCCTGGGTTGTGTTCGTCTGTCGCATTTTACGACACCCACGGGATGATACGGTGTAGTTGATATTCCTACACCGGCACTACACGGTATAATACGTGGTAACTCACTGGAGCTTTTCAAATACGATACATATTACAAAAATTGTTTATTTGCAAACAAAAGTCCACAAAGTTTCTGACAAAATAACGTGTATAGAACTCGTGCTATATTATTTTCAGTAGCCTGTATGCTTAATTAAATAATACAATGAAAAGGAAACATACAAATGAATAAAAGCTTTTTTATAAAAGTAAGGGTGCTAAAGGAATACACATGAGACACAGTATTTGGATGCTGTAGTCCATAGAGATATATTTGTCCTCGATTAAGGATTAATACTTGGTTATGAGGAGATACAAGAGGTTCCTAAATTTAGATTGGCAGAAACTAGAAAAAGTAGAAAATCTCACATAAAGTTTAAAGAAACTTTAAGGAAATTATTTTAAAAAGTCCTACTTTTATAGAAAAAGGGTGGCAAACGAGCACACAGTCTACCTGATGGAAAGTGCCATCTACATTTTTATCCTCGATAAAAAATCATAATGCAGATGAATTGTCACCAGATTTTCAGAATTGCCAGAATTGTCAGAATTGCCTCATTACCAGAATAAAGGGTCTTTGGTTCTCTAAACTGATCATACAAAACACAGCAGCGTTGTGCTGCTATTTCGCTGGTGTTCTGCGAGAGTCTGGTCATTCCCCTACGAATCGACCCATTCGTGCTACAACCATAATACAGCTACAGCGTGGCTCTACCACTTAAAATTATGAGTGGAAGTTAACTAGCTAGTTCCTAAGCTACTGATATTATTTAAATCGACATTTAGAAATATTGTACCTCTATATTATTACACGTTTTACATTGTAAACGAAATTGTACATTGCATTTAAAAAAATCAAAGACCCCAGAGTCTCTTGGCGTTTCTTCTTTAAAAATGTCTTGCTCACCAAACAGGTGTAGATTTTGATGTACATAAGAGCTTGAAGCCAGTCTAGATTGAATAAAAATTATAGATTTAAAAATGCAAAAATGTCAAAAAGTAAAAATAGTTTTAAGTTCTACAACTCTTCTTCAAAGTATGCGCTTAAACGTAGTAGTCTTAAAATACACGTTTACTTTGATGCAACCATAAAATTGCTGCACATGAGTGCCGGTGTTTTGAAGATTCAACAAGAAAATTCTACTTGGCAGATGGTTATTTTTTATCTACAAAAAACTAAAAACACATTACAAGCGCTGCAGCGAGAGCGAATGTAGCAGACAGGCGCTCACTAACGTCTTAACCTTTCAGCATTTATGTAGTAACATATTTTGCGAGTTTTTTTTTTAAATTTGTTTTCGTTTTTTTTATTTATTCTTAGAAAGAGTGTACATTCTTTACTTTTTAAATTTTCCCAAACTTTAGCCAGTTTGTCGGCAACTTTGTTTGTTTGTCGTAAATGTGTTTAACTAGTTTGGCATTAAATAATGTAAAAATAAAAAATAAAACTTTTTTTGTTCTTTTTGTGAGAAACTTCGATCAATTCATCGTTTAATGTTTAAGTTCCGTACTTGAAAGCATCCAATAGTGACGTCACTCATCGAAATCCATTCAAATCATCTTTCATAATCCACTAGACATACAAAAAAAATTAAAAAGCGTATTTATTATTCCCACCAGCGTATTAGCGAGCTTATTTTTAGAAATGGAAATAGAAACTTTTTTTTATTCAATATAGTTTATAAAATACTCATTGAAAGTCACTCTTATATTTAATTTACAGGGAAAATACCCCTGTTCTATGAAGAACCAGCTAGAAATCCAGCGGGACGTTTGTTTTACGAGTTTTAATTTAATCTGTGACACGCTTAATATTTTTATGAGTTCCGACTGAAGAGATCTATATTGTTCCCTATGCGGCTATCCGAATGTTCAGGGTTGGTTCTTTTGTAGGCTGTAATGGATTGATGAAAGCGAGTATGTATTAGCAAGTATAATATAAATAAAACAGTTTTAAAGAAATCATACCCGTATCCAAGCTGTTTTCTAAAATACGAAGTGAGTCACTTGACGGCTTAAAATTGGTTGGATATGTCGGCGGCAGACTGTACGATTCATCATTATACCGACGGTGTCTGCATGTAGAAGCTCGCTGCTTTGTGAAATGCCGAAAGTAAATTGTAGTGTGTCGTAGTTAATACGGTCGCAGAATTGGGCAGATCGTGATCTGCCTAGGCATTTTATGATACACCTCCTTAATATAATTTGGATATATTATCTGTACATATAAATAAAATTGAAGTGTCGGTCTGTAATATCGAGTAACTGTCTTTTATTAAGGACAGGGGGTACTTGCAAGCCTTTAAAACTCTATCTGTCTGTCTCTCTGGAATAATCTACGGAATGGAATGAATGCATTGACCTGAAACTACATGAATAGGTAGAGAGCAATGCTAAAAGTGATTACGGCTATATCTTATCTAAAAAACATAGATAATATTGGTTTTTGATGATTACCTCAAACAGCTTTCGACCCGTTGTTAGAGGTGACAGAGAGAAACTAACACAGATCACAATAATTAAAAAAAAACTACGTTTAGCAACTCACCCGCCAAACGAAACTTTGGCAAATATTCCTCCTATGAAGCAATCTACGGGATTCAGGAGTTAACTTTTGATGGACTGTAGTAATGATGATACTTTGAAAACGACCGACATTTAGAATTTGCCTACGACGTACGAATATGAACTACGAACGAACATAAAATTTGAATGGTTAGTAACAACATTTATTTACACAGTAACAGAATAACTGAGGATTACCATGTAGTGGTGGTGTAAGAATACCCACTACCCCATATTATCCCGTGGGTGTCGTAAGAGCGACAGAGGGAAACAAATGAGATGGGCAGCAGCGTCTTCCTAATAATGGCTAAAACTAAAAAAACTGCGGTTGCCAACCCGTTGCCTAGCGTGGCAACTATGGCAAACATACCCCCTATGAGGCAATCTATGGGGAGGCCTATGTTCAGCAGTGAAATTTAATAGGCTGTAAGGGTAAAAACAAATGTTGCACACAATATTAAATTAATTATTTGATAACAAAATTCAATTACACAGTAACGGAATAACTGAGGATGAGGTGATACGCTTAGCTTCTCATTTACATTTGTAAAATAAATTTATAAACAAGGTCACGGGTGATCTCGCTAACTCTGTTGTTAATGTCGGGTCTCGCTGGACAATGAATTTAATGGAATCCTTTAGGAATGGAATCCTTTAGGCCAGCCATCGGTTCACTTGGCATTTGGACGAACTGTATTTTCTTGGATTTTTTGAGGGTACAGAGAGAAAAATGCAACGTACGTAATGTCGTAATTAATGTATCAGTGGTTTTTTTAATGAAATTCAATTGACAAACGAGTTCTTTTGATGGTAAGTAAATAAAAGTAAAGTAAATTTACAGCTTACATACGTCCCACTCTGGGCATAAGCCTCTCTCCATTACTGATAGGATGTTTGGGCAAGGAAATGTTCATCGCTCTGTGTCAATGCGTATTTGCGGACTTCACATGTTAACGAAATATAAATTTTTTAATTTCGCAGACATGTAGAAGGCTTCACGGTATTTTCCTTCACCGCCAAGCACGTGCTTAATAAGCACTTAAAACTGCAATTAACAATTTCATTGGTGCCGGTGAGAACCGAACTGCAATGATGATCCATCATTACAGCCCTTCACAAGTCCACTGCAGAACATAGGCCTACCCCAAAGAATGCCATAAAACATCAACTTCCTGCATCTATAACCAGATTCAACCTTACTTCTATAAAAAAGACGATTTGCTTCTGAGTGAGCTTTCAACTTCCTTCACAAACTGTTAGTGCGGTTAATATTTCCGAAGTGTTGACGCATTTTGTACTGAAATTGTTTTAGTAAATTGAAAATTTTGGACTGTGAAGGTTAGAGGTTACTACTTCAGGCGACTTTGACGTCGAACAAGATGAGAACTGGGCGTTGGTTGTGAAAGTAATTAATTGGTGGCGTATATGACGTATGGGTATGATATGATAAGGGTAACAAACAAGCACATAGTCCACCTGATGGTAAGTGGTTGCTGTGGCCCATAGACATCCACATCTATCCTCGATTACGAATCAAAATGCAGATGCGCTGTCACCCGTGAGGACCAAGATGGAAAGCCTCGTATCCAGTAAAAAGGGTCTCCGGTTCTCTACACTTAACATACGAAACACAGCAGCGTTAAGCTGCTATTTTACGCTGGTATTCTGTGAGAATGATGGTATTCTGTATGAATGGCTGTAATGATAATGATGATAATAATGGACCTCTTTATTGCCCATCCCGAAGAATCCAAACAAGGAAATACTGAGTAGGTGTGCTGATGTAAAATTTATTTCTATTGACATCGAATGCATATATGAATTTAAAATATCGCATTATTATATTTTTACGTTTACGTATTTATACGTTTATACGCGGTAGACCCATGCTGCAGCTATATAAAAGTTGTACCACAAAGTGTGGTTCTACCCCAGTCGTGCCGGACCGGGGTAGGACAACACTAGATTCTCTTACAGAATACCACCTTGAAGTAGCAGCTTAATGCTGCTGTGTTTCGTATGGTGTGTGCAGAGATCCAGAGACGCTTTAGAGACCAGAGACATTCCATCTTACCCTCAGGGATGGCAACGCAATTGCATTTTAATCCTTAATCGCAAAAAGATGTGGATTTTTATGGGCCACAGCATCAGCAAAAAACATTAACTGCCGTAAATGAAAATACAACTGCTTGGCAAATTTACCGTGCAGCTACCTTTCAGCAACCGCGTCCGCGCCATTCAGTTGTTCTGAATTGTCGATCTAGTAGTATATTATATAGAAGTCTTCGTTGAGAGTAAAATAATTTAATTGCTATGACTTAGTATTCTTACTGAGCTCATCACAGTTAAATGGGTGTTTAGTTTATTTAAACTCTACTATTATTTATTTTTAGTACCAGCTCATCACAAACTTAAACATAAAACGATATCGCCGACAGCGAAATTGTATTACACAACTGAATAACAGAGCAGGGTCGGGAAATACATTTAACCTCTCATTTACATTTGTAAATTAAATATAACAGGGTCAAAGATGACCCCGCAAATTGTATAGCTAACGTCGGGTCCCGATGGACAACGGATTACGGAGTCCGAGTTGGGACTCGTTGTTTTATAACTTTGTGTGTCCCTTCAGTTAATATTTCGTTAGATATATTTAGAATCGTTTCTGAAGAAACTGAAGGTTAAAGTTCAGATTGTATTGCATTGTAAGCCCAGAAGACTAAGATGGAATGCTTCGTTTTTAGTAAAAAGCGGTCTCCGCTTAGTGTAGAGATACTTACCATACAAAACACAGCAAGATTAAGCAGCTATTTTCTTATAATTGGTAGAGTTGTCGTTAGCTAATTTCTATCTGACTTCAAAAGTAGTAGGTTTACAAATTGTATTGCTTTTTATTAACATAATTTATATTTCCGACGTTTCGAGTACTTTACAGCACCCATAGTCATAGGGACTACTGAGGTGTTCGATACCCCAATGTCAGTAAATCACGGCAACCTTCAGTTTAAAAAATATTAATATTTGTTCTGATCTACGCAGATTAAGCTCATAGTATCTTGAAGTCTTGCAGTTGTATTTTTGGGTTGGGATATAATTATATTTATCATAGGATTCCAAGTAGTTAATCCTAGACCTAGGCTTTAGATCCCAATTAAAATATTTCAGTTTTTTTGTAATTAAAAATTTCATTGATGCAAACAGAGATCGAACTAAGGTTGCTTGAATTCTATGAAATTTATTTATGACATACGGTTAGCAACTACTACTTTGAGCTACACCAGCTCAAAATACCAATTAAAACACGTAACAGTTTGTCTTAACTGATTTGCGAACATTTTATGACTGTTTTTACTATGATGTAGAAAAGTTAAATCACGTCGGGTTAATGTAAAACACCATTAGAGTGACCTTTTTTGAAATACAGATCTGTCTGGAGTTTCATACTAGAAACTTTGTCCATTTGATCCGGCGCGGCGTCCAAATGAAACTTTGTCACATGTATGGACGGACAGGCGGACTAGACTTTATTTTCATAACGAGAATCGCAAACCTAACTGACGACAATGTCGCAACGAAATTCCAGACAATGTAATGTATATAATTTTAGAGTTTTAAAAAGATAACTTTAAAACTTTTACGTGGTAGAGCGACGCTGCAGCTACATTATCGGCTCGAATGGGGAATAGTAATCAAGCACTGGCTTACATAGTAAGTAAAAAAAAATGAACAGTAGCATCACCTGATAATAGATAAAAAATAATAGTTTAATTCAAAAAATCACTATTTTCTTATTTTAAACTTATTAAAAATTATTTTCTACTTTTTAGTTCGGTTATCTACAAAAGCGTGTTTTTTTTTGGAACGATGTTCTTTTACGCGGCAGTAGATTGAACTGGCGGAAATCGTAGTTTTTTTATGAATCGTTCGCAAATCCTGAAGATCCTGGCAAGGATAATGGGACAAACTATTTAAATTATTGCATTTTCATCGGTCCGTGATAAGTGTGCGAAGTTTCAAATCAATCCGACATTTTGAAGGGGATGAAAATCACATTCAAAAATTCTGTTACATAGATTCATACCGAGCTAATAAAAACGTGTTAATAGCATCAGTTTCTTCTTAATATGAATGTGCTTTTCATCGCGTGTTTATGCGGTATAAAAATAATGAACAAGAGTTAAAAAGAGCGGGTAGAGTGAACTTTAGAAGTCGACAGTATAGCCCAACCTCTCCGCTTTGCTATAATAATAACTGCTGTTGCCAACTCGCGTGCCAAGCGTAGCAATTATGGCAAATGTCCCTTAGAGGCAATTGATGGCGAATGCTTATATCCAGCAGTAGTATTTCGATAGGCTGAATGATGAATACGAGATAGCACATAAACTTCAAAAAGGAAGGTTCTTTGTTCCCCCGTATGTTTGTATGTGGACGATGTTTTCAGAAACTACGCTTTTTTTGTTTAGTAAACTTAAGTTACAAACAAACACAGTCAAAGTAATGGTAAGTGGTTACACAGTCACCTTACACAGAAGATATTAAAGAAACACCATTGCGTTGTTGACTTACCACACATTAGATCCAAACGGTTTGTTACATCGTTCCTCATGCGTACAGTAAATGATACAATAAGTTGCCAGCTTTCCATTCGATTACGATGTGGGTGTCTTTAAGGCAAGAGTGAATAGGCTTTTGTTAAGTCAGTGCGCTTCACCGTCTTTGGCTGCATCACCACTTACCGTCAGGTGGGATTGTAGTTAAGCTGGTTAAGCGCTGGTTTAGAATAATAAAAAAAAAGATAGTCAACAAACAAAGCAAGCTACAGATGTGTTGTCACCTCTGAGGACTAAGATTGAATGCCTCATAGCCTTTAATTTTACTGGCCTACTTTCAGAATGAAACACAGCAGTACAAGCTCTGTTATTATTAAGAGTGTGGTATATTAAATAAACTTATTGCCGTTAAAGTTGTTATGTCTGAACAATAACTAAAGCCAGTTATTTAAATCACATGTTCAAGAATTCCAAACTAAATTCCCAGTCATGGGGAAGTTATTGCCCTAAACGTCTCAAGAATAAGTAACAACCACTTTGAATCTTTTAAAAACTATCCCAATAAAAAAGAAATATGTCTACAGGAAAGTTAGGCAATAAATGCGTAAGTTGGTAATTGGCTGAAAATTTATGAAGCTCGGGCATCGTCGGCACGGTTCGGAAGCGCTCGGGATTTGTGACTCGAGCGAACTTTTAGAACAGTCGCTGTTTTTAGAATTTATGGACGCTCTCAAGATCTGTTACGACATACTATATTTTAAAGGATTCCAAATTAGTTTCCACATTTCAATTTATGCCCTATGTCTCAAAGAATAAGAGATGAAATTTAAAATGCAATAACTGAGAAGTATAAGGAAGTGACAGCTCAACGCTGATCCCCCTGTACCGATGAAAGGACTGCAATGTACTTGCAATTCCTTTGGTATTGCAGTTGTTCGTAGGCGGCGGTAGTCACTTACCATCAGGTGAACCGGATGCCCGTTTGGAATTTTAAGTACTTATATACTACATTATTTGCAGTGAAGGAAAACAGCATGAGGAAACCTGCATATCTGTTAAAATAAATATAACCTTTTTTATAGAATAAGGTGACAAACAAGCACACAATCAACCTACTGGTAAATGGATGTTGTGGCCCATAGACACCTACATCTGTCCTCGATTAAGAATAAAAATCAGATGTGTTGTCACCTCTGAGGACTAAGATAGAATGCCTCATTACGATTAAAAAGTGTCTATTTTACGCTGGTATTCTGGGAAAGCGTGTTCCTTCTCCGGTCGAGGCGACCTATTCGTGCTGCAGTAATACCACGCAAAACGTGAAGTCTGCCAACATGTATTGGGGCAGCTAACGGACTATTCCTTGCCATGAAACATTCTTATGGCCGGTTAACGTTATCTTAGTCTTTAGGAAATTTATTCATAAGATAACATTAATAGAAACCTATAAACGGTATCTTTAAATGATTAGTACTACTCGCTAAGTACGATCGAGTACTCACATTCGAGTGTAACTAATGTACTCTCCTAAATTACTAACAAGCCCGTAATCAGAAATGAGAGCAGGCAGTGCAAGCTGTAGGGCGTAAAAATACTTCTGATTTACTTTTATAAGAGAAGCAGACTCGAACTCCTCTTATGAACCACCACAGTAGCTTCTCAACATCAGTTGTATTACGATGTCCTAGTTAAGAGCTTGTCACTCTTGTCCTATAAAATACTAGTTTTCTTGGCAGACGTTATTCTTCACTTTTAGCTTCAAATACATTTATATCTGGCCTTAGTTTACATTCTTAACAAGGAGTTATATACTATCACTTGTTTTAATTCATAGCGACTCTATTAAGCAACTGTACCCTAAAGGCAAGAGTGCAGACCGCGAACTCAAAAGGTCGTGAGGTCAAATCCGCCATTCCACTACTGTTGTGAACCATTCCTCACACAAGCATTTTATGCTTACCAGGAGTGGTAATAGGGAATATTAGTAATGTTCAAAAGCGTTGCTAGTATTTAAAATAAATTGCCAATTTCAAATACATAATAAATAATTATAATAGTTTGTGGTCAAACAGTTGCACAGATAGTAGATTGTAGCCAAAGAATTTAAAAAGTTGACAACAAATAATTTCTTCATAATTTTGTGTGTTTTCATATGTTCCTACTTAATTAGTCTGAGGAATGTATGTCAAGGCAAAAATCGCTTATTCTATATTTTGTATATGAGCTATACTCGTATGTATTTTAATGTGCAGTTAAACGTGGAGTCCAGCGTGTTTAATATACAAACATAAAAATTTTATGTATTCCGGTCGAATTTCGATCACTATGCGTCCGCTGGTATATAAAGATATACATAGGGAAATAATAGTCACTAGCATCCATTTGAAAATTTTATCCTACTCATAACAAGGAATATTTTTCAGTAAATTAAATAAGTAACGATGCAGATAAAAAGGAACAACAAATAAGCAAAATATCAAGACGTTTTAATTTCTTGTGAGTGTTGCTCGTAGGCACTTACCTACGTATTTTTTTTAATTTGTTCCGAATACATGCAATCTTGTATTTGCATTTGCTTCTGTCCACGTCCTTGACCGATGAACTGTGTTCGCAACATTTTGAGAATAAACGTTTTTTTTATGGTGCAGTAATGATTACTTAATGCTATGCTAATTGTTAATGCTTTTCTTACTTGCCATATCTAAGCTTGCTATTTAGTTCCGACGTAGTTTGTATCATAAGTATATCCTTAGTTTAAAAGGATTCTAAATGACTTCAATATCACCCATAATGAAGATAAAAATAAATATTATTTCACTCAAATTCTGTTGAAATATATGAGTTTGTTTATTGCCGCCTGCAAATTGCAACTTTGCCAATTTAGCATAAATATATGCAGCATTCTGACTATGTTACACTCGCAGCATTTCAGATTATATATATGCGACAGAGATGGACACGTGTGCAACGACAAATGAACAAAGTTTTGCAATTTAAAACTACAATGCTGAATATATTTTTTTTTATTTATAAATATAAAATATATCTGTTGATTATATGAATGTTGCTGGCTGGAAATACCTATTATAATGTCTAACAACGTGATATATTTGAATTCCATTAACCGTGTAGTGGTGGTGTAAAAATATCCACTACCCCATATCGTCCCGTGGGTGTGGTAAGAAGCGACATAGGGAAACTGAAACAGGAGATGGGCAGCAGCATCTTGCTGATAACAACCAAAATTATAAAAAACTACGGATGCCAAGCCGCTTTCCAAGCGTGGCAAATGGCAATTTTCCCTCTATGTGGTGCATGGGGAGGCCTATGTTTAGCAGTGACCTTTTACTGGCTATATTTGAGTACTCAGATGCAATCGAAGTAGATATTATAGTGCTCAGGTTTAGACGCAAACACAATTAAAACTTTTTTTTTTTAATTAGATTACCAACGATTATTACACCCATAAAATTTTAATTGCTACAATTTAGTATCTAGGACATAATGCACAATTACTTATAAGCAATAATCATAAAATACTAAGAAACATCAACTAATAAGACTATAAACTAAAAGTTAGATCTCTAAAATTGTTTTCTTAAATTTAGTGTATGTCATACAATATCATCAGTACGTCACGGATTTGGTGAAACTTAATCGTTTTGTTTGCAAACGCACACACTGCTTAATGTGAACACCTAATGGTAAGTTGAAGCTATGACTAATAGATAACTATGTAAATCTATAATCAAGTAAGTAAAAATGCAGATGCGTTGTCAACCATGAGGACGAAGATAATGTCTTGTTTCCAGTAAAAGAATCTCTGCTTCTCCCCATACGAAACATAGTAGCACGCGGCTACTTAATGTGGGTACTTTGTGCCATGCTGCTGCAGTGTGATAAAAATGTTTTAATAAAAAAAATATAATGATTTCTTATATTTACGCGAACACTACACATTTAAATAAAACTAGTTTTACGGATTTTGTCGCGTATATTAACTTATTTTATAATTTAAATAAGTTAATATAAGCGATAAAATCCGTAAAACTAGTTTTATTTAAAAAATATTTTCTTGTTTTTCCTTTATTTGTAATAATTACACTGTACAAGATCAAAAACGAATATTTTGATATAAAACATTTCGCAACTAGGACCATAACATTCAACGTCTCGCGTTTGGTGCCAAAAACTTAGCAACTTCTCGAATTAGCCGGCAATTTATGTAGCGGTAAAAATGTTAATTTTGC
Organism: Parnassius orleans; assembly: GCA_029286625.1. Lineage (NCBI taxonomy): Eukaryota > Metazoa > Arthropoda > Insecta > Lepidoptera > Papilionidae > Parnassius > Parnassius orleans. The sequence goes on from JAGSMP010000225.1 coordinate 738,371, forward strand.
GGATAATATTCCTGTCAGCGGATATTTTGGAGGGGTAACTGAGAGCTTCTATGTGCTGCGGAGTGTACTTGTAGTTCCAAAAACAAATGGTTTGTAAAATTAGCGATTTCAGTATAATCACCGCCATATTTAAGCAAATCTCTATCATATTAAAGTTGGAAAAATTTACTTTGCCAATATCCGCTCAATAAAATAAAATGATGTGTCTTACCTAGTTTGAAGAGCACCTCCCGCCCTCCCTCAATTGCGTGCACTATCCCCGTCACCACTAATCCCAGCACCACTACTCCCACCACCACTACACTAGGAAAGACACACCACCGATGACAATACGACACGTGTTTCGCCTCTACACGAGGCATCTTCAGGTGTAGTAGACTCTACGGTGGTTGACCGTTAAGAGTCTAAAGCTCCTGTGAACCTTAAAATTAAACTGGTTCACAATTACAAGACGTTTTTAGAGAACAACCGGCAAGAAACTCTGGGGTCTTTCTTTAAGCCACGTTACAATTTTATTTAGTGTTACAACAGTCAATAAAAGTAACAGTCTATATACGTCCAGCTGGGCTCAGCCTCCTCACATTTCTGAGAGGGTCTAGGGCAAGGACATGTCCGCCGCGCTGCCCCAATGCGTGTTGTCGAACTTCGTCTTCGGTCTTCGAAATATTTTTTTTCTTATTTCTCAGACATGCAGGTTTCCTCACGATGTTTTCCTTCACCGCCGAGCACATGGTAAATCAGTACTTAAAATTGCAATTAACAATTTAATTGGTGCCGGCGGGGATCAAAACCAGCTTGCACGTGCACTGTGAAATTTACAGCGAGCGCTTAGCCCCTGAGTTACCACGGCTCTTCAACAACAGTCAATAAATATTTTTAAATAGCCGTTTTTAATTAAATAATATAATCAGCCATCAGGACCTGCAAGTGAAGAGTAAGAGCTATTTCTACGCCTCGTTCTTCTCAATATATTCGACTGCCTCCTTGGTCTAATGATCGTAAACGTTTCACCCCTGTGCCTTAGAAAGCACGTAAAGCCGTTGGTCCTGCGCCTCATCTTTCTCCGGTTGTGTTGGTTTACCCATCGGACTATGAGAGTGAGAGAATAGAATGTGCTTGCGTATATACTTGGTCACTATAATCCTTTCCCGTGAAGATGGCTAGCTCCGTTGAGACTGGCCACCGTGAAAATCCATCTGGAGGAAATTATATGGATCTATATTATAGTAGGCTTTTAAAAAAAATCCTTAATAGGTTTTTTCTTAATTTGTATCCGGTAGCCATGCTGCATCTATATTATGGTTGTAGCATGGATGGGTTGGCACGACCGGGGTAGGACCACGCTAGAATACCAGCGTAGAATAGCAGCTTAATGGTGCTGTGTTTCGTATGGTGAGTGTAGTGTAGAGAACCAGAGACCTATAGTGCTCAGGGATGAAAACGCGTCTGCATTTTGATTCTTAATCGCGTTTAAATATAAATCGTTTGTGTTGCCAAAAGTTATACAACGTGTTACAAAATACCCCGTAAAAAATATAATTAATTATCAAAGCCAAAAATTTTGTCAACCCTAGTAAGCTGTCATGTCAGGGAACCAGATTATTTAACAAAAAGGCCTGCGTACCTATTTTACCTAATAATTGTCTACTTGAATAGTTTTTCTATTTTTCATTCATAAATGCTTGATACCTCAATACAAGGATGTCATTATACTCAAGTACTGGCTTCAAAAAATGTCAAGTTGGAAAAAAAAATGTTGTCAATTTAAAATCTTCTAATCGATATCCTACAACTGTTTCGAGTTTTTTTCCAACATTTTTTGCAAAATAACGATGCTTTCTAACTCGGAATATTACGATATGGTGTTATGCGTAGGTCATGAAGATAGCAATTTAAATCGTGCTCGCGAACTGTATCGGCAACGATATATCGATGGTAGACCCCCCACTGAACAGCGACGGCTGCCTTCGTACCAGTGTTTTCTGAACATGTCAAGACGACTACATTCCACCGGCTCTTTTCATCGGTCTACTGGAAGTGGATGTCCAAGCACAGTCGACGCCAGGCAGGCTGAATTAGTGTTAGAGCATTTTGAAGAAGAGCCACAAGTACGAGGCGAGCCGCAACAAGATTCGGAATAAACCATGTTGCAGTTTGGCGAATTCTTCGTGATGACAATCGTCACCCTTATCACTATCGCCATACACAGGAGCCGATACCCTCCGATTTTGCACCCAGGAGGAACTTCTGCGAGTGGTACCTCAGGCAGTTAGAGGAAAACCCTAATTACGTAAACTATGTTCTTTGGACAGACGAGGCAACATTCACGAGGTCAGGACTTTCAAATATACATAACGATCACGTTTGGGCTCGCGTGAATTCACATGCTTCACGGCAGGGCAGATTCCAACACCAGTGGCGGCTGAATGTGTGGGCTGGCCTTTATGACGGGCATGTCATCGGTCCCGTCATTATGCCATCACGCCTGAACGGTAGCAACTATCTAACGTTTTTACAAACGGAATTCGAAGAGGCGATTGACGACTTTCCTGTGGCTGACTGGGATTACTTTGAGAACCAAAGAAACATGGTGTTTCAGCATGATGAAGCTCCGGCACATTTTGCTCGCAACGTACGATAACATCTTAACGTTCGCTTTCCGCGAGTTTCTCACACCCTTGGACTTCTTTTTGTGGGGTTATGTGAAGGACAGAGTGTATTTCTCCGATTGCCCAACGGTTGCCGAGATGGAACAGCGTGTTAGATCGGTTTTCGCATCAATAACATCGACGATGGTTCGAAATGCCACACAAAACATATCCCGACGAGCGAGGTTGTGTATTGAGCAAGGCGGAGCACACTTTGAGCCGTTTCTGTAAATTAGACGTTTATTATGAAAAAGTAAGTATTCGTTTAGGTTGTTTCGTTAGGTTAGGTCTTTTAAAATTTTTGTCGTTCCGCGAATTAGGTAGAAATGTAGGTACATTCTGCGTAGTTTACTCCTTAATTTTACTGAAATAGGGTTTTGCACATTAGTGAAAATAATAATATTTTTTATTTTTTCGGGGTATGTTATACAGCGTTACTACGGTTCTTAAATATTGTGAATGGACTCGTTATAAGGCCTCATTTAACCTCCTTTCGGCTTTACGGGTAGTTTTGTAACATCCTGTATATTGCCTGTTTTGCTTGCTTTTCCAAACGTATAAACCTATGCAAAGTATATATACACCTTTTTGTCAACATATAACAGCTTGGTCTCTCTATACCAAAAATAAAGAGCCACTTTTAAAATGTCGGCAACACCTGCAATTCCACAGGTATTACGGATGTTAATGGCGTTAGCCACTTTCCAGATCAAGTAAGGTCAGCATCAAAAGTTGGAAAGTGCTATTAAGTGGTTTGAGACATCGTGGTAGCAATGAGAGGGTGCTGGGGGCAGCAATTACTGCCCCCGGGGACGTGCTAATAGTGTAGCAAAGCGATGGTTGCGTTCTGAACCACGGGACCCTCGCATACGTTGATGGTGACCACTGTGGGGTTTTAGCCGGTAGAAGTCCGGAAGAACCTTTTCGTTGCCCCCATAGTGGAAGGTATCCATGGCGCCCGTTAACATTTCAACTCTTTTATCGACGAACTTGACAACCCTGAACGTCATTTGTACCGAACGGTTCCCATTTCACATTTTCTCGTGGGATGTCATTGTTCTTGCGTGAGGTGAACTAGTATAATAGTTAAAACCATAGGTCAATGATAGAAGGATGAAAAATTTACTAAGTTAATATGCGGTCAGTATGCTGCGGTAGTTGTCGATAGTGGGATGGGAGAGCTGTCGCCGTCTATGCAAACCGGTTCCGGTGTGGCCGCAACAATCAACAATTTTTGAAGGTTTATTCTTTAATTAATCTAAACAAAAGCATGCACATTCATCTATTTTTCTTGCATTTACGCTTCACTCTTTTCTATTTTAAATTTATTACAGCCTTTAAAGTTCACCGCTGAACATAGTTCTATCAATAGATTGCCTCATATTTGCCATATTTACCACGCTTAGTAGGTGATTCGGCAACCACAGTATTTTATTTTGTAGTTGTTACTAGGAAGACGCTGCTGCCCATCTACTAATTAGTTTACCTTTGTCGCCTTTTACGAAACCCATGGGATGATATGGGTAGTGGATATTCTTACACCGCTACTACAATAGATTTTTTTAGTATTAAACAACAAAAATTAAAATAAGAACAGAGCCAACGTAGCTCAGAGGCTATGCGACCGTCAATTTCAAAGCACGAGAACAATACTGTTCTGTCCCCGCCGGCACCAATGAAATTGTTAATAGCAATTACATGTGCTGATTTTTACTTGCTCAGAAACCTGCAGGTTTAAGAAGTACATTATTAAAAGGATATGTAAGATCTGCCAAGTGAAATTGAAACTCATTAAACATTCAAAAATACAAGTGGGTATCTAGGTCAATTTTTTATTTTATTTAAAAAAATATATAATTTTTTTTAATATATTATTATTACTTTAGAAAACCCTATGTCCTGGGAAGAACCAGAAAGAAACCCTGTACTTTTTTTAAATAAAATTTTACTATAAAATACAGGTTGTGCAAACTACTTACAGAACTTATTTTGTGGACATACATTTAATTTTCGTAAATTTACTGAAAGGCAAAAGTTAATATTTTTATTACTTTTAATTTCTATTTTATAGACACCCTTGCTTTTAGGTTGTAAGTAGCTCTTATGGCCCTATCCTGCATAATAAAAATAGTTTCTAAATCAATAATAAGTACGAAGATGATGAATTTCGCTAGTGCCCTCTTTTTTAAAAGGGTTTTGGAACAAGAAAGAGATTACCAAGGACAATGCGTGCTGTGCTTAGGAATTTTAAATATTCCTCAATTTTTGTAAATTTTTTAGACATACAGGACAAACGAACTTACAATCTACCTGATGGTTAGTTGTGTAAGTCGTGTCGATCGTAGTGGCTTCTGCAGCCCACGAACACCTGCAGTCAACTTCTAATAAAGATCCGATGCGTTTTCACCTCTGAGTACTAAGATGGAATTCCAACCAGTAAATATGCTGGAATTTGGACCTTCAGACCGGAACAGAGCAGTGCACTGTTATTTTGCGACAAAAAAGGTAAGAAAGTGGTACCTACCCACGGACTCAGGCAGAAAAGGAGTCCACCACCTAATAAAATATGAAAGCAGAACAGTTAACTTTAGTGTAAAATGTTAATGTAAAAACAGATAACTAATAATAATAATGCCGTCCAGACCGAATTTCGGTCTAACAACAGACACTGGCCATCTGGACAGGCCAGGATTATAGTGCCGTAGTATATGCGTAAGAACATGTGCACTTTATTCATCAAGTACAATGGGACGGTAATCCGATACGACTGGAGAAAGATCAGACGCAGAAGTAATGGATTTACATGCTTGCCGAGGTACGAGTGTGAAACACCGTCAACTTCCTGACTCCGGGTTAGTGAGAATTTCTGGACAGAAAAAACCAATACCTGATTTTTGACCCGACCCAGGATTGAGCAGTCGCGTTTACGAGCACTAGACCAACGAGACAGTCAAATAGAAAACTATAAAAGATTTCATAACTAGTTCTAGGATTTTAAATATTTATCAAATTAAGAGGCAGGAGTTTGATAACAGCGTAAAAAAAAACTTATTTTGTATAACAGTATTGTATTGAAACGAACTTGCACGTAACCCTCATCCAATTTTTTACGAGGTAGACCCATGCTGCAGCTATATTAGTAGTATAGTTGTAACACGAATGGGTCGGCTCAACCGGGGAAGGACCACGCTCTCACAGAATACCTGCGTGAAATAGCAGCATAACGCTGCTGTGTTTCGTATGGTGAGTGTAGAGAATCGGAGACCCTTTTTTAGTGGAAACGAGGCATTCCATCTTAGTCCTCACGGGTGACAACACATCTGCATTTTGACTCGTAATTGAGGATAGATGTAGATGTCTATGAACCACAGCAACCACTTACCATCAGGTGGACTGTGTACTCGTTGGTCACCCTTATTCTAAAAAAAAAAAGCAAATTCTCGCCGAATACTTGAAAATAAACTTATTTTGTAACACATTATAGCAATTTGTTTACAATAGCCTATTAAAATTTGTTAAATGTTTATTAAAAAGTTACCCAACTCAGTATTGTCTTGGTACTGACAGAACAGTTCAACGCTGATATTCCATGGGTGCACATGAATATATAAATACAAGTGGTATAATTAAAAATTTTGTACAAGCGACTTCAATATAAATAAAATGAGAACATCATCAATGTAGTCGAACTCAATTAAATACACATTATCAAGGATAACTTAAAAACTTCTGATCAGGTCTTGATCAAATTTATATGGGACCACATGAGAAGCACCAGCTTTCAAATAAAGTCATCAAAATCGGTAATCTAGCAAAAAGTTCTGAGGTAACACACATAAAAATATAGTTGAATTGAGAACCTTCTCCTTTTTTAAAGTCGGTTTAAAATAAATAATGAACATATGTGTAAAATGCATACAAAAATCTAAACATATACACATTAAACTATCAAATACATAATACAATATAAAAATTAAAAAAGAAACGAATAACGATTTACAATTATTCTTTGAAATAGAAAGTAATAATTTTCAGATGGTTAATTATTACTTTCTATTTCAAAGAATAATTGTAATAACAGTATCAAAAATTGTCTCGAGTTTGAAAGTGAGTGTCATGTTCCTGATCATAAAGCACGTTAAGCTTCCTTCCCCATAGATTACCTCATAGGGTTGGCAACCGCAGTCATAGGTTTTTTTTAATCGTTATTAGAAAGACGCTGCTGCCCATCTTCTGTTTTTTTCCATCTGTCGACTCTTACGACAACCACGGGATGATTTGGGGTAGTAGATATTCTTGCACTGTCACTACACGATTCGTAATAAAGTATTTTCAGGGAGTACATTTTATTTTAAGATCTCTTTTGTCACCAATCCAATTATCACCATTTAAAAAGATGCAAAATATATCTCATTACATTTAATCCTAAGTCTGAATTCGCATTCGTTTGGTGACAAAGAGTGTCATTAAATTTTTTTGCCAGTTTGTTTGTTTGATTCCAACCCGGGTCGGGCTCTAATTGGTGGGTAAACAGCGTTACACATTCATGAGGCCTTGTGCTAATCTGTCTAGTGCTGGGAATACATTTATCGATAAAACAATTAAGGAAATACAATTATTATCGTTTTTGCTGAAACTACTACAATAGAATTTTTGAATTGAAAACTTCTTTAGCCGCGTTGAGCAATTTTTGGTAGGGGAAACATTTATGGGTTCGCATTATCGATGACCTTGACATGCTCGTGACGTATTGCGTGACGAGCGACACGTCTACACTACGTGTCGCTCGTCACGCGGCCTGTGTACATGTATACGCATATATCATTGAGTTTTCACTTCTGTCAGCAGTCCTTATGACTGCCTCTATTTTTTTTATTTAGGTACGTTGATAAACTTAAACAGATAGCTCTCACCGAGGAATACCACAAAGCACGGTCCAGAGCGACCTGCGTCTATCGATTTCTGCATTTTGCAATCTGCAATTTCTGAGTCTCCGACCAGGTTTTCATCTAATCTAGTGTTGGCCGCCATACATCTTAAAAACATCTATCAGATGAGTTCTTTTTACGGCTATTACACATTATATATATGTATATTTACGCAAATACTACACAAGGAATAAAACTAAGTTTACGGATTTTATCGCGTTTAATTATAATTTTATTTTAAAAATACCTACATTTATTTTAAAGCTATAGATTCTGTTTTCTTTTTTCATGTCCAACTTAAGACTTTTACAAAGACTCCAAAATTATATTTTAAGAAATGTCGATAAACGATTGAACAACACTAGCAGCTCATCCCAATTTCCAAATTGCTGTCATCGCGTTCTCGCGCTTAGCCGCGAAACTCACGCTAAGCGTAACCTCGCAACCGCTACATTTCAAATTTTGAACACGTATTTATCAAGAGCGACGCCCTATTTAGCAATTTTGACGTGAATTATTGCAAAACCACAATTAGCTACTTTCAATAAACATAAAATAGCGGTTGTGTTGGCAAATTTCTACTTTCAATGTAAACACCGTCTTAAATTACATAAACATAATAAGTGGTGTTGCCATGAATTTTGGTGTTACGTAAAGTCAAGTAAATTATTCGTTTATAAAAGTTGTACCACGTTATAAGTATATCTTATAATATATTTTTTTATATTTTTATTCATTCATTCATCAATCTGTCAAAGTTCACTGTTGAACATAAGATTTCCCCATAGATTGCTTCTTAGGGAGAATATTTGGCATAGTTGCCACGTTTAAAAGGCCGATTAGTAAGTGCAGTTTTTATTATTTGAGTTGTTATAAGTAAGACGCTGCTCCCCATATCCTATTTCATTTCCCTCTGTCGCCTCCTACGACACCCACGGGATGATATAGGATTACTGGATTCTCCTACAACACCACTAAAGCCTAAGGCTAAGAAGTAGTAATGACACCTCAGACAACTGTTAGGAATAAATACTTGAAATAATTATTTTGTATTTTTTTTTATATAAGTGGGAGCATACGAGCTGCATGCATGCAGCATGCGGCTCACCAGGGCGATGGCAGATGCGTTGCCGACCTTTTAAAAAAGGTAGACTATTTTGTATTGTTTGGTAGTCGATTTCCCAAGGAAGTTGTGCGAGGAAGAAAACTTCTATTAAATTGCATAGTGGTGGACCGCCAATCATCCAGATGGTATGGATGGTATCGCGTGTTTTTTCACTATGTGTGATTGTGAAATTGAGCGACTAGATTAAATCTGGAATGTTAAAAAATAATTGTACTGTAAATAAATAATAAACGTAAATGCTTAAAAACAATCTTAAGAAGTGCCTCTATGACTTCATATTATAAGGTTAATATAGAAACGTAATAATCTACTGCTATTTTCATAACGGAAAACTGATCGTTTGCTACCGATCAGGGACACCATTAAGCCAAGCTGAGAAGGTGGAAGTGACGTCATCGCTTACGTCACTGTTTTCTTGTCACGTAGATGTGGAACATGATTTACAGCCCCGCCTATTTTGGTCGTAAAAATGAGATTTAAGAGAGCACTTTATTACTATATTTATTGACGGTAATAAAATTTGGACAACTAAGCGATCCCTTGAACTATTTCCTACCACGAATAAAGAATGTCTTTATTACATCAAAACATAAAAAATATTCATTTAATGGAAAATTTTGTGTAATAATGACGATGGTGCCTGTTTTTTATAGAAGAGGGGGCAAACGAGCATGCGTTTTGAACATTACTTGATGGAAAAGAATTGCAGGTTGACGAGCATGCAGCTCATTTAAAGCACAATGCACATTCAATATGTAATTATTTGAATGTCCTCCAGGCTGAATTTTGAGAATAATTCAAAGCATGAGCGTGAAACACCGCCATTTTCCAGACTACGGGCTGCTATTGAGATTTTTTGACAGATAAACCCAATAACTGGTTTGGCTCGATCCCGGATATGCACTAGAGACCACATGATCAGTAGTCACACTTAAACCAAAGGCAGTCATTTTCTCATACAGTGCCAGTGCTAAAGAAAATAACTAATTCAATTTACTTTATTTAACTGACAAGAATGCATGCGTAGAGGTGTATGGACGTGATGGAGGCGAGAGAGGTGCGTCAGGTGTACCAAATGGAAATCTGTAATCTCTACCTACCCCTCTGAGTGAATAGAATAGAATAGAATAGAATTAGTCATGATAGTTTATGTATGTTTAAGTATTAATTTAATTATAAGTCATGTCCTAATATAAGATACGAAAGCAACGTTAGTTAACGAAGTTGACGTGCTTAGATTCTTAGGGTTACAATCAGAAACCTTTTTCCAAAAGACCACAGATTACGAAATTAGGATCTCCTATATCAGTGCCATCTAAGACCAGTATTCTTGTTAATAGTATTGTATATTGGTGCCAAAAATTATAAATAAGCTGCCAAAAGATATAAGAAGTATTCGTAATTTTTATCCCTTTATGTAGACTGCTTGCTTTATGTAGACTGTTAATGCTCTACTGTTGCAGAATTTTTCGTAGACAAGTCAAATAATTAACATTATATATGTATGAATAAAACCCATTTAAAATTTAATTAAGAATATGTAAAATGATTATAATGTACTTAAATTTAATTTAAATTTGTAATTAATAAATGTATAAATTTGAATGCTCTTTGAGCGGAAAATATTGAAATTGTAATTAACTTAATATAACCACTGTAACCAACGATTCACGCATAAAGGTTTTGTATTGTATTGTGAAGTGACAATGGGATAAGTTATTATAGGTTCTCGAGAGACAGCCTCGTACCGGTAAGCGAAGTGTAAAGAGTGACTACCTAGACAGGGATTCAGGAAATCGATAGATACAGATGGTTCAGGACCGTGCTTTGTGGCGTTAGTCAGAGGAGGCCTATGTTCAGCAGAGGGCTTGTGTAAGACTGTAATGATGATGATGTTTAAAATATAATATGTATATAATATAATTTATGATTTTAAATAATTTACTTACACATTATTGAAATATATACAATATTAAAAAAAAACTATAATAAAAAAACTAAAATTAAACATAAGACTACCCATTGTACCACTTTTTACTCCCTTTTTGGTTCATATCTAAAATTATCTGACTGATTTACTGACTCTAATAAACTGATTTAATAATATTCATATATTGTATTTAAAATCATAAATTATTTATATTTTCGCACGTGGTAGAGCCATGCTGCAGCTATGTTAGTAGTATAGTTGTAGCACGAATGGGTCGGCTCGACCGGGGAAGGACCACGCTCTCACAGAATACCAGCGTAAAACAGCAGCTTAACGCTGCTGTGTTTCGTATGGTGAGTGTAGAGAACCGCAGACCCTTTTCACTGGAAATGAGGCATTCCATCTTAGCCCTTACGGGTGACAACGCATCTGCATTTTGATTTGTAATCAAGGATAGATGTAGACGTCTATGGGCTGCAGCAATCACTTACCATCAGGTGGACTGTGTGCTCGTTTGTCACCCTTATCCTATAAAAAAATGTAATGCCTACATTTTATGCAATTAAATTATTATTTTGGGGTATTTATATAGTATTCTCATCTGGTTGGGCTGAATAATTATTTTAAAGGAAATAATAAATAAACATAAATATATATTTAATATACTAACATAAATAAATAAATAATACATAAATAAATAAAAACCCAACCAGATGGAAACCCTCGGCAGGGGAGACCAAACGGCCGAGGGTTAGGGGGAAAGGGAGAGAAACCGGCGGACGATGCGGGCGATACATTTTATGCAAATAAATTATTATTTTGGGGTATTTATATAGTATTCTCATCTGGTTGGGCTGAATAAATATTTTAAAGGAAATAATAAATAAACATAAATATATATTTAATATACTAACATAAATAAATAAATAATACATAAATAAATAAAACCCAACCAGATGGAAACCCTCGGCAGGAGACCAAACGCCGAGGGTTAGGAAAGGGAGAGAAACCGGCGGACGATGCGGGCGGTATCGAGGACACCGCCTTCTGCATTTGAGCTTGGAGCGGTCCGTCACGGAGTCCCAGTCGCCCCAGATGACCTGAGAGGCTGACTGGGATTAACCCGTTCGCAGAGACGACTACAGGTATAATTTCGGTCGGCAGTCCACCCCACATGTCGGTCACCTCGTGAGCCAGGTCCAGATATTTTGTTCGCTTATCTGTTTCCGGCTTTCACGAGGTTCTCGTCATACGGAATGGTGATGTCGACCAAAATATCCTGACTGTGCCCGGTCCATCAGCACAATATCAGCTTATTCGCAGAATAGTCCTGTCTGTGATGATGGCCCGGTCCAGTAGAGCCTGGCGCGGTCATTTTCGAGCACGGCTTCCGGCAAGTACTTGTAATACGGCAATTTCCGGTCCACGAGACCGTATTTCAAACGAGCTCCTGGTGTAGAGTTCTGGCTACTAAGTTGTGCCTGTGCAAGTACTCAGAGTTAGAAAGCGCCGAACAACCGGAGATGACATGCCCAAGTGACTCACCGGGATGGCGACAAGTAACCTGATCCTGTATCGCACAGACAAAACCCTCGGTTTCCCCAAAGAGGTCACCAAAACGTAGCCAGTGGAGGGAGGCAACTGTGTCTACGAAAGGCTCATGTAAAGCCTTGTAGAACCTCCCGTGGAGCTCCTTCTCCTTCCATACGGTCTCCCGGTCGGAAATGCTCTGTACTGCCGGGTCTTGCTATTGCTCGTTGGCTAAGGATAGAGGGTAAGTCCTTTGTCACAAGAAATGACGTCCCTATAGAATGGATCATCCGATCTCGTCAGAAAGTAATTACGGAGGCTGCACACTTCGCGATTATGCATGGTAAGCGCGCTTAAAAAGCCACGCCCACCATGTTTCCGCGGCAAGTACAGCCTCATAATCGACGATCTCGGGTGATGCATCCTATGGGACGTCATAGTAGTACGGACTTTTCTATCCAGGGCGTTAAGTTCAGTTTGAGTCCACCTAAGTATGCCAAAGGTATATATGAGAACAGGCATGACCCAACCGCTATATGTGTGTGTCTTATTCACACCGGACAAAAGGCTGTTAAGCACTTTGGTCAAGCGTGCATAAAACATATCGCAAACTGACTGCTTCATACCCGCCTCATCGATACCGATGTTCTGTGACATACCCAGGTATCGGTATGTTTCAGCCTCAGAAAGGGTCCTTATGTTGATGGGCATAGATAAGTTTATGCCCTCAGAGTTAGCAACCCTTCCCCTTTCAACATGGAGGACCGCACACTTATCCGTCCCCAGCTCCATTCTAATAGAATTACTAAAATCACAAGTGATGTTTAGCAATTCCATAAGATGGGAGCGACTGGAGGCGAATAATTTGAGATCATCCATATAGAAAACGTACACTTTTGTACCTCCTTTCCGAAGCTGAAATCCCCTCCCGGAGCCCTCCAGTAAGGTACTGAGAGGGTTCAGGGAGAGGCAAACCCAAAAAAAATTATTATTATTATTACTATTTCTTATTGCTTAATTTATATATTATATAGTGAAGACGTAGTAAGGGATGCAGGATGTCGATAGGTGCAGGTGGCTCAGGACCGTGCTTTGTGTCTTTTCTTAGGGGAAGCCTACGTTCAGCAGTGAACTTGTGATGGGCTGTAATGATAATGATGATGATGATGTGTTTTAAGCTATCCTTTCAAAATGCAGCTCACTATGTCAGTCTAATGTCAATATGTACATGTACAATATTTAATGTACTATTAATTCTGACTAATCTATAGTTAATTAGGCTAAAGATTGATGACCTAAGGCCGGATTTAGGGGAAAGAAAAAGTGCTATATTATTTATGGTCTCAAAATATTGGACGGATAAGTATCATTTTTCCGATGTCACTCACTTCCGGCGCTAATGTCAGTGATTTATTGACTTCTGGATAATGTACCTCTCACGTTCTTATAAATACTTAACGACATTACCTTCACTATATATGAAATAATCTTTTTAAACGTAAAATGGCGATAAATTGGCTGGTTTTCGTTCAAATCCAAAGTTCGGGAACTTCTAAATAAAATGAGTTTATATATTATATAAAGTCCGAAAATAGGCCTCCTCCACACATTGCTTTACAAGGAGAATATTTGTTATAGTTGCCGCGCTTGGCAAGTCGTTATAAGGAAAACCCTGCTGTCCATCTCCTGATTTGTTACTAAATCCACGGGATCATATAGGGAAGTGGATATACTTACATCGCCACTACACTGTAAATTATTGCTAGTCAAAATAAAAATCTGCGGGCTATATGAGCTACTTTCTTATTGAAGAATAACAAGTGGTAAAATTAAAAATTTTGTACAACCGACTTCAATATAAATTATTAAGGATAACTCAAAAAAGTACTCATTACACTTTGATCAAATTTATATGGGACCACATAAGAAGCCCCAGATTTCTAATAAAAATATCATCAAAATCGGTTCACGTAGAAAAAAGCTATGAGGTAACACACATAAAAAAAGAAAAAAATTACTGTCGAATTGAGTACCTCCTCCTTTTTGAAGTCGGTTAAAAATCGTTAATATTTTGTAACAATAAAAACATCTATTTATTTATGAATCTTTGTATACAATACGAGTATATTATCAAAACTGAAAAGAAAATTCGGAAATTTTATATTTTGTAAACACTGAAAACTTATTTTTGATAATGCACTTATAATGCACATATAATTTACATGTTTGAGTCAGAAATTATCGATATGGAACCAAATTCTGACAATCTATTTACCCTCGTCAGTGACGGGGCTCGGGTCGACATTGACGGAAATCGATCTGCGTAATATTTTTGGTCACATTAGAGAGATCACTGTCTATTTCGTAAAATATTTTAGAATACCATAACCAAATATTCCAGTCGATATATAATAAGCTAGATTTTAAAACTTTTACGTGGTAGAGCCATGCTGCACCTACATTATAATTACAGCACGAATGGATCTGCTAAACCGGGGAAAGACCACGATCTCACAAACTGCCAGCGTGAAATAGCAACTTAATGCTGCTGTGCTTCGTATGGTGAGTGTAAAGAACTGGAGACCCTTTTCACTGGAACTTTTTACTGGAACAGTAAAAATCATCAACACATCCTGCTTAGTCTTCAGGGGTAGCAACGCATCTGCATTTTGATTCTTAATCGAGGATAGATGTAGATGTCTATGGGCCACAGCATCCACTTACGACCATTTATTCTATAAAAAAACCGTTCGGTGGGAGTCGCAGCCCGCGCACACACACATATATACACAACAGCAAAAAGAGTAAAGTTATGGCCTATATATACGTCCCTCTCCTGGGCACAGGCCTCCTCTCAATTCTTACAGAGTTTAAGAGTAAGAAAGTGTGAACGTTGTCCTAATGTGTGCTGGCATACTCCATACGTCTTCAAAATTGTATTTTTTAATTTCTAAGAAATGCAGGTTTCCTCACGATGTTGTTCTTTCACCGCCGAGCATTAGGTAAATTAGCAAATAAAAAACAAATAAAAAATTTATTGGTACCAGCGGGAATCGAACCCGGGTTGCGAAGAAAACAGTAGTAAGGCAGTATATAAACAACGGCAGCATTTTTTCGTTTAAATAATATTTTTAAGCGTACAAACATTTATTTTCTTTACTCGAGTCTCAAATAATTGAGAAATTTTCCAGAAAAATTTCTCTAAGCTACTCGCAGCGTCTAGTGGCGATTTGTCTGCTTTTTTCCTGGCGGCACCACCCCAAGAGCCTCGAGACTATGATTGAGAACATATTTTACGAAGGAGGCGGGGCAATGCGGTGAATAGTCGTTCAGTTTTTGAAATGTTATATCTTATACCGCTAGCTTTCTGTCCGCAACTTCGACCACGAGGGTTATAAAAAGAAATAAAAATGTTATCCGTGGAAGGAAAAAGAGTGTCCTCAACTTTGTCCACGAGGATTTTGAAAGAAATAAAAGTTTTATCCGTAAAAGAAAAAGGATATATCCTCCGTTCGGTATGGTGTGAAGGCCGTACAGCAACCAACGTTCCGTATTTCTACCACACGACACTTGTTTTTATATAAAGTCGCTTGAAAACTTTGATATCGTGATTCAGACTTCCCTTGTGTTCGGTTTGTTTACGTTATTTTAGCGCGATAATAACGCGAAACTTTCTATTTTTTCGGATAAGATGGCCAGACTACTAACGGAGCTCACTCGAGAACACGCCGAATAAAACTGACCGTGAGAGAAGTAGTCCACTGTCAATGTCATGCTGACTATTTTCAATGACTCTTCATCATCATCATCATCATTACAGCCCTTCACAAGTCCACTGCTGAACATAGGCCTCCCCAAGGAATGCCACAGCACGGTCCTGAGCCACCCGCATCCATCGACTTCCTGCATGTCTTACCAGGTCGTCACTCCATCTAGTGGGGACGCCCTACACTCGTCCGCCGTTACGAGGCCGCCACCGAGAACCTTTTTCCCCATCGGTTGTCGGTTCTTCGAGCTATGGCCGGCCCATTGCCACTTCAGCTTACTAATCTGTTGGGCTATGTCGGTCACTCTGGTTCTACTGCGGATATCCTCATTTCTAAGTTTATCACGCAGTGAGACCTGAGCATAGCCCTCTCTATAGCTCGCTGAGCGACCTTGAGCTTCCTCATCCGGCCAGCAGTGAAGGACCACGTCTCAGTTCCGTAGGTCATCACTGGCAACACGCACTGGTTGTACAGCCTCGTTTTCAAGTTTTGAGGTATACATGACGAGAAGATGTGCCGTAATTTCCCGAACGCTGCCCAGCCGAGTTGAATCCGTCGATTGACCTCTCGGTCGAAGTTGGACTAACCTAGTCGGACTATTTGTCCCAGGTAAACATATTCGTCAACAACTTCGAGCTTAGTGCTCCCAACAACTACCGGCATAGGTGTGACATGGACATTAAACATGATGTTTGTTTTTTCCATGTCCACCTTAAGACCTATCCGTTGGGAGGCACTATTGAGGTCATTGAGCATAGTGCCTAGGTCCTCCAGCGATTTTGCCATAAGAGCTATATCATCGGCAAATCGAAGGTGAATGATTTACTCGCCGTTGATGTTAATACCGTATCTTTTCCAGTCCAGTAGCTTGAAAACGTCTTCCAATGCAGCGGTGAAGAGTTTCGGGATATAACGTCACCTTGTCTTACACCTCTCTGCAGTTGGATAGGTTTCGTACTCTGGTTCTGTATTCGGATAGCCATCGTAGCCCTACTGTACAAGCACTTCAGCACTTCGATATACCGACAGTCAACTTGGCACCGCTGAAGGGACTGCAGCACCGCCCAAATTTCTACGGAATCAAAGGCTTTCTCATAGTCCACTTACGCCAGATAGTGGCAAATTGTACTCCTCGAACTTCTGTACAATTTGCCAAAGGGTATGTATGTGGTCTATGGTGCTAAAGCCTTTTCTGAAACCGGCTTGGTCGGGAGGCTGGAAATCGTCGAGTCTGCATGCGAGACGATACGTAATGACTCTCGAAAACAGCACATAGACGCGGCTCAGAAGGGAAATCGGTCTGTAGTTCTTCAAGAGATCATTGTCGCCTTTCTTGAAGAACAAGACCACCGCACCTCTGCTCCACGCCTTCGGTGTAGTGCCACCGTGGAGGACGGAAACAAAGAGCTTCTAAAGGACTTCTGGCACCGGTTTTCCACCCGCTTTCAGAAGCTCCGCTGTAATTCCATCCTCGCCTGGGCCTTGCTGTTTTAAGGTGCTGGAGAGCCATTCTAATCTCGCTCAGACTGACGTCCGGGATATCATCGGACTATCATATGACTCTCCTTGTAAATAATTGACAGTCATAGCAAAACACCAATATCATTTCATATTTTTGTGGTAGAGCCACGCTGCGACTATATTAAGGCTGTAGCACCAATGGGTTGGCTCGAATGGAGTAGAACCACGCCCTCACTGAATACCAGCGTAAAATAGCAGCTCAATACTGCTGTGTTTCGAATGGTGGAGTACAGAACCGGAGACTTTCTTACTGGAAAAGAGGCATTTCATCTTGAGAGGTGGCAACTCATCTGAATGTTGATTCTTAATCGAGGATATATGTAGATGTCTATGGGCCACACCATCCACTTAACATCAGGTGGCCTGTACGCGCGCTCGTTTGTCTCACTAATTCTATAAAAAAATATAATGTCTTCTTACTATCAGATTACTCACAGTCAGTACTCAAGTTACATACAACCAGATAATAGGATATTTGAAATCCAATCCTCTGCTGTCGATATTCCACGCATTCGAACCAAACGATTTGCTACGTCTTTCGTAATGCGTAGCGAAGGAGTTAAAAAAGGCTTTTGATACACTAAGACAGTGCGATTTACCGTCTAGGTCTCACCACTTATCAGGTGAGAGTGTAGACAAGCACTAGCTTAAGTAAAATCAAAAAGGTGGACTGTGTCCTCGTTTGTCACTCCACCAACTTCCTGACTTCGGGCTGCTACTGAGATTTTTTGTCAGAAAAAAACTAAATAACTGATTTTACCCGACCTGGGATTCGCACTCTGGACTTCAAGATCACAAGGAGCGTATACGACCACTAGACGAAAGACACAGTTAATATGATATAGTTATTATGGCCTATAAAACATGTAATAAAATATATTTTGTAGTTATATCAAAATAGTTAGCAATAGCTTATGAAAATACGTGGAACGTATTGCACGGATTTAGATCTAATGCCAAATAGACTATTAATTGGATCAGCAAACGGAAGGGAACCCGCCGAATGACGCGAGTGTGGAAATTAACGTAGCGAATAATATCTCGGAAATTAGATGCGAGTGGAATGGCACTCAAGACAAAACAAATTATCTACGCATTATAATATTCTAAAGCGTTAAAGAATCCACTGCTTCAGATAATACTGTGGGTGGCGTAAGAATCAACAGAAGGAATCTGAAACAGGAGATAGGAGGCAGCATCTTTTTTATAGAATAAAGGTGACAGCACGAAACGAGCACACAGTAAGTGAGTACTGTAGCCCATAGACATCTACATCTATCCTCGATTAAGAATCAAAATGCAGATGCGTTGTCACCCCTAACGACTAAAATTGAATGCCTCGTTTCCAGTAATAAGGGTCATCGGTTCTCTACACTCACCGTACGAAACACATTAAGCTGCTATTTACGCTGGAGAGCGCAGCCCTACCTCGATCGAGCCGACGACCCATCGTGCTAGAACCATAATACAACGCAGCATGCTGCAGCGTTGCTCTACCACGTATAATTTTTATTATTATTATATATATTCTTACACCGCTACTAACTTCTATAAAATACATCGTCAATATGTCTTGCATATTTTTGTCCTTAAAATATACTCATTTGTATTCTTACCATATAATATCATGCATATTATTTAGTTTTTTTTTTCACTGACATTCCGCTGAGACCAAATAAAAGTAGGTCACGAATGATAGATGTAAAATAAAAGGCCGACAGTCCATTAACCCTCGTCAATGGCGTACCTTAGGGTTAACGTTGCTTTATTGTAAGAAATATATCTTTACATTACGCCGATCACCCTTGATGTTTTATAAAAATGTGACGTTTATAAGATTTGACATAATAGGATCTATTTTTGAAAACGAGCATGCGATCCACCTGATGGTGACTACCGCCGCCAATGAACAACTGCAACACCAGGGGAATTTCAAATGCATTGCCGGCCATTTAAAAAAGGGTAGGTTCTTTTCTTATTGTTATTAACGTGGTAGAGCCATGCTGCAGCTATTAGTAGTATAGTTTTAGCACGAATGGGTCGGCTCGACCGGGGAAGGACCACGCTCTCACAGAATACCAGCGTGAAATAGCAGCATAATGCTGCTATGTTTCGTATAGTGAGTGTAGAGAACCGGAGACCCTTTTTAGTGGAAACGAGGCATTCCATCATAGTCCTCACGGGTGACAACGCATTTGAATTTTGAATTATAGTTGAGAATAGATGTAGATGTCTATGGGCCACAGCAACCACTTACCATCAGGTGGACTGTGTGCTCGTTTTTCACCCTTATCCAAAGTATACAACTGCAAGACTTCAAGATACTGTAAGTTCATACTGCGTAGATCGGAACAAAAATTAATAATTTTTAATCTGGAGGTAGCCGTGGTTAACTATGACATTGGGACGTCAAACACCTCAGTCCCCCGTGACCATGGGTGCTGTAAAGTACTTCAAACGTCGGGAATATAAAATAAGTTAATATACGCGATAAAATTCGTTAAACTAGTTTTATTTAAAAGGCAACTACGTCTTTTGAATCTAAGATCATAAAATTTCAAAGCCATAGATAGTTGGTATCACCATCTAGTGTAACCCAGGTAATGATTTCTTATATTCACATGAATACTCGACATTTTTTTTCAATTTTTATAACGTTACCCAATTTGTATTCAGTTGCACTTATTAAGCCGCTCTATTATTATATCTCTCCTGGAAAAACTCAAAAACATAAATGGAAATTTTCTTTCATTACTATGTGAAAGCTGTCAAGTAATAACAGACAAAACGACACGTCCCCGACGGTGCAAACGGATGAATATTTAATCTGGCAGAAATTACAGGAAGGCGAATACTGAAATAGAAATGTCCAGTTGTAGTGAAAATATTAAATACGCACATCGGTGCGGTGCCATTGATAGATGTAAGAAGGCATTTTCCATTTTATGAATAAAATTAGTTTTATTATTTTATATTATAAATAGAATTAATTAATTATATTAATAATAATAATATCCTCTAGACTGAACTTCGGTCACGGTGGCCGGTCTCTCTATCTTTCTCTCTTTTAAAAAAACGTTACCCCTATTCTAGGATTTTCTCCTGTATCGTGGAGGCAGTTTACAAACATAAATTGCACAAGGACAAACATCCAGACCCGCAACAATTATTTGTAGGCCATACAAATACTAGTTCCGTGCGGGATTCGAACACGCGGCCCCCAGCGCTACAACTCATTGCTAAGTCACTGCGCCACGGAGCCGACATTGAATAAAAATAATTTTATGGATTTTATCGCGTTTACGTGAAGTTATTTAACTTATTTTTCTTTCCCGACGGTGGGTAGATGAGACCAAAAATTAATATTCCAAAGCTGAAGGTAGACGGGGTAACTATGACATAGTGACCTCAAACACCTCAGTCCCCCCCGTATCCACGGGTTCTGTAAAGCACACAAAACGTCGGGAATTAAAAACAAGTTATATTTAACGCGATAAAATCCGTAAAATTAGTTTTCTACCGACTTCAAACAGGATGAGGTACTCAATTCGACTGTATGTTTTTTTTATGGGTAAACCGATGTCGAGGTTTTTTTTTTATTTGAAAGCTGGTACTTCACATTTGGTCCCATATAAATTTGATCAAGGTCTGATCAATAGTTTTTGAATTATTCTTAATAATTTATATTGAAGTCGGTTGTACAAAATTATAATTTTAAATTATATATAATGTAAGGTGTTAAAAACTCAGATCAGCGACGAAGATTAAATTTTGCCAAGCTATTTAATTATGGCAAGAACTGCCTACAATAGAAGAGGCATATGTTTAGAAGTGGACGTTTGACAGACTATAACGGTAACGGTAATGTTTTTATTTCAATTTAGGTTTTAAGAGCAATCTATTAAGAGCTGAGTTATCTCATGGTTTATTACATAAATTGTTACTGAACACACTTGATAGTTCTGGGGATAAATACTCTCCTTGAAATTTCATGTAAAAACAAACCGCGTTCGATTCAGTATATAAAAATCTCACTGCTAGGTCTTCTCTCGTTTTTAGAATAATACTGGAGTAAAAGAGAGTCTACGGCACTGTTGCACTGCATGTCCTTTAAATATTAGTTTGTATTAGGTACATTCTTATTTGGTAGTGCCGCGTAGTGTCGGTATAGGAATATCCACTACCCCATATCGTCCTTGGGTCCTTTTTGTTATAAGTCATTAATAGAATATATATCGTGAATAAAATAATATATCCCACTTAACCCTGTGAATCAATAAGTTGAAGTGGTAATGGTAAGGCAATATAGTTCGAGAAAACAATAACCGATGAGGAAGACATTTTTATGTTCTCGAAAGGCAGCCTCATACTGGCAAGCGCAGCGTTAGAGAACCCCCAGGAGATTTAACCGTGGTAGAGCCATGCTGTTGCTATTATAATATTATAGTTGTGGCAATGGGTTGGCTCGGTCGGGGAAGGACCGCGCTCTCATAGAATACCAGCGTAAAATAGGACCTTAATGTTGTTGTGTTTCGTATGGTGAGTGTAGAGAACCGGAGACACTTTTTACTGGAAACGACGCATTCCATCTTAGTCCTTACGGTTGATGGCGTCCACAGCGCATCCGCGTTATTAATTAACGATAGATGTAGTTGGTCACAGCATCTACTTACCATCATTTGTCATCTATATTCTGAAGAAAAAAAAGATGGAGTGACTGCCTGATAAAAGACGTGGATGCAGGTGGCATGTGAGTGTGCTTTGTATTTATGGGGCATTCCTATGTTAACTATGGACTTGTGAAGGGCTGTAATGAAAATCAAGAATGGAACATTATCTAATAAATAATAAAATAATATAAAAATAATATAAAATTTCGAGTATTGCGCTCGAAAATAAGCGGGAAGTCCCAGGAATGGCCTGCAGGATCAACAGTTTCTCAGATTGTTTCAAAAAATTCTTCAAGGTATCCGGATATAGTCCCTTATTGCATTGCTCCTTATCTGTTCGTAGAGTTTCATCAAAATAGTTCGAAAAAACAGCCTCATATTTTAACTGATTTTACTGCGCACACACACATTTGTAAGGGTTGATCGGTAGGTAAAAATGTCGTTGTCCATAAATCAGATTCAACTTGGGATAATTTCAAATAAAAGTAGAAGCCTCATTTACTCGTATTTTCAAAAACTGTAATAACGTTAAATCATTATTTACTTAAGTTTAAAATTTGGCTACTCTTTGTAAAATAATCCTGTATTGAATATTTTTTTTGGTTACTACTAAATTGTAAAATAATAGCAATCTGTGATTACCTTTAAGTGTTGAATAAAACTACTTTTACGGATTATATCGCGTTTAATTAACTCATTTTTATTAATTCCCGACGTTTCGGGTGCTTTACAGCACCCATGGTCACGGGGGACTGCTGCTGTAAAGCACCCGAAACGTCGGGAATTAATAAAAATAAGTTAATTAAACGCGATATAATCCGTAAAAGTAGTTTTGTTCAATGTGTAGTGTTTGCGTAAATATAAGAAATCATTATACCTTTAAGTGATTGTACATTTAGAAATAAGACTACTGTAAGTTCTCTTTAATGATGTTATAATAATATATCAGTCGTTGGTAATCCTAATAAATAAATAAAAAGTTTATATTTCTATAACCTTTGAAAGAGAAATAGTCTACTTGTGAGTTTATTTTCGCTTCTTCTCACAAGGTCTCAGCATTTGATTTACAAAAAGTGCTTTATAAAAGCCAATTTTTGAAATTCAAATACTGAGACCTAATAAGACGTCTAAGTTAAAGTCAAAGTCAAGTTATTGTAGAAAATCATGTATGGCCGATGGGTTGTTTATAAAAATACATTCAGGCAAAGTGGAGTGTTAAGCTTTACTAGCAAGGGAAAAACCGCGATATAATAAAGATAAATGAAGGAGTTCGAATAACTCATTGTCTATATTTTTATATATAAAATGCCGAAATAAGTATGTATATTTTTGAATTGAAAGTAGAAATGAGATTTTGTACAATCACTTGACTTTGATTTCATCCTCTTCCTCTCGGATGTCGTACTGAGCGACCGTGTTCACTAGAAAACCTGTATTTAAATTTTAAACAGTAAATAAATAAATATTCTATTAGAATTCCGCTTCGCGTACTAGGCTAACATATGTCCGGCGCGACGATAGCCGCTTCAGTGTGAACGGAACGTCCTCGTAGGACGAAGATAACGAGAATAAGCAAGACCTGCTCGCGCAACCGGAACGGCTAGCCCCGCCCACCAATCAGTCGAACGCGAAACTCCTCCTACCTGGGTGACATCACGCGCTGTTACTGGCCGCTCCGCCTACTACACAATACGCATTCCCGTCGGCTTTTATATTGCATTTAGGCCTACGCGCATAGTGCATAATGTCGGTTCAGAGGACACCTCCATCTGCAACCCCGAGGGAAAATGATCTGCAGCAGCAGTCTAATGCGGGAGCAGGTATGGGGCCTCAGGCTGAAGCCTTGATGGATACACAGTATGAAAATACCCCCTCTGGCTATGTTTTACTTCGAAATAATAGAAGAGCAAGAGGATGAATTTTCACCGTCTCAGTTTCTAGATTTCAAACAGGAGATGACTAGACTCATTACGGCATTTATTAGTGAGCAAAAACTCACATATAGAAATCACAAACACGCTTAAGTCCCTCCAACAAACCACTTCAAATATTGAACAGTGTGTGTCTTTGTTAACTCTGCAAAATGAGGAATTCCAAAAGAAAATTGATAAACTGGAAACTCAAGTAAAGAAGGATCGCGAATACATAAATATACTTGAAGACAAAATTGAAGATCTCCAAAGGACGTCACGCAAAGCTAGTCTAGAGTTAAAAAATGTTCCTCGTAAACCCTCTGAAAACAGGGATGATTTAATGAGTATGGTAACTTGCCTATCGAAAAATGTCAACCTTGATTTGTGCGCGCGGGATATTAAGGATATTTTCAGAATAAGGCCACGTAATGACAGGGAGAAAAATTCCCCCATAATATTGGAACTAGGATCCACGATCATGAAATCTGAACTACTAAAAAAGACTAAGGAATTTTACACCAAAAACAAGTGCAAATTACAAGCAAAACACCTAGGTTTTACTACGAACGAGGATACGCCTGTTTATGTATCAGAGCAGCTCACCGCTAAGGGTGCCCGACTTTTCTTCCTGTCTCGAGATCTCGCCAAATCCAATGGGTATAAATTCTGCTGGACTGCGTTTGGAAGAGTTTTTGTGAGAAAAGATGATACGTCTAAAATTATATGCATCCAGAGCGAGGCACAGGTGCACCAACTTCTTCAACAAAAGTGACTATATTCAAACATCTCAATGGTAACTTCTATGTGCTTCATTCATTATACATATTATTATCTTATTTTTGGTAAGACAACTGCTGTAAACCTTACATCTACTGTTAGCGTAATTTTCATTTACACACTTATACCTATGGTTTTAAAAACTGCAAACAAACTACAACAACCAAACACACCTATGTACAACACCACACGCTCACACCTCACAAATTCAATACATACACATTTACATAAAACCACATCAACAGTACAAACACAAAACACACCACAACAACCATCCACTCTTACAGACTACAATGTAAACAACATACTCTCATTGATGAATCCTACCTATTCTCGTGTATACTTGCAAGTGTTTCTAACAAACTTATCACTACTCACCCTATGTAATAACCTCTGCAATGATTTACTTTGTATTTCCTCTTTTTTTTAATGGATAGTCAGCTCACTAACCAGGAACTAGACTGCATGCAAATAACACACTCAATCAAATGTAATATAGAAGATCTAATTTACCATTGGTTGGGTTCCTTTCGTAATAATCTATTTGTTGTAACGCAAAACATGGCTAGTATCTATAAGAATTT
Organism: Parnassius orleans; assembly: GCA_029286625.1. Taxonomy (NCBI): domain Eukaryota; kingdom Metazoa; phylum Arthropoda; class Insecta; order Lepidoptera; family Papilionidae; genus Parnassius; species Parnassius orleans. The sequence continues at coordinate 763,765 of JAGSMP010000225.1, forward strand.
CGACGACCTTTTGGTTACCCTATCAGTACTGGAATTCGAAATTGACGTTCTTATACTGACCGAATGCAGATTAGACCCTAACAAACAAATACCATTTTTAAGTAATTATACCTCCTACCAATCAATTAAACTTTTAAACCAGAATGATGGTGTAGTAGCTTATATCAAAAACAATCACCGAGCTAAAGTTATTGACCTTCACCTCTCAGACGCTACAGGACTACAAATAGAGATTGATAACTACGTTTTCCTGGGTATATACCGCCCCTCTTTCTAAACGCTGATAGTTTTACTAGCTCCCTCGACTTACATCTGAAACTATTAGTCATCATAAAATGTGTCTGTCATAGGTGACATAAACATTAACCTGCTTCCCATAGCTACAGAGAAGCCTCAGTATCGCCGTAATAGACTCAACTACTTAGACGCACTATCCCTGCATGGCTTATTACCTGGTCACACTCTACCTACGAGAAAGAGATCCTGCCTCGACCACGTAATGATAAAACTTGAAGTCAACCTCACTGCAGCTTTTATCGCCGTCCTTAACACGACGGTCACAGACCACAATCTTGTGTTGCTTCAGTTATATAAAACATCCACCCACAAAGCTCCAACTAAGTCTAAACTAACTACAGATTTTGATGGGGCATATAATACTCTCATATCGACAAGTATCCCCTTTTCAGAATTGCCAAATAGCCCTGAAGAATTTGCCAACACTTTTATTAATATAATTAAGTCAGCTATCCAACATAATTCTAAACTATCCTACTTTTCTAACAATAAAAAGATATTAAAACCCTGGATAACTCCCGGAGCTCTGAGGTATAAGGCAAAGAAATTACTTGCAACAAAAGGTAGAAAAGGACCCCATAATACAATTTTAATAATAACTTACAAACGTTTTCGAAATTACTGTTCCAATCTCATCAAAAAACTTAAACGACAGCATTATGGCAAACTTATTAATAAATCTGCTAATAACCCCCGTAAATTCTGGAATACAGTAAATGAGATAACTCGGTACAAACCACCCAAGACTAATAATGTAGCCCTAATTAACTTAAACCCTACCACTAGATTCGGTTAACTATGTTAATAACTATTTTGCTTGTATAGGCAATAACCTAGCTGGAATAATTACTACAAACTTAGGTACTAGAAGTCGGGTACTAGTAGCTCCTATCTCTAACTATACACAGCCCTCATCCTTCGTCCTGCTAAACACTGACGACAAAGAAGTCGAGAGCATCTTGATGAGTCTCGACTCTGGGAGCTCACCTGGATGGGATGGTATCAGCACTGGCTTTCTAAAGCATGCTAGAGCCTTTGTTGTACCGTACATACGTAACCTCGCAAACCTTTGCTTTAGTACTGGTGTATTCCCAGCGTCTTAAAGAGGTCTATGATAACCCTGTGCATAAGAGTGGAGACAGACAGGATGTAAACAATTATAGGCCTATCTCTGTCCTTACCTCCATCTCCAAAATAATTGAAAAGTTGCTTAACAATAGATTAGTTGATTTCAGTTATTTCCATAGCATAATGTATTATATGTTTGCTATAGGAAATGCGGCTGATTCAGAAACTATTTTTGTTTTACATAAGAGGCCATTAGAGCTATTTATAACCTAAAACCGAGAGAGTCTCTTAGTGATAAATTTAAAGAAATAAGTATATTAACGGCCTCTCAGTATATTTACGAAAATTTTATGTATGTTCACAAAACAAAGGTAGTTTTAGTAAAAATAGTGATATACATTCTGTAAACACTGGAAACAAACACAAGCCAGTGATACCAGTTTCTCGACTCCATAGAGTCAGTAATTCATTATTAGGGTAATGTATACGTTATTACAACAAGGTCCCGGAAAGTGTACAGGCTTTCTCTATTGCCAAGTTTAAATGTTTTGTTAAGCTGAAGCTGTATAAAAAGGGTTATTATGTGTCTTTCTAAAACACACAGCATTTAGGTGAAAAACTGTCTGTGAACCTCGTTTTTAAACTAATTAAATGTAAAAACCTTACCATATTATCTAGGGTCTTTCACTTTCGTCCAATCACTCACCAGCTAGGGCGCATGTCTTGCGCGCTGTCACTGTCAAAATGTCTCTATGGTCATAGCGTTTGTGTAACTCTTTGAGTAAACTTCAGTAATTCAAAAACTTTTGAAGAAATTATTAATTCGATTAATTCTACGTGGATTTGGTGGAATTTACACACAGTGGTTTAAAATAGTATTAAATAGTGATTAAAAGTATCGTATTGTTAAAATGAGTGCTAATTGCAATGCTAGTGAAGTCGAACCTGTTGAGACTTGCTCTCAAGAAAATATTCTAATGAATCTCCACAAGCCGTTGTATCCGAGGATAGTCCATCAAATTCTTCAGACGAAGGTATATCGTCTCCGCCGCCTAATGAACAGCGACGGCGAAATTCGTCAAACATGATTTGCAATGATCCTCGTATTGACACCTTATTGGACAGGCGAAATTACTCAGCCAACTATTAATCACATCAATACACCTAGTCATGACATAGATTATAAAAATCCAAATTGTCTACAGTCCCAAGCCTTAGTCTGGGAGAATTAAATACAGACTTTGATGACAACAAAATAATACCTGCAGCCGATAAGGAAAGACTAGCTTAATAAACCGAATTCAACAATTTGATTCTGCAGCCTAGAAAGGTATTAGATACAAAAGGCGTTACAAGCTTATGCTGCTACCGCAGACTTTGTGGCACTAAAATAAATGAAGAGCTATGTCATCTAAATACCGCCAAGGCAACTACAGCAACTAGAACTGGTTCTAGCAGGTATATCCAATGCCATACTTGAGCAACGGCAGATGTTACAAACAGGTTTACAGACACTTCTACTGGGCCAGGGCAGACAGCCACAAGAACTTAACCAAACACCCTTTTGAGAAAATATCGAAAACATTTGGACCAGGTACACCTATATAAAATTCAGAACAAAAATGCAAATTGTGTGGCAAGAGGTCAGAGTGTATAGAGATTCGTCGTAATTATTTATTAAAACAAATAACGAATACAAATTTAAAGGCTACATTAAGAATGTACCACCAAGTCCAGAACACTTGTTCAGCAGGAAGCGTTGCTACCTATTATTCAGTCTTTAAATGGCCCTCAGGTTTGGACTCAATACTCCACAATATATTAAGAAACAAACATCTATAACAACATCATCATCATCCTATCACAATGATCAAGTACAAACAAAAATATCAATCTAAGAATATTAAAGCCCATAAAAGACAAAATACAATATTAATGCAAAGAAAAGTCAGCCCTTTCGTAGTGGATCCCCAACAACCAAGGTACACAAAAGATACTACAAGACTGTGTTCAGGGGATGTTTAAAGATCATGTGGAAGCTTGGGTTCAACTCAATGCCAATCAGTTCATATTAAAACAATAACAATTGCCGAATACCCTTTTAAAAGAAACCACCTCTTTGTTTTCCGAACCACAGAATTCAGAAAAGTATTTAACAAAGGTCTCTCCAGCCATGACAGACATGATATTATCTCTCTCAAAAGTCAAAAATTCTAGAAACCCCAACAAGATCCCTTCCACTCCAAAATGTTCTTTGTAAAGAAATCGGATGGCACTCTAAGGCCCATATTCGATTTGAGAACCTCAACAAGTTTGTATCAATCCGACATGGCATTTGTTGAAACATCCTGATGCAAATATTTGTTGTCCAGTTAGACATGTTTGTTTGTTAATTCAATCTTCACAAATGAAGAGTGAAAGAAAACATAGATCAGTTGTTTATTTCAGTCACAGGCAAAATTAAACCCGCCTCAAGGACTATCATATCTGGTTGGATTAAAACTATATTTAAAAAGCAAACATAGAAGCATCTCCAGGAAGTATACGGTCAGCAGTAGCTTCCAGGGTTCGTTGAAAACAGACCGGTAGAAGAAATACTGGAAAAACTGACGCAGTGAAAAACCTTTAAAAATTCTATTGTCGTCCAGTTATTTGAAAATAAGGATAAATCTGATATATTATCTTCTAATTTTTGTCCGGTTTAATTGAATTATTTTATAAGTTCCTATAATTTAATTAAGTGTTTGTTTTAAATATATCCTCATACTGTCAGATTTAATAATGTTAATAAGTGTTTACTAAGCTCAATATTAATATATTTATAGTAATTTTGTGATTTTAGATTAGGATTAGCTATGATGATTACTCAGAATTATAATTTGAGTTTAATTAGAAGTAATTTTAATTTTCACAGTTATTATGATTCTGTCCTAAGATGTTTCTTAGAAATTATTATAACTATAACCTGTTTGAAGTTTTAATTATTAAATTGTTTTGAATTATCACACAGCGTTTGTGTTTATATTTCATGATTTCACCAGCTGATATCAAACACGTCTTCACCAACAGACACATAATATAAGTGTTTTGCATTACAACAAAACATGTATTATGTTGAATAAAACACCAACGTTGCAGTATAAAACTTGCTGGTGGTGAAGACGCTATGACCATAGAGACACTTGACAGTAATAGCGCAAGACATGCGCCCTAGCTGGTGATGTGATTGGACGAAAGTGACAGACCCTAGATAATCTGTTAAGGTTTTATGCATTTAATTAGTTTAAAAACGAGGTTGACAGACAGCTTCTTCACCTAAACGCTGTGTGTTTTATTCAACACATAATACATGTTTTGTTGTAATGCAAAACACTTATATTATAGTATAAATGAATACATGGTTGATAATAATCCTGGGAATGAGGTGGTTGTTTCAAGCAGTTTCTAAAATAAATTTTGTACTTAAATAGTTTGTACAACCATTAATGTAAAATTTACTTTAAAAAGTCCCGCTAGGTTTCTTGCTAGTTCTTCCCAGGACAGAGGTATTTTTCAAACCAGAGTTAAAGTAAAAATGACTTTCAATAAAATTACATTTAATCTATATTGAATAAAAATTATTCTATTCTATTCTATGCACAGGAGCAAGGAAAGCAAGGCAATGCAACGCTAGAAAGATTTCTCCACCAATACCAAATTTTATAGGTGAAGTAGCTTGAGTCCAGGCTGTTGTATTTAAAGTTAAATTTAGAAATATTTTCTATATATTGGAATTATTATCAATATCTTTTAAAATATCCGAACATTTCCAGACTGGACTCGAGCGGAGTAAGTATGTAAATCTAGATACAAGTAGACAATATTTTAAAATAGTAAGAGCAATCTGGGGTTTAATTTATACAATTTATCAACGTGGTTTAAAAATGATCAAATTTTGTTTTTAAAACAGGTTTAATACTATCTAAAACAACAGGGGGCACCTAGCAGGTATGTGATACCATCACTGACAGTTTTATTCCTGGAGAAATATGATTGAAAACTTAAGTTCAAATATATAAATAATGATATACCTTTATTGCAGTTTTTGAAAATACGAGTAAATAAGGCTTCTACTTTTATTTGAAATTAACAAATTGAATGTGATTTATGGCAACAACGATTTTGCCTACCGATCAACCTCTACAAATGTTTTAGCAAGGGTGAACTAGGAGCAAAATAATGCATTATTACGCATTTTGAATTTAAAAGATAAAAGGACAGAATGTTTGAGATTTTTTTTTAATTTTCTTAACCATATGCCCATATTACTGGTCAGAACCTTCTTAAATTTGGCCAGTAATTGCAAATGACCCTGTATAATAAGGTCAAAGCTCTGTATTTTGTTTGTATAAAATTGTAGAAAAACTTTGTTCGTATCTGGCTAGTTTTAATATCAATTCATAGGAAATTAAGAAAAATAAAGTAAAAATACTTTCCAATTTTCAATTGTTTTCTGTCCGCCAAAAATGAGTGAATCTAACGAAGAAATTCGATACATTCTGAAGTTTTATTACAAAAGGGAAAAAGACTCAAGTAGTGAAAACATTTGTTATGTTTATGGATCTTGCGTCAGTAAGAGTAGCACAAAGTTGGTTCATGTTTTCAGTCCGGGAATTTTGATGTCAAAGATGCAGCTCGCTCTGGTCGCCCTCATACGGATAAAATCTATTCCATTTTTGAAAAGTGGAGCATGTTTTACATATTAGTAATATGACATAACCGAGGAATTGAGGACTGACCACAAAATAGTTTTGACCCATTTGAAAAAGTCTGGCTATACAAAAAAGATCGATATTTGAGTTCCACACGAGCTCACGGAAAGAAACGTAATGAAACCGAACCATTTTTTGAAAAGATTGATCTCTGGTGATGAAAAGTTGATCACCTACGACAAGAACGTGCGAAAAAGATCATGGTCAAAGGGTATTCAAGCTCCACTGACTGTAGCGAAACCCGGATTAACGCGCAATATGATGTATGGTGGGATTGAAGGGCATCATTTATTATGAGCTTTACTGCCGGACGAAACCAGCGAGTCAGATTTCTACCCAACAATTAATGAGACTCAAGCAAGAAATTGAGGAAAAACGGCCGGAATTGATCAACAGAAAAGGAGTGGTCTTTCATCATTATAACGCCAGACCATACACATTTTTGGCCACTCAACAAAAATTAAGAGAGCTTGGTTGGGAAGTGTTAATGCATCCACCATATAGTCCTAACCTTACACCTTCAGATTTGCACCTGTTTCGGTCTTTTCAGAACTATTTGGGTAGTGTTAGGTTAACATCAAGTAAGGACTGTCAAAACTACTTGTCGCATTTTTTTGATAAAAAATCCCAAGATTTCTACAACAACGGGATTATGTCACTACCTACAAGATGGCAACAAGTTATCGAACAAAATGGCACATATATATAATAATTAAATGTAATTAAACATTGAAAAAAAATGTCTTGAATTTGTATATAAAATACGAAGAAACTTTTTCCCCGACCTTTTAATTAGGTCAGGTTATTCTGGTCATAAATAAAATTGAATTGAATTGAATGGCACTAACACAAGACATTAACAATTGGTCAATAATTGTGCAAATTAAATTCGGGTTTTATTATAATAACTATTTTCTAAATAAACCGTAAAGACCTGGATTAAAACGCAGTCAATTATATATTTCTGAAATTTAGGTTATGATATCAGGTTATGTTATACCTGAATTTTTATAAATTATATATTAAAAAATTATTTTAATATCAATTCATACAGGAAATTAAGAAAAATAAAACGTGAAAAACACTTTCCCGCCATTTTCCGCCAAAATCTAACGAAGAAATTCGATACATTCTGAAGTTTTATTACAAAAAGGGGAAAAATGCGACTCAAGTAGCGAAAAAAGTTTGTTACGTTTATGGATATGTTATACCTGAATTTCATAAATTATATATTTATGATATATAAGTTATGAAATTCAGGTTATTTATACCCGGAACAATTATGTATAGGTTAATCATTTATTAATTACAAAATATAAAAATTAGCGATATTAGCCATAGTTGCCAGGCTTGGCAGGCTAGTGTGCAACCACAGTTTTCTTATTATTTTGAGTAGTTATTTGGAAGATGCTGCTGCCCATCTCCTGTTTTAGTTTCCCTCTGTCGCCTCTTACGACACCCACGAGGTGACTTGGGGTAGTGGATTTTATAACACCGGCACTATAGGCTATCTATATAGTTATTGCATTAGGATTTAAAAATAAAAATAAAAAAATAAAATTGATTTATATCGACGTTTGTCCATAATATTGTTAGTAACATAAAAAAACCATGTTAGTAACATTTCAAAATATTTTTTTTCTAATTTAAATATCTGGCTCGTACTGCGCGACACCCCTGTAACATGTGTGAGTTGCACACCCAGCGCCGAAGTATCGACAGTCAGGCTACTGATAACCTGAATGGTGTTGGTGCCCCGCACCGTGCGCAGGAGGATGCGATTCGCTTGCTCACGGTGTGAAACCCATCAGTGCGCCAAAAGGAACATCCCTGATGCACTGCAGTAACTTAAGCCCCAACAACATTCCAAACAACATTCCGATTTGAACCGCAGTCCGTAGTAAAAGCTATTAAACAAAATATCATCTGCTTGCCACCATATAAGATTCCTGGGGTCTTCCTATAGTGTTAACGTCCGTGTGATAGCTTACCGTGTAGTGGCGGTGTATGAATATCCACTACCCCATATCATCCCGTGGGTGTCGTAAAGTAAAGCAACAGGAGATGGGCAACAGCGTCTCCTAATAACGACTGAAAATAAAAACCGGTGGCTACAACCGTGTCAACTATAGCAAACATCCGCATATGAGGTAATCTGAGGGTAGGTAACGGTAACGGTCTTGCAACTAATTATTACGGTGGCACTGGCGGCCTTTTTACAATTTTAAAACCCAGATGCATTGGAGCCTATTTTAGATAAAGAGGAAGAAAATTGTAAAATTTTTCATTAAAACCCTACTTAAAATATTCGCGGCATAACTTACTTTATCTAAGAGGGATGCTGCGTCGAGATTTATGTTTTCGAGATTAGCGGCGTATTAAAAGTTTCGATGTTCGTTACGAGGGAAACTTTTACGCGTCGCTCGCGTAGGTTTTATTTCTCAAGTTTGAAGTTATGAAGCGACGCATAAGTTTCATTTTTAAGTTTTACATTTGGACTGAACGCTTCTGTGGACACATTCTCAAGTTTTAACGAGCTAAAATCACAGTTGGAAAATGAGAGTTAGGTGAAACCTTTACGTTTGAGTTTGGGCGCTCTTTTTTTTCTCTTAGCAAACTTCCACAATACGTAAGCAGCATAAGTTTAATTGGGCACTGCTACCAATGTCAACAATTGCCGTGTAGTGGTGGCGTTAGAGAACCAACTACTCAACATCACCCTATGGGAGTTGTAAGAGGCAACAGAAGGAAATGGAATAGGAGATAGGCAGCAGCATCTACCTGATAACAACAAGGTAGACCCACACTGCAGCTTTTTTATGGCTGCAGAACGACCGCTTGCTGGCACGCTCGATCAGGGTAGAACCGCGCTCTCACAGAATACCAGTGTGTAACAGCAGATTAATGCTGTGCTTCGTGTGGTGAAAGTAGAGAACCGGAGACTCTTTTTACTGGTAACTAGGCAGATCTGCATTTTGATTCTTAATTGAGGATATATGTAGATGTCTATGGGCTACAGCAACCACTTACCATCAGGTGGACTGTGTGCTCGTTTGTCACTCTTATCCTATAAAAGATACAAATACTGCGCTGCAACCCATTGCTAAGCCACTGCGCCGCGGAGCCGTCTAAACTATAATAATAAGGTGATTAAATTTTACTATGTCCCACTCCATTTTTAGGCCTCACACAAAATGTTAAATTTTTGTGTGAGGCCGGGAAAATAGACGGATGCGACTGGCGGCCCGAGGTGGAGCGAAGGCCAGATTCAAGGAGGTGGAGGCCGCGATTAAGGTCGCCCATGCGGCTCCTCAAAGTTAAAGGCTATTCCTGGCGCCTGCCCCATCATGGCGGCTGCGGAGCCAACTTGCAGCGGAGCTGCGGGCGGATGTGGCCCGCCTGACGTCCGCCATGGAGACTTCCAGAAGGAGAACGAGAAGCCCAGCAGACCTGGCCAGTCTACGAGCCTGCCTTCGCGCGGCGCCCCAGACGCAGCGCCCAAGCCAGCCTTGTGCCATGGAGAACCAGGTTCTGAACCTGGTCCAGAGGGCTGGCCAGCACCGGTTCTCCGTGCTGGAGGCATCGTCCGGCCCTAGCAAACAAGACGGCGGCGAGGCCGGCAACGGTCTGTACGCGGCGGCCACAGCCGCATCTGCCGGGGCCGTCCAGCCAGCCTTCGGCGGGCTGGTGCCCTCCTCCCTGAAAAAGCTGCCCAAACCGGTACCGGCTGAACCGGTTTCGGCCAAGCCGCCGGCAACGGGAAGCGAGAGGCAAGGCAAAGGGCAAAGCGGCAGCACAGGCGGTGGCTGCGCCAGCCCAGTGCCTGCGGCGATGCCAGCGCCAGCGGCAAGCCAGCTGCCGCCGCCGCCACTGCCTCAGTTCTTTACACCTCCCGCGGCTGAAGCCGGTTGGCAGGTGGTCAGAAAAAATAAGGGAAGAAGGCAGCCAAAAGGCTGAAGAGCAGGAGCGGCAGCGCCAGTTCAGGGCGCGCAAGATCGTGGCCAGGCTCGCGCCCTGAAGACCGCAGCTGTAGTGATTACACTACAGCCGACGGAAAAGAAGGGCGTTACCTACCGCGATCTGCTCAAAGGCGAAAGAGGCGGTGATCTCGGGAGCCTGGGATCACCGGGGCCTCCGGCTCAAAGTCACCCAGACGGGGCCCGTATGCTGAGATCCCTGGGAATCCAGTGGCGCGACCGGACTGGTCTGAAGCTCAGAGCGTCCCGGACGCGACGAGAGGCTCGAGTGTCCAGGCTCGCCAGATGCAGACCTGCGCATCGCGGGTCTGGACGACTCGGTATCGGAGGAGGAGTTGTGGCCGCCGTCGCCAGGTCCGGGGTAACTACTGACCAGATTGTAACAGGGCGCCATACGCCCGGTCCAACAGGGTATGCATGCCGCCACGGTGTGCTGCCCGTTACGGCGGCCAAACCATAGTGGAGGGCCGAAGGCTTCTGGGCTGGGTCTCAGCGCAGGTTAAGCTGTTGAGCCCAGAATTGATAAAAGGCCGCTGTCTCGTGGGGCACCACGTACTGGTGAAACGCCTCGAGGTTGACCGCAGTGGCCTTTGCTTCCGCTGCTGTCAGCCCGGACACATATCGACGACCTGCTGCGCCACGCCGCACTGATGCATGTGCGGCGACCGGCAAGCCAGCCGACCGCCGGAAGCAGGCCTGCGTGCCACCCGCCAAGGCCAAGCCGCGGGTAGGGGAGGCCTCCGCCGCCACCGCCTCTGTGCCACCGCCGCAGTCGCGACTGCCGCCGCCGCCGCTGTCGCTGCCGCTGCCGCCGCCGCCGCGACACCGACGCCCGCAGAGGCGCCCCGTGGAGGAAGCTGAAATGAATGCCTATAACGGCCCCATTAAGCTTCCTCCAGGCGAATAACCACTGCGCCTGTGCTCAGGATCTGTTGCTCCAGAGCATGGCGCAGTGGTCGATTAACATCGCTGTGGTCGCTGAGCCGTATTTTGTCTGGCCTAGGAGGACTGGGTGCGGACCCAACGGCGCAGTGGCCATCATTTCTTCAGCCGCCGCGGCAAATTTCGACCCTGAAGGTGTCAGGAGGGTCAGGGGTGCAGCAGCACGGTTCGGAGTTCATTGTGGGGGTGTACTTCGAACCGATCTCTCGCCGAGTTTCACAACTCTTTGCAGAGCTGAGAGCAGTCGTCGTCGGAAGCTATCCTCCCTGTACTTGTCCTCTTGACTTCAATGCCAAGAACTTGGCTTGGGGTTCTCGTCGTACAGATGTGCGGGTAGGATGTGGAAGACTGGCTCTGGAGACAGGCCTGGTCGTCCTAAATCGGGGTTCTGTCCCACGTGTGTGCGGATGCGGGCGAGTCGGTGGTGGACATTATTCGTCTGCTAGCCCCGCCTGTCGCCGCGTGCCATTGACTGGCGTGTCGCGGAGGGGTGGAGACCTACCCGACCACCGGTACATCCGGTTTGACGTTCCACCAGCCTCGAGCGCGCCAGTCCCACAGGCCCCTGAGTGGTCCGCTGGGCGCTGAAGCAGCTGGACCGGGAGCTCCTCCGAAGCCTCGATCGCAGGCCTGGGTGTCATCAACCGGACAGGCCTGCCGACGTCACGATGAGGCAGGGTGGTTCCAGGAGGCCATGTCCGAGATATGTGACGTGGCAATGCCCCGCGTCCGGCCAGGGTGCCCGGCGTCAGGTGGCTGTGGTCGCGTGAGCTGACGTCTCTGCGCGAGGCGTGTGTCGCCGCGCACCCGTACGCCAGGTATCGCAGGCTCCGCATTCGTCCACCGAATGCGGCAGCCATTGAGGCGGGGCTGTACGAGGATACAGAGCGGCGAAGAACCGCCTCCGGGAGGTTGTCCTGCGGCCCGATCGCCGTGAGGAGATGCTGAGACACTCGATATCCGTGGGGCGCTCAAGTGGTGCGATAACCCGCACCTGGGCCCCGCTGACGCAGAGTCTCCGCCCAGCTCGTGGAGGATGTGGTGAGCGCTCTGTTCCCTGCGCGCGGGAACATCCGCCCCGTTTATGGCTCCGCCACCTGCGGTGCCGGAAGCGACCACCAGGACGACGACGACGACATCCCGGAAGGGACCGGGGTAGACCTGAGTGGCGGTACGTAGGCTCAAGGCCGAATGCCCCAGGACCCGATGGCTTGCCTGGCAGCCTGGGTCCTGGCCTCGGAGGCCCGGCCCCGACTGAGGGGCTCCTAAGCGATGCTTGAGAGAGGCCAACTTCTGGTTAAGACGGGGAAGCTGGTCCTCATTCGGAAGCCAGCCCTGCGGACTCTCTCCGTCCGCATACCGGCCCGTGGTGCTGCTCGACGAGGTGGGCAAGTTCTTGAAAGAGTAATTGCAAACCGCCTCGCCGAGCACCCAGGACAATGGGATCTTGCGGAACACCAGTTTGGTTTCCGCAAAGAGGCGCCTACGGTGGACGCCATCATGCGCGAGAGCCCTCACGACGTGAAGGTGGCCAGGGGTTGTATTGGCGGCTCTCGATCGCCAACGCCTTCAACCATGCCCTGATATTAGAGGCACCTGGTATCACTGTGCCGACCTATCTCCGTCGTAAGTCGGGGACTATCTGACGGACAGGGCCGTCATTCCCCGGTCGAAACGGTGAGGAACCGGCGAGAGATGTCGTGCGGTGTCCCACAGGTTCGGTTCTGGGCCGTTTACGCCATTGCGCAGCGCCGCGCGCGCGCGCGGCGCGATACATATGACGCTGCTGCGCGGCCAGGGGGTCGTACGAGGCGGCGCGGAAACTATGACACGCGGGGCTGCGATAGTCGTTGAGAGGATCCGGCACTGGGTCTCGAGGTATTTCAGACAAGTCCGAGGCCATGCACTTCTATGGTCTCGAACAGGCCACCACTGGGATCAGTGATGGTAGGAGGGTATCCGTCGGCGTCGAGTCGACGTTGAAGCACCTAGGACTCGTCTCGACGGCCGATGGAACTGTTGAGCACTTCCGACGTTTGGCTCCCAAACTGGAACGGACCGCTGCCTTCAGGCGGCTCCTGCCGAACCTGGGGGCTAAACGCTTCGCCGGAGGCTCTACGGGATCGTGAGGTCCATGGCCTTTACGGGCCCCGGTAAGGCGTGGTTTGGCGCGGCTTACGTCCACCACCCAAACGCGCCCCAAAGGGTGGTTGCCGTAAAGATGGTTCGCGGCTACCGCACGATCTCTCGCGAGGCGGCGAGCCTCATGATTGCCATGGGATCTGGACGATACCGCGCCTGCACGAATGGCGCGCGGAGGCACTATGCCGGGGAAACCCGCTGCCGCGGCAAGTCGTCGCGCAGCGGACAGACTTCCGGCATGATCTCATGGCGACATGAGAGAGCGACTGTCGCAACCCTGTGCTGGGCACGCCACTATAGCGGCGATAAGACTCTTGAGGAGGGCTTGAGACGCCACGGTGTCCTCACCTTCCGCCTGACGCAGGTCCTCGGCACACGTGTGTTCGGGAGGTTCCTGCACCGAATCAAGGGAGGAAACGCCCGTGCTCCACTGCGAGGATCGACCGGAGGACACGGTGGAGCACACCGTGGAGGTGTGCCCGGCGGCACCGCCGTCTGGTAGTGCGAGAGGGGCGACTCTCGCGTCCGGCCCTGGTCGAAGCCATCCGGAGCGAGACGGAATGGGATGCCGTCACCACCTTCTGCGAAGCAGTGATGCTAGGAAGGAGGTGGCGGAGCGGGAGAAGGAAAGAGCAACAGCTTTCCTTCCCGGCCGCCGCGAGACGCCCCGCGTCGGGGGCTACGTCGCCCCTGACCACCGTAGGCGTGACCCGGACGGCGAGCAATGGTAGCTCGCCGTCCGTCCGTCTAACGACGACAGGCCGTGTCGACGGCGTTTTGTTCCACGCGCGCCTCAAAGAGCTGTCAGCAGCGTGAAGGGGCCCGCAAGGGCCGACGCCTGCCGGGGCTGCGGGCTTCGAAAGAGATACCGCGGCTCCGGAACGTAAGGGCACTGAAGGAACACGGATGGTTTTTAGTCAGTGTGTTCTGACCTTCCGCTCCACCCACAGCGAAAGGCGTCATTAGATGATTTTCCATCAAAAAAAAAAAGGCCGGGAAATATTAAAATTATGATGTTCAATTTTACTTGCTAATAGTTGTTACCGTCACCAACTTATTAAAAAAAGTAAGAAAGAAACATTTAATAGAAATTCTTAACGGCATTGCGCTGCACGCCTCTTTAATAAACTTCCGCCAGTTTCATTACCTGAAACAAAAAGGAGTTTATTATTATTTTTATAATATAATAGTGGCAAAGTAGATATCGGCCCACCTGATAATAAGTTAGAAAGAAAGAAAATGTATTTTTTAAAATTTATTTATCAGATCAAAAAAAATACAGATATAGGTCTAATTAACATCTAAAAAACCACGGAGGTTTGACTTGATGCTAAATAATTAGTTTAAGTCAGCATATTATGTACCAAACACAGTCTAAGTAAGTATTTAGGTATGTGAGTAGGTAGTAGGTATAGTAAGAATATAAAGACTAAGAAGGTAAGTTAACAACTTAGTTAAAGTCAGTAGTTGTAAATAAAATAAAAATAAAAAGTCTGTGGTAGCAAGGTAAAAGTAAGAACTAGGCAGGTAGGTAGGTACGTTATTGCTAAGTAAGTAAATATGGTAGGTAATTATAATTTAGATAAGAAAAAGCTTTTGAGTTCAGTTTTAATGTTTTGTTGTGATATTTTTTCGCGTACATCGAAAGGTAAGTTATTTATTAAATGCGGTACCTGGTAAGCGGCCGTCCGCTGCCCGTACACATCATTAGCAGTGATGTGCCGGAGCCGGTTTTGTGTCATATTAAACACATACATGTTGCAAAGGACATAATAGACTACCGTAAATATATACCTCCCCTATAAATTGCCTCATAGGGAGGATATTTGATATTTTTACGTTATTAGGAAGACGCCGCTGCCCATCTCCTGATTTGTTTCCTTTGTCGCCTCTTACGACAGCCACGGGATGATATGGGGTAGTGGATATTCTTACACCATTAACATATAACTACAAAAATAACGGTTGACCCTGCAGGCCATCCCTGGAACATCCCGCTTATTTTCGAGCGCAACGTTCGAAAATCTATTTAATTATTTTTTGGTTTTTATTTTTGATTTTTTTTTAAACGGCTTGACCGATGACTTTAAAATATAATCAGCTAGAAGTCTCAATGAACACTTTCGAACGCCGTGTCGCGACCGAACCAACGTTCGTTCCAGAGATATCGTACGACAAATTTTTATTTACATACACAACACATACAATTACACACACACACACACACACACACACACACACACACACGCGCGCACGCACGCACGCACGCACGCACGCACGCACGCACGCACGCACACACACACATACACACACACGGCCGGAGGACGTCCAGCAGGGAATAGTTACAGGCTTCCTAGGAGCTCAAAACTTGGAGATCTGATGAAAACTCGCATTCTCAAAATCGGACTGAAAACTATAACTTCTTACTTTTGAAAATTATTAATTTTCAAAGCGGGAAGTTAATTAAATCCTTACTTATAAATAAAGTACCATTACAAGACATAAATAGCATTTTAGATTTTTTTTTTGCAAAAACGAAACATTGATAAAATAAATGGTCTTTGATGAACATAAATCTAAATAACGTTGCATTAATTGATCCAATACAAGCGAAGTCGGGGCAGGTCGCTAGTCCTAAATAAAATCAAAGCAATGTAACGTGTGCGGGTTTGGTATAAAAAGACTACACTCTGCATAATTTCGTGGAATTATCCAAGAAGCTGGTTTTCAGTGCGCCCTCTAGTGGGTAACGTCGTAAGTGGACCTTCATCAGCCTGCAAAAGAACTCTGCTGGAAATGAGACTCCCCATGAGAGGATTTGAGGTGGTCTTTTTTACATAGGGAAATGCCTACGCATACCCACCACGTGGGGGCAAGGACGGGTTATATCGGACCGCACCGACTAAAACCTCATAGTGTTCCAACTTTGCTGCATATTAGCAGAGCCACGGGAACGCTTTCGTACACATCCGCGGCCCTACCAGCCCCGACTCGGGAGAGGATTACTCCACCCCTTTTGCTTCTCAGGTAAGGCGTACCAGGAACACAAGGCGCGCCTTCCTCCGCGGCCTCAACTCCACCTGCACAACGGAATCCCCCGTACCCGATACGCGGAGGAAATGGGGCCAGTAAAAAACGAACACTCGGAAGTACCCGCTTTCGTGACCTCTACGGCGGATCTGGTCGATGGCTCCGCCACTAACTAAGTTTCTGCTGCAGAGGATACAGCGAGTGGTGCATCGCCATACCAGCACTTCTATTTCCCCGCGACTCCACCTCGGCTGCGGGGGTAGGAGGAGAGGACACCCCTTTTGCCGTAGTTTACCAACTCTCATCCGAAGTGAGCTCGCCAAGTCCACTCGGAGCGGCCACCTCGGTCCAGTCATGAGCGTTCCTTTTAGTTCATCGCGAAAGACCAAGCCACGGCTACTAATTTCGCACGCCACGACAAGGCGGGAACCCGTCCAGGGGACAATTGGTGGTCTAATCGTCCACGGAACATGGCGCTTAGATAGATTGGGAAACCCTGATATAAGTAAAATTATTTTAACCTTACCCGGTCGTGTTCAAGGTCGTCCCAATGATTATTATTTAACATAGATTTGATAGACCACAAATCCTCTCAGAACACTTCAAGCGACTTCTTCCAGACAATCTTTGGTTGAACAGCACTACGATCAATCCATCAGGTGGTAAATCATGGTGAAGACCTAGTTGTCTTTGCGCAATAGACGCAAACATTCTTATCGGACGAAAAAG
The DNA here is from genome assembly GCA_029286625.1 of Parnassius orleans. Lineage (NCBI taxonomy): Eukaryota > Metazoa > Arthropoda > Insecta > Lepidoptera > Papilionidae > Parnassius > Parnassius orleans. The sequence continues at coordinate 780,701 of JAGSMP010000225.1, forward strand.
CAGACGCTAGAAAATTATTTCACTTCTTTGCTACGCATTACGAGAGATGAAGCAAACCGATTTATTTTCACCTCAAACTACTAACATCGAGTAGGGGAACCATTTTCATATAAAATACCGCCAGCCAATTCTTGTTATTTATGGGCTCACTTAGATTCTCGTAACTGTCGGGGAAGAGTGCGGAAAAAACTCCATAACCTGCCATGCTGAACACATAAGTCAGACACGGCTTTATGTCAGGAAAATAAGATTCATTTTTATGTTTTTTTTTGGGTTTGTCTGTGTGTCAAGGCCTTTTTCTCAGGAACGGATTCTATCAAGGTGAAATTTATATCAAATACTAAGTTCTACAGTCCCATGAAAGCGTTTTTTTTTTGTAATTTTCAGTAAGCATTGACCACGCGGTCGTAAACGCGATTGCTGATCTTAAGGTCCCGGGTTTGAATCCCCGGTTCGGGCCAAATTAGTTATTGGTTTTTCTGTCAAGAAATTCTCAATAGCAGCCCGGAGTCAGGAAGTTGGCGGCGTTTAATCCCCGTGCGTCGGACAGCACGTAAAGCCGTTGGTTCTGCGCTTGATCTCTCTCCGGTCGTGTCGGATTACCGTCCCATCGGACTATGGGACTGAGGGAATAGAGAGTGCACCTGTGCTGGTGCATACGCTTGGGCACTATAATCCTGTCCTGTACAGATGGCTAGTCTCCATTGGGACTGGCCGCCGTGACCGAAATTCGGTCTGCAGGACATTATTAAATATGGGCCGTGGTGTAGACCAATGTACGGGAGAACATTTTTTCCACTTCAAATTAAATTTGACCTTCGATCTGAATTAAATTTTTATTTATTTTCTTATTTATTATATTGACAACAAAACAGAAAAAACTTACTTAACAGTTGTGTAACAAATTGTTACTTTAATTAATAATATGTTGACACATCATTTTTTATATTAATTACAGGAGAGATCTACTCCTCGGTAGACAATATTTATGACATACTTAACTAAATACTTAATTTACAACTTAAGTGATATGGGAATGAGCGTGTATAAAAGCAGAGCAAGGTTTGAAATGATTAGAGAAATGTTCGGTGCGTACCTTACCTATGATTCTCAGGTAGGATGAACTATATACATACATAATTAAGCTTAAACAGAACCCCAATGCTCGAATCCTAATAGTAATATCAGAGACTCCCAATTACCAGCGTAAAATAGCAACTTAATGCTGCACTGTGTTTCGTATGGTGAGTTTAAAGAACCGGACCTCAGGGGTAACAACACATCTGCCTAAGATGTAGATGTCTATGGGCCACAGCATCTACTTACCATCAGGTGGATTACATACTCGTCTGTCACTCTTATTCTATAAAAGAAGAACACAATGATGTATGTATATCAATATACCATCAATTAAAGCTCAACACACGCTAATAAAGTTTCCTAACAATTATTCTTTGCCAACTTTCTGTTCAGCTTCCGTTCAGCTATTCAGCTTTGCCAGGGTGAGATTTATTAATACGGCAGTGTTGAGGTTTAAGATAATCATAAAAGACAAGTACTTTAGTTTTCTTCAAAAATAATCCTCTGTCTTTGGGTAATATATAATAAAATAGCCTAGATCACTCCTGGTATTGCTCTCTATCTGTTCGTCAAGTTTCATTACAATCGGTTCAGCCATTCCGAAGTTTAGCCCGAACAGACAGACAGACAGTCAAACATTTTTTTTTATAATGGCATGTTAATAACCCACAGCCCAAAGACATTTATTTCGATATTACAGAGGCACTTCAATTTCACTATACCTTCAATTTCTCGCCCTATCATTTAAAATCACCCCTAGCATACTTGTTAATTACATAATATGATAGACAAATAACTTTAATAATGTACCTTATAAATAACAGATCTTACTTATGCGAACATAATATTATATAAGGTATACGCAATATAAAATATGTGATATAATATTTATTTATTAAACTACCGGTTTATATGTGGTAGAGCCATGCTGCAACTATATTATGATTGTAGCACGAATGGGGTAGCTCGACCGGGGAAGGACCACGCTCTCACAGAATACCAGCGTAAAATAGCAGCTTAATGCTGGTGTATTTCGTATAGTGAGTGTAGGAAATCGGAGACCCTTTTTACTAGAAACGAGGTATTTCATCTTAGTCCTCAGGTGTGACGACGCATCTGCATTTTCATTCTCATTCGAGGGTAGATGTTGGTGTCAATGGGCACACCACAGCATCCACTTAACATTAGGTAAAATGTGTGCTCGTTTGTCACGCTTATCCTTAGTCTACAAAAAAAAATTATTAATCCCCTAAATATATTCTCATAAAGTGATCACAATAATTCACTGACATTCGCACAGGAAATGAGCGACAACGGAAAAATCGTATACATCCTATCCAGAGGACATAAATAACTTTTTTTTCACATTCCTACTTTATCTCTTCCCAACGGAATCTGCAAGGCAAATAGCATTTATGAGATTCTTTTAACAAATAACTAAACGAAATACCATCTTACAACGTTAGTATACAATACTTAACCTTTATATTTTATTTATTTTTGATTAACAATTTAATTTTTTTTCTTTTTATAAAACTGCAGTGACAAAGAAACTTAAATGAAAAAAAAGTAAAAAATAAACAGCTTGTTACCAACTTCATATAAAGATGCGTTGTCACTTGTGAGGAATTGTTCTTGGTTGTTCAGGTATAAGCATTTTCCTGAAATAACCATATTATTGCAGCTTACTGTGTACCAAGGAAGGGAACTGAGTGGCAAACGACCACAAAATCCACGTCACGGTAAATGGAAAGCAAAGGAGTGGAATTAATCTGCCAGCATCTGTCTTTCCATCCGATTATAATGTGGTCTTCAAGGCAAGAGTGAATAGGCATATATATGTGGAATAATACGTGGAGAAGCACACTACTGCTATATTATGGTTGTAGCACAAATGGGTCGACTCGACGGGGAGCAGCTTAATATTGCTGTGTTTCGTGTAGAGAAGTGGAGACACTTTTTACTGGAAACGAAGCATTTCATTTTAGTCCTCAGGGGTGACAACGCATCTGAATTTTGATACTCAATCAAGGATAAATGAAGATGGCTATGGACCACAGCATCCACTTACCATCAGGTGGACTGTGTTCTCATTTGTCACCCTTATTCTATAAAAAAAAACACCGCCATCTTCCTGACTAGGGACTGCTACTGAGAAATTCTTGACAGTCGGCAGTCGCTTATTTATATACCATAAATACGTATAACGTCTCAAGTAACGTTCATTTAGAATATGTCAGCAAATTGTCATCAACATAATATATTCGTGGGGATGCAAGGACAACCTCGATTTTCATATAAATTCGCTGACTGTAGCCAAACTTTCAATTTCTGGTTTTTGCTGAGCTTCGCAACGCTTAAGGCACCTTTCTGGATTGATTTAGTAGTGACACGTGCTACAGGGTAAGGCTTCCAAGTAATAATATGATTTTGAAATATATTGCTATCAATTCGTTTTTACTGTGACGACTTTCTAAGAAGTAACTTGTAAATAACCTAACAACAACTCTCTTATTTTTTATTAGTGATTACAAACTACAGATAGCTATAACATGACATATTATAAATATATTTTTTTCTGTATAGAAGAAGTAACTATGAATATTATTATTCACATATTAAACAAATAAAATTATTTCTATTGAAGCGACTATGTGTTAATTGATGTATAAGAAAAATACACAGTTATAATTAAATTAAGTAACTTCACTATACTTCATTATAAGTCAACAGCTGGTACTTAATAATTTTTATTAATAAACGTGTTTCAATTAATAATGATTTATTTTTTAATTTGAAATATAGAGCATGAAAAAATATCTATATTTATAAAAGTATAAACTTAAAGGTGTTAAATTAAAACAACCTGACCCAAATTATCTTTTATTAAAAATTAATATGAAATGACTTAATAAGACTCATCATAGATTAATAATAATAATCTCTTTATTTTGATTACATGATTAGATGATGATAACTTAGCCTATAGTTAGTAATTAGTTATAATCACTATATATAACAATCAATTGTTCTCCGTTAGTCTCGCTAAAACTCAAAAATGGCTTGACCGATTATGATGAATTTTTGTGCGAGTTTGAATGGGTCCCTAGGTGTTTAAATAAAACTAGTTTTACGGATTTTATCGCGTATATTAAGTTATTTTATATTCCTGACGTTTCGAGTACTTTGTAGCACCCATGGTCACGGGGGGGACTGAGGTATTTGACGTCCCAATGTCATAGTTAACCACGGTTACCTCCAGATTAAAAATTATTAATTTTTGTTCCGATCTAGGCAGTATGAACTTACAGTATCTTGAAGTCTTGCAGTTGTATGCTTGGGTTGGGATTTAATTATATTAATTATAGGATCCCAAGCAGATGGTAGCACCCAGCCATCTTCTATTGAAATTAGGATGTTTTCTGATTTCAATAGCCCTGCGAATCATCCTTGGAAGGAATCGGTGTTCTTTAGCGAGGATTTGGTCTATCAAATCTAATGTAGTGACGGGGGCGATCCTGTACATGTTCACAGACTGCAGACTTCCCGGAGATTCTTCACATCAGCTATATGTTCTTTAACGTGGGTTTTAATTGATCTTTTAGTTTGTCCTATATAAGAGAGACCACATTCACAATCAAGCTTGTACACTCCAGCATCTTGCAGATCGACATTACACTTGACTGATGGTAAAAACTGACAAATCTTCTTCGGCGGCTTGAATGTATTTAAATGTGTAGTGTTCGCGTAAATATAAGAAATCATTATGGGTCCCTAGATGGTTTAGATTCACATTTTGACCTAAGAGGTGGCGCTATTGTCGAGATCCAGAAATCACCGCTACGAAGCCGGGGCGGATCGCTAGTAATATTATTATAAAAGTAAGAAATAAGTGTATGAAAAATTTCCAAGTACATAGTTCACTTCAGATTATTTGTTTGTCAGTACATGCATTAAGGTACTTTCAGTCACCTCTATATATGTGACTTATGCCAGTCATATGAGTTTGTGATATTTTTCCCAACAAAGCTTATAAAATATCGAAGTACATGAGACACTTATGAACGTAAGAAGGTGTGACGATCGAAGAAATGACAGGCTTTTAAAAATGTAGTGCAGCTTAAACGTGTTGGAAGGTCGTGTTATCATTATGTTTACATAAAGTTTCAACACGTCACCCTTGCCTTTGAAAGGTTCAAAAGTATGTAATAATGGTCTCTAAAAGCAGTATATACGCAATATTATTAGAAAACGGTGACTTAGTACACTAAAACATTTGCTGTGAGGAGTAAAATTTTGATAAGACTCGTTTCCTGCCTAAGTACGTCTGGGCTGGTATTACTCTGTCAAACACACATATATTTTTTAAATGCCTCGTTGGTCTAGTAGTCGCAACTGCGATTGCTGATCATGAATTCCCGGGTTCGAATCCTGGGTCATACCAAAATCAGTTATTGGGTTTTTCTGTCAAGAAATTGTCAGTAGCAGCCAGGAATCAGAAATTTGGCAGTGTTTCACTGCCGTGCCGTTGGTCCTGCAACTGATCTCTGACCGGTGGTGCCGGGTTACCTCTTATCGGACTACGAGAGTGAGGGAATAGAGAGTGCACCTGTGTTTGCGCATACACTCGGACACTTGAATTCCCTCCTGCGCAGATGGCTAGTCTACGTTGGGCTTGGCCGCTGTGACCAAAATTTGGTCTGGAGGACGTACTTCTGCAGCTAAACAGGATTTCATTTACTTCTGTATTTGCAGTGTAAGACAGTCAATATAATACAACCTGTGAGTTACGCCATTTTAGTCCTCAGGGATGACAACACACTCGTGGTCTTGTTTGCTTAAAGTTAGTGTAGTACGTGTTCATGGACTTCTCACAAATCTTATATAGTTTCTTAGAAACGTTTTAGCAAAATCGTATCGTATTTATCATAAAGTAGCAAGGGAGAGAATCCCGTGTGTTGTAAGAGGCAACAGGAGAAAAACTTAAACATAAAGTGGAGAGCAGCGTCTTTCCTATAAAAATGCAAAAGTTAAAAAAAAAAACTTAGTTAACAAAGTTTTTTTTTTCTTATGGAACCAAGCGGAACAACTATGGCATATACCCTGTATATGAGACTATCTTTGTGAATACCTATGTTTAGCAGTGGACTTTTAATAGGCTGTAATGAATAAACGATGATGAAGTTAAAGTAATATTATAAAAATGGATTACACGGATTTTCTACATGTATTTGCCTATTGTCAACTTATAAATTTTCTACAAAATAAAAGTTAATCTATAATTAAAATGAAGTACTGTCTGTAATATTGAAATACCTAACTTCTATTAAGCTTAGGGTGTTATTTGCATGTTTAAGAAATGATTAACTATTTAAAATATTATCTGTGTGTCTGCCTCTCTGTCCGCGCTTAGGCTTATCTTCGGAATGGCTGAACCGATTGTGATAAAACTTTACGAACAGATAAATATCAACGTCAGAAGAGATCTAGGCTATATTTGTTCCGAAGAACTTGAAGGTTTTTTTTTTGAAAAACTAAAAATTGATTAAATCTAAATACGCCTAATTATATCTTAGACTATATATATATATATATATATATATATATATATATATATATATATATATATATATATACTACCATAACTATATATGATGAGTCCGCAATATCAAAATTATGATGACGAATGAGATGAGTCATATTCATTAGACCTACAAATGAATGGGTGGTAGAGCCACGCTGCAGTTATAATGGTTCACGAATGGGACGGCTTGACCTGGGAATGACCACGCTCTCATAGAATACTAGTGTGAAATAGCAGATTAATGCTGCTGTGTTTCGTATGGTGAGTGTAGGGAACCGGATAACCTTTTTACTGGAAACGAGGCATTCCATCTTAGTCCTCAGAGGTGACAACGCATCTGCATTTTGATACTAAATCGAGGATAGATGTAAATGTCTTTGAGTCACAGCATCCACTTACCATCAGGTGGACTGTGTGCTCGTTTGTTAAACTTATTCTATGAAGAAAAAAATGCACGTAAATTACTCTTAACTTAAGGAATTCATTTAAAAATACATAATATAGTGAAATTAATGTTCGACACTATAAAATTTAAAGCTACATAAAGCGCAACTCGCAAACGTTTAAATATTACATACGAAATTACTATACACTATAAATTGACCATTGGCCTAATTTGCAACAAAAATTAACCGGTCAGTTACAGTGAGAGACTTGCCACTAGTGATTATTAACATGTACACAGCGTGACGTTTCGATCCGGGGTTTCAGACTAATTGACAGCCCAACGGACTTTTACGGTTTGTGTAAGTTCACGTGTTCTGTGATTGATTCGACGCGAGACCTATAGTAAAAAGTAGTTAAAAGTAAACTTCTGTGATCGTGTTTTTTTTATATTTTAATTAAAATCATCTTCATTGTTGCATGGCATGCCATTGCACATGCTATTCTAGCAAAAAAATGCTTTGATCGTCTCGTTTGGCAGACGGATTGGCAATAGAAGTATCAAACTTTACACCTTTGACTCAATACACGCCGCCGGTCAGGGTATTTATTATGGAATAAGGGTGAAAATGAGCACACAGTCCATCTGATGGTAATCAGATGATGTGTGCTATAGACATATACATTTATCCTCGATTAAGATTCAAAATACAGTTGCCATCCTTGAGGTCTAAGATGGAATGTCTCGTTTCCAGTAATAAGGGTTACCGGTTCTCTATACTCAACATTGGAAATATAGCCGTATTAAGCTGCTATTTTACGCTGATGTTCTGTGAGAGCGTGGTTCTTTCCTGGTCAAGCCGACTCATTCTTGCTACAACCATAATATAGCTGTAACGTGGCTCTACCATTATACTATTACGTCCACGTCCACGTGTATAGTTAACATCAGTAAATGGTATATCATCTATCAGAAGTTTATTCGCCTCTAACCTTGGTATGCGAGAGAGTGATGTGTTCATGAGAAGAAAGTGGTGATGGGTTCTCTAAAGACCCCACTACACGACTCTTAATGACAGTATTAAAAGTCAGAAACATTTAAATATTAAAGTACGATAAAACACTAAAAACAAAAATAAAGATTTGAATCCCTCTTTTAAGTTTTTATTTCCTTACTTCTATGTGGTAGAGCAGTGGTAGACAGTAGCTGGTGTGATCCCCTATGGCACTAATGAAGTTGAATTGCAATTTTAAGTGCTAATTTACCACGCACTTGACGGTGAAGGAAAACATCGCAAGGAAAGCTGCGTGTCTAGAAATAAAAAAAATATTTCAAAAGTCTGCCAAAAAAATTTGGGGCTGCGCAAAATGGAGAGGAGACTGTGGGACGTATATACGATGTAACTTTACTTTTTACTTTTCAGGTGATAGAACTCATTCTGTGCATAAGGGACCAATCTGACTTGTATCACTCAATTACTCATTGCTACCACTAAGCAGAAATGACTCAATGAGTAAATAATTATAATAAAGAATTTGTTTTTTCATTCATTACAGCCACTCAACTCACTCTTACACACAGCAAGTCCACTGCTGAACATAAGCCTCTCCCAAGGAATGCCACAAAGCACGGTCCTTAGCCACCTGCATCCATCGACTTCCTGCATGTCTTACCAGATCATCACTCCATCTAGTGGGGGATTAATATAATGGATTTCCGCAAAGTAACGCCTGATTCTATTAATTGTACTTGATTAAGTTTTTATTTAAATCTATTCTGTAGGAATGAATACCAAGTAATGCCACAAGCACGATCTTGAGCCATTTCGGTCACCACAGTCACCCTCGTGACCACGGGTGAAGTAAAGCACCCGAAGTGTCGAGAATTAAAACTAAGTTAAATTAAACTTTTAAAGTTAAAAAGTTAAAGTCACGTCTTACACACGTCCCACTGCTGGGTAAAGGCCTCCTTTCATTTCTGAGAGGGTTTTAGGGCAAGGAAATGTCCGCTGTGCTGCCCTTATGCGTGTTGGCGAAATTCACATGTCCTCGAAATATTTTTTTTCTTATTTCTCAGGCATGCAGGTTTCCCCGCGATGTTTTCCTTCACCGCCGAACACGTGGTAAATCAGCACTTAAAATTGCAATTGGATCGAACCCGGGTTGCGAGCGCGAGACAGCGAGCCTAAACATTTAGTTTCATTCGATGTCAAGTGTCCGCGTAAATATAAGCAATTATTTTAATATGAACGCTATTACTTAATTCAAATACAATTTTAATACCACAGAGATTACGCTGCGTAATATATTCTGTATGCTTTGAACGCTTTCCTAAGTTTGCAAATGAACGTTTTGCACAGCTGGAGGTTTTACTCCAAATAGACTATTAATTGAATCGGCAAACGGAATGTTATTCGCGGCATTCACGTTTGCGGGAGATTCGAGCGTGATAATTAATTTTGCAAGTAAATCATATCTTGATATCTGTTGAGTCAGCGATTTAATGCTATAATATTTTTTAATTATCATCATGTCTTTTAAATATCTTATAGATCTCTATTGAAAATCTACAATGATTGAAATAATTATTATAGTGCCCGAGTGTATGCGCAAGCACAGGTGCACTCTATATTCCATTACTCTCGGACCGCAATTAGACACGACCAGAGAGAGATCAGGCGCAGAACCCAACGGCTTTACGTGATTTCCGAGGCACAGGTGAAACACCACCATCTTCCTGAGTTCGGGCTGTTACTGCGAATTTTTTGACAGAAAGACCCGAGATTCGAACCCGGGGTGGTCAGCAGTCACTTTAACTAGACCAACGAGACAATCAATGTATGGAATAGATAATAATCAGGTAACAAGTGTATACGACCGGTGCAAGGCTGGAAGGATTTGTAAATGTTACGGATAAAAGTCGATGTGCAGATATACCTAACTTTAGCCGGTTACAACTAGATGCAACCGATTGTGGTTGGTTCAACTTAGTTGTATCCTGTTGGTTCAATTTCAGTGTATGTAATTTATAAATGAGATAAATATTCGCATCTTAACCTACTGTCGCTGATACATGGTAGAGCCACGCTGCATTAGGTATATTATAGTTGTAGCAAGAATGGGACAGCTCAACCGGAGAAGGACCACGCTCTCACAGAATAAAATTGGCAGCCTAATGCTGCTGTGTTTCGTACGGTGATTGTAGAGAGCCAGAGACCCTTGTTACTGGATAAAAGGCATTCCATCTTAGTCCTCAGGGGTGACAACGCTGCATATTGCTTCTTAATCGAGGATAAATGTAGATGTCTATGGGCCACATAATCCACTTACCATCAGGTGGACTGTGTGCTTGTTTATCACCCTTACTCTATAAAAAATTTTACTACATTCGTATTTTTGACAAAAACACTAAACTTAGGTTTCCGACAGTTGTCGATATAGCTATCTAACCCTAGCACTAATGATGCTGTTCCATATGATCAGTATGTGAAATTTGAAATTAGAATGTACATAAAATGAAAAAATTCTACCCTTAAAATAATTTAATATTTTGAGTGTTTCCTTCACCGTATCCATCAATGAAAATCCGGTGTGACACCTTACACGAAACGCCAACGTGAATTGCGATGTTACACGAATGTGGCAGGCTCTTAAAACTGAGATGTAAAACTACTTGGACATGTTTAAACATGTCTGACATTAACGGCGTTATAAATAGACGTTTTAATAAAAAAATTAAAATTATTATTATTATTAACATTCTGCTAACGTGTAATATAGATCGAACGAGGAAGGACTTTCGTATGGTGAGTGTAAAGAGCCGGAGACCCTTTTTACTGGCATCTAATCTTAGTGGCATTCTATCTTAGTGCTCAGGGGTGACGACGCATCTGCATTTTGATTCTTAATTGAGGATATATGTAGATGTCTATAGGCCATGCATCCACTTACTATCAGGTGGACTGTGTGTATAAACGAAATTAAGTTAAAGTTGCCTCTACCACAGTCTACGAAGTAGTTAGACTGTGCATCCACTATGAATTAAATACTTAATTTGCTACGAAAATAACTGGCCAGTTAACACTGACGACCTTTTCCATTTGCGATTACAACCGTCGTTCACATCACGCGAAGTGTTTCGTTCCGGGTTTTCAATCTAATTGACAGTTCGACGTGTACATACAGCCCAGGCTATTTACCAAGCTAGCGGTGAACGAATTTTGTTTATCAGACAGTTACAATAGCGTTGGTTGGTGTGAATTACTGACAAGCCATAGTTTGATAATAAACAAAGCAAATATAAGCAATAACGGGTTATTTTTTTTTATTCATCATCTCGTGTGGGGTCTGCCTTTGAGACGTTTGCCGATTGGACCCTTCCACGTTGTTACCCTGGTGGTCCATCTCTCGTCCTTTAGCCTCGCTACGTGTCCAGCCCACTTCCATTTTAGTTTTTTAGCGTAGGTTAGAGCATCCGTCGCTTTGGTAGTTTCTCTAATTTTTGTGTGACGAATTTTTTGCATCTTTCTAATGTTGAGCATACTTCGTTCTATTCCGCGTTGGCAGGTAGTGATTTTGCTTTTTAATTTGGATGTAAATTTCCAAGTTTGACATGCGTAGGTTAGACAAGGTAGGAGGCATGACATCATGACTTTTGTTTTGATATTTGTTGGCATGTTACTTTTGAATATCTCTTTAAGGACCAGTACTTGTTCCAAGTATTTTGTACTCTTCTGTTCTACTTCTAGTTCATTTTGTTTTCTGTTGAAGCCAATTTGTTTTCCAAGGTATATGTATTTTCTGTATATTTCAAAGTTTCATTGTCCACTGATATTCTTCTCTGTATACGTCATGACCATTGTTTCGAAAGATTCATTTCTAGTCCTACCTGCTTGCTAGCTGTGTTTAGTGAATCGATCATGTTTTGTAATTGTGTGCTAGATTCTGACAGCAGAACTAAGTCATCTGCGAAGCGTAGGTAGGATAAATAATTGCCATTGATGTTTAATCCTGTCTTTTCCCAGTTGAATCTTTTTATTATTGACTCTAGGATAGATATAAATAATTTTGGAGACAGCGGGTCGCCTTGTTTCACGCCTCTTCCGATGGAGAACGTAGGACCAGTGGATTCTAGTTTTATTTTTGCTGTGCTACCTTTGTAAATGTTTCTGATTATATCTATATACTCTTGTTCAACTTTTTGAGCTTGCAGGGCGGTCCATATGCTTTAATGTGACACGGTATCAAAAGCTTTTTTATAATCGATATATGCGATGTAGAGCGTTCTTTGCTTCTCTTGGTATTTTTCCATTATTTGTTCTAGAGTATGTATATGATCGATTGTTGAAAAGCCTTTGCGAAAGCCTGCTTGTTCTATTGGTAGGTTTGCTTCTATTGTGACACTTATTCTTTTGTAAATTATGGAGGAAAACAGTTTGTAGATACATGAGAGTAAGCTTATAGGCCTTTAATTTGTGATATCTTTTGAGTCACCTTTTTTATAAATTAAAATTATTTCTGACTCTAACCACTGCGATGGTATTTCAGCAGTTTTTAATATAAGGTTAAATAAATGTGTTAATGGGAGAGTCAGTAGCGGCCAAGCAGCCTTTATAGCTTCATTTGTAATGCCGTCTGGTCCTGGGCTCTTATCTATCTTTAGCCTTTTTATTTCTTGTGTGACTTCTTTTTCAGTTATTGGTGTTATGTTTCCGCTTTTGTTTGTAGAGTTAACATCGTTTGCGTTTCTATGGCTGTTACACTCGTTTCCTTGTGCTTTATATAGTGTTTTATAAAAATGGGTTGCTATATCTATGATTTCTTTTCGATTATTTGCGGTTTTGTCCTTATAGTTTAAACTATCTATCCAATATTTGTTTGTTCTTAGTTCTTTAAGCGCCTTTTTTGAGCTTCCTGCTTTTTCCAGATGTTTTTCGATAGTCTTCAATCTGTAGCTTTTGTAGTCATGTTTAATGTATTTACTTATTAATTTGTACAGAGCTGATAATTCATTTTTAGTGGCTCGAGTTTTTATCTTAGCATGTTGTAACTCTTGTCTTCTCTTGATAAGTTCCAGTGTACGCCTTGGTTAATGTGTTATAGAAAGCCTGTACTGATGTTTTTTCTTGGCATTTATGTAAATCTTGTAACTGAGATGAAATGTTCTGTTTATAAAATAATATTTCTTGTTCGGTTTTCAGTGATGAATAGCGGTTGCTTTTATACGCTGTGCGTTTTTTCTTCTGCTTTGTTATAGACATTGTTGCTCTGATTGCTCTGTGGTCTGACGGATAGTTCAGATTTAAAACTTCTATGTTTTGGAAGATGTTTGGTTGATTTGATAGTACGTAATCTATTTCATTTTTGTATTTATCGTTCGGTGATCGCCATGTCCATCTTTGGTTTGGTTTTTTATGAAAGAAAGTATTATCATTAATTAATTAGCCTCTGACCTCTCTGGTTTCTTTCACCATACCCGTTTGGTTTCATTATTAGATGTTCATCTTTTCTTGGTTGACCTATTTTCGCGTTAAAATCACCCATTATTATATAGTTCTTGTAAGCTTGGTCTAGGGCTCTATTGACGTTTGAGTAGGGTGTTAATTCTCTTCACACGCTGTTTCAGTCGGTGCATATATTTGGATAATTGACATGGGCAGTCCTTGTATGTTTAAGTTCAATAATGCTACTCTATCATTTATGCCCATGAAACTTTCAATCCAGTTCTTTAAAATTTAATTAGATTACATAAATTATTAGCTTTAACGACAATTTTATTACTTCGGCAGCTGAGTTACGGGCATGCAACTTTCCTTTCCTGTCTTATTTTTAAAGTTACCCCCCAACTAGGATTTTCCCCTGTATCGTAGGGGCAGTTTATATACATAACTTTCACAAGAACAAACATCCATACCCGGAACAATAATTTGTAAAATAGGCCATACAAATACTGTTCCATGCGGCGAAACCCGCGGCTCTCAGCGCCTCAACTCATTTCTAAGCCACTGCGCCACGGAGCCGTCTTTCCTTATAACGGAAAGGAAAAAAGAAAAAAAAAGGAAAAAAAATTGAATGAAATCATTAAGGAAAGGAAAGTTTTGCATTTGTTTTTTTGTTTTAAAACGTTATTCCCTTTATAATCATCATTACAGCCCTTCACAAGTCCACTGCTGAACATAGGCCTCCCCCAAGGAATGCCACAAAGCACGGTCCTGAGCCACCTGCATCCATCTACTTCCTGCATGTCTTACCAGGTCGGCACTCCATCTAGTGGTGGGACGCCCTACACTTAGTCCGCCGGTACGAGGCTGCCACTCGAGAACCCTTTTTCCCCATCGGTTGTCGGTTCTTCGAGCTATATGGCCGGCCCATTGCCACTTCAGCTTACTAATCCGTTGGGCTATGTCGGTCACTCTGGTTCTACTGCGGATATCCTCATTTCTAAGTTTATCACGCAGAGAAACCCCGAGCGTAGCCCTCTCCATAGCTAGCTGAGCGACCTTGAGCTTCCTCATACGGCCAGCAGTGAAGGACCACGTCTCACGTTATTCCCCTAAAGTGTGCGAAAGCAAGCTATGCTTATGAATACTCTAAGGTTTCAACACCCAGTCAAGTAATTTCTTCTGATTCGAAGAGACGTTTTTTATTTAAAAAATTGCAATTTTGCAAAGACTGCCTCATTTGCCATAGTTGTAACGCTTGACAAGCGGGATGGCCACCCAAAGCTTCTTACTTTAATTCGTTTTTAGGAAGACGCTGCTGCCCATCTTCTGATTTGTTTCCCTCTGTCGCCTCTTACGACACCGACGGGATGATATGGATGTGGATATTCTTACACCGCCACTACACGTTCATCAATCAAAAAAATAAATAGAAAAAGAAGTGGCCTACGCCCTTTCGTATATGATATAGGTACTATACAAAACTGTTATTTTTTCATTAAATATATGTAAATGAAAAAATAATTTTAAGCAACTCAAAAATATCATCTCCGTAATATTAAAAGCTGTTATTAAAATGTATAAAACAGGTAAGTTAAAATAGCACAGAAATATACTGTTATTTAAAAGCCTCTAATAATAATATAACGTAAAAGAGAGATTCCTCCCGCGTTCCACTTTATTATATACGAAAGGAGTTGAAACAACACAGACCCAAGTAAGTGTTTGAAATTTAATAAAGTTGTTACTTGAACGCGGACTTAGAGGATTTTGAATTGCCATTAAATACAATAGTGTAGTCTTGGCTACTGTATTTTCTAATGATGTTGATTATATTTATAATTGATTATTAGTAATTTATCCAAATATGTCGGAAAAATAGTCCCTAAATAAAGAAAAATCGAACGCGGACTTAGAGAGCTTGGTTGCGGATTGCCAACGGACGAGTTTTCACTACCTCAAGTGATGTTGATTGTATTAATAATCGATTTTATTAAAATAGTAGGTTATTGTTTTTTTATATGAAAGTGTCCCAGAAATCATCATGAATCAATTTGTAATAACGGGAGTTAAAAAACTATCACAGAATCTAGATTTTCTTGATTTTTTAAAATGCCTATTTGAAATAAAAAACATAACTTAATTTTTTTATTTCATTTTTCTGATAACTCTCATGACTTGGCCTATCACCCGTTTCCGCCTTGACGTCGATTTCTGGGACAAACTGTATAAAACTAAAATGACAAACGAAATTACATTCTATCTGATGATAAGTGGCTAATGTAGCCCATGAAAACCAGCAACAAACTTCAAACAAAGAAGGCTACAGGTGCACTGTCTCCTTTGAGTACTAATATGGAATGCTTTAGAGCCTGTTATTACACTAGTTCTCTATACTCTTCAGACCGGTGCGGTGTAATGAAATACATGCACTGCTGTTTGGCAGCAGAAATAGTTAAGACGATGGTACCTACCTAGACGGATTCCTTAGTAGAAAAGAAGAGTCCTACCACCTAGAAAAATGGCATTATGTTCCTTTTATAGCTCTGCTTTGAAATTCTAGAAACTTGCAAGAGCGTTCGGTTGAAAAGTGACAGCTACGAAATCTAGATAACATTTATTAATATATCAATATTTAAAGCAATTATATTCAATTTTTAGACTTTTAAATAAAACAAGACTATAAGGATTCCTAAAATTTATGAACTGATTTAAAGTCACTTCCATATTCCCTATATCTGCCATCAAAGTACACCAAACAACGTAGATATTTGTGTATATTCCGTCGTAATCCGATAAACCGTACTTGCGGATTATATCGTTTTAATCCGAATAACGCTCTCCATATCTGAATGGGCCTTTATTAATAGTGATGTGACGATACGTCGCTTTTATTTTTGTTACGGCTTTCATCGCGTACATACTGGTACATCACAATTAAACGTCAGATTTGTTTACATTGAAACTTAGTTACTTGTTATACACTGTGACTGTTTGTAAATCGAAAGCTCTATACTAAAATGCTACGCATGAAAAATAATATAAATAAATAAATGTGTATGTGTGTGTGTGTGTTTGTTTTTAATGATTGTATCTTATTTTTGAAGTGAAAACTTCTTTAGCCGCGTTGAGCAATATTCAGTAGGGGAAAAATTTATGGGTTCGCGTCACCGATGACCTCGACATGATCATGACGTATTGCGCTTGCGCCAGACTAGCACGCGTAGTATAGCGGCCTGTATACATGTATAAGCATATATAATTAATAATTTAAATTCACAAATCATGAAATTTAAATAATTCGGACTATAATTGATATCAAAATTCAAAAAAGAACATAGTCATTCTATTGTTTTGAGTTTCCACTTCTATCGGCAGACCTTATGACTGCCTCTCTTTTTTTATATAATGTTTGAAATTTAAATTAAATTACCACGAGCTGGCAGTGTAAGAAAATTCATCATCACCCCACTTTGTACCGTGGTTGTCGTTAAAAGCGACTGAAGAAATGTGTGATTGACTAACAGAATTACTGACGGGGCCGCACCGTTGACGCGGTGGTAGTGGGGCCGCGGGGGGAGAGGATGTCGGTATTGCGAGGCGCCGCTCTCCCTACCCTCCGCGGCCGAAACATGGTTGAAGGCGGAGCCAAAACCAGAACCGCCGCTGGGGTCGGGAAAGCGGGTGCTACCGAGCGCTCGATGTACCTGGCCCCATGGCCTCTGCGTATCGGACTCGGGGGGGCCCGTTACGTAGGTGGAGTTGGAGGCCGTGGAGGAAGGCGTGTCTTGTGTTCCTGATGCGCCTTGCCTGAGGAGGAGAATGGGGACAAGTCCTCCCCCGAGAAGGGGCTGCCATGGACGGTCAGCGCTGGTGGGGCCGAGGATGTGTGCGAAAGCGTCCCTGCCAATATGCGGCGAAGGTGGAACACCATGGGGCTTTAGTCGGTGCGAGTCCGACATAACCCGTCATTGCCCCCGCGAGGCGGTTATGCGTAGGCATTTCCCCATGAAAAAAAAAGTGTAGTGCGTGTAACCACCGGGGTAGAGCGTGCAGCAGTTAGTGCATGCGTTGAGCTTAAAATAAAAATAAATCCAATATCTAAATGTGAAAAAAGTTAAAGTTACAGCCTATATACGTCCCACTGCTGGGCACAGGCCTCCTCTCATTTCTGAGAGGGTTTTAGGGCAAGGAAATGTCCACCGCGCTGCCCCAATGCGTGTTGGCGAACTTCACATGTCTTCCAAATATTTTTTTCTTATTTCTCAGACATGCAGGTTTCTTCACGATGTTTTCCTTCACCGCCGAACACGTGGTAAATCAGCACTTAAAATTGTAATTAACATATGTAAATGTAAAAAGATTAAAATAATTTTCACATAATAGCTTCTCGGTCAATGCTAAAACAGCTTAAGAAAGTTTAAATTAAACGCGATAAAATCTGTAAAATTAGTTTAATTCCACGACGATAATACGATAATTTCATGGCCGTGACTTAATATTCTCTTCTTTCTTCATTTTTATAACGTTACCGCCACACTAGGATCTTCTCCTATATCGTGGAGGCTGTTTACATACATAAATTGCACAAGGACAAACATCCAGACCCGGAACAATTATTTGTAGGCCATACAAATTCTTGTTCTGTGCGGGATTTGAACCCGCGGCCCCTAGCGCTGCAACTCATTGCTAAGCCACTGCGCCACAGTTGTATCTCGCCAGCAACGCAAAGTCAGCTTTTAGGCTTTTTAGGTGCTAATTAGGTGCCAAGTTTAAAATTAGGTACTATAAAATTTTCACCGCAACGAACTGTATCGCTAGCAACGCAGTGACGATAATAGATAAATATTAATAGCAAGGGATTAAGTGCTATAAACAGTTCATTGCGGTGAAAATTATAGAGCACCTAATTTTTAAACTTGGCACCTAGTTAGCACCTAAAAAGCCCCTAATCTTTTCTTTTTCTAAATGCAAATTCCTGACTTTGCGTTGCTGGCGAGACAGCTCTGCGGCACGGAGCCGTCATGCTAAGCCACTGCGTCACGGAGCCGTATTCTACTCGTAATTGGAATCAGCGCATGACCTCAAAATTGTCTTTAAATTTTATATTATTTAATTTATATAGAAAACTAGATCAGCGAGTAAATACTTACTTAAAGCCTAAAGTAAATTCTTAACAAAGCCTATAATCACATACCTAATAAATACTCACAGCACTGCAAATTACTTCAGAAGAAATCTTACAGACGAATCTAATTTTTCAGTCGTATAAGATAAAACTGCTGTCGGTTGCAGAATCATAACTTGAAGCCCATTTGACCTATAAAGCCAACTTGGCACAAGCTTGCTTCATTATGTTTGCAGATGGATCTCATAAATTGTCAAAAAAACTTCGAGGGTGCATTTTAAGCGCTTATCTGACTATATATTTTATTACTACAGAAAGCAAAATTGGACGCAGTTATGCCAAAATAATCCAACCAGCGTATAGTTAAGATTGAGATAACGTGTTTTAAAATAATAAATGCCAAAGTTTTTTATACGTGGTAGTACCAAGCGGCAGCTATATCATGGTTGGGACCAGGACCGTGCCCGTCACAACAATTTGGCGGTAAAAGAGCATAACATAAACTCTCAAACCAGGGAGGGAGAACGATATTACGGACTTCCATTTGGCACAATCCTGGTCTCCTCCTCCTGAAAACCTTTCTGGCTTCTTTCACATTCTTAGATACAACGTACATTTCAAGTAACACCGAATTCACTTCTTGACTCACGCATTTTTTCTTTCTTTCTTTAACAGCCTGTCAAACCTACCGCTGGATGCATACTTTTGCAAATGAAATGCATATGTGTGCGTGAGTGCTTCTTCCTACAATAAGTTGAGCATGGTTTTGTCAATTTTATTTCCTAATCTAAAACCGTGTGTCCCGAGGGTGTCATACAAGGCGACAGAGGGAAAATAAAACAGGAGATGGGCGGCAGCATCTTCCTGATATTTGCCAACCCGCTTGCTAAACGCGGTAACTATGGCAAAATCCCCACATGGGGCAATCTATGAGGGAGGACTACGTTCAGCAGTGGACATTTATGGGCCGTATTGGATGAAATATATTTCTTATTCCAAGTAAATAACAAGTACTTCAAGCTGCTCGTAGTAAACGGCAATACTAAAGATCTCAAAGGCTCTCAATTGATACGTAATAGATCAAAGTGGATTAAGTGCGATTTGAACTCGTCCGTATCGGACGCTAATGCTAAAATATTTCACGTGGAACAACAAATAAATCTGAACTATCCAGATCTGTCACGATTCAATTACGGTTCAATCCCTTTCAGTTCATTGAGTAATTGTAGATCGAATGAAAAGTATTCACAAACATTTTGAAAACGTCATTTATTGTGGTATTTTACTATTAATTATCGTTACCATCGGCCCAGTGTAATTAAGTTGGGTGGATACTTTCCTGGTGAAATAACTATACAAGAATGACTTTACGTGGTAGAGCCATGCTGCAGCTATATTAGTGGTATAGTTGTAGCACAAATAGGTCGGCTTGATCGGGGAAGAACCACGCCCTCACAGAATACCAGCGTAAAATAGCAGCAGAGCGCCGCTTTGTTTCCTATAATAATAATAATAATAAATTTATTTATTGAATAAAACCATATTGACACTACAAAGTTGAAGCCCTGACTTCCGAACTAGCAATAGCTTTGTGTCGGGATTCAGTTCCTTCCAATATCCACAAAGTTACAATTACAAAATAGCTTATAAGCTTATCACAAATCAGAACAAGGTAACAAAATAAATAAAATTTTTACAAATTAAAGAAAAATAAAAAAATAAAAATATGCATGCGCATGTGTGTTGCATCTATGATGCGTACATGTTGTGAGTGTGTGTGTGTTTGTGTGTGCGGGTGAGTGTGTGTAGTGTGTTTTTATTTTACTCGATAAGAAATGACTCGTACTATTGAGTTATTTTTAATAAATTTTCCGTCTCGTTGTATGTCAACTTACGCAACCATAATAAAACTTTGGAGTTTAGTTGGTCACAACCGTCGGAACTTCTCCCCCGCGTGGATAGACTATAAAAAGGCATTCGACTCGGTGCCCCATACATGGCTAAAGAGGGACCTCGAGCTGTACAAGATTTGGACTGGGACTCCGTCACGGACCACTCCGGGCTCAAATGCAGAAGGCGGCGCTCCTCGATACCTTTTGGTGGTGGTGTTAACCCTCGGCGTTTGGTCTCCCCTGCCGAGGGCTTCCAACTGGTTGGGCTTTTATTTATTTATGTATTATTTATTTATTTATGTTAGTATGTTTTATATATTAGGTCCTTACATATGAAATTGGCTTTTTGTACGGGAGGAATATAAAGTCAGTTTTAAAAAAAAATATAATTAATTAATCAAAGTATGCACCGTTGTTGTCCATGCACTTTGCCATCTCATAGGTAATTCATTTATCCATTTACTAAAAACATGGGGGCGAGAGTCAATAACTCTTGAAGGCGGTTTGACTGCCGCATCGAGAGTTGAATTTTTTCCTGTGAAGTTGTCCAAATTCCGGAAAAAATGGTAATCTGTGGAGCAATATCCGGGGAGTACGGTGGATGTCGCAGACATTCCAATTGTAGCTCATTTAACTTAGTGGTTGTTTGTTGTGCAGTGTGGTCTTGCGTTGTCGTGAAGCAGCAGAGGCCTAGAGCGATTGACCAATCTTCGGTTGTTTAGCAGCTAGTTCCTTCCATGTGGTTTGCATTTGCTGACAATAGATATCTCGTAATCGTTTGGCCAGATTTTGAAAGCTGTAGTGAACACCACCGGCGCTAGTCCACCAAACACTACAAGTGACTTTTTATGAATCAATTTCGTTTAGGGCAGGATTTGGCTGGGTCTCCAGGGTTCAGCCATTGCGACAAGCGCTTCTGATTATCCCACAGTATCCACTTTCCGTCACAAGTAATGATTCGATTTAAAACCTTCATTGTTGTGTCGGTTGAGCAAAGCAACACAGCAGTCGACGCGTGTTTGCAAGTTCGTTTCACTCAATTCATGAGGTACCCATCGTTCAAGTTTTTTACTTTCCCGATTTACTTCGAGTGAATTCATACAATTTTATCACTTACCCCGAAGCCTGCAGCTATCTCTGAAGTGATTTGTGATGGATCCGCTTCCACAATAGGCTTTAATTCAATTTTCCACTTTGGTCTCCGGGGTTGGTTCTGAAGGTCGAAATTTCCAGAACGAAAACGTTGAAACCAAAACGTACCGTGCTTTCTTTTGCGACACCAGCGCTACACATCATTAATCCTTCGAGCTATTTCTGCAGCACTGGTGCCACGGTAGAACCTCGTACTCGTAAATATACCGATATTTCATGTTTTCCATTGTGCGTAATAAGCGACGCCAAAGAATAAAATAATGAGGAAAAACAAATGAATGACTGTTTCAAAACTCAAATGTACCAGCTAAATGAATTTATAAATTTGAATTTGCACTTAACCAAAAGAGATATTTCTGATCAAAGTGGTCAGTACGACAAAACGCTAATTTCATGTTTAAGGACCTAATATATATTTATGTATATTTATCATGTCCTTTTATTTATTTATTTATTCAGCCCAACCAGATGAGAATACTCTATGTACCTATAATAATAATTTATTTTTTCACCACAATACAGAATTATTGTACATTATAGTATAGCCTCAATATTATACTGTGGAGACTGGTGCCTAAGCTAGGCTTTACGCCTGTATTTCAGGACGCCAGGTCTCCGCCCTATGGTGGTAATTACAATACTTTTATTGTGTACTCGTACATGTACCACATTTATAATTTACATAATATCTTCTTTTATCTAACTAGGATTTTAGATATATAAAAAAATATATTAAATGAAGGTATAACGTTACTTTGAGGAGAGATCTTTGTGCTCCTTCAAGTTCTATTAAATGTGTTTTAACTGCTGCTCCCCACGAACATATACAGTATGTAATTACACATTGCGCAAGTGCTTTATAAGTTTGTATTAAGAGTGGAAGTTTTGAAATAGTGCGCAATTCTCTAAACACATAAACTAATTTCCTGAGTCTCTTAGCAACAGATGTTATGTGCTGTTTCCAGTTGAGCTTATCATCAATACTTATTCCTAGATATTTTATAACTTTTACTCTTTCGATTAAGCAGCAAGTACATGATTTATTCTTGGTATTGACTTGTCGATTGCAAGGATAGGAATATATTTGTAAACTAGAAGATTTGGGTGAATTAATATTAGTTTTACTGAAGCACATATATTTTGTTTTACTTGTGTTTGGGTGTTAGTGTAAGCTGTTTTCTAACCATGATGTAATAGTGCGAAGACCGTTTTCAGGAAGATGATGTACATATTCCCAAGACTCGCCATGAAACAGTATGACTGTATCATCAGCAAACATTTGAATATCAGCACCCTTGAGATTAGTTTTACATAGATCGTTTATTTAAATTAAAAAAAGTGTTAGCCCAAGTGTACTGCCTTGTGGCACACCGTAAGTGGAGCTGAATGCATTACTTAATAAGCCATCAACCCTAACACGTTGCTTCCTATCCGAAAGGTAGTCCTGGAATCACATAAGTGCATTGCCCCTGATTCCCATATTTTACAAACGTGTTAATAATATTGGGACAGATACGGTATCGAATTCCTTCTGAAGGTCCAGGAATACTCCTATCACTTTTTCATTTTTATCTAGATAACGTGTTATATTTGTAGTAAGTTGAAGGACAGCGTCATTTGTGGGCATGTTAGCACGAAAACCAAATTGGTTTTTATCCAAAAGCTCATTCTTTTCTAAATATATCATAAGTCGCTTGTTGAATATTTTTTCGAGAACCTTAAACATTGTGCTTAAAAGTGAAATTGGGCGATAGTTAGTCGGTGAAGATTTATCCCCAGATTTATATATGAGACAGACTATGGTGAGTGTAGAGAACCGGAGGGCCTTTTTACTGGAAACGAGACATTCCATCTTAGTTCTCACAGGTGAAAACGCATCTGCATTTTGATTCGTAACTGAGGATAGATGTAGATGTCTATGGTCTATGTGTGCTCGTTAGTCACTCTTATCTTATAAAAAAATACTGCGTGTCTGTGAATTAATTGCAAATATAGGATATACGAGAGTTTACAAAACTTGTTTAAAGTTGGAAAGATCTCTAATCAAATACACATACAAATAAAATTGAAAGTAATGGAATAGATTGCCAGCATTTTTTCAAGATAAGATCAAGTAGGCTTTCGTTAAGCTAAGTGAGTGCGCTTAACCATCTTTGGATTCATTACAACACACCATCAGGTGGATTGTAGTCAAGTTTTTATTCAAATAATAAACATACAAATAAAATTGAAATCAGTGGAATAGATTGCCAGAATTTTGTGGGTATCTTCAATTTAAGAGCAATAGGTTTTTGTTCGATTCGACAGATGCCACTGTACGCCATCTATATAAGAAAATTGTGAGATATTGTGAATTACTATTATAGTAAATCATCCAAGCCATAAGAGAGGACCAAGTTCGTCCATATTGGGCAAGACTGCTCAGCATTAACGTTTTAAGTTGTTAGTAACTATATTGGTAACTTTAACAGTTTGTTAAAATTACCAGATGATTTTCAAACCAACCACATAATCAGCAGTTACGCTAGGCCAATTAGACTATCAGTAATATAAGTTTGCATACTGACAAATTATACAAACTTAGAATAATTGTGCAGACTAATCATTACAAAACTTCTGAAACCATTGGTAATATTTCTGACTCAAGAACAGTAGTACTTTTTATCTAATTAGATTAGAACTTTCCAATGCTGACTAATTCAAATTTAAATCCAACACTTTCTCCGATGTACTCTAGAACAAACCCCAATTGTTGTTGAAGTTTCCATCATTGTTATAAAATAGACTTACAAAATATACTCCACTATATCCTTGGACTACAACAACCTTTTTAGGAGCGTGTTCTTGACAGAGTTGATGCCGCCCTAATTTTACTCCGTCTTTGAGTGCCCTTATATAGTCAGAGAGCGGGGACGAAATTTCGCTTAATTAATTCTCAAGAGTTATTTTGAAAGGATATTCAAATTATATGACACGATGTTGATAGCGGTTTAGTACCTATTTATTTTGTTCGCAGTGAATCGTGTTTTGGATGGTTTTGTTACAAAAGGATTATGATAGTGAGTTGGGTCCAGTTGTTTAAACTTCGCTTACCTTTTATTGGCATTGTTTTAGTTGGGTGTTTTATTGCGATTGCATGAATATTTAATCTAATGTCAAAATCGTAAACTAATAGTAAATTTATTGCAACCACTCTCGGCTATTTGCTGTTTTAATGCTATGAACTGAACAATGTGACTTTTTTAATGCCTTTTTTGTGTAACGAACTTTATTTAATTTTAAAGCAAAGGCAAGGGACGCCGTATACGAAAGTTTATGGACCAAATTGGCGATCTTTTGAAGATAAGCAGAACCCTTACCGACGAGCATATGCGTAAGTATACGGATTTAAAAGAGGCGCGAGAGGTGTGTCGGGATGTGCCAAATGGAATTCCGTAGTCTCTTAATCCCTCTGTGTGACAGAAGTGAGTGTTTATGTTAAACGAAATAAGTGTAAATAAATTTCTAAAAATTAAAAATAACTTAATTGCTTACTTATTTAATATACTTATATAAAATCCGTGAAATTGTTTTATTCAATGGGCATTATTTTTCTTAATACGTATATGTAGGGTTATGGTTCATAATGAAGTTATATGTGCCACGCATCAGCTATATTATGGTTGTAGCACGAACAGGTTGGCTCGACTGGGGTAAGACCACGCTTTCACAGAATACTAGCGTAAAAAAGCAGCTTAATGCTGCTGCGATTCGTATGGTGAGTGTAGAGAACCAGTTTCAATGGCAACGAGGCATTCCATCTTAGTGCTCGGGGATGACAATGCATCTGCATTTTGATTCTTAATCGAGTATAGACGAACATGTCTATGGGTCACAGCATCCACTTGCCATCAGGTGGACTATGTGCTCGTTTGTCAACCTAATTCTACAAAAAAAATGCATCGCGGAACAATGTTCATTTAAAAAAATTGTTATCTGTTTTACGAAATGTTTTATTAATTAATACTTTCAACACAAACGGATAAGTCTTGGTAGATTAGGAGATAAACTCTTGTCTTAAAATTTAATACCAATTTTGATCCCCGCCTAATCAACAGTAATCGTTTTACCGTTGTTTCGGCGGCGGCTTAGCTTATTTAACACGAACTCAATGGAGAAGGACAATTTTTTATATAAAATGGAAGTGATGAACGAACTGAATCCTGATGGAAAGTCGCTGCTACAGTCTATGGACATCTGCAGCTAACTTCAAGCAATGAAGGTTACCAATGCGTTGTTACCTCTGAGTACTGAAATGGAATGCCCTTCAGATCGCAACGCAATAGTACAAACAGCACACAGTAGAAATAGGTAAAAGGGTGGTACCTACCCAGATAAACTCTTAGAGAGAAATGAAGTCTTTGTATCTAGTACAAATTCACAAGGAAACCAGCACATGTAAGAAATGAAAATATGGTTTCTAGTATATTTGCCCGCCTATTCGTGGTCTAATTACTCTCTCAGTAATAAGAAGAGATCTGTGCTCAACAAAGAGACGAATTTGGGCTGTTATTTTACTACATAAAAGGATATATTTGAGTGTTGAGACGGCTTAAGAGAATCTATCTCCTCATATCTAAAGAGGCGACAATGCCAGAAAAAATTTATGACTTCCAATAGATGGTGGTATATTCATCTTGTTTACGTTAAACGTGGTATATCCAGATCAGCGACAGGGGGCAACGTTAACAATTGCCCTATCCTCAAAACAGAGACAATACTTAAACAATCGAAATTTTCTATAACTCACGGGACAGTGAAATAGTTAAAGGTGCTAGACTTTGACACTCATACTGTCAACCGTGTAATGGCTTGTCAGCTTTAAATATCTGGGCCATTATCTTACCAACGACCTTAAGTACAATGTAGATACAAAGATTGATGCATTAGCAATCCGTGTTAACATGTCGGCTCGTAGAGTTACTCGCTGTACTGACAAGGTCAAAATTACGCTTTTTAAGGTATACTGTCAGAGATTTTACACGGAAAATGTATGAGTCCGCTACACTAAAAGGATGCCCTACGCGTCTAATCCTACTATCCTACTATAATAATATTATAAAGGTGAAAATTTGTGAGGGTGTATGGATGTTTGTTACTCTTTCACGCAAAAAGTACTAAATGTATTTTAATGAGACTTTACAATTATATAGCTCATACATCAGAATAACACATAAGCTATAATTCATAAAGGTATTTTGTAAATTGGCCAATATATAACGATAAATTTTAAGTAAGCCGGAAAAAAATCTGTCATCTGCGAGTTATTTTGGCGTGCGGTGCAAGAACTGTAAGAGTTACACGAATATAATGTATGGTGGAATTGTTTCTTCTAAATAGTTCTACCAAAAAGTCCGCGTTAGTATTATCTATATTTTATGTATTAGCCATTATTACCAAAATAGTAAACCATAAATACAATAAAATTTGATACTTTATTTCCAACGCACATTTTGCAATAACAAATTGACTTTTATCAAAATAAATACTTATATCGCTTTTCATATTCAACGTAGACAAACTTTGTCTTTTAAACTACGTAATTTGGTCAGATATGCGCATGGCAGACGCGTGAGCCTAGATTATCTATCTATACTATATTAAAACTCTAACACGACTGTCTGAACACGCATTACGTAAAAACCTGTGAACCGATTTGGATAGGACTTTCACTGGCAGATAGCTGATGTTATAAGAAGTAACTTAGGCTACTTTTATTTTAGGGTTCTGCGCAAAATAATTCCGCGGGGGCAAAGTCGCGGGGAACAGCTAGTATAATAATATATTTAGAATTTTGCTGGGATTATCCCGTTACTGCAATGGCTCACAAATGTTTGCGAGAAATCGAACGGAGGATTCCACCGCCATAATTCACAAAAAACAAATCGTTAGTGAGAAAAATACCGCCGAGTCATAACAGCATCCTGAAAATCGTGGCGTAGAGTACCTTCCCTATAATAAGTCATTTTGTGTGGAGGATGATCAACTTATGCTTCTTATTTGATCAAACTTAACATAAATAGAATAGGTTCCTAACATTAAATATAAGTTTAGTCATGTTTACTAGCACAATGGATTTTTTTTGTCGAGTTTTGAGAGAGTTTTGTTTAATAAAGTATATTATTAAAATTATTATATTTACTGCCGTCCCAAAGAAAGAACCGAGTAAACCGCAAGTTGCCCCTAAATAAGTCTTACTTTAAAAAAAAATCGACTTTATTTTTTAGATACGCATTACAATCTATTGTATTATCTGTGATAGTATCGGAGTCCATGGATTTATAGCACTGGTTTCTATTTAAATTTGAAGAGGGTCCCCGATGGCCTTCACGGAACGTTTATCGATTGTTACTGAATAAGAAATAGTGTACTCGTATAAAGCACCGATTCCCGAAGATATTGTTCGGAAATTTGGAAGTCGGCTTTTAACTTTTATTAAAATTCTATTTTTAGACAGTTTTGTGTGGACTTTTTTAGTAACAGAGGCTTGAATGTCGAAAAAAAATGATCCCAATTTTTTCACCCTTAGGAATAGAATTTTTCTCCAAATTTATTTGTGATTAAAAAAAATTATTGAAATCGGTCGACAATTGACGACGATGTCGAATAACATACATAAAAAACACTCGAATTGAAATTCTCGTCCTTTTTTTGAAGTCAGCTGAAAAATTCCATTAAACAGAAAATGGCTTATAAATTAAGTATATACGTCACACGTCATTTTCTGTCTCCCGGAGGGGCGAAAAGTGGATTGCGGAGGCCCGTAGCTACACTGAATGTATGTGGAGCAATGAATGATAAGATGGATAAAGTTTGCGATATGATGTATGATAGAGGAATAGATGTGTTATGTGTAAATGAGACGAAACGGAAGGGAAAGGATGCCACTACACATGACATGTATACCGCGTACTGGTCTGGTTTAGACGAGACCGAGTGGGCATGCCAGGGAGTCGGTATCATACTTTCAGAAAGAATGGGTCATTGTGTGAAAGAGTATGAATGTGTAAGCCCGAGACTGCTATAGATACGAATGAAAGTGGGCTTAAAGAAGTTGTTTGTCCTAGAAGTCTACGCCCCAGATATGTCTAAGCCCACTTATATCCGAGAGCAGTTTTAGGAGATGGTAAGGATGGTGCTAATGAAATGCAGGGGTAATGAAAATATTGTTATATTATGAGATTTTAATGAAAGGGTTGGCGTGAAGAGGCTTGGTTATGAAAGGATATTGGGAACGTTTGGTGATGAAAGTATATAGTATGATGATATTGAAAGAAAAAAGGCAGTCTTTAGACAATTAAATAAGAGAGTGAAAGAAGTAGTTGAAAGGAAAAAGCAAGAAAGAACGGATAAGAATGATAGAAGAATATCGGATAACTTCCAGGCAAATATTAAAATGTTCTGGGAATCTGAATCTGTTCTGGGACATTCAAAACAGCCTAGAATGAATACTACACGAAACCTGAATGTCTGTATTCTGAATGAAGAAGTTTCGAGTTTATGGAGATGGAAGGAATACTTTGAAAGCGTGTTTATGAGTGATGAGACGTTTGAATTAAATGAAACAGAAATTCCTAAATAAGAGGAAAGAGATAGAGAAATAAGTATAGATGAAATAATGAAAGCAATGAAAAGTATGAAAGCAGGTAAGGCAGCAGGATATGATAGAGTATCACTCGAAATGCTCAGGGCTGGAGAGGGAGTGGTGGCAGACCTGCTGTACACCTTGTTTAATTTATGTTGGGAACTTAAACGGGTACCGGGAGATTGGTGCAAAGTTGTGATAGTGCCAATATATTACGGAAAAAAAAGGACTGTAAAAACTACCGTGGTATCAGTCTTCTTAGCACAATGCTAAAACTGTATGCTAAGGTACTAATTGAAAGAGTTATGAAAGATACTGATGGAAAAAATTGGGATGTGCAAGCGGGATTTAGAAAGCGCATGGGACTTACGGATCAGATCTTTTCCATACGCATGATCGCGGAGAAGTTTTTGGCCAAAAACCAAAAGGTTTTTTCGTTCAAGTGGATTTGGAAAAGGCTGATGACAGAGTGGATAGGGATGTGTTATGGCATACATTGAACTCATTTGGGTTGAGCACTGGGTTGATACAGGCATTGAAGTCTCTGTATAGGGACTCCAGTGCTTGTGTCCAGGATCAACGGGGCCTACTTGGACTGGTTTGGTATCCATAAAGGTGTTAGACAGGGCTGTGTGGCTTACCCGTGGCTGTTCAACCTATTTATGGACAGTTGTTTGGAAAATTTGAAAGTTGAAGAATGCGGGTTAAGAATGGGTGAATTAAACGTCAAATGCCTTTTGTACGCCGATGATCAAGTCAAACTTGCGTCGTCGGCAGCCGAGTTGCAAATGATGGTTACGTTAATGAACAGGTCATTAAAAGAAATGGGAATGAAAGTGAACGCAAGTAAGACGTAAGTTATGGTTTTTGAAAGAGAAGAAAGTAAAACGATATGTGAAATAAGAATAGAAGGGGAATTGGTCGAGCAAGTAGATGAGTTTGTGTATTTGGGGTGTATATTTAGCAGTGATGGTAGATATGATAAGGATATAGAACGACGAGTGAACGCAGGAAATAGAGTAAATGGGGCTCTACACTCTATTGTGGAAAGTCAGAATGTGTCCAAAAAGGCACGTATGGCACAATGCATGTTAGTCCCTACTTTAATGTATGATAGTGAAAGTTGGGTGTGCCAGAAGAAGCACGAGAGTAGAATAAATTCTGTAGAAATGCGGTTATCAAGGAGTATTTTAGGGCTGAAACTGAATGACAGAGTGAGAAATTGTGTGATAAGAGAAGAGTGTGATTTACAAGATGATGTTGTGACCAGGATTAAGAAACGAATGCTTCGGTGGTGGTCATGTAGTAAGAATGAATGAGGAAAGAGTGACAAAGCAAATTTATGTTGCAGAGGTGTACGGCAGAGTCGGGAAGGGACGCCCTAGGCGAAAGTTTATCGACCAAATTGACGATATATTGCAAATGAGCCAAATTAAGAGTACCCTTTACCGACGAGCGTGTATGCGTATATATGGATGTGGAGGAGGCGAGAGAGGTGTGTCAGGATCGTGCCAAATGGAAGTCCATAGTCTCTGCCTACCGTTCTGGGTGACAGGCGTGAGTGTTTATATATATATATATATATATATATATATATATATATATATATATATATATATATATATATATATATATATATATATATATATATATATATCTAAATCCTTATACATCCTCTTTGGGACAAAAAAGTTAAATAAACTAAAATAAACTTTACTGCATAAATTAAAGCAACAACGCTAAGAACAGGAAAAGAAAACGTAACTTTGGTTCGCGAGTTTTCCAAACTTTAAATGCATACAAATAAAATAGTTTTTAAAGAAATTGTAGCGGTGAAATTTATTATTTACGTGTCCAAACAGGGAAACTTTTCTGGTGCAAAGTTTCTCAGAAATGCAAATGCTCTATGAAGGAGAGTGCACTTTGTATTATGCAGGCGGATGCGGCCATTTTTTAAATGCACCAAGATAAATAAAACATAAGCCCTCTTTAAGAAGATGAAATTCAGAAAACTCTCAAAGCCGATCCAAGGAAACTGAATTTTTATGTATTGTATACATTACATAGAAGAAATTATCTATTTTAAATTATCAATGTTTAATTTATAGGAAAGGTCCGTGTAAACAAATTGAAAATTTTCAAAACCTTACAGTGTATCAACAAGTTGTTAACTCAGGTTTTCTTTGGTGCGGGGAGAAGTTTGTTTGCTGTTAAGTTAACCAACACTTGAACTTGGTTGAATCGTAAGCAAGTAAACCACAATTTCCGTTTGCTCGCAAATTGAACGGAACGAATGAAAGAATAACAGTAGTGAATACAAAGTGAATGAAATACAAAGTTCTATTTGAACTTTAAAACTGAAGCGCAGCTACCAGGTTTTCTTTATTGTGTGAACAAAGACATAGGAATTAAATACAGCAAGACATACAACTAGTTCTAATATGTTTAATGTTTATGTAAAACTATCAAATTATTTATAATTGAGATAGACTACTATATCAGTCCCATTGAAGGCAATATTTAAATTAAAGGCTTGTAATTTTTATATAGCAAGTTTTCACTTGCTCCCGCTTATTTGCCAAACCCTTTTTACAACGCAAACATTGTTCTAACCTTGCTCACTACGTGTAACTGTATCATCATTATCATTATCTAAATCAATATCATTATCTAAATCAATATCATTATCTAAATCAATATCATTATCTAAATCAATATCATTATCATCATCATAATCATTACATCCTTTCACAAGTCCATTGCTGAACATATACCTCCCCCAATTACTGCAAAAAAACATGAAATCTGCACCATTCCTAACAGGTCGTCTCTCCATCTATTATAGAGCCGCGCTTCATTTAGCTTACCCGTAGGAGGTTTTCATTCAAGAATCTTTCTTCTTCATCGATTGTCGATTCTTCGAGATATGTGTCTATTAAATAAAGGTGTAAAAGTAAATTGTTGGGTTTCTTATTACCGACCGTCTCCCATCACGTGCTGGGGTTTTACAGACTAAGCTAGTAAGGGTCGTCATATATTCGCAACCTAAACTTCTACAATAATTCTTTCCCAATCAATTTGTGCCGATTGAAACAAACCAACTAATTTGATTATTGTTACATTTGCGTTTCACAAGGAATGAATTAAGTAAAAATATTTAATACATAAACGTCAAACTGTGATATCAAAACAAACACCTCAGCCTCCATAGTGATAAAATAAGCTGATATTAAATGCAATCAAATCCGTAAAATCAGTTTTATTGAATATAATAAAATAACTACTATTCAATATAAATAACTTATAATAATTGATGAAAGTAATTTATGGTTTTACTTAAATCTTGGATCTTAATAAAGCCTGTCTTGGGTAAAACAAAGAGTAATAAGCAATAAATGTTGTACAAAAACTTATTGTATGTAGACAAAATTATAAATAATTTTATAAAAAATAGTGATTTACATTCTGTAAATAATTGCAACAAGCACAAATTAGATATACCAGTGACCGGACTCCAAAGAGTCAGTAATTCCTTCATGGGAGATTAATCCATCGAAAAGTTTAAAATTTAATTAAACTAAAGAATCCTTATTATTAAAGAATTTGATATAGTGTGCGTGTGTTTGCGCGTGCGTGTGCGTCTTTGTGTGTGCGTGCCTGTGTTCGTGTGTATCTATGTAGTCTGTATTACTAATTAACAATTAAGTACACGATCCGTACTTTCGCAATTTTTGAAGTACTTACATAAATTCTTATAAAACTGATATGCAGAATCAAAATATCAACGATATCGCTACATTCATTAAAATTTTTACAAAACCTTATTTGTTTCAATAACTATACTTAAAGTGTACTTTATTTAATTAAACTAATAATTGAATAAAACTATTTTTACGGATTTTATCGCGTTTAATTTTTTTATTTTGATTCCTGACGTTTCGGGTGTTTTACAGCAACCCATGGTCACGGGGGGACCATGGGTAATAATCATCAAAATCAGTTCTCAATTGACGAAGATATCGCGTAAATTGCACAAAAAGATATACACTCCAATTTTAACCTGGTCTTTTTGAAGTAGGCTAAAAACAAGTAAATGTAAGGCGAGTTCCCGGCTACTGAGCCATAGAGGCTCTAATAAAAGGAATACTTGTTGTAAAGTTAATTAAATAAACGTGTATTTTGTTTCAGCAAGTTCTGGCTGTATGTAGACGTCAGATAAAGGCTCTGTCTCACTGAGCGCAGGATCTCGCCGCCTTTTGTTTATTTTGTGCCACGTAATTTATAAGACAATGTACCCAACAAAGTTGGAAACGAAACTTTTGATGGCTTTCTACTAATTACTACATTTAATTAACGAACACATTGTAAATAAATTCAAACTTCCATTCGCTTGTGAGGCTCAACGGAAACTTTAATTTGTTATTATTAATTGAAGTTGCGGAGGTATTAATGTGGAAGGGTGAGAGCCAAAGAGATAAAACAAGTTCTTCTTTTGCACCAAGATTTGCTGACTCACGTAAAAGGGTACTGCTGCAGGTATATTATAGTTGTTTTTTTTTTATAGAATAAGGGTGACAAACGAGCACACGGTCCACCTGATGGTAAGTGGATGCAGTGGCCCATAGACATCTACATTTATTCTCGATTATAGAGCCACCCCTGAGCACCAAGATGGAATACACCGTTTCCAGTAAAAAGGGTCTCCGGTTCTCTACACTCACCATACGAAACGTGGTACAACTAAACGTGGTAGAGGCACGCCGTAGCTATATTTTGGTAGTTATGGCACCACAATACCGGCATAAAATAGCAGCTTAAAGCTGCTGAGTTGCGTATGGTAAGTGTAGTAGGTGAGTGTAGAACCGGAGACACCTTTTATTGGAAAGGAGGCATTCCATCTTAGTCCTCAGGGGTGACAACGCATCTGCATTTTGATTCTTTATTGAGGATAGATGTAGATGTCCATGGGCCGCAGTACCCACTTACCACCAGATGTACTGTGCGCTCGTTTGTTACCCTTATTCTATTTAAAAAATGTTTTAGCAGCAGGGTGTTATAACTGCAAAATATGTAGGTCGACTCGACCGAGGAAGGACAACACGCGGAATACTAACGTAAAATAGCAGCTTAATGCTATTGTTTAAATAAAACTAGTTTCTACGGATTCTATAAGTCACGGAAGAGACTAAGGTGTTTGACGTCCCAATGTCATAGTTAACCACGGCTAACTCCAGATGAAAATTATAAATTTTTGTTCCGATCTACGCTGGTGCTCTAAAGTGCTTGAAACGTCGGTGAACTATATAAATATACGTGGTAAAAAAAAACTTACCTTTTATTTTTTCTTTGACTCTTGGGAACAAAAAGAAATCACAAGGAGCTAAGTCAGGGCTGTAGGATGGGTGACTTAGAGTTTCAACACCAGATTCCTCAATAAATGCTTTTGTTCTAAGGGAGGTATGTGAAGAGGCGTTATCGTGATGCAGCATGATCCCCGAAGCCCGGTCTTCTCTCCCACACAGCTTGAAAAGCTTTGGGTAATGCAACTGTAGTATACCATTCAGAGTTGACTGACCTACAATTTTCCAGCATTGACGTCGACAAATGTCCGCTCCGCGGAAAAAAACTAGCCACCATTTTTTTGCCCACGTTGCGAGGTCTTTGCAGTTTTGTCGGTAACTGTCCTTCTGAGTAGACCCATACCGATGATTGCCTTTTATTTTCCGGATCATATTGACAGATCCATGTCTCGTCACCAGTAACGATTTCTGAAAGACGCCTAGATGCACCGTTTTCAAAACGTAGACGCATTTCATGGCACCTATCCACACGAGTCTGTTTTTCGCTTTCGTAGAGCAAACGAGGGATCCATCGACAACAAAGCTTCCTCACTCCAAGATGTTGATGTATGATAGAATTAATGCTCCCCGAATTAATGCCTACAATCTTTTCGATGTCGGTATATGTGATTCGTGGGTCTTCTCGCACCAAAATTTCAGTAGTCCATACATTTTCTGCCGTTACTGCTGTTTGCGGGGCCCCGGTTCTTTGGTCATCTTTAAGATTAATTTTACCCTTATTGAATTCAGCAAACCACCTAAAAATTGTTGCGCGTGATGGAGCTGAGTCCCCTAATGCTGATTGTAACCGTTGTAAACTTAATTGTTCGGTTAAACCAAATTTAAAATCATAATATATCATAGCGCGCAAAGTTTCACGGTTAAGATCCATCGTTTTAAATGAAAAGTACGGGAAGCGTTGCAGGAAAATTAATGGAACTTTGTTTTTTTTAATATTGAGCAATTGGCTTATGGAGTTCTATTTTTAAATAAATTTGCTTTTTAGAATCATATAACACGGGTGCGTTCCATTTTTAAATTTCGAGCATCTCAAAACTTATTGAGTGACCTATACGTATTAGTAGCATAGTTGTAATTGCGTAATTGAGGATAGATGTAGATGTATATGGGTCACAGCAACCATCAGGTGGACTTTGTGCTCGTTTGTAACCCTATCCTATAAAAAAAAAATTATAGAGGTTTGCAGTTATGCGCGCATCACGGGAAAACTATTGGATAAATTTCAATTATGTTTTCTAAGTTTTATTTCTTAGACACTTGGCCCTTATGTAAAAAAAAATATTGCGATATGTTCATTTAATATAAAGTTATTAAAGTTTTAAAAAACAACGATTTTTATAAGCACTACGTGTTCAGCAATGTGTGTAAGCAACGCGTACGAAGACGTGGGTATCAGCTAGTATAAAATAAGTTAATATACGCGATAGAATCCGTAAAAACTAGTTTTACTTAAGAGTTTAGTGTTCGCGTAAATATAAGAAATCATTAATGCTGCTGTGTTTCTTATGGTGAATCGAAATCCATTTTTACTGGTAACGAGGCATATTTCTATCATCATTCCATCATTCCATCTTTGCCCTTAGGAACGACAATTCATCTGCATTTTGAGTCTTAATCGAGGATAAATGTAGGTATTTATGGGCCACAGCATTCACTTACTTAAGATGGACTGTGTGCTCGTTTGTCACCACTACTTTAAAATTAAACTTTAAATAAAAACAAAAGTCTTCTTCAAAAAATTAAAAATACCTAATATAATAATTTCCACACAACAGCTTCTGAAGTCGAGGCTACGGCATTGTGTGTTGAAGAATTAAAGCCCTGACTTCAGAAGCTATTATGTGAAAATTATTTTATTAGAATCGAATAGAGTCTGATCATCCGTTATTTATTTATTTATTTAAACTTTATTGAACCTTACACATTAAGTAAAGGAATAAAAGGCGGACTTAATGCTAAAAGCATTCTCTGTCAGTCAACCTTAAGGCAGTGATATAACTACGAAGGCGGTTACAAAGAAATATACATACACACATACATATACATATATTATTATACACAAGTATATAATAAATTTATATATTATAAGAAAATATAATATAATGCAATACATAAAGATACGTAATATACTAATGATGACGGAACATTAGCAGAACATTATCTTTTCAACCAAATTCAAAAAAGAAGGAGGTTCTCAATTCGACTGTATTTTTAATGTGTGTTACCTCAGAATTTTTTTCCTAGTTAACCGATTTTGATGATTCTTTTTTATTTGAAAGCTGGTGCTTTTCATGTGATTTCATATAAATTTAATCAAGATTTTATTAGTAGTTTTTGAGTAATCCTTAATAATGCGTATTTAATTGACTTCGACTACATTGACGATGTTCTCATTTGAATTATATTGAAGTCGGTTGCACAAAATTTTTAATTTTACCACTTGTTAATTTTTTCTATGTAATGTAGATTGTATTACTACAACAATTAAAAGAATACTCAATGAAAGTATAAAATATTCTTTTAGTTTTACTTTAGTTAAAAATAATCTTTTTACCCTTTTGAGTGGACTGATGTCTAAACAGTTATATTAGAAACTTAATTTGTAGCTAGTTCCAGAGATCGAAGATCAAACCAGATCACACGAGATTTTCAGGTAATCCCACCATTAAATCACGTCTTTGATGGTGTATAACAAATATAACGCGGTGCAATTAACAAGAGACTACGCTTGTTAATCTCATATATACTCCTCCTCCCATCTTAATTCGGTACATTATTGTGACGGCTTTAACTGAAAATGAATGAGCAATGATTAAGCCCCCGGAGTTTATGGTACATTAATATGGGAATGTACTCGTATATACAAGCGCGTTTAATTATTTCTGATATTTACTAACGACATTAATGTGAGATTGATGTTAGATTAGTGTAAACACTCGTATAGTTTTACTTAATCTCAAATAACTGCACTAATACCCAGTATATAAATATTATATTTCTATCAAAAATTTAAATTCTGTATTAAAACCATGATTTATAATAACCCTTGTGAATCAGGTTATGCTATTTCTAAATGTTTTATAGAATTTAATAATGTTTATTCAATATTGATTACAACAAGAATACTAATTGAAAGTCAATTATGCTTTTACCACAGGTTCGAAAAAAAACTCGCTCCTAGGAACAACCAGCAAGAAACCGAGCGGGAATTTTTTTAAACATTATATTAAAGTTGGAAAAATTTACTTTGCCAATATCCGCTCAATAAAATATTATATATTGGCAAAGTAAATTTTCCAACTTAATATAATGGATTTCCGCAAAGTAACGCCTGATTCTATTAATTATTTTAAATATTAATTGACGATATAGTTTATTAGATTAAATATGAATACATCAATCATGTACTCGTTATTAGTATACCTTAGTACTTACACTGAGACATTGGTAGTATGAACGTCAATAAACATCATGTTATGTTGTGTTTGACATTGGCAGTGTGTAAGTAAACAATGTATGTTTTATTTTATTTTATTTAATGTATTTGTAACACATATTATGTATTAATTTTAGCTTACTGTACTCCTTCTCCTTATAAACTTTAACTATACCAAATCTCATACTCTTCCGTGCACGCATTAAGCTTAAAAAGTGGTAGAAAGTTTTCCCGTCACGTATTTTTTATAGAGTAGGCGTGACAAATAAGCACACAACTTACCTGATGGTAAGTGGATACTGTGGCCCATACAAATAAACATCGATCCTCGATTAAGAATCAAAATACAAATGCGTTGTCACCCGTGAGGATAAAGATGCAATACCTCGTTTCCAGTAGAAAGGGTCTCCGGTTCTACATCTACTTTAAATTAAGGATCGAAATGCAGATGTGATGTCACCTCTGAGAACTAAGATGGAATGCCTCATTAGTAACAAGGCCTCCGGTTCACCACTAAGGTTACCAGTAAGAATGGACTTCGGTTCTTAACACACACCATACGAAACACAGCAGTATTAAGCTGTTATTTTACGCTGGTATTCTTTGAGAGCGTGGTCCCGGTCGAACCGACCCACTCGTGCTACAACCATAATAGCTGCAGTGTGACTCTTTCACATAATATGTATGGATTTTTTTTAACACTTCATTGCTAATAACGTTGATGCCATTAATAATGAAAGCATTAATACTATCAGCGTTAATACTGACATTAATTATTCCATATAAGCCAATGTGCTTGTGCCATGAGAGTAGTTTAACGGCGTATTCAATCCAAAGATTTTTGAGTTTCACAGTTTGTAATCTTATAAAAAATAATATAATATACATCATCATCAACAACAACACTACCTTCACCATTATCATCATACAAATCTACTGCTGAACTCCCCTAATGGATGTAACATTGGTTTGTGGCATACATATATAAAAATTTGTAGCCTATATACATATATGTCCCACTGCCAGGCACAGCTTCCTCTCATTTCTGACTTGGTTTTTAGGACAAGGAGATGTCCAGCGCGCTACCACAATGGACATTCAGGCTTCCTTACGATGTTTTTTTTTACCTTAGACTTTGTATACCATTCAGACCGGAACATAGCTTTTGCATATTTTTTAATGCATGAGTGTTCAAACGAACATGCGGCTCACCAGATGGTAAATGGCAACTGCTGCCCATAAACAACCAGGGGAATCGCAGGTGCTTTGCTGCCCTTTTAAGAAAAAGTAAGCTCGTTTCTTGTAGCCGACTCCACAAAGAAGTCACGCGAGGGAGAAAATTCCTAGTAAATCGCACGGTACTGGAACTCCAAACATCCGGATGGTGTGGATGGTACAGTTTTGTTGCGATTTGAGATGGTGGAATTTTATTTGGAATAATTTCGATTTCGTTTGGTACTTAACATTCGAATCGTGTTTCTTGTTATCTTAACTTAACGGGCCAAGACCGTCGGCGGCACTTTGTCGCGCTGTAGTATTTTTGATAGTGTCATTCTTATCTACCCTCCACCCCCTCCCTCGGGGACGGCGTCTTGTTTGATGTAGACGTTGATATTTTTATTACATTTGCGAGTTCACGGTATCAGCATTTGAGGTAGGCAAAAATATATCTGATGGCGCGAGGACGAATTTATCTATTTGCAGTTCTTTACTTTATCGACCATAATATCAGGCCTTGAATCTGCGACAAATGATCAATTCGCAGAAATGTTAGATGGCTGACTATAAAACCGAGGCGTAATTTTAGACTTCTGCTTAGAATAGAAGCTGTAAAAGCCACAAGGCCAACAGTACACATTTAGAAAAAAAAAAGATTTCTGCCTTATTGAATGAATGAAATATTTTTTTAAAGTAAAAAATTACTTTCGATAAGAATTAGCTGTAGTTTATATTGAATAAAAAGATATTTTATTATATTATTTTTTTTTGTTGAACGTAGGTAGTGATTATTTGAGATTGAATTTGGAACATCGTTACATACATGTTCTGCCTCAACCGTAGGCATACTTATGTATAATTGTTTTAATTGCATATAATTGAAATAAGTAATTTAGAGAATCATTTATAGAATAGCAGCTAGTTTTATATATTTTTTTCATTTTAAATAATCAAGCAATCAGAAAAAGAAATCGGAATTTATTATCTATGCATCTAAAGATACATATTAATAAAATATTAGTATCTTTCTGTAATATCGATACATCGGCCTTTTACGAGTATTATGGAGCTGATATGCAATGTGCATGCCATTATGAAATGACTAACCATTTTTAAAATGTTTGCATTGTCTGTATGTTTTCTGTTCGGGTTTTTTTTTTGAGAAATCGAAAAATTGATTAAAATAAATGGTCTTTGGTGATTCGGTATCTTATATCTTATAATGCCACACAATTAATATATCCAACCCAGGCAAAGCGGAGAGATTTGCTAGTATTGAAGAATTTGTGGTGCTAATGCTCTCAGCAACAACGCATATTACACGAGATAATGAAAAAGT
Organism: Parnassius orleans; assembly: GCA_029286625.1. Taxonomy (NCBI): domain Eukaryota; kingdom Metazoa; phylum Arthropoda; class Insecta; order Lepidoptera; family Papilionidae; genus Parnassius; species Parnassius orleans. The sequence goes on from JAGSMP010000225.1 coordinate 821,338, forward strand.
TAAAATAGCGGTAAATTCATACTATCAGTTTTATTTAATCCAACGTTTTTTATTTAATTTTATACGTGGTAGAGTCATGCTGCAGATATATTAATTGCATATTTGTAGCACGAAAGAGTCGGCTCGACCGGGGAAGGACCACGCTCTCACAGAATACTAGCGTAAAATAGCAGCTTAATGCTGCTGTGTTTCGTATGGTGAGTGTAGAGAACCGGAAACACTTTTCACTGGAAAAGAGGCATTCCATCTGAGTCCTCACGGCTGACAACGCATCTGCATTTTGATTCGCAAACAAGGATAGATGTAGATATCTATAGGCCAGTTTTCAGTTTCTTAATTCAACTCATGACAGAGTTCTACGGTTCACGACTAATCGTAAAATTAGCATTTTGTGTCATTTCACTGAGTACACCAGTAAATCTTTTACTATTTAGGCTACACTGCTTTGGAATTCCTCACCCGAAGACATAAGAAAAGTCTCAAACAAGTGTTCCTTACGTAGGTTAGTTCGTGAATACTTCATGAAACAAAACGTTGTTTCATGTTAAGAATAATAATATTATGTATATATAGTATTTTCGTTAAGAATCTAATATATATATAATAGTAATTTGAATCGCTAGCGCTGCGAAGAGATGTTGCATCTATTTGCATAATCTATAGCATTCACAACTTTATATGGCTATAGCGTGAATGGGTCGGCTTTACCGCGGAAAGACAAAGCTCTCACAGAATACCAGCAAAAATAGCAGCTTGATACTGCTGTGTTTCGTATGGTAAGTAGTGAACCGGTGACACTTTTTAATGGAAACGAGGCATTTCATCTTACTCTTCAGGGGTAACAACGCACCACATACGGATTCATTTTCATTTTTAATAAAGGATAAATAAAAGTGTCTTCGGCCACATCATCCACTTACATACCTTCAAAAGGACTGTGTGCTCTTTTGTCACTCTTATTCTACAAAAAGCACGTCAAAACCTATGCGTTTTAGCTGAGATGACAGAGCTGGGTACAGTTTCTCGCGGCCGAAGCAACTAGCACTATAACTAGTATGACATCGACCTTATTGCCTTTCTGATATTACATTTATCGGACTTGTAGGTTATATTATATGGGTTACCGCACAATAGTTAATAAAACATGCATTACTCATTAATTTAGGTCACTTAGAAAACAATATTATTTGTTAATTACGCACACATGCATAACTTCCGTACTTCTGCTTATAAATCATTTTTATAATAATCATATAATTATATAAGGAATTATTTCTTTATAATAAAATTAGTGTTAGAACGACTTTCATTGGGTTTGTTTCGTACACTGACTTTCCCTTACATCTCGTTTTGCACTCATCTTGTAAATTGTAGACACACTACATAGGTTAAGACTAGTGCTTTAGTCTTTCTTTTTCTCTTCTGTCTCTCTTTTCTCTCTTTCTCTGTTGCCATATCTCTCTCTATTTCCGTCTCTCTTTTCATGGACAAAATATAATAGCGTTTGCAACAATATGCCGGCTAAATAGGACTAATATAAACATATCATTTGGATTTCCCACAAAACTAAATCGTAAAAATAAATGTACATGCTCACATTTACTTTTTTTTTCTGTGACAGTAACGAAGTCATTGTATATTCTATTTTCCGTCTGAAATTTATTACTGCGAGGTTATTTAGAGGTAATCGGCTAAGTGTTCTCCATGTCGACTTAATTCCACTGGAGGTCGAGTTATAAATCTTCCCTTCACAAGTGATTCCCTTATGGGGCGTATGTTGGCCCAAGGGGTAAGCTTAAGCTATTTTAAATTATTGTGTTACTCATAGCCTAAGTCAGATACATACATAATTTAAAATTTAAAATTTTGTACAACCGACTTCAATATGTGTTATTAAGAATAACTCAAAAACTATTGGTCAGATCTTGATCAAATTTATATGGGACCACATGAGAAGCACAAGCATCACGGCAATTCCACCCAACGGGTGAATTTGATAGACTAATGAAGAAGAAGTAATAACTAAAATTAAAAATTTTCAAAACCCCCAAAACAATAAGAGCTGATGATCTTTAAACGGCTGAACAGATTTTCTTGAAACATAGCGAAGGACACTTTCGACACACCTTTCAAACAAAAAACAAAATCAGTTCATCCGTTCAGGTGCTATGCTGCCGCAGACAGACACACTATACACAGATACACATATACACAGAATACGCAGATACACACTACAACCATAACCCCCTCTGTTTTCGTCGGGGCTTAAAACGGTAGCGGGGTTGAGGACAGATTTTATTTACCGTTGCCCTTACAGCCTATTAAAGTCCACTGCTAAACATAGGCCTCCAGCATATATTACCTCATAGGGGGGATAATTGCCATAGTTGCTACGCTTGGAAAGGGGGTTGGTAACCGCCGTTTTTTTAGTCGTTAGGAAGACGTTGCTGCCCATCTCCTGATTTGGTTCCCTCTGTCGCCTCTTACGAGACCCACGGAATGATATGGGGTAGTGGATATTCTTACACTGCTATTCAAACGAGCTAACAGTCGGTTGACAATTAAAATACAGATGCATTGTCACCACCACCGATACTATTGCTTTTTTTTCTTATTTTGTTTTTTATTTCAAAAAGTTACCTCCACACTAGAATTTTCTCGTCTATCGTGGAGGCAGTTTACATAAATAAATTTTATCACAAGGTCAAACATCCAGATCCGTAACAATTTTTATTTAATAGAATAAGGATGACAAGCGAGAACACAGTCCACCTGATGGTAAGTGGATGCTGCGGCCCATAGACATCTACATCTATCCTCGATTAAGAATCAAAATGCAGATGCGTTGTCATCCCTGAGGACTAAGATAGAATGCCTCGTTACCAGTAAAAAGAGTCTCTAGTTTCTACACTCACCATACGAAACAGAGCAGACTAAAGTTGCTATTTTAGGCTGGTATTCTGTGAGAGCTTGGTCCTACCCCGGTCGAGCCGACTCATTCGTGCTGTAGCCATAATATAGCAGTAGCATGGCTCTACCACGTACAGATATTTGAACAAATACTTGAAGGCCATAAAAATACTTGTTCAGTGCGGGATTCGACCCCGGCCCTTAGCGCTGCAACACATTCCTAAGCCACTGCGCTACGGAGCCGTCAATACTAGTAAAATTATCTGCGGTTCTCTACATTCACCACGCGAAACAAAGCAGCATTAAGGTACGATTTTTTTTGCTGGTGTTCTGTGTGTTACGTGGCGACAGAAAACGATAAAAATACGAAATATGTTGCCATTTAAAAGTTTGTGATTAAATATTATTCCGCTAAAGCTTATATAAAAGACCGCGTGTTTTGCACTCATGTTTCAACCCTCTGCTTAATTGAAGAATTATTACGAACCTCTTACATTACCTGCGCCATTTTACATATGCGGGTATGTCAAATGATATTATTTCTTATTAATAGAGCACTAAGGCAGTTGCTGAAAGTATTTTACTATAGTGAATGGAGGATTATTTTAATAGATTTACGCCTGGGTTGTAATACAATACGTATATACTCGTAATGATGGGTATTGAATGAATATAATCTAGGTTAAAAAGGCATTAAAATATTATTAATGAAGAGACCTACCCTGCCAAGCGTGGCCACTATGGCGAATATCCCCCCTTTGAGGCAATTTATGGAGGAGGCCTATGTTTAGCAGTGGACTTTAATAGGCTGTAACGGTGACGGTAACGGAATGAATATACCTAACATTAACCAACTTCTTTATACATAGGTTTTACTTTTACTAAACTAAACTTATATTTAAGAAAACCTAAGAATAATATATAAAATTTTTTATGTGAGAACAAGAAATAAGTAAAAGTTTTCTGAAGGCCCTAAGTCGTATCGGTCCGAAAAAAACTCAGGTTGAAAACGATTCCACATATTATAGGTCGTGAAAGGAAGAAAACACCCGCCAAGCATCCAGATGGTGTGGATGGTATAGTGAGTTATGTCGCGATGTGCGCACAATATACATTAACACTTTCACTGTCTGGTTTGCAGACACAATAATAAAATAATAACAATGACCCATATGTGGGTCACGGGACAATGAACATGTTAATAATGCGCTGTGATAATCCTAGCAAGATAACTTGATAGTAGTCATGAATTATTGTACGGTTCTTAAAGTTCAGACGTCTAGAACTAGTTTAAAATAAATTAAAAAAATTATGTTACATTCAAAAAGGTCACACTAGTATATTAAAGCGTGTAAAAATAAATATGGGCGTATGATTGGATGTTGTGAGAGATATTACAGTATCCACTACTATAATGTAAACTGTGTTCTCATTTGTTAACATTACTTCCAAAAAAAAATTTGCTGGTTTTTGAGCACAAATATCACGTTATATATTTATACGTGGTAGAGTCATGCTGCAGCTATATTAGTAGTATAGTTGTAGCACGAATGAGTCGGCTCGACCGGGGAAGGACCATGCTCTCAAAGAATACCAACGTAAAATAGCAGCTTAACGCTGTTGTGTTTCGTATGGTGAGTGTAGAGAACCGGAGACCCTTTTTACTGGAAACGAGGCATTCCATCTTAGCCCTCACGGGTGACAACGCATCTGCATTTTGATTCGTAATCGAGGATAGATGTAGATGTCTATGGACCACAGCAACCACTTACCATCAGGTGGACTGTGTGCTCGTTTGTCACCCTTATCCTATAAAAAAAAATGTTTTTGTAGAGGGTGACAGCGACTAAATTCGTTAGTGGCAATGGGAACAAACTTGATTGATAAAGTAAATTGAGCTAGATAGTCGTAAGACTGACTGACTGATTAAGAACTGACTTAAGAATAACGTTAGGTTTGTAGGATGGAAGTCTGTCTATGTCAGGTTAGTAAGCGTGATGATACGTACTTAAATGCTTTTTAGGGTTCCGTAGTTACACAACAAGGAACGCTTATAGTTTCGCCATGTCCGTCCGTCCGTCCGCGGTTTGGCTCAGAGACCCTAGGTGCTACAAATCTGTAATTTGGCAGCAATCTATAACTAGATATTAATTACTCCTACAAAACTGTGATATAAAATCTAAAAAAATATTTTTATTTAGGGTACTTTCCCATACAAATAAATGGAGGATGATTTATTACGCGTCTATTCCATCGTGTTCGGTATCGTTAGATAGGTATTTAAAACACTGGGGGTGTGGAATAACATCTTTTCGATTCAGGGGTCCGTTTGCGAAATATTTAGCTTTTTAGTAGCATTTTTCATTAGTGTCATGTGCCCTTTACCAACTAAACTACTGTTTTTGGAAATGTAAAAAGTATACACGATAGTAGTATATATAATGAAGTTAAAAGGAAAACTATCACAGTTAAATAGAGTTAAGAAGTTAACGAGTAATAGTCGTCCAACTTCTAAAATGCACTTGGATTAGTTAAAATGTCGTTACAACTCCATAGATAATGACCTAAAACTAGCTGCATTATAACTTTGTAATGTTATTGTAAACTTTAAAATATAAAGATTTTTGGAAAAAAGCGACTGATATGCTTTACAACTATAGTTTTTCTTTTTCATTTGCGGGATAGGCGGAGGATATTTCTTACTTACTTACTACTTTCACTTATTTTTAGTTGGTAGCTTGGTAGTTATTGCAGGCCTCATCCAAATTATTCATACAATCATATAGCCTCATACAGTTTACTTCGTCAAACTCTTAGTTTACGCGGGCGACTTCAGAATAATTTAGGGCAGTGGTGGTTTACGTGAAGGTTCGATACGGTCATATATGTATATCTTAGGGTTGCACTGCCGGGAATATATAGCTAGATAGTCAACTATGATCATCTTTGTGCCTTGGCATGTGAATGATTTGATGTAAATAGTACTATTTTCAAAATCGAAAAGCTTTTTTAATCTTTTTTGAATACCACTCCCTATAAGTATGATTTGAAAATATGTCCTTCAGTTACGATCTTCCTATTTGGGACCATTTTTAGTCGTTATAGCGGTCAAACCGCGAACTCACTTATTATGCTCATTATCAAGAAAGCCCACGTATTGTGATGAGCAACTACGGAACCCTACCTCTACATCGTGCGTGGCCCGACACGCACTTGGGCAGTTTTTTTTAAGAACACGCAATCATTATGGTCAGTCCCACCAACCAACTTCAAATAAACGCAATAGGTGGACTAAATTGGAATGCCCAACAAAGCTATCATTATCATGATCATCATTACAGCCCTTCACAAGTCCACTTCTGATTATAGACAGCCCCCAAGAAATGTCACAAAGCACAGTCCTGAGCAACCTGCATCCATCGTTTTCTGCATGTCTCACCAGGTCGTCACTCCATCTAGTAGGAAGCCGCCGTACACTTTAATAATAATGTCCTCCAGACCGAATTTCGGTCACGGCGGCCAGTCTCAACGGAGACTAGCCATCGGCTCAGGACAGGATTATAGTGCCCAAGTGTATGCGCAAGCACAGGTGCACTCTATTTACACTTCTACGTACACTTTGCCTACCGGTACGAGGCTGCCACTTGAGAACCTTTTTTACCCATCGGTTGCCGGTTCTTCGAGCGATTTATCTTGTCTTGAGTGATGTTAGTTGACTCTTACGACATAATTTGAGATTTGAAATAATAGTTTACCTTCTTAAGACAATTATTAGAATCAGGTGTTATTTGCGGAAATCCATTATATTAAATATGTTAAAAATTAATCAGCCAAGATCCGTCTGTTAAAATAAAACGACTTGTCTTACCTAGTTTGAATTGCACCAAACAGATATTTACCTTCTTACAATATCTCGATTATAGTGATTTCCAACATTACCTGCAAATAAAATGAAAATTTTACGTTAGTTATTACTGCTAAAATGTATATACTCTACCGTCAAATAGTCGTGTGCATATAGTACTGTGAAGAGCACTAATAATTTCTTATAATTACCCAATTTTTTGTTCAAAACTAAGGGAGACAAATGAGCACACATTCCATAGTGTTCTTACAGTAATGTAAATTGTCCGATTATAATTTGAGTGTCTTCGATGCATGAGTAAATAGGCTTTTGTTAAATTAAATCACTGCGCTTTACTATCATCGGTTACAACACCACTTACTATCAGGTTTTTTTTATAGAATGGGGTGACAAACGAGCACACAGTCCACCTGATGGTAAGTGGATGCAGTGGCCCATAGACATCATCGATATTTATCTTCGATTAAGAATCAAAATGCAAATGCGTTGTCACCCCTGTGGACTACGACGAAATGCCTCGTTTCCAGTAAAAGGGTCTCCGGTTCTCTACACTCACCATACGGAACACTGCAGCATTAAGCTGCTATTTTACGCTGGTATTCTGTGAGAGCGTGGTCCTTCCCCGGTCGAGCCTACCCATTCGTGCTACAACCATAATATAGCTGCAGCATGGCTCTACCAAGTAATACGGTGATATACCATTCAAGCACTAGCTTATAATATTTAAAAAAAAAACATTATTTTTGATTCGGTTCGTTATCACTTAAAATGTAACTTTCTATTATGTACATAATGTTGAGTCTATCTTCTTTGTTGGCCTGACACCTACACCAGAGGTATCTCCATTATGGCAGAGGCTTACATACATATATTGCACATGGATTTTTAAAATAGAATTAGGGTGACAAACGAGAACACAGTCCACCTGTTGGTAAGTGGTTGCTGTGGCCCATAGACATCATCTACATTTATCTTCGATTAAGAATCAAAATGCAAATGCGTTTTCACCCCTGTGGACTACGACGGAATGCCTCGTTTCAGTAAAAGGGTCTCCGGTTCTCTACACTCACCATACGGAACACTGCAGCATTAAGCTGCTATTTTACGCTGGTATTCTGTGAGAGCGTGGTCCTTCCCGGTCGAGCCGACCCATGCGTGCTACAACTATACTATTAATATAGCTGCAGCATGGCTCTGCCACTTATAAAATATATACTTAATAACGCAAAAAGTATTTAGAGGTCATTGAAATACTCGTAATTGTTACGTGTGTGAATCTAAACCATGGCCTGCGACGCCTCCACCTAAATATAACTCGTTTATTTTAATAGTAATAATATTACAGTTAAATTAAACCATTCTATGTATAAAACTAACGTGATAAATGAACTTACAGTCTACCTGATGGTAAGTGGCCACTGCAGCCCATAGATAGCTGCGGCCAAATTCAAACAAAGAATGCTACGGATGCCTTGTAACCTCTGAGGGCTAAGATGGAATGCCTCGTTGCCTGTAATTAGGGAGGCTCTCTATACCCTTCAAACCGGAACACAGCAGTACAAGCACTGCTTTTTGATGATAGATATAAGTAAGAGTGTGGTACCTACCTGGCAGTAAAGGAGTTCTACCGTTACAGCCTATTAAAGTCCACTGTTGTCCCCAAAGATTAACTCATACGACGGAATATTTGCCATAGTTGCCACGCTTGGCTAGCAGTTTGGCAACCGCAGTTTTTTATTTTTAGTCGATATTAAGAAAGTGTTGCTGCCCATCTCCTGATTTGTTTCCCTCTGTCGCCTCTTACGACACCCACGGGATGATATGGGGTAGTAGATATTCTTGCACCGCCACTACACAGTACAAAAAAGAGTTCTAACATCCAGTAAACTTTCTTAACTCTTTATTACAACAATGGACATCAAAAACTTCTACTTAATCACATAATAGCGCAGAACGTTCCTGTAAAGTTCACCTTCAATAGAACACACTCTTACACAAGTTTTCGAAGGAAACTTTGTCGCGTTACACGTATTATTGCTGGAAATATGGCGCTCCGTAAAACTTAAGTACTTCGCAGTTATGTTTAATGTATTTTATAGTCATTCTAGGTTTTAGAGAGTTTTTGTGATATACAAAAAAAAACTGGGTGATTTTGTACGTGGTAGAGCCATGCTGCAACTATATTATGGTTGCAGCACGAATGGGTCCGCTGGATCGGGGAAGGAACACACTCTCACTGAATACCAGCGTAAAATAGTAGCTCAATGCTGCTGTGTTTGGTATGGTGAGTGTAGAGAACCGGACACACTTTTTACTAGATACGAGGCATTCCATTTTAGTCCACAGGGGTAACAAAGCATTTGCATATTGATTCTTAATCGATGATAAATGTAGATGTCTATGGGCCACAGTATCCAATTTTCACTGGATTGTGTGCTCTTTTGACGTCCTTATTCTAATAAAAAAAAAGAAACTCGAAATATAACAAAACTCGCTGTCGTATAAATCATAAAAAGTGACCCGTTGAATAAAACTACTTTTACGCATTACATCGTGTTTAATCAACTTATTTTTTATTAATTCCCGAAGTTTCGGGTGCTTTACAGCACCCATGGTCACGGGGGACTGAGGTGATTGACGTCCCGATATTAGAGTTAATCCGGAGTACCTTCAGCTTTTTTTAATTATTAATTTTGGTTCGATCTACGCAGAATGAACTAACTGTGTCTTGAAGTCTTGCAAAGGTATGCTTGGGTTTAGTTTTAATTTTATTAATTACAGGATCCCAAGCAGGTGGTAGTACCCAGCCTCCCTCTCTATTGAAATAAGAATGTTTTTCCGGTCAATAATGCAGTTGATAGACTGATAAGGAAGATTCGGTAGCGCAGTGACTAAGCGTTAAGTTGCGAGGCTGTGGGACGCGGGTTCAAATGTACATATGTATGACTTTCAAAAAAGTGTTCCGTGCCTTATTGTTTCCCTTGTACAGTTTATAATTTCAAAACCTCTACATGATACCGGACAAATTCCTAGTATGAATTTAACGTAAACAATAAAAATAAATCAATCTCAGTGGTATTTTTTTATATTTGCATAAATAAAACTAATTTTACGGATTTAATCGCGTTTAAGATGCAGACACAGCTTGATTGTAAATTTGGTCTCTCTTATATGGGACAAACAAAAAGAAGAGAGGTACGTGGTATATAGCATTCATCATCATTACAGCCCTTCACAAGTCCACTGCTGAACATAGGCCACGCCCAAAGAATGCCACAAAGCACAGTCCTGAGCCACCTGCATCAATCGACTTTCTGCATATCTTACCAGGTCGTCACTCCATCTAGGGGGGTCGCCCTACACTTCACCTACCGGTACGAGGCTGCCACTGGAGAACCTTTTTTCCCCATCGGTTGTCGGTTCTTCGAGTCATATGGCCGGCCTTGCCACTTCAGCCTACTTACACTTTGACTTCAAGAAAAAAAGGAGTATCATCTAATTACCCTAGACAGACTCGGGCCGTTTTTTTTATACAATAAGGGTGACAAACGAGCACACTGTCCACTTGATGGTAAGTGGTTGCTGTGGCCCATAGACATCTACATCTATCTTCCTTTGCGAATTTAAATGCAGATGAGTTGTCAGCCGTGAGGACTAAGATAGAATGCCTCTTTTCCAGTAAAATGGGTCTCCGGTTCTCTACACTCACCATACGAAACACAACAGCATTAAGCTGCTATTTTACGCTGGTATTCTGTGAGAGCGTGGTCCTTCCCCGGTCGAGCCGACCCATTCGTGCTACAACTATACTACTAATATAACTGCAGCATGGCTCTACCACGTAAATTCTCATCGATTTAGGGTTAACATAATAATAATGTAAATTATTAAGTTAGTCATAGCGGTCAGCCGTTGCAGAGTCTATTTCACCTGAGGACGCCTCGTGTAGAGGCGAAACACGTGTCGTATTATCGACGGTGATGTGTCTTTCGTAGTGTAGTGATGTTGGAATTAGTGGTGCTTAGATTAGTGGTGACGGGATAGTGCACGCAATTGAGGGAGGGCGGGAGGCGCTCTTCAAACTAGGTAAGACACATCATTTTATTTCATTACGCGGATATAAGCAAATTAATTTTTATAAACTTTAATATAATGGATTTCCGCCTGATTCTATTGATAAAGTCAGATAAAAATAAAATAACATAATCTCCAAATAACAATATAATTAAGACTGTTTTACAAATTAAAAAAAAAAATAAGTAAAAACAGTTCACTGACGTCTCTTAATGTTTTATGCAATACAAATATAGCGTAACACTATCATCAACTACGTAATATGAAAACTAGACGTGCAATAAAAAAGGAGAATGCGAATCATGACGATACAACTCACTTGATATTCGCGTCTCATCTCATTTCGCGAGAATTCTCATCTCAACTGGGAAATGTCATAGAGAAAATATAGTGTAATATAAAAATTCATTTTTTGTCGGTCACTTTTCATTTATTACAGGATATACTAACTGGCATGCATTACGCTGGACTATACTACACTACACGATCCCTCGTTGACTGCCTCGTTGGTCCAGTGGTGGTAAGCGTGATTGTTGATCATGAGATCCCGGGTTCGAATACCGGGTTGGGCCAAAATCAGTTATTGATTTTTTCTGTTAAAAAATTCTCAGTAGCAGACCGGAGTCATGAAATTGATGGTGTTTCACCCCCATGCCTCGGAAAGCACGTAAATCTGTTAGTCCTGCGCCTGATCTCTCCCCGGTGTTGTCGGATTATCGCCCCACCGGACTAGGAGAGTAAGGATTAAGAAATAGAGAGTGCAACTGTGCTTGCGTACACACTCTGGCACTATAATCCTGTCCTGCACAGATGGCTAGTTGCCGTTGAGATTGGCCGCCGTGACCGAAATTCGTTCTGGGGACATTATTGCACGATCCCTATTCTGAGTTTAAAGTGCTGTGTTTTGTTCTGAACTTAACTGGGTTTAGAGAGCTAGTGTAATTACATGATATAAGGTATTTCATCTTAGTCCTCATAGGTTTCCACATATTTGTAGTCTTCTTTAAAGCTAGCTTCAGGTGTCCGAGGACTGCAGTAGCCTCTTACCATCAGATGCACTGTAAGTTTATTTGTCACTTTAGTTTATAAAAAAAATTACAGTGGTTTAGAGCTCGATAATTTTTTGTATGTTTATACCTTTTTGTAGGTCACCAGAGCTTAGATCATCTGTAGTTTTGATCACTTGGATGCCCCGATTCACCCTGCACGGAGGCCAAATGAGGTTAGGTATACTTTTATAAATATTAAGTTCTTACATCGATTCGAAGCATGGATCATGGGTTGGAAGCAAGTCACTTCCGTATGTCAAGTTTCCAAGTGATCTTGTGGTGGAACTGGTAGAATCAAGGTATACAATTTATGCGCACAATCTCTGAAGAATATATAAGTTATATATCCTATATAATAACTTATAGTTATAGAAGACCGATTTGCTTGTTATTTGTTTCGTAAATGTATCTCAAAAAATAAACATCTTTCACAAGCCGCATAAGAGTTTGACTATACGTTATTCTGTTTGCTTTTCCTCATATACTACCCGCCTCCTTAAAAATACCTTAACAGAGAGAAACATCAAAGAAAACTTAAATCGTATTTTCTTCAAAGTTGTCAAGGCATATATTGGAAATCTAACTCTAACCCTAAATCTTTGATTTGAAATAATGCACTGCTTGTGTGATTCCTACAAGTATTTCTTGTATATTGTCCATGATTTTTTAATGTTGAGCTGACCGATGTACCTGGCGTTGAGGATAGTACACCTTTTTAGAGAATAAGTGTGATAAAAGAGCACGCAGTCAACCTGATGGTGAGTGAATTCTGTGGTTCATAGACATCTACATTTATCCCCAATTAAGAATCAAAATGCAGATCCGTTGTCACTCCTGAGGACTAAGATGGAATGTCTTGTATCCAGTAAAAAAGGTATCCGGTTCTCTACACTCACCATACGAAACACAGTGAGAGCGTGGTCCTACCCCGGTCGAACCGACCCATTCGTGCAACAACCATTATCATATATATGGCTGCAGCGTGGCCTACCATGTCTAAAAGATTTTTTAACAAAGATTTAAAAATGTGTTTATAAATTAAGCCTGTAAAGTGGGAAAAAATATATTTTTTTAAATATTAAATATATTAAACTCCAATGTTGTACATAGGCCTCCCCTTAAACTGTCTCATAATGGGGATATTTTCTATAGTTGCTACGCTTGGCAGGCGGGTTGGCAACCACAGTTTTTATTTTAAGTTGTTATTAGAAAGACCCTGCTGCCCATCTCCTGATTTGTTTCCCTCTGTCGCCTCTGACGACACCCTCGGGATGACATAGGGTGGTGGATATTTTAACACCGCCACTACACGGTAATGGTAAGTTCCAATAACAATAAAATAATAATATTAATTAATTAATAATTTCATGTAGTGTATGTTGACACATAAACCGATTATTAAATAATAATAACAAAACAATCGTTTATTGCTAATCACAATGGCTCAAACGACAGTATTTGTTAAACTAAACACTAAGCGTTTAGTTGCGAGGCTAATGATTTACTTACTTACTTTACTAATGATTAGCGATTCTAAGTGAGCGGTACTATGATACCCTGTGTTAAAATCTTCCGATGGTTAGCTCAAACAGACAGACAGAAAAATAAATAAAATAGTAACCCCATCAGCTCAATAAAATGCACTAATTTAAATATTTTTTACATTAATTTTATTTATATGGGACAGACAACAAGTGGTAAAATTAAAAATTTGTACAACCGACTTCAATATAAATAAAATGAAAACATCATCAATGTAGTCGAAGTCAATTAAATACGCATTATTAAGGATACCTCAAAAACTACTAGTCAGTACTTGATCAAATTTATATGGGACCACATGAGAATTTATATTTATATGGGAGAACCAGCTTTCAAATAAAAAAAAGAATCATCAAAATCGGTTCATGTAGAAGAAAGTTCTGAGGTAACACACACAAAAACAAACAGTCGATTTAAGAACCTCCTCCTTTTTTTGAAGTCGGTTAAAAATAAAATTTATGTAAAATATAAAATGAATACATTTAGAAGAATGGCGAAAAAAAATTTCAGTTATATATTTTAAGCTCGTAGCACGAAAAACTGTCCCGAGCCCACTGCAAGCTTTTAATGAAATTGTGTTCTTTGCGATAGCTTTGACAAAGCTTCTGCTAAAAGCTTAGCATAAAAACAAACGAAGTTTTCACACAAAAATATCATGCACATGCATGTCTAGTACATTTTACATATATAAAATATCGTCCATTATATTAATAAAACCTTTCAAAATAAATAAAACGCTTTTGAAAGATTTATTTATGATAAATCCAACTGTGATGCTTTATTTTCACGAACACGTTGAAACTAATACGATGAAAGAGTTAGCTCAAGTAAGGGAAGTCACTGTCACTACAGCTCTTAACAATTCCACTGCTGAACATAGGCCTCCCCAAGGAATGCCACAAAGCATGGTCCTGACCTACCTGCATCTACCAGGTCATTACTCCGTCAGTGGGTCACATCAAACCTATATTATATACGTGGTAGAGCCACGCTGCAGCTATATTATGGTTGTAGTACAAATGGGTCGTTTCGACCGGGGTAGGTCCACGCTCTCACAGAAGACCAGCGTAAAATAGCAGCTTAATGCTCCTGTGTTTCGTATGGTGATTGTAGAGAACCAGAGACCTTTTTTACTGGAAATTAGACGTTCCATCTTAGTCCTCAGGGGTGACAATTCACCTGAATTTTGATTCTTAATCGAGGATAAATGTAGGTGTCTATGGGCCTCAGCATCCACTCACCATCAGGTGGCCTGTGTGCTTGTTTGTCAAGCATATTCTATAAAATCCCGAGCACAGCCTTCTCCATAGCTCGCTGAGCGGACCTTCAGCTTGAGGGAAGTAATATTTTGTAAATATCAAAATTTAAGGTGGTCACAATGACTTAATCAAACGCCTGTGCTCCGTCCGCTTCGAAGGAGTTGATAGAACGTATTTATTTTACTAAGCAATAATTAAAAATAAATAAAAAATAATTAATCTATTAATTTGGACAATTCGACCTTAGCCGAAAGTTCGTCTTCGTTGAAATTGGCCTCGAGGTTATTTGATATATGACACTTATATAAAACTTAATTTATCCAAAAGTTACTATAAAAATAGACACAAAAAATTTATTTATATATAAAATCAATTTCTAAGGAAAATAATTAATAGATTCGGGCGTTACTTTGCGGAAATCCATTATATTAAAATTGGAAAAATTCACATGTAGTTATGTAAATTCTTTAGATACTAGGAAAAAGCACAAGCCAATTATACCAGTTAATTGTCACCAAAGACACGAAATCCTTCATGAGGCAATGTGTAAGCTTTTACACCAAAGTCCCAGAAAATATTCACACCTTATCTACCAAAAAGTAAAAAAAAATAATGAAGTAAAAATTGTTTTATAAACGCTAATATAGTAAGAAAGAGTACATGATTGATAAAACCAATGGTAATGAGGTGATCGCTACCATGCGGTTTCTAAATGTTTTCATAATATATAATTGTAAAATATATTATATTCTAAATTGATGTTTAAAAAAAAGAGTCCGGCCGGGTTTCTTATGTGGGTTGATTTTTTCTGAACCAGTTATAAAATCTTAATTGTTTTTCAATAAGTGTTTTTGTAATCTGTTTTAAATACAAATTGTTCAACTCTACTCTATTCTAACATAATTACAGCACATCTGTAGCCTTGTTGGTTATTTTCTTGAAGTTGGCTTCAGGTGTCCATGGATTACGGTAGATACTAACCATAAGGTGAACTATAAGTACATTTGTCATTTCAGTTTTATAAAAAAAATCAAGGTTTAATTCTTTATAGATTTGTAATATGGTCGTCAATATTATCACAAATATGTTATTGCAGAAACATTTTCTGAGGCACAAGCTCACAATAATTACACGACCCAGAAACACAAATAAGTTGCAGACTCCACCGAGGCCAACTCTTTTTCCGCCGCAGGAATAACAAATCACAAAATGATACGATATTTCATATTTCTCTCTGAAAGTCCGTAGAGATACTACGATGTGCAAGAGTTGATAGTATTCTAACGCTCTATTCACATCTGGAGATACGAGTATACGCAAAATTTGTTTAAATATTTAACAAAACAATATAAATAAATAAAAAAAAACATGTGTGCAGTTCACACGTTATATTTTACGGCAAATGATTTATTTAATATGATCATTTTTAAACACAAATGCGGCATAAAATATAAGATAAAAGTTTAATTTAATAACAAATAAATGTTATTTTACACTTAATTTTAGTTTAATAAATCAAAAGAATATTTTCTTTCAAGTAAAATTGATTTGTAATAGCGCTATCTAAAGTCTAAAGTCATTTTATGAAACAAAAATTGATTGACTCTCAAAGTAGTACATAAGATAGGCACTAGATGGCATACACAAGAATAATTTAATATAAATCAGTAAGCTATGAAATCGTGGATTGTTATGAATAAATTGGATATGATCATTTAATTCAATAAAGTTAATTTTATTTATTTAATAAATTTGTTAAATTTTTCACTGTTTATTTTAACAGTTAAAATGTATATTAACCATTTTTAAAGTAAAGCACAAAGAGTAGATCGAAATAATTGTAAACACTATTTAAAAAATACTAGCAATGCTATTAACATTTCTAAAACTCCCTTTTACTTTTGGTAAGCTTAAAAATAATCAAATGGAATGCTCACGCAGGATAAATCCTATAGATGTATACGTTTGTCTTTTTAGTGTCGTTTTCTCGTTTCATCCAGTTTAAAATCACAACGATGCTAAAGAAGTTTTCACTTCAAAAACTAACAGCCCACATTGGCCTAGACTTCTGTTCATTTTTGAGAATGCCTATCTATATAAGGTATGTATTTCGCCTTACCATCCCATGTTAACAATATCTTCCTTTTTGTTTACGGGAGCCAGTCTCAACGAGAACTAGCCATCTGCGCAGGACAGTAAGGCACGAGTGTAAATCGTCTTATTATCTCTATCAATAATACTATCTACCATTACAATACTAAATTTAACAGCTAAATGTTCATCTATTTTAGGTCTATCACGCGCTCGTATACGCCACCACATTGCTCCAGTTGTGAATCGTGCATTATTAATCTTGATTCACATAATTTTTCTTGGTGAAGCGTCGACATTTGATAGACGCCCTGACATTTGATCAACGATACGTGATTTATTCTCTTGGAGTTATTTTGTGTAATGCGGTCCGGGTTCTAATATAATTTATCATAATTTCGCACGGGATTTTCTTTCAGTAATATTAATGGACAAATACAATGATTAAACAAAAAACGAAATGAACGAAAAAGATCACTAACTAAGGTTATTGTGGATAGATTAGAGGAACGAGAGGGAATGAGTTTGGATAAGCTCGATTATAATCAACCGAATTATACTAAAATTAGGATGGTAAAAATAGTTAATAAAGGTAATATAAGGTCAATGTATAGAGCCATATTTTCTGAGATGAGATATGGTGTTACCACACCAATCGATCAATCGATCCATCGTCGATCGATGGCAATAGTGTAGTTTCTACCACACCGATCGATCGATGGTATAGATCGATGGTATCGATCGATGGTAGAATGGATTAGTCGACGATGATTGAGCTCCTTGATTATTCAAGAACCTGCCCTGCTCCACCGACCGCTATTTAAAATGTCGTCTAGATTAAATAAGATATCACTGGTCTTAAATAACGGTCACATCCAGAGTCTTCTGCGTTTGCGTCTCTATAATAATAATACGAGCAATAGCGTACTGGCCAAAAATTACGCGACCTCTTCTAAATACATTTTGAAAGATAACGATGATGAGCCCAAAACACATCGATTGATTGTCGATCGACATCGATCGATGATTGTACAACGTTTTATCGACCAGTATCCGTCGATCAGCTAAAGCTACCACATCAATCGATCGACATCAATCGACGTCGATCAATGGCATCGATCGACGATCAATCTATTAGTATGGTAACACCCATAAATATATCAGTGTTGCAGTCACTTTAATAAAGAAAGAAGAAACGAGAGAGAGAGTGTGAGAGGTGGATAGAGAGAGCAAGAGAAAAGATTTTATGTTGCATAAACTAACAACTATCTAATGACCTTTATCTAGGCACTGGTCGCCCCTTTTAGAGTTAAAGAGAACGGAGAAGAATTCTGGATTCTAAATTTTAAAATGATTTCTTATGTTTACGCGAACACTATACATTTAAATGAAAATAAGTTTTACGGGTTTTATTTCGAGTACTTTACAGCACTCATGGTCACGGGGGAGAGGGGACTGAGGTGTTCGACGTCCCAATGTCACAGTAAAACACGGCTACCTTCAGTTTAAAATTATTATTTTTGGTCCTATCGACGCAGAATGAGCTAATAGTATCTTAGTCTTGCAGTTGTGTGCTTTAAGATTAATTTTTTAATTTTAAAATCTTTATTGCATTACCTAAGAAAAAAGGATACAAAGGGTAGATTAAATGCCTTAAAGCATTCTCTACCAGTCAACCCATGAAGTGATGTTAATTAGACATAGGTTTAGCAATATAAATAAAAAGGAAAAGAAACTAAAGAAATACACATTATAAGTAATGAAATATATTTTTAGTTTTATAAGTAAAAACATATACATCTGTATATTTACATATATTAACACATAATTATTCATAATAAAAATATATACATATATACAAGTAAACATATACACACAAATGCATAAATACAAAATTAACTAAATATGACTTTTTAATAATATTTTAATTCTAATGATTCTTCTGTAAGTGTTCGCGAACCAACTTTTTAAAAGAGTATTTGTTAGGCGTTTTTCTGATGACATCGTGCAAGGGATTCCAAAGAAGTGCAGCTTGAACAGTGAAGGAGTTACCATAGAACCCGGTGAGATGAGTAGGAATATGAATCTAGTTGTAAGAAGATCGAATAACCCTATCACGACAAGAAGAGAGATACTGTAATCGATATTTGAGGTAAGAAGACGAATATGGATCTTTTAGAATTGAAAAAAGAACAAGTAATATTCCGGAGTTGCGCCTTTGCCTTATGGTGAGCCACTTAAACTGAAATCTATATTGAGAAATATGGTCATACTTTCGCAGACCAAAAATAAATCTAATACATTTGTTAAGCAGGCGCTCCAGCTTGTTAAGAAGTTCCTGGTACAGGTTTGGCTAGCACACATCTGCATAAATAAGAATAGGTAAAATAAGAGCTTGGACAAGCATGAGCTTAGACTTAATAGAAAGAAAATGTTTTAGACGATAAAGGGAACGTAAGGTGGCGACGACTTTACGATTTAAATCGGTAACCTGAACATTCCAGTTCTGAGAGCTATCAATATACAGACCAAGGTTTTTAACAGACTAACTAAATGGAATAATAATAGTGTGATAAAAAATAGGAGGTAAGTCTGCTTGATTAAACCTAGCGAGCGAGCTTTTACTACCCACTAAAATCCTTGGCATTTTACTGGATTGACACATACTCCATAGCACGAGGACCAATCTTAAATTTTGTAATTTTGGTTTAGTTTATGAATCCCGTTATGTAGATCCTCAACGCCATATTGCACATACAGCTGCAGATCATCGGCGTACAGTTGTTAAGAGCAATCAATATTATGAGTGATCAAGTTTATAAAATTGAGAAGATGATAGGTGAGAGTATACCGCTTTGCAACACGCCACTTTCCACTTCAGCCCAAGATGAGGTCATTTGACCTATGTGAACTGACTACTGACGCCCGCGAAGATAAAATGCAAACCAATCTAAGACAGTGCGCTCAAAATTAAGATGGGATAGGATGGAAAGAAAATATCATGATCAACTGTGTTAAAAGCATTAGAAAAGTCAACTAGCACTACCACTGTTATCTTTTCTTCCTCCATGCCTTTTCTAATGTCATCAGTGACTTTGATTAAATCAGTGGTAGTGATGTGACCTGGACGAAACCTGGACTGTTATGGACTAAGTAGGTTGGTTATGTTTCAAGATGAACGTAGAGATTTGCTTATGAACACGGGTTTCTAAAACTCTAGAGAGAAACGGCTGAATCGAAAATGCCTAGGAAGGATAGGAGCAGGTACTTTAAGAAGGGGCTTAACACAAGCCTTTTTCCAATGACTAGGATATTACCCGGGTTAAGGAAAAATTTGTAATTTGCCGGAAGAAGAGGATCTAAAATAGTGACGACCATTTGTCTGCTTATTTCATCACAGCCCATAGCCTTAGACTTGATTGCTAAAATAAACTTAATTTCATCCTGGTCGACAGGAAATGACATAAATGCTGGAATATGAGGAGATTGCATTGACGCAATAGAATTTAAAATGTGAGTTCGGACTAAGGGATCCATTGCTTTGAAGGAAGCGAAGTGTTGATTTATCTCACCAATAGATATAGAAGGACCACAGTCCAGCGTGGAAGGCTTGCCAACACCCACATTTCTATGGAATTTCCACACTTCGGTAGGAGATTAATCATTTATACTGTTATGAAAATATCGGTGTTTAGCAGCACGTACCATCTGATTACACCTATTGCTGGCTGATTTGAATTTGAAATTTTCTATTAAGCCCAGCCATCTTCTCTATTAAAGTTATTATATTTTTTTGATTTCAATATACTCCTGAAACATTCTTGGAAGGAATCGGTGTTCTTTAGCAATGATTTGTGATCTATCAACATACGATATACGCGTTGACAGATTACAGTATTTACAGAGCGTCGGTTCTTTACATCAGCTATATCGGGAATTTAAAATAGGTTAATATACCCGATAAAATTCGTAAAATTTAGTTTCATTTGTATATTTTTATGTTAAGTTACGTTTAAGCGCTGTGAGAGCCAATGAGTCCAGACCCATTTAAGTTGCAACTATAATATAGTTGCAGCATGGCTTAAAGAGCCGTGGTAGCTAAGGGGTTTAGCGCTCTCTGTAAATTTCACACTACGCGAGCAACCCGGGTTCAACCCCGCCGGCACCAATAAATTTTTTAATTGCAATTGCTGATTTACCACGTGCTCGGAGGTGTAGGAACACATCGTGAGGAAACCTGCATGTCTCAGAAATAAGAAAAAATATTTCAAAGGTATGTGAAGTTCCCCAACACGCAATGAGGCAGCGCGGCGGACTTTACCTTGCCCTAAAACCCTCCCAGTAATTAAAGGAGGCCTGTGCCCAGCAGTGGGACGTATATAGGCTGTAACTTTATTTTACTATGGGTTTAAAACATAAAATAATTATTTTTTTAATATCAAACTTACACTAAATATGGAAATTAATGACATGTTTCATTTTTTTTGATACAGAGAAATAAATTAATATACCATAAAATACAATGTAGGTTGCACTTATGTCGCCCCTCGTAAAATTTTAAATGTCAATGAAACAGCATTGCACGGTGTAACAGACGAGTGTTGTCTGCGGTGTTTTTACGACAAGCTTGCATTTGAAATTTTATTGAATTGTAAATTTTACTTCATTGCAGGTTTTATATACGAAATTCCGTTTCACTGCTTTAAATTGACGTAGTAGAGCCACGCTTCAGCTACATTATGATTGTAGCACGAATGGGTCTGCTCGACCGAGGAAGGAATACGCTCTCACAGAATACCAGCTTGAAAAAGCAGCTTAATATTGCTGTGTTAACCAGTGAAGAGAAGCGGAAACCCTTTTTACTGGAAGTGAGGTATTCCATCTTAATCCTCGGGGGCGACAATGCATCTATATTTTGATTCTTAATCGAGGACAAATTTACACTTTCATTTACTATCAGGTGGAATGTGTGCTCGTTTGTTATCCTTATCTTATAAAAAAAAACTGTCAGTCGTAGAACTGCAAGTCAGAAGTGCAAACTTTTTTCAACGCAAATATAACAAATAACACAAGCTAGTGATACCAGTTTCTCGACTCCACAGAGCCACTTTCATTTTGGGGCAATGTATACCCTATTACAACAAAGTCCCAGAAAATATACAAGCTCTCTCTATTAACAAGTTTCAATATTTAATTAAACTAAAACTGTATAAAAGGGTTAAAATATAAATGAATACATGGTTGATAATAACCCTGGGTATGAGGTGGTGGAAACAGAAACAGAAACTTTTTATTCAATATAGATTATAAATAATACTTATTGAAAGTCACTCTTTGTTTAATTACCACTGTCGAAAAAAACCTCTGTCCTGGGAAGAACCAGCAAGAAACCCAGCGGGACTTTTTCTTAAATTAACAGCTTACAATCATGTATGTTACACAATTAACCACACAAAACAAATTAGAAATAGCTTGGTAGCGAACACCTCATTTCCAGGGGTTATTATCATCCATAAATTCCTTAATATTATAATAACCCTTTTATACAAACTATGTTTAATAAAGTTTTGAATTTTGAGCAGGTCGAATTTTGAATATTTTCTGGGATTTTGTTGTAAAAGCGTATACATCGCCCCAAGAATGAATTACTGACTCGGTGAGTCGAGTAACTGGTACTACTAGCTTGTGTTTGTTCCTAGTATTTGCAGAATGAATATCACTTATTTTGTATAACTACTTTTATTTTTGTGTACGTACATTACATTTTCATAAATGTATTGAGAGGCCAAAGTTAATATATTAATTTCTAAATTTTTGTCGGAGCGACTCTTTAGGTTTTAAATCATAGATTGCTCTTATGGCCCTCTCCTGTAAAACAAATATAATTTCAGTGTCAGTTGCGTGTCCCCATAGCAAAATACCATACGACATTACGCTATGGAAACAGCTAAAGTAAACTAGTCTAGCTGTTTCCACACTGGTAAGATTTCTAATCTTTTACAGCATATGTTGCAGAACTAAGTCTGCTTGCTAATTTTGATATATGGGGCTCCATTGAAGCTTCGCGTCTAGTGTTATTCAAGAAAATGGTGGTATCGACAAGACTCAGTTCCTCCCATTTAAAATTATATTAGTATTTAATTGTCTGACATTTGAGTCATGAACTTCATACATTTCGTTTTAGTGCTATTTAAATGCAAGTTATTAACATTAAAGCAATTTAATAATTTAGATATAGCATTATTTACTTTGTCATATTTTAATTATTGTCGTTTTAATTTGAAAATTAATGAAGTATCATCAGCAAATAATACTATTATGGTTATCCACTACTATGTAAGGTAAGTCACTAATATATACAAGAAACAGAAAAGGGCCGAGAATTGAGCCTTGAGGCACGCCCATTTGTACTATCGACCCGGAAGAGCTCATACTATTAATGACAACTTTTGTTCTGTTACTTAAATATGAAACAATTAATTTAAGAGCAATACTTCTTACACCGTAGTGTTGTAGTTTCTGATTTATGTTTCATGGTGAACACAATCGAAGGCTTTGGATAGGTCACAGAATATACCCAAAGCATCCTGTGAATTCTCCCATGCATTGAAAATATATTTAATCAGCTCAACACCAGCATCAGTTATCGAGCGACCCCTTGTGAAACCGAATTGATTTTAGGAAGTAAATTATTAACATTAAAAAAAGAAAAGGCTTCAAGTTGTTTCTAAAATAAATTTTATAAATAGTTTGTACAACCATTCATGTAAAATTTACTTTAAAAAAAGTCCCGCTGGGGTTCTGTTGGTTCTTCCCAGGACAGAGGGTTTTTTTTTCGAACCAATGGTAAAGTAACAGTAAAAAATGACTTTCAACAAGAATTATACGTGTAATCTATATTGAATAAAAAATTATTTTATTCTATTCTATTCTATTCTAATATTGCATACGTCCAATGCGAAGCGAGAGAGGTTGCGCTTTACTGCTGACTTGACGAGGTCATGCTGCCCGCTCTCATTAATAAATAAATTTTACGTAAAATATATTATTATAAAAGAAGTAAAATAAGTACTTATAAAACATGATTAAAAATAAAGAACACAAAGATAAACAATCAGATGGGATAACAGTCAGGCGCTGGCTTAGAATAGTAAAAAAAAATACACACAATTACAAACTACTATTACTTTTCCTATTCTATTCACTACAGATTTTATATATTTTTGTCTGCCTGTCTGTCTAGGCTTATCTTTGGAGTGGCTGAACTGATTGTGATAAAACTTTACTAACAGCACACTTTCCGCAAAACTTGAATTTTTTTTGAAAAAAAACTAAACATTTATAAAATAAATGGCCTTTAATTATTTTAATCTATATAACGCCACATTAACCCTATCCAGTCGAAGCCAGTACGGGTTGCTAGTTATAAATAAAATAAAAACATTTATTTGAACTTTATTCTTATAGAATTGATGTTGATTGTCATAGAATATAATAAAATAATACAGAATGTCGAATACGAGATCTTAAAACAACAAGGAATGAAAGGTGGAGCGCTGCGTATGTTTTAAGTGACGAAACATCAAGCCAAAATCATGCTCAAATTATTCACAGGCATCTTAAATAATTATCAAACAACATAATAAAATAGAATAACTTTTATTCAATATAGATTATAAGAATATTTATTGAAAGTCAATTTTGCTTTTAACATTGGTCCTGGGAAGAACAAGAAAGAAACCTATGGTTTTAACAAATTGTACTTTGACGGGCTGAAGGCAGAAAAACGAAATATGTATGTAAGTGCAGGTCAAGAACTTGAACATGGTATTTGCGTAATATGAAATGTACACAGCGCTTCGTCGATCTGTCTTTTTTTGTCTAAGTATGAAATTTACTAGACATTCTGTAAAAATTAAATTTAAAATATTTTCGAAATGTTATATAGACGTAATTTTAAAAAAAATCATTGTTGGTTGGTTGCTCGCGTACTTTTAAATTTACAGCGAGCGCTTAGCCCCTGAGCTACCACGGCTCCGAAGTATTTTTATTTTTATGTTATTGTTATGAACGCATCCGTTCATAACGCAATGCGTTAACCGGAAATATTATCACCTATGACACAGTGGCTATATATAGCTTCAATTGTTATTTTATGCTTCTAAACTTCCAAGAAGAAACTATTACACCATCTATATACCAAGAAGAGACTATTATGTATGTATTTTATTATTATATACAGTATTTATTTTATAATTAAATCGATGAGATGTTTTATATATCGATAGACCAGTAAAAGAGGATAAGAAAAAGTGGAAAAAACTGGAAGAGAACTTTATTCGTAGAGATGTCCTTAACAACAATTAGAAAATTAACAAGAATTCATTAAATATGTGTCAAGAAATAGGTATTTCTTTTTTGTTTCGTTTTTAATTTTTAACAAAATACTAGCAATACTATTAATATTACTAATATTCCCTATTACCACTCCTGGTAAGCTTAAAATGCTTGTGTTAGGAGTGGTTCACATCAGTCTTCGAATGGCGGATTTGAACCCACAACCTTTTGAGATCGTGGTCCGCAACCTGCCATTAGGCTACTGTCGAAATTATTGATTGTAATGATAATTTTGTTTGATTTTAATGTTTTTTTCTTTGATGATTTTATGATGTTTCTATCTGTTATAATTTTGTTACAAATTTTAAATTATTTAGTGAAATTAATAATTAATGAAATGCATTTATAGTAAATATTGATAAGGTAATAAATGGCTTTGTAATAATAAAATAAAACCAGTAAAATGCGTCAACCTTTTTTATAGCTTATTTTATAGGATATGGTTGACAAACGATCACACAGTCCACCAGATGGTAAGAAACAGAAACAGAAACTTTTTATTCAACATAGATTATAAATAATACTTATTGAAAGTCACTCTTTTGTCTAATTACCACTGGTTCGAAAAAACCTCTGTCCTGGGAAGAACCAGCAAGAAACCCAGCGGGACTTTTTTAAAATAACAGCTTACAATCATGTATATTACACAATTAACCACACAAAACAAATTAGAAACAGCCTGGCAGCGAACACCTCATTCCCAGGGTTATTATCATCCATAAATTCCTTAACATTATAATAACCCTTTTATACAAACTATGTTTAATAAAGTTTTGAATTTTGAGCAGGTCGAATTTTGTATATTTTCTGGGATTTTGTTGTAAAAGCGTATACATCGCCCCAAGAATGAATTACTGACTCGGTGGAGTCGAGTAACTGGTACTACTAGCTTGTGTTTGTTCCTAGTATTTACAGAATGAATATCACTTATTTTGTATAACTACTTTTATTTTTGTGTACGTACATTGCATTTTCATAAATGTATTGAGAGGCCAAAGTTAATATATTAATTTCCTTATTTTTGTCTGAGCGACTTTAGGTTTTAAATCATAGATTGCTCTTATAGCCCGCTTCTGTAAAACAAATATAATTTCAGTGTCAGTTGCGTGTCCCCATAGCAAAATACCATACGACATTATGCTATGGAAATAGCTAAAGTAAACAAGTCTAGCTGTTTCCACACTGCTAAGATTTCTAATCTTTTACAGCATATGCTGCAGAACTAAGTCTGCTTGCTAACTTTGATATATGGGGCTCCATTGAAGCTTCATGTCTAATGTTATTCCAAGAAAATGGTGGTATCGACAAGACTCAGTTCCTCCCATTTAAAGTTACATTAGTATTTAATTGTCTGACATTTGAGTCATGAACTTCATACATTTCGTTTTAGTGCTATTTAAATGCAAGTTATTAACATTAAACCAATTTACTAATTTAGATATAGCATTATTTACTTCGTCATATTTTAATAATTGTCGTTTTAATTTGAAAATTAATGAAGTGTCATCAGCAAATAATACTATATTATGGTTATCCCTACTATGTAAGGCAAGTCATTAATATATACAAGAAACAGAAAGGGCCGAGAATTGAGCCTTGAGGCACGCCCATATGTACTATCGACCCGGAAGAGCTCATACTATTAATGACAACTTTTGAGTTCTGTTACTTAAATATGAAACAATTAATTTAAGAGCATTACTTACACCGTAGTGCTGTAGTTTCCTGATTAATGTTTCATGGTGAACACAATCGAAGGCTTTGGATAGGTCACAGAATATACCCAAAGCATCCTGTAATTCTCCCATGCATTGAAAATATATTTAATCAGCTCAACACCAGCATCAGTTGTCGAGCGACCCTTGTGAAACTGAATTGATTTTTATGAAGTAAATTATTAACATTAAAAAAATTAACATTTGATCAAGAATAATTTTTTCAAAATTTTACTTAGTGTTGGCAGTACAGAAATGGGTCTAAAATTGGCGGGGTCTAATGTACTACCAGATTTAAATAAAGGTATTACTTTAATATGCTTCATCAAATCAGGAAACACACCATATTCGATACTAGTATTAAAAATAATAGCTAGATGAGGCGCGATTATATCGATTATAGACGCAATAACTTTAACGGAAATGCCCCACAGATCCGCAGTTTTCTTTACATCAATAGTTTTAAATATTTTACAATATCTTTTGATGATATTTTATGAAATGTAAAATTCTTTGTACACGCATTTACATTTTGTTTAAGCAATGATTCGGCGACGGCAGGAGAAGAATTCAGTGACATAGTGGTTAAGATCGGAATATCCGTAAAATACTTCTCAAAACCATTGCAACATCCTGATCTGATTCCGTTAATTTGTTGTTAAAACTCAACCGGTAGTTTGAATTGCGAGAATTGACCTTACCAGTTTCACTATTAATTATACTCCACGTCATTTTAATTTTATTAGAAGCCATCTTAATTTTGTTGCTCAAATGCAAAGACTTGGCTTTGGAGCACTCCTTTAAATATTTTTGAATATTTTTAACATATTCCCTAAATTCGACGCTAGGGTTATATGACCTTTCATGGTAAAGTTCATATAACCTTTGTCTCTCTTATGGACTACTACTGTCGCCCATTCATTGAAAGCCTTCCGACTGTTCAAGGAGAACGTTTTAAGTAAAATATTATCAAATTCATTGCAAATAAGCCTAAACATTGTTCCATACAAAAAATTAGGATTATTTTGGTATGAAAGTGATGGAAGTTTCTTCACTATGTTACTTCTAAACTTCTCCAAGCAACGTGCATTTACTGGAACAAACACAATTTTCTCATCTACTTGCTTTTTGTGAACATAAGGTAATGAAACTAACTGTCCACAGTGATCAGAACTCAATTTTTGAATTATACATTTATGCAACGGCTTAACATTTGTAAAAATGTTATCTATACATGTTGCACTACATTCAGTAATACGCGTTGGCTCTAAAAATAAATTAAAAAGACCATATGATTTAAACAATGATCTAAATTTAATATTGGTGGAGGAAGCTTCTAGGAGATTGATATTAAAGTCTCCACATATTACAACAGATTTATTCTGTTTATTAAACAACAAAACTTCCTCCATAATTTTTTCAAAAGTATTGTATATAGAACATGGGGGTCTGTAGATGCACACAACAATGAGGTGCTCAAACTCAACACATGCCATTTCTACAGTTCGCTCAACAGAGAGGCTCACAATATCTTTACGTTCCTTACATGATAATAATTTACTAGCTAATATTAACGAGCCACCTCTTAAAACCGTTTCTCTATTGAACAAACTGACCACCTGGTGATTACTGAAGTTAAACATTATGTTATAAGCTTTTAACCAATGTTCAGTAATACATAAAATATGAATATTGTTGCTATTTAAGAACAATTCAATTTCTAGCTCTTTGCCTATCATGCCTTGTATATTCTGATGCACCAGGTGTAAACAATTTTATTATCACTCTGTGGAGTCATAGTAAGTAGTTGCTGTAGCCCATAGACATCCACATCTATCCTCGACTACGAATCAAAATGCAGATGCGTTATCACCCATTAGGACTAATATGGAATGCCTCGTTACCAGTAAGAGGGGTTTTCGGTTCTCTACACTCACCATACGAAACACAGCAGCGTTAAGCTACTATTTTACGCTGGTATACTGTGAGAGCGTGATCCTTCCCCGTTCGAGTCGACCTATTCGTACTGCAGCCATATTAATACCATGCAGTGTGGCACTACCACATAAACAATATAAAACGCGTCCACGATAATTTAAAAATTCCTTGTGTCAAGAATTTTCGAAACTAAATTTCTTATTGCACGGTACGAATTTGGCGGATGGGGGCTAGGCGAGAAAAAGTGTAACATTTTTCCACCCCGACCCAGTAGTGCGAGCGAGATGGAATAATATCCATCTCCCTCGCACTTTTTCTTATCTTGCCATGAAAGAAATGTTATTTTAAATGACGCTTCATTTTAACAGACTATAGTAATTCATTTATTTGTATTTGTTAATCAATAACATAATACGTTTATCAATAATAATATACTACGAAAGGAATTTCTTTCCAACTGAGTGTTCCACGACACTCACGCATATTTTTTTTTTCTAAAAATGGAACATCAAGAGAAAAATATGATCTGAAACAATTTAATTGAGAAATTACTTTAATTACAATTTTTAATTTTATACATATTGACTTGAGAGCAATATTGTCAGCTCAGAACAATAACTAAAGCAGTATTTCGTGAAAGACGAATAGACAGAAGGAAATAACTTAATACAAGAAGAGCGAGATGAAAACAAAATTCAAAAGTCGTAAAGTTGGAGTAAACTTCATAGTCATAAGAAGATTTGGAGCTGAGTAAAACGGGGCTATGAACACTGATATATATTCTATCTAGAAGTGAAATTTAAAATATTTTCTTGCTGCCCTTAAATTTACTTTCGAACGAATTAGTAATAAAACGTGGAGAATAGAAAAAAAAACATTTGTCCAACCTCTAAAATGTCTCGGTGGGCACCGGCTGACCGGGCGGTTGCGATTGATTGAACTGTTCGATTTTATCTTCTTCATAACATAAAAATAAAATCAAATTTGTAAAATGTGTTCTCAATATGACTTAAAATGTGTTGTTGCCTTATCATTCAAGTTTTACACGATTTCATTATGAAATGCAGGGAACATTAAATCGTACTGTACGCGTTTAAAGGGGAATTTAGTGTCATATTTATGTTTTTTTTTATCATGATAATTACTATGATTCGCGATTATGTCGTCACACAATCTTTGTCCGAATGTTACTTTTTATAAATTTACATTTTAATAAATTCACAAAGGTTCAAAAAAACTAAAAGTACTACAACGATGCCCTGTGAATTGATCGAGTGCTGAGCGCTAAAAATAAACCTCATGAGAAAATCTGCATGACGAAGTCTATTTTTCTTGCTATCAAATCCTATCAGAAACGAGAGGAATATTTTGCCCGGCAATTGAACACATTCAGGCTGTTAGTTTATAATTTTTAAATATTTTCAGGTCTCTTTAATTTTACAAGTGACGTAGAAATAAGGCTAAATGATTTTGCCGCGCCATCGCGAAAATTTCCAAGACCACGAATAGTCAACTGAGAAGCAAATTTCAGTATTACAAGTGCACTCAATACATTTCAACTTTGCGATAAGTGAGCAAATTGCAACTATAGATATAAATATGCAAATTCTCTTAAAATCATGAAATTGTATGGGGATTATGTAACAAATTTTAAATAAGAGAGTAAAAGTAAAATTGTAGTTACAGACCAACTACGTCCCACAGCTGGGTACAATGTTCTTCTCATCTCCGAGAAGGATATAAAGATAAGGAAGCCGCACTGTGTCTTGAAGAAAATAATATGTCCCGGATATAGCATGTTCCTTCGGGGAAGCTTATGTTCAGCAGTGGACTTGTGAAGAGCTGTAATGACGACGATGATGATGATATATTTCATTTTATGATAAGCAGGTTTCCTTAGAATGATTCTACAACGTCGCGAAAGTGATAAATGAGCACATAAAATTGCAATTTATAATTTTATAGTTGCCAGTTCAAACGGTACACTGTTTGTTTGCATGTTACATAATTTACGGTGAGCGTTTAGCTCTAGAGCTATTACGAATCTTTAACAGGGCAATTAAATAAAACGTTTTGTTTTCCTTTAATTATATATGTTTTGTACCTTAAATAAAAAATAAGGGTTATAAGGTTAAAACTGAAATTGAAAATTTTAAAAACCCACGAAATAAAAAGAGCTGATGACCTTCAAACATCTGTAAAGATTTTCTTGAATCCTAGCTAAGAACACTCTAGATTAAGTCACCTTTAAAATAAAAAAATCTAAATCTAAATCGGTAGATCCGTTTGGGTGCTACGATACCACAGACAGACACAAAGATAACACACGTAAAATATATAACACTCCTTGGTTTGCGCCGGGGGTTAAAAAATGGCAGCAAGGGCTCAATTGCGCCAGAACTACGCTAAAGTTTCTTCCAGCTTCCCTACATCTTTGGGAATCGTGACGTGGGAGCATACTTCAGTGGATTTTACGATTCCCGAGCCACGTCATAAATAAGAGCAACTGGCTGGTATTATTGTAGCGATAACTTGGCGATGCTTCGGCGTTACACAAAAACCGCAACGAAAATGGCTTCTTTATCGTTCAGGCTAGCGTCAAAAAGTAGCTTTTGTTTGATACAGTGAAATGCGAAAAGTTTTCTCAAACGTTTAATCAAAGCAAAAGATATAATATTAGGAATTATAAAAAAAAATACCGAAGTTGCAGATAATGTTCATTTTTCTCTTCTTT
Source organism: Parnassius orleans (assembly GCA_029286625.1). Lineage (NCBI taxonomy): Eukaryota > Metazoa > Arthropoda > Insecta > Lepidoptera > Papilionidae > Parnassius > Parnassius orleans. The sequence goes on from JAGSMP010000225.1 coordinate 852,912, forward strand.
TTGCCCTTCTACCGTTTGCGAGCAATTTTCTTTACGATGCACCTCACTCACACGGGTGTTCGTCGTTCATTTATTCAATTTAGCCTATCAAAAGTCCACTGTACATAGACCTCCCCATGATTGCTTCAAAGGGGGGATTTTGCCAAAGTTACTAAGCTAGGCAGGCGGCTTGACAACCGCATTTTTATTATTATTTTACCAGTTGTTATCAGAAAAATGCGGCTGCCCATCTCATGTTTCATTTTCCTCTATTGCCTTTTACGACACCCGCGGGATGATATGGAGTGGCCACTACACAGTAAAAACGATTATTCTTTAATATAATCACGTTTTTTTTTTGTGTGTCGCAAGCGACTGTATTGACAAGCAACGTAGCACCTTCAGCCTTAACCGCTGTCAACGACTTTTTTTATTCTACTTGTTGATAGTTGGATTTTCGTTTTTGAAATTATCATATTCATCATCATCGTCATCATCATTACATCCCTTTACAAGTTCACTTATATTATAATGTATTTTAGTACATATTTCTATTATTATTCAACTTTTATGATAGAATCGAATTTTGTATTTTTTTTAAAAAAAAATTATAGGATAGGGTGACAAACGAGCACACAGTCCACCTGATGGTAAGTGGTTGCTGTGACCTATAGACATATACATTTATCCTCAATAAAGAATCAAAATGCAGAAGCGTCGTCATCCGTGAGGACTAAGATGGAATGCCTCTTTTCCAGTAAAATGGGTCTCCGGTTCTCTACACTCACCATACGAAACACAGCAGTGTCAAGCTGCCATTTTACGCTGGTATTCTGTGAGAGCGTGGTCCTTCCCCGGTCGAGCCGACCCATTCGTGCTACAACTATACTACTAATATAGCTGCAGCATGGCTCTACCACGTAAAATATTCTTTGCCGAAACCGAACTGCAGATCTTCATAAATTTTTGTTAAATCAGGAGTTGAATTGATGTTACCAATTTCAATAGAGCTGGCAAAGTTATTGACTCGTTTGAAACAATTTAAAAATATATTATCTTTGGTTACATCATCACTTACCATCAGGTATTAAAGTAGTCAAACACTTAATAGCTATCGTAGCTTAGAGGCCTAAAACTCGCTGTAAATAAAGCTCACAGTACAAGAGCAACCCGGGTTCGATTCCCGACGGCACCAATGAAACTGGTAGTGAATTTGTTGCTCTGCGGTGAAGAAAAACATCGTGAAGAAACCAGCAAGTCTGAAGAATGAAAATATTTCGAAGATTTAAGAAGTTCGCAAGCATGCACTGGAACAGCGCAACCAACTAATTTCCTTTCATCTCTCTCATAAATGAAAATGGCCTGTGCGGAGCTGTGGGACTGCAACTTTAGTTTCTACATATACAGCAATACAAATTTGATCTACAAGTAAGTTTATTTGACACTTATTATTCCTAAATAATAATTGGGTATAAATTACGCAATATACTTGAGACGTGTATGGGCAGTATCTTTACTATACTTTACTTTTCTTTTATTAATTATCTCATGGAATCCTTTTTAAAATAGATTTAAAAAAAATATTTAATAAAAGAGCTTATCGTTTTACAAAATTTAGCGTAGCATTTTCGTAAAAATAAATAAGTACCAAGAGAAAAATAAAGAAAGAATTCACTCAGCCTATCAGCGCAAATGCTGTTACAAAATTTCAATAACGTGCTTTCTCTTTTCTTTAAATGTAAATAAAGTCGCCGTCTCTTTCGCCAGAGGATTGGGAACAAACCGCGAACACGATTTGACTAAAAGCAACGATTTGTATTGTAGCGAAAGGATTACGTGTTTGCGAAAAACATTGAGTGCTACGGTATCTTGCTATAATAATTTTATACATAACGTTCATCGAATTACTATAACCCACATGTTATATTACGCCTAGAGTGGATTTCCACTCCTTCCACCATTTACATAATAAATATACATTTGTATATTTATTATGTAAATGGAATGCATTTATGTAAGTAGTGATATACATCATCATATTATGTATATAAATCCGTAAAATTAATATGAAAAACACCTGGTCCTTCGAGCCGAATTAATGTTTGACTAATTTTTGGGTGCTTTTTAATATTTTACAAATAAATATTGAATAAAAACAAATAAATATAATATAATCTGAGAATCGGTTATTAAAATAATACAATTTGGATTACTTATATGTACTACCAAAAGTATGAAAAACTCTTGATCCTTGGAGACGAATTAATGTTTGAGCTATTTTTGGGGGCTTTTCGGTAAATTAATATTGATTAAACAAAATATAATATAATGGGAGAATCGGTTGTTAAATAATACAATATAGGCTACATAAGTGTACTAACAAAAGTATGAAAAACACCTGATCCTTCGAGACCAATTAATGTTACTGTTGCTTTTAGGTGCCTTTCAAAACAAATGAATATTGATTAAAACCAAATGTATAAAACTTAATGGGAGAATCGGTTATCAAATAATACAATTTAGGTTACTTAATCTATTTATATTCACCTGATCACAAATAGTATTATATATAAATAATAACTTAATACGTCATTATTTAAATTGTATAACTTTAATAGAATTTAAATTAATAACATCTCTATTTAAAACGTTCTCTTGAACTCTTAAGTATTTTATGTCTGGTAAAACAAAACAAATATAAAGCCCATATAACAAAGTCCAAAACCAGCTTACCAGCTTGGCATAAAATTGGCGCTTTAATAAAAATTACCCCAAATATTTCTTGTTCCACTGTCGAGTTGCAAGGGTTGTAAGAAATATAGCTTTGCAAGGACATATATCGTAATATTTTATGTGGGTAGATATGGACGACGCGTTTGCTCGTAAGTGTCGCTAGTTGAGCGGGAAGGGGCCTGATATAGTGCTTTTATGGGCATTAGGAACACTCTTAGGCTGCAATTTGCTTAGATCGAGTGAGCTTGCCGATTTGTTTTGTTCTGTTTTCTATGAGAAATGTTTTTTTATCGTGGTAAGTAATGAGACGGCTATTCTCGAATGTTGTAGGAAACTGTTAATCACGCAGGAAATATAACTATAGTTTATATTTAACTTTATCATCATCATCATCATCATTACAGCCCATTTCAATTCTGACAAAATGCCTTCTCGAAGAAATGCCACAAAACACGGTCCTGAGCCAGTCTTAAGAACCAGTATAATTAAAGGCTGTGAGGTATTCTATGTTGGTCCTCAGAGGTGATTACGCATAAATACCCTTCTTTGTTTGAAGTTAGTAGTGGTAATAGGGACCACCTCTCATAGAATACCAGTCTGAAACAGTAGAATAATGCCGCTTTGTTTCGAATGATTTATGTAGATAACCGGAAACCTTTTTTACTGGTAAGAAGACATTATATCTTAGCCCTCCGGGATGACAAAGCATCTACATTTTGATTATTGATCAAGGATAGATGAAGATGTCTATGTGCCACTGCATCCACTTACCATCGGGTGGACTGTGCTTGTATGTCACTCTGATTGAAGTTCTGATTAATGTATTTATTTTCAGAATATTAGCGTGAGGTTTATAAGAATAAAGTGTAGAAAAAAAGAAACAAGAAAACGAAAAGGAAACAAATAACAAATAAAAGAAGAATGGCCGGAATGACATAAGGGTCATTAAAAAACTGCCACATATACAAAAGTTCTTATTTCGAACGCACTTTGGCACAGAATTCACACTGAAACGTCACTGCGTTCACTCGCAAGATTATAAATCGTTGCTTTTAGCCAAATTAAATTCAGAACGTCTCTTAATGGTGAACGATATAGAAATACACATGATGTATGCGCGAGAAAGAGATAAAAACACACTTTCTAGCACTGTACTAAATCTTCTAGAGGGCGCCTTAAATGGGTTGTTTATTGTAGGCAGTTCGGTATGATGTCTTTTAATAACGCTTGCGGGTCGTAATAAAAGACTTCGCTGTGTTCTTTCGCGTAACATTACGATGGAATCGCGATCCTGTTATTATGTAATTCGTTGTAATAAAGGTTATTTTCGTTTGGAGTTTCCTTGATGGTATCATTATGTTTAACCTGCTCCGATATCGTGTGTGCTTAGTGGAAATAAAGCTCGTCTCTTCTTTATAGACAGTAATAATAAGAGTCTATTATATTTATGAATCTAACTGAGCAAAAATGTTCCATTAGAGAAAAGTGGAACATTAAATTATACTTCGATTTATAAAAATGGCCGACATTGTTTGACGTAATGTCATTTTTTATCTTGGTACTATTTGTGAGATTTTTTTTCATTCTCTCAGGACCGTTCTTAATTGCTTTTTTTATGTTTGTTGTCTTTTAACATGTTTTCCATTAGCTTGTATGGTATTATGTATGTATCTATTTACGTATGTAATGGAATTCAATAATTAAATTTTCACCCACTTACAGAAGTCCTCTTTAAAGTAGCTGTCTTCTTCTGAATCTTAAACCTGTAAAAGCCTTGTCTGACCATACGGCTGGAAATGGGCCTCCCCCATTGTAGGGCAGATTGGCTTTAATAGTCACGCTTGGCATGCGTATTGACAATCATAGTATCAGACGACCCGCACTTTTGACGCATAATACATTGATTCATTGATTTGGCGTTGCAGCCCGTCACTGGACTGGGTATCCCCTTCACAAGTCCACTGCTGAATATAGGCCTTCCCCAAAGAATGCCACAAAGCACGGTCCTGAGCCACCTGTATCCATCGACTTCCTGCATCACTTCTCATGTCTAGACTCCATCTAGTGGAGGGTTAATACTGTTACATCATCTAAGAAGGTGTTAAGGCTTATCTACTCGTATGTATTAATACTTGTAACTTTGTACCCCTTTTTAAGCATATTGCGTGAGATTTAGTATAGTTAAAGTTTATATGGAGAAGGAGTACAGAAAGCTAAAATTAATTTAAAATATGTGTTACAAACAGATCAAATTAAATAAAACAATACATACAGTGTTTACGTTCATAATGCCAAAGTTAAACCCATAATAGTTTGTCTTTACTGCCAATATTAAATAAATTTTAGTATAGTTATAGTACCACGGTCTCACAGAATACCAGCGTAATATAGCAGCTTAACGCTGCTGTATTTCGTATGGTGAGTGTAGAGAACCGGAGACCCTTTTTACTGGAAACGAGGCATTCCATCTTAGTCCTCACGGGTGACAACGCATCTGCATTTTGATTCGTTACCCATTATAAATGCAGATGTCTATAGGCCACAGCAACCAGTTACCCTCAGGTGGACTGTGTGCTCGTTTGTCACCCTTATCTTATAAAAAAAACCGTCAAACATTCGCACAGAGTAGAGCTTGTCGACCTAAGAGTGCAACTTACGTATGTTTATCAGCAATTTTGAAATGTTACCAACAAAAAATACTGAAAGAATGACTGGATGAGCTGTAAATTTTGTGTGTTCCTGTTTTAATAATATGTGGAGTGTATGTCAAGGCAAAAAAACGTTTATTTTATATTTGATATATTAAATAATTAAGTTTTATATATTAATATGCAGTTGAAAGTAAAATACGGTCAATCTGGCAAAAAAAGTTTATTTTATATTTTATATATGTACTCGTATATTAAATACTTTTGTTTTTTATGTAAAGCCGAAAGTGAAATACAGCTTGTTTATTATACAAACTAAAAATAATTATAAACAACGTTTGAATTTAGACCACTTGGCGAAAACTAAGAAAAATAAATGCAAGACAAATCATTGTTAATGAGAGAGTTACTGTAGCGTATATTACGCAAAACATCTTAATACTCCACAACTAACGTCATAATTCGTTACGATACATATCACAATTCAGCGGCGAGTAGCTCGTGGCTCACGTCGTTACAACTGAACTGAGCGGTAAGTTTCTGAACTGCCATAAAAGTTATTCCTGTTACTCATATTTTCAAATATCTGGCAGAAGTCAAGATTGTTTATATCGAGGGCACTACTCATGAATATAATAGAATCATTTTTATTCAATGTAGATTACAATACATAATACTCATTGATTCATTTTTTATTTTTACCATTGGTTCGCAAAAAAACCTCTGTCCTGGGTAGAACCAGCAAGAAACCCAGCGGGACTTTTTTTTAAAAAAGCACAATTTACATTTTATACAATTGTTATGAAAACATTTGGAAACAGCATGGTAGCGATGACCTCATTCCCCAGGGTTATTATCAGTCATGTAGTATGTTGCTTAATAAATAATTTAAAACTTTTGATAGAAAAGGTCTGCATATTTTCTGGGACTTTGTTGTAAAAGCGTATACATTGCCCCATGAAGGAGTTACCGACTCTATGGAGTCGAGTAACTGGTATAACTAACTTGTGCTTGTTCCTAGTATTTACAGAATGTACATCACTATTTTTAATAAAACTGTTATTGCTTTTTAGAAGACATGTTCCTTTTGTCACTCATCTTTGATTATAATGTTTTTTTCACTGATATCTGGTTAAAGGAATCTATCCATCCATCCATTACATCCTATCAAAAATCCACTACTAAAAATAGGTAAAGGTACAACACATTAACTATATACAATCATAGCTAATGTGTTGCTTGTAGAGAAACGGGGAGCTTTCCGTCTTCTGATTTGTTTCCCTCTGTCACCTCTTACAACACCCATGGAATGATATGGGGTAGTGGACATTCTTATACCGCTACAACACGGTAGAAAATGTAAAGCTGACTTTAATGTACTATAAGAATAAAGTGATCTCCACATATTAGCTTCCGAAGCTGGTACTTTAATTATTTAATATATGCACTATGTTTTAGCACTGAACTTAGAAGGTATTATGTGGAAATTATTTTATTCTTTTAGTTCGTTCAAGTCGGCTTTTCTTTGATTTTCTCAGTCCAAGTGACATTCGTTGACATTCTTAGCGAAATACATTAACGATAAAAAATGTTGGCAAACTTTCTTTATTTCTTCGTATATATAATCTTGACTCATTTGTTACCGAACATGTGTACACTTTGCTCAGTAAAATAGTTTCAGTGTGTTTTATGTGGGAGCCAGCGATGCGCACTGAGGTTAAAAGTAAACCAAAATAACTACGTACGCTGGTTCACATTTCGGTCTTTAGGAAAAAAAGTTTTTAACAAAATATGTTTTTGAGAAAAACGATAGGAACTCGATGGATCCAAGTAACTCAGGAGATAGGAGACCTAATTTTAGGGGTGGCTTTTAAGGGGCTGTAATGATAATGACTATTATAACTACGACGATGATGATGACGAAGAAGAAGCAGATGATCATAAAGATTATGACGACGATCACGATATTATTGCGATGTTAACAAGCTATTTCTACAATACATGTGTTGTAACAATTCCTCGACACACCTGTATCTATCAATGTGCCAGCAAGAAAACAAGACTTCTTTTAAAAACAACGCTTACAATATAAGCTATAGCTATATTTAATTATTAAAAATTAGATGGATCATTGGTCGCGGCAGTCTCGTCTGCAGGTATGCTTGTTATATCCACAATGAATATCTGATACTCAGCAATGTATTCTATTCACTAGTTTTTTTTTAAATATATATAAAAGTAATAAGACAGATTATTTTATTTTTATTTATAGTATTATTTAATATAATTTACGTAACATTTTGTATATTATTTATTAATTAGTTATAACGTATGTACGAAGTTTGCCTTTTTAATGTATTTTCCTTTGTGGGTCTACTGGAAGATATTTCAGCAAATTATGGAATAAGTAAAACCTTTGTACAAACTCACTAAAAGATTGTTCTGTATCTTGTTGTGTGTACATAAATATCAACAAAAAAATACAGATTATGTTGTCTGAGGTCTAAAATCAGAGTCTATCAGAGTCTTTTGCATAGAGTAGCTTGAAGTTACTCTATGTAAGAGATCGTTTTATTAGTTATAGTCTGGATGAGAACATAATTCATTTTACTAAAAAAAAAAAACAATAATCACAATATTCTGTAATACCAAACTAACTCCAGTCAATTTTATTCAAATCAAGCAATAACGCGAATTTATTTCACGGACGTGAACCATCAGACGTCAATATTAAAGAATATATTCGTTTCAATGCAAATGTACGACGTGCTGAATGTATGGTTGATTTTTCTCGATGCGTATAATACGGAAAAGAATGGGGAAAACATAACATATTGACTCGAATGACAAAATTAAAAAGAAGCCTCATAAATATAGTAGTTATTTATCTATACAAATAAATAAAATTGAAGCGTCTGTTTGTAATGTCATAATAACAGCTTTTTACTAAATGCATATGAAAGTATTTAAGGTAGTTATAACAAAAAAAAAATGTCTCTCTGTCTGTCTGTTTGTTTGTTTCTGAAATGACTGGACTGATTTTGACGAGACTTTCACTGGGTGATATAACATCAGATATCTGCCAGTGAAAGTAAGGAGTAAGTAGCCTAAGTTAATTTTATTTTAGAAAAAGAATTAGGGTTCCGCGCAAACTAATTAAAACCCATGAAATCCAATCGTAATAAATTCCACGCGGACAAAGTCACGGTGAACAGCTAGTAATGAATATTCGCGAACTTGAATAACTTTTCTTTATTTTCACGCGAAACAGTGAAAATTAAAATAAATAGAATATTTAGATTATGTTTTTTTTAGCATACAATCCACGACTTGTGTAGAGCTTAATTTCTTTAAATTGTTTTATGAAATATTTTTGTGTAGTTTCTAATTATTTACATTCTAGTAATCTTTATCTTTATAAATATAATTCTACTGTTCGTATGTATATGACTGAAATCCTCCTAAACGGCTGGACCGATTTTAATGAAATTTTGTTATTAATGATCAAGCTGATTCGAGAAGTGTTTAGATTCACAATTGGGTTCGGTAGGTGGCGCTGTTGTCGATATCCAGACATCACTCGTGCAAAGCCGAGGCGGATTGCCAGGTATATATAATAACGACTAGATGTAAGTCGGTACCCACTAGATGAAGTGACAACCTCGTAAGAGAAGCAGGAAATCGATGGATGCAGGTGTTTCAGAACCGTGCTTTGCGACATTGCTTGGGTGAGGTGTAAGTGCATCAATGGACTAATGAAGGGCCGTAATGATGATGAATATGCAACGGCAACGCAAACAGAGCTGTCACAGAGTACGCCAGAATGTTTCCCAACAGGCCTACACCAAATGCTCGAACTTTTGTAAGGATACATTTGCGGATAGCTGAACTTGGGATCAGAACACCCGCTAAAGAAAGATTTCGGCTTGTGGCACCTGAGGAGGAAGAAATATCAAAATAACTAGAAACTTCACCACAAACTTAAAAAGTTCCACAAAACGGTTTTTTTTAACAATAACAACAACAAGCGATTTTAGAGGGGCAAAAGTAGTGTAATCACAACGCGTGGCGAGGACGACTGTTCTTGTTGTCCCAAGTACACTTGTTTAGAACATCAAACAATGGGCTTTGGGTTTTCTACCTGCTCTTGAACTATCATAAATGATCCTGCACGTGCAGCTTGCGCTTTAAGAGGTCGTGTTTGATAAAGTACAATTCTTAAACTATTTAATTTACAATTAAGATTTTAACATTTATGTTAAGGAAATATCTTGTTCTATCTAATAAATGTACAAAATTGATAGGTAAATGACTTACTTTTTTCATTAAAGTCGAAAATTTGAAAAAATAACCGATTTTTTTTTACATTTTCTTTCTTTTCTTAGCCTTTTTAGGATCTAAATACAATTTTGCAGTTAAAAGTTTGCTTTTATTTTATTACGCGTATCTTTATCTACCCAATGAGACATCTTTTAAGAATGTAGGACTTCTACATCGGTGAATATTGTAATTTTAATGCGGGGTCGAGGTGGTGACACTGAAAAATTTAAATGGCTGCCATTTAAATACAAATAGGTCTAAATGAGATTTGAGACATGATTTATCGATAAAATTGATTATGTTTTATAGCATTAAAAGCTCCGACACCGGTAACCGGACACATTGTATATTTTTATCGACGTAATATTTTATTTGTTTTTTGCAAATTCCCATCTGGTGCAATTTGGCGGCGGTGTAAACTAATCCATAACCTCTTTTCATCCACTTTTAGCACTTATTCAAAAAAAAAAAATACACGCATAAACAATGTAACGGCCTTCTTTATACACACATTAATAAATACTAGATGGAGTCATTATTTATTAATACAATTGTTTCCTGCGACATTTGTATTTGGTTGAATCTCTATATATTGTACGGGAAAGTAAACTTTGTTTGCAAAGACAAAAGGAAGACATTACCGTTTTGGAAATCTCTTTGATAGGTTTACAAATGTGACAACACTCTCACCGTTAATGTACTTTACTCGATGACATTCCGTTTGATGGCACCTCGATCTCTGTATGTTTGTTTTACGACGTTCCTTTTATAATAGGGAAAATGGGACGAAGATAAATTCGATGATGCAAATCTTAAAATCCTTTTAAAATTGAATAAAACTAATTTGACAGATCTTAACGCGGTATTTTTGTTTATTTAAACTTTAATGCAAAAAGTAGTACATATTAAGGCGCTACGGCGATGGGGCATTCTCACCTATTAAACCGTTAGGCTAAACAGAGATAGAAATTTAAGAGGCAGTGTAGCAAAGATTAAAAAGAAATGGATGATAAAGCCGAAATTATATACATAATTATGTCGATATAATATACATTATAAAAATTATATATTATATTACATTATACAATATCTACTTAAGTATAGGCAAATAATTGTTCCGGGTATGGATATTTGTCTTGTAAAATTGATGTTTGTAAACTCCATGATACAATAGAAAATTCTAGTGTAACGTTTAAAACAAAGAAATACCAGTTTTTCTGACATTGTAAATTATTGCGTGTCAAGTAAAATCTTTGATTGGACAGTAAAATATAAAAATTGTTGCTATAATTATACAGTCTTGTGAAATTTCCACCATGTCATGGTATTTTGCAATTTAATTTTTATTGACCAGATATCATCAACATCATCATCATTACAGCCCTTCACAAGTCCACTGCTGAACATAGGCCTCCTCCAAGGAATGCCACAAAGCACGGTCGTCACTCTATCTAGAAGGCGGTCGCCCTACACGTTGCCTACCGGTACGAGGCTGCCACTCGAGAACCTTTTTTCCCCATCAGTTGACGGTTCTTCGAGCTATATGGCCGGCCCATTGCTACTTCAGCTAACTAATCCGTTGGGCTATGTCGGTCACTCTTGTTCTTGTGACCTTGAGCGTCCTCATACGGCCAGCAGTGAAGACCACGTCTCAGATCCATAAGTCATCATCAGTTTTCAGGTTTTGTGGTATACCTGACTAGAAGATGTGTGGTAATTTCCCGAACGCTGCTGTAATGTTGGGACAATGCAATAAATTAAGACTCACTGATGATATCATTTAATATTCCAGTTATATTGCTTTGTCATAGTACCTACACCACACTGCCCGTCGTGAATCCGTCGATTGACCTCTCGGTCGAAGTTGGACTTACCTAGTCGGACTATTTGTCCCAGGTACACATACTCGTCAACAACTTCGAGCTTAGTGCTCCCAATCAGACCCCCTCCCCCCTAGATGGAGTGATGACCTGGTAAAACATGCAGGAAGTGGTTGGATGCAGGTGGCTCAGGACCGTGCTTTGTGGCATTCCTTGGGGGAGGCCTATGTTCAGCAGTGGACTTGTGAAGGGCTGTAATGATGATGATGAAACTAAAATGCTTGTTAAAAAGTAAATAAAGTCGTTAAAATCAACATCGACACTTAAATATAGGTCAGAATATTACAACGACAACAGAACACCAAAATCTAGTCACGTATTTTCAAAACGCTCTGTATTCTATAATTTTATTTACAAAGGAATACCATTCAGTATGCACACAAATCGGTTATTTAGACAGCGTAAAAAAATCCGGAATTTTTCCACCGAAAATCGTTGTCCATACGCGATCCTTTGTCAACGGTCGAATCGAGTCCAGTATCGAAATTGAAAACCAAACAAAACTAAAAAAAACACTGTTACGTTAAAAATTAAATTCCCAACTCGTTACACTACCATGCGGCTTCCGCCTTAGCAAATTATTGTAGAACATGTTACAACTAAAGCTAGAGTAAAATTTGGGAAAGTCGATTTAGAGTAACTCACGATAAATTTTTGAATTGAAAACTTCTTTAGGCACGTTGGTCTCTTTTAGGATGGGGAAAAAGCACTGAACTCGCGTGACCGTCACGCTCAGATAAATAAAATTAATGAAAGTAATGATTTCTTATATTTACGCGAACGCTACACATTGAGTAAAACTTAGTTTATGGATTTTATCGCGTTTGATTTACTTATTTTAATCCCCGATGTTTCGGGTGCTTTACAGCAACCAACTACGATCGTAGATCGAACCAAAAATTAAAATTCAAAAACTGAAGGTAGCCGGACTAACTGTGCCATCGGGGCGTCAAACATCTCAATATCCCCCGTGACCATGGGTTGCTGTAAAGCACCCGAAACGTCGGAAATTAAAATAATTAAATTAAAAGCGTTAAAATCCGTAAAAATTGTTTTATTTAATGAAAGTAATGTTGAAAATCCGATTGATTAGATTTTATAAAATTGATGATTTATAAATTTCCTTGTATTTTATAGATAATTAATAATTATTGTTTTTCATGTAAAACAGCGCAATAAATGAACATTTATTAAAAATACTTCCTAAAAAAATATTTCTTAACAACCCAAAAATAATGTTTACAAATTTGTGAAGCCCGTATAGTGGCGGGTCGCGGCCCGTATAGTGGGTATCCCGTGTAGTGGCGGATAAGAATACCTACTACCCCATATCTTTCCGTGGGTGTCGTAAGAGGCGACAAAGGGAAACTGATACAGAAGATGGGCAGCATCTTTCTGATAAAAGCCAAAAACAATAAAACTGCGGTTGCCAACCCGCTCGCCAAGCGTGGCAACTATGGCAATATACCCCATGAGCGACGACACAAATAAACGGCCCCAGTCCCGGCGGCCCCGCTATTCCTGGCTACGGTGGCGACCATGGTAATGGCGGGGCAGGGGTGCTAAGAATCTCCGGTGGAGGTTCGGTTGCCACCTACGACGACTCGACCTGGTAACATATAACGCACGCACCCTGAGGACTGCCGAGAAGATCCTGAGCTGGAAGAAGAGATAGATAAGTTAAGCTGGAATATAATAGGACTATCCGAGGTCCGAAGAGGGGAGGACACGGTAATCCTCGAATCCGGCAACTTATTCTATCACCGGGAGGGCGACCATCTGTCCCAAGGAGGTGTCGGATTTATCGTCCACAAGTCTCTCGTTAACAACGTTGTAAAGATCGGGAGTGTGTCGACGAGGGTTGCGTACCTTATACTCAGAATCACCAAACGGTATTCGCTGAAGGTCATACAGGTTTACGCACCAACCTCGGCACACCCCGATGAGGAGGTGGAGGAAATGTATGAGGATATCTCTAGAGCCATGCATTCTCCAAAACCCACTATACGGTGTTAATGGGAGACTTCAACGCAAAAGTAGGCACAAGAGAGAGCGGTGAGCTGAAAGTAGGGAAATTCGAATAGGGCAACGGAACCCAAGGGGCCAGCAGCTAGCCGACTTTATGGAGAAAGAGGAACTCTTTATGATGAATTCTTTCTTCCAAAAGCGGCCCCACAGAAAGTGGACCTGGTCGAGCCCCGACGGTTCGACAAAAAATGAGATTGACTTTATTATGACGACCAGACGACAACTGTTCAGTGATGTCTCAGTGATCGCGAGGGTGAAAACTGGCAGCGATCACCGAATGGTGAGAGGCACACTGAACCTAAACGTTAAGTTGGAGAGGTCACGTCTAATGAAGTCAACGCTCCGTCCCCCTCGTGCTCTAATCCAAAGTCCCTAAAACTTTCAGCTCGAGTTACAAAATCGTTTTCAGTGCCTAGAAGTTTGCAATGAAGTGGACGAGATGAATGAAAAGCTTGTGGAAACTGTCCATGCGGTCGGAGCTAAGTTCTGTAAGACCCGTCGCAGAAGAAGACAAAAACTCTCCGATCACACTCTTAATCTCATGGTTGTTAGACGGGAGATGAAGCTGCAGTCTTAAGCAGATTTGACAGCATACATGCAACTGAACAGACAGATCTCCAAATGCATACGGCGGACTTGCGCAACGTCAATACAGCTCGTATTGAAGAAGCGATCGAGCGGAACCAGGGCTCCAAAGTCTTTGCCAGAGATCTGTCTGCCAGAAAGAGCCAACTGTCGAAGCTGAAGACCGATTGTGCAGCATCGTTTCCGGGACACCTGAGATTTTGAGGAGATTGAGAGGTTCTATGGGCAGCTGTACACGTCATCGTTGGAGCCACACGCAAGTGTGAGTAACGATCCAAGAGCAAGTCTTATCCGACACTATTCCGATGATATCCCGAACGTCAGTCTGAGCGAGATTAGAATGGCCTCCAGCACCTTAAAATGGCAAGGCCCCAGGCGAGGATGGAATTACAGCGGAGCTTCTGCAAGCGGTTGAAAACCGGTACTTGAAGTCCTTCAGAAGTTTTAATTCCGTCCTCCATGGTGGTATTACACCGAGGCGTGGAGCAGAAGTGCGGTGGTCTTGTTCTTCAAGAAAGGCGACAACGCTCTTGAAGAACTACAGACCGATTTCCTTCTGAGCCGCGTCTACGTGCTGTTTTCGAGAGTCATTACGAATCGTCTCGCACGCAGACTCGACGACTTCCAGCCTCCTGAACAAGCCGGTTTCCGAAAAGGCTTTAGCACCGTATACCACATACATACCCTTCGGCAAATTGTACAGAAGACCGACGAGTACAATCTGCCACTTTGCCTTGCGTATGTGGACTATGAGAAAGCCTGGATTCCGTCGAAATTTGGGCGGTGCTGCAGTCCCTTCAGCGGTGCCAAGTGGACTGTCGGTATATCAAGGTGCTGAAGTGTTTGTACAGTAGGGCTACGATGGCTATCTGAGTACAGAACCAGAGTACGAAACCTATCCAACTGCAGAGAGGTGTAAGACAGGGTGACGTTATATCCCGAAACTCTTCACCGCTGCATTGGAAGACGTTTTCAAGCTACTGGACTGGAAAGGATACGGTATTAACGTCAATGGCGAGTACATCACTCACCTTCGATTTACCGACGATATAGTCCTTATGGCAGAATCGCTGGAGGACCTAAACACTATGATCAATGACCTCAATAGTGTCTCCCAACGGATAGGTCTCCAGATGAACATGGACAAAACAAAAATCACGTTTAATGTCCATGTCACATCTATGCCGGTAGTTGTTGGGAGCACTAAGCTCAAAGTTGTTGACGAATATGTTTACCTGAGACAAATAGTCCGACTAGGTAAGTCCAACTTCGACCGAGAGGTCAATCGACGGATTCAACTCGGCTGGGCAGCGTTCGGGAGATTACGACCCATCTTCTCGTCAGGCATACCTCAAAACCTCAAAACTAAATTGTACAACCAGTGCGTGTTGCCAGTGATGACATACGGAACTGAGACATGGTCCTTCACTGCTGGCCGTATGAGGAAGCTCAAGGTCGCTCAGCGAGCTATGGAGAGGGCTATGCTCGGGGTTTCTCTGCGTGATAAACTTAGAAATGAGGATATCCGCAGTAGAACCAGAGTAACCGACATAGCCCAACGGATTAGTAAGCTGAAGTGGCAATGGGCCGGCCATATAGCTCGAAGAACCGACAACCGATGGGGAAGAAAGGTTCTCGAGTGGCAGCCTCGTACCGGCAGGCGAAGTGTAGGGCGTCCCCCACTAGATGGAGTGACGACCTGGTAAGACATGCAGGAAGTCAATGGATGCAGGTGGCTCGGGACCGTGCTTTGTGACATCGCTTGGGTGAGGCATAAGTGCATCAATGGACTAATGAAGGCCGTAATGATGATGAATATGATTATACAATGTGTCCAGTTACAGTGTCGGAGCTTTAATGTATAAAAATAATCAATTTCATCGACAAATCATGTCTCAAATCTCATTTAGACCTAGCTGTATTTAAATGGCAGCATTTAAATTTTTCAGATCACCACCTCGACCCCGCATTAAAATTACATTTCACCGATGTAAGTCCCCATTCTTAAAGATGTCTCATTGGGTAGATAAAGATACGCGTAATAAAATAAAAGCAAACTTTTAACTGCAAAATTGCAAAAAATGCAAAATAACTAGAAACTTCACCACAAACTTAAAAAGTTCCACAAAACGGTTTTTTTTAACAATAACAACAACAAGCGATCTTAGAGCGGCAAAAGTAGTGTAATCACAACGCGTGGCGAGGGACGACTGTTTTTGTTGTCCCAAGTACACTTGTTTAGAACATCAAACAATGGGCTTTGGGTTTTTCTACCTGCTCTTGAACTATCATAAATGATCCTGCACGTGCAGCTTGCGCTTTTAAGAGGTCGTGTTTGATAAAGTACAATTCTTAAACTATTTAATTTACAATAAAGATTTTAACGTTTATGTTAAGGAAATATCTTGTTCTATCTAATAAATGTACAAAATTGATAGGTAAATGACTTACTTTTTTCATTAAAGTCGAAAATTTGTTTTTTTTTACATTTTTTTTTCTTTTCTTAGTCTTTTTAGGATCTAAATACAATTTTGCAGTTAAAAGTTTGCTTTTATTTTATTACGCGTATCTTTATCTACCCAATGAGACATCTTTTAAGAATGTAGGACTTCTACATCGGTGAATATTGTAATTTTAATGCGCGGGGTCGAGGTGGTGACACTGAAAAATTTAAATGGCTGCCATTTAAATACAAATAGGTCTAAATGAGATTTGAGACATGATTTGTCGATAAAATTGATTATGTTTTATAGCATTAAAAGCTCCGACACCGGTAACCGGACACATTGTATATTTTTATCGACGTAATATTTTATTTGTTTTTTGCAAATTCCCATCTGGTGCAATTTGGCGGCGGTGTTAACTAATCCATAACCTCTTTTCATCCACTTTTAGCACTTATTCTAAAAAAAAAACACACATAAACAATGTAATGGCCTTCTTTATACACACATTAATAAATACTAGATGGAGTCATTATTTATTAATACAATTGTTTCCTGCGACATTTGTATTTGGTTGAATCTCTATATATTGTACGGGAAAGTAAACTTTGTTTGCAAAGACAAAAGGAAGACATTACCGTTTTGGAAATCTCTTTGATAGGTTTACAAATGTGACAACACTCTCACCGTTAATGTACTTTACTCGATGACATTCCGTTTGATGGCACCTCGATCTCTGTATGTTTGTTTGACGTTCCTTTTATAATAGGGAAAATGGAACGAAGATAAATTCGATGATGCAAATCTTAAAATCCTTTTAAAATTGAATAAAACTAATTTGACAGATCTTAACGCGGTATATTTTTTATTTAAACTTTAATGCAAAAAGTAGTACATACTGAATTATTATTTTAATTTTTGTTCCATTCTCAACATTTTGAAGAAAGTCACTGTTTATATTATGCCCGTTAATTATAATCCATATCTTAATGTATATAAATTAAATAATAAATTTTATTTATGGTCTAAATATTTAAAAAACTGTACTTTTATATATATGAAATATCGTAATGTAAATATGAAATTCTATTTAAATTATATTTGCAAAAAAATCAACTTTAATATAGATGTAAATGAATATAATCTACAGTTTCTTACATTTAAAAATACAATAAACACATAAAACTATTACAAAAAAACGCTAATGATGCACAGAAAATATCACAACGTGAATTGCCTAAGAAAAAGGCTATCCTTATTATTTCAAGGCAGCAAATGTAACAAATATTGACAAGACAACACATACATTGCAATCGAGCTTAATATGTTCTAATAATATGAAGGCCGCTAAAAAGGAACTATACCTATTATTTTTAATAAGAATAAAATGTTACAAACTACATCGGCCTTACGCTAAATAATGCAACTTTTTCGTTCCTAAGTCTCAACGGCTTTATATTACATCAAAATATTCAAGGTCTGTTGTCTAAAAAGGAAATAATCGAAATTACACTTTCAGAGCTTAAGGATCAAATGAATCCAGATGTCCTTTGTTTTACGGAACTTTTGTAAAATCTGGAGAAAAGAATATGATAATTAAAAACTATGAAATAGCGTCGTATTATTCACGGACCAAAAAACGAGGTGGATCTTGTATTATGGTTAAAAGAGGAATGCCTTTTAAAAAGATAACTTGTTTTGATGACTTGGCTGTCTCGTTCCATTTTGAATGTTGTTCTGTGTTAATCCCATAGCAATATATTAATTATATGTTTATATCGAACACCGACTAAAATAAAACGGCATTGTGATTATTTTTCCAAAACTTGAATTGTTGTTGTATAAATGTAATTATAAATATTCACAAAAAAAGATTGTAATAGCCGGCGATCTAAACATTAATACGCTAGTAAATGATAATGTAACGACTACATTTACAGATATTATTAAAACATTTAATTTTCATCTGCATATTACAAGACCTACTAGAGGACAGTCCTGTATTGATCACGTTATTAACATACCAAATGCCACTGCGAAAATTCTTCCGCTTTCGTTATCGGATCATGAAACTGCTCAAATGTGGGTTTACCGTAAGCAAAAGGTCCTACCAAAAATTGTTTTCTCTTTCAAAAGAAGTTATTCTCAAGAAAACATTAATAAGTTTCAGTCTTATTTAGAAAGTTTATCGTTTTCTGAAGTGTTTTTGGAAACTGACCTAGATCTAGCTTTCAATAAATTTTATGAACTGTTTCAACTGTTTTATAAACTTTGCTTTCCGGTAATAAAATTAAATCTAACATTAGACCACATATAAAATGGATATCAAAAGTATTAAAAAAAGTTGTTCTACGAAAAAAATATTACGTTACAAATATTACATTAATAAAACAAATCATAATAAAGTTGCATATAACAATTACACAAGGCTTCTAAGAAGATGCATCAATTACGCAAAAAAACATAGTAATAATAAGTTTATACTCAATAGTAAAAATATTGTAAAATCAACTTGGAAAATTAATAAGAATGAACTAGGGCATATAGCAGCAGATAAACACATTGACAACCAGTGCGTGTGGCCAGTGATGACTTATGGATCTGAGACGTGGTCTTTCACTGCTGGCTGTATGAGGACGCTCAAGGTCACAAGAACAAGAGTGACCGACATAGCCCAACGGATTAGTTAGCTGAAGTAGCAATGGGCCGGCCATATAGCTCGAAGAACCGTCAACTGATGGGGAAAAAGGTTCTCGTGGCAGCCTCGTACCGGTAGGCAACGTGTGGGCGACCGCCTTCTAGATAGAGTGACGACCGTGCTTTGTGGCATTCCTGGGGAGGCCTATGTTCAGCAGTGGACTTGTGACTGTAATGATGATGATGAAACTAAAATGCTTGTTAAAAAGTAAATAAAGTCGTTAAAATCAACATCGACACTTAAATATAGGTCAGAATATTACAACGACAACAGAACACCAAAATCTAGTCACGTATTTTCAAAACGCTCTGTATTCTATAACTTTGTTTACACAGGAATACCATTCAGTATGCACACAAATCGGTTATTTAGACAGCGTAAAAAAATCCGGAATTTTTCCACCGAAAATCGTTGTCCATACGCGATCCTTTGTCAACGGTCGAATCGAGTCCAGTATCGAAATTGAAAACCAAAAAAACTAAAAAAAACCACTGTTACGTTAAAAATTAAATTCCCAACTCGTTACACTCCCATGCGGCTTCCGCCGTAGCAAATTATTGTAGAACATGTTACAACTAAAGCTAGAGTAAAATTTGGGAAAGTCGATTTAGAGTAACTCACGGTAAATTTTTGAATTGAAAACTTCTTTAGGCACGTTGGTTTCTTTTAGGATGGGGAAAAAGCACTGAATTCGCGTGACCGTCACGCTCAGATAAATAAAATTAATGAAAGTAGTGATTTCTTATATTTACGCGAACGCTACACATTGAATAAAACTTAGTTTATGGATTTTATCGCGTTTAATTTACTTATATTAATTCCCGACGTTTCGGGTGCTTTACAGCAACCAACTATGATCGTAGATCGAATATCAAAAATTAATATTCAAAAACTGAAGGCCAGGCTAACTGTGCCATCGGGACGTCAAACATCTCAATACCCCCCGTGACCATGGATTGCTGTAAAGCACCCGAAACGTCGGGAATTAAAATAAGTAAATTAAACGCGATAAAATCCGTAAAAATAGTTTTATTTAATGAAAGTAATGTTGAAAATCCGATTGATTAGATTTTATAAAATTGATGATTTATAAATTTCCTTGTATTTTATAGATAAATAATAACCATTGCTTTTCATGTAAAATAACGCAATAAATGAACAATTTATTAAAAATACTTCCTAAAAATATTTCTTAACAACCCAAAAATAATGTTTACAAATTTGTGAAGCTAAGAACTTTCACTTCTGACGTGCAGTTCTAAGACTGTCAGTTTTTTTATAGAATATAGGTGACCGATGAGCACATAGTTCACCTGATGGTAAGTGCTGATGGTACAGCACTATCCTCAATTTAGAATCAAAATGCAGATGCGTTGTCACCTTTTTTTTTATAGGATAAGGGTGACAAACGAGCACGCAGTCCACCTGATGGTAAGTGGTTGCTGTTGCCCATAGACATCTACACCTATCTTCGTTAGCGAATTTAAATGCAGATGCGTTGTCAGCCGTGAGGACTAAGATAGAATGCCTCTTTTCTAGAAAATAGGGTCTCCGGTTCTCTACACTCACCATACGAAACACAGCAGCATTAAGCTGCTATTTTACGTTGGTATTCTGTGAAAGCGTGGCCCTTCCCCGGTCGAGCCGACCCATTCGTTCTACAACTATACTATTAATATAGCTGCAGCATGGCTCTACCACGTAAAGGTAGACCTGGGGACTAAGATAGAATGCCTCGTTTCCAGTAAAAAGTCTCTACATTTACCATACGAAAATCAGCAGCATTAAGCTGCTATTTTAAGTTGGTATTCTGTGAACTCACTCATATTTATAATTATTATAATTTGGTTCACTTACATTGAGTGAGCACATACGTGTTAGGGCTATGCTGCGGCTATATTATGGTTGTAGCACGAATGGGTCGCTCGACCGAAGAAGAAGCACGCTCTTACTGAATACCAGTGTAAAATAGCAGCTTAGTGCTGCTGTGTTTCCACGGTGAATGTTGATACCCTTTTACTGGAAACGAGGCATTCTTAATCCTGAAGACTGCATTTTGATTCTTAATCGAGGGTAAATGTAGACGTCTATAAGCCACAACATCCTCCTACCATCAGATGGGCTGTATACTCGACTGTCACTTTTATTCTTTATTAAAGAAACCTATTCGATAAATCGCGATGGTTGCAAACTAGGCATTACCGATTACATTCACCGCACGTATTTCGAATATTGGATTTTTCATGACGGTTAATCGATGGTTCACGTCATCATTACAGCCCTTCACAAGTCCACTGCTGAACATAGGCCTCCCCCAAGGAATGCCACAAAGCATTCCAGAAACAGAACTGCTTGTTCTGTTTTTACGTAGTTTGATTACATAGTGATATAGATGTAGACTTCTTATTTTTATTGGGTGCTTTACGACATCATGTTGAATTAAAAAAAAAAATGTAAAATTTATTTCATTTAAAATGATTTTTTATTTTTACTCGAATATTATGTACGCATTAAATAAAACTAATTTTACAGATTTTATCGCATTTAATTTTAGCTTATAAAGGCTACCTTCATCCCAAGTAGATATTCTTTTAAATTCATTACTCCTCTTTCGCTGACCTTTCGTAGAACTGTACTAGGATTTAATTCCCCAGTACCCAGACTTTGCAAAATACCTATAATAATGTAGTATATATGCATCTCGAGTCTTTTAAGGTTTTGCGGTACAAAATTTATCAATTTGTTAATATTTATTTCAAGTTATTTTTTTTTACTATTGTTTTTGTTTAGTTTTGTGTTATATTAAAGTTGGAAAATTTTTGTACGCATGCTTTTCTTTCTTTTTTGTTAATGAGATTTTTTGAAAAACAATTAGAGACAGCAATTTGATAAATTACGTTAAGCTCTTTTAAATAATTTTCTTTACTTAATGGAACAGTAAACAAACGATTAATATAACAATAAAAAGCGGCTAATTTATGTTGCCAGGGATGACACGATGACGCGGGGATGTCCGTGTCGGTATGAGTTGGCTTTCGGTAAATTTCAGTCAGTTGGAGATATTAAAAAATAAACGTAACGTTAAGCTTGTAAGAAATGCAGTAAGGTATTAACCTATTATTAAATGTGCACTTAGTTTATATTACTGTCTTAGAATTAAGCATAAGTATTAGTGTGACATTTGTTGGTGAACCGAACCTATATAAATCTAATAAAATCCGTAGAAAAATTGTGTGTTTACGATTCGCGCAAAAACTACTGGACGAATTACCATGAAATTTTGTACGTAGGCAGTAAACAACCGTGTATAACATATTGGCAACTTTTTATCCGCTTAGGGAAGAGTAAAAACAAATTAAACAATATAACTAATCCAAATTAATAATAATACTTTCACAATTATTTCTTCTGTGGCAGCAACATGCTGGGTACCTGCTAGTAAATAAATAAAATAAATATTTACTCGAATACTATGTAAATATTAAATAAAACTAATTTTACGGATTTTATCGCATTTAACTTTAACTTATTATTTTAACGAAGGCTACCGTAATCATCAGTGCACTGCTGGACATAGGCGTCTCCCAAGGCGCCACTTAATCCAGTCTTCAGCTTCACGCATTCAGCTGCTGCCAGCTGCCTTGAGCAGATAGACGCTCCGTTTAGCCAGAGTGCGTCCCACACTTCGTTTGCCTAAACGTAGTCTCCACGAGAGATGTGACCAGCTCTACCTTAATAAAACTACCTAATAAGGGGTCGGCTTGATCGAGGTAGGACCACACTCTCACAGAATACCAGCGTAAAATAGCAGCTTGATGCTGCTGTGTTTCATATGAAGAGTGTAGAGAACCGAAGACCTGTTTTACTGGAAACGAGGCATTCCATCTTCTTAGTTCAAAGGGGTGACAACGCATCTACATTTTAATTCTTAATCGAGGATGAATGTAGATGTCTGGGCCACAGCATCCACTTACCATCAGGTTGACAGCGTGATCTTTTGCCACCTTTATTTTTTTTTAAAAAACGCGATAAAACTATAAAATATTTTTTATTCAAGAACAAGCATTTTTTATTTGAATAAAGCTAAAAGCATCAATTTTCAAGCATGTTTCTTTGTAAAGCACTACCGTTTCCATGTTTCAGATATTAAATTTAATCTAAAGTCAGCGTTTCCTAACTATACTAAACATATGCTATGAGCGTTAGATATAACTTCCCAGCAACATTTCATATCTTTCATAATTCTAGTCTCGAAAAAAATTGTATAAGAGTTAAGACATAGAATAGAATAGAATTTTATTCAATGTAGATTACAAGAATAGGTACTTATTGAAAGTCATTTAAGCTTTACCACTGGTTCGAGAAAAACTTCTGCCCTGAGAAAAACCAGCAAAAAGCACAGCGGGCTTTTAAAAAAGAAGTAAAGTAAAGGCTTTGTAAAGGCCAATTTTAATATTAGGTCCTTACATATGAAATTGGCGTTTATCAATTTTTTTTTGTAAAATATATTTAGTATGCACAAGTATGCACCGTTGTTGTCTATGCACTTTTGCCATCTCATAGGTAGTTCATTGATCCCTTTACTAAAAAAACCATGGGAGCGAGAATCAATAAACTCTTTGAAGGCGGTTTGGACTGCCGCATCGGAGTTGAATTTTTTTCCTTGTAAGAAGTTGTCCAAATTCCGTAAAAAATGGTAATCTGTTGGAGCAAGGTCCGGGGAGTACGGTGGATGTCGCAGACATTCCAGTTGTAGCTCATCTAACTTAGTGGTTGTTTGTTGTGCAGTGTGTGGTCTTGCGTTGTCGTGAAGCAGCAGTGGCCTAGAGCGATTGACCAATCTCGATTGTTTAGCAGCTAGTTCTTCCTTCATGATTTGCAGTTGCTGACAATAGATATCTGCCGTAATCGTTTGGCCAGATTTTAGAAAGCTGTATTGAACGACACCGGCGCAAGTCCACCAAACACTCACAAGTAACTTTTTCTGAGTCAATTTTCGTTTAGGGCAGCATTTGGCTGGGTCTCCAGGGTTCAGCCATTGCGACGAGCGCTTTCGATTATCATACAGTATCCACTTTTCATCACAAGTAATGATTCGATTTAAAATCCCTTCATTATTGTGTCGGTTGAGCAAAGTAACACAGCAGTCGACGCGTGTTTGCAAGTTCGATTCACTCAATTCATGAAATACCCATCGTTCAAGTTTTTTTACTTTCCCGATTTGCTTCAAGTGGATTAATATAGTTTTATCACTTATCCCGAAGCCTGCAGCTATCTCTGAAGTGCTTTATGATGGATCCGCTTCCACAATAGCCTTTAATTCTTCATTTTCCACTTTGGTCTCCGGCCGTCCACGGGGTTGGTTCTGAAGGTCGAAATTTCCAGAACTAAAACGTTGAAACCAAAAACGTACCGTGCTTTCTTTTGCAACACCAGCGCCGTATACATCATTAATCCTTCGAGCTGTTTCTGCAGCACTGGTGCCACGGTAGAATTCGTACTCGTAAATATACCGATATTTCATGTTTTCCATTGTGGGGTATTAAGCGACGCCAAAGAATAAAATAATGAGGAAAAAACAAATGACTGACTGTTTTCAAAACTCAAATGTACCAGCTAAATGATTTTATAAATTTAAATTTGGAATTCTTAACCAAAGAGGAGATATTTCAGATCAAAGTGGTCAGTACGTCAAAACGCTAATTTCATATGTAAGGACCTAATAGAATATTTTGTATTAATAAATATTGAATTAATTAATTTGATTTTGACTTTTTACTTCAATCCAATTAATATTGTTTGTATTTAATTCACGACTACGAATCTACCTGATGAACGATAAAATTGCGTCCATACCTGAAACGAAAAAAAAACATTTTAAAAATTAATTCTATGAAGAAGTAGATATAGAAATTAAGATGCAATAAATAATTATTGAATTATTATTAAGAATAGTAGAGAGGAAGTGACGTGGTATCTCAGGGGCCAAGCGCTTGCCTCACAATACGCGAGCAAATCGAGTTTGATCCCTGCCCGCACCAACTTTTTAGTAGAATAAGGGTGACAAAAGGCAGGTTCGTTGTCACCCCTGAAAAGGGTCTCCTGTTCTATACTCACCATACGAAACACAGCAGCATTAAACTGATATTTCACACTGTTATTCTGTGAGAGCATCAATTAAATTGTGAATTGCAATTTAAGTGGTGATTTAGCCCTGAAGATCATATGAAACATATATTAGTACGTTTTGGATATATGATATATAATATTTATTATATGATTCCTTCA
The DNA here is from genome assembly GCA_029286625.1 of Parnassius orleans. Lineage (NCBI taxonomy): Eukaryota > Metazoa > Arthropoda > Insecta > Lepidoptera > Papilionidae > Parnassius > Parnassius orleans. Next base: position 878,515 of record JAGSMP010000225.1, read on the forward strand.
ACCTTGCATAATATTAAAAAATAAAATTAACTATCCACAAAAACAAAATCTACAAAACAAAATTACACTATTCACCATTTTGCTTTGCAAAAAAATTACAAATTCAAAAGCATGAAGATACTCGACGCGGATTCAAGCCCTTTGTTAAATTATATCACGGTGGAATGACCACGAAAAAAAAACGAAATAATCCTCGTCAGTTCATCCAACGAAGCAATATTAAAACTACAGGTGTGATTTTTTAAATGTCTGACTACAAATTAATAATGAATTCACTGAACCTGAACATATTCAGATCTTTGAACATGTTGTAAATCTTGAGAGTAAAATATTATAAATAATATTATCGTAGTTAAAAATATTTTAACAATGTTAATATCTTAGCGGTCAGCTACCGCAGTTTACTTCACTTGAAGATGCCTCGTGTACATGTATATTAGGCGGGCTTAATGCAACATAGCATTCCCTACCAGTCCACTTCCAGGGTAAGCAGAGAAGATATTATAGGAGCAATATCTGCGTTCTAAAAATATCTGCAGCAGAACCAGTGTAACCGATATAGCACAACGGATCAGTAAGCTGAAGTTGCAATAGGTGGTAATAGAAAGGTTCTCGAGTGGTAGCCTGATACCGGTAAGTGAAGTGTAGGGCGGCCCCTCACTAGATGGAGTGAAGACCTGGTAAGATATGTAGGATGTCAGTGGATGCAGTTGCCTGTTAACTGTGTTTTGTGGCATTCTTTTTGGGGAGGCCTATGTTCAGCAGTGGACTTGTGAAAAGCTGTAACGACGATGATGATGATTGTTTTATGAACTGAAGTTATCCTTTTTTATTTTGTGTTCTTTTATTCTATATTGCCACACATACGTGAAATTCTCACCACTCCATGGGTTGACTGATAGAGAATGCCTCAAGGCATTAAGTCCGCCCTTTGTATTCTTTTGTTTTAAAGAATGCAATAAAGAATAAATAAATAAATAAATGGCAAACAAACGTACAGTCTAACTGGTAATAAGTGACTACTGCAGTCCATGGGCACCTGCAGGCAACTTCATACAAAGCAGGCTACAGATGCGTTGATACCCTTGAGGACTAAGATGGAATTCCACAACACCTTTAATTTCTGTAATTTAACTGGCTCTTTATACGCAATGAAAGTACTGCTAATTTGCGGCAGAAATAAGTAAGATGGTGGTAATTAACCTACTCAGACAGAATCTTAGGCAGAATAGGTATGCTTTCACCATACTCGTAGTTATCCCTTGGTTATTAAATCATGTCCACTACCCCTTATCATACCGTAGGTGTCAGAAGCGACCGAGGAAAACTGAAACAGAAGATGAGCAGTAGCATCTTTCTCTTTTATCTTTCTATGACGTTTAAGAGTATAGAGACTAAATAATTAAAAATTTTGTACAACCGACTTCAATATAAATTATTACGAATAGCTCAAAAACTATTGGTCAGACCTTGATTAATTTATATGGGACCAAACGAGAAGCACCAGCTTTCAAATTAATAAAAATATTAGGTAACATACAACACATAAAAAAATAAAAATAAAACATACAGTCGAATTGAGTACCGTCTCCTTTTTGAAGTCGGTAGAAAAGCACTTCTTCTTGTCAGATAGTTTGAAATTAGAAGATGAAGTAAGTATTTCAATTAAGGGCTTAATATAATAAACTTTATTTCATGTAATAAAAAACATCGACAGTCCCTACTAAAATATGTCAATTAAAGGCAATTTCAACCAAACAATTTTAACCTCTTTATAATGACAGGTTATTCACTGAATTGCCTGTAATTGAAGTTAAAGGCAATCGACATAAAAAATATAATAAAACTGATCGATAAATAATTTCGTTTCAAATATTAGAATCTAATTGTATTCAATTCATAGATTCTCAATTATTTCAGATAGAAATTCAATCCTCAAAAAAAAATCTGTTGCATTGTTAAAAGTATTATCATTTCAGCTTTAGTTTCAATATCAATATTCGAATCGGCTTTGTTATAAACTTCAAATAGTTCACAAAATGAAATAAAAAGCATTTTACGCTTAAAATATTCATTTAATCAATTAAGGATTCAAAAGATTTTATTTTTATTTTAAGAGAGATTTATAGAGTTATAGTTGTAGCACGAATGGGTCGGCTCGACCGGAGAAGGACCACGCTCTCACAGAATACCAGCGTAAAATAGCAGCTTAAAGTTGCTGTGTTTCGTATGGTAAGTGTAAAGAACCGAAGACCCTTTTTACTGGAAACGAGTCATTCCATCATAGTCCTCACGAGTGACAATGCATCTGCATTTTGATTCGTAATCGAGGATAGATATAGATGACTATGGGCCACACCAACCACATACTATCAAGTGGACTGTGTGCTGGTTTGTCACACTTATCCTGTAAAAAATATATCTAACATGTAGTGGAGAAGAAAGAATCTTAGAAAGTCCATCACCGTATTTCTTAAGTAAGACGCGATTATGAGACATGTCAAAGAAATCTCATCGTCACCGACAAATGGCGGTACGAATATCTATATCCATCTTTTATTAGCCAAAGGTAAATAATGTAAGTCACGATCAACATGTGATATTAATGCCCGTACTACGATCATCAACACGCATTCCAAGCGTGATATATCCTCCCAACTTTAGTAGTAGTAATTTTAGCAGTAGTAGGTATTTCCATCGCCAAATATCAGTGCTTGCACTTCTGTGTTCCGCTCTATGGTATAGAAAGCCAGTATAATTATAGGCTGTGCATTCCACTCAGCCAACAGAGGTGGCAGCGCATCTGTCGCCTTCTTTGTTTGAGGTTAGCTGTAGGTGTCCCTGGACAACAGTAGCCACTCATTATCACATGAACTTTACGTTCGTTTATCACTTGTCTTATGAACGGAAAATATTAATGCACATACATACATATATACATTGTTCTATACAACAAGTCCAAAGGTTAAAACAGTAATTAAAAGAACTACATTCCGTAAAAAAGTTTACTGAAAAGAGAACAGTTTTATATCCTATATCACTTGTACAACTTATACGATTCTAACAAGACGTCATATTATGTTAAGTTCCATCAAGCTATTTAAGCTACAGAGCGTGCTATTGAAATAGACATACATACACACATACACTCGAATAACATTACCCTCATTTTGGTGCAGTTGGGTGCAGTCGGTCAACCATGAAATGGTATTTTTTTATAGAATAAGCGTGACAATCGAGCACACAGTTCACCTAATGATTAAGAATCCAAAGTAGATGCGTTGTCTAAGATGGATTACCTCGTTTCCAGTAAAAAGTGTCTCCGGTTCTCTATACTCACCATACAAAACACATCAGCATTAATCTGCTATTTTACGCTGGTGTTCTGTGAGAGCGTGGTCTTACCCCGTTCGCGCCGACCCAGTCATGCTACAACCATAATATAGCTGCAGCTTGGCTCTACCACGTATATATTTTATCTATTATATTGCGATAAATAAAAGTCTTTCTTCAATCGCAATTATTTTGATTCTAAAGGTACTTAGGTACAAGCGAGATGGTATGAAATTATTACAGGGGAACGTTATTAAACGGATGATAAAAATGAATAAAACACGCTCTCATATAAATTTGAAGTGACACAAAAATTCGCAATTCTACTACAACGACTGCCATTTTCACGGATTGTTGAAGACGAGGCACGAGGAATTTGTCTTTATAAAATTTTATGCGAGCTTCGATGAGAATAAGTAGACGTATGTTGTGCATTTTGAAGTACCTACGCTTGCCAATAAATGGGAAAGTGTAAGAAAAATAATAATATAAGAGGTTAAAAAAACTTAAACAATTTTTTTTTAACAATTGATTGTGAGCTGTGATGATCCCTATAATTATTTTATTTTATCCTGGTGGTCCTGGTCAGGATGCTAGGATAAAGTCATTAAAATATTGTATTGTCATCTGTCCTTAAAACTAGTGAAGAGTTAGAGCTAGAAGTCAAACTTTTGGTCCAATCAACGCAGAATGAGCCTACAGTATCTTGAACTCTTGCAGTGGTATACGGTTTGGATTTAATTTTATTAATTATGCAAAATAAATAAATAAATTTTAGGATCTCAAGCAGAAGGTAGCACCCATCAAAGGAGAATGACCAAAAGTGGTACCAAGAAGTCTCGCGCATCAAGACCAAAATTTTATAGTAATTAGTTTCATAATTTTTTAGGACATTACGCGTCGGGGGATTTGATTTTTGAACAGGGAATTTACTTTTAAGTTTATAAGTATGGATATTGAGTCAATTTTATTTGACATTTGGCTAGGGAAGGCTCAGTCCATGCTCTATGTCTATGGTTTTACTCCCTATTTATATGACGTTTATAGTAGGCATGTCGATTCACTTAAAATTCTCCGATTCGATTCAAACATGCTAGAATCGATTTTCGATTAAATCGAGTATTAAAAGATCGATTTTCGATTAATCACGACATTTTCTAACATGCCTAATATAGACACAGAACATTATTGATGATAATTTACTAAATACAACTGATTGGATAGAAATATCATTAAATTAATAAACATAACATCACGCCTATATTTACCCGAAGGAGTAGGCAGAGGTGTGTAGTACTCCCACTAGTCTTCAGTTATGTTATACGTCCCATGTAATAGGAGTTGAGCCTTATGCCATACACCGGGCACAAATCCAGACTCCGTGGTACTACTGGGCATTTCAATAGTGTAAACTGCAACGTACACTTATCGATAAATCGGTTTCAATCTAATTGAACAGTGGGCTGCTGTGCTCATATGATGACGATAATGTGGTATTTGATCTGGGGACGGTGTAAAGACGTAACTGCGCCGGCAATGGCTTTAGATGATTTTTTTCAAGAGTATGATGAATGATTTAAATAAATGTATTTTAAATAAATATTTTTGACTTTTAATCGCTATTAAAAACCTAAAACCTATTATTAAAAATGGACTTGTTTGTTTTATTTTTCTATCACTTACCTAATCGATTCACGACAACAACATAACCATGAGCAATAGTGTCTGTCATGAATAGTATCTTAAGATTATTAAAGGGTTATTGACAAGACTCTCTAGACTCAACGAGCGTTTTTTTTTGGTCTGACTGGTCACCCTTTATTGGTATTATTGGTATATTGGCTTTATTGGTATGTTTTATTGGTATTAGTGTGTAGTGTGATCACAGTGGCGTCCAATGATATATTACCCTTAGATACGTTACCCGCTCAAAGTATTGGCAATATGTATAAAGGTCGTGCAAATCTCCGAGTTTCAGTCACGCATTCTGCGACGCCGCTATAATATGTTGCTGTAACTCGTAATTCTTACTAATATTAGTAGATTACGCTGTTTTTAGAGCCATAATGTTCGTCCATATTTAATGTGTCTATTTAAAATAGGTCGTTGGTAGCGTCGAAAAATAAAACGTAGTTTTTAGGTTATTTCGATTTTATAAAATAACTCCATAACCCGGGTTTGTTTTAAAAATAACTTTTGTAGGAGTTAATATAATCAGTGTAGTCTATAAAAAACAAAGTTTGATTTTGATGCAACATGGTACGGGATTCCATACATTAATGGGCATTCTCCTTTCTCTTTTGAAATTTGGATGTTTTTTAGGGTTCCGTACCCAAAGGGTAACCAACGGGACCTTATTACTAAGCCTCCGCTGTCCGTCCGTCCGTCTGTCTGTCAGCGGGCTGTATCTCATGATCAGTAATAGGTAGACAGTTGAAATTTTCACAGAATGTGTAATTCTGTTGCCGCTATAACAAATAATAATAAACATTTAAATAAAATTAAAAGGGACTCCCTTACTAGAAAAGTGTTTTATGATTGTACGGAACTCTGAAGCTGGGAGAGAGGCGTGGAATTTTGTGTTGTCACTGGGGCTCACCCAACCAATAAAACAAGCGACTAGGGTACCCGATGTGGATGGGCACACAGCCAACTGCTCCGGACAGGTACGATGTTCAGGTTACCACACCCTTGGAAACCTCTGACCTCTGTCTGGTGAAATCCGTGTCGTTATATTCCTCGCCTAACTACGATTTCCAAGGTGTCCGATAATTGTGGCGATATTAGTCAGCAGATTGGGATGAGATGCGGCATTTCTTTGATCTTATCATTGGCGGCATTTGCTTCTCGTCTGAAGATCGTTCGATGGATGCCATTACGGATGTGATACGTCAAGCGATGGAGTATGTCATCCTCTTTGATTACGTGCCCATTGATAATTTTTTTTTATAAAATATTCACATCACCGTCGAAAATACCGGTATTCATCATTTTATTTCACTACGCGGATCTTAGCTAATTAATTTTTAACATCTGTAATTAATCAAGTATTCATTATGTAATTAAGTATATAATGAAATTGGTTTATGATCGATATCATTACTTCGTCTCGAGTTATGCTAAACAAAAAATGTCATTATGAAGAGTCATTAGTTTAATTTGATAAAAAATATTAATAATGTACTTAAGAACCGCAATTAATAAGGCTTCTGGAAAAATTATGGTTATTTTAAGCTTTGAGGATATTTCAAGAGAAAATATAATTTTACTTAGATATTTGTATTTTTATATGAATAACTAGCTGTTCCCCGCGACTTCATCCGTGTGGAATTTATTACGATTGGATTTTATGGGTTTTAGTTTTTTTGCGCAGATCTTTAATTCCTTTTCTAAAATAAAAGTAGCCTAATTTACTCCTTATAACATCAGCTATCTGCCAGTGAAAGTCCCGTCAAAATCGGTTCAACCACTTTGGAGATTAACCAGAACAAACAGATAGACAGGCAGACAGAGCGACAGACAGACTATTTTGTTATAAGCACCGTGTATACATTCATTTGCATATAGTAACAAGGTGTTATTTTGCATTACAAACAGACACTTCAATTTTATTTATTTGTATAGACAGCGGTCCGCCCCGTCTTCGTACTACGACGTCTAATTTTGAATCTAAACCATCCTAACTGAGAAGAAAAAGGGGGGAGTAGTCCCCACCCCAAAGAAGGGCTGCCATGGGGCGGCCGGCGCCGGTGGGGCCGCGGATGTGTGCGAAAGCGTTCCCGTGGCTCTGTCAATATGCGGCGAAGGTTTTTAGCCGGCGCGAGTCTGACATTACCTGTCCTTGCGCCCGCAAGGCGGGTATACATAAGCATTTCCCCATGTAAAAATAAAGGACAGACCTAAGTATTGTCTTTTAATGGTCGGAAACTAAGACTCATTTTGTGTAACAGTGCCACGTTAATTAGATTTTCGATTGGACTAAACTCACTGCATATGTTTCAATGGCTGCAACAAGAAGTGATAAGAATCAAACGGTAAAGTTACAGCCTAGTCTTAATATTGGGCATCCTCTCATTTCTTAGAGCTTAAAAGAAAGAAAGAAAGAAATATTGGTCTCTGTCCCAATGCGTGGTGGCGGTCTTCACATTTCTTCGAAATATTTTTTTATTTCTCAGACATGCTGGTGTTCTCACGATGTTTCTGTTTTTCTTCAGCACGTGTAAAATTACAATTAGCAACTTAGTTGGTGCCAGTGGGGATCGAACCCGGATTGCTCACGTACGCTCAAAAACTAACTGATCTTTTAGTAGTTTTTCTGTCAAGAAATTTTCAGTAGCAGCCTGGAGTCAGGGAGTTAGCGGTGTCTCACCTCCGTGCCTCGGAAAGGACGTAAGTCCATTGGTCCTGAGCCTGATCTCTCTCCGGTTGTGTTGATTTGTCGTCCCATCGGACTATGAGAGTGAGGGAATACAAAATGCACCTGTGCTTGTGTACACACTTGAGCACTATAATCCAGTCCTTTGCAGGTGGCTAGTCTCCGTTAAGACTGGCCACCGTGACCGAAATTTGTTCTGTAAGACATTATTATTATTATTATAAGTAAAAAAAAATATTGGAGTTTAAAATATTGCATACCCGCGTCACGAGCCACCAATAATTACAAAAGGGCGAAACAAATAGCGGGCTTAACTTGCTTTCCCGAGAACAGCCCTTGACATTATTTATATACTTCAACAAAATTAATACGAGAGATGTCTGCAGTTGCATTTTTATTAGACACTGCCTTTGAGAGTCTATGCAGCGCGCGGAAGAAAATGGACGCAATATATCTTGCTTATCTCCCTGCATTTTTCCATTTACATTGTAGATGTAAGTCACATTAGTACCGCGATTATCTTAATATTTTAGTTTTATAGATACAGTTAGAATAATTTGTTGTTAACTGAATTCGTTTATTTAGTTTTATTTAAAAACTAGCGACGCGCCCCGGCTTCGCCTGTGTAGAATCCCTTAATGTGGCGTTATTTAGATTTTAGATCAAAATAGACAATTTTTGTTTATTCAATAACATATCTCCAAGTTTTCTGATAAATATATATAGCCTAGATAACTTCTGGCATTGATCTCTACCTGTTTATGAAGTTTCATTACAGTGGTTCAGCCATTCCGAAGATTAGCCCGGACTGATAGACAGACAGACAGAAAAAAATTAAAAAAGTTTAGTCATATCATAATGGCATGCAAATATCCCCCTTAGCTTAATGTAACACTGCTATTTAGATATTACAGACAGACACTACAATTTTATTTATATGTTAGATCTTCTTACACCGCCACTATACTTACCGTATAGTGGCGGTGTAAGAATATCCACTATCCCATAATATCATCCCGTGGGTGTCGTAAGAGGCGACGGAAACAATTTAGGCGATGGGCAGCAGCGTCCTCCTAATAGCGACTAAAAATAAATAAAAAACTGTGTTTGCCAACCCGTGTGCCAAGCGTGGCGTTTATGGAAAATACCCTATTATCAGGCAATTAATGGGGAGGCTTATGTTCAGCAGTGGGCTGCAATAGGCTGTAACGATAACGGTAACAGTATATAGATATAAGGTAAGTCGAATTGATTTCTCTTCGTTTTTTAATAGAATATAATTGAACAGAATAATTTCTATTCAAAAAATTAAAAGTAAAACTTATTGTAAGTCGTTTATGGTTTTACCAACAAGAAACCCAGCGGGACAATTTTTTTTAAATAATAGTTTATAATAATTAACAATCTAGTCCAATCGAATTAAATATTAGAAACAGCATACCACAGATTATTATCATATATGTATTTTTTTTAAAGTGTGAAAAACGAGCACACAGTTCACCTGATGGTAAGTGGATGCTATGACCTATAGACATACACCCTCGATTAACGGTAAAAATGCAGATGCGTGACATGAAGACTAAAATAGAACGTCTCGTTTCCAGTAAGTGTCTCCGGTTCTCTACACTCGCTATAGAAAACACAGCAACATTGAGCTGCTATTTTACGCTAGTATTCCTTGTCCCCGGTATAGTCGACTCATTCGTGCGACAACCGTAATATAGCTGCAGCATGCCTCTAACACGTAAAATAGTAGTTAAGAAGAAATTATTTCACTCTCCCAGTGACACTAATAGACATTGTAAGACGCTCTATTAGCTAAGCATTTAAAACAAATATATAAAATTGTTTTGTAATTTACTTATTAATTTTATTGTTGTACTTGTTAAATTATTTTGATCCGACAGAAAAACGAATAAAGTGTAGATTCGAATGTACATAGAACCTTTAAACAAGCCTGAATTGAAAAAAATTATGACTTTGACTTTGACTATAAAAAACATACAATATTTTGACGAAAGTAAACCTCCTTCGAAAGTTGCCCTCGCACAGCTTCCTTGTGGAATAGTTTTCTTCCTTGCACAAATTCCTTGTGTAATCTACTTGTACCAGCAATTTTTCAGAACCGATACGACTTAGGGACCTTCAAGAAAAGAGCCTACTCTTTCTACTGGAGTTGCAGTTGTTAATGGGCGGCGGTAGGCGCTTACCATCAGGTGAGCCGCATGCTCGTTTGCCCCTACCTATATAAAAAGTTCATTTTGTTAACCAGAATCTATTAATACCACTCGAGATCTAACAGAGCGCATCAGTATAATAATAATAATGTCCTCCAGAACAAATTTCGATTAAAGCGACAATCTCAAAGGGGACTAGTCATTTGCTCAGGACAGGATTACTGTGTACTTCCTATTCACTCACTCTCATAGTCCGATGGGACAGCAATCCGACACGACTGAACAGAGATCAGGTGCAGTACCAACAGCTTTACGCGCTTTCGAGGTGCGGGGGCGAAACACAATCAAATTCCTGTCTTCGGGCTGCTTCTGAGTATTTGTTAACAAAAACCCAATAACTATTTTTGTTCCGATCCAGGATTCGAACTTGGGACTTCATGATCAGCCTTCATGCTTACGGTCACTAGATTAATGAGGCAGTTAACTATTAAGATTCGTACTTAAATAAGTTAACAGTTAACTTATTTTAGTTCTGTTTCTCATCACCTGAATCATTTTATTCGTAGTTAAGAATTATTATTTTGTTGATATTTTCAAATTTGTTTAAAATTTGAAAACTGAATTAAAATTATTAGATTAGAGAATAGACGGCTTCGTGGCTCAATGGCTTAGCAATGAGTTACGGCGCTGAAGGCCAAGAGTTCAAATCCCGTACGGAACAAGCAATTTACATGATATACATATAATTTTTCCCGATGTCTGTCCTACGATACAGGAAAATATTCTAGTGTGGGGGTAACGTATTTAAAAAAAACCTACGCACAATATATCCACCCAGTAAAAACTCCACTCACTAAAAATATATTTCTTTCAACTCTGTTTATCACACGAGGAAACGCGGAAGCGGGAACATGAGTTGACATCTTCAATTTGAGCGTGAGCATATTTTATAGGGCTTCACTTTTTTATTACGTATTAATTTTTTTTATATTTCAATCTTTCTTTTCATTCATTCGTTCGTTACAGCCCAACAAAAGTCTTCTGTTGAAAATAGATTGACTCATGGAGATAATAATTTTTGAAGTGCAAACTTCTTTAGAGTCGTTGTGATTTGAAACTCGATGAGACGAAAAAGCGACACTAAAAAGAGACAAACATATATATCTATAGGATTTAACCTGTAAGAGAATGAGATAGAATACAGTATACAGTGTTACCTTTTTTTTTTTATAAAAACGTTACCCCCACACTAGTATTTTGTCCTGTAACGTGGAGGCAGTTTACAAACATAAGGACAAACATCGAGACCCGGAACAATTACTTGTAGGCCATACAAATACTTGTTCGTCTCGCACGCAGACTTGACGACTTTCAGCCTCCCGAACAAGCTGGTTTCCAAAAAGGCTTTAGCACCATAGACCACATACATACCCTTCGGCAAATTGTACAGAAGACCGTAGAGTACAATCTGCCACTTTGTCTTGCGTATGTAGACTATGAGAAAGCCTTTGATTCCGTCGTAATTTGGGCGGTGCTGCAGTCCCTTCAGCGGTGTCAAGTGGACTGTCGGTATATCGAAGTGCTGTAGTATTTGTACAGTAGGGCTACGGTAGCTATCCGAGTACAGAACCAGAGTACGAAACCTATCTATCTTAGAGATAAATTTAAAGAACTAAATATATTAATTTTGGCCTCTCAGTATATTTACGAAAATTTAATGTATGTTCACAAAAACAAAGGTAATTTTAGTAAACACTAGGAACAAACACAAGCTAGTGATACCAGTTTTTCGACTCCACAGAGTCAGTAATTCATTCTTGGGGCAATGTATACGCTATTACAACAAGGTCCCGGAAGGCTCTCTCTATTACCAAGTTTAAATGTTTTGTTAAGCTGAAACTGTATAAAAAGGGTTATTATAGTATAAATGAATACATGATTGACAATAACCCCTTGGAATGAGGTGGTCGCACCAAGCAGTTTCTAAAATAAATTTTGTACTTAAATAGTTTGTACAACCATTAATGTAAAATTTACTTTAAAAAAAAGTCCCGCTGGGTTTCTTGCTGGTTCTTCCCAGGACAGAGGTTTTTTTTTCGAACCAGTGGTAAAGTAAAAAATGACTTTCAATAAGAATTACACATGTAATCTATATTGAATAAAAAATTATTCTATTCTATTCTATCCAACTGCAGAGAGGTGTAAGACAGGGTGACGTAATATCTCCGAAACTCTTCACCGCTACGTTGGAAGACGTTTTCAAACTACTGGACTGGAAAGGATACGGTTATAACGTCAATGGCGAGTACATCACTCACCTTCGATTTGCTGATGATATAGTCCTTAAGGCAGAATCACTGGAGGACCTAAGCACTATGCTCATTGACCTCAATAGTGTCTCCCAACGAATAGGTCTTAAGATGAACATGGACAAAACAAAAATCATGTTTAACGTCCATGTCACACCTATGCCGGTAGTTGTTGGGAGCACTAAGCTCGAAGTTGTTGACGAATATGTTTTACTAGTCTTCTTTACTAGTTTAACTAGTCCCACTAGGTAAGTCCAACTTTGACCGAGAGGTCAATCGACGGATTCAACTCGGCTGGGCAGCGTTCGGGAGATTATGACACATCTTCTCGTCAGACATAGCTCAAAACCTTAAAACTAGATTATACAACCAGTGCGTGTTGCCAGTGATGACCTATGGATCTGAGACGTGGTCCTTCACTGTTGGCCGTATTTGGAAGCTCAAAGTCGCTCAGCGAGCTATGGAGTGGGCTATGCTCGGCGCCTCTCTGCGTGATAGACTTAAAAACGTGGATATCCGCAGTAGAACCAGAGTAACCGACATAGCCCAAATAATTAGTATGCTGAAATGGCAATGGGCCGGCCATATAGCTCGAAGAACTGACAACCAATGGGGAAGCAAGGTTCTCGAGTGGCAGCCTCGTACCGGCAAGCGAAGTGTAGGGCGTCCCCCCACTAGATGGAGTGACGACCTGGTAAGATATGCAGGAAGTCAATGGATGCAGGTGGCTCGGGACCGTGCTTTGTGGCATTCCTTGGGGGAGGCCTATGTTCAGCAGTGGACTTGTGAAGGGCTGTAATGATGATGATGATGATGATGATGTGTCATAGATATGTAGCTGCAACATCAACCTGTATCCCCCGATTTAGTTTTCATCAGTTTTCTTAATTGCCTCCCACTATGGAAGCAAATTTAAAGACACTTTCCTCTCAAAAAGTAAAAGACGTTGCGAATGAAGATGTCATAAATATGAATATAGCATATTTATATAGCATAGAGAAGAATGAATATAAAAGTTTTCATTCATTGTTTGCTATGTATCTTGCTAAGAAACTCGGATAGTTGTTGCAAAACGATATAATTACAAAAGTTGCTGAAACTTCTGCAGGGATTGTTACGTTACTTTCCGTCATGCCTCTTGCTGTTTGAGACTTAAAATAGGCTTCCTGTTTTGCGTTTCTTGAACTCATTAAACAAATTAACAGTTTTCTATTACCTACAACACATCTTCTTTAAGTACATTAGGTTACAGCATTTTATAGATGATGATGCAGCTATATTATGGTTGTAACACGAATGGGTCGGCTCGACCGGGGAAGGATCACGTTCTCACGGAAAACCATTGTGAAATAGCAGTTCAATCCTGCTATTTTTCGTATGGTGAGTGTAGAAAACCGAAGACCATATTTACTGGCAATGAGGAGTTCCATCTTAGTCCGCAAGGGTGGCGTATTTTCATTTCGGTTCTTATTCAAGGATAAATGTAGATTTCTATGGACCACAGCATCCACTTACCATCAGGTGGACTGTGTGCTCGTTTGTCACTACTACTCTATTCTATAAAGAAAAGGTTTTAGCTTACATACTTGCCACGCCTGGCAGTATTGTAAGGACTTACTACAGTATACTTGGAGTACTCCCTCATGCAGGTTTTCTCAAGATGTTTTCCTTTAATCACGCAAAAACAATTTCATTGGTATTAGCTACCACGGTTCTGAGTATATTAGTAATATACTATTTCTATTAAAATATACCGCCTTTGACACAGACCTCAAGAGAACGGTAGCAAAAGCAATGAATAAATAACATAATTTAGAAGATGAAAAATTTAAACATTTTATTGCTTGTTTCAATTTGAAAACAGATTGAGAACAATGCCGGGATATTTTTTTTAAAAGCGAAAAATAAATCAAAGATAATAAAAGAGCAACTTAATAAGATCACATTAATAGATCCTATCCAGACGAAGCCGGAGCTTCACGCAAGTCAATAATAAAGTTATTACTATTCCACATATTTAATTTAGCTTCGTGTTGGTGGCCTCAGGGAATCTATCACTCCATTTCGTCCCGTGGGTGTCTTAAGGGGTAGCTATTTAATGTGATGCAGGATAGTATAGAAATCCCAGGATAAGTGCCAAACTAATTTTAAGTGCCAAACTAATTTTATTACTGTACATTAACGTGTATAGCAAGTAAAGACTGGTTAAGTTTTCTACGTGGTAGAGCCGGGGTAGAACCACACTCTCACAGAATACCAGCGTAAAATAGCAGCTTAATTGCTGCTTACTGGAAACGAGGCATTCCATCTTAGTACTCAGGGGTGACAACGCATCTCCATTTTGATTCTTAATCGAGAATAAATATAAATGTCTATGGACCACAGCATCCACTTACCATTAGGTGAACTGTATGCTCGTTTGTCACCCTAATTCTATTAAAAAATAAGAAATCATTATAACAAAAATCGATAAAAAGCAGTGTACTGTCGCTTGGGCGGTTTCTACATATCTGAACGACGATCGTAGGTCCGAGTGGCGGGGCGCTTGACGTCATGCATGGAATCGGTTGCAGTAGCTGGAGGTGACAGATGTTATGGTTTCCGATAGATGGCGTTATAACTAATCTCGGATACCATAACATCTGTCATATATAAAGTGAGCAGCGTCAAAGGTGCGATGGTGGTACTGCAATCGTTAATGCACCCACCAAACGTGACAATTAACTTTTATTTAAGTACTACTTCGTACAAAAAAGAGGGAGGCGCATGTACAACCGTGGACTTTTACGAAACGTAGGTGATGAAGAAGATAAAGTTCTATAGAAATGAGAGAGGGTAGTAGGGTTGACTCGAGAGGAAAAGTACCACCTTCTCACAGACAAACAGAGTAAAATAGCAGCTTAATGCTACCGTGTTTCGTAGATAGATAGATAGAAAATTCTTAATTGCACTCAAACAGAAAAATTTGGTACAAAGGCGAACTTAATGCCGAAAAGGCATTCTCTGCCAGCTAACCTTTGGTAGTATGGTGAGAGCTATGGGTAGAGCCACAAGAGAAAAAACTAACTTATTTACACATATTATTCAAAACATATAATATAATATAAATATGTTAGTTTATACATATATACACTAATACACGCATATACGCATATATACATACTATACAAATATAATACATACAATCGAGTATAGGAAATTATAAAATTATATAAAAACCAATAACATTAATTAAGTAACTTTAAATAATGTGCCTCAACCTTACGTTTAAATGTGTTTATTGAGAGAGCATCTTGTAAACCTCGTGGAATGTTATTCCAAAGTGTAAGTGATGATACCGTAAAGGTTTCGTTTCGTTTGGTGGGTGTAGAGAACCGGAAACCTTTGTCACTGGAAACGAGGCATTCTATCGTAGTCCTCAGAGGTGACAACGCATTTGCAGTTTGGTTATTAATAGATGATAGATGTAGATATCTATGGGCATCCACTTGCCATCAGGTGGATGTGCTCGTTTTCACCCTTATTCTAACAATATTCTAACAATATTATATAACAAATGTATTGGGGCAAGAATAGTGAGCAGCTAGTTCTAAACACAGTGTATTAGCAAGTGTAGTAAAATATAACCATCCACCACCTTTACATTGTAAAAACGTATATGTATCGATACCTACATATACTACAGTGTTGGAAATGCTTCCAGAAATATTTGGGGTTAATTTTAATAGGGCCTATACACCATCGGCCATGATGGACGAATTCTAGCGATCACGATCGTGTAGAGGACATAATCGCCTATAACTGCCCATGATCGGTAATGATAGAGCGTAATGGCCGCTGTGTCGGTTTTTCGGACAAACATCAAAGGAAGTTCGGCCATGATAGTGCGCGCGTCTACATGATCTCCGAACGCCGATCCTCTATAAACTTACCTTGTTCTATTTCGGTGTATAGTTAACATACACCGAAATAGAACAATTAAAATTTGAACAACTTCCTTTTTTTCACCACTCTGTTACGGTCTACATTTCAATAATAGTTATATTATAAACTAATTAAATAAATAGCGACAGCTGCTACTGTTTCAACGTCCATCTCGGACAGATGACAATACAAATATGTAGGATGCACGATCGTGTGGGCAGCCGCGCAATGATTGTGACAATCATGTACCATTCTGTGGTTGTCAATCATGGCCGATGGTGTATATTTACGCCAGTGTAGGCGGGGTAATATTTACTGAGTTTTTATTAGAAGTTTAGAAGAGTTTATTTTAATTTGTTTGTTTGTTTAAACACGATCTCTGGTATTACCAGTCCGATTTGAAAAGTTCTTTGTATATTATAGCCAGATTCATGAGGCATAGTATAGGCTATCTAACATTAGGGTACACCTCACAACTAGTCTTAAATATTGATTTTCGATTAGCAAGTCAGAAGAAAAAGCGCTCCCGAACTGTTTTATCCGCGTGCGCTGTCGTAATGGTTAGTGATAAGTTAATACAATGTTCTACAAAAGTATATATATATATCTTTACTCCATCTTTAAGAACGTTCGCGATACCATATGCCTATTTATTACAATCAGTTGTTTTATTTCAGTTTTAATAAACAATATTATAGACTGGTAGTAAACCACACTGGACAATTCGAATTACATTTACGTGTCTCATTAGTTACATAATCTTTTATAAAGTACAGCGTAAAAAATTCCTCTAAACAAATCGTAAACAACAGGTAAGTTTCATCTAATGTATTGCGTTATCGACTGGCAGGGCACGAAGTTGAATCGCCTACAGAGCCATAAATCTACGCGAGCGCCGCCAGGAGCTTTGAGTTGTGTAATTTATTGTTTACCGTACATATCGGTTCGTGCACGTTTACCAAACTATGCTACGTTAAGTTTTTTTATAGCATAGGGTGACAAATGATCACACAGTCCACCTGATGGTAAATGGGTACTGTGGCCCATAGACATCTACATTTATCCTCAATTAAGAATCAAAATGCAGATGCGTTGTCACCCGTGAGGACTAAGATGGAATGCCTCGTTTCCAGTAAAAAGTGTCGCCGGTTCTCTACACTCACCATACGAAACACAGCAGCATTCAGCTGCTATTTTACGCTGGTATTCTGTGAGAGCGTGGTCCTACCCCGGTCAAGCCTACCCATTCATTACTACCCATCAGCCTATTTATTCAACCATAATATAGTTGCAGCGTGGCTCTACCACGTAAGAATAAGTTTAATTTAAGTTAGCCATGAGATTTAAGTATAAACACTTTTAATACTTAAAATATTATTATATATTAACTTAAAATATTTTATTCAATTTTGGCTTGTTTATAGCCCTTATGACGGCTCCGTGGCGCAGTGGCCTAGCATTGATTTATGGCGCGGTTTGAATCCCGCACGGTATAAGTATTTTTATGGTCTAAAAATAATTGTTCCGGATCTGGATATTTGTTCTTGTTAAATTTATGTATGTAAACTGCCTCCACGACACGGGAGAAAATCCTAGTAAATAATCAATAGGTGAGGCCTAGCTATTTTATGGTTGTAGCACGTCTGGAGTAGGACCACGCCCTCACAGGGTGCCGGCGTGGAATGGCAGCTTAATGCTGCTGTGTTTCGTATGGTGGGTGTAGAGAACCGGATACTCTTTTTACTGGAAACGAGGCATTCCATCTTGGTTTTAATTGGTGTCACCGCATCTGCATTTTGATTCTCGATTGAGGATAAATGTAGATGTCTCTGGGCCACAGCATCAGTGGGACGGTTATAGGTCGTAACTTTTTTACACTTACATTAGAAATACCCATATCAACGATGTATCGTCAAAGTGTGGCTACTAAGGTGAATCTTACCTACATCAGGAGAGGCCTAGTGAAGAACAAAAAGAGGAAAAAGAGGCACAAAGAATAAAAAAATAATTTTATTAAAGATGTTAAAAATTGACTAGCTAAGGTCAAGCCAATATAAGGCTCTATTTGAAAATCAGCGCTGCTGTCATTTAGTACAGCAGCTGTTATCAGAAATAGGGACCTAATTTGACTTCACACAAATCCTATGTTTTTTTTATATCTCGTGTTATTTTATTTTTCTTTGTGACAACAAATAAAATTTTCTTTTTTCTTTCTTTCTTAAGATCGGCATAATAAAAAGAAATTAAAAAGTGATGTATCTTACCATGATTGACCTAGTTTAAAAAGCATCTCCCGCTCTATCACCGTCACCACTAATCCCATCATCACTACTCCCAATATATTAGGAAAGAGACACCACCGTTGACACACGTGTTTCGCCTCAAAACGAAGCATCATCAAGTGAAAAAGCCTATGAAGTGGCTGACCATTTTAGACATTTTTTTATTATGCGGAGCTTAGTTAATTACTTTTAACATCTTTTTGTAATCTATTTCCGCAAAGTAACGCCCGATTCTATTAATTTTATTCTGCTCACATGAATCCGAGTGAAACGTATGAAAATTTTATTTTAATTTCACATCCGTTGAATTAACAAGGAGTTTTCTAGTTTGCTGTTTATACAAACACTAATTATGTTCCACTTACGTGTTTATATTGTTAGGAATTTGAAACACACGCGTTTCGTAAAACACGCCAGCAATTTCATTACTTAACCGCACACCGTTTGCCAACTAAATGTCGAATGTTTTAGTTTTAAATGTTTACCGTCACACCATGTTTCAATTATGCATACATACCAAGAGCTGTTTATAATAATATCTGTGGTAAAGCCAACCTTACAGCTCAAACATTTGAAACACAGCTCTCAGCTGAACATTAGTTATGTCGACTCATCCTCGTAACCAATGCGATGTTTCAATATTATCAGTAAAGCAAACATTTCTACTTCGGCTTTGAATTACGGACTTAAACCTGTGACAACATTACAAAAAATTATATAAATACCTATCAGTGGTCAATTATGTTAAATCTCGTGTAGTGGAGGTGTCATCATTACAGCCCATCACAAGTCCACTGCTGAACATAGGCCTCCAAGGAATGCCACAAAGAACGGTCCTGAGCCACCTGCATCCATAACTTCCTGCATGTCTTACCAGGTCGTCACTCCATCTAGTTGGGGGACGCCCTACACTTCGTCCGCCGGTACGAGGCCGCCACTCGAGAACCTTTTTTCGTAGTGGAGGTGTAAGAATATCCAATACCCCATATCGTTCCGTGGATGCCGTAAGAAGTGGCAAAGGAAACTGAAACAGGATATGAGCAGCAGCAACTTGCTGATAACACCTCAAAATTATGTAAAACAGCGGTGGCAAACCCGCCTGTTATGCGTGGCATCTATGGCAATATGAGGCAATCTGTGGAGGAGGCCTATGTTCAGCAGTGGACTTTTATAGGCTGTAATGAATTTTCTTTTAAAGAGTACAGTATTGGATTGTTTATGTTGTGTAACAAGAACACATTATTGATAGCAATGTTTATGTTGAATTATGAACTTGAGAAATCATTTAATCGTGGTAGAGCCACGCTGCGCCCTCAAGTGCCCCATCCATTTGCTGCCGAGCAGATATTGTCTGCAGTCTACAGATCCTGCAAACCATCTAGCATTACAAGATTCATCGCAGCACTAGAATAATGCTTCTTGTTCCTTCTAGCTACTCTTTGCGCTATAGTGTTCGGCACTGCTCGCCTCTGCTTCACGGTACTCTCGCAGATTACTTGCGTTAGACGTTACTCACCGCAGACTACAAGGCAATCACTATCACTAGCACATTTGTTGGCAACTAGACTACACCATCGACCTCCGGTCTGAGCAGGAGGTTGGTGTGGCGGCGCAGTCGTCGCGCCACAAGTGAAACTCACCGAAGCTTAAATCGAACAATCAAAGTTCCGAAGTACTGCGCTATATAAAGAACAGCTCTGAACTAACACACGGAGAATTGGCTGCTCCCCGGGATAAACAACTTGCCTGGCGGGAGATCTCCCTTTTCCTCCATGGCCAAATATATTATGGATGCAGCAGGGTTGGGTCAGCTCGACCGGGGTAAGATCATGCTCTCACATAATGCCTAACAGCGTGAAACAGCAGAATAATGCTTTGTTTCATTCACCATGAGTGCAGATAACCGGAGACCCTTTTATTAATAACGGGCATTCAAGCTTAGTCCTCAGGATTAAACTACATCTGCATTTTGATTCTTAATCGAGGATAAATGTAGATTTCCATTGGCCGCACCATCCACTTACCATCAGATGCAATGTATGTTCGTTTGTCACTCTTATTCTATAAAAAAAAAACTCTCTATACTCTTATTCTTCTTTCGCCATACCCAATTTTCATTTCCACACATTAAGGTAGCACAGAGCACCAGCACAGAATTGTGAATTTCTATACGAGCCTTTTGTGACACATTCTGACTTATTACGAGAGTAGAGTCTCATCTATAATACACAAACTTGATACACAAATTCAGCCACTTGTTCAACCGATTCTTATTTCACATAATGCTTATATGGATTCGCTTTCACAAAGTACCGCTTTAGTTTCACTTGCACACAAAAATTTGTGTTATTATAGATTGAGAAATATTATCAATATTGGCAAGCTTAAAGGTTAAAAGATAAAGTTAAAGTTACAGCCTATTATACTTCCCACTGCTGGGCACAGGCCTCCTCTCATTTCTGAGAGAGTTTTAGGGCAAGAAAATGTCCGCCGCGCTGCCCCAATGCGTGTTGGCGAACTTCACATGTCTTCGAAATATTTTTTTCTTATTTCTCAGACATGCAGGTTTGCTCACGATGTTTTCTTTCACCGCCGAGCACGTGGTAAATCAGCACTTAAAATTGCAATTGACAATTTCATTGGTGCCGGCGGGGATCGAACCCGGGTGGCTCGCGTACTGTCAAATTTTCAGCGAGTGTTAACCATCTGAGCTACCACGGCTCATATTGTTAACGCTCCTTTTAAAGTTTAAATAAAATAAAAAATAAACTTAATTAAAAAAGGCAATTTAAGTCAAAGTGACTGTGATACCATACCATACTGGGGCAAAGTTGTCACAATAGCGATCCAAGGGGAGTCGTAATCTTCGACTCTTCTAATGTTAAGTGATTGCACCAAATACAGACTGCTAAACAAACAATAGATGGAGTGGCGACCTGGTAATCTTTTATATCTATGCAGGAAGCCAATCTCTTGATTTGTTTCCCTCTGTCGCCTCTTATGACACCCACGGAATGATGTTGACTCGACCGGGGAGGGACCACGCTCTCGCAGAACACCAGCGTAAAATAGCAGCTTAATGCTGCTGTTTCGTATGGTGAGTGTAGAGAACCGGAGACCCTTTTTACTGGAAACGAGGCATTCCATCTTAGTCCTCACGGGTGATGACGCATCTGCATTTTGATTCGTAATCGAGGATAGATGTAGATGTCTATGGGCCACAGCAACCACTTACCATCAGGTGGACTGTGTGCTCGTTTGTCACCCTTATCCTATAAAAAAAAGTGAGGTAGTGGATATTCTTACACCGCCGCTACACGGTATTGCAAGCTATTACAAGCTTATATTGAATATTAATTACCACAAGCCTGTTTAAAATTTCATCTGAATGACATTGTAATCACATTTATTAACCCTATCTTTTATGACATAAATAGAAAACAGTTGAGTATTTTCTAACCCTTCTAGACAAAGTAAAGTTGCTTTCACAAAAATAAGGACACCGGAGCGCTATTGTTTAGGATGAGATCGTCTCTTGTGTTTAGTAACAGCGAGATTATTTTTATTTTAATCCATTAAAAGAAAGAGCCTTTGTATTCTTTCAGGTTCGCTTCTGATAGAATAGCAATATTAATAATATTAATCTCTTGGAGTTTTTAGTTGTTAATCTTACTGTACAGTGAACTTACATTTTTTTTTCAACCGACTTTAAAATAAGTAGAAGGTACTCACCTCGACTGTATTTTTTTATGTGTGTTACCTCAGAAGTTTTTTTCTAGGTGAACCGATTTTGATGATTCATTGCGTTTGTGCTTCTCATGTGGTCCCATATATATTTGATCAAGATCTGACCAGTAGTTTTTGAGTTATCCTTAATAATGCGTATTTAATTGACTTCGACTACATTGATGATATTCTCATTTTATTTACGAGTATATTGTAGTCGGTTGTACAATTTTTTTTTAATTATACCACTTGTATTAGCTCGCTTTCGTGTATGTCTGTTGGATTCGAATTTACTAATTGATTTTAAACTAACTCACTGATGAGCTAGAGACTTAAAATTTCGAACATAGCTCGAAATCGGATGAAATTATAAGAATATTGAAAAATATAGTGTTAACATAGGCCTCCCCCAAGGAATTGTTTGCTTAGCAGTCTGTATTTGGTGCAATCACTTAAAACAAATTATTTACGCAAACTAGCCCTACCAAAATTGTCCAGCGCTGAAAACTTGTGCTCCAACGCCTTTACTCAAACGTTAAAAAAAACTCAAATGATCTATTCAAAAGAGTCTCAATACCAGGAATTGAAAACCCACTGTCATAAAAACGGATCAAAAAGAGTAAACTGCATTAGGCGGGGGAAAAACCCACAGCAATTTTTCACATCTGAATTCCAACGTAGTAAATTTGCATGTGAATTAAAATTCCCGTACGTTATTATTCATTTGTTCCGTTCTGGCGTTCCTGTAACTTGAGCGGGATCAAACGACGAGTTTTTAATACGATGTCATGTGGAATATTTTACTTTTCTCGTGTTAAATACACGAGGAAAGTAAAAGAGTTTTATTACCAAAATTGAATTGAACAGAATAGAATAGAATTATTTTTATTCAATATAGATTAGAAGAACACTTATGGAAAGTTATTTGAGTTAAAAAAAAAAACACTGTTCTGGGAAGAACCAGCAAGAAACCCAGTTGGGCTTTTTTAATCATTAATTTACAGTATTACAATTAATGTGTGTGTAGTGTAAAAGGTTCTTTGTATACAACATCAACCTGATGAACAACTTCTTTTTGTTGGTGCGGTGCTGAACATTGTTTTTGCTCCCCAAGAATGCTAGGCAAGTATAATTTAGAAGAGTTTTTCAGCATTAAGCTTGGAAGTTGGATTAGTAAGAGTCACCTTCAGTCTGTCGCTAGAGCCTTGTCAACAGCAGTGTGCACAGGTATTTTTAATTAAATTTAAGTTTAACCATAAAAAGGAAGTAGCTCCATCTGGCGGTGAGTTGCAGTAATCCACGAACATCTTTAATCAGATTCAAACAAAGAAGGCCATTGGACGCGCCAGTAACGTGGGTTTCTTCGATAAAGATTTGTGGACTGTATTGGTACATACAACAAGCAGAGTAAGGAAAGTGGATGAGAGTGGAATGCACGCACTAACCTTGTGAGGGACGGCCTCGCCCTCCTCCCAGAGTATCAGCTATCACAGCAGATCCGCCACGTGGATCGGCGCACGCACTCTTAGATCAGTTCTAGGATGTCACACCCTTAACTCTCGACTTATTGTAATCAAGCGCGTCACATTCGCGAAATTACTAGGAATCAATGTCCGGTGATAATAAATATTAAAGAGGAGATCGAAGGACGTAATGTCCCTCGCGCGGTTGCGGTTATTAATCGATTGCAACTAATTGCCGCTGCGTGGCGCTTGCGTCGCCTTCAACGGCTGTACGTGCATATAGGAAGGATTAGGGAAGGGAGGGGTTAAAGATATGTACCAAGTATTTAATTAGATTTATAAATTAAATTGTTAACTGGCGTTACCAGCCATAGATGAATTTAATTCAAACCCGTGAGAACTAACTCAGAGTGCCTCACATCTTATAATTATTTGGTTACTGGTTTTTTTCTAGGTAACCTTCAGAGCGGAACATGGCAGTAGGTGCAAAGCTGTTGGGCTGAAATAGGTGAATAGTGGTAGCAAGCCAGACGGACCTGGACGCAGGAAACGAGTCAATAATCTAATGATTTTCATATTTTACTCCACTACTGTGCGTCATTACGTTGTGTAAATAAACAGTCCGCTGGACTACAAATACGCCTTAATGATTTCGCAAAATATTAATAACATTAAAAAAAATAAGTAAACTTCAGGATTGAAGGCTACGTTAAAATAATTACTAGGTTGGTATAATAGGAAATACTTTTTGATTCTTAGGCTGTATGGCATACCGTCTTAGTCCTCAGAGGAGACAACACATCTGTAGCCTTATTGGTTTGAAGTAAGCTGTAGATACCTATGAACTCCGAAGCACCGTTAGCTCGTTTATCGCTTGAGTTTTATAAAATAATGGACAATCAAATCAAATCAAAAATAAAATGTATCGGAAGAACCAACGTAAAACAATAAACAGAATTTTAGCATTTTGTTTGTTGTTCTAAAACGAAATCAATTGGAAATTCAAATTGCTTTTTAATAACTCAAACAATAATAAGCCCGGGGAGTTTTATTTAGATTTGATGGACCGTCTCGATAATATAGAATTATTCGTAGAAAGAAATTAGAGTTTCGATTAAAATATTCAATAGCTTGTCAGTTCTTCGTATTATATGGCCGGACAATTACCAATTCAGCTTATTGATCGGTAGGGATATGTCGGTTACTCTAGTTCTTTTGCGGATATTCTCAGTACGAAGTTTATCACGCGGGAAAACTCCGAGCGTAACTTCCTCCAAAGCTCACTATACTCGAGTAGTAGCCTCGTACTGGTAAGCAAAGTGTTAGGCGACTCTCTACTAGATGAAGTGATGACATGGTAATAAACGCAGGAAGTCGATTGATGCAGGTGATGCAGGGGCCTTGCTACGGTGACATTCCTGGGCTAATAAAAATTCGTGGCATATAGAGTGGCATTTCTTAGAAGAGATATATTTTCAGCAGTGGACTTTTTATTATTATTTTATACTTTATTTGCTTCTTTACCAATATTAATAGGATTTTTTTATTTTTGATTATTTAAATTATTTAACTATTTATTTTATATATTTTTTAATATAAATTTATATTTATTATATATATAATTATATCAATAATTTTAGCTTTTTTAGTGAAAATAACTATGTATTCTGTACATTTATGACTACCTAAAGCTCATGTTGAAGCTCCAGTACCTGGTTCAATAATTTTAGCTGGAATTATATTTTGTTTTATACCTACTATTTTTATATGCGTAATGGCATCAGTATTACGCTTCACTAAATGGCTATTAATGAAACTGGCAGGCAATCGATGAATGCAGGTTGTTCAGGTCCGCGCTTTGAGGAAATTTATGTGGCTGGCCAATGTTCAACAGAAGACTTTTCATAGACAGCAACGATGATAGTGATAAGTATGGTGATGTCATTATTACTTAAGAATAGTGTGGTAAGAGCGAGGATATAAGGGCAGCAGAAACCACTTACTAACCTTCACCTTCTTTATCAGACGGACTATAAGCTAATTTTTCGCTTCAATATCATGAACAAATAAATCACAAAGAAAATCTTTCAAGAATAATTCAAGTCAATAAAATATATTTCAAAGTGTGTGGTGTATACGGGACAAATAAGTATTAAAATAATGATCACAGTTGGTTATGATTACTATAAAAAAAGCTTTTTTATAGTGATTTGTTGTGATATTATTATGTTATGATCCCCATCATCAATAATAAAACCATTATTTGCGGTTTTAAGTACAAATTTATCACGTGCTCAGTGGTGAAGGAAGACATCGTGAGGAATTCTGCATGTCAGAGGATAAAATATTTCGAAGACATGTGAATTCATTCACGAAAACAGCGCAGCGCACTGATTGCTTCATAACTCTCTAAAAAATAAGACCAGGCCTGTGGCCAGTGGTAGAAGGTGTAAAAGAGAGGGTCAGAGGAACCACGCTTTCACAGAATACTAGTGTAATGCATAGTGCAGCGCTGTTTCGTATAGCGAATATCTGCAATCCGGATAAAACCTTTACTGATAACGAGGCACTCCATCTCAGTCCTCGGGGGTGACAACGCATTAACATTTTGATTCTCAATCGAGACCACATATCTATGGGCCAGAGCATTAACTCACCGTAAGATGAACTCTGTGTTTGTTTGTTACCCTTACTTCATTAAAAGAAGTTTCCCAGGAGGTAGGTTTCCTTTTCTGCTTAGGAGTCTGTCTAGGTAGCTACCACCTTCGTATTAACTTCAGCCGCCAAATAGCAGTGCAATTGCTGCGCTCCGGTCTGAAGCTCATAGAAAGACAGTATAATAACAGACTGTGAAGCATTCCATCTTAGTCCTCAAGTGACAAAGATTTGTAGCTTTCTTTGTTTATAGTTGTCTGCAGAGAACCGGAGACCCTTCTTACTGGATACTATGTATTCCATCTTTGTCCTCAGGAGTGACAACGCATCTGCATTTTGATTCCTAATTGAGGATAGATGTAGGTGTCTATGGGCTACAGCATCCATTTACCATCAGGTGGGCTATGTGCTCTTTTATCACCCTTATTATATAATAAAAGTTGTCCATGACCTGTAGTAGTCTCGTACCATCAGGCGGAATGTAAATTTCCTTGTCAGTTCAGTTTTTTTAGGGTTTTGATAAATGATATCTTAACACAGGTACATTCTTCGTTTTATTTAATGTTTGTTTGTTATTGTTAAAGGAAATACGAGTATCATAATTTCTAGAAATTAGTTTAAGTTTGCATTGGAGTCATTTAATTTGAGTTATATGTTTCATAGTTTCAGGAATTTCAAAACTTTTTACTTTAATATCGTACGGTTGTAGACTTTAATACTGTTAAAAATTTACTTTTGTTAAAAGTGTCGTTTCTGTTTTCTAACGACTCCGTGTCATACGATATACCAGTTATAAATTCCATGCACTAATTTAATTCGTTCATAACACGACCATTTCTCATTCACGTACCGACCTCGTCAGAGTTTTTAGCTATTAGTATGATAGGATCAAGGTTCTTTATTAGCTAATTACAGACGGCAACGACAAATTTGTATGTTTTGAATGGAAAGCGAAGTGTTAATTGATGTGTAGTGGTGGCGTCAAGAATTTAAACTAGGTAGCTATTTAACACCGAAGTTTATGGATGCAGGTGGCTCAGAATTGTTATCTGTGGCATTCCTCGGAGAGGCATATGTTCAGCTGTGGACTTGTGATAGGCTGTGATAATGATGATGATAATTCTCTGAGAGTACGATTCCTTCCCTATAAAGCCAACCTGTTGTGGTCCACTCAAAGTAGCAGCGTGGCTCCACCGGATAAATATTAATATGAGATAAACCTAAAGGCGACTAAGTGATAGCTGGTTACCTCGGCCATTGAATAGCTGCAACCAACTTCGAGCAAAGAAGGCCTCGGATTTTTTATTAAACAGAAGTTAATAAAAGATCCGTTAGTTAATAAAAATAAATGTATATGAAACGCGCACACACACTACATACCTAATTATCTTAGGAATAGCATACCGTACACGCTCATTGCGGTAAACTAGCGAAACCTGTTTGTCGTCATGTCCCTAATACAATGAATAGGTTTTTAGTTGTTATCATGCTTAATTTTACCAATTTTACGATGGTAGTTATTAAAAATAATATATTTATGTGAATAGACGTCCGCAAGCACCAATACAAACCGTTTTGCGGTTTAATGGTGCTGAATAGTAACTATGCACTATTGTAATATGTTTTATGTATCATTAAATAAAAAAATAAGGACTTTTTAGCCTTTGTGACAAACGAGTACACAATATACCTGATAGTAGAAGTGATTAAGAATCAAAATGCAGATGCGTTGACACCGATAAGTACTAAGGTAGAATGCTTCGTTACCAGTAAAAAAAGAGTCTTCGGTTCCTATTTTTGGCTCTTCATCATACAGTCTTACTTATCCATCAAACCGGAATATAGCAGGGGGTAGTCAGCTGATTAGTAACTGAAATAGGTAACTAGAAGTAAAAACAGACTCCTAAGCAGAAAAGAAGCCAAGTAGAAGAGAAGAAGGAAGTAAATCTTATCATCGTCAAAATTACAGCCCGCAACCAGTGGGAGGCCGCCCTAAACTCCACTTGCCAATACGAAACTGCCACTCTAGAATATTTCTTTCCCATCGGTTATCAGTTTGTCGAACCATATGGCTGGTCCATAGCCACTCAGCTTACTAATCCGTAATGGGTAATAATGATTTCTTCTATCACACAAACACTACTCGTTGAATAAAAGCTTACGGGCCAGCCGTTGGACTCTATCGGT
Source organism: Parnassius orleans (assembly GCA_029286625.1). Classification (NCBI taxonomy): domain Eukaryota; kingdom Metazoa; phylum Arthropoda; class Insecta; order Lepidoptera; family Papilionidae; genus Parnassius; species Parnassius orleans. The sequence goes on from JAGSMP010000225.1 coordinate 906,946, forward strand.
TACTCTAGCTATACTGTGGATATCCTTTTTTTTTATAGGATAGGGTGACAAACGAGCACACAGCCCACCTGATGGTAAGTGGTTGCTGTGACCCATAGACATCTACATCTATCTTCAATGAAGATTCAAAATGCAGATGCGTTGTCACCCGTGAGGACTAAGATGGAATGCCTCTTTTCCAGTAAAAAGGGTTTCCGGCTCTCTACACTCACCATACGAAACACAGCAGTGTCCAGCTGCTATTTTACGCTGGTATTCTGTGAGAGCGTGGTCCTTCCCCGGTCGAACCAACCCATTCGTACTACAACTATACTACTAATATAGCTGCAGCATGGCTCTACCACGTATCAATCAGATTAGGGACTTAGATACCTTTAACGCAACTGCAATTCCATTGTGTTCATGGGCGGTGGTAGTCACTTACCATCAGGTGAGCCATATGCTCGTTTGCCCCTCTTATATAAAAGAGATGTACTCCGAACATAGCTCTCTCTATAGCTAGCCGAGTGACCTGACACGGCCAGTGTATAATAATAATTGCACTAATAAAATGAAAAAGGAGGCTTTAGGAATTTCAGAAATTTTAATATGTTTAGAAGAAAACTATTTCCGTGAAAGTATTAACTGTTTAAACTTCAACTTCGATTTTCAGCATAACATTTTCTTTATAAATTAACCGCGTGAAAAGTGAACGACGAAGCACATTAAAAATCGATTATAGCGGAATCAAAGCAAGTTTCTTAGAAAAGTCCATGTTACGTTATTAACCGTGTAGAATTTCGATAGCTTGAATTACCTGCAAAATAATGGGCTTTGTGGATATAAGAAGATTATATTTTACTAAAAATACCATAGTCCATTTACGTAGTACAACCTTCTTGCAGATATATTATGGTTGGAGCACGAATGGGTCGACTTGACCGCGGAAGGACCACGCTATCGCAAAATACCACAATAAAATAGCAGGTTAATGCTGGTGTGTTTCGTATGGTGAGTGTAGACAACCGGATACTTTTTTTTACTAGATACAAGGCCTTCCGTCTTAGTCCTCAGGTGTTACATCGCATCTGCATTTTGTCCATGGGCCGCAATATAAATTTTTACGTGGTAATAGCAGGACGCGGACCGCGAACTCGATAGGTCGTGGGTTCGAATCCGCCATTCGACTATTGTCGTGAACCACTTCTAACACACGCATTTTAAGCTTACCAGAAGTGGTTAAAGGGAATATTAGTAATGTTTAATAGCATTACCAGTATTTTTTTTAATTAAAAAAAAATTAAAAATGAGCAGCTATATTGTGACCGGGAAAAGACAGAATACCAGCGTAAAATGGCAGCTTAATGTCGCTGTGTTTCGTATGGTGAGTGTAGAGAACCGGGGACTCTTTTTAAGTGATATCTGCATTTTGATTCTTGATCGACGATAGAACAGATGTAGATGTCTATGGGCCACATTATAGTATATACAGTTTGAATTTGAATTTGAAAAAAATCTGTATCCACTTACCATCGATGGACTGTGTGCTTGTTTGTCACCATCTATCCTCTATCCTCGATTAAAAATCAAAATGCGGATGCGTTTTTACCCCTGACCTGTCTTGGATATTTTACACCTCCACTACACGGTAAACGGTAAGCATAATAAATACATAAATACATACAAAAAAACTCTATATGTTGGAATGTAGTACCTATCCTCGTTCAGGTTTTTACGCTATTATTTAAAACTTAAATAATATAGGAAGTTAAAATTATGTTTTCATAAAAAATACGCTTCATAAATACAGCACGTTAATTCTAAGACCGATCCTTTTTTTTCATCTTGTGCGATGAATTCATCGCGTGTATGTATTATGAATAGTTTTGGGCAATTCGTATTGAACCATCTTTGGTTTCATTCGAACTCTCTCATCTTGAAATAAGGTCAGATAGTAATACTTCCAGACAGATTTTTTTTCATTTCCTATTCGTTTTTCGGATCCGAAAACCTGCAACTACAATAGAATGTTTGAAAACTTCAAGCAAGCTATCTATTATTATAATTCCTATGATAATTAATGATGCAGCATGTAGAATACCAATTCTAGGTATATAGGCAATACATCTGTATGAAATATTTTTGGTACATTGCAGTGAAACAGTTGTAACGAAGACTATTATGAATGTTTTAAATTGTAATGTGATCAAAATAATGTAGGCAAGAAAATGGTCCCAGAAAATGGTGTGTAAAGGTGAACTCGCTTCCAAGGACGTGTAAAATTCAGTTTACGCAGCACTCCCCTCTCCGCGTGTGAACTGTATATGTGAACATTATGTTTTCCCTTTTTTTCTAACAGCATACTTTGGATTGTCTTACGAGAAACACGTCTTTCATTTTAAACGCCTAAAAACCCACATTATTACAAAATGATGTTACACTTAGCAACCCAAGTTTGATCATTAAGAGAATCAGGCGTGACATTGGAAAATTAATTTAAGTAAAGTTATGAAAATTTACCTTGTAGTGGCGATGTAAGAGTATTCACTACCCCATACCATTCTGTGGGTGACGCAAGAGGCTACAGAGGGACACTGAACCAGAAACCACTCCCCTATGAGGCAATGTATGGGGGAGGTTTTTGCTCAGCAGTGTTTTTGATAGGGAAGAAAAAATAACGTGTTTTACCAAGTTTCAAAAGCAATTCCAAAAAGATTTCGCTATGTTTCGTAGGTCATGAGATATTCATGACATTTTCTATAATCATTTCCCTAAGCAACGGGAAGATGCAGATGATAAACTCCATGGTGGCTCTATAATAGAATTCACCCCTTTGAAAAATATTTACAAATATTTCTCCCATCTGAGTCACTGGTTTATGAAAATTATAAAACGTGCCGGCGATAGTAGCCTAATGACATGACTGCCTAGTTGGTCTAGTGGTCATAAGAGCGACTGATGATGAGTTGTTGATGAACACATGAGTGTTTCCCGGTTTCAAATATCGAGTCTAGCGAAATAACTTTTTGTAGAAAAATTCTCAGTGTCTCGGGAAGCACGTAAAGTCGTTGGCTCTGCGCCTGATCTCTCTACGGTCGTGTCAGTTGCCGCCCCATTGTACCATGAGAGTGAAGATATAGAGAGTGCACCTGTGTTTGCGCACAAACGTGCATTATAATCCTGCCCTGCGCAGATGGCTAGTCTCCGTTGACATTATCAGTACCCAATAGTAAAAGGTACACGAACACACGTGAACCTACTCGTATAAGTCGTGAATTTTAATGCGCCATTCGATTACTGTAGGGAACCTCTCCTGACACAAGCATTTTAGTTTACTTTGAGTCGTTGACGAGAATGTCAGAAGTAATATTTCTTATATTCACACGAATACTTGAAATTCGTGCACAACACCCATGAACCCACTCCAGCACATGGTTACGGGGGGAATTGCTCCCGTGACCACCCGAAACGTCGGGAATTAAAATAAGTTAAATTAAACGCGATAAAATCCGTAAAATTGGTTTTATTCAATGTAAGAATTCTTAAAAACACTGGTAGTATTCTAAAAATATTTACTATAAAAACAAAAGTGGAAAAATAAAAAAATACATCAATGATTGACAAATCTAGACGTAGTTTTATAACGATCAAAACAATTGAATTGATTTTATCACGAAAAATAAAAGTAAGTCGATTCTAAATTCCTTTCATTAAAATCGCGTTTACCGCCTCAAGGGTTCTCAGTAATTTGATGGAAATACTCGATAACATCTTACGTACTCAAATATATTGGGTTAATATGTACTAAATTACCAGTTGTTATGAGTAGTGGCGGTTATTCTGGGTGACTTTATATTTATTGGCTTCGTGTTTTGTTTTGTTTGGAAACATTACCTCAAGTTTTAACTAGAGTACGATATAAAAACGAATAAGCAATATTTTGTTCCCTATTTTTTACCCAACTGCCCCAGAAGGAGGGTAATGTTTTCGAGAGTATGTACGAGTATGTATGTGTATTTCTTTGGCACACTCTGTAGCCTAAACGGCTTAATAGATTTTAACTTATGAGGTGCCGTTAGATTTGTCTTAAATGTGGAAGTGACATAGGCTATGTAATATTTATATATTGTATCTACAAATACAAAAAAGAAGGATTTTTAAACAGTTGCGTTTTTTAAATTACCGTTCTAACTGTGGCGGCGCTGTCGTCGCACCACAAGTGAAATACTTCTAAGCCTAAATCGCGCTATCAAAGTTCCGAATTAAAAAAACAGTATATATACAATAGCTCCGAACTACCACTCGGAGCGTTGGCCGCTCCCCGGGCAGAACACTTTTCCCGGCGGGAGATCTCCCCTTTTCCTTCCACCCGCCACTGTGGTGACCAACCGACGTGATATGAACACGCAACCAAGAACCTTCGGAAACTACAACTTCAAATCCTCATCATCGTCCTCAAGTACACCATTCATTCGCTCCCGAGCAGATATTGTCTGCAGTCTTCACATCCTGCAAAAAGCCATCTAGCTTTACAAAGGTTCATCGCAGCACTGGAATAATGCTTCCTGTTCCCTCAAGCTACTCTCTGCGCTACAGTGTTCGGCACGGCTCCGAGCCTTACTGCTCGCCTCTGCTTCACGGCACTCTCGCAGATTACTTGCCTTCTTCTCGACACAACGCAGACTACAAGGCAATTCCCTGATACTTGCATATTCGTCGACATCTAGACTGCACTATCGACCTCCGGTCTGAGCAGGGGGGTGATGTGGCGGCGCTGCCGTCGCGCCACAAGCGAAATTCATCGAAGCCTAAATCGCGCTATCAAAGTTCCGAATTAAAAAAACAGTATATATACAATAGCTCCGAACTACCACTAGGAGCGTTGGCCGCTCCCCGGGCCGATCACCTTGCCCGGCGGGAGATCTCCCCTTTTCCTTCCACGGCTACATAACCATTTTGCTTGTCTCCTTTTAAAGTATTATTAAGCCAGAATTTTACTACTATCCCAAAAAAAAAAACCCGATAACTGACTTTGACCCGACCCGGGAGTTTATGATCAGCAATCGCGTTTGCACCAACGAGGTTTTTACGTGGTAGAGCCATGCTGCAGCTATATTAATAGTATAGTTGTAGCACGAATGGGTCGGCTCGACCGGGGAAGGACCACGCTCTCACAGAATACCAGCGTAAAATAGCAGCTTAATGCTGCTGTGTTTCGTATGGTGAGTGTAGAGAATCGGAGACCCTTTTTACTGGAAAAGAGGCATTCTATCTTAGTCCTCACGGCTGACAACGCATCTGCATTTAAATTCGCAAACGAAGATAGATGTAGATGTCTATGAGCCACAACAACCACTTACCATCAGGTGGACTGTGTGCTCGTTTGTCACCCTTATTCTATAAAAAAAAAAACCAACGAGGCAGTCAAAGACAGTCTCTTTTACTTAAAATATAAAGTAGATTTTTTTTTCAAAAGATAGATAATAATATGAAACTTTTTGTCTGCCTGTAAGATTTGGTTTATTCTTTTGGTTTGTATTTGTAAAAAGTGTATGTCTAAAGAATATACGTGTAAAAAAATCATTTCTAAAAAATGGTACTTTAGCAAAAACAAGAAGGTTTACTCTATAGTAATTAAAAAAAAAGTTATTAATCTATAATTCACACATAACCCACACCTAGAGTCACCCTAATTTTATTTAACAAAATCTGTGATTCTTATGGTGACCGTAGAAATCCGGAGACACCGCTTACTGGAAACGAGACATTACATTTCAGTCTTAAGGGGTGACAATACATCTGCATTTTGATTCTTAATTGAGTATAAATGTAGATATTTATTGGCCACAGTATCCACTTTCCATCAGAACTGTGTGCTTGTTTGTCACACTTAATTCATAAAAAAATATGCTAGTGTTAATCTGTGCATTCAATTATACTCCCCTGAGCGCTTTGTGATGTAAAACTATTAAAAACGCGGTCCAACTTTTTAAAACAGCTCCTGCATTCACAATTACCGGATGAAGTGTGACAGTTAAACGTTTCTAGTTTATTCAGGCTGACTGTAATTCGCTCCGTTTACAGAAGTATGCGAAACGTAACAGCTATCCCTATTTAAACCACGAAACATGAGATCGATGTCTATCTTATACGTGGTAGAACCACGCTACAGCTATATTATGGCCGTAGCACGACTGGGTCGGTTCGAGCGGGATAGGACCATGCTCTCACATAATACCAGCGTAAAATTGCAGCTTATTGCGGCTGTGTTCCGTATGGTAAATGTAGAAAACCAGAGACCCATTTTACTGGAAAGAAGGAATTCCATCTTAGTCCTCAGGAGTGACAACGCATCTGCATTTTTATTTTTAATTGAGGATAAATGTAGATGTCTATGTGCCATAGCATCCACATACCATCAGGAGGACTGTATGCACCTTTGTCACCATTATTATATGAAAAAGGTGGTGGATTCTCTTCAGCGGCCACTACAAGCCTCCGATATTTTTTGAATTTTACTTATATTAATTCCTCTTATTGCTTCCACGCTATCTGCTGATAGAAGAAATGCTTAAGCAGCATATAATAAAGCCGAGCATGTAAAAATAACATTAAAGTATAATAAAATGTATTCAAGTCACAAAATAGTCGTTACCCAAATGCGTTACTTTTTATAACATTGTCCATAAAGCAACAATCATAAAAAAACAACGCATCCAACATGGCGGCAAGATGTCTCCCATAACAAATTACGACACAGTATAAACACATAGTAGAGTACACAATAAAGGAGATTTTTACAAACAATATTTCGCCTTGTGATTTAGAATATTTTTATTACAAGTATTTTTTATTGAAATTCGAAAAAAGCCTCTGTCATAGGAAGAACCTGCAAGAAACGTAGCGAAATAATTATAATTTAATCAGGGACTTTTTGTTCAAGCGAATTAAGTATTATGTCTTGAAATCTAAAAGTAGTTTATTTTGGAACTAGTAGTCATTAAAAAATATGTAAAAAAAATTTTTAATATAATTTAATATAATATAATAAATATAACTTAATAATATAAGGATGGCAAATGAGGAGTCCACCTAATGGTAGGTGAATTATGTGCCCCATGGACATCTACATATATTCTAGATTAAAAATCAAAATTCATCTGCACCCTTGAGGACTAAGATGGAATGCCTCGTTTCCAGTAAAAACGGTCTCCGGTTCTCTACACTCACCATACGAAACACAGCAGTATTAAGCTGCTAATTTACGATGGTGTTATGTGAGAGCGTGGTCCTTCCCTGGTCGAGTCGACCCATTTGTACTACAACCGTAATATAGCTACACCTTGGCCTACTACGTACAAAATTTATAAAAACTGTTTGCCAAATTAAAAAAAAATACAAAGAACAGTGAAAAACAGCTCATCGGAATCTGATTTGGAAGTACTTGAGTTTAATTCTCATATATTAGTACCCAGAAACTTTTTTTCCTAGAAGGTGGAATATATCTTTATCGTCCATTATAGCCACAGAAGGAACTTTTTTCTTTCAATTAATTTTTCGTTACGTTATACAAATTCTATTATTGTTGTTTAATAAAAAATATTAAACATAAAAGATAGCAAAGACCACTAAACTTAAAATCCTACAAAACATCGAAAATAATAAAACGTGCAAAACAAAAACAAACAATGAGATTGATATTTTCTATTAAAAATTGACAATGATATCGCCTTATTAATCCGCTAATACCACACTACGTAGGTATTTAGGTTAGAACAGTGCTCACATATTTTTCCTCGAACAAATATTAATGTATATACGATTTGACACTGAAAGTTCTTAGAAAATCAAAAACTGAACCAACTATCAAGTTATTAGTTTTATTATATCTTTTCAAAATAATGTCCATTTTCATCAAAACATCGCTGCATCCGATGGAACCACTGAGAAAAGCACTTTGCCCACTCGTTCTTAGGGGTCTTTTCGACGGCATTTTTTAAACGCAGCCACTGCTTCCTCGGCGTCCATAAAACGTTTTCCTCGAAGTTTTGCTTTTATTTTCGGAAATAAATAAAAATCGCAAGGTGCGAGGTCGGGGCTATAGAGTGGGTGACGCAGTAACTCCACTTCTGACGTCGCCAAGTAGTCGATTGTTTGCTTGGCGGTGTGCGACGAAGCGTTGTCGTGGTGAAGGAGTCCCGAACTTTTCCAAGACAAGTGGCAAACAATTGTTAGTGTACCACTCTGCAGTAACTGTTTTTCGACCTCTAATACAATTGTTGCGTAATGACCTGACCTTCCGAAGAACGAGGCCACCATCTTTTTTCCCACGCATCGACCTCTCTTCACTTTAGTTGGCAACTCCTCGGAAGGAAATACCCAGACAGCAGACTGTCTCTTAGTTTCAGGATCATAACAATAAATCCAGCTTTCGTCATCCATAAGTATATCGAACAAAACATTTGAGTCGCCTCCGTTAAATCTTTGAACCATTTCACGACACCAATAAACACGACGGAGTTTTTGGGCCTCTGTCAAATTATGAGGTATCCACCGGGTACAAAGCTTCCTGACCGCTAAATGTTCATGGAGGATTTTGTGCACTTGACTCATACCGATCCCTAAGCTTGTCCGAATCTGCTGACAAGTCACTCTTTTGTCAGTCTCTATCACACGCCGCACAACACTGATGTTATCTTCAGTCGTCGCCGTAGAAGGCCATCCCTCACGCAAATCATCGGTGAGATTAGTGCGACCACGTTTAAACTCATTAAACCAGTTGTAAACAGTGGCACGAGATGGGGCTTCATAGAAGTGAAAGGCCAATCGAAGTCTATCATTACTTTTTTGTTGTCTTAAATGACATCGAAGGTCATAAAAAATCATTGTACGAAAATTTTCTCGCGGAATATTCATGCTGACGTGACACAGACAATTTTTAATTCACCGCCAAATCGTAAACAAATGACAAATTAAAAAATACATACACAATAATATTGGCAAAGAGTTCCATTTTCAAAATTTGAACTTATTTTTTTATTATATCGTTTCCAAGTGGCCAGTTCTAAAACCTTTCAGTGTCGCCCTCGTAAAACTAGTAAGTTTTTGTTAATAGAATAAAGGTGACAAACGAGCACACAGAACACGTGCTGATAAGTGGATGCTGTGACCCATAGACATCTACAGTTAACTTTGATTAAGAATCAAAATGTAGATGCGTTGTCACCTCTGAGGACTAAGATGGAATGCCTCGATTTCAGTTAATAGGGTCTCTACAAAAGTATATATCGATAAGTAAAAAAAAACGTGGTGTGTACTTATGTACGCACGTAGGAAGTTATATTTCTTTAGCGTAACAAAACAAAAATAACTACCTTAAATATAGTTATCAGTTCCCACGAAAACTTGAGAGACAGTTACCCAATGAAGTTGTCGCTTTGAGGTGTCAGTGTGCGTACGCATCGTAACAACTTCATGGTGTCGTTTTTAGCTGTCGGTGTGCGCGCGCATCGTAAAAAAATTACTCTCATAATTTTTCCCAAACGCCCCAAAAGAACTATAACTTCAAAAATGTTTTTTTTAACTGATCTGTTTAAATTAAACCGTGTTGTGCGGAAATGTTTTAACCCACAATAAAATAACGTTATTCAGATTTGAAAAATAAATGCATTGTTCTTGTGACAGAGACCTTATTATACCATGTTATTTCTCTACATATAAAAATCAATTGCTGTCCGTTAGCCTCGCTAAAACTCGAAAACGGCTTGACTAATTTTGATGATTTTTTGTGTATGTTAGAATGGGTCCCTAGATGGTTTAGATTAACATTTGGACCCGGTAGGTGGCGCTGTTGTCAAGATCCAGAAATAACCCGTGCAAAGCCGGGGCGGATCGCTAGTATTAAATAATTTTAAAGAAAATTGAACGTTCATTTTTTTGATTATGTTATCTTTCAGAGGTCTTTCATACTTAGAAAACAAGATCCAATACAATTTCATTGGTGCCCGTGGGTATCGAAAGTTTGCATTCCAGCATGTCATGTCTCAGCAGCTTGGGAAAGGGTCTGAATGACATCAGGGATGTCACGAAGGTTGGTACTGAAAATCAGTATTCATAGGGCTTGGATTTACGCGGCAATATAATATACTGAGTTGCTTACCTTCGATAGTCGGTAAGAAGGCGTACAATTTTCAGTTTTTGTAAACTTAACATAAGAGTGACTATTAATAAATATTATTTATAATCTATATTGAATAAAAAAGTTTTAGAAGGTAATTCTCTGTTATTTTTGTTAAATTTAATATATGTACGCCTAATTCTGGCAATTAAATTCATTTTCTGTCTTTCTTTCTTTATTTCTTAGCTACCATGGCTCTAGTGGATTTGTAACACATATTTTAATATTCATGACATTCATATATTTCTTCATAACTTTTAAATGCAAAGCCTGGCATCTTAATATTAGTGATATAGCAAGTTTTATTAAAAAGCTTCACCGTCTCTGTTATTTAACTGTCTCCGCTTCAGTAGATTATGACGGTTATTTTCAATAAAGCCGTGTACACATCGTAAGTTGGATTTAAATCGGCTCAACTATATTGCGCACTCTAGCTGTCCGATTTAAGCTTTGTTGCGTTATGCGCTTTTAATTTAATCGAATTACGACTTTGTCGTGCATTTTGCAGCTCGTGCATTTTTATTCTAACTGAAAATAAGACTCACGGATTTTGCGAATCCGTAACTGTTTATTTTTCTCTTTCTCTACAACTATATAACGTTAAATTCATGTCAAATGTAAGTATCTAAGATTCTATTGCAGCATAGCTCTTAAAATGTTTAATGATCTATATTATAAACTAGCATAGAACGCTTACAGATCTAAAAGAGTAGTCGTTTCGCAAATAGTTCAACTGTTGGATTCCCGCATTAAACAGAGTTTTAGTAGTTATTATCTCGAAAACTCTATGTGATCTAGGAAAATGGTTAGAATAAAAATTTATATCATTTAACTTCACGTTAAAAATGTCTTACCACCTTATCCTTTATCTCTCTTAATTTTGTTGTAATGAGGTGCTGAAGAAGAAAGTGTTCTGTATTACTACAAGACAAAAGTAGGTAACTAAAGTTCTCTATCTCTCCATCTTCACTCAAGTCTTAACCTCAGACTTCAGTGAAGTCCGTTTTATAAAACTAAAGTGACAAAATAAACTTACGCTCCACTTGATGGTAAGTGGCTACAGCAGCCCATGGAAACCTGCCTCCAGCTTCTAACAAAGAAAGCGACATATGCCTTGTCACTTCTGAGGACTAAGACGAAATGCCTGATAGCCTGTTTATACTGACACTCTGTACCCTTCAGCCTGGATAACATCTGAGTCATGCTGCTGCGTTTCGACATGGTGCATGGTATTCCGTCTTAGTCCTCAGGGGTGATAACGCTTCTAATTTTTGATTCTTAATCGAGGATAGATGTAGGTGTCTATGAGCCACGGCATCCACTTATCGTCTGGTGGCTGTGTGCTCTTTTATCATCCTTTTTAAAACAATAAAACTTCATATTTAATTTGAACGTGGTAGAGCCACGCTGCAGCTGTATTATGGTTTTAGTATGAATGGTTCGGCTCAAACGGGGTAGTACCACGCTCTCACAGACTACCAGCATAAAATACCGGCTTAATGCTGCTGTATTTTGTATGGAATAACAACCGGAGACCCTTTTTACTGGAAAGGAGGCATTCCATCTTAGTCCTCAGGGGTGACAATGCATCTGCATTTTGATTCTTAATTGTGGATAAATGTAAATTTTTATGAGTTACAGCATCCGCTTACCATCTGGTGGACTGTGTGCTCTTTTGTCACTCTTTCAAACTATAAAATTACATATTTAAAAAGAAAACAAAACACTTTTAATGCAAAGCTTTTCAAACTTTTGAAAGCTCGCGATAAGTGTTTGTATATCCTACAAATACATTCTCCAAGTCTTCGTGTTTTTTTGTGTTGCTCTGCGACAGGCGGAAAGTGGGGGTTTCTTTGAAATACAAATAAAAATAATGGTGTTTCAAATTAATATCTCAAATTTTATGTTTCATTTCTATTTAGGCATTTAGAAAGGGTTTTAATGATGATGATTAATGTACGACTGTCCCTACCCCCCGCAGGATTATTAGATCTGGTAAGACATGCCAAAATCGATGGATACAGGTGGCTCGGGATCGTGGTGTGGGTTGATCCTTGGAGAAAAAAGACAGTGGACTCGTGAAGGGTTGTAATTATGATAATGAAATTTATTTTATGTAACTTTTAATATTTGCGTAGATAAAGATTAGCTGATTTCAATACCATTTGATATGGTCGATTATTAATTAGTTTGAGCATTCGCGAGATCATTGAATTAAAAAAAAACATCCAAATTTCAAAACACAAGATGAAAGTGTGCTACCATCTGGTTGAGATCCTATACTTAGTAAAATTAAATAAATCTAAACCCAAGTATATCACTGCAAGACTTTAAGATACTATTCTCAGTTCATTCATCAGCCTCTGAATATAAATTTTTTGTCCATTTTGAGAAATTCGGACAAAAAATTAATATTCAATAGCTGAAGGTTGCAGGGTTAACTATGACATTGGGACATCAAACACCTCAGTCCTCTTCTGTGACCAAAACTGTCACAGAAGAGGACTGAGGTGTCTTCTGTGTTAAAACACGCGATAAAATCCGTAAAATTAGTTTTTTTGACTGTTGCAATTAATTAAAAGAGCTTGTATCGCGAAGAGCAACACAAAAGTAGTAAAATAAATCTTTATTTAAGTAAAATAAAATCCTATTCCTAAGTAGACAACACTTAAGTGAAATCACTTAATTTCTAAAACTTCGCAATTCAGTGCTCAGTATTTAATGGAACTCTATTACTTTAATATCTGTCTCTAATAGAGGCTTCTGGTAAATAGGTTAGCATTTTATTGAACATTTTGTGCTTATAAACAACTTTTCCATTATTATGTTCCAATCACTAATCTTTATTGCTTTTGTAGTCGTGTGTAACCACTTTTATCCGGTTCGAAGGACCAAAAACTTTTCTTATTTTTTTATTGGCTGTTTACTTCTTCATCAGTCCAGGGGTGGTGAGTGCGACTGTTTATAATGGGGTTCCGAGTTCGAATCCCGGGTTGGATGAAAATAAGTTTTTGAGTAGCTCAGGGGCTAAAAGCTCACTGTGTATTTTACTTTCTGCCGACCATTAAAAAGATATTTAGTTCTGATTAGTCACGTGAGGAAATGTGAGGAAACGCCATATTTGAGTTTTCCGTTTCGGAATTCCGCCAATACGCGCCATGCAGAGAGAGGAAGAATGAATGTGTTTTCGTGCTTTTCTTCCTTGCATTATTTTTGTACTGTCACTGATATGTTCGCTTGGTTAAATTATTAAATATTATACGTACTCATAGTATAGCTGCAGCATTCTGGTATATCCCATAGTTGCCTCTTACGACATCTATCTCAGGGACGAAATACGGTGGTGAATTTTCTTACACCGCCACTTAATTCTTTGGAATCGTATTTTTCAAAATACTTCTTACTATTTTATGTAACGAAAAATTATTCATCATCATCATCATTACAGCCTTCACAAGTCCACTGCTGAACATAGGCCTCCCCAGGAATGCCACAAAGCACGGTCCTGAGCCACCCGCATCCATCGACTTCCTGCATGTCTTACCAGGTCGTCACTCCATCTAGTGGGGGACGCCCCACTTTCCGTCCGCCGGTGCCGAGGCCGCCACTCGAGAACCTTTTTCCCCATCGGTTGTCGGTTCTTCGAGCTATATGGCCGGCCCATTGCCACTTCAGCTTACTAATCTGTTGGGCTATGTCGGTCACTCTGGTTCTACTGCGGATATCCTCATTTCTAAGTTTATCACGCAGTGAGACCCCGAGCATAGCCCTCTCCATAGCTCGCTGAGCGACCTTGAGCTTCCTCATCCGGCCAGCAGTGAAGGACCACGTCTCAGTTCCGTAGGTCATCACTGGCAACACGCACTGGTTGTACAGCCTCGTTTTCAAGTTTTGAGGTATACCTGACGAGAAGATGTGCCGTAATTTCCGAACGCTGCCCAGCCGAGTTGAATCCGTCGATTGACCTCTCGGTCGAAGTTGGACTTACCTAGTCGGACTATTTGTCCCAGGTAAACATATTCGTCAACAACTTCGAGCTTAGTGCTCCCAACAACTACCGGCATAGGTGTGACATGGACATTAAACATGATCTGTTTTGTCCATGTTCATCTTAAGACCTATCCGTTGGGAGGCACTATTGAGGTCATGAGCATAGTGTAGGTCCTCCAGCGATTCTGCCATAGGACTATATCGTCGGCAAATCGAAGGTGAGTGATGTACTCGCCATTGATGTTAATGCCGTATCCTTTCAGTCAGAAGCTTGAAAACGTCTTCCAATGCAGCGGTGAAGAGTTTCGGGGATATAATCACCTGTCTTACACCTCTCTGCAGTTGGATAGGTTTTGTACTCTGGTTCTGTACTCGGATAGCCATCGTAGCCCTACTGTACAAACACTTCAGCACTTCGATATACCGACAGTCAACTTGGCACCGCTGAAGGGACTGCAGCACCGTAAATTTCGACGGTCAAAAGGCTTTCTCATAGTCCACATACGCCAGACATAGTGGCAAATTGTACTCCTCGGACTTCTTACAATTTGCCGAAGGGTGTATGTGGTCTGGTGCTAAAGCTTTTCACCGGCTTGTTCGGGAGGCTGGAAGTCGTCGAGTCTGCGTGCGGACGATTCGTAATGACTCTCGAAAACAGCACGTAGACGCGGCTCAGAGGAAATCGGTCTGTAGTTCTTCAAGAGCGTTGTCGCCTTCTTGAAGAACAAGACCACCGCACTTCTGCTCACGCCGGTGTAGTGCCACCATGTGGGACGGAATTAAGAGCTTCTGAAGGACTTCAGTACCGGTTTCCACCCGCTTTCAGAGCTCCGCTGTAATTCCATCCTCGCCTGGGGCCTTGCCGTTTTAAGGTGCTGGAGAGCCATTCTAATCTCGCTCAGACGACGTCCGGGATATCATCGGAATAGTGTCGGATAAGACTCGCTCTTGGATCGTTACTCACACGTGTGTGGCAACGATGATGTACAGCTGCCCATAGAACCTCTCAATCTCCTCAAAATCTCAGGTGTCCCAGAGCGACGCTGCCACACTCGGTCTTCAGCTTCGACAGTTGGCTCTTTCTGGAACAGATCTCTGGCAAAGACTTTGGAGCCCTGGTTCCGCTCGATCGCTTCTTCAATACGAGCTGTATTGAAGTTGCGCAAAGTCCCACCACATGCATTTGGAGATCTGTCTGTTCAGTTGCCTGTATTTATCAAATCTACTGAAGTTGCAGCTTCATTTCCCGTCTAACAGCCATGAGATTAAGTGTGATCGGATTTTGTGTTCTTCTGCGGCGGGTCTTACAAAACTTAGCTCAACCGCATGGACAGTTTCCACGAGCTTGTCATTCATATCGTCCACTGCATTGCAATCTTCTAGGCACTGAAAACGGTTTTGTAACTCGAGCTGAAAGGTTTCGGGACTTTGGTTAGAGCACGAGGGGGACGGAGCGTTGACTTCATTGGTGACCTCTCCAACAACGTTTTAGTTCAGTGTGCCTCTAACCATTCGGTGATCGCTACCAGTTTTCACCCTCGCGATCACTGAGACATCACTGAACAGTTGCCGTCTAGTCGTCATAATGAAGTCAATCATTTTTTGTCGAACCGTCGGGGCTCGACCAGGTCCACTTCCTGTGGGGCCGCTTCTGGAAGAAAGAGTTCATCATAAAGTCCTCTTTCTCCATGAAGTCGGCCAGCTGCTGACCTTAGGTTCCGTTGCCTAATCCGAATTTCCTACTTTCAGCTCACCGTTCTCTCTTGTGCCTAGCTTTTGCGTTGAAGTCTCCATTAACACCGTATAGTGGTTTTAGAGAATGCATGGCTCTAGAGATATCTCATACATTTCCTCCACCTCCTCATCGAAATTGTGCCGAAGTTGGTGCGTAAACCTGTATGACCTTCAGCGAATACCGTTTGGTGATTCTGAGTATAGGTACGCAACCCTCGTCGACACCTCCCAATTTTAACGTTGTTAACGAGACTTGTGGACGATAAATCCGACACCTCCTTAGGACAGATGGTCGCCCTCCCGGTGATAGAACAAGTTGCCAGTTCGAGGATTACCGTGTCCTCCTCTCTTCGGACCTCGGATAATCCTATAATATTCCAGCGCAACTTCTATCTCTTCTTCCAGCTCAGGATCTTCTCGTCAGTCCTCAGGTGCGTGCGTTATAAGTTGCCAGGTCGAGTCGTGGTGGCAGCCGAACCTCCACCGGAATTCTTACACCCCTGCCCCGCCGTTACCATGGTCGCCACCGTAGCCAGGAATAGCGGGGCCGCCAGGGACTGGGGCCGTTTCTTCGTAACTTTCTTCATTGGGGATATTGCCGTAGTTGCCACGCTTGGCGAGCAGGTTGGCAACCGCAGTTTTATGTTGCTGTTATCAGAAGATGCGCGCATCTTCTGCTCAGTTTCCCTCTGTCGCCTCTTACGACACCCACGGGGAGATATGCGGTGGTGGGTATTCTAACCCGCCACTACGGGAAATTACAACGAAAATTATTAAAAAAATTAAATTAAATATGTACAATATTTAATTAACATTAATTAAATTTTAATTTTAATTTTGACCCTGTAGTGGCGGTGTAGGAACATCCACTACCCCATATCGTCCCGTGGGTGTTGTAAGAGGCGACAGAAGAAAATAAACCAGGAGATGGGCAGCAGCGTCTTCCTTATAACTACTAGGAAAAAAAAACTGCGGTTGCCAACACCAAGCGTGGTAACTGTAGAAAATGTCGCTATTATCAGGCAATTACTGGGGAGGCCTATGTTCAGCAGTAGACTTTAAAAGCGTGAAATAAATTAATTCGTTATTTAATTAAAATTTTAAAACCAACAATACATTCTACAAACTCATAAACTTAACTAACTTTAAAGATTAATTTCCCGTGCACGACAGTCCGAAGTAGTTAAAGTTGTGGCGTGGCACCTTGGTTTGGCAAATTGCAGTGACATCTTAAGTTTATATGCGGGAAGATTTTACGTGCTCTCCTTCCGTGCATTATTTTTTTACTGTCACTGCTGTGCCTGCTTAGTTAAATTATTAAAAAAGCTACGCTGCAGCTATATTATGGCTGCAGCTTGAATGTGTCGCCTCGCCGAGGACTGTTTACGCTCTCTCAGAACACCAGCGTGAAATAGCAGCATAACGCTGCCATGTTTCTCTTAATAAGACTCGTTTTACTAGAAATCATGTACTTTATGATAGTTTTCAGGCTTAATTGCGAATATAAATTTGTATACCTTCTTATTAAGGAGAAATTTATGGACTCCTACCAGCTAACCCCATGGTGTTCTCCATCAGCGTATTTTAGGGGTCCCGGGATCCCCGTTCAGAACGCAGACGGGTCCCCCTCTCGCTTTGCTTTATTAAAGCACGTCCCGGGGTAGTACTTGCTACCTCCAATACCCTTGCAGTGCTGTCAAAATGTCTCGGAACCACTTCCGAGTCATCGTCCCCCTCGGAGGTTACATTACTAGGCATTTGAGGCCCCCACTCGAACGTCCCCAACCCCAGAGGTCCCATCTGGTAGAATTGACTTATATACCTAATCGACGATAGAAATAAATGTCTTGATAATAAACAAATTCATAACTTAAAAATACGTGATTTAATAATTTGATTTTATACGTCGTAAGTCAACACACACCTGTCCTTGCTTTCAATGCAAGAGGCAGATATAAAATTAAAATTAGAGCCTATACTACGTTTCACCGCTGGGCATAGGTCTCCTCTCATATCTGAGAGTTTAAGAGCAAGCAAGTCACGCCACGCTGCCCAAATGCGAGTTGGCAGACTTCGCGATTCTTCTAATGTTTTTTTCTCAAACATGCCAATTTCCTCACGATGTTTTCCTTCAACACCGTACACGTGGTTAATCAGCTCTTAAAATTTCATTAGTATTAGCGGGGATAAAACATGAGGCTCGCATAGTGTTAAAATTAAAAGCGACCGCTTAACTCCTGAGCTACCACGGCTCTTGATCGATGCTTTTGGTCATAAATAGATGAATTATTTGGACACTCCATAAAGAACCGTTTTAAATAAAAAGTTGGCAAATCGGGGCATATTTTTTGTCCAAATTAAACCATAAACACTCAGTTCAATTAAAACAACTTTCTAATTGGGAGTGAAGTGTATAGATAAGACATTCTCTGTAGAAATTGTATGAAAATAGCAGTCAATGACGTCATTGTATCTTTTGATCAAATCAACACCCTTACCGTTACCATTACAGCCAATTAAAATATAAAATTTGCTATAGTTGCCACGCTTGGCAAGCGGGTTAGAACTGCAGTTTTTTAGTCGTTATTAGGAAGACGTGTCTGCCCATCTCCTGATTTTTATCCACTGCCGTCTCTTACGACACCCACGCAACACCCTTGTAATATATTTAAAGTAAATGTATTTATTAATTTATTCTTTATTGCTATCAATTTAAATAAAAGGGTTACAAAGGGCGGACTTAATGCCTTTTGGAATCATTTCAAATTCGATCCCGGGCGTTGTGAAATATAATGGTAGGCGCAAAAGGATAAAAAAACTTAAGCAATATTGTTTAAGCTATTTTTTATTAAGAATATAATCATTTTGATTGTTTAACTAGTCAATAGTAGTGATAGCAATAAGCAGTAGTCAATAGTAGTCTATTTTGCGGACAGGAAAACTGTTATTTTTAAAGATTTAGGATGACAAACGAGCACACAGTCCGCTTGATGATAAGTGTATGCTATGCCACATAGACATCTAAAACTATTCTCGATTAAGTATCAAAATTCAGATCAAACCCCTGACGATTAAGAATGAATACCTCGTTTCCAGTAAAAATTTTCTCCAGTTATTTACACACAACATACGAAGCACAACAATATTATTTTACTGTCTCACACTGGTATATTAAGAAAGCGTGGCCCTTCCTGGGTCAAGCCAACCAATTCGTGCTACAATTATAATATAACTGCAGCATGATTTTGCCACGTATACAAAAAATAATCAAGTTATATTCAATTGAATTTTATTTAAGGCAGCTCAACTTTGTTCTCCACATTTTGTTTCCGAGTCTGAGGTAAAAAAAAGTTACAAAGTTCAGCATGCACATTTTCTATGTTTGAAGTGAATCTTAATTTTTAGTCTGCTCATGGAAAGTACTAATATCGCCTCGTCTGAGGACTGGTGTACATGCAAAAATGAACACGAGTTGATAGCACCAAAAGTTGTACTTTAAATGAAACTAATTTTTACGGATTATATCGCGTTTAATTTTAACTTTTTAATTCCCGACGTTTCGTTAAACTAAAAAGTTAAAATTAAACGCGATATAATCCGTAAAAATTAGTTTCATTTAATGTGTAGTCTTCGCGTAAATATAAGAAAACATTATAAAAGTTGTACTGTTAAATATAGTACGTGAGGGTAATATGGTCATCCGGTTAATATGGTCACTTTCTTATAACTCAAAAACTACAGGCTTGTTTGCATAGATGGTTCTGTGATACGACAGCTTTTCATCAGTCAATCAAATAATAAAGGGTCAAAGGGTGCTGCTTTATCGACGCCATTTTGACAGGTGACATTATTGTAAATATTTTAGTCGACTTTAGTATCGTGTAGTGTAGTTAAATTTTTTTTAAGGTGATTTTTCGAAGAGTTCCTAATTATTACCAAAGCTTGTTTGCTATTTTTTTTCATAATATATTAGTTATACTATACGACTTTGTGTTTTTGTCTCTGTCCTCGTTATAGTTTCGGTTTTAAAGGGCGACAAAATTTAAGGTGACCATATTACCCTCACGTACCTTACTCGTCTTTTGTATATTCCAGTCTGCTAGATTTGAGAGGAATGTATTTTTTAAATTGTTTTATTAGACTTGCAATACAACTACATTTTTTTATATATAGTATAAGGGTGACAAACGAACACCCAGTCTACATCTATACTCGGATCAAAATCAAAATGCATGTACGTTGTTGCCCTTGAGGACGAAGATGGAATGTCTCGTTTCTAGTAATAAGGGTCTCCGGTTCTCTACACTCAACACACGAAAGAGTACAGCTATAAGCTGCAATTTTACGCTGGTATTCTGTGAGATCGTGGTCCTTCCCCGCTCGAGCCGACCCATTCGTGCTACAACTATAATACAGCTGCAAATTACAACTATTCCAAGCGATAGTATGTATATGTATATAAATTAAGAAATTCTTCAATAATGCGTATTGGCATTAAGAATTATTGAAGAATTTCTGTTTATATTTATAAAGTGATACTGGTTCTATGATCAATAAAGAAAAAAAGGCATTCGTAATTATAAATATGGAAATCATGTACTACGCACTCATTAAATACGAGTAGAAGTTATAAGGACTACCGTAACTACGTATGACATTGGGACGTCGAACACTTCAGTCCACCCCGTGACCATGGGTGCACTAAAGTACTGGAAACGTCAGGAATATAAAATAAGTAACAAGCAAGATTAACACTGTTTTAAAAAATGCTAATAATACCCATTAAACGATTATTTAAGAACTTTATCTTTGTTTCATTTGAAAATTTAAGCGAAAATCGTCGCTAGCCAACTTTAAATCGTTATAGATCGTAAATGACCATTCAAAATGAAAATGACTAGAGAAACCTAAATATGATTTTCAAAGACCTAATCAAAGTGTTCAATCATTTGAAAGTTGGTCGACTTAAATTTTTTTCTTTTAAGCAATATGTCGTGTGGTTGTCGCCATATTGAATTTTGATTACTGTCCTGTCTCAAAATATATGAGCCATATATGTCCATACATATATGAGCATATTAACACATTTTATTTATTTATTTAAACTTTCATGCACAAAGTTGTACATATGGCGGACTTAATGCCAGTCAATCATTAGGCTAAACAGATAGACAAACAAGAGGCGGTGCAGCAGTAATCAAAATTATATATGCACACACACACATACATACATCTCATGTCAGTCATTTATATACTTAATTACACACAACATATACATATATAAATATATACATACACATATACATGCATACAGTACATATATCCATAATACATATAAATATTATCTATGTCAAAACTAATATGAAATATACATAAATGTATGTCGGAGCGTCTATAAAATACCGGTTGAATCGAAGTGGAATTGATGGTATATCTATATATAGATTTTTTTACATGCTTACGGACTTGATTTTTAAAAACAAGTTTGTTGGGAGCTTTTTTAATGTCAAGAGGAATGTCGTTCCAGAGCCTGATGGCCGTCAGGGCGAAAGAGTGAGATAAGTAACCAATACGGTGTAAAGGAGTCAGCAACTTAAGATTAGCCGAGGAACTGATTGAACAATTATGAGAATATCCCAGGAATTAAAATTGCCCCTCCGCAGTCGAGTAAATATACGCTATAAAGTCCATTAAATCTAGTTTTATTTAAATCTGTTTGCGTAAAGATAAGAAATCATTAAGTCATTCATTGGAAGTAATTGGAAGTAAAGACTTTAGAAATGAGTTGGAAGGTGGCTCGAACTTTAGGCCTAGTCAGTTTGAATAGCCTATCATGTAGAGGATGTCATGGAGGTCATGGTTGAATAGGGGCAAGATGTTCTCATTATACTCCTAGGGGATCAAAATAGCCAAAAACCAAAAAAGTTAAAATTCTTATTTCGGCTATAACTCCGCCTCCTTCGGAGGTCCTTATACAGTTTTTACTTCCCGCATCCCACTTGTCCATAATTATAAACATGTAAATCATGTACGTAGTACACTTACACTCATTAAATAGAACTTAAGAGGACTACCGTGCAGCTAAAGTGTTTATTCTGTAGCTTCTGAGCACTCCGATTCTAAAAGCATGCCTTTAGTTTTCATTTGCGTTACTTAGCGAGAAAAATTTATTGATGTGAAGTCTTCAACTTATGTTACGTGTGCTTATTCTTTAAAAATAGGTTTTTTTTGTTATAGAATTAATAATTTTATTAACTGTAGGATGTTTGGTCTTGTGCAATGTTCGTATTTAATCTGCCTCTAAGATACAGGAGGAAATCCTAGTTTTCTGTCTGTGAAGTTTCTTTAAAAAAAGATAAAAAAGATAATTATAGAATAATTTGTATTCAATATACTTACATTACAAGAATACGTATTTAAGTAATTTTTGTTTTTACCGCTGATTCAGAAAACCCTATGTCCTGGAAAGAACCAACAAGAGACCCAGCGGGATTTTTTAAACATTAATTTACATTATAATGCCTATGTTATACAATAAAATATTAAAATTAGAAACTTGAACATGTCATCTAAAAAGTATAAAATAATATTATAATCTCTTCTAATAATATGTAGCTTTTAGTGGTAGCGTAAATTAATCCATTACCGCATATCATCCCGTGGGTGTCGTAAGAGGCGACAGAGGGAAACTGAAACGGGAGATGGGCAGCAGCATCTTCCTGATAAAGGCTCAAAGTAATAAAAACCCTTAACTGTCTGCCGAGCGTGACAGCTATTGCAAATATCCGTGAGGCAATCTATGGGGGATTCCTACAATCAGTCGTGGCCTTTTGATAAGCTGTAATGATAGTGATGATGAGGTGAGAGGTGAGAAAATCCATCACCACATTTTGTACCGTAGGTATCGTAAGAGGTCACTTTGGGAAATGTCATAAAATCCCAAGCCTTCCGATAGAAAGCAGTATAACCATTTCCAGCAAAAAGTTCACTCTCAACCATGTTCAGTAATGAACACATAATAGGCACGTATGAATGAATGGTTTAGTAATAAAAATGACAAAGATTGCCTGACGATCTTGACGTCCTGGGTTCAAATCCGTGAAAACAAAATGTATACGTGGTATATTAGTAGTATAGTTGTAGCACGAATGGATTGGCTCGACTGGGGAAGGACCACGCTCTCACAGAATACCAGCATAAAATAGCAGCTTAATGCTGCTGTGTTTCATATGGTGAGTGTAGAGAACCGGAGACCCTTTTAATAGAAAAGAGGCATTCCATCTTAGTCCTCACGGGTGACAACGCATCTGCATTTTGATTCTTTATTGAGGATGTAGATGATAGATGTAGATGTCTATGGGTCACAGCAACCACTTACCATCAGGTGGACTGTGTGCTCGTTTGTCACCCTATCCTATAAAAAAATCCCTGGTCGGGCTATATTAGTTATTGGGTTTTTCTGACAAGAAATTCTTCATAGCCAGGCAGATATGAAGAATTTCTTTCTGTCAGAAAGTTACTTTACACCACCGGGTCTCGAAAAGTAAGTAAAGCAGTTGGTGCCTCTCTGATCATTTCAGATCACCGTCCCATCGGAGTATGAAAGTGAGGGAATAGAGAATGCACCTGTGCCTTCGCATACACTAGGGTACTACAATCCTATCCTACGCAGATAGCTCCATCATCGTTGAGACTGGCCGCCGTGACCGAAATTTTTGCACCGAGCACCAGAGAGTTAGAAAAAAATTATCAAGTATTACACCTATCTAGAGAAACTTGTAAAGTAAAACATCATTTAAGAACACAATTGCATCCAAATAGAGCCATTTCCTAGAGACCAGTTAGATGTTATAAAAAAATATACATTTTAATAACCGTACAGATACTTTTTAATTTTTTCTTTTAACAATTAAAAAAGAAATTTAATACTTATGTATGATTCTGTTTTAATAAAATTATATGGTAATAAAACAATTATTTACAAGACTACTGTAAATATACATTTTCCGACCAAAGCTTT
The DNA here is from genome assembly GCA_029286625.1 of Parnassius orleans. NCBI lineage: Eukaryota > Metazoa > Arthropoda > Insecta > Lepidoptera > Papilionidae > Parnassius > Parnassius orleans. The sequence goes on from JAGSMP010000225.1 coordinate 930,846, forward strand.
GCGCATAGCGCCATAAAGTGTACCGCATTCAAAACATTTTATTTGTCCATAATAATTTATTTTTCCAGCTGGGCTGGAATAATAAGGAAAAAAAGATACCAAATACGTGAAACTTAGCACTTAATCTGCTGAGGAAGATGATCTCTCAGGTGGAATTATCATATTACGCGGGCAAGTCAAGCCTGTTGTTTTATGCGTGAAAATACGAAGAAAAAGAATTTTCCCAGAAATGATATCTAGTTGGATCGACGTTTCGCCCCTGTAAGCCCTATTTTGTAAATTTCATCGAAATCATTGAAGCCGTTTTCGAGAACGAGAAAGCGATTACAAGCAAACATTTAATGGTATAGGACACGTGGTAGAGCCAAGCTACTGTGTTATTTGGCTGCAGTATGAATGGGTCGGCTCGACCGGGGACGGATAACGCTGGCTCAGAATACCAGCACCAAGGAGCAGCTTAATTCTGTTATGTTTCATATTATGGTGAGTAACTAGAACCGATGAACCGGAATTTCTGTGGTCACGAAGTATTCCATGCAGTCCTCAGAGGTTTTTATTCTTATTATGGGCCACAATTTCTACTTTCAATCTAGAGAACTGTGTAAGTACACAGAAAAGATGACAAATAAGTGTTTGTTTTTATAGAATAAAGGTGACAAACGAGCACACAGTCCACCTGATGGTAAGTGGATGCTGTGGCCCATAGACATCTACATTTATCATCGATTAATAATAAAAATTCAGATGACCTGTCACCCGGTGCCAGTTCTCTACACACCTTACGAAGCACAGCAGCTTTAAGCTACTATTTTACGCTGGTATCCTGTGAGATTCTGTGTTAGTCATCCTAACAGGTGAATAAAAAACTTCATCAATATTTGAATTGCTGAGATTAAATCAATAGATAAAATCATTATTTAGTTTAATATCTACATTATAAACAACTAAACGGAATCCTTGGTCCAATAAACAATAATAAAGTTAAACTAAACAAAACTGAAAAGTAAATTATGTTCAAAAGCGTGACGCCCACAAACTAACATTAAGTGAAATATTTTATTCCAATGTAATGAAAACCAATAAAGCTCAGAGTTCACAGAGCACGTAACCGCAAATACTTCCCGCGACCCAAACCTGACGGGGACCACTTTTGACGGGAAAAGTGAATGAGAGAATGGAATGAGAATGCACGAAAAGATCGCTCCTGATTTAAATTCAAACGAATGGGAACTGGGACACCGATGTAGGACTTGAGAAGTAAATGTTTAAAAATAAATTAATAATAAATAATAATCTGAATTTCGGTCATGGCGGACAGTCATAACGGAGACTAGCCATCTGCGCAGAACAGGATTATAGTGCCCAAGTTTATATACAAGCACAGGTGTACTCTCTATGCACTCAATCTCATAGTCCGATGGGACAGTAAACCGATACGACCAGAGAGAGATCAGGCGTAGGATCAACGGCTTTACTTGCTTTCCGAGGCACGAGGGTGAAACTCCGCCAACTTTCTAATTCGGGGCACCCACTGGGAATTTCTAGACAAAAAAAACTCAAAAACTGATTTTCTTGGCCCGACTCGGGATTCGAATCCGGGATCTCATGATCAGCAGTCTCGTTTACAACCACTGGACCAACAAGGCAGTCGAATAAATGTCCTAAGAAGGAGTGTTACGTACATACTTTTTAAATTGAAATGACAAGCAAACTCCTGCGCAGTCCACCTGATGGCAAGTTGCTACTGCAGTTCACGGACACTTAAAGCCAACTAACTAAAGAAGCTAACAGATGCGTTGTCATCTCTGAGGACTAAAATGTAAAGCATCACAGCCTTTTTCAATTATAAGGACTTAATATAAAATGCCTCACAGCCGGTGATGAGTGCATCCACGACTTTTCTGCCGCCAGGGCGGCGCCACTAGAAGGTGAGGTAATAATAATAATAACGACGAGAACCTCGTGAAAGCCGAAAACAAAATATCTGGACCTGGCTCACGAGGTGACCGACATGTGGGGTGGTCTGCCGGCCGAAATTATACCTGTAGTCGTACCGCTCCAAGCTCAAATGCAGAAGGCTGTGCTCCTCGACACCGCCCGTATCGTACGCCGGTTTCTTTCGCTTTCCCCCTAACACTCGGCCGTTTGGTCTCCCCTGCTGAGGGCTTCCATTTGGTTGGGTTTTTATTTATTTATGTATTATTTGTGTTAGTATATTTAATATATATACATATATATTTATTTACAATATTTCTTTAATATACTCGTATTTATTCAGCCCAACCAAATGAGAATACTTTATAAATATCCCAAATAATAATAATCTTTATTTGCAAGAATATGGTTGTACAATGGTGTTTGAGTATAATTCGTTCTACATATTCTAGCTTAGTGGTGTGCAAATATTAACCAATAAGTTTAAGTAACAGATACAACAACACTTATCGAATTTTAACAATATATAAATGATTTAATATTATTCAAATTATTAGATAATTAATTAATTATGTAACAGTGTCAGGAAAATGCCTATAAGATATATAAGTAAGTATTATTATCTCAAGTAAGATTATTATTATATTTCAATGTCAATATTAATATTCTTATGTCAATAATTATATAATGTCAAATATAAATGTTAAATATCCAATTGTCATAATTAATTTCTATATTACTAATTAAATTAGTCAAATTTTATATAAAATAATATAAAAAACATTATTTCTTTAAAAATTGGAAGGTGACGTGTAATTAATTATATTTTAAAAATATCATACATTATTACTCGTATGTAGGTCATTATCGTTTAAGAACTCTTCTACAGAATAATAACATTTAGTGAGTAACAATGCCAAAACAGATTTCATAAATGACAATAAACTTATAAGTTTTAAATTATCAGGTAATTTATTATAAATTCTTATTGACATTGCAGATGCATTCCTTTTTGTAACTTTCAGACGATTTGCTGGTGCATATAACCTATTCTTGTATCTCCCCATACTTTCACTCACTTCACACTTACCTTGAAATAAATGTGGATGCTTATGAACAAACATGCACATTTCAAATATGTATAATGAAGGCAAAGGCAGGATCTTTTTAGTTTTGAACAAAGGTTTACAACTCACTAAAGGACCAACACCACAAATGGCTCTTATGCAGCGTTTTTGTGCTTTAAATGCTTTATCCGAATCCACCGAATACCCCCAGAGTATAACACCATATCGTAGTATAGATGAGATGTATCCATGATATGCCATGAGCGGTATAATATTTGACAGATTTCATAGCGGGGAAGTTAATTTGTTCGGAAAATGTAAAGGTTATTGTTTCTTTCTGTACTATTAGCTATATTTTATATTAATAAGATTAAAAATAAATAAACCAAACCACAGATATTCATAAAAGTAGAAAAATTAAAAAAAAGTTAAAAATGTGCAAAAAATTAAAGAGCAAACCACTGACGCATTGTTTTGTGTATTAATATAATACTCTAGAAACTGATAAACTTTTATTAAAAACCAACTTCTCAATTAAATTACATTGTGTAACAAAAAACTTTACCTCAGTGTCAACTAGCGACATCTGGTGAGCAGAAAATTATTAGCCCTCATTAAACTGGCCCTTCATACCCTTCAGACCGGTAAACAGCAGCGCAAGCAGTGCTGTTTGGCGGCACAAATAAGTAAGAGGGGGGTACCTACACACACGGACTCCTAGATAGAAAAAGGGTATAACTGTTAAAGCCTATCAAAAGTGTACAATTACACGTAGCCCTCAAGGGCGACAAAGCATCTGCATTTTGATGCTTAATCTATGAATCCCATAGATATATATATATATATATATCTATGGGCTACATCATTCGCTAACCATCAGGTAAACTATGTGCTCGTATGCTACCCTTATTTCTATAAATATGTGTGCAGTTCACACGCGATAGAAGTGAACCTTCAGAAAATTGCTTTGTAATAGTGCCATCTACTTCACTCTATAGGTAAAACCATTTTATCAAACAAAAATTGATTGACGTTCAAGGTGGTACGTAAAATAGACGCTAGATGGCCTAAACACGACTAATTTAACATAAATCGGTAAATTATGAAATCGTGGATTGCTAAGAATGGATTGGTAAAGATAATTTTATTCAATATGGTTAATTTTGTTAATTTAATTAATTTCTTTATTTTTTAAATGTTTATTTTGTATTAATCATGTATAAAGCACCGCACAAAGAGAGGACCGAGATAATAGGAAAAGGTCGCTTTTTCGTTTCATCGAGTTTCAAATCACAACAATTCTGAAGAAGTTTTCAGTTTAAATATCTACAATTTACTTTATAGGCTAAAAAATATGCGTTGTCACCTCTAAAGAATAAGATAAAATGTCTCACGGTCTGTATTTATTTTTATCTTCAAACCGGAACAAGGAATGCGTTGCTGCTATGCGGCAAAAATATGTATGAGGGTTATACCAACCCAACCGGAGCCCTAAAGCCTTAAAGTTTAGAAAGTTTTATTGTAATTAAATGTGCCAGTCTTGTTTTAAATTAGTAAAATTATTTTAATGTATGCAAAATAATGCCAAAATAATTTTATAAATCATGTTTAAAACAGACGACGTGTTAATTCGAGGATTGCTAAGATGAGGGTTTCAATATTATTTTTTAAGTGAAAACACCTTTAGCATCGTTGTGATTTAAAACTGGATAAAACGAAAAAATCACACCAAAAAGAGACAAACGTATACTGTATAGGATTTAGCCTGCGAGAGAATGAGATAGAATACAGTGTAGTAAGCGGCAGTAACAGTACCAGTCTAATGGCAATTGTGGGTTTGAATCCGCCATTTTTTATTTTTAATCTCACCAATAGTGGTTAAAGGGAATTTTAGTAATTTTAATTGAATATTAAAAATAATAAATAACAAGTAATGCGACTGATATTGAAGCCATATATGTTTTGCAAAATAGAGCTGTACGGGTGATTTATAACTTGAATTGTAAAGAGTCCCTCAGAGAAAATTTTAAAGAAATAAACATATTAACTTAGGCATCGCAATATATTTATGAAAATGTAATGTATGTACATAAAAACATAAATAGTTTTAATAAGATAGATGTTCATACCTTAAACACTAGGAATAAACATAAGCTTATAATATTAGTTACTAGACTCCACAGAATCAGTAATTCATTTATGGGCAATGTATACGCTTTACAACAAAATCCCAGAACATGCACAAATTTTGTCAATAAACAAGTTTAAAAGTTTTATTAAAGAAAAACTGTACAAAAAGGGTTATTATAATATCAAGGAATACATGAATGAAAATAACCCCTGGGAATGAGGTGATCGCCATAATGCTGGTTCTATGAGAATACATTTAAAAATTGTATAAACAAAATTTGTTTTACAAAAAAGCCCCGCTAAGTTTCTTGCTGATTCTTCCCAGGACAGAGATATTTTCCGAACCAGTGGTAAATAAAAAAAATTACTCTCAATGACTCAATATGTATTAATCAATATTGAATAAAAAACATTCTATTAATTGACTTATTGCATCTCTTACCATCTCGTCACTCGATCTAGTGGATCTTTAGCCTGATGGTTATTTAGTTCCTATCATTAAAATATTATTGTAAGAATAATTTTATTAATTTTAAACATGGAAATCAAATGTTTTTTTAGAATAATAATATCTATAAAGTTAGTACTGATTAGCTTGTTACTGTAACACCTTATAAAAAGTCAACAGCTAAAAATCGGCGGCACCCATACCATAGATTACCTCATACAGGGAATATTTACCATACTTGCCACGCTTGGCGTGCGGGTTGGCAACCGCATTTTATTTTGTTATTAGGAAGTCGCCGCTGCTCATCATTTGGTTTGTTTCAATCTGTCACCTCTCACGACACCCACGAGATTATATGGGGTTGGGAATATTATTACACCGCCACGACACGGTTATATTAGTTTAAGCCACAGAAAAATTTCGATAAAGACGTAAATGAAAAACATCTCAGAGTGTAATATTATGTATACGGGAACGAAGCAAACGTATTCTTTATTTCTTCCTTTTATTCAAAAATATCTTTTTCCTTACTTTAATATCTACAGAGGTAGGTGCATAAATAAAACCTTGTAGGAAATAAGACTTCGTATAAATCAGTTCGTAACACGTCATGCGTTGTATTGCAGGTCACATGCAAGATGCAAATGATTGGGTTCCTACAACCACGTAGCCGGAAATGAAGCCTGCGTGCCCCACACTAGTCTTGAATTCCAATTCAGCGAATGTGTTGGATAAAAGTTAAGAAGGCATTCAATTTAAATATTGTGCATATACGTGGTAGATCAGAAACATTCAATTTATATATACGAGGTAGATTCATCCATACATCCATGACAGTCTATAAAGTCTCCTTCTACATAGGCCTCCCTATATATTGTCTCATGGGAAGGGGGTGATTTTTCCATAGTTACTACGCTTGGTAGGCGGGTAAGCAACCGTAGCTTTAATTATTTTGTTATGAGGAAGATGCTACTGCCCATCTTCTGTTTTAGTTTCACTCTGTCGCTTTTTCGACACCCACGTAGAGAACGGGAGACCTTTTACTGGAAACGAGGCATTCCATTTTAGTCCTCACGGCGGACAACGCATCTGCATTTTCATTCGCAAACGAAGATAGATGTATATGTCTATGGACCACAGCAACCACTTATCATCAGGTAGACTGTGTGCTCGCTTGTCACCCTTATCCTATAAAAACACAGATCGTGGTTACCACGTGATAGAAGGAATTCAACTTAAACACATGCGTGGTAGATCTCCGTACGTGGTAGAGCCACGCTTTCGCTGTAGGTATTATAGCTGCAGCACAAATGGGTCGGCTCGAAGGACCATGCTTTTAATCCATCATTTTCGTCTTCTTCGTCAGTTCGTAAAAACTACTGCTGACCATGGGCTTCTGTCGTCGTGGGAGCATTTGCCTTACGACAGCGAAAGTAGCCTTGGCTAGCGGATAGACAACCGCAGTTTCTATAATTTTGAGCTGTTATCAGAACGAAGCTGCTCATTCGTATTTAAGTTTCTCTCTGTCGTCTCTTATGATGCTCACTGGACGACATGGGGTAGTGGATATTCTTACAGCGCCACTACAGTTTCAACTCGTCAACATTGATTGACGATCTTATTAACGATGTAAAAGTTCAATTAGCTTGAGATCTGCGTAATAAGATAAAATGATTGTAGAGTCCCATTCACTCTATTTCCTGCGTTCAGTCGTCGTTCTATATCCTTATCATATCTAACATCCCAAATATACAAACTCATCCACTTGCTCAATCAACTCCCCTTCTATTCTTATTTCACATAACGTTTTACTTTCTTCTCTTTCAAAAACCATCACTTTCGTCTTACTTGCGTTCACTTTCATACCCCTTTCTTTTAATGACCAGTTCATTAAATTAAAATGCCTGTATCAAACCAAATGAGTTCAGTATTTGCCATAACACATTCCTGTCCACTCTGTCATAAGCCTTTTCAAAGTCCATGAACGCACAAAAACTTGGTTTTGGCCAAAACTTCTCCGCAATGACATGGAAGAACTTGTCCATACATCCATTCCCTTTCTAAATCCAGCTTGCACATCCCAAATTTTCCATCTGTTTCTTCCATAACTCTTTCAATTAACACCTTGTACAGTTTACCTACAATGCTAAGCAAGCTATCTGCAGTAGGTTTACAGTCCTGCTGTGACCCTTTTCCTTTATATATTGGGAGTATAACGGCACCAGTCTTCCGGTACCCTTCAGTTCCCAACATAATTAAACAAGGTGTACAGCAGGCTACCCTCACTCCATCTCCAGCCCTTAGCATTTCAGTGATATCTCTATCATATCCGGCTGCCTTACCTGCTTTCATGCTTTCATTGCTTTCATTATTTCATGTACACTTATCTCCCTACCTCTCTCTACTTCTTTCGGAATTTCTATTTCACTTAATTCAGACGACTCTTCACTCATAAACTAAATTTAAAAAATAAACTTTAGTAAATTTAAAGAAGTAAACATATTAACTTTGGCATCGCAATATATTTATGAAAGTGTAATGTATGTACATAATAACATAAATAGCTTTAATAAGAAGGATGTTCATACCTTAAACACTAGGAATAAAGATAAGCTTGTAATACCAGTTACTAGACTCCACAGAATCAGTAATTCATTTATGGGGCAAAGTATACGTTTTTAGAACAAAATCCCAGAACATGCACAAATTTTGTCAATAAACAAGTTTAAAAGTTTTATTAAAGAAAAACTGTACAAAAAGGGTTATTATAATATCAAGGAATACATGAATGAAAATAACCCCTGGGAATGAGGTGATCGCCATAATGCTGGTTCTATGAGAATACATTTAAAAATTGTATAAACAAAATTTGTTTTAAAAAAAAGCCCCGCTAAGTTTCTTGCTGATTCTTCCCAGGACAGAGATATTTTCCGAACCAGTGGTAAATAAAAAAAATGACTCTCAATGACTCAATATGAAACAGAAACAGAAACAGATTTTTTTTTATTCAATATAGATTATAAATAATACTTATTGAAAGTCACTCTTTTGTTTAATTACAACTGGTTCGAAAAAAACTCTGTCCTAAGAACCAACAAAGCCAACAAGTTTAAAATAACAGCTAATCAGGTTACGTTATACAAAACAAATTAGAAATAGCTTGGTAGCGAACACCTCATTCCCAGGGTTATTATCATCCATAAATTCCTTAATATTATAATAACCCTTTATACAAACTATGTTTAATAAAGTTTATGAATTTTGAGCAGGTCGCATTTTGTATATTTTCTGGGATTTTGTTGTAAAGCGTATACATCGCTAGAATGAATTACTGACTCCGTGAGTCAGGTAACTATTACTACTACCTGTGTTTGTTCTAGTATTTACAGTATGATATCACTTATTTTTATAACTACTTTTATTTTTGTGTGCATGCATTACATTTTCATAAATAATAAAGGCAAATATATAATTTCCTTAAATTTTGTCGGAGCGACTCTTTGGGTTTTAAATCATAGATTGCTCTTATGGCCCTCTTCTGTAAAACAAATATAATTTCAGTGTCAGTTGCGTGTCCCCATAGCAAAATACCATACGACATTATGCTATGGAAATAGCTAAAGTAAACAAGTCTAGCTGTTTCCACACTGGTAAGAATTAATCATTAATGTATTAATCAATATTGAATAAAAAATCATTCTATTCATTGACTTATTGCATATCTTACTATCTCGTCACTCCATCTAGTGGATCTTTAGCCTGATAGTTATTTAGTTCCTATCATTATAATATTAATGTAAGAATAATTTTATTAATTTTAAACATGGAAATCAAATGTTTTTTTAGAATAATAATATCTATAAAGTTAGTACTGATTAGCTTGTTACTGTAACACCTTATAAAAAGTCAACAGCTAAAAATAGGCGGCACCCATAGATTACCTCATATTTACCATACTTGCCACGCTTGGCGGGCGGGTTGGCAACCGCGCTTTATTTTGTTACTTGGAAGTCGCCGCTGCTCATCTTTTGGTTCATTTCACTCTGTCACCTCTCACGACACCCACGAGACTATATGGGGTTGGGAATATTATTACACCGCCACTACACGGTTATATTAGTTTAAGCCACAGAAAAATTTCGATAAAGACGTAAATGAAAAACATCACAGAGTGTAATATTATGTATACGGGAACGAAGCAAACGTATTCTTTATTTCTTCCTTTTATTCAAAAATATCTTTTTCCTTACTTTAATATCTACAGAGGTAGGTGCATAAATAAAACCTTGTAGGAAATAAGACTTCGTATAAATCAGTTCGTAACACGTCATGCAAGTATTGCAGGTCACATGCAAGATGCAAATGATTGAGTTCCTACAACCACGTAGCCGGAAATGAAGCCTGCGTGCCCCACACTAGTCTTGAATTCCAATTCAGCGAATGTGTTGGATAAAAGTTAAGAAGGCATTCAATTTAAATATTGTGCATATACGTGGTAGATCAGAAACATTCAATTTATATATACGAGGTAGATTCATCCATACATCCATGACAGTCTATAAAGTCTCCTTCTACATAGGCCTCCCTATATATTGTCTCATGGGAAGGGGGTGATTTTTCCATAGTTACTACGCTTGGTAGGTGGGTAAGCAACCGTAGCTTTAATTATTTTGAGTTGTTATGAGGAAGATGCTACTGCCCATCTTCTGTTTTAGTTTCACTCTGTGGCTTTTTCGACACCCACGTGTAGAGAACGGGAGACCTTTTTACTGGAAACGAGGCATTCCATTTTAGTCCTCACGGCTGACAACGCATCTGCATTTTTATTCGCAAACGAAGATAGATGTAGATGACTATGGACCACAGCAACCACTTATCATCAGGTAGACTGTGTGCTCGCTTGTCACCCTTATCCTATAAAAAAAAACCACGTCACAGATCGTGGTTACCACGTGATAGACAGGCATTCAACTTAAACACATGCGTGGTAGATCTCTGTACGTGGTAGAGCCACGCTTTCGCTGTAGGTATTATAGATGCAGCACAAATGGGTCGGCTCGAAGGACAATGCTTTTAATCCATCATTTTCTTCTTCTTCGTCAGTTCGTAAAAAAACTACTGCTGACCATGGGCTTCTGTCGTCGTAAGGAGCATTTGCCTTACGACGGCGGAAGCAGCCTTTGGCTAGCGGATGATCTTCAAACTAGGTGAGACACATTTTTTTATTACGCAATAGATTTCCGCAAAGTAACGCCTGATTCTTTTAATGACGATCTTATTAAAAGACGTTTCATACTTTTGACAATGCTTATTGTTATCGATCTGGATGATTTAAGTTTGGCGTGAACGAGATGGGTACAGCGCCATCCGTCGGAAAACATATAGATTCCCTTACGTTGTTTCCACGCGAAATCCCTTAGAAACGAGCATTCTTTCATATATATTTGTATAAGTGGTAGAGCCACGCTGCGGCTATATTATGCTTATAGCACGAGTGAGTCGACTCGACCGGGAAAGGATCAATGAATACCAGCGTAAAATAGTAGCTCAATGCTGCTGCGTTTCGTATAGTGAGTGTAGAGAACCGGAGATAATTTTTACTTTAAATTCATTCCATCTTATATCTCAGGGGTGACAACGCATCTGCATTTTGAGTCTTCATCGATGATAGATGTCTATGGGCCACAGCATCTACTTACCATTAGGTGGACTGCGTGCTCATTTTTGTCACCCTTATCTCTATATATAAAAATCAATTGCTCTCCATTAGTCTCACAAAAACTCGAAAATGGTTGGACCTATTTTGATGAAGTTTTCTGTGTGTATTTGGTGGGTCCGTAAATAATCCAAATGACCACAATTGGACAATTGGACCCGGTAGGTGACGCTGTTGTTGAGATTCAGAAATCACCCGTGGGAAGCCGGGGCGGATCGCTAGTTCTTTATAAAAATTACCGACAAAGAAAGGAATTTTGTTTATTTGAAGCTACAATACAACGCAGTTTAAATACGTTTTGAATTAAAATAAGTTATGATAAATAATTACAATGAATTTCAGCAACAAAAAGGCCAGCGCTGTTATTGTGTCAGCGCCACTGACAGGACCTACGGACAGTTATAAGGTACATTTTTACGTTTATTAATGGAGCGCTACATAAATCATTTCTATGTCTTTAGATAAAATTGAAGTGTCTGTCTGTAATATCGAAATAACTGCCTTATATTGAGCTTAGGGGTTTATTCGTATGCAATAAAGTCATTAACAATCATTTTTTAAATTTTTGTCTGCCTCAGTATCTTCGAAATGCTTGAACCGATTGTAATGATACTTTACGAACAGATAGAAAGCAGTGCCAGGAGAGATATAGGGTATATTTTATTTGAAAAGCATGAAGTTTTTTAAAACTTAATAACTTTTAGTTTCTTTGATATAAAAAACGCCACATTATTTGATTATATCCAAGTTAAGCCAGGGCGGGTCGCTAGTTTAAAATAAAATGAATTCCGAATCCACTCATAAGTAAGTTAAATTTAATTCACACCAGTATAAAGCTGTGTTATAATAGCAACGAATGTTAATCTTCAGCACCAGCAACTCACGAACGCGTTATTGTTTGCGTTATCTCTTGGGCCCGTTCCAAAAATAATTTTACAACCTCACCTTATGTTAAAATGGTTAATAGTTATGCAAATTAAGATTTAAAAGCGAAAGGTTATGAATATTTGCTATTAATATTAATGCATAATAATTCTACAGGCCGCATTGCCATGTTCTTTAGTACATTTTGTATTTCGTATCATTAAAGACCATTTCTACTGGAAACAACACATTCCAACTTAGTCCTCAAGGGGTGACAATGCATCTGCATTTTGATTCTTAATCGAGGATAGATGAAGATGTCCATGGGCCACAGTATCCACTTACAATCAGGTGTACTGTTAGCTCGTTTGTCAACCTTATTCTATAAAAAAAGACAATGGAATTTTCTTTTCACGTGCGGTGTATGTTGATTATGTAGTTCAGTAACTATACAGTTGTGTTACGTGGGTACAAGTCTTGTAATACGGCGTAAGTGAATCTACTATCCCATATCATCCTGTGGATTGTAAGAGGTGACAAAGGATAATGAAACAGGAGATGGGCAGCAGCGTCTTACGGGTAACAACTGAAAATAATTAAAAAAGCGTTTTTACACTCACCTACCACGTGTGGCAACAATGGCAAAGAACAACCGTATGAGGCAATCTATGGTCTACGGTCTGCGTTCGGTAGCGGACTTTTATAGGCTGTAATGTATGAATTCTACCGACCGAGAGGCCAAAGTTAATATATTTATTTCTTTTAATTTATCTCTAAGAGACTCTCTCGGTTTTAGGTTGTAAATAGCTCTAATGGCCCTCTTCTGTAAAACTAAAATAGTTTCTGAATCAGCCGCATTTCCCCATAGCAAAATCCCATAAGACATAATGCTATGGAAATAACTGAAATAAAGTAATCTAGCTGTCTCGACACTAGTGAGACCTCTAATCTTTTTTACAGCATAGGCTGCAGAACTTAGTCTGCTTGCTAGTTTGATATATGGGGCCCCACTAAAGCTTTGCGTCGAGAGTGATGCCAAGAAAACAGTGGATTCAACAGGGCTCAGTTCTTCCCCATTTAAAAACACATAGGTACCCAGATTTTTAACATTCGTTGTTGTAAATTTAATACATTTAGTTTTATTTCCGTTTAAATGTAGGTTATTAACGTTAAACCAATGCACTAATTTTGATATAGCATTATTCACTTCGTCACATTTAAATGATTGACGTATGAGGCAATCTATGGTCTAAAATCTATGGTCTAAGTTTAAAAATCAAGGAAGTATCATCAGCAAATAATACTATATCATGATTATCCCTACAAGGGAAGGTAAGTCATTAATATTTACTAGAAATAGGAATGGGCCGAGAATCGAGCCCTGAGGACACCATTAGTACAAGTGATCCGGAAGAACTTTACTTTCTGCATTCTCTTATTTAAATATGAAATAATAAGTTTAGGGCTGTGTTCTTGACACCATAGTACTGTAGCTTCCTGATTAATGTCTCATGCTGAACACAGTCGATGGCCTTGGAAAGGTCACAAAATATACCAAAGCATCCTCCGAATTCTCCGATTGTCGAGCGACCCTTTGTAAAACCGAATTGATTTTATGTAGCAATTTATTAATATTAAAGAAACTTAAGATCTGATCTAAAATTGTTTTTCAAAATTTTACTAAATGTTGGTAGTACAGAAATTGGTCTAAAATTGGCGGAGTTTAATTTACTACCAGATTTAAATAAAGGTATGACTTTACTATGTTTCATTAAATCAGGAAACACCAGATTCGACGCTTGTATTAAATATAGTGGCTAAATAAGGTGCTATTCTATATATTATAGAAGAAATATCTTTAACGGAAATCCCCCATAAGTCTGCCGTTTTCTTAACATCAATAGTTTTAAAATATTTAACGATATCTTTTGGCAATACTCTATGAAATTTAAAAGTACTTGAACAAGCCTTTACATTTTGTTTAAGCAATGATTCGGCGACAGTAGGAGAACAACTTAATGATTTTGTTGTCAAAAAAGGAACATCAGTAAAATGTTTCTCAAAAGCCATAGCAACTTCTTGATCAGATCAAGTTAAATTATTGTTAATATTCAATGGAAAATCCGAGTTGCGCGGTTTGACCTTGCCCGTTTCACTATTTATCATTTGCCAGGTCATTTTAATTTTGTTAGATGCAGTATTAATTTTGTTACTTAAATGTAAAGCTTAACTGTGGAGCACACTTTTTTAAATATTTTTGAATATGTTTTTACATAATCCCTAAATATAACACTAGTATTATATGATCATTCATTATAAAGCTCGTATAACTTTCGCCTACTTTTATAAATTCCTACTGCCGCCCATTCATTAAATGATTTGCGACTGTTAAAAGAGAAAGTTTTAGAAGTAAATATTCTACTAAATTCACTAGTTATAATTTTAAATAACATACCATACAAATAATTAGCACTATTTTAAATGAAAGTGATGGAATTATTTTTATTATATTACTTCTAAACCTCTCAAGCGATGGTTATTTATTGGAACAAACACAACTTTCTTATTTTTCTGTTTTTGTGTATGTAAGGCAATGATACCAACTGTCCACAGTGATCTGAACTTAAATTTTGAATAATTGATTTATGCAAGGGCTTAACATCTGTAAAATGTTATCTATACAGTTCGCACTGGGCCCAGCAAAACGTGTTGGTTCTAAGAATAAATTAACAAGATTATACGATTTAAACAATGAGGTAAACTTAATACTAATGGAAGAAGTTTCAAGGAGATTGATGTTAAAATCTCCACATATTACAACAGACTTGTTCTATTTACTAAGTTTGTGCTACTACCATAATATAGCTGCATCTTAAATCAATCTTTATTTAATAAAGATTGATTTAAGATCATAGATAGTATAACAGATAAATTTAGGTGCTAGTTAATCACTTTAGCATAAATTTAAATAAAATTATATTTCCTAACAAAGTAGAATCCCCGAAGGCATGGTTAATTATAAGCCTTTATACACAAACATTCAAGCAACTTTATGCAACCCAGATTAAGTTTGTATTGGAAACTCTGACAACGTTCTACTTTCATACTTATCAATATTTTCCGCAATACATACCTAACGTATTATTTAAACTATATAATTTTGAAAAGAAAAATCAGTGACTAACATTTTTAACTATGAATAAGGTTTTGCAGATGTCTTTGACTTATTCCTCCATTTATAAAATTATGTTTAAAATTTCATGATTTTTGTAATATTGTAAGGCTTAATCTATTCAGGTTTTGGTGATACTTACTAGTATAATGTTAAATCTCTAAAACACAACTGGCACAATAAATTACTAATTCTATTTTATTCTATTCTATTCTATTCTATTCCAATAGAGTTCACTGTTAAATTATGCTTTAAGGCATTCAGTTTACCCATTGTAACACTTATTTGTATACGTGTAACTAAGTCTTGAATGATTCCAGGTGCTTCGTTGTATTAGGCACAGGAATAATCTACAGCAAACGCTCCGTCAAAATCCTAACGATGAGATTCTTGGAATTTCCTACCGAAGATACCGACATTATTGCAAAAATTTGGTTAGAAATTTGAAACGAAAATATGAATAGAAGCTTCGGGAGATCTCGGTGGGTGATTCTAAGAATCTCTGGAAAAATGTCGCTAATATAACATATAGGAAGCACTCTAAAACGGATAAGTTACTGCAAATTGGGCCTTGCGCGAGAGATTCCGTTGATCAAGTTAATAGCTACTTTAGTTGTTTGGGTAAAAACTTGGCCGATGCGATTGTCCAGCCAAACAAGACAATTTATGCACAATTCAATAATATGATACAGATATGGAAGAAGTACAATCTGTTCTGATGGCCTTAAAATCTAACAGTGCACCAGGCTGGGATAACGTTCCAAATAGTTTCTTAAAACTTGCAAGAACAGAAATTGTGCCAGTTCTCTGTCATTTTGTCAATCTTTGTTTTCACAAAGGTATATTTCCGTCTTTGCTCAAGGAGTCCCTAGTAACACTGGTTCATAAGAGTGGAGATGAGAAGAATATCAACAACTACAGACTAATTTCGGTATTGCTGGCAATCTCAAAAGTTAGAAAAACTTATCAACAAGAGGCTTATAAAATTCCTCAATAAGTTTTACATATTATCCAGTTCACAATTTGGCTTTCAAACAGGAAAATCGACTGAAGACGCTGTAGAAAACTTAACGTCTGTAATTGTTGATAATCTTGATAAAAAGTCAAACTGCCTCGCGGTATTTCTTGACCTTAAAAAGGCATTTTACACCGTGTCTACCCCCATTCTGTTGCAGAAGTTAGAAAATTGTGGGATTAGAGGTGTATCCCTTGACTTGCTTAAAAGTTATATGACTGGTAGGACTCAGAGGGTAAAAATAGGTTCACGTGTACGTTAAAAAACCAGTGTAATTTATGATGTACAGCAGGGAAGCGTCTTGGGGCCCACCCTATTTCTAATATACATAAACGAAATCTGCGGCATGAAGATCTCACATGCTAGCATATTCTCATATGCTGACTATACTGCCATTGTGTTTACAGGCGACTCTTTGAACAATTTAAAGATCAATACAGAGCGCGGTTTGGCTGTGATTTTCGCAATGGCTAAGTCTGAGCTTACTAACATTAAATACCAGCAAAACAAATTATATTTTCTTTTTCATAAAAAACAGTTTGTCCGACTTTCCCAGCGATATTAAGATTCAAAGCTATTTAGCACAAATTGCAACTCTCATGGCCATCTCATGTCAAATTGGTTGCTGGCAGACTACGTAAATTAATGTGGATTTTTAAAACACTAAGACACGTTGCAAATAAAAAGTTACTTGATCAGATCTATATTGCGTTGGCACAATCTATTTTGATTTATTGTATAAGGAGATGGGGTGGTGCTGTAAACACTCATTTTATACAATTAGAACGAGCTCAAAGGGGATTGTTAAAATCATTTATTTCAAAATACGACAGTTTTCAACAAATTCGTTGTATTTATTGACTGTTCGTTAACTATACATATTGCACGTAGTTTTGGAAAAACATATGTCCTTCAATATCGACACCAATATTTTAACTAAAAGAAGAAAAGATAGAGTCGCCACACTAAATTACACTAAGATTAAATTTGCTCGCAATCAGTACAAAAACATCTCGTCTCATTTATATAATAGAAATAAAAAAATGCTAGATATATATCTTCTGACTTATCAAAATTGTAAACACAAACTTACTGAATGGCTGAAGACATTAGATTTTATAGAAGTAGAAACCTATTAAAATTAGGATTTTGATATGAAGATATTTATGTGTAAATCACTCACTTATTACATACATACATACATACATCATAACCCCCATATATCTGTACATGTAACCATTCCCTCTGCTCAGTGGCCTAACGCCGATTCCAAGACCTCTTATGTCGTAGGGCTGTACAGAGGGGAAACGTATGAAAACTTTTACACAACTCACATTACACGCACACACACTGCACCCATATTACACACATACTACACATTCACTACATACACACACACTACACACACAATTTTTTTTACTTCCCAAATTTTTTCAATTTTTGTTTTTCAATTATGTTGTTTACGCTCAGTGATAATTTTAGTATATGTGGTTCTTGCTTTAGTAAATTTTATTATAAGGAAGAGGGGATTACTTCTGATACGGGCGCATTTCGCGTTCAAAAGAAAAGTCTACCATTGTATATATATTTTGTAAGACCGTGTTTATGAATAAAAACTTTTATTTTATATTTTTTATTTAAGCATTGACACAAAACAGTCCAGTGTGTACCATAAAGCAACCGTTTACTCAGTCATGTCTGTTGGAGGGTATGTAAGTGATGGTGTAACATCTGAACAACTTGACTAATTGAGGTCAAATCACATTCAGACAATATATTTTTTGTCGAGACGATGGTTCATAGCTATGATTCATTAGGTGGCAGTATAGACAATATATTAACAAATTCTATATTTAAGAACCAAAATGCCTCATATTCACTAGATAGGACCAGGACAAGGATAAACTGTAAAAAGGTCATGAGTCAGGAGCCAGCGCCACCTACCAAAAGTGTAGGTGAGTCGTATGCTCGTTTACCTCCACGTATATAAAAACCTGCGCAAGTGCATGTATTATTATACCACAATTGTAAAAATAATAATATTTCTTTTATCTTCGTGAAAAATAATGCCAATTTATTTTATTGGATTCACAATTATCTGGGGCGCTGCTGGCCGTTCTGTTGACCTAAATGTAGCTGGCGTTGAAGTTCCCTTTATTCTCTAGACGTCCCTATTTTTTTCATGATTTATTATAATCAACTTTTTAATTTGTACTGGTTTTGTGGTTTTATTTTGTAATTGTATAGTGATACTGTTTAAAATTGGTTCAATTAAATTCAAAATCAAAGTGAAAAATATTTTATTGAGTGTACAAAAAGTAAAAGTAAAGTAAAAGCCTATATTCGTCCCACTGCTAGGCGCAGGCCTCCTCTCATTTCTGAGAGGGTTTTAGGGCAAGGAAGTGTCCGCCGCGCTGCCCCAATGCGTGTTGGCGGACTTCACGTGTCTTAGAAATATTTTTTCTTACTTCTCATATATGCAGGTTTCCTCACTCTGTTTTCCTTCATCGCAGAGTACGTGGTAAATCAGCACTAGAAATTGCAATTAACAATTTCATTTTTGCCGGCGGAGATTGAACACGGGTTGCTCGCGTACCATGAAATTTACAGCGAGCGCTAACCCACTGAGCTACCACGGCATTTATTATTAAGTGTAGGCTTATATAAATAATTCTTATGATCGGCAATTGATTTCCCCGTAAATCTAGTGGTTGTAAGCGCGACTGCTGATTAAGTAATACTGTTTTCGATACCTGGGTTGGATCAAAATCAGTTATAGGGTATTTCTGTCAAGAAACTCCCAGTAGCAGCTCAGATTCGAGAAGGTGACGGTGTTTCATTCTGGTGCCTCAGAAAGCACGTAATTTTGTTGGTCCTGCGCTTGATTTCTCTCTGGTCATGTCAGCTTTCCGTCCCATCGGACTATGAGAGTAAGGGAAAAGAGCACCTACGCTTGCACCCACTCGTATAATATAACCTTGTCCTACGCAGATGGCTAATCTCGGTTGAGACCGGCCGCCGTGACCGAAATTCATTCTGACTAATAAATTCTCTTATGGTGCCAAGATACACCAAAACCGAATTTTTCAATTATTTGTGTAATTAAATTAAACTTGCATTTATTCGTCAAGTATTAGCCTTTCAGTTAAAATATTTAAACCACTTTTGTGTACAAAATACAGATGCGTTATCACCTCTAAGGGATAAAATATAATGGCCTAGTCACCAGTAAAATAAGTTTCCGAATCTCATGCTGCTATTTCACGCTCGTATTCTGTACAAGAGTGATTCTTCCCCATTCATGCTGCAGACATACAGCGTCGCTATTCCACATATTTTATTAGAATAAGTGTGATAAACGAACACACAGTCTACCTGCATCTATCCTCAGAATCAAAATGCAGATGTGTTGTCACACCTGAGGACTAAGATGGAATGTCTTGTTGCCATTAAAAATGGTTAGAATATATAAACAGTTAAAAAATCTAAGAAAAACTTTAATATATATTATTCAAAATTATTTGAATCTCAATTATTATAATATTTTAAATTTTAAAAATTTTAATGTAAATGTGAAATTTAAAACGAATCGTTAGTTTAAGTACGGAAAAGTACAACTTTCCAACTTATGCGTTACCCTCTTGCGTGGTTAAAGGGTGCTTGTAATTCTTGAGCGCCGGTGCTACGTTTTCATCAACGTCTGTCAAGCGTACACGACGTTAGTTAACTTGCGTATTTTCTAACAAGTAAACACAACCACTTGTACGTTTAACATTACAGTACGTTAAATGTTAAAAAGAAGTTAAAATGTATGTTTGTTTTTCTTGTGATTTAAACACACTTATGATTTTTTTATACACAAGGAGCATTCGAGTTCCTAGTAAATATTGGAATGGAGCCGGTAAAAAAAAAAGAAAAAGAGGAAAATTCTTAATCCGACTTAATTTTTGATAGAGAAAGCTTGATGAACGTGGTACCTGATTGGTGTACCTATAACTGTTTTGGATTTTGTTAAAATTTTATTAACATTTTGATTTTATTGGGTTTACTCCTTAAGAAACGTTTCGTATATAGCGCACGGTATGAAAAGTAGATAGCTAGTAAAATCAAGCGTTAACAAAAGGTGAAGCCGTTATGGTTTTCCTGTGCGCAACATTACTCGCGCATCTCATAGCGCGAAAAGAATAATGTAATACAAGTCATATATTTTTATGTTATATAATAATTTGTATCAAATCAATATAAATAAATATATGGGTTCATTTACCACATTTGCCTATCATTTTTCAGGAGTAAACTCCAGTCACGCGTCGGAGCAGACATGCACAATTTTTTATTGCTTGTATCAGAATAATTATTACATTTTATAATGATCTTGGTGATGTTCAAGTTTTTGGTAAGCAAATTAACATGCCTTTAAATGGTTATATCTACTAAACGCACCAACGAGTCATGTCCGTTTTTAACCTGTGCGTATAGCTACTGTGCATAGTATCATATTATTCTTGAATCAGCCATCTTAATGATCGTTCAGTTTACTGAACCATGACATATATTTCAACGGCTGTAATTAACAAACGCACAAACGTTATACAGGCAGACTGGGTCCATCTCGTCCACACAAATCATAGTTTAGTCAATCCATTGTCGCCTCTTACACTATTAACGGGAACATTTTTACCTTTTCTAATTAAAAATATATCACATATTTTGTATAGTCGTTAATCGCGTGTTTGATATTCAGCGAAAACTCCTGATTGTACGTTTTGACGTATGTATTACATGCAAACACAGTTTGATGACTATCATAAACTAGTCATCTCTTCTTTTATATAAGATTATAGTAAAGTCTCTTTATTTTGCCACACAAATACTTAAGAAGTCAATACACATAACGGTCCCCAGGGTCTTACTCGCTAGCCAGTAAGACTCATCGTATATGTATAAACTGTACACTGTACATGAATATCTTAAAATATGCAGACACCACATTCCAACGTCCGTCATAATACTTGATTCTTTAATTACGTAATGTAAGGCAAATGATTTTTTTTTTTTTGGAAAGATGCCAAAGATTATAAAGCCATAAACTATTCTGTTTTCTAATGACTTAAACTAAAAAAATGGTATTCATCAGGATCATCATCATCATAATTAGCTCGAAAAACCGTCAACCGATGAACAAGAAAAGTTTTTGATTGGTAGCCTTCAAATTAGTGCGGGTTGAGTGATGAGATATGGATCTGAGATCTGAGATCTGAAGTCCTTCACTGCTGGCCGTATAAGGAATCTCAAGGATACTCAACGAGCTGAGGAGATGGCTATGCTTGGAGTTTCTCTGCGTGATAGACTTCATAATGAGAATAGCCGCAGTAGAACCAGAGTAGATAGCTGAAGAGGCAAGGAACTAGTCATATAGCTCGAAGGTATGACAATTAATGGGGAAGAAATATTTTTTTTTATAGAATAAGAGTGATAAACGGGCACACAGTCCACCTGATGTTAAGTAGATACTGTGGCCCATAGACATCTACATCTATCCTCGATTACGAATCAAAATGCAGACGCGTTGTCACCCGTGAGGACTAAGATGGAATGCCTCGTTTCCAGTAAAATGGGTCTCTGGTTCTCTACACTCACCATACGAAACACAGCAGCGTTGAGCTGTTATTTTACGCTGGTATTATGTGAGAGCGTGGTCCTTCCCCGGTCGAGCCGACCCATTCGTGCTACAACTATACTACTAATATAGCTGTATCATGGCTCTACCACGTAAAACAGTTAGTACGAAGATTAGGCCGGTTAGATGGAGTGACGACCTGTTAAGAGATACAGGAAGTAGTACGAGTATATGCAGGTGACTCAGGACCGTGCTTTGTGGCATTCCTTAAGAGAGGTCTTTGATCAGCTGTGGATTGATGACAAGAATAACTTCGTAACTACCAATTAATACCATTAGTGATATTGAAACTTTTTTAAATTTACAAAATTATATTCAAAAGTAGTTAAGCTAAAAAGATACTTTAAAAAATTAAGGGCGCAACTTTCGCGTCGTTTGGAACAAAGTTTGGAAATTTTAACAAAATTCTACAAAGCATCAAACGATAATAACCGCTAAGTACATACTTGCAAAGTCTAAACTCCTTTCAATGCATACTTAATACTCGAGCATTGCTTGTAAAATTCCGCAATAAGACCTTCACGCTTTTCCATCGAACTTATGGAAAATTTAAAATATTGGACTTAAACTTCGATTTTCGTGTCCTTTGGTTGTTGTTATAATTGAATTATGAATTAATAACTTTGTTTTTAATAACTAAAAAGTAAAGTTTTTGTTTTTGCTAAAGTTGCGATAGTTTACAAAGAGAATTACTTCTAGTGTTCCAAAACAGTTTAGTTTCCAAAAACAGTAAAACGAAACAATCCTGGGATCAACACATTGTCTGTATTTCGTTTCTTTTGTCACGAGGCAAATCGCTAAGAGTTTAAGTAGACCGTATTTTTAAAATTATAGCTGAAAAAATCTGAAAAAAGAGAATATAAGTCACGACTTTTGAGTACTAAGTTCATCAATATACCATATTATGAAATGTTCAGCGTCAAACGCATCCTTTACGCTGAATTTCTTTGTACACGCGTCTTTGTTGGTCTTCCAAGACAAGTATCACCGCGACCATTATTTAATTGAATAAAATTGGTGTTACAATCGGACTTACAGTCCACCCAATTGTAGGAGTCTACTGCAAACATGGACACCTGCAACCAACTTTAAACAAACAAGACTACACATAAGTTGTCCCCTTTAAGGATTATCATGGGATGCCCCACAGCCGATAATTACAGTTTTTTCTTAACTCTGAAGAAGTGGTAAAAATTTCGATCACAATCTTTATTAGTACTGGTGAGGAAATCGGACCGTTCGCGTATTATGAAATTTAAAACGTACACCCCGCTCTTATACTTACTGCAATCACTTAATATACTACAGAAATACGGACACCGCATAGTCTATTTTCCCCGATTGTGCCTCGTTTTGAGGCGAAGTATGTATCGTATTGTCAACAGTGCTTAATATAAAGGTTGTTTTGGTGTTTGATTTTGTGTTGGCAATTATAGTGTAAGAAAGAGGGAGACGACTTTCAAAGCACCAGCGTTAAGTAACAGCACAATGCTGCTGGGTTTTGTAAACCGAGTGTGGAGAACTGAAGAATATTTTCAACCGACTTAAAAAAAATGAGAAGGTTCTCAATTCGAACGTATGTTTTTTGTGTGTTACCTCAGAATTTTTTTCTGGATGAACCGACTATGATGATTCTTAATGATTTCTTATATTTACGCGAACACTACACATTTAAATAAAACTAGTTTTACGGATTTTATCGCGTATATTAACTTATTTTATATTCCCGACGTTTCGAGTACTTTACAACACCCATGGTCACGGGGGGGAGTGAGGTATATGACGTCCCAATGTCATAGTTAACCACGGTTACCTCCAGATTAAATTTTAATTTTAATTTAAATTTTAATCTAGAGGTAAAGTACTCGAAACGTCGGCAATATGAAAATAAGTTAATATATGCGATAAAATCCGTAAAACTAGTTTTATTTAAATGATGATTCTTTTTTATTTGAAAGCTGGTGCTTCTTTTGTGGTAGGTAAATTTGATCAAGATCTAACCAGTAGTTTTTGAGTTATCCATAATAATGCGTATTTAATTGACTTCAACTACATTGATGATGTTCTCATTTTATTTATATTGAATTCGGTTGTACAAGGTAGCAATGAGTAATTCCATCTTAATGTTTAGAGTTAATAACGCATAATTACTTTGATTCTTAATCGAGGATAAATGTTGTCCATAGGCATCAGCATTCACTTACTATAAAGTAAACTCCTTGTGATGTACGTAACAAAATTGAAGATGTATACCATTTCTTGATGGAGGGTGTCAAGAACAAAAAAGATATGTGCTGAAAGTATTTAGCGCAAATGGTTTAGATGTCGATATAGTGCAAAGGGATTATTCAGGCAAAAAAATATAAATCAAACACCAAATCAAGGACGTCAAGAGAGTTATTCCGGTTTGCTACTAGGACGAAATAATTATCTTCACATCTTCAGTATAAATGAAAGTTTCTTTTCAGTTTAGTAATTTAATTAGTACATATAATTATACCTTCATATTTTGTTCTATAGTCTTAGCAGTATTAGTAAAAGGTATGACGGGATTAGGATGTCGCTTCGATAAAAATCCCAAAAAAATAAAATAAAGAGAAAAACATATCAAGTAAACTCTGTGCTATAAAAATACACTTTTAAAATAGTGTGTTTTTACAATATACTTACCAAATAATAATATACTTACCAAACTTTTTTCAAACTAAAGTTTGAAAAAAGTTTGGTAAGAATATTAATATTTTCACCTTTTTATTTCTTTCTGGAAGTTTAGAATAATAGTTGAAAATAAAAACTTACAATTTGCAGTTAAATATAAATTAGCTCCCATATTTTTTGTAAAAATGGTTCTGGAACATACCTGAAAAGAAACAAAAATGGATTAATAATCTGGTACTCATATATTTTAATAATAAGAAATACGATTTTCGGCGAATTGACAATAACAACATTCGAAACATTTCGCACTCGTTTGAATTCAAATTTACCGAATTTGCATTTGAATTAAAACAGCGGACCGGCATTTTTCATTCATTCCGTTCGCTCATTCACACTCCGCACCGGCGGCGGGCTTTGCTGACAAAAAATTCCGTAATTCCGCTATCTGAATGAGGGAAAAGCTCTTTTGCATTCATTGGCTGTGTTGGAGGAATTCTTTTGATTGGCATAATTTTTCTCTGTGTTTACTATTCGTCTTGTACAAAGTAATGACATAATAATGCCCCGTTTTACCTCTAATATAATCGTGAACATGTTTCAGATTGTTTGAATCTAACCTAGTTTAATTATTCCAACTTGATGTTAAAGTCAAAATTTAAATTAAAAATTAATTCAATTTAGTTTGGTTCAAAGCGTATGTCAAAATCTACAAAAATTGAGAAAACAAATCACACAGAATACCAGCGTAAAATAGCAGCTTAATGCTGCTGTGTATCGTTTGGTGAGTGTAGAGAACCGCAGACCCTTTTTACTGGAAAAGAGGCATTCCATCTTAGTCCTCACGGCTGACAACGCATCTGTATTTTTTTCACAAACGAGGATAGATGTAGATGTCTATGGGCCACAGCAACCACTTACCATCAGTTGGACTACGAGTATGTGCTCGCTTGTCACTTCGAATAGAAGAACGGACAAGAAACTTGGGGCTATTTTCTTTAATGCCATGTTACAATTTCATTTACAAATGTCAAATGTAAAGTAATATATAAATCGAATTTACTGGTAGTGGTGGTGTAAGACTACTATATCATATCGTCCTATATGGTGTATTAAGAGGCGACAAAGGGAAACTGAAACAAAAAAATGGGCAGCAGCGTCTTGAAATCCTCTCTATGAGGTAATCTGTGGTGGAGACCGAGATTCAGTAATGGACATTTACAGGCTGTAATGGCTTCTCCCGTAACATTGCACTATTAATTTATGCCTTAACATACTCACTAGCGCATATCTTTTATGCGTGTAGCTGTGTTTGAGTGTATGTGTAGGTATGTAAGTATGTATGTGTGTGTGTGTGTGTGTGTGTGTGTGTGTGTGTGTGTGTGTGTGTGTGTGTGTGTGTGTGTGTGTGTGTGTGTGTGTGTGTGTGTGTGTGTGTGTGTGTGTGTGTGTGTGTGTGTGTGTGTGTGTGTGTGTGTGTGCATCAATAATAAAACCAGGTAACATTTTTCTACATCTCCATAATCAAGTTTTTAAGCCCTAACAATATATGCTTCTAAATAACGTTATTATTGCACTCTTTTGTATTATATTTCTTATTAAGTCTGTTATATAGGTGTGCAACAATAACATCAAACTGCTTCTGGGCGAACCTTATATAAAATTTTTGAAAATGGAAGCATTCTGTTCTTAATCTTGGTCACAACACTTGCAAACCACACTTTTCACTTATCACACAATTTCTCACCCTATTATTTAGACTTATCACAAACACTAACTTGTTAATTAAAGCATTTTTATAGCATTTAACAGAGAAACTTTTTTTATTTGCATGTGGTTTTATTACTTCTGACAAACATGCGCATCGGTAAAGCAGGGTCTTTAACAACACTCTTACTCCTCAATGCAGCCAATGCAGAGGTAGAGGTAATTAAAAAAAAAAATTAATTTGTCTACAGACGAGGTATCTGAAATAAAGTTATTTACATACGTTTGAATATAGATTCAGATAACGCTCTTAACGGGATCCACATAGTTTTTGTTACGTGTTGTGTAATATAATATTGTAACGGCGCCATCACTCAAGTAATAATGAACCTGTCACAGGCCACCAATTCTCTTGAGTGCAATATTGTTTCGTGCGATATTTCGTGGCACGGTTCCAGCACAATTTTTAAGTTTATGAAATGACACATTAAATAATGCGTTATATCTGTTGTTTCATATTTATGTACTATATATTATTACAGGATGTCAAAAATCTATCACCGTTTTGAACACGTGTCGTATTATCGACTGTGGTGCGTCTTTCCTAACTTAGTGGTCTTGGGAGTAGTGGCGCTGGGATTAGTGGTGAAGGGGATAGCGCACGCAGTTGAAGGAGGGCGGGAAGTGGTCTTCAAACTAGGTAAGATACATTTAATTACGCGAATTTTAGATTATTGATTTTTAACATCTTTAATATAATGGATTTCCACAAAGTAACAACTGAATCCATTAATGATATATATAATTTGTTTTTTTTTCGACTGCCCTAGAAGATGGGTAATGTTTTTCGAGTGTACGTATGTATGTATGTATGTCTATTTCTTTGGCACACTCTGTAGCCTAAACGGCTTGATGAATTTTAACATATAAAGTGTATTTAGATTCTTCTTAGTTATAGAAGTGAAATAGGGTGTAAAATTTTCCTCTTTTCAGTAAACTTTTTTACGCAGTCGGGTTTTTTCAATTACTGTTTTAACCTTTAAGCTTGCTATGTGTATGAAATGACGCGTTAAATAACGATTTGTATCTAGATTTTCATATTAATGTTATATTTTTTTTAACCGTTTAGTGGCGGTGTAAGAATATCCACTACTCCATTTCGTCCAATAGTGTCGTTAGAGGCGACAGAGGGAAACTGGAATAGGAGATGGGCTGCAGTATATTCCAAATAACAACTCAAAATTATTAAGAACTGGGTTGTCAACCCGCCTGTCATAACGACTAGATCAACTGTATGAACACCACCATCGACTGAACAGTTTACTGGTCATAAAATTGTCATTGACTCCGTATGGAGTGAATCGGATCCGAATTGGTACGCAGTGGCTTAGCAACAAGTTGCAGCGTTGTGGGCCGCGGGTTCGAATCCCGCACGCAGGAAGTAATTATATGGCCTACGAATAATCTTAATGTTAGTCCTTGTGTAATTTATTTAGAGACAGATACAGGACAAAATCCTAGTGTAGGGGTTTTTTAAAAGTAGTGAAATAGCGTATTAAAAAAACTAAGAAAAAGGAAAAAAAACAAAATTTCTAAGCTATATGAGTTATTAGCTAACTGAAAAAAAAACTGCACAACAGATTAAAACTGCTATACACAATTTGCCAAAGCTCTTTCTCAAATATTCGCGAACTAAGCTAATTAAAAAACTCGGAGGAAGTTTTCAACTCCTTGTCAAGACAGGTCTTGCTTCAGGCTCGTTGTAACCACGCCTCCGGCAAATAAAATGAAACTTCCGCTGATTTTTTTTCCGATTATTACGCTCGAATATAGACTCGAAAGGCTCGTGAGCTTGAAAAGATGCGAACTTGATTTTTTTATAGATTTAGGATGATAAACGAGCACACAATTCAATTACCATCAGGTGGACGATGGTAATTGAATGATGTGGCCCATAGACATCTACTTTTGATTAAGATTCAAAATGCAGAGGCGTTGTCACCCCTTAGGACTAAGATGGAATGCCTTTTATCCAGTAAAAAGTGTCTCTGGTATCTACACTTACCATACGAAACACAGCAGAATTAAGCTGCTATTTCACACTGATATTCTGTGAGTGGGTGGCCCTTCCCCGGTCGAGGCAACCGATTTGTGCTACAACCATAATATAGCTTCAGCATGCAGCTAACTATACCGGGAATGGGCTAGCTCGACCGGAGAAAGACTACGCTCTCACAGAACCGCTTAATGCTGCTGTGCTTCGAATGGTGAATACCGAGAACCAGAAATCCTTTTTACCGGAAACAAGGCATTCCATCTTAGTCCTCAGGGGAGACAAGGCATCTGTATTTTAATTCCTTGTTGAGGATAGATGTACCAACGGCCCTATAAAAATGCCCAAAAGGGCCCAACGGACTAGTAAGCTAAAGTGAAATGGGCCAGCCATATAGCTCGAAGAACCGACAACCGATGGGAAGAAATATTCTTGAGTGGCAGCCTTGTACCGGTAGGTGAAGTGTGGGGCGCCCTCCCACTAGATGGAGTGATGATCTGGTAAGACATGCAGGAAGTCGATGGATGCAGGTGGTTCAGGACCGTGCTTTGTGGCATTCCTTGGGGGAGGCCTATGTTCAGCAATAGACTTGTGAAGGGCTGTATTAATGATGATGATGATAAAGATAGATGAAGACGTCTAAGGGCCATAACATTCATAGCATCAGGTAAATTGTGCCTTTTGTCAATCCTATTCTATAAAAAGATATAAATGCACCATAACTCGTTAAAATTTTACTAAATTAGAGTCTGCCTTGCTTCAAAAGCCACATAAAACAACTTCATACACACGATCGTTGTTTAGTGTTAAATAAAATAAAAATGTACCTACATCAAAGTTTTGCTTCAATTTAACTAATTTAAAACACGGCGCATATAATTCCACTGCGTTACTTGAGGGGCCTCTCTCTAATGCTCTTTTTTCCGAAAAGTTATGCCGTCTGCATTAATATCAAAGTTTTTGTTTCTGTTTCCCTTTTGTATTTGTTTATGATAATTTCCTTCATAAATCTTCAATAATATACATAAACAAATATAAACATTCACGCCTGTCACCCAGAGGGGTAGGCAGAGACTACGGACTACCATTTGGCACGATCCTGACACCTCTCTCGCCTCCTTAAAACTATATAATATATACCTACTCATTCATATTCGTCGAATAAGGATACTCTTAATTTGTCCCATCTTCAGTATATCGCCAATTTGGTCGATAAACTATCGTCTCGGGTGTCCCTTCCCGACTCTTCCGTTCACTTCTGCAAATCTTAAAAATCCCTAAAATCTTAAATATGTCTATAATGATTCATTCGAATGATACACATTAAAATAAAACAAATTTTACGCATGTACGGATGGTATCGCGTTTAATTTAACTTGTTTCTACATATTTTAATTCCAAATAATTGGTTTTATTGTATAATTCCATTTTTTTTAATTTATTATAATATCAAATATTTTGAAATATTACACACACACACATATATATATATTCCAATTTTTATTTATTTTAATTCTAAATATTTGGAATAAAAATAAGCACAAATTAAATTAAACTCGATAAAATCCATAAAATTAGTTTTAATAGGTCGGGGAAAAAGTTTCTTCGCATTTTGTTTGTATAAAGTTGAAGAAAAATGTCTTTGGTTGTATTGTTTGTATCTGACTGGTTTTAATATCAATACTTAAAGGAAATTAAGAAAAAGAACAAGGAAAAAGTAAAAAATACTTCCCTGTCATTTTTAAATTGTTTTTCTGTCCGCCAAAATGAGTGAATCTAACGAAGAAATTCGATACATTCTGAAGTTTTATTACAAAAAAGGGAAAATGCGACTTAACCGCGAAAGAAATTTGTGACGTTTATGGATCTTATGCAGTGTCATCATGTGTCATATAATACTGCTCGCTCTGATTGCCCTCATAAGGAAAAAGTCGACGTCATTTTTGAAAAAGTGGAGCGTGATCGACATATTAGTAGTTACGACATAGCCGAGGAATTGAGGATTCACCACAAAACGACTCTTTCTGCCACTAGGCGGTGCCACTTGAAGATGAGGTGTAGTATTGGACAGATTTCATGGCGGGAAAGTTGATTTGTCCGGAAGATGTAAAGGTTGATGTTTCTTTGTGTGCTATTATTTATATTTTATATGAATTAGATTAGGAATTAATGGACCAAACCACGGATATTCATATTAGGAAAACTTTAAATATGCAAAGAATTAAAGAGTAAAACATTGAGGTATTGTTTTGTGTATCAATATAATACTCTTGAAACTGATTAACTTTTATTTAAAACTAACTTCTCATTTAAATGACATTGTGTAACAAACCTTCACCTCAGTGTCAACTGGCGACATTTGGTGAGCGGAGGATTATTGGCCCTCATAGAATTTGACATTGATTAAAATTGTTAGGTATGTGTTAAAATTTGTTAATTTGTTACAATGTATTTTTTTTTTCTTTCTCTTGACTATTCATAAGAACTGGTAAATGAGCCTTAGTGAAAAAAAAAAACACGAGCTCACTGAAAGAAACTTAATGAATCGTGTACTCATTTGCGATTCTCTGTTGAAACGTAATGAAACCGAACCATTTTTGAAAAGATTGATCACTAGTGATGAAAAGTGGATCACCTACGACAAGAACGTGAACATGTTAACACGCAATAAGGTGATGCTGTGTGTATGGTGGGATTGGAAGGGAATCGTTTATTACGAGCTTTACCGCCGGCAAACCATCGATTCGGATCTCTATAATAAAGCCAGTTCACAAAAAGGAGATGAAAGGATCTCAATAACTATGACCAATAACTTTGATCCCGTAATATCAAAGATATTTGAGAACTATATACGATAGACTAAGTAAATTTATACAAAGATTTGGTATCTTAACTGAAGATCAATTCGGTTTTCCTTCAAAATAGATCCACAACTTTGGCGTGCTTCAACTTTGTTAAAGACATAGCAAGTATCGATAGAAAAACTCCAGTAACTGCTCTCATGCTGGATGACCAGCCTTTGATCTTGTTGACCACAAAATCTAACAAAATTGAAAGTTACGGTATAAGAGGTGCAGCTTACATGGCTAAACAGTTACTTACAAGGCCGAAAACAATGCACAGAAATCACTTGGCTAACACAAGCACGCAAGACAGCATATTTACCAAGAGAACTACATCGTTCACAGTTTAGATCTAATGACCATGTGTATCCCTCAGGAAGTATTTTAGGACCTTTAATCTGCTTGCTATATATTAATGACTTGCCTGAAATAACCAAGCATAAATGCATCTTGTTCGCAGACGATACAACTTTTATATTTAAATGCACCAAAAGACATATATGAACCGAAAAATAATTCTGTTAATAACATTTGTGACATGGCTTAATTCAAATAATCTTTTTTAATATTGACAAAACAAAAATAATACAAATTAAATTACAAAATGGAACCTATAAATATGAATATAAAATACGAAAATTCGAAGATAGAAAATGTTCAATCAGTTATGTTTTAGGTATAAAATTGACAAAATTTAAACTGGAGCCTCACATTGACCAGGTTTGTACAAAATTAAACCAGTTTGTATATGCTCTAAAAGATTGAGAAAAACAATATCACAAAAAGCAGCCCTAGTTGCTTATCACGGTTATGTGTCTTCATTATTATATGGTCTGCCTTTGTAGAATTCTGTTGATGTGATTAGAGCGTTTAAATTACAAAAGAAATGTGTGCGACGGTATGTGGTGCGTGGTTTCTTGTAGCTACAAGCCCTTGTTCAAAAAGATACGCGTATTGCCTTTGCCATGCATGTATATTCGAAAATATGTATTTTTGTAAAGCGACACAAATACTTCAAACCGCTGAATCTCTCGAAAGGCAAACAAGGCATAAAAATATTATTTTACCCCAAATGCAGCTCTAGATTTTATGCAAACAGTGCTCCTATGATGGCTATTAAAATATACAGTGTGTCTGGTCACGAGCCTAGCGATAATTTAAGGTTACAAAATACCTAATTTCATCGACGAAAACACCCCATATATGGGGTCTACCCCCCACCTCCTGTCGGAATGGCCGCCATTTAATTTTTTTTTATTCTTGTAGATACCTCTGCCAAAATGCAGATTTCTCTGGACAGAAAGGTCCTACAGATGTAAAAAAAATGTTATTTAAAAGTAAAAATAGCATCTATCAAATAAAATAAACATCATGGAAAGTTTTCCTACAAAATATCTTAAAACATTTACAATGCTAATTTAAGTTAAAAATTGACTATTTTTTTATTTTTCTTAACATACTTCAAAACTAGCACATTGATACTAAATTTTTAATACTGTCCTAATACTTAAGGATATTACTTACAAATTGACATTAAAATTATTGTTCTTAATTGCATAACAAAGAGTTAGGGCTGTTTGAATATGACCCTTTTCGACGGTCCCAAACCCATGTAGAGCTACCTGCTACATTGAATAGGGTTTATGA
This sequence comes from Parnassius orleans, assembly GCA_029286625.1. Lineage (NCBI taxonomy): Eukaryota > Metazoa > Arthropoda > Insecta > Lepidoptera > Papilionidae > Parnassius > Parnassius orleans. Next base: position 963,778 of record JAGSMP010000225.1, read on the forward strand.
CAAGGACGAAAAATGATTTGTATTATTGTTAGGGCGGTGAATAAGTAGGACAAAAATCATGTTTGACCAGCTCAGGTATCGAAGATAAATGTTTGTTAGATCAGTTGTCCTCCGCTCTGAGTTGCGATCGCTACTATTCCGTTCCGTTTTGTGAGCTATTCCTTCACCGAGATATTCTCTGAGTTTGTTGTAGTTTGCAGTGACTACGTACTTTTCGGATAAAACATGTCTAACTATTCGTCTCTCATCACATAGCTGACATGCATTCGTGTATGGCAGATGTAATGGAAGTTGCTGCCGCCGTACGAATGTATCGTCAGAGGTATCCCGACCGGCCTACACCCAGTCGACAAACTTTTGTTGACATTCACTTAAGATTGTCGCAATATGGCATCCAAAGGCCGCCAAATGAACGCTCCCGCATAGTGTCAGTGCAAGCAGAAGAAGAAGTTCTTCAACTTATTTACCGAGATCCCAGGCTCAGTGTAAGGCGAATAGCAATGATGCTGCATTTGTCAAATGGGTTGTGTGGAAAATTTTAAAACGTGAAGGCATGCATCCGTACCATTTCGTCGCGTGCAAGATATTCGAGAGCCAGACTATGCTGTGCGAGCCACTTTTGCTCGTGGTTCAACGGTTGTGCGACGTCAACCGAGGTTTTGTAAAAAATCATGTGGACCGATGAGGCGACATTTACAAGAGCTGGTATTATAAACCATAGAAACCAGCATTTATGGATGCAAGAAAATCCAAATGCAGTAAGGCCCAGTAAATTTCAACATGAATTTTCAAAAATGTGGGCGGCTATGATTGACGACAAATTAATTGGACCAATTGAATTACCAAATACAATGAATGGCCCCAAGATTTTTAGATTTTCTAGGAACACATTTAGAGAAATCATGGAGGAATTACCAGTGATCAACCGAAGGCGCATGTATACAGTTGGACGGTGCACCTCACTACGCACGTGCTGTGAGAGCTTTTCTTAATGAAAATTATTCACCATGGATAGACGTGGTGGAACGGTAGCTGGCCACCTCGCTCTCCGGATTTAACACCTCTGGATTATTTTTATGGGGATGGAAAGCAAAGGGTTTATGCTACAGTCCCAAATAGCAGACAAGAACTGCTCGACAAAATAATGACGATTGCGGATGACATAAGATCCGACATAGTCTTAATATCAGGGCCACACAACAAATGACTGTAAGGTCAGTGGCCTGTCTACAGAATAGAGGTGAACATTTTGAACAATTATTAAATTAATAATAATACTTAATGCCATTAAAAGTTTCTTAAAAGTTATAGTGTATTTTATTTAATCCATTATCGAAAATTAATAGCGCTTAATGAGGCTCTACATACATAACCCACGCAAAAGGGTCATATTCAAACAGCCCTAACTCTCGAGTTATGCAATTAAGAACAATAATTTTAATGTCAATTTGTAAGTAATATCCTTAAGTATTAGGACAGTATTAAAAAATTTAGTATCAATGTGCTAGTTTTTGAAGTATGTTAAGAAAAATAAAAAAATAGTCAATTTTTTTTACTTAAATTAGCATTGTAAATGTTTTAAGATATTTTGTAGGGAAAACTTTCCATGATGTTTATTTTTATTTGATAGATGCTATTTTACCTTTTTAAATAACATTTTTTTACATCTGTAGGACCTATCTGTCCAGAGAAATCTGCATCTTTTGGCAGAGGTATCTACAAGAATAAAAAAAAATTAAATGGCGGCTATTCCGACAGGACGTGGTAGACCCCCATATATGGGTGTTTCGTCGATGAAATTAGTATATTTTGTAACCTTAAATTATCGCTAGGTCGTGACCAGACACACTGTATAATAAATTACCCAATTACTTAAAAGACATGTCTTTGAATAAATTTAAAATTGAGATTAATAAATGGCTTCTTGACAAGTGTTATTATAGTGTTAAGGAATATTTTAATTGATTACAATATTATTTAATGTATTATGTAATTTATTCAAGCTTTTAACATTAACATTATGTACAATTTAATTTGATTATTTAAAGATATATTTGCACACCGGTACAACTCCCGGTAGAATATTATTGAGACTTACTCTAATACTAAATACCTGCATTACCTAAACATTTTATTCTGCAAATAAAGACTTTGACTTGACTTGAATAAGGGCCATAACATTCACTTAGCATCAGGTAAATTGTGCCTTTTTGTCAAGCCTATTCTATAAAAAAATATAAATGCACCATAACTCGTTAAAATTTTACTAAATTAGAGTCTGCCTTGCTTCAAAAAGCCACATAAAACAACTTCATACACACACGATCGTTGTTTAGTGTTAAATAAAATAAAAAATGTACCTACATCAAAGTTTTGCTTCAATTTAACTAATTTAAAACACGGCGCATATAATTCCACTGCGTTACTTGAGGGGCCTCTCTCTAATGCTCTTTTTTCAGAAAAGTTATGCCGTCTGCATTAATATCAAAGTTTTTGTTTCTGTTTCCCTTCTGTATTTGTTTATGATAATTTCCTTCATAAATCTTCAATAATATACATAAACAAATATAAACATTCACGCCTGTCACCCAGAGGGGTAGGCAGAGACTACGGACTACCATTTGGCACGATCCTGACACCTCTCTCGCCTCCTTAAAACTATATAATATATACCTACTCATTCATATTCGTCGAATAAGGATACTCTTAATTTGTCCCATCTTCAATATATCGCCAATTTGGTCGATAAACTATCGTCTCGGGTGTCCCTTCCCGACTCTTCCGTTCACTTCCGCAAATCTTAAAAATCCCTAAAATCTTAAATATGTCTATAATGATTCATTCGAATGATACACATTAAAATAAAACAAATTTTACGCATGTACGGATGGTATCGCGTTTAATTTAACTTGTTTCTACATATTTTAATTCCAAATAATTGGTTTTATTGTATAATTCCATTTTTTTTAATTTATTATAATATCAAATATTTTGAAATATTACACACACACATATATATATATATATATAAATTTATTTATTTTATTTATTTTAATTCTAAATATTTGGAATAAAAATAAGCACAAATTAAATTAAACTCGATAAAATCCATAAAATTAGTTTTAATAGGTCGGGGAAAAAGTTTCTTCGCATTTTGTTTGTATAAAGTTGAAGAAAAATGTCTTTGGTTGTATTGTTTGTATCTGACTGGTTTTAATATCAATACTTAAAGGAAATTAAGAAAAAGAACAAGGAAAAAGTAAAAAATACTTCCCTGTCATTTTTAAATTGTTTTTCTGTCCGCCAAAATGAGTGAATCTAACGAAGAAATTCGATACATTCTGAAGTTTTATTACAAAAAAGGAAAAAATGCGACTTAACCGCGAAAGAAATTTGTGACGTTTATGGATCTTATGCAGTGTCATCATGTGTCATATAATACTGCTCGCTCTGATTGCCGTCATAAGGAAAAAGTTGACGTCATTTTTGAAAAAGTGGAGCGTGATCGACATATTAGTAGTTACGACATAGCCGAGGAATTGAGGATTCACCACAAAACGACTCTTTCTGCCACTAGGGCGGTGCCACTTGAAGATGAGGTGTAGTATTGGACAGATTTCATGGCGGGAAAGTTGATTTGTCCGGAAGATGTAAAGGTTGATGTTTCTTTGTGTGCTATTAGTTATATTTTATATGAATTAGATTAGGAATTAATGGACCAAACCACGGATATTCATAATAGGAAAATTTTAAATATGCAAAGAATTAAAGAGTAAAACATTGAGGTATTGTTTTGTGTATCAATATAATACTCTTGAAACTGATTAACTTTTATTTAAAACTAACTTCTCATTTAAATGACATTGTGTAACAAAACTTCACCTCAGTGTCAACTGGCGACATTTGATGAGCGGAGGATTATTGGCCCTCATAGAATTTGACATTGATTAAAATTGTTAGGTATGTGTTAAAATTTGTTAATTTGTTACAAAGTATTTTTTTTTTCTTTCTCTTGACTATTCATAAGAACTGGTAAATGAGCCTTAGTGAAAAAAAAAAACACGAGCTCACTGAAAGAAACTTAATGAATCGTGTACTCATTTGCGATTCTCTGTTGAAACGTAATGAAACCGAACCATTTTTGAAAAGATTGATCACTAGTGATGAAAAGTGGATCACCTACGACAAGAACGTGAACATGTTAACACGCAATAAGGTGATGCTGTGTGTATGGTGGGATTGGAAGGGAATCGTTTATTACGAGCTTTTACCGCCGGCAAACCATCGATTCGGATCTCTACTGCCAATAAATAATGAGACTCAAGCAAGAAAAGTTCCCATGATTAAAAATAAAAATATATTTCAAACTTATGCTAAAAGATACAAAACAATTATTAATTTAACACGCAAAGCACACATTTTTACTATAGTACGTAATCCACTAATAAATCTAAAGCGACATGGTATATTATAAAAAAATGCAAAAGCTAAAGCTGACTATCTCAATGATATTATTTCAATAATAAATGATAATGGAAATATCTGGACTGATCCCACTGAAACAGCTAACGCCTTTAATACAATGTAATCATTTCATTTACAGTGTATCACCACAAAATAATTGACTAAATCATATAAATTGACATTTAATAATCCCAATTCGAAATTCATGATTCCTACTACTCCATATGATATATTTAAAATTATTATTACGTAAAAAATACTAAATGACGGCTTTATAACGAATGTGATAAAAGATGTAAGTCACACAATATATCAAACTATAAGCCACATTATCAACATGTGTATCAGTAGCGGTGTTTTTCCTGACAAATTAAAACTAACATTGTTAAACCTCTGTTCAAAAAAGATAACCGAGAAATTATGAATTATACTACCGTGCTATAGCGCTTTTGCCCATTATTTCAAAAATCTTTTAGAGAGTAATATATAATACTTTATATATGTATTTTGAACTGAATAATATTTTTCAAAAGAACAATAGGGGTTCAGAAAAATAATTAAAATACAAATAACATGGAATATATAATTTTATTTTAAAAGTAATGACAAATTTAAACAGTAAACGCCCTTGTGTTGCTCTTTTTAAGGATTTAACAAAAGCTTCTTTTAATAATTTCTTTCAGATAATCTCTTTTAGATAATCTGTACTCATATGAAGTGAGAGGAAACATTTTAAAACTAATAAGATCTTATTTAGTTAATAGAAAACAAATAACAGTAATAAAAACCAAAAAAATATGGCAACCCTACATTATTCCGAATCCAGAACTGTGAGTTGTGGTGTTCCCCAGGGAAGTGTTCTTGATCCGTTCTTTTTCCTTGTTTATATTAACGACTAACCTCTAGTCACAAACTTCCCCATGACTCTTTTTGCAGATGATTGTAGTGTCCTTTTCATGACTACAGATTTGACTGTCTTAAATAATGAAAGGAATGAGATATGTAATAAAATAATAGATTGGTTGAATGTTAATGATCTTAAAATAAATTTAAATAAGACTAAATGCATGACTTTCCAGGGAAAGCGATCCGGTCAAATATTACATCACTTTGATACATATATTGGTAAAACTAATAACACAAATTCTTCTTCGAATTCGACAACTTTTCAAAACTACCAATACAGCTTACAGCATATAACGGTTAAGTAGATTCTACACTAAGATATGGTTCTCAACGTGGTACAGCCATACTGCAGCTATATTAATAGTATAGTTGTAGCACCAATGAGTCGGCTCGACCGGGGAAGCACCACGCTCTCACAGAATACCAGCGTGAAATAACACCTTAATGCTGCTGTGTTTCGTTCGGTGAGTGTAGAGAACCGGAGACCCTTTTTACTGGAAAAGAGGCATTCCATCTTAGTCCTCACGGCAGACAACGCATCTGCATTTTATTCGCAAACGAGGATAGATGTAGATGTCTATGGGCCACAGCAACCACTTACCATCAGGTGGACTGTGTGCTCGTTCGTCACCATGATCCTATAAAAAAATATTTTGGGGTAACTCCGTTAATAAGGAAAATGTTTTTAAAGCACAAAAGAGGTGCATACGAGCTATATTTTAAAAAGTTAAAAGTATTAACTCTTACTTCACTACATATTTTAGAGTTCACCATGTTCGTAAAAAGGAACATTCATCTTTATGAACATCATGTTAGTGTGCGACACACAGATAAACTCTGCTCTGTTGCAAGTAGAACAGCGTTATTTAACAAAAGCGTATTTTGCATGGCGCCAAAAATATATAATAAAATACCAAAAAAATTAAAAGACATAAAAATGTAATTTTCTTTAAAAAACGCTTATCATATACATTAAATGATACATAAAATTAATTCTTTAGTGATGATTTTTTTCCATACCCAATAGTTTAAATTAAAAAAAATCACAGAAATTACCAATTAAATAAATAATTTATCTTTTGCTGTACATAATTATGTTAACATAAATATTAATTTTATTACATTCTATTTCATAATATTTTTTAATTATTTTAAAAATTTAAATGAAAAAAAAAACAATGAAATGTGTCACTATTTATTTGTGTTTGAAATATTGCATGGTCATTATTTGAAAATGTACATAATAAAGCACAGTGGTTATTCAATATATTTATGTCATAATTAGATTTCCAACATGATTAACTCTTTTTCTCAAATCTAATTCTATATCCACTAATGTTTTGTTTACGTTGAATTCGCATTTCATACGGTTATTTTTTTAGGTACTTACTTTAATTGATTTCCAAAAATATTGTACTTCGTACACAGGGTAGGACATAGTTGAACTTGATTATATAATAATGTATCTAACATTTATGTAATACCTATAATCCACGAGATAAATGATTTGATTTGAAGAAATTGAGAAAAAACGGCCGTAATTGATCAACAGAAAAGGAGTGGTCTTTCATCATGATATTTTTTTTATAGGAGAGGGCAAACTAGCATGCGGCTCACCTGATGGTAAGTGACTACCGCCGCCCATGAACAACTGCAACACCAGGGGAACCAGAGGAATTGCAGATGCGTTGCCGGCCTTTTAAAAAGGAGTAGGCTCTTTTCTTGAAGGTCCCTAAGTCGTATCGGCTCGGAAAAATCGCTGGTGGTAAACTATTCCACAAGGAAGTTGTGCAAAGAAGAAAACATCTTCTAAATCGCACAGTGGTGGACCGCTAATCATCCAGATGGTGTGGATGGTATCAAGAGTCCTGCCGCGATGTGCGTTCATGAAATTTGGCGGCTGGGATTAATCCGAACAATTCCTCAGAGCACTCCCCGTGGAAAATGCAAAGAGACAACATCTCTTCGCAGCGCCAATGAATTGAGTCGATCGGAAAGGTTTCGTCGACAATTCGAGCCGCTCTGCGCTGAATGCGGTCAAGTGGAAGGAGCTGGCACTGGGGAGCCCCAGCCCAGAGATGGGAACAGTATTCCATGTGAGGCCGAACCTGCGCCTTGTAAAGTTGCAGGCATTGTGCCGGCATGAAATACTGTCCCGCTCTGCTGAGCACGCAAAGCTTTTTAGAGGCCAATTTGGCCTTCTCTTCTAAGTGACCACAAAACTGCACGTCACTCGATATGTCGACGCCGGGGATTCCGATACTGGCTGAGGCAACAAGGGGAGTGCCTTGAAACTGAGGAAATACGACAAAGGGGTCTTTTTAGCGGTAAACGCGCAAACTTGTGTCTTCTGAGGATTAAACTGGACTAGATTTAGTCGCCCCAATCCGAGACTTTGTTCAGCATAGACTGGACTTCAGACACAAGTTTGTTCCGGTACTCGGTGACGTTTTCCCGAGAAATATTGGCACGGCCGGTGTATAGAGCATCACCAGTGCTGTCATCCGCATAGCAATGAATGCTACCGGTTTGCAACATATGATTGATATGCAGAAGAAACAGCGTTGGTGATAGCACGCAGCCTTGTGGAACACCAGCGTTAATAGGCTTGTAGTCGGAGCATGCACCGTCTACAACGACCTTGATGCTCCGATCTGCAAGAAAACTGATGATACAATTGCACAATTTCTCGGGAAGCCCATAGGAAGGGAGCTTCGAAAGAAGCGCTTTGTGCCAAACCCGATCGAAAGCCTTCGCAATGTCCAAACTAACTGTCTACCCATTGGACTCTATTGCCTCCGTCCATCTATGAGTCAGGTAGACCAGAAGATCACCAGCTGATCGACCCCGACGAAAACCATATTGGCGGTCACTAATCAGCTGGTGATCCTCAAGGTACCGCATGAGCTGGCAGTTTATAACGGACTCCATTATTTTGGAGAACAAGGGGGTGATGGCGATAGGCCTGTAGTTGGACGGGTCTGAGCGGTCACCTTTTTTAGGGATCGGTTGGACCAAAGCTGTCTTCCATGATTTCAAGACTACGCCTAAGGAGTAGGAGTACCGGAAAAGACACGTTAGAACCGGTGCCAACTCCGGAGCACACGTCCTCAGCACAATTGGGGGGATTCCGTCAGGCCCACTCGACTTGTGGATGTCCAGGGAGGTAGGAGTGCTTTGCGAACCGAGCGCTGTGAGAACCGCACATCCGGCATGGAGCACTCACACCGCGGGACTGTCGGTGGTGTATTCCCCCCGTCATCAAGAGTCGAGTTGGACGCAAAAAGGGAGCCTAAAAGGTCGGCTTTCTCTTTTGCGGCGTAGGCCAGTGAGTCGTCCTCCCTGTGCAGAAGTGGTAGTGATGGCTTACAGAAATTCCCTTGGACAGCCTTGGCGAGGGACCAGAATGCACGGGTTCCCGAAGGAAGGCGAACTAGTTTCTCGCCAATTCTGCCTATGTGATCTGACTTTGCCTTGGCAATAACTCTTTTGAAGGACCTGGAGGCGAAATTATACTTCTTTTTAAGCATGTTGGTGTTTACATCCCGAGCCGCCGAAGCCTCAGCCCAGGCCTGACAGTACTCCTGCTTACTGCGTAATGCAGTCTTACAGACGCCAGACCACACACATCTTTGCCCACTCAGCAAAAATTGAGAGAGCTTGGTTGGGAAGTGTTAATGCATCTACCGTATAGTCCTGGCTTTGCACCCTCAGATTTTTACCTGTTTCGGTCTCTTCAGAATTCTTTGGGTAGTGTTAGGTTAACATCAAAAGAGGATTGTTAAAACTACTTGTCGCGTTTGTTTGATCAAAAATCCCAAGATTTCTACAGCAACGGGATTATGTTACTACCTACAAGATGGCAACAAGTTATCCAACAAAATGGCACATAATATATTATAATTAAATGTAAATAAACTTTGAAAAAAAAATGACTTGAATTTGTATATAAAATATGAAGAAAATTTTTCCCCGACCTTATATTTCTCATATAGTAACTATAATTTTCTAATATAATTAAATATAATATATAAATAATATAAGTTAATTAGGTATAGTCACAAGGGAGTGGCACCATGTGCTGAAATACAAATTTTAGCCTCGTTCGGCAATGCAATGCTATTTTCATATTTTAAGATAAAAAAAATCTTATGTAGTATATAAATAGACATATAGTTAATTTAAATAGATGGAAATAAAGATTATTATTATTATTATTTTATAAGATATTATAGGTTTAGTTTAAGGTATTGAAATAAACACGGCCTCCACTGTCATCTTCATTTTTTTCCTTAATCTTAAGGTTGTCTGGAAGTTATACTTTGTAGCGCCACGCTGCATCGTATATTATGGTTGAAGCACGAATGGACCAGCTAGACCAGGGAAGGACTACGCTCTCACAGAATACCAGCATCTTCTATCTTCTTCTATCTTAGCTCTCAGGAGTGACAGCATATCTGTATTTTGGTTCTTAATCGAGGATAGATGTAGATGTCTATAGCCCACAGATTCCACTTAACATCAGGTGGCCTGTGTGCTCGTTTGTCACCCTTATTCTTTAAAAAAAAACAAATCGCTCTTCAGAGATAACATCGTCTTATAGTCCCTATCACTTAATTTTTCTTCATAGAAGAACGGATTAGAGAATCTGTTTTTTTTTCCTGTATAAGGTGTATAGTGAAGTATATAATATATAAGTACATAAGTATATAAACATGCGTTCATAAAAGATTTTCGTATTTTTATATTTTGATAAATGCAGACTCAATTCAAAATCAAATTCAAATAAATTACCGTAGCTTTCAAATAAGCATACGTCTCAAGGATTTACTCTCAACGTCGGTTTTGGCTTTTTAGACTAAGCTCATTGCTTCGAACGTTATAAAAAACGTTTACATCACAAAATACTTACAACATCGACAGAGTTTATTCCTGTTTTTTTTTTTTCTCTGAGATAATACTATTTTAAACAGTGGTGATTATTTCGACAATTGCAGTAACGTAAATTCAAATTGAAATAAAAAAAATTTGCCAAACCATAATTTTGATTCTTACAGTTTTATTAAAGTCCAAAATTAATTTTGCAATAAAATAATGTAAAATTTATGAATTATGGAGGTGCACAAATGCTTTTTGCTAATGGGATTTCACTCCAGCATTAACAATGTCGTGTACTTCCAGTGTTAGAGAATCCACTACGTAGGTGTCGTAAGAGGCGAGGAGGGAATGAAAAACCGGAGATGGGCACCAGCCTATTCCTAATAACAATTCAATATAATAACTGAAACTAAACTGCGGTAACCACCGTTACACGTTAAAGTTTTTTTTATAATTTAAAGTGATGAACGAACCCGTATTCTTATTGGTTGTAAGTAGATACTGCAACCCATGGACAGCTGCAACCAACTCCGTACCAAGAAGGCCACAGAAGCGTTTCAAAACCTCTGAGAAATACGAGTATGATGGAATGCCTCTCATCCTGTAATTATACTCGATCTTTGTACTCTTCAGACCAAAATCACAAATCAATAGGCACCCATTCTTGCTAATAATAAATAACTTCAGACCGAATTTCGGTGACAGCAGCCAGTATCAACGGAGACTGGTCATTTGCGCAGGACAGGATTATAGTGCCCGAGTGTATGCACAAGCACAGGTGCACTCTCTATTCCCTCACTCTCATATCTCGATGGGACGGTAATCCGACACGACCGGAGAGAGATCATGCGCAGGACCAACGGCTTCACGTGTTTTCTCCGAGCAGCTACTGAGAGTTTCTTGTCAGAAAAACCCACTAATTTATTTTAACCCGACATAGGATTCGAATTTGGGACCTCAAGATCATCAATCGCGTTTAAGACTACTATATTAAAGTAATTATACTACTATATAAAAGTAATTATATATATGCTCTTTAAACCGTACAGACTGAAATCACAAATCTGTAGACACAACATGCTGGCTCAGTTGGGCGATTTTTAGAAGCATTACACCTTAAACAACCCTAACATATAATAAAAATAATACTTTTTTATTTTGACTGGGATTGCTCCCTTTTGACATGTGCCCATAAGTACTTTTTATTCCCATAGAGAAGAGGAATTAATATTGCAAGACGATTCAAGAGTCACTTGTTAAGCCTCTTATAGCTGCGAGTACTTGAAAATATCCATTCATATCCAAAAATAAAGTGCTCTTAATTGAAAGTGAATAAAATGTAAAGTCTTTTTTAGGTATAGTATTAGTATAGTATACGTGCAACTTGGAAAATAAGGGAATCCCTATTCGGCAATCTATGGCGAGGTCTATTTTCAGCAGTGGTCTTTTGATTGAATTTAATTTAATATATACATATATTTTATGTAACTAATATATAAAATTAGGTGACAAACGTGCACACAGTCCGCCTGATGGTAAGTGGATGCTGTGGCCTATAGACATTTACATTTATCCTCGATTAAGAATCAAAATGTCATTGTCACTGCCCCTGAGGACTAAGATGGAATGCCTCGTTTCCAGTAAAAAGGGTCTTTGGTTCTCTACATTCACCATACGAAACACAGTAGCTTTATGCTGCTAGTTCACTCTAGTATTCTGTAAGAGCGTGGTCCTTTCCCGGTCGAGCCGACCCATTCGTGCTACAACTTTACCAGTAATATAGCTGCAACATGGCTCTACCACGTTTCCAGTAAAAAAGGCCTTCGGTTCTCTACACTCACCATACGAAACACAGCAGCATTAAGCTGTTAGTTAGCGGTGGTATCCCTACCCCGGTTGAGCCGACCCAATCGTGCTACAACCTTAATATAGATGCACCGTGGCTCTACCACGTAAAACAAGAAATTTCCACTCACTGGCTTATTTATTTATTTAATTAAATAAAAAGATATTACAGAACACAAACAAACACATGTACACATCATATGTATGTTTGTGTTATTCAGGCAAATCATAATCATCATATTTAGGTTTATCAACGTAATATCTAACAATTAACTATAGGTACATAACATAACTGTTTATGTTATGTTATGTATCTAACACTTATTCTATAAAAAAATAAAATCGTTAACGCTGTAGTAAAATATAAAAATGAATGAAACCATCACTAAGTCACGTGACGTCAACGTTCAGATAATGCATTCCCATTCATTTCTTATTAGTTTATTATAGTTTTCTATAGCATTAACGATCGTAGAAAGTCTTCTTGGCTAACCAACTACATCTCTAAAACCTTTGGTCTGGTTATAAATCAATTAAATCACAAAAAGTCTTGTGTTTGAATTAGTATTACGGTATTTGCTCGTTATTCTAGTGCTTGTAAGTGCGCCTGCTGATCATGAGATCTCGGATTTGAACCCAGGTTGGGCCTGAATCAGTATTTCTCTCAAGGAGCTCTCAGAAGTCGCCCGAAGTCGACAGTTTTTTATTCCCATGCCTGTGAAAGCACGTAAAGCCATTTATCTGAGAGCTGATCTATCTCCGATCGTGTCGGATTGCCGCCCTATCTGACTATGACAATAAGGAAATAGAGAGAGCACTTATGATTGTGCACTAAAATCCTGTCCTGCACAGATGGTTATTCTCCGTATAGACTGGCCAAACATTTGATTTCTAATTAATAGAATCAGGCGTTACTTTGCGGAAAGCCATTATATTAAAGATATTAAAATTAATTAGATAAGATCCGCGTGATAAAAAAAATGATGTGTCTAACCTACTTTAAAGAGCATTTCCCGCTCCTCCCACAATTGAGTGCACTAGGCCCGTCACTACTAATTCCAACACCACCACTCTCAAAACCCAGAAGGAAAGGCACCGCCGTCGATAATAGACACGTATTTCGCCTCTAAACGAGGCACCATCAGGTGAAATAGTCTCTGCGGTGCGGATCTTACCTTATTGATTTCTAATACCTTTAATATTGGATTTATACAAGAAGATGAAAAATAAGAAAAATAAATATAATTGTAAGTATAAATGTAATTCGTTCAAATTATTTCAAAAGCGTGTTAAATGTGGCCACTAAAATGTCGCCACAAATGCGCAGCGAAACCACTAATGACGTCACGCTTTCCAACGAATCATCAATCAATCACTCGAATACTTCAATATCGACATCGCACTACATTTAATTGGGTTCATTCAAACTATCGATATTATTGTAATTATATCAAACAACATCGTTATTTCAATAATTAATGAGATACAAGGCGTTGCATTAAAGTATTATATAAATTAATCAGAGAAAATCATACAACACGATACGTATATTGGAAAATGGGTCATGGATGTTGTACCACATTCAGTATTCCCGTGGGATATAGAAAGAGAGACTGTATAGCAAATATGTTTGATTATAATATCGTATATTGTAAAGTACTAGTTGTTATGTTACAAAATATAAATAAGGGGAAGAGTTGGCTAGGGACGCACTAAGCGAAAGTTTTGACAAAATTGGCGATATATCGGAGATGAACCTAGTTAAGAAAACCCCTAATCGAAGAACATGTATGGATCGTCGTAGATATATGTGAAGGTTAGGCCTAATAATGATGATGATAAGAAAGAAGCGAGAGAGGATCGTTCCAAAAAGAATTAAGTACCAGTGTACTCCCACACTGAGGTTTTTCATTGTAGTTGCAGCACGACGGCTCGTCCGGGGTAGGACCACGCCTTCACAGAATACCAGCGTAAAATAGCAGCTTAACGATGCTGTGTTTCGTATGGTGAGTGTAGAGAACCGGAGACCCTTTTTACTGGAAACGAGGCATTCCATCTCAGTCCTCAGGGGTACCAACGCATCTGCATGTTGATTCGTAATAGAGGCTAGATGTAGATGTCTATGGTTCACAGCAACCACTTATCATCAGGTGGATTGTGTGCTCGTTTATCACACTTATCCTATAAAAAAGAAGCGAGAGGGTCGTTCCAAAAGAATTACGTACCAGTGTACTCCCCATACTGAGGTTTTTCATTGTAGTTGCAGCACGACGGCTCGTCCGGGGTAGGACCATGCCTTCACAGAATACCAGCGTAAAATAGCAGCTTAACGATGCTGTGTTTCGTATGGTGAGTGTAGAGAACCGGAGACCCTTTTTACTGTAAACGAGGCATTCCATCTCAGTCCTCAGGGGTACCAACGCATCTGCATGTTGATTCGTAATAGAGGCTAGATGTAGATGTCTATGGTTCACAGCAACCACTTATCATCAGGTGGATTGTGTGCTCGTTTATCACACTTATCCTATAAAAAAAAGAAACGAGAGAGGGTCGTTCCAAAAAGAATTACGTAGCCTGTGCCTTCGGGTCCTTTACAGCACTCAAGGTCACGAGGGGTGGGGGCGCTGTGTTTAATGTCCTGATGCAGTTGGCTTCGTATCCATCAGCTCCATCAGCGTAGATGCTTCAGGATTCTTCGTACACTATTTTCAATCTTATACGATCCAAGCACGCCCTAATATCTGAAATGCATGTTTCAGTATTTGGGTTCTTCTCACGATCGTAACCTGCGATCCTCCGGAACCATATGTGTTTTTCCTCACCGTATGTCTCAGTCTTTCCTCCACATATTAGGAAACAGACTTCTGTTGCTGCCTTTAAGAGAATAGTGTCTGATGGACCTTCCTATTTCTAGTGGCTAACTGTCTTAAATGTGTCTGCTTATGTATGGGTTGATATTATTTATTATTACTATGTTGATATTGTATATGTTTGTATGAAAGTATGCTTAAAATGTGTATTGTGAATTATTTAAAATCGCGTACGCTATATATCGGGTATAGCGAATATTATTTAATTTATTTATAGTAATATATATTTGTAAATGTATTTATATCTATGTTATGTATGTTATGTTTTTGTATTTACATATTTTCATGTTTTTATGACATCTGCTTAAGTTTCTCTGCTAAGCTCGTATATTAGTAACACTGGTTATTTTTAAGTCAAGAACATTCTAAATTACGTCTACGTTCAAAAGAGTAAATATTTGCTAAGCAATCTCATTTGTTAACGCTTAATTAAAATCGTGCGGCTATGCGACCAGCAAAGGAAAGCTAGAAGTTCTCTAGTTATTCTGGTACGTTACAACTTTAAACTAGGTGTTTCTGTTCAGAAAATGTAATACGCTATTTAATAATTTGAGCATTATTTGAACTTTCTTAATTACATTACACGTAGGATTGCAGGCGAGGATGGTAACGCGGATCTTTGTTTGTTTTCAGTTTTATATATAATTATCAGTTTTTAGGGATATTCTTATACCTTAAACTAATTATTGCTAACATCACATACATGAACACTCACGCCTGTCACCCAGAGGGGTAGGCAGAGACTACGGACTTCCATTTGGCACGATCCTGGCACACCTCTCTCACCTCCTTTACATCCATATATCTACGCATACGCGCTCGTCGGTTAAGGGTACTCCTAATCTGGCCCATTTTCAATATATCGCCAATTTGGTCGATAAACCTTCGTCTAGGGCGTCCTTTCCGATTCTGCCGTTCACTTCTGCAGCATAAATTTGCTTTGTCACTCTCTCTTCGTTCATTCTTTCTACATGACCAAACCACTGAAGCATTCCTTTCTTAATCCTGGTCACAACGTCATCTTGCTAACATTAAAGACTGAAATTGACAAAAATGTATAATTTAAAGTAATAATTTTTATACGTGGTAGAGCCATGCTGCAGCTATATTAATAGTATAGTTGTAGCACGAATGGGTCGGCTCGACCGGGGAAGGACCACGCTCACAGAATACCAGCGTAAAATAGCAGCAATGCTGCTGTGTTTCGTATGGTGAGTGTAGAGAACCGAGACCCTTTTACTGGAAAAGAGGCATTCTATCTTAATCCTCACGGCTGACAACGCATCTGCATTTAAATGTGCAAACGAAGATAGATGTAGATGTCTATGGGCCACAGCATCCACTTACCATCAGGCGGACTATGTGCTCGTTTGTCACCCTTATTCTATAAAAAAGAAATTAAAGTAGTCAGCGTGGTACAGCAAAATTAAAATTCATAATTTTAATATTCTCAAAAGGAATTGAAATTAAAATCGTAATTCAAATCAGAAAATATCTTAATTATACGTATAAGAGCCATGCTGCAGGTATATTATAGTTAAAGAACGAATGGGTCGGCTCGACCGGGGTAGGTCCACGCTCTCACATAATATAATAGACTTAATGATGCTGTCTTGTATGGTGAGTATAGAGGACCGGTGACCCTTTTTACGGGAAACGAGGCATCTGCATTTTGATTTTTTTTTATTCATAAACAAAGGACTTTGTCAATCATGCGATAATGAGTGTCATTTTGATTGTTAATCGAGGATAGATAAGTTTCTATGGGCTACAGCATCCACTCACCATGAGGTAGACTGTGTGATCGTTTGTCATTCTTATTTTATAAAATTAAAAAAATATTCTATAATATTAATAAATATAAAAAGATATTATACATATTATATATGTTTCCCCTTAAAAAGTGTACGAATGGACCTATTAGGCTGCTACGAGTATATACGCTGGTATTCTGTGAGAGCGTGGTCCTTCCTCGACCCGAGGTCGAGCTGACCCATTAGTACTGCAACCATAATTATCTAACTTAGATTTTATTTAAAAAATGAGGCATAAAAGTATGCAGTATTGATACAAAAACGTAAACAGCCTGAATGAATAGTGTCACGTATTTCACGTGAAGTGGCACGTAAATCTTTGTTGGAGCGGTGCCACAAGATAACGTAAAAAATAGTGCACTCGCGAGATGTTCCAGGTTACGTTTACTGTATTCAGTACTATTTAAGTGTCAGTATTTGAAACTGAAATTATACCTTATAGTAAGAAATATTTATATCTTTTGTCCTTATTCAACTACTGTTTTAAAACTTAATAAAGCTTACTTCGAGTTTAAAAAGCGCTACTAGTTACAATTACCACTACAGCCTATCAAAATTCTACTGCTGAACATAGGTCTACCCCATAGATTATCCCATAGGGGGGATTTCTTTTTGTAATAAGGGTAACAAACGAGCACACAGTCCATGGTAAGGATATGCTGTGGCCCATAGACATCTTCATTTATCCTCGATTAAGAATCAAAATGTAGATGCGTTTCCAATAAAAAGGATCTCTGGTTCTCTATACTCACCATACGAAACACAGCAGCATTGAGCTGCTATTTTACGCTGGCATTCTGTAAGAGTGTGGTCCCACCTCCGATGAATAGGCCCATTTGTGTCTCTCTACCTCGTAAAATTGGAATGTACCACGTTAAAATGGGATTAGACATAGTTGTCTAGCTTGATAGGCGGGTTTGCAACTGCAGCTTTTTATTATTTTTATTAGGAAGACGCTGTTGCCTATCTCCTGATTTGTTTCCCTCTGTTGCCTCTTACGTCATCCACGGGACGATATGTGGTAGAGGATATTCTTACACCGCCGCTACACAGTTAACAGTTGGCATTACTAGTATTCTTTATAAAATATACAGGGTTAGTTTGCAATAACCGGCCAAATTTGCAGAGAAGGTTTAGAACAAGTAATATTTGCAAATGCTGATGAAAAATGTATTAAAAAAAAATCTCAAACATTCTGTTCTTTTTATATTTTAAATTCAAAATGCATTATTTTAACTGATTTTACTGCGCACGCACACATTTGTAAAGGTGCATCGGTATGTAAAAACGTTGATGCTAATAAATCACATTAATTTTGGGATAAAAGTAGAAGCTGAATCTTAATGACAGGGTGAGAAATTGTGTGATAAGAGAAGAGTGTGGTTTGCAAGATGATGTTGTGTACAAGATTAAGAAAGGAATGCTTCGGTGGTTTGGTCATGTAGAAAGAATGAATGAGGAAAGAGTGACAAAGCAAATTTATGTTGCATCGGTGAACGGCAGAGTCGGGAAGGGACGCCCTAGGCGAAAGTTTATCGACCAAATTGGCGATATAAAAAATGGGTCAAATTAAGGGTACCCTTAACCGACGAGCGTGTATGTAGGTATATGAATGTGGAGGAGGCGAGAGAGGTGTCAGGATCGTTCCAAATGGAATTCCATAGTCTCTACCTACCCCTCTGAGTGACAGGCATGAGTGGTTATGTATGTATGTATTTATTTATGTATGTATTTATGTATGTATGTATTTATGAATCTATGTATTTATGTATGTAAAAGTAGAAGCCTTATTAATTCGTGCAAAAACTGCGTTAACGGTATATCATTATTTATAAATTTGAACTTAAGTTTAAAATTTGGCTGCTTTTGAAAAATAACCCTGTATCTTTATTTTGAATTTAAAGTATAAGAAATAAACAAGAGCATTATAAAAAAAAACATTTCCTTTAAAAATTAAGTATAAATTATTTATTTCTCAATAAAAACGAAAAATATACGCTTTTGTACTTTATTTTTTGTACAAAAGCTTTACAGTTATGCTTAGTAACAAAATGTACTAATAAAAATTCATTGTTATATTTGTAACGCCTTTATTGTCATTATGCGAGATGCCCGCAGCATGCACGTTCGTTCTCTAACGACGTACTCTTTATTTATATTTTATTTTTTGGAAAATATTTACGCAAAACTGTAAAATATTTTTATTTTGGAATGAGCGTAACACGAAGCAAATACAAAGAGGAGATGGCATAACCAACTGTGCACTGTGATTCTAACTAGGTCCTGACGTCATCACGGTGGGCGTGGCTTTACTTAGTATACTGTCAGCGTTCGTCCTGTGCGCTTATGTGTCGAAAATTGCAAATCGGTGTATTTTCGTAATATTAAAAAGAACAGGATGAAGTGTTGTGTTTTATCGTGTAAAAACTACTCAGATAGACGCTCTTATGCTATGGATTGCATCACATTTCATTTGTAAGTAATTTTATTAGAATTAATGATGAACCTAATTTATTAAAAACGTTCCAGAAAAATCTCTGCGTCGGCTTTCAAATGTAATTAAATATATTCGACACTAGATGGCGACACTTTGTGTCATGGGTACTAAAAATATAAAGGTACGCAGAGCTCAGTATTGGTAAAATAATCGTACGAAGGTGTTGAAATTTGTTTCGGATTTAGTTCTAAAAAATTTTTAATCGCCAAAATATTACTTTGATAGTTTTTATAATCATTTTGTGAACAGGCCGCCAACTATCGTCTAGGTAGCTAAACTACATTGCAACATCGATATGGAACGATGTGAGTAGTTTTACTATTTATCGGTAGATGGAAAATAGTAAAGTGGGCGGGGCTTAACATCCCCTCACCCGGCAAATTGTCACGCTTTGTTACATAGTGAAATCTAATTACAACACCTCCTCTTTGTATTTGCTCCGTGGATCGTAACAAACGAGCATACAGTCCAGATAACACAGGTAAGTGGATGCTGTGGCCCATAGACATCTACAATGTTGATCTATCCCCGATTTAGAATCAAAATGTAGATCCGTTGTCATCTCTGAGGACTAAGATGAACCGGTTCCCTACACTCACCTTACGAAGCTCAGCAGCATTAAGTTCCTATTTGACGCTGGCCTTCAGTGAGAGCGTGGTCCTTCCCGGTCGAGCAGACCTATCCATGCTATCATAACATATAGCAGCAGCATGGCTCTACCACGTGAAGTGAATTTAAAATAAAAATTACTTCTATATAAAACTGCATAATTAATTGTATTTTATTTCATTTTAGCAGCCCGGCGCATACTTCCTTGCCCTCAAACTCTCATAGAATTGAGAGAAGGCCCAGCAATGGGACATATATAGGTTCTAACTTGTTTCATTTTATAAATAACATTTTCCCTGTACTTCTACTTACTTTTCAACGGGGAAATTGTTTTAAAAATATTGAAACCATTAAAATTTATAGGATCAGTGTGATAAAAAAAATGTAATATCTTACCTATATTGAACCTGTATGTCTCCCACAATTGCGTACACTACCAACGACATGGCTAATTCCAACACCACTACCCTTAACACCACTACAATAGAGAAGACTCATCAACGTTGATAATAAAATTCGTTTTTCTCCTAAAAGAGGCATCATTCATAGAAATAAACTCCACGATGGCTGACCGACGGCGGGTCTTAATTAATTCAAGCATCTATACATATATTATACATATAAATAAAAAGTGTCCGTCTGCAGTATAAAAATAACTGGTTTCTATTAAGTTCGATGGGTAATTTTCATACTGTTATTATAAATAACTATTTATTAAATTTTATCACTTTGTTTGTCTGTCCGGTCTAATGTTCAGAATGGCTAAACTAATTATGATGAAACTTCATAAGGTAAGACCTCTTTTATGTAAAATAATATGTAGATCTTAAAATTTTATTTTAAAATTTTTCTCACACGTAGTTTTCGAAGAGATAGCAAAATTTATTTCAAGTAGTTTTTCCATTTTGCAGATTTATTTAAGTTCAACGCTGTCAAAGTAACAGGTAAAACGTAGTCTTTAATATAATGGGTTTCCGCAGAGTTATGCCTAATAATTCTATTTATTATATAAAATATTTTTCTGTCTGTCAGTACTACAAAAACTGTTTAACCTATCATTATTAATTATACAGATATTGTTTATGGTAACCCTAAGACCAATATAGTAAATAGTTTTGTTTTAGTGTTATATTACAAACACTTCCAAACATACGTAGATAGGTGTAGAGCCACGCTACTCCTCCCCGAACGGGTTCCGGCCTTGTCGTGATGGGGGAGGCTAAGTAGCCGTGGCTTGGTCACGTGCGGTGAACAAAAAGGAATTCATTCAGCTGGCCAGAGGTGAAGGACCAGCCCGAGTGGGCTTGGCAAACCCCCTTCGGATGTCTGTTGGTGGGCTGCGGCGAGCGGGGTGTCCTCTACGCCTACCGCCACAGCTGAGGTGGAGTCGCGGACGATGACGAGAGTCAGTATGGCGATGCGCCACTCGCCCTATCCTCCACGACTCTGACGGGGCCGCACCGTCGATGCGGTGGTTGTGAGGCTGCGGGGGGAGATGAGTATCGGCGGATGAGGCGCCGCTCTCCCTTCCCTCCGCAGACAAATTTGGGTTGGCAACGGAGCCATTGAACAGATCCGCCGCTAAGGCTATTGCTTCTGAATTCTCGTTTTTACTGGCCCCATGGCCTTCGCGCATCGGACCCGGGGTGGTTTGATAAGTAATTCATTGATGTAATACTAGTTGTTCGCACAAAACCAAATCATTGTAATTATGCAAGCTCCTTTATCTCTAGCTATGAATACAAAATGTTTTCCTGTCGCTCAGCAAGCCAAATTACAGAAATTTTCGAAAGCATAGCTCGTTGTCTGAACGGAGTTTGAATGAGCGATGAAACGAATAAAAAATGCCGGTCCGATGTTTTAATTCAAATGCAAATTCGGTACATTTGAATTCAAACGAATACAAACTGTTCCTGGCATCATTATTGTCACTTTGCAGCGTTGCCTTGCCGTCGTACGAAATGAAAACTGATTTTATATTTCAAACTAGCGACCAACCCCGGCTCTGCCTGCTGGATAGGATCTAACAATGTGGCGTTATTTAGGTTTAAAGGTAATCAAAAACCAAATAATATACAAGTTTTTCGGAAAACAATGTAGCCTAGACCCCACCTGGCATTGCTCTCTTGTCTCTTTGTAAAGTTTCATTACTATCGATTCAGCTATTTCAAAGATTAGTCTGGCAGACAGACAGACAAAAATTTTTGGAATGGTTGTTCATGTAAATAGCATGAAAATAACCTCCTTAATAGAAGCCAGTTATTTTAATATTACATACAGATACTTAAATTTTATTTATGTGTATTTATAATGCTTCATTTATATTCTATCAACAGAATGTTCTTAAGTACTATTTTGCTTACCGGACATTTACATTTGTGCACTAGCCTTGAGTTTACCAGCCCATAAAGGCCCTTATTGGATATGGGAGGCTTTGACATAATCCTCACTCTTTGCAGGTTTTTTTTTTTCATAAAATAGGGTGACTAACGAGCGTATAGATCATGGTCAAAGGGTAGTCAAGCTCCACAGACTGTAGCGAAACCCGGTTCAACACGCAATAAGTTGATGCTGTGTGTATGGTGGGATTGGAACGGCATCGTTTATTATGAGATTTTATCGCCAGGCAAAACCATCGATTCGGATCTCTACTGCCAACAACTAGTGAGACTCAAGCAAGAAAATGAGAAAAACGGCCGGAATTGATCAACAGAAAAGTAGTGGTCTCTTATCATGAATATCATGATAACACCAGACCACACACATCTTTGGCCATTCAGCAAAAATTGAGAGAGCTTGGTTGGGAAATGTTAATGCATCCACCACATAGTCTTGAACTTGCAAACTCAGATTTTTACCTGTTTCAGTCTCTTCAGAATTCTTTGGGTAGTGTTAGGTTAACATCAAGAGAGGACTGTCAAAACTACTTGTCGCATTTTTTTGATCAAAAATCCCAAGATTTTTACAGCAACGGGATAATGTCACTACTTACAACATGGCGACAAGTTATCGAACAAAATGGCGCAAATAATGAAATGTAATTAAACTTTGAAAAAATATGTCTTGAATTTGTATATTAAATACGAAGAAACTTTTTACCCGACCGTATATAATATATTCTATATAGATAACTAATGACGATGCAGTAATGATAATAGTTGCAGAAAAAATATCGTCTCTTAAAATTCAATCCGAAGTAGATGATTATGTATTTACTTAAACAGTTATTATACGACAAATACCTTATCTCTTTGACTGCTATAATAATGATAAAATCCTTACAATAGTGTATTTATGAGTATCAATCAGGACGTTTCTACAATATTGACGGAACAAATCGTACCGAATTACACTTTGTATCAGAAACGATGTCGTAAATCGCTTGTAGTTTTTGATACAAGTTTATTGTTATAAATGGTTCCCTTGTAATGGATTGCGGTCTTCAATGTTGGTTTTATGGCGATCGTAAATTTGTGTTTGTTCTATGCAATCATGTAAGTTAAAGATAAGATTATAATCGTAATATTCTGTTTTTGATATTTTGCTATACTGAACATGATTTCGCTGCGGGCGGAGTGTAGAGAGCCAGTTCTATTGCAGGCTGTGAGGCATTTCATTAGTCCTTAGAGGTAGCAATGCATCTGTAACCTTCTTTGTTTGAAGTTGACTGCAGGTGTCTATGGACTTCAGTAGCCACTTACCATAGAGGCACGCTGCAGCTATAATATGGTTGCAGCACGAATGGATCAGCTCGTCCGGGGTAGGACCACGCTCTCACAGAACACCAGCGTTAAATAGTAGCTTAATGCTGCTGTGTTTCGTATGCTGAGTGTAGAGAACCAGACAACCTTTTAACTTGAAATGAGGCCTTTCATCTTAGACCTTACGGATGACAAAGCATCTGCAATTTGATTCTTAATTTAGCATAAATATAGATGTCTATGGGCCACAGCATACACTTACCCTGAGGTAGGACTGTGTGCTCGTTTTTCACCCTATTCTATATAAAAAAATACGAACTTACTGTTCACTTGATGGTTTTTTAAAAACCACCTTTTTATAAAAAAATGTCACAAACGATATTTGGCGTAGTGATGTATTTATTTATTTAACAATTTATGTATACACAAACAACGGAAAGGACACAACATGATGAAGAGTTTGCACAAGGGCGCTACTTATCTCGTAGTGAAATTTCTTCCAGTAGGCCAGTTACAAAGATATTTGATAAATAAAAGATAATAAGGTGTGCACTTTGTTATTACACAATACGAAACTCTTCACCGCTGCATTGGAAGACGTTTTCAAGCTACTGGACTGGAAAGGAGGTAGAAGAAGGTATTAACATCAATAGCGGTCACTATTGAGGTCATTGAGCATAGTGCTCAATAGTGTCTCCCAACGGTCTTAAGATCAATATGAACAATACAAAGATCATGTTTAAAGTCCATGTCACACCTACGCCGGTAGTTATTGGGAGCACTAAGCTCGAAGTTAATGACGAGTATGTTTACCTGGGACAAATAGTCCGACTAGGTAATTCCAACTTCGGCCGAGAGGTCAATCGACGGATTCAACTCGGCTGGGCAGCGTTCGGGAAACTACGACACATCTTCTCGTCAGGTATACCTCAAAACCTGAAAACGAGATTGTACAACCAGTGCGTGTTGCCAGTGATGACTTATGGATCTCAGACGTGGTCCTTCACTGCTGGCCGTATGAGGATGCTCAAGGTCGCTCAGCGAGCTATGGAGAGGGCTATGCTCGGGATTTCTCTGCGTGGTAAACTTAGAAATGAGGATATCCGCAGTAGAACCAGAGTAACCGACATAGCCCAACGGATTTGTAGGCTGAAGTGGCAATGGGCCGTCCATATAGCTCGAAGAACCGACAACCGATGGGGAAAAAAGGTTCTCGAACGGCAGCCTCGTACTGGTAGGCGAAGTGTAGGGCGACCCTCCACTAGATGAGACCTGGTAAGACATGCAGGAAGTCGTTGGATGCAGGTGGCTCAGGACCGTGCTTTGTGGCATTTCTTAGGGGAGGCCCATGTTCAGCAGTGGACTTGTGAAGGGCTGTAATGATGACTGCATGTACATAGAATGAACGGGAATATGAATGAGCTTTAAAGGATGGCAATTTTAAGAGGGTTTTATGGTGAGATCTACAAACTACATCTGGGGATTTAAAAAAGATAAATCGATTACGGACGTATGAAGGGAAATTTGGATTGTGTAAGATGTTAAAAAGAAGACAAAGGATACGAGTGTTCCTGCGAAATCGGATCGGGAGCCACTTGAGCTGCTTTCTGTATTTAGAGACGTGGTCAAAATTCTTGAATCTAAAAATATACCGAATGTAAAGGTTCGCTCAAGTTTGTTTAATCTCCTCTGTAGCATCCAAAAAATAGACATCAGCGTAATCTAAGATTGGCAAAATGAGAATTTGAACTATATAGATTTTAGTTGATAAGGGTAAAAAACTTTGATGTCGTTTTAACGAGTGAAAAGCACAATGAACTTTTCTGCTTAAGTCCATTATATGAGTACCCCATTATAACCTATTGTCAATAATTAGGCCCAAGTTCTTCGCAGATAAGCAATTGATGTGCCATTGATAATCATATCTGGCAGGCTGCATTTATCAAAAATACTACTGTATATCTGCTACTTACTATTAACACTTGAGACTTACTTGGATTTATAGTTAAACCATGGGATCTGGACCAACGACTAATTCTATCCAAATCATCATTCAGTGCGTCTATCGCCAATTTAGCCTCAGATACCTCAAATTAACGGTAAAGCTGCAAATCAGACGCATAAAGATGGAAGTTGGAGGATATTATTTTCGTTATAGAATTAATAAAAACGGTGAAGAGTAAAGGAGACAAGACGCCACCTTGGGGTACACCTGCAATAAGAACAGTTGGAATAAGTGTCATTGGAGCGGATACATTGTAAGCGTCCCCGAAGATAGGAATCAAACCAAAGAATGGCCGAAGATGAAACATTGATAGCCTGAAGAATTTTAAGGAGGATATCAAAGGCAACAGAACTGAAAGCACTACTAA
The DNA here is from genome assembly GCA_029286625.1 of Parnassius orleans. NCBI lineage: Eukaryota > Metazoa > Arthropoda > Insecta > Lepidoptera > Papilionidae > Parnassius > Parnassius orleans. Next base: position 989,734 of record JAGSMP010000225.1, read on the forward strand.
AACGAGTACTGTTAATTGTTTTTGATCCATGGCTCGACGGATATCATCAGTTGTCTGAAGAAAAGCAGTTGTTGTACTGTGACCGGACCGGAATCCAGATTGAAATGCACTTAAAATATTTTTGGAGTTAAGATAAGAAGAAAATGGATTGTGAACAATATGTTCCAGTACTTTAGAAAGGAATGGTAATATAGATATAGGTCGAAATTCAGAAGGTAATGTAGGGTTAGCAACCTTGGCTATAGGAATAATGTGTGCTAACTTCTAAGAATATGGAAAACAGGTGAAAGATAATGAAAAATTAAATATGTGAGTAAGAACTGGGAGAACACAAGGTAAAATCATAATCGTTAAGCATGCGCTATAGGTAATAATCCCGTGGTGACACTCACGCTTACGCGCTTACTACGATCGATCAAATGACTCAATGAAATAAACTATTGCTCCAGTAAATGGGGTATGGGTCAAAGTCATTATTTTGAATTTTTACTTAATCTCAATATTTAAAAAATTTAAAACGATCAAAATTGCAGCTAACAGGGAAAGTGCATGTTACGTAAGTAACCTATTTATGAATATAATTATTAATTTTTATACGAGTTATGTGTTTATTTCTTTATTTACAAAAAAATCTAAAAATATCCCATCCACACACTACTCTATTGAAAACGGCTTAATCTACTTTTAGTCTATTTATATATTTATTTATTTTCAGACAACAAGATCGAGCATATCGGGATATGGGCCGGACTGAAAACGAATGCAATCAGTGAGACCGATACTTTAAGCAGTTTCATGCTGCAGCACAGAGATAATATACAATATTTTATTATATACAATATTTAAAATTATAAAAAAAAAACTAAAACTAGTAACTTAATTATCATACAGTCCTACTCCCCGCGGTATCCTGCCAAGAACGCTGGCTGCGTTTCCCCGCTGAATGGCTATACTTAGCCTTTGAGCGATAAAAGATATATATATATATATATATATATATATATATATATATAAGAAATGTAATATATATACATATTATTTTATTTGACCTATATGTACTGCACGGGACAGCGAAAGGGTTAAACTGGAATTAACGCATTTTTTGCATTCTAATAATATTATGTTATTTAATACTATCGTCTTGTCCCGTCACGGTTCTTTGAATAATGTTATCCGAAGGCCTCTAGTCTGTTTAAATGTTTCCTCAGTATTAGAGCCTTGTGGAACATTTAGATACGATAATAGTAAGAGTTGACAAAATGACTTTGATCTCTTTGGAAAGAAGCAAAGTCCTAGTCTGTAATGATGCTATTTTAATACGTTTTTAAACTCGGTTTATAAAATTAATTGTATTAAAAATGTTCTCAAATGTTCTTCATTAAAATGATCTCAAAATTCTCGGTAATATACAGGAAAATATGTTGGCGCCTTCTAAGCCTTACGAACGGGAGCTCTTTATACCTTAAAGTACGCTCTTATGCTTTGACCGTGTCATTAATATAGCTTAGTGCTTTTTTGAGTTAAAACTCTAGTGCACTTATGCCCAGCGCGTCGTAAAGTAGTGTGACAAAGCTTTTACAATTGCTCATTTTAAATGCATATAAGTGACAATAATGTGACGTCAGTTTACGGTTGTTTTTAACATACTTTTATTAGCTTCGCGTGTATCTATCTATCTATGTAACTTTGTAGACGGTCAATTGATTTGAAAATTTCAAATCAATTGACCGTCGTATCAAAGACCGATGACAAATCAATTATGTAATAACTAGCTGTTCCCCGCGACTTCGCCTGCGTGGAATTTATTAGGATTGGATTTTATGTGTTTTAATTTTTTTGCACGGAACCCTAACTCCTTTTCTTAAATAAAAGTATCCTAAGTTACTCCTTATAACATCAGCTATCTGCCAATGAAAGTCCCGTCAAAATCTGTACAGCCATTTTGGAGATTAGCTGGAACAAACAGACAGACATACAGACAAATTTTTTTAAAATTGTGTTTTTGTTACGAGGGGTGATCCAAAAGTAATGATAATGAAAATAAAACACGGTAATTAAAGTTAAAATAATAATTTATTTTTCTATATAGTCTCCTAACAAATCAATACATTTAATCCATCTTTTTTCTAAACCCAGGATTCCCTTTGAAAAAAATTCTTTGTCTTGACCCTCCCAAAACGCTTCAACAGCGGCCATTACTTCGCTATCGTCTTCGAATTTCTTGCCTCAGGCGTTCCTTGAGCCGAGGAAAGAGGTAGAAATCACTAGGAGCTAGATCCGACGAATCTTGATCTTGACTGTAGATTTATTACTGTCCAATTCATCTATCGTACATACACATGAACATACACTACACTACAGGGTGTTCGAGCAGTTCGAATCCGTTTCTTGAATGGCAGCCATCGCAACTGCGGCTTTGTGAGCCGGTGCGTTGTCTTGGTGAAACAGCACTCCAGCTCGCAGTTTGCCGCGTCTTTTTCCTTAATGGCCTCCCGTAATCTTCTTATTTGGTCTGCGTAGTAAGAGCCTGTAATAGTGGCTCCTTTTCCAAATATTCCACCATAATTATGCCTTGAGCGTCCCAAAAACAGATGCCATAACCTTTCCCGCCGAACTTGAAACTTTGAATTTCTTTAGCGTCGGTGAGGAGGCTTGCTTCAAGTCATCGATTGTTGTTTCGTTTCAGGATCAAAATGGTGGATCCAGGTCTCGTCCATAGTCACAAAACGGAACAAAAATTTTCGTGATCTGCTTGGAACTTTTCGAGATTGACCTCGAAATGTCAACTCGATTTTTCTTTTGCTCGTCGGTTAACATTCTGGGTACCCAACGCGCAGAGACCTTTTTCATATGCAACTCGTTCGCAAGGATTTTTTGAACGCTACCATATGAGATCCCTGTGACCTCAGCTACATGCCTGATGGTCACTCTTCGATCTGCCAACACATCTTCGACTTTTTTCACGTTGTCTTCAGTGAGGGACGTAGATGGGCGTCCTTCGCGATGTTCATCTTCAGTGGATGTTCTGCCCAGTTTAAACTCCTTGGCCCAGCGTGCAACTGTAGAATATGGAGGAGCAGAGTCCCCCAATGTTTCCACTAAGTCACTGTGTATGTCTTTTGAAGACATTTTTTTCAAACAGAGGTACTTGATGACAGCTCTAATTTCGTTTTTCTCCATGTTGATGTTATCTCTTTGACAGTTCGTATTCAAATGAATGTATCTCCCGGAAATCGTGATCTATTTATATGATTTTTTTAGGCTGACGTAGTGAGTATATAAGCAAGCAAAAAATATTTTTTTTTGGATTTTTATGCGGACCTGAAGTAACCGATTATCATTACTTTTGGATCACCCCTCGTATAAGTACCGTATATCCTTTCATATGCATTTAGTTAAGAGCTGTTATTTTGACATTACAAACAGACACTTCAATTTTATTTATTTGTATAGATATAGACAATATCCTATTATCCTGATCAGGATCACCAGGAAGAAATAAAACAGTTATCAGGATCATCAAAGCTGAATGGTCAATGCATGTTGTTTAAGTTTTTTTTACTCTTATATGATTAGTTTCAAACATTAATTTAGCACTCGTGTTACAGTGTAGTGGGGGTGTAAGAATATTTGCTACCCCATATCATCCCGTGGGTGGGAAAATTGAAACAGAAGATGGGCAGCAGCTTCTTTCAGATAACAGCTGAACAAAAATACAAACTGAGGTTGCCAAACCGCTCGTCAAGCGTGGCAACTATCACAAGCATTCCTATGTGGCAATTTATGGGGGAGGCCTATGTTCAACAATGGACTTTTGTTAATGTTATAGTATGAATCACCATTTTTATAGAAAAAGCAGATTGTGACCCATAGACATCTACATCTGTCATCGGTTAAGAATAAGAAGGTAGATGTGTTGTCACTCCTGAGGTCTAAGGTGGAATACGTCGTTTCCAGTAAAAAGGGTCTCCGGTTCTCTACACTCACCATACCAAACACAGCAGTATTAAGCTGCTATTTTACGCTGGTATTCTGTGAGAGCGTGGTACTTCCACGGTTGAGAAGACCCATTCGTGCTACAACCACAATATAGTTGTAGCATGGCTCTACCAAGTATAAAAATATAACATATTGGTAAATCCAATTGGGCATGCCCTAAGCGCATTAAAAAAATTACGTATAACATGATTATAGGGAATTTTTTAAAGTAGTTTAAATACACACAACTTTTCACTAATAATCTTATTATACTTCCAATTTTCCGATAATTTTAGTGAAACTTCAATTTAAAAAATAAGTTTGGAAAATCCAAAAGTGCACGAATCATAATGCTCATATGATCATCATATCATCATTCAGGTCACTCTAGACAAGTCCAAGACGTATTTAAGTATAAATATTACATCCTACTTACTTTTAGTATGCACTACTATTATTTATTCTGTGCTTTTAAAATATTGTAATAAAAATTTCTGATTATTAATACTCGTATAATCAAGTATGTAAGAAATTTGGTTTTTCTAATATTGTGTATTAGTACAGCGAACTTTTTGAGCCGCTGCAAATAACCGATACAGTGTCTACAAAGTGTATACGAAGAACCTAACGCGGATAGGACACCATTTTATCTGTTTTATAACTTTCAGAACAAAGCCAAAAAAACAATGAGATGACCCTTGAATTGAGTTACGTAACAATAACTTACATTTCAACCACAAAGTATACGTAAGGTTATTTGAAAATCTCATTGAACGCGGAGCAAAACAAGATGGATGAAGATAATGGACCACATATAGAGGCGTGAGCGATATATCATTTACTTTTATTTCTAAAGTTTACCATTTACTTACTCTTTATGACTTCTAAAGAGTAATTCAAAGACTTTTTTAACAGCTTTATTGGTTTCTTGTTCCAAGTTCTATTGATTAAGGATAATAAGGGGCTAAAATTTACTAATTACATCGACAAATGGAATGTCGGTATAGGAATTTTGTTTTGAAACCGATGGTAGATATGACAAGGATATACAGCGACGTGTGAACGCAAGGCACAGAATAAATGGGGTTTTCCACTCTATTGTGAGAAGTCAGAATGTGTCAAAAAAGGCAAGATTCAAGACGCTGTGTTAATCCCTACCTTAATGTATTCCTAGTGAAAGTTGAGTGTGGCAGAAGAAGCACGAGAGTAGATTAAATGCTGTAAAAACGCGGTGATCAAAATGTGAATGAGGGTGACAAATGAGCGCACAGTCCACCTGATGGTAAATGGATGCTGTGGCCAATAGACATCTACATCTATGCTCGATTAAGAATAAAAATGCAGATGCGTTCTCACCACTGAGGACTAAGGTGAAATGCCTCGTTTCCAGTAAAAAGGGTATCCGGTACTCTACACTTAGCATACAAAACACAGTAGAATTAATCTGCTATTTTACGCTGTTACTCTGTGAAAGCGTGGTCCTTCCCCGGTCGAGCCGACCCATTTGTGCTGCAATATAGTTGTAGCATGACTTAACCACGTATAAAAACAGCTTCTACCATTGTAGCAATGTGTAATATGTACTAGAAAAGACACCACGAACAAAATCTGTGCGGCTATGCAAGACGCTTGGAAGTAAGCACAAAGTAACTTTTTATGGCACCGACTAAGTAAGTTTGAGCCCGTGGGCTCTAACGCGTGTTGCGAACAACCAAGTCCCGTCATCTCTTCTAGTACGTAGTACTTATCTATTATGTGGTAGTACATATTACTTGAATAAGCTTCTACACCATATTAGAACCCAAATTAAAAATATACAATACCTATCGAATTCGTAATTTATAACATTTAATAAACTATTCTGCAGTTCATTTCAGCAGTAAGATACATCAATTTATTTTATTTCGCGGATCTTAACTAATACATTTTTAACATCTATACAAATAAATAAAATTAAAGTGTCTTTTTGTAATGTCAAAATAACATCTTCTTACTAAATGCATATGAAAGTGTATACGGTACTTATAACAAAACATTTTTTAAATTTTCGTCTGTCTGCCTGTCGTTCTGTCTGTTTGTCTGTTTGTTCCGGCTAATCTCCGAAATGGCTTGACTGATTTTGACGGGACTTTCACTGGCAGATAGCGGATTTTATAAGGAGTCACTTAGGCTACTTTTATTTTAGAAAAATAATTAGGGTACCGCGCAAAAAAATTAAGACCCATGAAATCCAATCGTAATAAATTCGCGCGGATGAAGTCGCAGGGTACAGCTAGTCTTTGTAAAAATTGACTTTGATAAAATTAAAGAAATAGACGCAGACACAAATTAAATTTGATTTAAAGCTAGTGCACTCAAAGCTCTTTCGTTACGTTGACTGCACGTCAAAGCAGGAGCGAGTCTCGAATTAAAAATGAAGATGGGGTCTTGTACCTCTTACGCAAATTTAACTAATTTAAATCACATAACGTCATATAGGAGTTCATTAAAACTGCGTAATATTAAAGAGCCTACACGGTTCTATAAAATATTTTAAACTCGGTTGTTAATTTTATGTTTTAACGATTACATCGCTGTAAAGCTGTATTTAGGGGCGGCAGTTAGAGCATGGAGGTTCTAAAGCTCTCTCAGGAGTGAGAGGTCGTATATTATTTATTTATTAATTTTTTGAAGTTTAAAATTCTTTAGCATCGTTGTGATTTGAAACTCGATGAAACGAAAAAGCGACACTAAAAGGAGACAAATATATACATCTACATGATTTAGAGCGAGAGAATGAGATAGAATATTATATTAAATTTGTTGTGTTTAGACCATCTAGCGTTCATTTTACGTGCCACTTTGAGAGTTTATCAATGTTTGTTCGATAAAATCACTTTACCTATAGAATGAAGTAGATGGCGCTATTGTAAAGCAATTTTATTCGTAATTTTCTATAAGTTTCACTTCTACCGCGTGTGACTGCATGTGTTTTTTACTTTTAAAGTTTCATTGAAAAATAACTGTGCACTGTGTTGTATTTGAACCTTAATAATAATTTTTCTCTTTCCTTCTAGCTATTTACAAATGTATGACTCAAGAGATGTACCTAAGAGAGACATTGTGAAATTTTTCGAGTGCCAGTTACAAACTTTTTAACGTAACAGACACTTCAATATATCTGTTTTTATCCCAGGTTTCCTTGGAGAGGATTTATTTATATGGAGTTATTTAGATGTAATTTAATCAAAGACTATTTATTTCACCAATTTTTCGTTTTAAAAAAATATTTAAGTTAAAAATATAACTAAGATCTCTCAGGGCAATGCTCTCTATCTAATTGTAAAGTCTTATCACAATTGGTGCAGCCATTCCGAAGATTAGCCTGGACAGACAAAAACTTTAGCAATTGTTATCTCCTCTCAAGATCAACAAAATTACTTGTTTTATTAACCGAATTCAAAAAAAGGAGGAGGTACTCAATTCGAATGTATTTTTTATGTATGTTGCTTCAGAACTTTTCTCTAGGTGAACCGATTTTGATAATTTTTTTTCATTTGAAAGCTGGTGCTTCTCATGTGGTCCCCTATAAATTTTATTATATCTGACGAGTAAATTTTGAGTTATCCTTAATAATGCGTATTTAATTGACTTCGAATACATTGATGATGTTCTCATTTTATTTATATTGAAGTCGACTATACAAAATTTTAAAATTTTCCACTTGCTTTTATAAGAATAGAATATTTTTTTATTCCTTATTGATTACAATTAATAAATATTGAAAGCCATTCATGCTTAACCACTGTTTAAGAAAAAACCCCCGGGAAGAAATAGTAAAAATGCCAGCGGGACATCTTCACATTGTATGTTTTTGTTAATAATAATAATAATAATCTTTATTTCCCTCTACAAAATTACATTTTAAATTCCATTACATTTAAATATTAAGTAACTTACAATATTAATCGTTAGTAAATTCCCATTTAACCACTTAAGAACTCTATTTAATCCTGATTGTGCATAAGCAAACGTATCTTTCCAATTATCGCCGCTGTAAACTAATGCTGTATCATCCGCAAAGGACAGAATACTCCCACTAGATACCTTCATTAAACACAAATCATTGATGTAAATCAAAAATAAGGTCAGACCCAATATACTGCCTTGGGTTATTCCGTACGTTATTGTTTCTTCATAGCTGGTGTGCTCTCCAATTTGAACACACTGTGTTAGAACACAGTGTGTTCAAATTGGAGAGTACCTTACAGGTAGACCTGTAAGGTAACTTTTAAACAGGATCTAGCTGTAAATTCCTGACACCTAGTCCTTCAAGCTTATTTATTAGAAGTGGGACAGAGACAGTGTCGAACGCCTTCGCTAAGTTCAGGAATATCGCGAGACACTTTTTACTGTCATCCATCCCCCGAACTATACAATCTGTAAGCTCGTGAACCGCATCATCTGTGGACCTACCTGCACGAAAACCATATTGTTGCTCCGAAAGAAGCTTGTTTATTTCAAGGTAGTACACAAGTCTTTTATTGATCACGCGTTCCAGAATTTTTGATGTTAAAGGGATGTTAAAATTGATATGGGTCGGTATTTGGAGACAATGCCTCTGTCACCACTTTTGTAAATTGGACGAATAATCCTTTTCTTAAAAGCAATATTCCAGTAAAAAGACTGATGTTGCACAGGTATGTTATCGGTGGAACAATTATGTCTTTGTAGGTCTTTAGCAAGTCACTTGATATACCGTCCCATCCTGTAGTACAACTATTTTTAATGACATAATGAGATTATGTACCTCGTCGTAATCAGTATCTAGCATAACAAATGATTTGTTTGTAGTTTGATTTATATCAGGTTTACTGTAATTACTTATTAGAATTTTGTTAGCTAATTTCGCACCGACGTTAATATAATATTTATTAACTTCATTAACAGATTCTATCCGAGTGGAAAGTTTTCAAAGCGAATCGTTTGCCTCTAGTCTATGCTTATTCAGATGTGTTGCACTTTTTACTACTTCCCATATCTTTTTACTGCTATTGCCAGCTTTTTGAAGTTCACTGCTCTGATACTGTATTTTAAGCTTTTTTAGAATATCATTACAGTAATTGCGGTATCTACGATATGTTATTTTTAGTGTTTCATTATCAGGTGTTAATTTAAGTTTCTTATGTAGCTTATCACGATTTTTCATGCATCTTAAGATGCCAGGAGTTATCCATGGTTTTAATGTGGTTTACGATGGGACAATTTAATATGTTTAGTGTTGTTTTCCAATGCTTTTGATAAAGTTTCTACTAAAAATTTGCTACTTCTTCAGGATTATTATTTTCATACATTTTATCGAAATTAACGTCTAATAAAAACTGCTTAAGTCCATCATGATCAATTTTTCTAATAATTTTGTTAAAATAGCATTTAGGTTGTTTTATTTCAAGACTAAGGCTTACAGCTTCGTGATCAGTTAAACAAGTTTGTATAACAAATGAATTAGCGGGCAGACGTGTTTTAAGCAATAAGTGATCAATACAGGTGGATGATGTAAAAGCTGGAAGAAGTCCATGTGATGCTGTTAAATTAAGATATTGTTCGGCTTGCTGGTCCATATTGTCAGGGGAAATATCTATATTGATATCACCCATTAGAATTATATTTTTGAAGCCTTTTAGTTCAGTGAGAAGTTGGTTCAAGGATGAAAAAAATTTGGTTGCATCGTTTTTAAAGCAGTGTGGGCGATAAATCCCTATCACTACTGTATGTGTTCCAAATTTGATTATTAATCAGTGAGCTTCTTGAAAAGTGGGCTCTTCAACGGTATATTTCAAGTTATCTTTAATACAGATCAGCACACCGTCGTTCTGATTGTAAGTTTGCTTGGTGGCATGAGAAGAATACGATTCTAACAAAGGTATAAGACCAAAACAGGACAGCCAACATTCAGTCAGTATGACCAGATCAAAAATGTATACAATATCCTTTTTTTATAGTTCATGACAGTGTAAAAACTGTGAGACATGATATAATTTGTATTGCATAGTCTTTGTTTAGTGAGTAAGTAAGTAAATTGTGATTGTTGATTAAACTTGATCTTAAGTGAACAAGTTGAGGTGTGTATTAAATAATTATGAGTTATGTGTGGGAGTGATTATGTAAAAGTGTATGATGTATTTATTAAAAAAGATAGCTTAGTGTATAATTTCTTAAACTTAACTAATTTAGCATAACAACATTCTAGTATAACTACTAGTCATTCAGCATTTTTAAGCTCGGAGAGCTGGACTTCGTTTTTTATGAGAATATGTAGATCTCCATGTTTGCGGCGCAAGTACACATTGTTGTTTGATGTCCAGCAATATGAGTAACCCATGGTTTTGGCTATATCTCTTGCAAGGAATTATAGTCTTTTAGACTTTGTTGTCAGAAGTTCACTTACGTAAATACGTGATTTAACATTCATAATTTCCATATGATTACAGTTAAGTGAATCTTTAGGATTTTCTTTTATATAGCGCTTTACTGCATCAATGACCTGACTTTTGAGTAGACTATTTCCAAACTCAGCTACGATTGTAGAGGATGTTGCATCATCCTTACTTGGCAAACGATAGACATCACGAAGATTATTTTGTTCTATAGTTACACTTAAGTTCGTGATTAGGGTGAGTATATATTTAAATAATGTCTCCTTTTTTCACCTCTTATTTTCGGAACATTACGTATCTCAATACTTGTCTTTCGAATGTATCTCTCCAAGACATCACATTTGGTATTTATCATGTTTATTTTCCATATTGGAAACATCTTTTTGCAAATTATGTATTCTGTCTGAGACGAAGTTTTTGGACTTTTCTATTTAAAAATTGGTTTGTTGGATGATTACATTTTGATTTGTGACAAGTGCTAGTTTTTTCTATATTGTATTATCTTGAATTTTGATTTTTAACGAAGGTTTCCAACATTGTTTTGAGCTCATTAATAGCATCCGTAGAGACTATTTCAGTTTCGTTATCAGCGTCACTGGTTCGCCGTCGTTTATTTTCTCGTTGTGCGGAAGACGCTAATTCAGGATTGGAGGCTGTTCGCGAAGTATCACGAGGCGGTGATCTAAGCATTTTAGATAAATAGGAAAACTGCCAGAAGAGTACTCGGAGAACAGTACCTCGTAGAACCTCACTTATAGGGGTATAAACTTAGATAAATCTTAATAAATAACACACCCAGGTACTAGGAGCATAAATATTTAAGTAGGTATATTTGAAGTAAAAACTCGGAAATATTTTTGAATTTGCAAAGAAGCAGCTGTTTTAGAAAGAAATACTGAATTTTTTCTGGCTATCTGTGGTTCTGCGATGTATTTTTCAATAATATTCCAAAAGAGGCACAAGGAGAACAGATATTGTAAGATACTTTAGTTCCCCGTACCTTTTTGTTCTTAATCATTCCATATAAAACAGAATTGTACTAGGAAAACAGAAATATATATAAAATCAAGGTTAAGGAATCCTTTTTGCCACACAATTTTTCAAATGTCCGCCCAATGTCAACAGAAATATATTATGTAGTACTAGGGCAGCATTAATAATAAGGATTTAATTCTTCGATGTACACAAAAGACTTCTTTAGTGTAGGTATTGTTAGATGACACGGTAAAATACTAGGCGAGTAGAAAATAGAGAAGGCAAAAATAATTGCGCTCAACCACCGCGCAGCTCAAGTCTCTTGGCGTTACTGTTATCTTCACAGCGGGTATGATAATTAGAGTGTTTCTCGTTTCTTCCTTAAACTATGCGTGTTAGTTGAGTAGGCTGACTTTATTGTACGTACTTGTTTGCCAAAATAGATGCAATCCGCCGCGTTGAAACGTAGTGTGCGTTGACTCGTTGTTAACAATATTTTTGCTCCTGTGTTTCTATGCACTCCTATTTTTGCGTAAGGTATTTAATAGTACAATTATATATTTAATTTAGTTAATGTTGTTTAACACGGAAATATAAAATACGTGTGCACTACTAAGCTGTCCGGGGGGGAGGGTTATAAAACTAAAGTGACAAACAAATTTACAGTCCACCTGATGGTAAGTGGTGACTGCAGTATATGGACACCTGTAGCCAACTTCAAACACAGAAGGCTAACAGATGTAATGTCACCTCTGAGACCTAAGATGGAATGCCTCACAGCCTGTAACTGTACTGGCTCTCTATGCCCTTCAGAACGAAACAAACCAGTGTTAACACTGCTATTTGGCGGCAGAAAGAGGTAAGAAGGTATCATCTACCCAGACGAAATTCTAGGTGGAAAGGAACCCTACAAATAAGTAATATTAACCGGTAAAATAAATTATGAAAACACTAAGAAACAGCGTAGTAGCTATCAACTCATTCGTTGACGTATTCCATCATGTATTTTTTTTAGTCCCAGCGCGTTGCTGCCGTAGAAAAATAATGGGAAAATATCGTTTTAAATTCCGAAGAGTCATGTTTAATTAGAAATGACAATACATTTATTGAAATTTAATGATAAGTTTCAAATAAATTTGCCGGTACGACACACGCGCCACCAGCGTAAGTTAATTGCATTATGCCTATAACCTTCGCGCAGGCAATAAGTTGACAAAGTTTTAGCGCAATCTGATGAACGGTATGGCAGCGCATAAAATACGAACAAAAACTTTAATCTTTATATATTAAGATATATTACTGTCTAACATTATTAGATAATAACCCTTTTATACAGCTTTTATTTAGTATTTTTTTATGAATAAGCCCTGCAACCCTGCATAATATCTTTCTTCTATAACTACAAATTCCCAAAAAATATGCGAGATCTACAAACGTTACACTGCCCCGTGAAATAATTACTGACGCGTTGGAGTCGAGCAACTAATATAAAGAATTTGTACTTGTATATATTAGGATATTTACAGAATGTACATCACTATTTTAATAAAACAATAGTAATTTTTTTTAATAGAAAAATTGAAATAAGAACAGGATTCTGCTAAAGTAAAAAAATATGTCGAAATGTATAAACAAAATGTTCATTACATCGTTTTAATCTAAGTGTTGCTTTTCAATAACCTGACATATTCTAGATATTTTGTATACTGCCTGCATTTAAAATAATTTTAAAATAAAAACTAGGAGTTTCTTTCGTCATTTTGATGGCAGTAATTTATGTAAGATGTTATAAGCGTCAACACCAAGGCAAATTGTAAAATCCCTAGTCGCCGCTGCTTCGTAGAATTGCTTCTTTATTGTGCTATTTTAATTAAAACTTTGCAAATGGGACTGCCGGACAAATTTCTGTTCTTTGAGTGACAAAGGCTAGCAGTCGACAACTTTTATTTACGCCTCCAATCTTCACATTAATTCTACTCCATTTCTATACGTTCGTTTTAGTTTATTTATTTTACTATATTGTTTTATATTACATTTTAAATTTGAAATAATATAAAATTAATTGATAGGTTTGGAGGGTAAGAGATAAGTGCCGGTGTAAGAATATCTACTACCCCATATCATCCCGTGGGTGCCGTAAGAGACGTCAGAGAGAAACAAATCAGGAGATGGGCAGCAGCGTATTCCTGATAACAACTTAAAAAAAACTCCGGTTGCCAACCGGCAAGCCAAGCGTGGAAACTCTCGAAAATATTTACCCTATGAGGTAACCTATGGGGTAGGCCTAAGTTCAGCAGTGGACTTTAAGAGGCTGTTACGGTGACGGTTTAGATGGTAAATTGTAGTGTCAAACTTTGACAGAAGTTATGGTTAGACAAACTGGAATGCTCTTTGGTCACATTACAAATCCATATCTTATTATTTATAAATGGTAGAGCCATGCTATAGCTATATTATGGTTGCAGCGTGAACGGGTCGGCTCGACCGGGGAAGGACCAAGCTCTCACAGAATACCAGCGTAAAATAGCAGCTTAATACAGCTGTGTTTTGTACCGTGAGTGTAGAGAATCGGAGACACTTTTACTCCTTTTGCTGGAAACGAGGCATTCCATCTTAGTCGTCAGGGAGACAACAAAATTAGGCTGCTATTTTATAATGGTATTCTGTCAGAGAGTGGTCCTTATGTAAAAGCGTGGTCCTACTCTGTTCGAGCCGCCCCATTCGTAATACAACTATGATACAACTGCAGCGTGTTTCTACCACGTTTAAGCTTGTTTCTGCTTCCCTCTGTCGCCTCGACACCCACAGGACTATATGGGGTAGTGGGTATTCTTACACCGCCTCTACATAGTCAGTTCTTTTGTAACATGGCAGTATGCAAAAAGCTTGAAACACTAATTTTTTTTTCTAGATTTCAGGTTTCTTACATTACCTACAAACAAAAGAGAGAAATAGATTATCTAATGTCGCCACTACATCGTATGCTCCACTTCATAATTTTGATTTTATATAAGCTTCAGCAGCAATGTATTTTGAGATTGCAATAATGCACCACTATCTTTATTATATGACTGGACTTCCATTACGGACACTATAAAGAAATACGAGTGTATTGTTGTTTGCACTATATCGTGGCGCCGCTCCAAAAACATATTTTTGAAGTACGCCTTGCAGTGTAGTTTATTTTATAGTGATCTGATTTTATTTTATTTTGTAGTCATATTTGTGCCATTTGCTGTAGAGACTATCGGTCCGTGGGGTCCATGTGCGGTGAAGTTCTTAAAGGAACTCCATCCGCAGCTGGTCGTTGCTGCTGGTGATAAGAGGGCTGGCTCTTTTCTCGCTCAAAGGCAAAGTATAGCCATTCAGCGGGGAAACGCAGCCAGCGTTCTTGGCACGATACTGCGTGGAGTAGGACTGTTTGATAATTAAATCACTAGATTTAGTTTTTTTTTTATTATAGTTTTTATAGTGAATTGTATTAAATGTCAAATAATTAATCAGTATTTCATTCTGCTGCTAACTACCCTAACAGACTCGAAGTCCTACCGCATTTTACAGTATGTATTTACTGTACGGGGTAGAGCCACGTTGCAACTATGTTATGACTGTAGCACGAATGGGTCGGCTCAACCAGGGTAGGACCACGCTTTTACATAATACCAGCGTAAAAAATAGCAGCTAAATTCTGCTGTGTTTCGTATGGTGTGCGTAGGAACGGGAGACGCTTTTCGCTGGAAACGAGGCATTCCATCTTAGTTCTCAGGGGTGACACATCTGCATTTTGATTCCTAACCGAGGAGAAATGTAGATGTATGTGGGCCGCAGCTTCCACTTACCATCAGGACTGTGTGCTCGTTTGTTACCCTTATTCTATAAGAAAATGAAACATACAACCCGGTGATCCTTATAGGGTCATATATATATATTGGCATGATATTTATGACAGTGATTTTTTTTTGTTGATATTAAAGGGATTTTAGTGTTCACAATAGGTAACTTACTAAATTCAATCTTGTAAAAAATGTTATTCACATCTGAACTAACTAACACGCTTATCGGTAAAGCGAGGTCTTTGATAGTAATCTTACTACCCGCCAAATGCAGAGGTAATAAAATCACATACCATTTTCAAATAAAAATTTATTTAAATTTCATTTGATTTTTATGGTCGCTTTTTCTGAAGTAAAGTTATTTCTTTACGTTTGAATACTAATTCTAATTCACGTAATACTGATGATTGAATATTGATTCATTAAACTGGAACCACAGGGTTTTAGTTATATGTTATCACATATAAAGTATCTAATATATAATTGTATCTGTTTCACAATTATAATTGTGTTCAAAAAAGAACACTGTTAATGCATTAAAAATCTTTAAAGTAATGAGTTTTTAAAAAATACAATAAGAAGTAACTAGAAATTTATTGTCTGTACGTTTAACAATGGTCCGCGACAACAAACTATTGCAAGCTGACTTTAATTAGGCTAAAACATATGAATTTACTTTATATAAGTAATAGAGCAAAAATGAAAAAGTTCGAAAAAGTTGTCAAAGGAATGCGTCAACGAGCTCGAATAATACGGCGGATCTTAGAATTATTTTTATAGTAACGTGGTAGAGCCAAGCCGCAGCTATATTATGGTTGTAGCATAAAGGGGTCGACCCGACCGGGGCCCACACTCTCACAGAATATTAGCGTAAAATAGTTGCTCAATGCTGCTGTGTTTCGTATGGTGAGTGTAGAGAACCGGACACCTTTTTTAATGGAAAGGAGGCATACTATCTTAGTCCACAGCAGGGTAGACAACGCATTTGCATTTTGTAGATGTCTATGGGCCACAGCATCCACGAAAGTATCGGCCCATCGGTTATTCCGGCGCAATTTCTCGGAAGGAAATATTACGATTCGTGCCGATTACGTCATACGGATTACCGATCAGTGGACGCACCGCCGCATTATCGGCAATTGATATTCTACATGATATAATATGTAGAATATCAATAAAAACTTCGCATGATTTTTTTAATGTTGCAATCTATTTTTGAATGTCCAACGTATCCACATGTCATATTTACTATTTTTTATAGAAGAGGGGGCAAATGAGCATGCAGCTCACCTGGTGGTAAGTGTCGAAATCCACCCAGGTGCTTTCCCGGCGTTTTAGAAAGTAGTAAGCTCGTTTATTGAAGGTCTCTAAAATGTTTCGGTCCAAAAATATCGTTAACAATATAGTTAACAATTCCACAAAGAAGTCGCGTCAGGTTTGTCGCGTTTTTCTACCGACTTCAAAAAGGAGGAGGTACTCGACTGTATGTTTTCTTATGTGTGTTACCTCATAACTTTCTTCTGGGTGAACCGATTTCGATGATTCTTTTTAATTTGAAAGCTGGTGCTTTTTATGTGGCCCCATATTAATTTGATCAAGGTCTAATACTATACTAATAGTTTTTGAGTTATTCTTAATAATTTATATTGAAGTCGGTTGTACAAATTTTTTATTTTAAATTATTTCATTCCTCTTCTTCTGGTTGTTAGCATTACTTGTTAATTAGCATTGTTTTCGATTGCTTAGTGACTACTTTTTTGTTTACAAGCAATCAAGAAAACTTACTACTCTTTTTATTTTGTCTCGCTCTAAAATTATATGGATAGAGAATGGACGCACCACCATCTACTGATCGGTTCGATAGGATCCGACCAAAGAGTAAAGGTGCTTAACAGTAGCCATGGTCACGGGGGGACTAAGAGGTTTGACATCCTGATATTATTCATAGTTAATTCAAGTTGATAATCATTAGTCCAAGTTAGTTTCAGCTTTTTGTTTTTGGTCCGATTAAAGCAGAAAAACCTCATATCTTGAAGTTTTGCAATGGTATAATTTTGTTTGATGTTTAGTTTAGTTTAACTAAATAATGATATGGATTTAGCTTTATTAATTACAGATTCCCAGTACGGTAGAGTCAGTTCAGTTGGTAGAAATCGGTGTTCTTCATCAATGGCGAATACGAAAATATATGATTTATTCATAAGTCGACTACAGCATCACTTATCGGGTCCAGATTTTGTGATTTTTTTTGGCACAAACCCAACATATTATAAATATAGAAGTTGTTCATAACTTGACAACAGCGCCACCTATCGGATCCTAGCATAGCGGTGCACCATATTCTCTGCAAATTAAGTATATTATGTGAATATTAATTTAAATTTAACCTTTCCACCATCAGACAACCAGACGTTGGCCAGTCTCCAAAGAGAGCCAAGTCAACAACGAAGGTGGTTGTTGACTTACCACGCATTCGAACCAAACGATTTGCTACATCGTTCATCATGCGTACAGCAAAGGAGTGGAATAAGTTGCCAGCATCTGTGTTTCCATCCGATTACAATATGGGTGTCTTCAATGCAAGAGTGAATAGGCTTTTTTTTAAGTCAGTGCGCTTCACCATCTAAAGCGTCTCCCACACACAAGCGGCTTGCGGTGCCGCGAGCCGCGGCTCCAGTCGCTGCAACAACACACCACCGCAGCCGCAGCGGTGACCTGAAGCGCCATTCACTGTGGTGTCTGTGCTATTGGACGTCAGTAAACATGGCTAACCGTGATGAAGTCTTATTATATTCAGCAATATTATCGTATATTTTGTTTTTAAATCTAATGCTTTTGTAATCACGATGCGAATTATCATAAAGTACTCATAATTTGGCACTGTTTCTATTAACATCTCTGAATTTAGCACCATTTTTTACGCGGTACACGCGGCCTGTTATAAAAATTTGCAACTGACCACGCTGCGGCCACCGACTGACCGCGTATTCGCTAACACACACGCTTTGGCGGAAGGGGCGGAGCATGCGACCGCGGCCAGCCGCTCGCAGATCGTAAAATGGCCGCACGGGTTTGCAGACTTACTTGTATTGCAAGTTTTACGTGGTAGAGCCATGCTGCAGCTATATTAATAGTATAGTTGTAGCACGAATGGGTCGGCTCGACCGGGAAAGGACCACGCTCTCACAGAATACCAGCGTAAAATAGCAGCTTAATGCTGCTGTGTTTCGTATGGTGAGTGTAGAGAACCGGAGACCCTTTTTACTGGAAAAGAGGCATTCTATCTTAGTCCTCACGGCTGACAACGCATCTGCATTTAAATTCGCAAACGAAGATAGATGTAAATGTCTATGGGCCACTGCAACCACTTACCATCAGGTGGACTGTGTGCTCGTTTGTCACCCTTATTCTTAAGTCGCTCAGGATTTACACGATTACTAATTTAATGTCCCCCAATCCAAGTTTCGGTAACGGCGGCCACTCTTATAATCCCATGGGGAGGCAATCCAACACGACCATCAAGAGATCAGGTGCAGGACGAACAGCTTTACGTGCTTTAGGTACATGGGTGAGACACCGCCTACTTTCTGACTCCGAGCTGCTACTGTAAACTTCTTGACAGAAAAACCCAATAACCGATTTTTGGACCGACCCGTGATTCGAAACCAAGACTAAGAGAATAATTTACTTATTTCGATAAAGTATGATATATAATATAAAACAACGTGTAATAGGCTACGTGCGACAGCTAAGCTCGGACTCTGTTTTAGAATAAGAGTGTCAAAAGAACACAGTCTACCTGATGGTAAGTGTGTGTTGTAGCCCATAGAAATCTACATCTGTCCTCGATTTAGAATCAAAATGCAGATGCGTTGTTACCCTTGAGGACTGAGATGTAATGCCTAGTTTCCTAGTAAAAAGGGTCTCCGGTTCTCTACACTCATGACATGCGCAGCATTAAGCTGTTATTTTACGCTCGTATTCTGTGAGACTTTCTGTAGGCTTGGAGCACAGATCAGTAGTCGCAACTACTAAACGTCTAAACGACCACTAACCTTGAATTGATATTAAGAATGAATCTGAACGACAGGGTGAGAAAATGTGTGATAAGATAAAAGTGTGGTTTACAATATGATGTTGTGGCCAGGATTAAGAAAAGAATACTTTGGTGGTTTGGTCATATAGAAAGAATGAACGAGATAAGTGTGACAAAGCAAATTAATGTTACACAAGTGAACGGAAGACTCGGTAATGGAAACCCTAGACGAAAGTTTAGCGACCAAGTTGCCGATATATAGAAGATGGGCCAGATTAAGAGCACACTTAACCGGCGAGCTATGTGTATGTATACGGATGTAAAGGAGGCGAGAGAGGTTTGTCAGGATCGTGCCAAATGGAAGTCCGTAGTCTCTGCTTACCCCTTTGTGTGACAAGCGTGAGTGTTAATGTTTATGTTTATGATGTTAAAAATCTCTCTATAAAAGTTAGGTCTTTATTTATACAATACGATTTCAAAATAGCCTTTCGTCTCATTCCCCATTAAACTGTAAAAAGCTAGGGTTCGCCTGAATCTAAGCTATTCAGGCGGTCTAAAGGCACTTTCAACCCCACTGAATAATGCGGGGGAGTTGAGGTAATCATTGTTGTTCACTGAGATCATTTGTTCATTAGGTGACTACGTTTTAATAATGGGCAAGTCCTTTCGTTAGCATTATAAATAGGAGTTATTTACGAGTAAATGCCAATTATAAGTCTAGTAATGAACATAACTTTCCCCCAGCGACTGGTGAAATATAAGGTTCTATTTAAATGAAGTGTGCTAGTGCAAGTGCTATAAAGTACCTGAAACGTTGATATTTAATAAGTTAATATACGCGATAAAATCCGTAAAAACTAGTTTCATTTAAATGTGTTCGCGCAAACATAAGAAATCATTTAGTTCTTTTTTTTAAGTCGTTCTGCCTAGTAAAATTCAACTGCAGATTGTAAGTGCTCTATTAGGATTTAAAAAAAATAAATGGATACAAAATGCTTGAATCAAAATAATTGTAACTCTTTAGTAACTGCTAAAATTGGCGTCCATTTAGAGTAAAAGTGCAAGATAATTTACAGCATTATACGTCCCACTGCTGGGTACGGGCGTATATTTAAAGTGTACAAATGTCAAAGGCAGAAACGACAGCAGCCTCATGGTTAAAAGTGCAGACTGCAAACTCGGAACGAATGGATTCGAATCTGCCATACTTTTTTTTAAAGAATAAGGGTGACAAACGAGTGCACACTGCACAGGCCACTTGATGGTAAGTGGATGCTGCGGCCAATAGACATCTACATCTATCCTCAATCACGAATCAAATATATCAAATATCAAATATCAAATAATTTATTCAGTATCAGAGTTTTTACATAGCAGTGTTATGATTGAGGATTTCTTTTAAGTAAATAAATACTTGTGTTAGAAATCCCCCCTCTCCGTAACATTGATTAACGAATACTAATGTGATACTTACTTACTTAAATAATCTAAAAACATATTTATAATTTTGATTATTAAAAGTTGCTCCACAACAGACAGATAACAAATGTAATATGATACACAAAGGATTTACAATATTTCAAAATAGTTGTGTGTGTGTGTGTGTGTGTGTGTGTATGTGCGCGTGTGTGCGTATACTTGTTTGTGTGTTCTTATATAATTAAGTTTAGATGAGTTTTATCATTTCTATTTTATTAAATACAATATTTTTTTAATCAAGCTTCTGTTGTGTGTAAAATATAATCCAAGAATGTGTTAGTTTCGGTTCAGCAAGAAAGACTCAGTTTTATCATAACTCAAGTTTTTAATAGTGCTGTCAAAGTCATTTTGCATTTGTACTTAGTCATAGGGTAAATGTTTATAACTGTGCTTTATTATATAAATAAGCACATCGGGTCGTAAACTGCCTCCTAGCATAACTTGACTTGACCGTAGCAATGGAAGCTACATTATGCTTTCGTCTTCTAGATATTTTGGAAGGATCATATGGAAGCGTTTTGTGACGTTTTAGAATTATATTTAATATATACAATTGTCTAACTGTAAGAACATCACTTATTTTGTATAGGTTTTCAGTGGAAACCAATAGGAATCAAAATGCAGATGCGCAGTTATCCTTGAGGGCTAAAGTGAAATGCTTCGTTTCCTGTAAAAAGAGAAGTAAACTTACGAGTCCTACTCGTATTACACAAACATAAACAGCTCGAAGGATTAATGATGTACACAGTACGTTTTGGTTTCAACGTTTTCGTTCTGGAAATTT
The DNA here is from genome assembly GCA_029286625.1 of Parnassius orleans. Taxonomy (NCBI): domain Eukaryota; kingdom Metazoa; phylum Arthropoda; class Insecta; order Lepidoptera; family Papilionidae; genus Parnassius; species Parnassius orleans. The sequence goes on from JAGSMP010000225.1 coordinate 1,011,235, forward strand.
CGACCTTCAGAACCAACCCCGTGGTCGGCCGAGACCAAAGTGGAAAATGAAGAATTAAAGGCTATTGTGAAGCGGATCCATCACAAAGCACTTCAGATATAGCTGCAGGCTTTGGGATAAGTGATAAAACTGTATTAATCCACTTGAAGCAAATCGGAAAGTAAAAACTTGAACGATGGGTACCTCATGAATTGAGTGAATCGAACTTGCAAACACGCGTCGACTGCTGTGTTACTGCTCAACCGACACAATAATGAAGGATTTTAAATCGAATCATTACTTGTGATGAAAAGTGGATACTGTACGATAATCGGAAGCGTTCGTCGCAATGGCTGAACCCTGGAGACCCAGCCAAATCCTGCCCTAAACGAAAATTCACTCAGAAAAAGTTACTTGTGAGTCTTTTGTGGACTAGCGCCGGTGTCGTTCACTACAGCTTTCTAAAATCTGGCCAAACGATTACGGCAGATATCTATTGTCAGCAACTGCAAACCATGAAGGAAGAACTAGCTGCTAAACAACCGAGATTGGTCAATCGCTCTAGACCACTGCTGCTTCACGACAACGCAAGACCACACACTGCACAACAAACAACCACTAAGTTAAATGAGCTACAATTGGAATGTCTGCGACAACCACCGTACTCCCCGGACCATGCTTCATCAGATAACCATTTTTTTCGGAATTGGACAACTTCTTACAAGGAAAAAAATTCAACTCCGATGCGGCAGTCCAAATCGCCTTCAAAGAGTTTATTGATTCTCGCCCCCATGGTTTTTTAGTAAAGGGATCAATGAACTACATATGAGATGGCAAAAGTGCATAGATATCAACAGTGGATACTTTGATTAATTAAATATATTTTACAAAAAAAAAATGACTTTATATTCCTCCCGTACAAAACGCTAATTTCATATGTAAGCCTAAACCTAATATAATAACATTTGTACTTGTCACAATCTTATTCCTTACTAAACATAAACCTTCATATTTAACCTCTGTCAGGGAGATATTTTATGAGTATCGTTTTGAAGAGGGCTTTCACAAGATGTCGTTGAAATATAGGCCCTCAACCCCTCATCTGAAAAGTGCTTGGGGCAGGTAGCGTTAGCACATTCATCTCGAATTCCAGAGTGTACAGTGGTTTAGCTTGGTTTTATGTATTACAGATAAAAATAAGACGTTATTTAAAAAATATCCAACTGCATTACGTAGCAATAAATACATAGATTTATAAGAACAAAACCTAGCCTATAACCATTGCACGATTTAGACGAACCGATAGACACCTCATTCACCTCAGATACCGCAGTCGGGTAAAAAAGTAAAATTTCAACCTATGTACGACCTACTTCCTTTTTTTTTATAGAATATGGGTGACAAACAAGCACACAGTCCACCTGATGGTAAGTGGATGATGTGGCCCACCATCTTCTATCACGTTACGATAGACACAGGCCTCTCTTTTTGGGGCGGTTTTGACTAATTAGTCCGCCGCTCTGCTTCAAGGCGTGTTGGTGGGCTTCACTCAAAAGGCCGTCTGGCTTAACGCTTTGCGACAGTCTAGAGTAAACTATGGTTAGTAATTAAACACAGTGTAACCCTTTAACACGACTGAAAAACATTTTTTTCTAGCGTCAGATATTCACTTTGTGTTTTTCTGAGGACAGGGTGACAAACGACCACACAGTCCACCAGATGGTAAGTGGTTGCTGTGACCCATAGAATTCAATACAATAATGTGTGCATCAAGTACGTTTTCTGATGCAAAAACGGACGATTTTTACGTAATCATGAGAAAAAAAAGTGGAGTCTCTTATACGACGCGTGTGAGGGAGCCCGAACAGAGTCATACAAATGACTCTGTTCGGACAACAGAGTGGATTTTAACCTGCTTGCAAGGTTTATTGAACTACATGTTTTGTGAGTTCCATAAGCCGACAAGCCAGAAGTTTAGTCTCTGTATCAAGTTTTGTACATATTTTGTTCAGTTTTTATTAACCTAGCATGTAAGAAAAATTGTACCAATACTAACATATATGTACCTGAGTCTTTTTTTAAAATTAGATATAAAAAAAGAAAAGAAAAACTGATCTGACCATAAATGATTAATAATAATAATAATAGACATCTATTCTCAATAAAGAATCAAAATGCAGATGCGTTGTCACCCGTGAGGACTAAGATGGAATGCCTCTTTTCCAGAAAAAAGGGTCTCCGGTTCTCTACACTCATCATACGAAACACAGCAGTGTTAAGCTGCTATTTTACACTGGTATTCTGTGAGAGCGTGGTCCTTCGGTTGAGCCGAGCCGTTCGTGCTAGAACTATACTACTATAATATAGTTGCAGCATGGCTCTACCACGTATAACGTTTATTTATAATTTTCTGTATTCTCCATTACTAAAGAGCACTAAGGGTGGATTTTATACCTTTAGGCATTTTTTACCACTCAACCTATATCTATATTGCCTTTCTATACCGCCTATACGTATATATAACCTAAACCACTTTCCCTCTTCTGTCCTGGGGCTGCCCAATGGAATTTCTGAAAGCCATCATTACCATCTTTGCACAGGGAGGATGACTCACTATCCCACGCCGCAAAGAAGAAAACCGATCTTTTAGGTTCTCCTTTTGAGTCCAAGTCGATTCTTGAAAAAAGTACGGAGCCTTACACTTCTATTAATCGAGTATGCAGGTTTCCTCAAACTGTTTCCTTCGCCCAGGTAATCATTATTTAAAATCGTAATTAACAATTTCTTTGGTGCCAGCGGCGGAGATGGAACCTAGGTTGCTCGCCATATATATTCCAAGCAAAACGGTACTCAAGACTCAAATATTCCCAATTTTTTTAATCGCTTTAATGTTAAGATGTTTAACAATCGTGCATGCAATGTACATTTAGATTTATTTTCTTTTAAAATCAAAATGTTGTCATTAAACCAATGTACTAATTTAGATAATATGTTTTTATAAAAGACTGAAGTTACCAACGAACTTTCAGTCAATCTGGTGGTAAGTCGCTCCGCAGTACACGGACACCTGCAGCTAACTTAAAGGCTACAATTGCGTTGTCGCCCCTGAGGACTAAGACAGAATGCCCCACGACCTGTTTAGGCCGGAACACAGCATTGTCAGTACAGTTATTTGGCGGCAGAAATACGTAAGATGGTGATATTTACCCAGATGGGTTCTAGAGCAGTAAAAGAATTCTACTACCTAGCATAGCTAAAATAATATACCCACGCCTAATTAAAAAAACCCTACTGCGTAAAAAATACCTTCCCCTCCCTTTTTGTGTACAGGCTGGCCAAATAAGAAGTATACAAGTTAATTTATAAAATTTACTCTAAATAAACAAAACTTATAAGGTTTTTTTAAAAAAAAACTTTATTTAGGCTTGACAATTACGTGTGGAATATAACATCTGCAAAATGTCCACCTCTAGCAGCATGACAAATGAGAGCTCTTTTCATCGCGTTTTTCATCACATTTTAGCACACTTCCGGTGTTATAAACACGTCCCTTTAGATTGATATCTACACCACAGAAAAGCCAGAAACTCTCAAATCCGGTGATCTTGGGGCCAATCAATGTCACCGTTTCTTGAAATTGATTGATCTGAAAACATTCTTCTCAATGTTTGGATTATTTCACGTGACGTATGACATGTGGCCCCGTCTTGTTGGCACTACATGCTTTTTAAGCCAAACTAATTCATTTGATGATTCAAAAAATTATTCACCATCTAGTTGACCAGATATCGAACTCCATTTACTGTTACAGCAGCACCTGTAGCATCTTCAAAGAAGTAAGGTCCAATTACTCCTCCTGACTAAATCCCACACCAAACTGTTACTCGATATGGGTTCAGTGGTCGTTCATGGAAGTTCAAAGAAAAACACCAACAATTCATGGAAGACAAATCCACTGAGATCAAAATGGGCTTCTTAACTTGTAATGATTTTTTGATGAAAATCTGGGTCACTGCACTGCACTGCAATTTGGTTATCACAGCACTGGCCAATTTGGTTAGCATCAAACTGCTGAAGTTATGACGGCTTTCATGTTCCCGAAGCTTAACTTCTGGAGTTATCCGAACCTTATATGGGAATATAGCCTGGTCTTTTTTCAGAAGAGTCTGTAGAGAGGTCCTCTTAATTTCCAGTTGTTGAAAAAGTCACCTGGTAGATGTCTCATCTTTGGCTTCACTTTTACGAATACTTTTAATATTCTGCTCAGTAGGAACTCTTCTGGCACGATGAGGAAATGGTTTATTTGTTACAGTGTCATGCTACTCGAAATTATCCACCAAACGAGTTATTGTTAGCCGCCAAGGTAAGTGATTTTTTTAAGATAAGATTGATTTTAGTAGAACGTTTTGATAGTTAAAATACGTTCCTCAAGCGAAAAATGCCGTAGCTACACAACATAACTGATACCGAACAACTGTCAAATTTACCGCTAAAACAAAATGGCGGCAAAAAATTGTATATCTCTACGTTGGTCAACCCGAATTTGCAGATGTAATATATAATATTACATAACATATGTTAAAATCCATCAAGCCGTTTATGCTACAGAGCGTGCAAAAAAAAAACATACATACTCTCGAAAAACATTACCCTCCTTCTGTGGCAGTCGCGAAATATAACGAAATAAATAGTAAAGCGTTATTATTCACTTGGTTATATTTCAGTCATTGTCATTTTAGTTTGAAAATCAGTCTATTTCAAAGTATACTTTTAACATTTTGCGTCAACCCTTTGTCTGCTGTATATGAAAATAATACGTAGGTTCATTTCACTGGAACATACGCGTAATTAAAATAAATCTCACCATTTATTTGTGATGAAGGCCTGTCATAACAATCCCTATTTCGTTTGAGGCTAGACGCGTTGAATGTTTCTCGTTATACATTTAGCATGGAAAATTATTTTACTGACTGAGTAATCATGTCCGAATTGTTGCTATTTTTTAACAACATTGAACAATATTATCATAATATTAATCTAATGAAATATAAGGTGGTCACGCCATGCTACATCTACATTATGGACGCTCTCACAGAATACCATTCATTAAAACATAAGCTTTAATTACAGGAGCTATTTTATAACATCCAATTATTTGGTAACGACCCCACATAAAAAATTCAACACGCTAATTAAGGTGTCTGACAATTCGAAAAACTCATGAAAAACAAAATGGCGCCTTTCTTAACCCGTAAATGTCTACCCGTCGTTTAAAGAGCACTCTGTATTCAACGCGGCCTTATTGTAAGTGGCTCTCGTGGCCCCCCTCCCTATTATTTTAGAAGTGGTTTCCACAATTTTAAGATTGAAGAAAGTTAAAAAAATGTCATTTCCATTTTTAGCTCCAATTTTTCCCGGACCTCGTTCTGTTGCGGTTAGTTATGTTACTTCCTTGAAAAATGTTTTCAAGAAATAATTACTTTTTCTTGGGCAAATTTTGCTAGACATCCTCGTAGAAGACTGAAGTCAATATAAGAGTTAAATAAAAAAGATGAGTTTCATTCATTACAGCGCATCTAAAGTCCACTGCTTAACATAGTCCTGTCTAGCGAATTGCACATTAAAAACATTGCTTACTCCCTTCCGTGTAGTGGTGATGTAAGAATACCGCTAACCTATATCGTCCCGTGGTTAACGTAAGAGGCGACAATGGGAATCAAACCAGGAGATAGGCAGCAGTATCTTTCTGATAACAGCAAAATTACTTTAAAAAACTGCGGTTGCCAATCCGTTTGCCAGGCGTGGCAACTATGGCAATATACCCCCCACGAGGAAAGGTACATTGTTTATTTAATCTATAGAATCTCATTTCATCATGAGGTGGCTCATAAGCTGTTTCTTAAATTAGTTTTGTAAGTAACTGTAAATCTTTATGTTTTATCGGTTTAAAAATTCCCGCTGGGTTTCTCCATGGTTCTGACCAGGACGGAGGTTTTTCGGAACCAGCGGCAAACGTACAAAATTACATTAATAAAATAAAATTATTTGATTTTGTAGGACTTCTGCCTATATATTGATTTTGTAGGAGTTCTGCCACGCACGACAACTTTGGTTTATATGCTATTGGCTTTTTCTTTAATAATATTAGGAGTAACGTACGAGCTAACAGTCCATGGTATTTAAGTAACTACTGGAAAGTTGCAAACAAAGGCAGCCAAACAAAGTATCTCTGTCAACTCTGGGAACCAGGGGAAGTTTCTCAAAAACCTTTTATAGTTCTCGTACCTGAAGTGAGATTGAGACTAGTAACAGTTGAGATTAAGGATACAAGTTAGATTGAAGTATTTTTTATATATAAAACTAAAGTGACAACCGAACTTACTGTCCACCTGATGGTATTTTTTTTAAACTTATTATAAGCCAGTGCTTGACCAAAATCCCACCTAGTGGATAGTCGTGATAAAGCCCTAAATAGGTACAGGATGGATATAATCGCACAAAAGCCTGTTAACTCTTATATTGAAGACGGTCGGATTGTATTCGGATGGAAATACAAACGACGGCAAATTATTCCACCCCTTTGCTGTACGCATTACGAAAGACGAAACAAATGGCTTCTGCAGTTGCAAACCAACTTCAAACAAAGAAGGCTTAAGATGCGTTGTCACCTCTGAGGACTAAGATGGAATGCCTTACGACCTGTAATTACACTGGCTCTCTACATCCGTCAGCACAGATGTGGAAGCATTGCTATTTTTGAGTAGAAGTAGGTCACAGTATGTTACCTACCTAGACAGAAAAGCAGTCTAACTACCTATCGTAAAAAAGTAAGTTTTTGAATTGAAAACTTCTTTAGCCGCGTTGAGCGATTTTTGGTAGGGGAAAAACTTATGGGTTCGCGTCACCGATGACCTCGACATGCTCGTGACGTATTGCGCTCGTGACATATGTCTACTATGCGTAGACATACGTCACGACGATTGACGCGTAGTATAGCGGCCTGTATACATGTATACATAATATATATTATTGAGTTTTCTCTGTTTTTTTTTAATAGAAGAGTGGGCAAACGAGCATGCGGCTCACCTGATTGTAAGTAAGTATATATTTTATTTTGCTTTGTTAACTTTAAGATATGGTTAATGATTTATAACATTACCAACCATATTTTACTTAGTAACATTTATTTATTTAATCTTCACCTCAATTTAAGGGTTACAATGGGCGGACTTAATGCCTTATGGCATTTTCTACCAGTCAACCCTGGGAGAAACAGATAAATAAAAGTTGATAGGTGCTAAAAATATAAACACACATACATACAAACTAATAACATATACAACAAACATGCCCTACATCAATTGATTAACTTTCAATCTCATCAAAAAATGTTTCCAGGCAAAAGTTTTTGCGCCCGCAAGCAAGCAGAAAAGAAAAGATTTCTGTATCGGGAACAAAAAACAAGTGTGTAAGTGCTCTTATTCCTTTACCAATTTACGTTCTAAACGGTCCAGTAGGCACGTAAATGAAATCATATGATGCTGGAAACAAGAAAATAGAATACATTTAATGTAAGACCCGAGACGAGAGATTCAATTTCACAGTCCCAAGGCTCAAGGGACGCGTCGGCTGTCGGCTCACCGTTCCGGAACAGTGCCGTTTCGGATCATTCAATGACGCACTGATATGCTAAATATAAATTTGGCATCAGGGCTTTACTTCGTGAGCAGTGTTCGAGTTTCCTTTTCATTAGCTTCCACTTTGAAAAGTCCTTGTCTCGTTTCATTGACAACGTTGTTGTAGGTCATAACAATTGATTGCAATTTAAAAAAAAACGTATAATGTTCTTAAGTAGTGGAGCATAACTGCGGTTATAATTAGAGTTGGAGCACAAATGGGTTGCCACGAACGAGGTAGGATCACGCTCTCACAGAACACAGTGAAGTAGCAGCGTAAGTGTGCTGTTTTTCGTATGGTGAGTGTAGGAAACCGAAACTATCTTCAGAGGTGAAAAGGCATTATGATTTTTAATCACACACCACAGCATCTACTTACCATCAGATGGACTGTGTAATCGTATGTCACCCTGATTATATATAAGTAAATCTCTATATATAAAAATTAATTGCTGTCCGTTAGTCTCGCTAAAACTCAAAACGGCTCCACCGGTTTTGAAGAAAATTTTGTGTGTTTGAATGAGTCGCTAGATGTTTTAGATTCACATTTGGACCCGGTAGGTGGCGCTGTTGTCGAGATCCAGAAATCACGCGTGCGAAGCTGAGACGGATCCTACTTTTTTTTTAAATACTTCGTTTTTTGTTTCGTTTTCTTATTATTTTTACCATGTTCATTCCTTATACTTGATTCTGTTACTTAGTGTAAACTTTGTTATACATAATCTCATTGTATTTGTATTTATACATCCAAAATTAAGTTTACATGACACAATCTGTGAATGTTATGTACACACCTACCTCGATAATATCTTATAATATATGTATTAAAAGTGTACATGTTAAATAAAAAATTATAAGTGAAACGGCGGCAAATTGATCGATGATTTTTGTAGTTCTTTCTGTGGTAATGGACTCGTATGGTTGTAGTTTTGCCAGTGTCAAGAATCATGATGCGATAATTTGTTTATAAACTTCTTTATAATATGTTGATGTGTACCTAATTGCGAAGTTTTTAGGAGATTTTGGCGGCGGCTTAAGCCAGCAGACAATCGATGACGATAGTATCTCAAAGTGCTTAAGAAGACAATAATTTGTGGTTCACATCACCATTGGAGCACTTGTTTCCACTTATAGTTCACATGTGCAAACATTTGAAACACATAATCTCAACAATTTTACGTATTAAAATCCACTTGAAACCATTATTTAAACATTAAAGCAGCAATGTACCGAAGTTCAAGTTCCCGCCAAAACTCCGATTCTTATATAATAGACGCATTCAAAATTTGAATTCAAATGTAATATTACTTATGCCCATTACTGACTAGTCTAATTAAATTATATTGCAGAATCGCTTCCAAACAGCGATAACAGATAGTGCTTGCACAAGTCTTCTTCTTTATGAGTCCGTAACAACCCTATTTTATTTTATTATATTTTTATTAATTCAGATTATAAAATGTCAACCAAACTACAGATATTCCCAAAATAAAAGATTTTTTTTAATAGAAAACGGATAACAAACGAGCACACAGTCATTACTACCTGATGTTAAGTGGATGCTGTGACCTATAGACGTCTACATGTATCCTCAATTGAGAATCAAAATGCAGATGCGTTGTTGCCCCTGAATACTAAGATGGAATGCCTCTTATCAAGTAGATAGGTCTCCGGTTCTCTAGACTCACCACACGAAACACAACAGCATTGAGCTACTATTTCTCGTTGGTATTTTGTGAGAGCGTGGTCCTACCCCGGTCGAGCCGACGCATCGTGCTACAACATCATAGCTGCAATGTGGCTCTACCACGTATAAAAGTCTATGCTAAGAAAAACGAAATGAAACCCGCCTACTGTATTTTTATAAAATGCTTAAAATTCCAGGGTTACATTAATAAAGTCTTAACAAAATGTTTCCCGCATTTTAGTTTCCCACTGAAATACAGTTGGAATGTAAAATTGAATTCCACGCAGTCTGTGTAGGTAAATCTTAAAGTTGTTTTCAATTTAGTAAAAGCAAAGTTAGCGCCAGACTTTCTCCAAGTCCGGTTTAAATGGGGTTTTGTACTTGTTAGTGAAATCACTGCATTTTTAGTCCTTGTTACCTGTAAAGAATATTCTCGAAATTTTGTACATACATGTGCATATTTAAGTTTTTTTCATATAATTAATGATGTTAAGATGTTGTAAGAGGCGACAGAGGGATTTCTTTTTTTTCATTTATAGAAAGGGCCTGACAAACGAGCACACAGTCTGCCTGATGGTAAGTGGACTATGTGGCCCATAGACATCTACATTTATCTTCGATTAAGAGGACTACGATGGTATGCCTCGTTTCCAGTAAGAAGAGTATCCGGTTCTCTACACTCACCATACGAAACACAGAAACATTAAGCTGCTATTTTACGCTGATATTCTGTGAGAGCGTGGTCCTTCCCCGGTTGAGCCGACCCATTAGTGCTACAACCATAATATAGCTGCAGCGTGGCTCTTCCACATAGAAAGAGGGAAAATGAAACATGAGGTGGGCATCAGCAGCATCTTCCCGATAACTACTCAAACTACCAACCCGCTTGCCAACGGTGGCAACTATGGCAAAATGCCATGAGGCAATCCATGAGGAAGGCCTATGGTCAGCAGTGGACTTTTAAAGGCTATAATGGATAATGGTTGGATGGATGAATTAATGATGGTAACTGAATACTGTTGTCAATATCTAATATATAAAAAATAATGTTTGTTTGTTCGTATTTTATGCGCTGCTATATCGTTCGTCAGATTGCGGTAAAACTATGTCAACATATTGCTTGCATTTGCGCAAATGTTATATAGGCATAGTACAAATAACTTACACAAGGTTGCGCACGTATTGTACCGAAAAAAATATTTGAAAGTTATATATCATTCAACTTCAATGAATGTAATAACATTCCTAACTAAGCAATATAATTTTTCCAAAAAAAAACGATATTTCCGCAATTATTTCTTCTGCGGCAGCAATGCGCCGGGTACCAGTCAGTAATCAATACAGGTTTATTTTTCAAAGAGCAGCCAAATTTTAAACTTCAGTACAAATCTATACATCTATACAAATAAATAAAATTGAAGTGTCTGTTTGTAATGTTAAAATAACAGCTTTTTACTAAATGCATATGAAAGTATACATGGTACTAATAACAAAAAAACAATTTTAAAAATTTTTGTCTGTGTGTCTGTCTATCTGTTTGTTCCGGCTAATCTCCGAAACGGCTGGACCGATTTTGACGGGACTTTCACTGGCAGATAGCTGAAGTTATAAGGAGTAACTAAGGATACTTTTATTGGAGAAAAATAATTAGAGTTCCGCGCAAAAATAATTAAAACCCTACAAATAAATAAAATTGAAGTGTTTGTTTGTAATGTTAAAATAACAGCTTTTACTAAATGCATATGAAAGTATACATGGTACTAATAACAAAATTTTTTTTAATTTTTCTCTTTCTGTCTGTCTGTATGTCTGTCTGTCTGTTTGTTTCGACTAATCTCCGAAACAGCTGGACCGATTTTGACAGGACTTTCACTGGCAGATAGCTGAAGTTATAAGGAGTAACTAAGGATACTTTTATTGGAGAAAAATAATTAGAGTTCCGCGCAAAAAAATTAAAACCCATGAAAATGTAGTAAATTCCACGCGGGCCAAGTCGCGGGGTATAGCTAGTATATTAATAATAATGATATACCGTTATTGCATTTTTTGAAAATACCAATAAATAAGGCTTCTACTTTTATTTGAAATTCTCGACTCGACTCGCGCTCGACGCTTAAGAATGTTTGCGTGCGCAGTAAAATCAGGTAAAATAATGAATAATGCATTACCACGCATTTATATTTTAAAAGATAAAAAGGACAGAATGTTTGAGATTTTTTAATTAATTTTTCTTCACCATTTGCCTATATTACTTATTCTTAACCTTCTCTGCAAATTTGGCCGGTTATTGCAAAATAACCCTGTATAAACTAACAACTATCATTGACTGCCTCGCATCGTAATTGAGACTGCCGATCATTATATCAATTTGTGTCATCAGATAAACTTTATCTATGCCAAATCTCATACTCCTCAGTGCTTAAAAAAGGTACAAAGTTATCCCTTCACGTATTCGGTACCCGGTTTAGCCTGGATATGATATATTAAAATGACTTGATTTATATTTAAGATAATCAAAGAATATAAAAAAATTAAGTTGTTCGGATAAAATATTCCCTCCTCGCATCGCTCTCACAATCGGTTTATGAATTCCGAAGATTAGCCCGGACGGACAGACAGACACAAAGACTTTCCTAATAGCGTTTAAATAACCCCCTCGGCTTAATAGAAGTCAGTTATTTCAGTATGACAGGCAGACATTTTAATTTAATGTATATGTATAGATATAAGAAAATTATGGTCGCAGTTGTATATTGAACCATGTCCTAGCATTGAATGGCTCCTGAAGACCATGATATATATTAATATCGCAAAGTGGAACGTCACTTAATTGAGATAAGGGGTGCGTTCTCAAGCTCCACTTAAGAGTCGGTTACCGTTGTAATGCAAATGATGTGGAATTTCGCGCGAGAACTATGTACCTCCGCATAAGTTGCATTGCTTATGGAATAGGACTTAGTAGTAAGCCCTGTTTGCTATAACAATGACCTAGCAGAAAAGCTGTAACAATGTTGAATTAGAACTTTGTAGAAGTAACGAACATTTTACTTCATACAGCAGCTATATTATGTGATTGTAGCGCGAATGGGTCGTTTCTATCGGGGAAGGACCACCCTCTTACAGAATACCAGCGTAAAATAGCAGCTTAATGCTGCTGTGTTTCGTATGGTGATTGTAGAGAACCGGAGACCATTTTTACTGGAAAAGAGGCATTCCATCATAGTACTCAGGGGTGACAACGCTTCTGCATTTTGATTTTTATTCGAGGAAAGATGTAGATGTCTATGGGCCACAGTATCCACTTACAATCAGTTGGACTGTGGGCTCGTTGGTTACCCATATTTTATACAAAAAAATAAAATTTGCCGTAAAGTAACGTATGTATATCGTCTGGTCACCGTGGCAGCGAACTCGAGCCCATGGAGCACATATAGTACCTGTAACAAGAAAAATACTTTTTTATTTTTAGAACTGACCAGGTTAAAGCACAGTGTACCTAGTAAATTTAAATATCTAATAATAAATAAATGTATAAATGTGACACCCTGCAAAAAAATACTCCAGATCCTGGATAATCAAAAGTGCAGTAAAACAGCTTTTTTATTTATTTATTTCAAAGGCACAGCTAACAGTTATAGATAATGTATACAATTATCTCTAACGATATAATTGTATACATTATATTAGTATATTAATGTATACAATTATATCGTTAGACATCAAATTAATGTATAGGTAAGCCACAATGCTATTCACAAATTAATAAAGAATTTAATTAAAATAAATACGAGATGTAGCTACAAAAATATGTACATTTTCAGAAAAGATGAGAGGGAAAACAAAGTCAAGAAAAAAAATTAAAATATGCCATACTAAGGACATCGTTGATTAGAAAGAGTACTCAGTATGCAGTTTTTGAATTTGGTTGACAAGAGTTCAAATATGTCGAATTTATTATTATAATTGCTAACTGGACAGTGCATCGGAGACCGTTTACCAACAAGTTCGACAAGTGCCAGTAAAAAAGAGGCTGCGGACCGCGAACTCAAAGGTCGTGGCTTAGAATCTTCCATTCGACTACTGTGAATCACGTCCACTTCTAACACAATAATTTTACTTACTAGGATTGCTTAAAGGGAACATTAGTAATGTTAATAGCATTGTCAGTATTTAATTTTTTTAAAGGAAAATTAAGGATGGTGAATGAGTCGCTTGCGTCCGTAGGCTTCGACCACCTAACCCTAGGCCCACCCTACACGTGTCCCCCGGGTGGTGCTAAACGAGCGACAAAGCCGAAAGGATAGACTCGGCTCCTCGCCGTATAGTAGCGGCGTAAAAGCTACCACCCCTTAGTTCGCACCATGAGCCAGCAAATAAAATAAATTGCCCCGAGTTCCCGACGCCCCTTTAATGGGACAGGGGTACGAAGAATCTCCGGGAGAAAAACCGGCGACGAGGTTCGCTACCCGTCACGTTCTGTCTCCCGTAGGGGCGAAAAGTAGATTGCGGAGGCCCGTCTGGCTACGCTGAATGTATGTGGAGCAATGAATGATGAGATGGATGAAGTATGCGAAATGATGAATGATAGAGGAATAGATGTGTTATGTGTAAATGAGACGAAACGAAAGGGAAAGGATGCCACTGCACATGGCATGTATACCGCTTACTGGTCTGGTGTAGACGATAACGAGCGGGCATGCCAGGGAGTCGGTGTCATCCTTTCAGAAAGAATGAGCCAATGTGTGAAAGAGTATGAATGTGTAAGCCCAAGGCTGCTATGGATACGGATGAAAGTGGGCTTAAAGAAGTTTTTTGTGCTAGGGGTGTACGCCCCAGACATGTCTAAGCCCACTTATATCCGAGAGCAGTTTTGGGACATGGTAAGGATGGTGTTGATGAAATGTAATGGAAATGAGAATATTAATATGTTAAGGAGATTTTAATGGAAGGGTTGGGGTGAAGAAGTCTGGTTATGAAAGGATATTAGGAACGTTTGGCGATGAAAGTATAAATAATAATGGTGAAGACCTTCTCACCATACGGTGTGGAAAAGAATATTTTTGTGACGAACACTTTCTTTCGCCATAAGAGGATTCACATGTATACATGGGCAAGAGGTGATGATAGAAGTATGATAGATTTCATAATAGTGGATGAAAGAATGAGGAGCGCAGTGATAGATACAAGGGCTTACCGGGGGTCCAACGTAGGGATGGATCATTACTTGGTCTTATGCCGAATTAATGGTCTATTCAGGCGTTGGCGGCATTGAACATCTGTGTCTACCACTGCGTTACAGCGTATAAGAATAGAGAGGTTACAAGATGAAGGTGTGAAAGAGAAGTATAAATGTAGACTGAGGGAAAATATAAGTGGTTTGAATGAATTATGTACGAGTGATTTAGATTTGAAGACTGTATGGAATAATGTTAAGAAAGTTTTGGTGGATGCAGCCACCGAAGTATGTGGTGTAAGTAAGAGAACAAATAAAAGGAAAAATAATACGTTGTGGTGGGATGAGGAGGTACGGATGGAAGTTGAAGCAAAGAAGAGAGCATGGCTAGATTTACTAGCAACCAAAGATGGTAATTCTGGCGGTATGAATGATGAGATTGAAAGAAAAAAGGCAGACTTAAGACGTATAAATAAGAGAGTAAAAGAAGTTGTTGAAACGAAAAAGCAAGAAAGAAAGAATAAGAATGATAGAAGGATATCTGATAACTTCCAGGCAAATATTAAAATGTTCTGGAAACTCGTAAGAACTGCTAGGGGAAATTCAAAACAGCCTAGTATGAATGCTATACGAGACGAGAATGGCTGTATGCTGAATGATGAAGTTTCCAATTTAAAAAGATTGAAGGAATACTTTGAAAGCGTGTTTATGAGTGAAGAGTCGTCTGAAATAAGTGAAATAAAAACTCCGAAAGAAGTGGAGAGAGGTAGGGAGATAAGTGTAGATGAAATAAAGAAAGCAATGAAAAGTATGAAAGCAGGTAAGGCAGCCGGATATGATAGAGTATCACTCGAAATGCTAAGGGCTGGAGAGGGAGTGGTGGCAGGCCTGCTGTACACCTTGTTTAATTTATGTTGGGAACAGAAGCGGGTACCGGAAGACTGGTGCAAAGCCGTTATAGTTGCAATATATAAGGGAAAAGGGTCACAGCAGGACTGTAAAAACTACCGTGGTATTAGCTTGCTTAGTATTGTGAGTAAACTGTATGCTAAGGTGTTAATTAAAAGAGTTATGGAAGAAACTGATGGAAAATTTTGGGATGAGCAAGTTGGATTTAGAAAGGGGATGGGGTGTACGGATCAAGTCTTTTCCATGCGCACGATTGCGGAGAAGTATTTGGCTAAAAACCAGAAAATTTTATGTGCGTTCATGGACTTGGAAAAGGCTTACGACAGAGTGGACAGGAATGTGTTATGGCAAATACTGAACTCATTTGGGTTGAGCGCTGGTTTGATACAGGCATTAAGGTCTCTTTATAGGGACTCTAGTGCTGTTGTCAGGATCAACGGGGTCTACTCGGACTTTTTTGGCATCCAAAAAAGTGTCACACAGGGCTGTGTAGCTTCCCGTGAAAAAGTAACAAAGCAAATTTATGTTGCAAAAATGAACGGCAGAGTCGGGAAGGGACGCCCTAGATAAAGGTTTATCGACCAAATTGGCGTTATATTGATAAAGGCCAGATTAGGAGTACCCTTAACCGACGAGCGTGTATGCGTAGATATATGGATGTAAAGGAGGCGAGAGAGGTGTGCCAGGATCGTGCCAAATGGAAGTCCGTAGTCTCTGCCTACCCCTCTGGGTGACAGGCGTGAGTGTTTATGTTATATTTTATGAAAGTTGAGGATTACTGTTATTATCATTACAGCTTTTAATAACATAGACCTCTGACAAGGAATTCCAAAAAACACTGTCCTGAGCCATTTACACCTATCGACTTCCTGCACTCAATTTAATGAGGGGCACCCGAGCTTCGCCCATGGATTGTCGGTTATTCAAGCTATTGTAAGGCTATTATCAGTTCTAAACGTGGTAGAGCCATGCTGCAGCTTTATTGATTGTATAGTTGTAGCACGAATTTGTCGTCTCGACCGGGGAAGGACCACGCTCTCACAGAATACCAGCGTAAAATAGCAGCTCAACGCTGCTGTGTTTCATATAGTGAGTGTAAAGAACCGGAGACTCTTTTTGCTGGAAAAGAGGCATTCTATCTTGGTCCTCACGACTGACAACGCATCTGCACTTTGATTCGCAAGCGAGGATAGATGTAGATGTCTATGGGCCACAGCAATCACTTACCATAAGGTGGAATGTATGCTCGCTTTTCACCCTTATCCTATATAAAAAAAAGTTTAATCTGGTCCTATTGCGAATATTTCAGTTACGGTTGTTATTACGCAGAGTAACTCAGATTAATAAACTGTTTTTTTTTGTGTAATTGAAGTGACAAACGAACTTACAGTTCACCTGATGGTAAGTTGCTACTACTATCCATGGACGCATGCAGCCAACTTCAGACAAAAAAGCCTCTGAGTACTAAGGTGAAGCACCCCACACAGTCCACCCGATTGTAAGTGAATGTGTGGCTTGACAGTTGATTAATAAATCTATTAAAGTTAGAAAATTTACTTTGCCAATATCCGCTCAATAAAATAAAATGATGTGTCTTACCTAGTTTGAATAGCACCTCCCGCCCTCCCTCAATTGCGTGCACTATCCCCGTCACCACTAATCCCAGCACCACTACTCCCACCACCACTACACTGGAAAGACACACCACCGACGACAATACGACACGTGTTTCGCCTCTACATGAGGCATCTTCAGGTGTAGTAGACTCTACGGTGGCGGTCAGTCAGGCGGGAGGTGCTCTTCAAACTAGGTAAGACACATCATTTTATTTTATTGAGCGTATATTGGCAAAGTAATTTTTCCAACTTTAATATAATGGATTTTCGCAAAGTAACGCCTGATTCTATTAATTAATTAATCTATCCTCGATTAAGAATTAAAATACAGATGCGTTGTCACCTCTGAGGACTAAGATATTCCATCCTAAGATGTTACAACTTAAAACCGAGAGAGACTCTTAGAGATAAATTTAAAGAAATAAATATATTAACTTTGGCCTCTCGGTATATTTACGAAAATTTAATGTATGTCCAAAAACAAAGGTAGTTTTAGTAAAAAAAGTGATATACACTCTGTAAACCCTAGGAACAAACACAAGCTTGAGATACCAGTTTCTAGACTCCACAGAGTCAGTAATTCATTCTTGGGGCAATGTATACGCTATTACAACATGGTCCCGGAAAGTGTACAGGCTCTCTCTATTACCAACTTTAAATGTTTCGTTAAGTTGAATCTGTATAAAAAGGGTTATTATAATATAAATGATTACATGGTTGATAATAACCCCTGGGAATGAGGTGGTCGCTTCCAAACAATTTCTAAAATAAATTTTGTAAATAGTTTGTACAACCATTAATATTTTTTTTTAAATACTATATAAGACTATTTTTTTTAAATTTACTTTTAAAAAATAGCCCCGCTGGGTTTCTTGCTGGTTCTTCCCAGGACAGAGGGTTTTTTTCGAACCAGTGGTAAAGTAAAAAATTACTTTCAATAAGAATTACACATGTGATCTATAAAGAATAAAAAAATCTCCCAGTAAAAAGAGTCTCCGATTCTCTATAATTACCATACGTAACACAGCAGCATTAAGCTGCTATTTAACGATGGTATTCTGTGAAAGCATGGTCCTTCCCGGTCGAGCCGACCCATTTTTGCGACAAATATAATATAACTGCAGCATGGCTTTACCACGTAAATCTGTAATTATTGTACTGGCTCTCTATATCCTTCAGACCGGAACACAGTAGTGCAAGCACTGCTATTTACCGGCAGAAATATGTATGAGATATCCAGACATACTCCTGGGCAGGAACGAAGTCCCCCCAAAAAATCTAGATTATTTATTTTCATACCAAAACACAACAGGAGTTCAATGCTATATTCCACCACAAATAGATATGGGGCGGTACTTATCCAGACTTTCCAAACTGACTCCTAGACAGAAAGGAACCGTACTCCCTAGAATTAAAGTCAAGATCCAAAGCTATCACATCACATTTCTTCAGCTTATCCGCAGCGATTTTTCTATATACGATATACTTTAAACAAACTGTTAGAAATAGTCAAACGAAATTCAACCTTATGAAGCAAACAATAGATTCGAAAGTCGAGTTACATTGTTTTTACTGTAATGGAAACAACGTTGCTAGCGAACGGGTTTGTATTCTATGATAAAAAGTAATTTTATTAAATGTACAAGATATTGTTATAGTAATACTAATAGAGCATCCACTCTTGAATTCTTTTGTAAGATGCTCTAGAAACAGAAACGTTTGATATAAAGGCTATATTACAATGCTTTTCCAAATTAAATTACTTACTAAAAAGGATACTTGAATCGTTTTCTTCTTCTTTTAAGATTATTTTAGTTTAAGTAGGAAATTAGTTACTACTGCTCATAGACTCAGATCTGGACACGTTCCATGTAAGAAATTTGTCTTCTTGATGAGAAAAACAACTTCGCCCAATTGTGAAGACTGTGGAGTTATAGAAGACCTACACCATTTATTGATGGAATGTGTTCGATTTGAGTCTGTTAGAAGTAATTTAATAAGGGTCTTGAATTTGAACAGAACTGATGTAGGCACATATCAATATATTTTATCCCAACCAAATGGCGACAATGCGAAAGTTCTGTTCGAATCCGTGGCCACGTAGAATAATAACTAACGTTGTATAAATTAGTGATGTATGTTAGGGTATGATGGGACTGACATACGCTAAGCGGTAAATGTCCCTTAATTGATTGTAGAATTTAAAAAAATTTTTTTTTATTTAATAAAATAAAGTGACTAACGAACTTACAGTCTTGTCATGGTAAGTGACTACTGTAGTCCATGGATACTTTCAGCCACCTTAGTCCTCAGAAGTGATAAAGCATCTTCAGCATTCTTCGTCGAGGTATCTATGGACTGCGGTAGCCATTTACTATCAGGTAGACTGGAAATTACTATGTTTTTTTTTTATAGAATAAGGGTGACAAGCGAGCAGACAGCCCACCTGATGATAAATGAATGGTGTATCCACGATTAAAAACTAAAATTCAGATGAGATCACACCTGAGGACTAAGATGGAAAGCTTCCAGTAAAACGGTATCCAGTTCTCTACACTCACCATACAAAAAACAGCAGCATTGAGCTGCTATTTTACGCCGGTATTCTGTGAGGTCGTGGTCCTACCCCAGTCGAGCCGACCCATGCGTGGAACAACCATAATATAGCTGCAGCGTGGCTCTAGCACGTACGATGCCACTGCAATCCATGATTACCTGCAGTCACCTTAGTCCTCAGAAGTGATAACGCATCTGTAGTCCTCTTCGTTTAGAAGTTGACTGCAGGTGTCCGTTAATTGCAGTAGCCACTTACCACCAGGTATACTGAGACTGATACTGAAAAAAATATAATTATTAAAGATGTAGTGTAGTGGTGTTGGAAGTAATGTTGCTGGGATTAGTGGTGACGGGGAGAGTGCACTCAAACTAGGTAAAACATGTTGTCTAAAATGATGTCATTTCATTTTATTACGCGGGTCTTAGCTAATTAATTTTTAAAATCTTAAATTAATTAATTTCCGCAAAGTAAAGTCTCAACTATTAATCAAACATAATTATAATAATTTACCAGTTTTAGCAACTTTTTATTTAGTTTTCTTATACAATCTTAAACAGGCTTCCTTAAAAATACCAACACTCCATAATAAACCTGTCTATACACTGCACCCCACAAAAGGTGTGTTTAACGGAATCACGCGCCAGTGAGCACAACGGCTGAGACCTTAACTTGGCACCCTCTCTGAAGTAAAAAAGTTATGTTTTTTGTGCTATTTAAAGGTCAAAAGTTTCTTTCAAATGATAACTGCAACAACAGTTTTAAATATAATGTTTTGAAAATTAAATAAAGAAATTAAATTACTAAAAAATTCGTGTAGTTACGACTAGGTCCGCTTACATTATAAACTTGATTTTTATTCATTAATACATGAAAAGTTCACTGCTGACTATAGGCCTCTCCCATAGATTGCCTCATAGGGAAGATTTTTGCTATAACTTCCACGCTGAGTAAGTGGGTTTGGCAACCGCAGTTTTTAATTTTAAGTTTAAAGGAACAAAAACAGAATAGTTCATTGTAACAAGAGATTTTTTTTAAAGAACAAGGGTGACAAACTAGCCCACAATCCACCTGATGGTAAGTGGATACTGCCTATAGACATCTACATCTATTTTTGAATAAGAATCAAAATGTAGAAACGTTGTCACCCCTGTTGACGCAGATGGCATGCCTCGTTTTCAGTAAGAAGGGTCTCCAAATACGAAACACAACAGCATTAAGCTGCTATTTTACATTGGCATTCTATGAGAGCGTGTTTTTAACTCGGTCTAGATGACCCATTCGTAATACAACAGTTATATAGCTGCAGCTTGGCTCTGTCACGTATATGCTCTGATTTTACTTGTTCATATTACAAACATTATGCTCCATTTCTGACTTTAAATAAGTTCCTGCAGCCGGAACCCGTACAAAAGATAATATAAAAATTTCCGTTTTACAACAGTTTCTTAGAGAGAGACAGCATTATCGCACAGTGACCTTGAACGTTGACGAGGACTTGTCGATAGCGGCGAAGGATTCATGCTTCGATGCCCACTCCTTAAGCGGATGTTTAGACGACACGATATTTATCGTGTCGTAGTCGTTACTTGGGCAATGGCGTTTCAATAACTAGCCTATATTATTTAATATGTTAATAGTTGGCTTTGTGTCACGACTACAAGTTTTATAAAAAGGGATGACCTTTACTCGCTTTATTTTACAGCACAAAATTGCATGAGCGCCGTTATTTATCGAAATCGTATTCCTCGCGTAAGGAATTTAGATGACGAAAACGAAGTACCTACTCCTTTAATTCCCACGGCTCTTAAAATCGATTATGTTAAGTAAATAAATAAGTAACGTCGTATACTAGTGTGGAAACCATAAGTTTAGAACTAGAATAGAATATAATCGAAGGATTTTTTATTCAATATTGATTATTACATAATACTTATTGAAAGTCATTTTGTTATTTACCACTGGTTCGGAAAATACCTCTGTCCTGGGAAGAACCAGCAAGAAACCCAGCGGGACTTTTTTTAAACATATTTCACTTCACAATAATTTTGTTTGTACATTTTTAAATGAATTTTAATTGAGCCAGCATGGTGACGATCACCTCATTCCCAGGGGTTATTTTCATTCATGTATTACCTAGATCTGTTACTAACTAGATCTGTTACCAATAAAGTACTTTGAAACTAGATCTAGTTGTAAAATAATGTTATAATTTCAAGTAAGTTGTATTGTAAGCGTAAAAAGTTTTGAGCCACTCGCGTCCGTGGGAATCAAAAATTCAGCGCAAAGCAACCCAGCTAACTGAACGAGGCTCTTTAGATTTTTGCCGCATTTGTGTTCTACCACCAAGCTGAGTTATGCTCACTGCTGTGTTTTGAATTGAATTTGTTAGGAGAGACAGTATAATATTAGATGATTACACATTTGTAGTTTTCTTTGCCTGGACTAAAATAGCTACTTACTTAGGGTGGGACCGTAAGCACGTCAGTCATTATCGTATATGTTATATATAACATTAAAGGTATTGTTTATAGGAATAATAATCTTAGTTCAAAAGAATACATATATGTGAGCTATGAAATCGTTATTTATTGATTAAATTAATTTATTCTAAAATTAAAAAGCGTTGAAACAAAAATTGCTGGTTTAAAATATGCTACAAATTATTGTTAATTTAAAAAAAAAACTACCTTTCATGTTGCTACTAAATTCAAGAATTGATTTTCGATAACTCTTCATACAATTCGAATCAAGTAGAATCGAAAAGTGAAAAGGATTGACACATTACCTTTAAATTCAACAGCTTTGAGGTAGTTAGTATGTGAAGATAATAACGCCTAAACACCGTGAGACAATAATAAGATGGATGTTTGTCCTTTTACAATTTATGTTTGTAAACTGCCTTCACAAATAATAATAGTAATGTCTTTTTTTAATAAGAAGAAAATAAGAAGAAAAATAATGTCCTCCAGACGAATTTCGGTCGCGGCGGCCAGTGTCAACGGAGACTTGCCATCTGCGCAGGACAGGATTATAGTGCCCGAGTGTATGCGTAAGCACAGATGCACTCTTTATTCCCTCACTCTCATGGGCCGATGGGACGTTAATACGATACGACCGGAGAGAGATCAGGTGCAAGACCTACGACTTTACCACTTCATGATTCCGGGCTGCTACTGAGAATTTCTTACGAAAAAACCCAATAACTTATTTTGGCCCGACCTGAGATTCAAACCCGGGACTTTAAGATCAGCAATCGCATTTAAGACCACTAGACCAACGAGGCAGTCAAAAATCGTGAGATATAAAAGTATTAAGACAACGGACGCACGGCGTGTGATCGCGACGAGGATTCACGGATGGATGAACGCGAGTGGGTCTTTTGTGTTCTTATAAAATGTGTCAAACTTAAATATCAGAATTTTCTTTTTGTAAAAAATAGATATCTGCAGTAGAAACAGAGTAACCGACATATCTAACGGAATAGTGAGCTGAAGTGGCAATGGGTCGGTTATATAGCTCCAAGAACCGACAACGGATGGAAAGAAAGGGCTCGAGTGACAGCCTCGTACCGGAAGACGAAGTGTAGGGCGGCCCCTTACCAGATGGAGTGACGACCTGGTAAGACATGCAAGAAGTCAATGAATGCAGGTGGCTCAGGGCCGTGATTTGTGGCATTCCTTGAGATAGGCCTATTTTCAGCAGTGATTTGTGAAGGGCTGTAACGATGATGATGATGATGATGAAAAAATGGAGGTGAAAAGAAGCACGCAGACCACATGATAGTAAGTGTATAAAATGGCCCATAGACACCAATATCAACGCTAAACAAGGAATCAAATTGCAGACTACGATGGAATGCCTCGTTACCAGTATAATTTTTTTTTCATCCATCCATTACAACCTATAAAAGTTTACTGCTGAACATAGGCCCCCCTCATAGATTACCTCATGGGGGGATTTTGCCATAGTTACCACGCGTGGCAAGCGGGTTGGCAGTTTATTTTTATTTTGAGTTGTTATCAGAAAGATGCTGCTGCCCATCTCCTGTTTCAGTTTCTCTCTGTCGCTTCTTACGACACCCACGGGATGATATGGGGTAGTGGATATTCTTACACCGCCACTACACGGCATTTTTTTAAAGCAAGGTTCGATTTCATACAAGTAAAACTTATTTGATTTTTCCTTCAAATTTATATTGGACCACCCTCGAAGTACAAACTTTTTAATAAAAAAAGAATTATAAGAATCGGTTCACAATTGACGAATATATCGAATAACATACATACAAAAAGAACATACAATCGAATAGTAAATAGTATAGAATTTAATAATTTTTTATTAGATACTATCGATCCGCCCCGGCCTCGCATGGGTGATTTCTAGATCTCAACAACAGCGCCACCTATCGAGTTCAACTGTGAATCTAAGCCATCCAGGAACACACAAAAATTCATCAAAATCGTTTGGGCTGGACAGCAATTTATTTTATATAATATAGAGCATAAGGTGGTGTAACCAGGTGCGGTTGTGGTCAAGCACTGGGCTTGAACATAATCCCACCAGGTGGTAAGTGGTAATGAAGCCTTAAATGGTAAATAACACTGTCTTAGCGTAACAAAAGCATATTCATTCTTGCCTTGAAGATGTCCAGATTGTATTCGGACGGAAAGACAGACGGCGGCAAATCATATAAGTAATTCTTATTAAATATGACAGCGGAACCCGAAACCAAAAACACGTGAAGAATATAAAACAAAATCTAACAAAAAATGTGGTATTATTTACACATTATCATCTACAACCTGTTATTTAGTACCATTAAAAAGTCCTTAACTAAAATTGTGTTGATGGAGGTTTAAACAAAATGTAACCGTCGAGGTAACGTTATAAGGTGCAATATCGTATCAAGGAAGGAATGTTGGTTTTGAGAAACTGGCTACTGTAGGCCATGCGTTGTCACCTTCGAGGTAGGTGCAATACCCCAATGCCTGTAAATATATTGTATAATTGGTTTATTATCCCACCTGACAAGCGTGGCAACTATGGCAAATATATTCTTTGTAAGTGGACTTTGATAGGCTGTAATGAATGAATAATTGAGTCAGTAGACCGAGTCGACCGAAGACTCAATACGATTGTAGTATTGAGGTACCCTTAAAAATAGTGATGTACATTCTGTAAATACTAGGAACAAGCACAAGCTAGTTATACCAGTTACTCGACTCCGAAGAGTTAGTAATTCCTTCATGGGGCAATGTATACGCTTTTACAACAAAGTCCCAGAAAAGCAGGCCTTATCTATCACAAGGTTTAAATTTTTTACTAAGCAAAAATTGTTTAGTAAGGGTTATTATACTACTAACGAGTACATGATTGATGATAACCCCTGACAATGAGGTGATCGTTACCATCCTGTTTCTAATGTCTTCATACCAATTTTACAAAATAATATAATATTGTAAATTGATTTTATTTAAAAAAAAGTCCCACTGGGTCTCTTGCTGCTTCTTCCCAGGACAGAGGTTTCTTTTACGAACTAGTGCTAAAAGCAAAAAATTACTTTCAATAAACATTTTGTAATCTATATTGATTAAAAATGATTATTTTCTATTCTATTCTGTTCTATTCTTCAGAACGGAACACAGAAGTGCACGCAATGTTTTTAGTGGGAGAATAGGTAAGAGGGTTGTACCTACCTAGACGAACTCGTAGGCAGAAAAGGAATCCTGCCATCAAGAAACAGAAACAGAAACTTTTTTATTCAATATAGATTATAAATAATACGAAAGTCACTCTTTTGTTTAATTACCACTGGTTCGAAAAAAACCTCTGTCCTGGAAAGAACCAGCAAGAAACCCAGCGGGACTTTTTTTTAAATAACAGCTTACAATCATGTATGTTACACAATTAACCACACAAAACAAATTAGAAATAGCTTGGTAGTGAACACCTCATTCCCAGGGGTTATTATCATCCATAAATTCCTTAATACGAGTATTATAATAACCCTTTTTATACAAACTATGTTTAATAAAGTTTTTGAATTTTGAGCAGGTCGAATTTTGTATATTTTCTGGGATTTTGTTGTAAAAGCGTATACATCGCCCCAAGAATGAATTACTGTCTCGGTGGAGTCAAGTAACTGGTACTACTAGCTTGTGTTTGTTCCTAGTATTTACAGAATGAATATCACTTATTTTTGTATAACTACATTTATTTTTGTGTACGTACATTACATTTTCATAAATGTATTGAGAGGCCAAAGTTAATATATTAATTTCCTTAAATTTTTGTCGGAGCGACTCTTTAGGTTTTAAATCATAGATTGCTCTTAAAGCCCTCTTCTGTAAAATAAATATAATTTCAGTGTCAGTCGCGTGTCCCCATAGCAGAATACCATACGACATTATGCTATGGAAATAGCTAAAGTAAACAAGTCTAGCTGTTTCCACACTGGTAAAATTTCTAATCTTTTTTACAGCATATGCTGAAGAACTGAGTCTGCTTGCTAACTTTGATATATGGGGGCTCCATTGAAGCTTCGCGTCTAGTGTTATTCCAAGAAAAATGGTGGTATCGACAAGACTCAGTTCCTCCCCATTTAAAATTACATTATTATTTAATTGTCTGACATTTGGAGTCATGAACTTCATACATTTCGTTTTAGTGCTATTTAAATGCAAGTTATTAACATTAAACCAATTTACTAATTTAGATATAGCATTACTTACTACGTAATATTTTAATAATTGTCGTTTTAATGTGAAAATTAATAAAGTGTCATCAGCAAATAATACTATATTATGCTTATCCCCTACTATGTAAGGTAAGTCATTAATATATACAAGAAACAGAAAGGGGCCGAGAATTGAGCCTTGAGGCACGCCCATTTGTACTACCGACCTGGAAGAGCTCATACTATTAATGACAACTTTTTGCGTTCTGTTACTTAAATATGAAACAATTAATTTAAGAGCTTTACTTCTTACACCGTAGTGTTGTAGTTTCCTGATTAATGTTTCATGGTGAACACAATCGAAGGCTTTGGATAGGTCACAGAATATACCCAAAGCATCCTGTGAATTCTCCCATGCATTGAAAATATATTTAATCAGTTCAACACCAGCATCAGTTGTCGAGCGACCCCTTGTTAAACCGAATTGATTTTTATGAAGTAAATTATTAACATTAATTTTTTTTTACATTTGATTAAGAATAATTTTTACAAAATTTTACTTAGTGTTGGCAGTACAGAAATGGGTCTAAAATTGGCGGGGTCTAATGTACTACCAGATTTAAATAAAGGTATTATTTTACTATGCTTCATCAAATCAGGAAACACACCATATTCGATACTAGTATTAAAAATAATAGCTAGTTCAGGCGCGATTATATCGATTATAGACGCAATAACTATAACGGAAATCCCCCACAGATCCACAGTTTTCTTAATATCAATAGTTTAAAAATATTTTACAATATCTTTTGATGATATTTTATGAAATGTAAAATTCTTTGTACACGCATTTACATTTTGTTTAATTAATGATTCGGCGACGGCAGGAGTTAAATTCAGTGACTTAGTGGTTAAGATCGGAATATTCGTAAAATATTTCTCAAAAACTATTGCAACATCCTGATCTGATTCCGTTAATTTGTTGTAAAAACTTAACCGGTAGTTTGAATTGCGAGAGTTGACCTTACCAGTTTCACTATTAATTATACTCCACATCATTTTAATTTTATTAGAAGCCGTCTTAATTTTGTTGCTCAAATGAAAAGACTTGACTTTGGAGCACCACTCCTTTAAATATTTTTGAATAGTCAGTCAACCTGCCAGCCAAGCGTAACAACTATGATAAATATCGCCCCTATGAAGCAATCTAAGGGGAGGCCTATGTTTACAGTGGACTTTAATAGGCTGTAACGGTAACTGTTCCGTGCGGGAGTTGAACCCGCGGCCCTAACCGCCGTACGCATTGCTAGGCCGCTGCGCCAGGAAGATGTCTCTCCCCCAAATATAGTAATACTAAAACGCTGTACATACATCGTTGAAAATGCTAATTTAATCTGTATTATTGTCAACGAAACCAAGCATAATCGTTTTCATTGTATTAAAATGTTTGTCTTGCTTTAAAAATGCAGCCACCAAGTGCAATTCTAGAATATAATGACGTTTTATATTATAGACAATGAGAGTACGAAAATGGCAATTGTAGAAAATAAATAAATAAGAAGTAGTGTTGTATTCAGATATTGTTAGATAAAGATCTAGTAAGCCAATGAGATGAGCTGTCTAAATGGGTCAATGCAAAATTGTACTTCCACTGTAGAATATTCAAGAAGTTATATTTTTACTAACTTCTTGAATCATGAACCGATTTTAATGGTTTTTTTTAATCGTGTTTACGGTGTAAGAATATCCGCTACCCCACATCAGCCCGTGGGTGTCGTAAGAGGCGACAGAGGGAAACAAATCAGGAGATGGCAGCAGCGGACCGATCCAGACCGATACTACTTAGGGACCTTCAAGAAAAGAGCATACTCCTTTTTAAAAGGCCGGCAACGCACCTGCAATTCCCCTGGTGTTGCAGTTGTTCATGAGCGGCAGTAGTCACTTACCATCAGGTGAGCCGTATGCTCGTTTGCCCCATCTGCTATAAAAAAGCGTCTTACTAATAACGACTAAAAATTAAAATTGCAGTTGTCAACCCGCTTACCAAGTGTGGCAACTATGGAAAAATGAGGCAATCTATGGGGAAGGCCTATGTTCAGATTTGGCTATGGTTTTAACAAGCTGTAACGGTAACGGTAAATAAGTTAAATTGGTACGTAAAGGATGGTTTTATATAAATACGCATGGTTAACAAATAATTCTATCCAGAAAGGTGAAAAAGTAGCGGACGAAGATTTTATCGCAACTATATAAACGAATGCCATTCTAATATTAAGGAATTTTGGATGATAATAACCCCTGGGAATGAGGTGTTCGCTACCAAGCTATTTCTAATTTGTTGTGTTGTTAATTGTGTAACATAAATGATTGTGAGATGTTATTTAAAAAAAGTCCTGCTTGGTTTCTTGCTGGTTCTTACCAGGACAGAGGGTGTTTTTCGAACCATTCAATATATGTAGATTATAAATAAGTATTATTTGTGATCAATATTGAATAAAAAAGTTTCTGTTTCTGTTAAATAAGAGACCACTCAAAAGGATACATTTTTTAATCAAAACTAATAAAGGACTTCAAAAACTAAAAATAATAAAATGTTATTCACATAATGGCTTCTGACGTCGGTAGGCGGTTATTAGGTGACAATGTGGCTGACAAGTGGTAAAATTAAAAATTTTGTAGAACCGACTTCAATATAAATATAATGAGAACATCAATGTAGTCGAAGTCAATAAAATACGCATTATTAAGAATAACTCAAAAACTACTGGTTAGGTCTTAATCAAATTTATACGGGACAACATGGAAAGCACCAGCTTTAAAAAAAAAGAATCGTCAAAATCGGTTCACCTAAACAAAGTTCTGAGGTAACACATAAAAAATACAGTCGAATTGAGTACCTCCTCCTTTTTAGATGTGGGATAAAAAAGGTACATTAACATTTTTGAATTGTCATCCGCTCAAACACATTATTATCCCTTCAAGCGTAACAATTTTCATTCCGTATCGCAAACATACGGGAATGAAACGTAAGATATTCCCCATAATATGTCAAGTCGATACGTTCCCACGGCACGCGTTAATATTAACGTCGCGCTCCACTTGGGACCCGCGTTGTGCTTCCTCAGCTACACTTCGGTGAACACGGACGCCAACTTAGCAATATTTTTGTGTTAAAACTCTTGGGTATACGAAATTAAATCGAAAGTGAATTGAAAATACTTTGTGATAAGTTTCATCGTAATCGGATAAATAGTAAAGATGAAGGAACACATAGAAAAAAATTCATTGTTTGTTGGTCACAACCGTTACCGTTTATAATTTATAATAGGCAGGTAATTAATAATAGGTAATCACCGCATGTTTAGGGCTCACAGAATTTCTTACAACCATAACAAGCAGTTCTTAACGAGTATGTTTGCCTAAGCAAATTGTCCGACTAGGTAAATTCAACTTCCACTGGAAGCTTAACTGACAGATTCAACTCGTCCGGGCAACGTTCAGGGGACTACAACACACTTTTCTCGTCACATTAACCTCAAAACATGAAAACAAGATTACTATTACTACAACTCTTTCTTTATACAAAACACGTAAATAACTAACTTACAGTCTACCTGATGGTAATTGGCTACTGTAGTCAGTGGTAAGTATTACATATAAAAGGCTAGGAGTTACTCGGGATATATATGGGACACACTTTATACGTATAAACAGAAACAGAAACTTATTTATTCAATATAGATTATAAATAATACTTATTGAAAGTCACTTTTTTGTTTAGTTACCACTGGTTCGAAAAAAAACCTCTGTCCTGGGAAGAACCAGCAAGAAACCCAGCGGGACTTTCTTTTTAAATAACAGCTTACAATCATGTATGTTACACAATTAACCACACAAAACAAATTAGAAATAGCTTGGTAGCGATCACCACATTCCCAGGGGTTATTATCATCCATTAATTCCTTATCCATGGTCTGCAGTATCTACTTACCAGATGTAGATGAGGCGCATAGACATCTACATTTATCCTCGAAGAATCAAAATGCAGATGCGTTGTCATCCCAGAGGACGAAGATGGAATGCCTCGTTTCCAGAAAATGGAGTCTCCGGATTTCTATACTCACCAATCGAAACACAGTAGCATTAAGCTATTTTACGCTTGTAAATTCTGGGTTGAGCCGAATCATTTGTGCTACAACCATAATATAGCTGCAGCGAGGCTTTACCACGAATAAAACAGATTATGACATATGACAAGGGTATTCACTTTTTTATTTATTAAATATATTATAAAAAATAACATCTCTATTCTAAGCTATTCCCAAAGGATATAATATATCCATGGTTAAACGCAAAACAACCAGAGTAGAAGCGAATCTTCCCTATGGTTTTAGCGATTGAATTTCACTTTGCAGATCCATTGTACCAAGATATACCCTTACATTCAAGTTTCGACTTTATCGCGCTAAAAATAGGAATCACAAAAACTTGTGTTATATCTCTTATATAAAGGTCGTCTTGTGCGGTAAATTGTATTTTTATAGTGCGTTTAGTGATGCATTAAATTTAAACCTGCGTTTAAGGCGTATTTAATATCGGATCCTGCGTTCGAATCCCAGATGTAGGCAATACTTATCTTATTATATTTTGTATGTATTTCTGGATATACATTTATATAGGATTTTATGTAATACTCTAATAGAACTTCTATAGATGTATAAATTATAAAAGTTAATATTATTTTAAAATTTCAATCTGCCACTTTGTCTTGCGCATATGGAATATAAGAAAGTCTTTGGTTACTTTTATGTACCAATTTTACTGTCGGTATGTCGAAGTGCTGAAGTGCTTGTACAGTATCATGGCTAACTGAACCCGAGTACGCCACACCACTTTGTCCTGCGTATGTGGACTATGAGAAAGCATTTGATTCCGTTGAAATTTGAACGGTACAGTCCCTTCAGTAGTGCGAAGTTGACTGTCGGTATATCGAAGTGCTGAAGTGTTTGTACAGAAGGGCTACGATGGCTATCCGAGTACAGAACCAAAGTACGAAACCTATCCAACTGCAGATAGTTGTAAGAGAGGGGGAGGTTATATTCACAAAACTCTTCAATGCTGCATTGGAAGAAGTTTTGAAGCTATTGGATTGGAAAGAATACGGTATCAACGCCTATGGTGAGTACATCACCTATCATTTGCCGACGATATAATAATTATGGTAGAATCGATGTAGGACCTCAACATTACTTTTAAAGAGCTCAATAGAGTCTCCCAATGGATAGGTCTTAAAATAAACATGGAGAAAACAAGGGTCATGTGTAACGTCCATGTCACACATGCCGGTAGTTGTAGGAAGAAGAAATTTATTTATATATTTTTATATAGTTCACCAACAAATTTACCGTGAAGTGGCGTGTAAGAATATCCACTACCCCATATCATCCCGTGGGTGTCGTAAGAGGCGACAGTGGGAAACAAATCAGGAGATGGGCAGCAGCGTCCTCCAAATAACGATTAAAAAAAACTGCGGTTGCCAACCCGCTTGCCAAGCTTGGCAACTATAGTAAATAACTAAGAGGCAATCTACGGAGGAGGCCTATGTTAAGCAGTGGACTAATAGGCTGTATCGGTATCATAATTCTTAGTGTAACATATAACTATTAGTGTAACATATAACTATTAGTGTAACATATAACTATTAGTGTAACATATAACTATTAGTGTAACATATAACTATTAGTGTAACATTTGTTGATTATCACCATAACTATGCTAAATTCTAAAACTGTAATATAAACTAAGTGCACAATAAGTAAACACCACATGCTTAGTGTTCACAGCATTTCTTTCAAGCTTAATAAAAAATTGTCGAAGAGTTATATACGTGATAGAGCCATGCTGCAGCTATATTAGTAGTATAGTTGTAGCACGAATGAGTCGGCTCGACCGGGGAAGGATCACGCTCTCACAGAATACCAGCGTAAAATAGCAGCTTAACACTGCTGTGTTTCGTATGGTGAGTGTATTACGTCGGGAATTTAAAAATAAGTATAATTCAACGCGATAAAATCCGTAAAAGTAGTTTTATTCAATAACTAAGATAATAAAAATGTATAACACATATGTACACATTATAATGGCAGATGTACTCTACCTAAACTCATAAAGATATACAAATATACATATAGTCACATAAATTTACATAAATATAATATTATGCAGGGTTATTTTTCAAAGAGTAGCGAAATTTTAAATACTAGTAAATAAGGATTCTACTTTTATTTGAAATTATCCCAAATTGAATGTGATTTATGGGCAAAAACGTTTTTGCCTACCGCTCGACGCTTACGAATATTTGCGTGCGCAGTAAAATCAATTAAAATAATGCATTACCACGCATTTTTAATTTTAAAGATAAAAAGTACAGAATGTTTGAGATTTTTTAATTAATTTTTCTTCACCATTTGCCTATATTACTTATTCTAAACCTTCTCTGCAAATTTGGGGGTTATTGCAAAATAACCCTGTACATACACATATATATGTATATAAAACATATAAAACACATAAGAATATATATTATACATACATACATGTTACTATCTATGATGATTCTGCCAATTTATTAAGTGTTCCCGAACCTTCATATTGAACGCGTAACGATTGCTAGCCGTCCTGATTTCAAGGAGTGCGTTTAATTATTTGTTAAAGTAGTAGTAACATAATACTGCAAATATAAATACGTAGGTATGATGCGTTGTGATACACTTAGCATAGCACGCCGTTTATGTACATCATAATCTGATGTCTTTGTCTTTACCGAATTTAAGGAAACATTTGAAATAGCTTCCGCGAACGAATTTTGCGCTCAGATCTAAAGCAATAGAAACCGAAATACAAATTTCATTTTCTTTAAAGCGGTAGTTGGAGATGCTTGCATTCAAAATTGTGTTTTGAAACTACTGTACTGGAGTCTAATTTCTAATACAAGTGTTCCTTTTCATCGCCTTCAAGGGATTTCCAACTTTAAGTGTACAGTGTAAGCTAGTTTTTCCCATGGAACAGTTAAATATGATTGGAATAACATTACTCGCCTCGCTGCAGCTGGTAATATTGTTATTGTGAATTTTCTCACGGATTTTCTGTTTAAATAGTCCAGGAGACTGAGAGATAAAATAATTGTAGGTGGTAAATGTTTTAGACAGTTAATTTTATTTGATCAGTGAAAGTAGATAGTGTATGTGTTAATCATTATATTAGAAGTACTTACACAGGTAGATCGTCTAATTTATAACTGCACTCTTTCCTTGTATTTTTAAAATACATAATCAGATTTAAAATACCTAATATGGTATCAAAATCTTTGCATCCTTTCCATAGTGCTTTAATAGATTTAGTATCATGACTGTTATTTGGCATAATAAAAGTGATAAAATCTTATAAAAATACAAGAAAAGCGCGTGAATTTTCAAATTAAACGACATCTACCTTTTATATTTTTATCATTAATGTTGTGCTGTTTCAACTTTTTTATCATATATTGTAAAACGGACAAATTAACATAGGCTTTCAGCCTATGTGGATAAGTTCGGTAATTAGGGACGTTATAATGATTTCAAATATATGCGCCCGTTGCCGGTCCTAATTAACAATGCTAAGCAGCCTGCTGGAGCGCTAAGTGCAGGAGCACACGCGAAATTCCACCGTTTTTACTAAAACGGGTTTGCGAGTTTTGTATTTTATCGTGCGATTAGCATTATTTGAATGAAACTTCACCTGGTGTTTGCCCGCTGTGTCCAAGTAAGTATTTGCAAGAATTGTTTTTATGAAATTTAGTGTGACGTATTAGCTATTCCACCAAGAATAAAAAAGGAGTATTTGTTTAAAGTGACTTCCACACTAGGAGTTTCGCCAGTACGGTGGAGGTGTTGATAAAAAAATCACAATCCATCTGATGGTAAGTGGATGCTGTGGTCTATAGACACCTACATCTATCATTCATTAAGCGCGAGTACACATTTGGCGTTTTGAAGCGCACGCTTTGGTAACGCGCGTTTTAAAAACCATCTAGTTCGATACATCCGTACACTTCCCAAAACGATGGCGCGTCTATTCAAGCGCGCACTGTCAGATTTTGGTTAGAACGTTCGTTGCGCGGGCATTAGCCGCGCATTTTCTTGTACATTTGATCGCGCGCTTTTGTGTAGAATGGACGCAAGTTGACAAAAATTGAGATCGAGCATTTTGACACGGATGTCTTTATTGATGAAATCCAAAAGTGAACAGCTATTATGGACTCGCCCTGCTAACGCTCGCCGAACGTAACGCCGGGCGCCCAATGTGTACTAGTTCTAAGAATCAAAATGTAGCTGCGTTGTCACACATGAGAAATGCCTCCTTACCAGTATAAAGGGTCTCCATTTCTTTACACTCACCATGCAAAACACAGCAGTCTGATTATAGTGTTTCGCGCTGGTATTCTATGAGAACGTGGTCCTACCCCGGTCAGGCTGACCCGCAGCCATAATAAAGCTACAGCATAGCTATAAAATTTTAAAAGAATTCATGTATTGCATATGGAAAATTTTACCACGTGCTCGGCGGTGAAGGAATACACACAACAACGTACAAATATACATATTTAAATACATATATAATTAATTCATACAAATGACTATGAATATATTCGTCTGTTTAGCAATACATATTAAATGGATGAATCATGTAAAATGCGTTGCCTTCAATAGAAGATTGCGGACCAACTTTTTAAAAGCGTACTTATTGGGTGCTTTTCTGATGTCATCGGGCAAGGAGTTCCAAAGGCGTGTAGCCTGAACTGTGAAGGAGTTACCATAGAACTCGGTGAAGTAAACAGGAATACAGATTTTGTTGTTAGAAGAAGAACGTAGGTATCATGAGATGAGGAGAGATTACTCTTAAGATAAGAAGGCAAAGATGAGTCATTTAATATGGAAAAAAGAACAAGCGATATTCTGGAATTGCGTCTCTGCCGGATTGTAAGCCAATTTAGCTTAGATCTATATTGCGAAATATGAATTGAAGCCCGAAAATATATGTTATACAGTTATTGAGAAATCGTTCCAGCTTTTTCAGAAGATCTTGGGACAGATCTGGGTAACACACATCTACATAATCAATTATGGGTAATATGAGCGATTGGACAAGCATGATCTTAGACTTTGTACTAAGAAAATATTTTAAACGATACAGAGAGCATAACGTGGCAATGACTTTACGACTCACTTGTGAATGCTGAGTTCTCCAATTCAGAGTATTGTAGATGTGTAGGCCAAGATTTTTAACAGAATTACTGAACGGAATTATAATACTATCATAATAAATAAGAGGTAAGTCTGCAAGATAAATCTTGCCGACATCCTTGAGCTACCGACCAGTATAGCTTGGCATTTCAAAGGATTGACCAACACTCCATAACGAGTAGACCAATCCTTGATAGCTGATAAGTTGTCGTTAAGTTTTTTGATCTCATTATGTATATCCCCAATTTCAGCTTGCACATAAAGCTGAAGGTCATCGGCGTACAAATGATACGAGCAGTCGAGGATGGATGTAATAAAGTTTATAAAAATTGAAAAAAATATAGGAGAAAGAATACCGCCTTGCGGCACACCAGCATCTACATCAGCCCCAAATATCCCACTGGGTTTCCAGGATTTTTCCCAGGATAGAGGTATTTTCCGTAACAGTGGTAAATTAAACATAAACATAAAGTCACTCGACTTTCAATAAGTATTATTTATAATCTATATTTAATAAAAAAAAGTTTCTAATATAATCCTAACCTGCGCAGATCCATAGAGAGGACATTGTTTTCATTGGCCACGTGAAACAAAGTAGTAATATACTGCTAATTTACGCTGAAATTCAATACAACATATTGTAGCTACAATGAGATTCAGTTTAATATTAGTCATTGTGTCCGAAATAAATCTTAAGCGGTTATTCATATGGAATAAAAAGAATTTTGCGGGCACCCATGCAGCACCCATGGTTACTGAGGTATTTGACGTCTTGATGTCATAGTTAACGAAGGCTACCTTCAACTTTTTAATTATTAATTTTTGGTCCAATATTCGCAGAACGCGTTTCGTAGAAGTTTTATTCCTTTATGGAATGTCTGATTTGAGATCTTAGCGCTTCCTCGAATGTCCTTTTTTGTTGATATTTTAACACAGGTAGGAATGAGATTATGGTCTCTGCATCTCTGCAAGAAATTTAAAGATGTTATATATCTTGCGCGCTTGGTCTTAAGATCTTCTAATTAGCGAATTTTATTTGCTATTTCCAATCCGTACTGGTTCACATAATGATTCATTTGACTCCATGTGTAGTATTCGCATAAATATAAGAAAACTTTACGGCTTCTCTTAGAAAAAGGAAAAAAACATTCCAAAATCAATCTACTCGAGCCCATGAATACAATCTCAGGGTACAGGAGGAAAATGATAGTGGAGCGAACGTCCACTCGTTTCAGATTGTCGATCATTGTGTGACGAGTAGTTTCCGCGTGATTGATGAGTGGTGCCGAGAGCTCTCAAGGATACAAATGATAGTCTGTTGTATTATGTGCTTGACAGGAGATTTGTAGCTGTTGTCCGAAATGGGTTGCTCGTCTTAAACCTTACGAATGTGTACGGGGAAGAGGGTGGCACAGATCGGATACCTTCTAACATAGAATTACTCAGCGTAATCACGTCTTACTTTAGATGTATGAAACTTTTGATATTGTGTTTTGATATTTGTACGTGGTAGAGCCATGCTGCAGCTATATTAGTAGTATAGTTGTAGCACGAATGGGTCGGCTCGACCGAAGAAGGACCACGCTCTCACAGAATACCAGCGTAAAATGGCAGCTTGACACTGCTGTGTTTCGTATGGTGAGTGTAGAGAACCGGAGACCCATTTTACTGGAAAAGAGGCATTCCATCTTAGTCCTCACGGGTGACGACGCATCTGCATTTTGATTCTTTATTGAGGATAAATGTAGATGTCTATGGGTCACAGCAACCACTTACCATCAGGTGGACTGTGTGCTCGTTTGTCACCCTATCCTATTAAAAAAAAAAAAAAATCCGAGGAAAGATCATTAATCAAAAGCAAACTGCCTCCTTGATCTAGTGGTCTTAAACAGGATTGCTGATAATGAGGTCCCGGGTTCGAATCATTCGAATCAGTAATTCATTCTTGGGGCGAAGTTTTTACAACAAAGTTCCACAAAATATACAAAATTTGACCTGCTCAAAGTTCAAAAACTTTATTAAACTAAGTTTGTATAAAAAGGGTTATTATAATATTAACCCCTGGGAATGAGGTGATCGCTACCAAGCTATTTCTAATTTGTTTTGTGTTGTTAATTGTGTAACATACATGATTGTAAGCTGTTATTTAAAAAAAAAGTCCCGCTGGGTTTCTGGCTGGTTCTTCCTAGGACAGAGGTTTTTTTTCGACCCAGTGGCAATTAAACAAAAGAGTGACTTTCAATAAGTATTATTTATAATCTTTATTGAATAAAAAAGTTTCTGTTTCTGTTTCTGAATCCCGGGTCGGGCCAAAATCAGTTATTGGGTTTTTCTGTAAAAAATTGTCAGTAGCCGGAGTAAGGAAGTTGCAGGTGTCTCACCCCCACTCTCTTTTCCCTCACTTTCATAGTCCGATGGGATGGTAATCCGACATGACCGGACAGAGATCAGCCGCAGGATCAACGACTTTACGTGCTTTTCGAGGCAAGGAGGTTAAACACCGCCAATTTTTGACTCCGGGCTGCTAATGAGAATTTCTTGACGGAAAAACTCAATAAATAATTTTGGTCCGACCCGGCACTCGAACCAAGGACCTCATGATCAGCTATCTCGCTTACGACCACTATACCAACGAGGCATAGATAAAGCATAGTACATAGTTAAAGTACTTATATATTGCAGTTTGAATAATATCCAATTTAAAACATTAAACTTTTTAATCGTTTTTCTCGGCGCTAGATTTAGGTTGCAACAAAGCTCACACCTTTTCTAAGCATTTTATATTAAAAACCGACATTTTCTTTTCCAGCGCTTTATTTGCTCGACATCGCATGAATGACCTCAGCTCCGAATGGCTACAAATGGTTCCTTATGCAGGTGCCAGCGTCAGCTCGTTAAAAGTATAAAATGCTGTAGTGACGCAATTTTATATTTCGTTAGAGAGGCTTTTGAAAGTTTTTTTTAAATATTCTAAGCACGTTACTTGATGGAAATATTGTCAAGTCTTCAGCTCCTTTCCTATCCCTCCATTTATCCATAACAACTTATAGAAGTCCTCTGCTGAACATTGGCCTCCCCCATGGATTGCCTCATAGGAAGATTTTGCCATAGTTGCCATTCTGTAGCGGGTTGGCAATCGCAGTTTTTTATCATTTTGAGTCGTTATCAAGAAGACGCTGCTCCTTATCTTCACTCTAGTTTAATCCGACTTATTAAAAATACTTTGTGTATGAGTCGGTTTTTATAAGCACGCTTAAAGGTTAAACAGTAATTTTTAAGCCAACTGCGTAAAAAAAGTTTACTTAAAAGAGAAAAAAATTATATCCTACGTCACTTTCACAACTAAAGCAGGCCATACACGCTAGGGTGTACCTGACAGGTTTGCCTGTACAGTTCAACTGTACATGTGAACTTGAGCGGAGTAGAGACCATACACGTAGCGGTGAACCTGTACAAACTCTCAGTTGAAACCATTGCACTGGCAGCGGCACTTGATCTCGACACAGTAGCGTTAAAAGATTTGTTTTAAAAAAGAAAAGAAAATTTTAAGAAGACACCGTGAATAGTGGTTCAAAGCATGGTTACTGCAAAGAAAATAGTACTCTCATGTCAAGTTATTGAAACAATTGAAATTTGAGTCGAAAGACTACCGCAGTTATCTACGAATGGATGAAAAAACGTATCTTAAACTGTTATCAGCGGTGACTCCCTTAATTGAGAAGCAGGATACAATAATGAGAAAAGCTATATCGCCTCATGAAAGACTAACAGTGACATTAAGATACCTTGCAACAGGGAGAACATACGAGTGTCTCAAATATTCTGCCATAATATCACCTCAAGCTCTTGGTAGAATCATACCAGAAACCCGTGACGCCATTTATCAGGTTTAACAAAAGGATTATCTGAAGGTATGTAAAATAAAATCAGTTCAAATAATTTTGATTTTTATTGGTTTCATACAAAATGTATGCAATCATCACTTTTATTTGTATGTAATATTTTATGTATAATCAGTCACTTTTTATTATTACAATCACATTTATTATATAATTTACACATTAAAACATCTAAGCAACAAACTATTACTTTATGATTTTTTTATTAAATGGAATAGTTTACTATTATTTTTACAACCTACTTATTTTCTACATGATTTTTATATGAGAAAATTTCTATTTTTCGAAAATAGAGCTTTTCAGCAACAAACAAAAATTTATGTGATAAATTCGAATCTCATAAAATAATAAATAGTTGCTTAGATTTTTTGATGTGTATACTAAAATTAGTTGGTAAGACTTAGTTGTTTACTAAAAATGGTAGTATTCACAAATTATCAAAGCTAACATTAGAGTAATAGGACGACGCTTGTATCTTCTGGAATTGACAACACAGGTGATGATTGCACGAGATACGAATTTTGGGATGAGCCTGACTGAAGTTGGTTATATTGATAAGAATGTGTATGCATGGTTTGAGCTTGTTGCATCAGTGACGAACTAGAGCTCTCTGTTCCAGAGCTAGAGATGGGGCTGGCTAGTGGTGAAGAAATGTATGTTGGACTAGGAGTAGATATATTTCGGCCCGTGCGATACTGAGGCTTATTTTTGGCCTGATAACTGTCATGATTTATATGTCCCATTTCACCTTCAAACAACGTGTCATTTATTATTTTCTTAGCTACGAGTCGCTGCTTTTTCTCTTCCGCCCTTAATTTTATTGCTATGGTTTTTCCCAACAAATCATAGCGGTCTTCTTGTGGCGCAGGACGTTTAAAATGTTCGTTGACGAAAACTAACACTACGTTGGTTAATTTATCTTCATTGGTATTTCTTGGAGGTCTAGTGCCACGTGTTTGACTATTTTTGGCTGGTAACTGCTGTTCATCAAGTATAGATTCGTTTGTATTGACATTTGTAGAATTTAAATTATTTTCTATGTCGTCATTTTCAATATTATTATTTTCTGTACTCATTTATGCAGAGTTATACTGAAAAAAAATTGTTACAGTTTCCTAATTCAACTGAAAAATGGAATGAGGCAACGGATCTATTTGAAAGTAGATGGAACTTTCCTTATTGCTTAGGTGCAATTGACGGAAAACATATTGACATAGTGCCAACTAGTGACAGTGGATCTTTTTATTACAATTACAAAAAGAAACACATCATGGTTCTAATTGCGATAGTAGATGCAAAATACAGATTTTACTAGCTGATTTTGGTACCAATGGAAGGATTTCTGATGGAGGTTTACTACGGAATACAAAGTTTTTTGAAAAATTGCAGAATAATACATTAAAACCTTTTTCTGAAGTTGTGCGACATACACGCTCCGGTTTGCCTGTAAAGTTGAACTGTACAGGCAAACCTGTCAGGTACACCCTAGCGTGTATGGCCTGCTTAAGACGAATCTAACGACATCACATATTATGTTAAAATCTATCAAGCCGTTTAGACTACAGAGCGTACTAAAGAAACAGACATACTTACATACATACATAAATACTCTCGAAAAACATTACCCTTCTTTTGGGGTAATCGGGTAATAAAAATAAAGTTACTGACAACCCGCTATAAATGTAAATCCATCAAAGCGTTGTTACAAGGCGATATTTATTTTATATTAAATATTCAGAATAATTTCTCTCTCTAATTATTCTAATTCTGCAAGAACGGGTTTGAAATTTACATTATATTGAATATATTTTGTTGCATAATAACAAGATTTTGTACCGCTTCTTACAAATAATTTCACTGAAGTTTAATCAATTCAAATCACTCGTTGTGTACAAAAATACCTCTTTGCAATATTAAAAAGGGAAATATCAATAATTTTACATATCATATTTAATGAATCAAATATTAATGATTTTGGCGGGACCTTGTAGTATATTTCGATACGTAAAAGCACCTTTTTCAATATACATAGAACAAGAGTGACAAACAAGCACACAGTGCACCTGATGGTAAGTGGATGCTGTGGCCCATAGACATCTACATCTATCCTCGACTATGAATCAAAATGCAGATGCGTTGTCACCCGTAAGGACTAAGATGGAATGCCTCGTTTCCAGTAAAAGGGGTCTCCGGTTCTCTACACTCACCAACGAAACACAGCAGCGTTAAGCTGCTATTTTACGCTGGTATTCTGTGAGAGCGTAGTCCTTCCCCGGTCGAGCCGACCCATTCGTGCTACAACTAAACTGCTAATATAGATGCAGCATGACTCTACCACGTATATATATATATTATAGAATAAGGATGACAAACGAACATGCAGACCATCTGATGGTGAGTGAATGCTGTGGTCCATATCTATATCTATTCTCGAATAAGAATCAAAATGCAGATGCATTGTTACCCCACCCCACACATGAGGACTAAAAGGAATAACTCGTTCAAGCAAACAGGGTCTTCGGTTCTCTACACTCCCATATGAAACATAGCAGCATTGAGCTCCTATTTCAAGCCTTCTTTAAGTATTTAAGTATTTTCAAGGTATTCTCATATTTTAACGGTTGATAAAGAAATTATTTAAGTAATACAATGTAAGAATGTTTCGGTGGTTTGGTCATGTAGATTGAGTGAACGAGAAAAGTGTAACAAAGCAAATTAAAGTTGCAGAAGTAAACGGCAGAGTCGGCAAGGGACGTCCTAGACGGAAGCTTATCGACCAAATTGGCGATATATTGAAGATGGGCCAAATTAAGAGTAACTTCAAACACCGAGCAGGTGTATGGATTTAAAGGAGGCGAGAAAGGTTTGTCAGAATCGTGCCAATTTGAAGTCCGTACACTCTGCCTACCCCACTGGGTGCCGGGCGTGAGTACTTATGCTATGTTTATGTTATGTCTATGAACAACATAACATAAACATAGCATAAACCAATGATCGCTAGGGTTGCCACTACAAAATATAAAAGATAATTTTGTAATGGCACCCTAACGATGCGGTTGGGGGTTTGTTAAAGCTCGTATATGGCTGGAACGACTGAAAATATGCATATAATGTCCGCTTCGTGCAACTATGCCATCGAAATGTCCGACATCGTAATGATAGCGAATATACGAGTTCATTATATCTCAATGAGATGAATGCAGCATCCGCGACATTCAGTTTTATTTAAATAGTCATTACATTCGCAATAAAATAACTTTTTTATATATTATAAGAGTGACAAACAAGCACACAGCTCACTGAGTGGTAAATGAGTGCTGTGGCCCATAGACATCTACATCTATCCTCGAATAAGAATCAAAATGCACATGCGTTACCACCACTGAGGACTAAGATGGAATGCCTCGTTTCCACTAATAAAGGTCTCTTGTTCTTTACACTCACCATATGAGAAACAGCAGTAATGAGCTTCTGTGAGAGCGCGGTTCTTCCCCGGTCGAGTCGACCCATTCGTGCTGTAACCATAATATAGCTGCAGCATGACTCTACCACGTATAAAACTTTTTGCTTTAATATGTTATTTTTATTTATTTTTTTCTCCTTTTAAAAAAAGTCGTTACCCCATTCTATACGATAAATTTCACAAGGACAAACATGTAGATCCCAAACAATTATTTGTAGACCAGACAAATACTTAATCCGTGCGGGATTCGAACCCGCAGCCCTGAGCTGTCAATAGCCCAATGGATCAGTAAGCTTCTAACTTCATGAGGCATCCTCTTACGATTATGGGAACTGTAGGAATGCCCCACTAGATGCAATGATGAGATAAACAGGGAGTCGATGGATGTAGGTAGCT
This sequence comes from Parnassius orleans, assembly GCA_029286625.1. Lineage (NCBI taxonomy): Eukaryota > Metazoa > Arthropoda > Insecta > Lepidoptera > Papilionidae > Parnassius > Parnassius orleans. The sequence continues at coordinate 1,054,550 of JAGSMP010000225.1, forward strand.
CAGAACCGTGGTTTGAGAGAGGAATTTTTCAGCAGTGGACTTGTTGCTGTAAGATGATGAATGATGAAATTATTTTAGTGCGAAGCAGTAGTACCTATAGTGGTTCAAAACAGTGGTCCAAAGGTTGATTCGAACCCACGCACCCTCGTAGTTGTGGACTGCAATAGTCATTTACCATCATATGACCCGCATGCTCGTTTTCCTTTTATAAAAAAAATACGTAATTATTAGAACTTCTGACAGTTAAAAAGTAAATTGCGACATATCTGGGAATAAGAAAATGGCAGAATAAGAAAATTAATCTGCACTAAAAGTGTCTATTGAAGTCGATTGCTGAACATACATAGGCCTCCCCCATAAATTGCCTCATACGAGGGATATTTGCCATAATTGCCACGCTTGGAAAGCGGTTTAGCAACCATACTTTATTTTTTATTTTAGTCGTTTTAAGAAAGAGGCTGCTGCCCATCTCCTGATTTGTTTCTCCCTGTCTCCTCTTACGACACCCACGGGATGATATGGGATATTACTCTGTATCAAATATCAGCAGTTAAATACGTCCTTTTAAAACAAGTTACTAAATTAAAAAAGAGATTTTGTACAAAAAGACAATTGTGTGGAAATTTATAATACACTACCGTCAGAGGTGGTGTAAATCTTCGGCGGAAATAAAAGTACCTCTAAAAATTGCCTAATACCCGAAAATATCAGATCAGAGATCAGAGCAAGTATAACCATAATATCCTCATATATCAGCAGATGGAAACAGACAAACCGTAATCTGTACGTATTCGTAGCTCCTAAACCAGTCAGATTTTGACAAATGATATATCATTGATTTTCCATAATTTCGCGGGTAACTTATGGGCCATTTACATGATGCAAGTTTCTTTTTTTTTTTTTTATAGGATAGGGTGACAAACGAGCACACAGTCCACCTGATGGTAAGTGGTTGCTGTGACCCATAGACATCTACATCTATCTTCAATAAAGAATCAAAATACAGATGCGTTGTCACCCGTGAGGACTAAGATGGAATGCCTCTTTTCCAGTAAAAAGGGTCTCCGGTTCTCTGCACTCACCATACGAAACACAGCAGTGTTAAGCTGCTATTTTACGCTGGTATTCTGTGAGAGCGTGGTCCTTCCCCGGTCGAGCCGACCCATTCGTGCTACAACTATACTGTACTGCTACTAATATAGCTGCAGCATGGCTCTACCACGTAAAAAAATCTTTCCTGTTGCATACAATTAAATTGAAGCAACACATGACTTGCATGGTCTAAACAACACGCAACATTCTTGATCTATGCGGTAAGTTTCGGTTGAAAACTTTTCTTGGTGTAAACAGCACACATAATAAATACTTTTGCAATTCTTGTATTCAATTGGATTTTCTCTTCATTTGTAAACATGAGTGCAGAGCGTGTGTTGATCATTGCTGCTCTTCTGTGGCAAGAAATGTTGAGATAACATCGTAAAAAAAAAGGTAACAAAAAATTGATATCAAGAAGGGAGGATAACAATCTTTGTGACAAACAGAAGACGAAGATAATTTTAAGGACATATTTCGTGTGGACAGAACCCAGTTTTATTATTTGTTAGATAAAGTTGGTTATTCTACAGAGGCAAAATACAACAATGCGTAATGCTATTCGTGCTCGAACGAAACTAGAACCAAAAAGTCCACAGAACTAGAACTAGGACTATAACTCCAAATTCCTGTGCAAATGCTACTAGCAGCATTAGGTGTATCACGATTCTTGTAATTTACATTTTCAGTATCCCATAAACACTCATGACTTCGATAAATCTCAATGTACTTCATTAAATCAGCAGAACCGAATGTTAACACTTTTTGACTCATTTTTTAATAAACACTTCTCTTCTAAAAAGTTCTGCAATTAAATCGAAAAGTCGCCAATGCAAATACGTGCAATACTTGAAGCAACACGACAAAAAATAGCACAAGTACGTACTAGCCTCTGTTTAAAAAAGACAAAACTTGAAAGCAATTATCTCTTACGCATAATTGCCTTGGTGTAAACAAAAGACACTAGCAATTATTTCTTGTCAATACTTGCATTCAATAATCGCATTTAATCATTCTCGTGTAAACAGTTGCTTACAATTCATGGATGGAAATTGTTGCGCATTAAATTATTGCTGTTGTATGTACAAGAAAATGACATCATGTAAATGGGCCTTTAGGGTGTATGATGCCAGTTTGAAATGAACAAACGTGAGCTGTCCGTCTGTATTTTTTTAAACAACATATATAATATGTTAGGTATATCGCTGCTGTCTGATCCTTTGTTTTGGATTTTTCTTAATTTTAAGTGGGAAATTAAATTAGCATTTAGCTGATGGTAAGTGGCTACTGCAGACCATAGACACCTGCAGACAATTTTAAATAAAACGCTACAGATGCGTAGTCACCTCCGAGAACCATATATATATATATATATATATATATATATATATATATATATATATATATATATATATATATATATATATATATATATATATATATATATATATATATATATATATATAAATATAAACTCCTAGGCAGAAAATGATTCCCACCCACAACCTAGATATAAGTTAGCTGTTCATTCTAACTTTATTGAAGTTGTTGTAATATGTTCCCGAACTTTACGCTTGAAATATCGCGTAAAATGTGACTCCCAACCCAACTGTTTCACTTCCTTAATCAACAGCAATGTTGTGTTCTAGTCTGAAGGGTATAGAGTGCCATTATAATTGCAGGGTGTGAGGCATTCCATCTTAGTCCTCAGAACTGATAACGCATTTGTAGCCTTCCATGTTTAAGGCTGCGGGTATCCATGGACTACAGTAGCACCTAACCACCAGGTAGACAGTAAATTTGTTTGTCACTTACGTTTAAAAAAAAACTAGAAATGGATACTATTTTGCAAACAAAACTTTAGTTATGTCGTAAACAATTTTCTGTTCCAAAAATACCATAACAAACCGTAACAATCTTTAACATTAACTGTCATTAACTACATCGACGAGTCTAAGCTTTTGTTTCTCCTCGCATCTCCTTTAAAGTTACCTAAGGCCCGTGGGAAGCAGCACGTGTCGTCGGCATTAAATACCCCCCGCAGGTTTATTTTAGTAACGATGGGAAGACGATTAACGACCGACAGGAATATGCGTGCGTGTGTTTTGCCAGTTTTACGTTATCTGGAACTTTCTTTATAATATACGACCTATTCCAATTGTAGGAAGGACTTGCAGTTAATATAGTCTGTTTGCTAAGTTAGTGTCGGGACAGTACACCCAGAGGCGCACTTATTATTGTTCTTTTATTTTATAATTTTTTACTGTGTTTATTAAATAAATGTTTTGCTATTCTAAGAATAAAATAGAATACTATTTTATTCTACCGGTTATTGTAATAAAATACGAATATAAATAATAAACACAAATTAGGTAACAAAGAACGTTTTACTTAAGGCACTTAGGTTTAAAATGCCTAATTCTCCTGCCGGTGTACGCCGCACGGGGTGACCTTTGATGTCGCGGCGGCGCCATTGACAAGATGCGGCACGTCCTGATGTGGCGCGACACAAAGGCGACCGTATCTAAGCGAACAGACTATACCATGCTTGGTAGGCGGGTTAATGATTGCAGTAGGTATCCTCCGCAACCGAATCTTGGTTAGCGGCGGAGACATAGACCAGATCCGCTAGAATAGTGCTTCTGAGCACTCGTATTTCCTGGCCCCATGACATTCATGCATCAGGCACGGGGGCATCCGTTGCGCAGGTGTAGTTGGAGGCCGTGGAGGAAGGCGCGCCATGTGTTCTGGTGCGCCTTACCTGAGAATGAGATGGGCGAGGAGTAGTCCTCTCCCGAGGAGGAGCCGCCATGAGGTGGCCGACGCTGGTGGGGCCGCGGATGAGTGCGAAAGCGTTCCCGTGGCCCTGCCAATATGTGACGAAGGTGGAACACCATGGGGTTTTAGTCTTTGCGAGTTCGACAAAGATTAAAACCCCAGTTAACACTAGGGATGCACTCTTTTTTCTTTTAATTTATATTTTCATTCGCTATGTATGTTTATGGTATTGTTCGTAATGCGCATAAGACCAATTTCCCAAATTTTTTAATATATTTTTTTGCGTCTCATACAAGCGTATACCCGAACTCCTATACTCCCTGAAACGACACTCAGTCCTAACTGCAAGACGCAAGAGTCTCGCAGACTTAGTCTTGTTCTTGCTCAAATCTTGCACTGTCAGTCTTGGTCTTGGTCTTGCTAAAATTAGGCGGTCTTGTTCTTCGTCTTGGTCTTGAAAAACTGCAAGAACAAGACCAAGACTGCAAGACCAAGACCGATTTTTGTCAACACTACAAAAAAGCGTTTATTTTATATTTTATATATTAGATAACTTTAACTTTTTACTATATTAGGTGTCATTGTTTTATTTTATATATTAACCGTGTAGTGGCGGTGTAAGAAGATCCCCTACCCGATATCATCCCGTGAGTGTCGTAAGAGGCGACAGAGGGGAACAACCCAGCACGGTTAGCATGGGCTGGAGACAATTTTATCCCCGCGGAAAGGAAAAAATGTTTATCCCCTCGCTTATTTTTATCCACCCTTCGAGCATGGGCGCACCGGTGGACATAATATCCACAGTAGATAAATGGGAGATAGACTTAGACTTCTACGTCCAATTAACTAGGATAAAATTGTCCCTTTCAAATGTCAAAAAAGCATAATTTTTTATCTTTCATTTGGCTCTATGCTACGGACGGGAGATATATATGTCTACTCGTTATGTCCAACGAAGATATACTTCTCCCCGTTGCCGTGCTTTGGCATAAAGACAAGATAAATTTTTTCCCTTGTGAGTGGATATAATCGGGAGATAAATTTTTTGTCCCCAGCCTATGCTAGCCGTGCTGGAGATGGGCAACAGCGTCTTCCCAAGAACAACTATAAATTATTCATTTTTCCATTCAATAATTATGGCGAGTTATTTCGAATAGCAAACCATTGCATTACATTAATGCCAACATCCGAATGCGATACGGTACATCAGTTGCGATAGTGCCATTAATATAGCACCGTAGCATTTACAATGGAATTTTCTAGAAATTCCCGCGGGTTCGCGCGAGGTCCGATTCGTAACCGCGTGTCTCGGTTCTCAATTTGCTTACCCATACAACGCCGACGCCGCTCTAATCATGTGTAAAATATTGCCGGTGCCTCGTCACTGTGCTACGGAGTAAGGATGCCGCGTCAAAGTCAATGTGAAACGGCGCAAGAATATATATATATATATATATATATATATATATATATATATATATATATATATATATATATAGCAGTCAATAATGTAGCAGTCTATATAAATATAAACCCTAGGCAGAAAATGATTCCCACCCACAATCTAGATATAAGTTAGTTGTTAATTCTAACTTTATTGAAGTTGTTGTAATATGTTCCGAACTTACGCTTGAAATATCGCGTAAAATGTGACTCCCAACCCAACTGTTTCACTTCCTAAATCAACAGCAATGTTGTGTTCTAGTCTGAAGGGTATAGAGTGCCATTATAATTGCAGGGTGTGAGGCATTCCATCTTAGTCCTCAGAACTGATGACGCATTTGTAGCCTTCCATGTTTAAGGCTGCGGGTATCCATGGACTACAGTAGCACCTAACCACCAGGTAGACAGTAAATTTGTTTGTCACTTTAGTTTAAATAAACCAAGAAATGAATACAATTTTGCAAACATAACTTTAGTTATATCCTAAACAGTTTTCTGTCCCAAAATACCATAACAAAACCGTAATAACTCTAACATTAACTGTCATTAACTACATCGACGAGTCTAAGCTTTTGTTTCTCCTCGCATCTCCTTTAAAGTTACTAAGGCCCGTGGGAAACAGCACGTGTCGTCGGCGTTAAATACCCCCCGCAGGTTTATTTTAGTTACGATGGGAAGACGATTAACGACCGACAGGAATATGCGTGCGTGTTTTTGCCAATTTACTTTTCTCGAACTTTCTTTATAATATACGACCTATTCCAATTGTAGGAAGGACTTGCAATTGAGATAGTCTGTTTGTTGTTAGTGTCGGTACACCCAGAGACTGTCTGTCTGTCAGCGGGCGGATCATGAGATACAGCCCGCTGACAGACAGACGGACGGGTGGACGAACGGACAGCGGAGACTTAGTAATAGGGTCCCGTTGGTTACCCGTTGGGTACGGAACCCCAAAAACTATTTAACTTGTATTTCGCATACCATAAATCGGATCAATACTACAGTTATTTTCAGTTTTTATCCCATTTATTGTATGCTAAATGCGAGATAAAGAGTTTTTAAAAAAACTTTTTTAACTTTTACTTTAACCCGGAGACTCTTTTATCGGAAACGAGGCATTCCACCTTAATACTCACGGGTGATAAGGTATCTGCATTTTGATTCGTAAATGAGGATAGATGAAGATGTCTATGGCCACAGCGACCACTTACCATCAGGTGCACTGTGTGTTCGTTTGTCACCTTTAACCTATAAAAAAAGTTACTCGTCAAATAAATTATAACCTGGCTGAATATAAAAGTGAAATCATTGAGTATTTTCTTCATACAATTTTATTTTTAATTGGTTTATTTTGTACTAGCTGTTCCCCGCGACTTCTTCCGCGCGGAATTTATTACGATTGGCTTTCATGGGTTTTAATTTTTTTGCGCGGAACCCTTATTCTTTTTCCAAAATAAACGTAACCTAAGTTACTCCTTGTAACATCAGCTATCTGCCAAAACAACAGAACAAACGGACAAAATTTAAAAAATGTTTTTTTGTTATAAGTACCGTATATACTGTTATATGCATTTAAAAAAAACTGTTATTTTGACATTACAAACAGACACTTCAATTTTATTTATTTGTATAGATTTTATCCTATGAATAAATTTTATTTGAGAATTGTTAAGTCGTCACTAAATATTATTCTCAACTAATTTACCGTATCTATATTTTATTGTTATTAAAATTCTGTGAACAATACCGCAGGGTTCCCTTGCGATTTCGTTGACACATGGTTTCGAACACACGTTACATGTATGGCTGAACATCTAGGTTACCCATTGTGGTGTGAACTCTGGGGACACATTGCGTGATTGTATTAAATTCTTTAAGCAAAAAATTTACGTATGGAGAAGAGAAAATGCCATAAGATTAAAAAGAAAGGATGTTTTTTGGGCATATAAACACGCTTATATGTCAAACCTTCCATTTCAACCTATAAAACTCCACTGCTGAACATTGAACTCCCCATAGATTGCCTCACAGGGAGGTATGTGCCATAGTTGCCACGCTTGGCGGGTTGGCAACCGCATTTTTTTATTTTTAGGTGTTATTAGGAAAACGCTGTTGCCTATCTCCTGGTTTGTTTCCCTCTGTCGCCTCTTACGACACCCACGGAACGATATTGGCTAGTTGATATTCTTACACCGCCACTAAACATTAAACTTTTTTCTACCCTAATCTTATTAATGACGACATATTATAAAGATTAGAAATAAGAAAACCTGCCAAGTGCGATTCGGACTCGCGCATGAAGGGTTCCGTACCATCGTACAAGTAATACTATAGGTAAAAAACACGTTTCTATTAGGGGAGCCCCTTAAATTTTTTTTTTTTTCTGTGAAAATTTCAACCAATTACGGATCATGAGATACAGCTCGCTGACAGACAGACGGACGGACAGCGGAGGCTTAATAATAGGGTCCCGTTGGTTACCCTTCAGATACGGAACCCTAAAATGTATTATGTTGTACCTAATAAATTATTACTCTTTACAACTGTTTCCTTTTTTCCAAAACTTTTATTCAAATCCTAAAATTGGGCCTCTGGTGTACATAAACGAAATGATCCAATTGGTTCGGTATGCACGCTGTACACGATTTACGTACCGCTGTGTCGGAGATGATTTGTTACCGGGACGCGGTGTAAATCAATCCCTGGAGCGGATCGCACCTGAGTTCGGGAACCGGCTACCGCTTGACGGAAGGTCGGTCCCGCGTTGACAGTTTTTGTATTAGTTCGCTGATTTATATCATTTCTGTTTGTTCTGTGTGAGGTATTGCTCCTTATTTGCTTGGTTCTTAACAAATTTTTCGTCCATTTTTTCTTCGTTAGTATTGTTGAAACAGAAACAGAAACTTTTTTATTTAATGTATATTGTAAATAATACCTGTTGAAAGTCACTCTTATGTTTAATTACCACTGGTTCGAAAAAAAACCTCTATCCTAGGAAAAACCAGCAAGTAACCCAGCGGAACTTTTTTTAGCTTACAATCATTTATATACAATACAATACAATACAATACTCTTTATTGTACACCAACAAAAGATAAAAATATCAAAAAGAAAAAATAAACAACTATTGAGGGAAATACAAAGGGCGGTATATTACAATTAACAACACAAAACAAATTAGAAATGACAGGTAGCGATCACCTCATTCCCAAGGTTTATTATCATCCATACATTCCTTAATATTATAATAACCCTTTTTATATAAACTTAATTTAATTAAGTTAAAGTAGAAAAATAAAAGAAATAGTAAAAAAGGTGCAATAAATTATAGAGCAAACTACAGAGGCATTGTTTTGTGTATTCACATACTCTAGAAACGGATAAACTTTTATTTAAAACGCAATTTCTTGATTATAATGACATTGTGTAACAAATAAGTTCACCCCACTTCCAACTATTGACATCTGATAAACGTAGAATTATTAGCTCTCATTGTACACGGACGTACATCCAGACTCGGAACAATTATTTGTAGGCCATACAAATACAACATCGCGACTCCATGCTAAGCCATTGCGTCATGGAGACGTCACTTCAAAAATTATCCTTAAATCGACTGTATTTTTTATGTCTGTTACGCGATTTCTTCATTAATTGTGAAACGATTTTAATGCTTCTTTTTATATAATAAAACAGAATAGAATAATTTTTATTCAATATAGATTACAAGAATGCTTATTGAAAGTTATTGAAGCTTTACCACTGGTTTGTAAAAAAAACTCTGTCCTGGGAATAACCAGCAAGAAACCCAGCGGGACTATTAAAATCCACTGCTGAACATAGTTCTCTTCCAGAGATTGCCTCATGGTGGGAGGGAGGTATTATTTTATACTGAGTTATCTCCTGTGTTGACGCGCTTGTTCCACCTCCCATTCAAGACTGAAATAGTGCCCAAATCTTGGAAGCTGGCCAATGTGCAGCCTGTGCGTAAAAAAGGTAGCCGTAACGACCCTGCCAACTATCGGCCAACTTAAATTACCTCCATACTCTGCAAGATTATGGAGCGTATATTGAACGCCCACCTCATGGCACACCTAGAGCAGAATGATCTCCTCAGTGACCGCCAGTACAGGTTTCGATGAAATCGACCAATTGGGGACCTTCTAGCGTATACCACTCACATATGGGGCGAAGCCCTCGAGAACAGTGGTGAAGCACTTGCTGTTTCCCTTGATGTTTCGAAGGCCTTTGACAGTGTTTGACTTGCTGGCCTATTTATTGGGCAAGCTTTCAGCGTACGGCTTATCTCCTGGCCTGATTGACTAGGTGAAGGACTTTCTGAGTGAACGATTTCTCCGAGTCGTCATCGATGGCTGCTCGTCCAGTCCCATCACGACAAACGCCGGAGTTCCTTGGGGTCCGTTCTCTTCGCAACTCTCTTCCTGCTGCATATAAATGATCTGTTCATTCCCGATATCTATGGGTATGCAGACGAGAGCACAGTTGTGGAGAGATACCAATGAAGTGCCCGGGCCAGTTGGGATCAAATTCAATCCGAAAGAGAAGCTATGGTTGAGCGTGTGAATCTCAAACTACAAGCAGTCTCCGAATGGGGCGATGCCAATCTCGTAGAATAGAATAGAATAGAATAGAATAGAATAGAATAGAATAGAATAATTTTTTATTCAATATACATTACATGTGTAATTCTTATTGAAAGTCATTTTTTACTTTACCACTGATTCGAAAAAAAAACCTCTGTCCTGGGAAGAACCAGCAAGAAACCCAGCGGGACTATTTTTTTAAAGTAAATTTTACATTAATGGTTGTACAAACTATTTAAGTACAAAATTTATTTTAGAAACTGCTTGGTAGCGACCACCTCATTCCCAGGGTTATTATCAATTATATATTCATTTATACTATAATAACCCTTTTATACAGTTTCAGCAACAAAACATTTAAACTTGGTAATAGTGAGATGAAATATATATAATGCAAAACTTGGTAATAGTGGTAATCGTGAGATTTAACGCCTCCAAAACATAAGCGTGTCTTTTCACCGCTAAAAGGAGCCCGCTCACCCTGGCTCCTACTTTCCGGGATGTATCCTTGGAGACCAGAGGTACACTAACCGCCTACAGTTGTTAGGGACTGAATTTTCTCCGAACCTCAACTATGGGCGGTTCATTGAGTCCAGAGCCAAAACAGCCGCAAGGAAACTTGGTGTCCTTGCAAGGATGAGGCGGTACTTCATGCCGGGGCAGCTCCTTACCCCATATAATGCGCAAGTCCGGTCGTGCATGGAGTACTGTTGTCACATATAGGCTGGTGCTGCAAAATGCCAACTGGCAGCGTTGGATTTAGTGGAAAGACGTGCTAAGAGGCTCATTGGTGACCTTGATTTGGTTAAAACCAACCTTGTCAGCGTCGAGCACAGGTGCAGAGTAGCCAGCCTCTCTGCATTCTATAGGATGCATTTCGGTGAGTGTACGCAGGAATTATACGCTTTAATTCCTCCCTCTACTTTCCACCATCGGACGACAAGGGGGTCGGTGGGTCTTCACACCTTTGTTGTCGATATTCCACGCACTAACCAAACGGTTTGCTTCGACTTTTGTAATGCGTACAGCAAAGCATTGGAATAATTTCCCGGCGTCTATCTTTCCGTCCGAATACAATCTGAACGTCTTCAATGCAAGAGTGAATAGGCTTTTGTTACGCTAAGATAGTGCGATTTACCATCTAAGGCTGCAACACCACTTACCACCAGGTGGGAATGTGATCAAGCACTGGCTTATAATAAGTTAAAAAATACAATTAATATGAAAACCTTCAGAAAGAGCAGGGCAGCTATCACCTCATTCCCATTATCAACCATGGACTCTTTAGTAGTATTAAATTAGCGATCCACCCCGGCTTCGCACGGGTGATTTCTGGATCTCTAAAACAGCACCACCAACCGGGTCCAATTTTCCTGTGATCTATACCATCCAGGGACTCAAACACACAAAAAAATCTTCAAAATCAGTCCAGCCATTTAGGAGTTCTGTAACCAAACACCAGTAAAGAAGAATTATACAGATAAAAATAGGCTATATTAGCTAGGGACATTTGAAGAAAAAATCCACCTCTAAGGATGTGAAAATATGGGATGAATTTTATTAAATATATATTACACACCACATGCATACACACTCACACACACACACACACACACACGCACGCACGCACACGCACACATACACACACACGCGCGCGCGCACACACACACGCACACACACACGCACACACACACAAACACGCGCGCACACACACACACACACACACACACACACACACACACACCACATTATTAACACTTAATACACCTGCTTACCTTTACTAGTATTTAAAGCATGTTTTTCTTCTTTGTATATACCTAATAAGTAATTTTTACACAGTTTCTCCAAACTGAACAAGTATATTTTAAATGTAATTTTATTACACGTAGCTGTATTGATTATGAAGTGTTTTACAGCAATATCACTTCTGTTGAGGGAGGGGCCTGGTGATCCCATAGCACAGGGCAACCTAGTTTGGGCACCAGTCTCCCACCTAGATCTTATTTAGCTAATATTTATAGCTGTTATTTCGTTGTATAGTTCATTGTGATGTACTGATCATAATATGTGTTACTAAGTTTATTGTGATGTACTGATCATAATATGTGGGAGAAAATAAATACCAATTATTATTATTATCAAAAAATTGTCATTAACTAACAAGTTAAATGACTACAGCGCGGATTGATCTTAAGGCGGCTCTTCACGTTGGGATCAAATTCAATCCGAAAGAGAAGCTATGGTTGAGCGTGTGAATCTCAAACTACAAGCAGTCTCCGAATGGGGCGATGCCAATCTCGTAGAATAGAATAGAATAGAATAGAATAGAATAGAATAGAATAGAATAATTTTTTATTCAATATACATTACATGTGTAATTCTTATTGAAAGTCATTTTTTACTTTACCACTGATTCGAAAAAAAAACCTCTGTCCTGGGAAGAACCAGCAAGAAACCCAGCGGGACTATTTTTTTAAAGTAAATTTTACATTAATGGTTGTACAAACTATTTAAGTACAAAATTTATTTTAGAAACTGCTTGGTAGCGACCACCTCATTCCCAGGGGTTATTATCAATTATATATTCATTTATACTATAATAACCCTTTTTATACAGTTTCAGCTTAACAAAACATTTAAACTTGGTAATAGTGAGATGAAATATATATAATGCAAAACTTGGTAATAGTGGTAATCGTGAGATTTAACGCCTCCAAAACATAAGCGTGTCTTTTCACCGCTAAAAGGAGCCCGCTCACCCTGGCTCCTACTTTCCGGGATGTATCCTTGGAGACCAGAGGTACACTAACCGCCTACAGTTGTTAGGGACTGAATTTTCTCCGAACCTCAACTATGGGCGGTTCATTGAGTCCAGAGCCAAAACAGCCGCAAGGAAACTTGGTGTCCTTGCAAGGATGAGGCGGTACTTCATGCCGGGGCAGCTCCTTACCCCATATAATGCGCAAGTTCGGTTGTGCATGGAGTACTGCTGTCACATATGGGCTGGTGCTGCAAAATGCCTCCTGGCAGCGTTGGACTTAGTGGAAAGACGTGCTAAGAGGCTCATTGGTGACCTTGATTTGGTTAAAACCAACCTTGTCAGCCTCGAGCACAGGCGCAGAGTAGCCAGCCTCTCTGCATTCTATAGGATGCATTTCGGTGAGTGTGAGCAGGAATTACACGCTTTAATTCCTCCCTCTCCTTTCCACCATCGGACGACCAGGGGGTCGATGGGTCTTCACCCCTTTGTTGTCGATATTCCACGCATTAACCAAACGGTTTGCTTCGACTTATATAATGCTTACAGCAAAGCATTGGAATCATTTCCCGGCGTCTATCTTTCCGTCCGAATACAATCTGAACGTCTTCAATGCAAGAGTGAATAGGCTTTTGTTACGCTAAGATAGTGCGATTTACCATCTAAGGCTGCAACACCACTTACCACCAGGTGGGAATGTGATCAAGCACTGGCTTATAATAAGTAAAAAATACAATTAATATGAAAACCTTTAGAAAGAGCATGGTAGCTATCACCTCATTCCCATTATCAATCATGGACTCTTTAGTAGTATTAAATTAGCGATCCACCCCGGCTTCGCACGGGTGATTTCTGGATCTCTAAAACAACACCACCAACCGGGTCCAATTTTCCTGTGATTCCAATTTTCCTGTGATCTATACCATCCAGGGACTCAAACACACAAAAAAATCTTCAAAATCAATCCAGCCATTTAGGAGTTCTGTAACAAACACCAGTAAAGAAGAATTATACAGATAAAGATAGGCTATATTAGCTAGGGACATTTGAAGAAAAAATCCACCTCTAAGGATGTGAAAATATGGGATGAATTTTATTAAATATATATTACACACCACATGCATACACACACACACACACACACACACACGCACGCACGCACGCACACGCACACATACACACACACGCGCACACACACACACACACGCACACACACACAAACACGCGCGCGCACACACACACACACACACACACACACACACACACACACCACATTATTAACACTTAATACACCTGCTTACCTTTACTAGTATTTAAAGCATGTTTTTCTTCTTTGTATATATCTAATAAGTAATTTTTACACAGTTTCTCCAAACTGAACAAGTATATTTTAAATGTAATTTTATTACACGCAGCTTTATTGATTATGAAGTGTTTTACAGCAATATCACTTCTGTTGAGGGAGGGGCCTGGTGATCCCATAGCACAGGGCAACCTAGTTTGGGCACCAGTCTCCCACCTAGATCTTATTTAGCTAATATTTATAGCTGTTATTTCGTTGTATAGTTCATTGTGATGTACTGATCATAATATGTGTTACTAAGTTTATTGTGATGTACTGATCATAATATGTGGGAGAAAATAAATACCAATTATTATTATTATCAAAAATTGTCATTAACTAACAAGTTAAATGACTACAGCGCGGATTGATCTTAAGGCGGCTCTTCACGTTGGTCAACATATTGGCGAGTGTGTTGGTCAATACCGATGGCCATCGTGTAGAGCGGGTGTTTGTGCTTCACTTGGTATGTACTGGAATGATGGCCCGCAAGTTGGCGCGAGATCCGTGTGGTGTCGGTTTTTTACAAAATATCAAAGGGTTGTGGCAGAGTATTGGTCGCCGCGTCCACACGTTGGGCGCACGTTTAGTTTGCTAAGAGCTCCCAGAGTGATCGCACGCACCTGATTTGAATTTTATATTCACGAATCGTAACTAGTGTCTACAAAATGGCAGTAGCAATAACCAATGAAGAAAATTTTCGCTTTATAGAGCTCTACCAAGCCGAAAATTATTTGTGGAACACAAGAAATATAATTTCTTTTTTTCCATTTCTTTTTGATCACCATTTTCTTGTAAACATTCACGTAAAAGCGGTATGCTGTGAATAAAGAAACCGCAGCAGCCGTTAGCGCCTCAATATCCATTTTAATAAATTCGTCCGCACATTGGCCTGAACCGAAGCAAACTGAACGACCTTCCAACGTGTGGACGCCATCACAAACTCTTGGCTAATATCTTTGCCAACACATTCGCCACTATGTTGGCCAACGTAAAGAGCCGCCTTTACTCGCGTAGGTAATGCGAAATTTTTGAAGTGAAAACTACTTTAGGTACGTTGGGCAATTTTGGGATGATGGGGAAAAGCCTCATGAATATACACTATGAATAAAGTTACGAAGACCTCTGGAACTGAGACTTGGTCGTTCACTGCTGGCCGTATGAGGAAGCTCAAGGTCGCTGAGCGAGCTATGGAGAGGGCTATGCTCGGAGTTTTTCTGCGTGATGAACTTAGAAATGAGGATATCCGCAGTAGAACCAGAGTGACCGACGTAGCCCAACGGATTAGTAAGCTGAAGTGGCAATTGGCCGGCCATATAGCTCGAAGAACCGACAACCGATGGGGAAAAAAGGTTCTCGAGTGGCGGCCTCGTATCGGTAGGTGCAGTGTAGGGCGACCCCCCACTAGATGGAGTGACGACCTGGTAAGACATGTAGGAAGTCGATGGATGCAGGTGACTCAGGACCGTGCTTTGTGGCATTCCTTGGGCATTGCTGTAATAATGAAATGATGGGGAAAAAGCACTGAACTCGCGTGACCATCACGCTCCGATACCTATGTGTGTATTGTAAAGCTAAGAATTTCACTTCTGACGTGCAGTCCTACGACTGACAGTTTTTTTAAGCAGGCGATTATCTCTTGAGTCTGCCCCAACACTGCCTCTCTTGAGCCACAATGACCAAAATATTTTATTTTTATTTTTAATCTAGAACACATGGAGACAAAATTAGCAATAATATATTTTTATTTTAAATATAGAAAACAATTGATATTAACATTTAAAATACGCATCAATGAATTTTAATTGCGGCCATGACGCATACAAAATTTACAGTCGATAATAAAAATATATTCGCGTGTAGCGGACGGATGCGTTCCGTTTTATCTGGCGGCAACACTTTCCCGTTCGAGTGTACGGAGGGGTTAATGTCCCGTGTTTTACATGTGATTGAGTTTTAATTGACGCACTGTGACTTCATATCTTTAAATATTAATTTTAATATAAGGGTAGTAAAATAGGGAATAAACTCTTTAGTGTAACTATTTAAATGATATACTAGTTGAATAAAACTAATTTACTTATTTTTAATTCCATATAATTAATATATCTGACGTGAAACAACGCTCCGGGAAGTCTGCAGTTTGTGATCATATCCTAGATAGCCCCCGCCATTACTTCAGATTTGATAGACCACGAATCCTCGCGAAAGTACATCGATTCTTACTAAGGATG
This sequence comes from Parnassius orleans, assembly GCA_029286625.1. Taxonomy (NCBI): domain Eukaryota; kingdom Metazoa; phylum Arthropoda; class Insecta; order Lepidoptera; family Papilionidae; genus Parnassius; species Parnassius orleans. The sequence continues at coordinate 1,070,801 of JAGSMP010000225.1, forward strand.
TTACGTGAGGCTATTGAAATAAAAAAAACATACTAATTTTGAAAAATGAGAAGGAGCCTAGGTACTACCACCTGCTTGAGATCCCGTAATTAATAAAATTAAAATTAAACAGAAGCATACCATTGCAAAACCTCAAGACACAGTAAGCTCATTCTGCGTAGATCGGACCAAAAGTAATAATTAAAAAGGTGACGGTACTCCGGGCTAACTTTGACATGGAGACGTCAACACCTCAGTCCTCCCCGTGACCATGGGGGCTGCAAAGCACCCGAAACGTCGGGAATCAAAATTAAGTAAATTAAACGCGACAAAATCGGTAAAACTAGTTTTATTCAATGTGTAGTGTTCGTGTTAATATAAGAAATCATTAAAGTAGATAAAATAATAAGGCAACAACTAGTACATCACTGGTTGTTGCCTTAAACTTTATGAACATTCCTAGTCCCTTAAAAGTGTTAAAAAATACCACACTTTTCTCTTATCACACAATTTCTCACTCTGTCATTCAGATTCAACCCTAGTATACGCATATTGTGTAAATACTCAAATTTAATGTCGCTGGCGTGTTTTTCCGGACCAATATGACTTCAAAAAACATACTTTTCCCTTCATCATCAGCCCGTAACATTTCACAGCTGGATGTTCCTTAATCGTCACGCTTGGCAGGCGGATTCATGATTGCAGTACCAAACGTTAGGACCTTTAGTCCTGCTACCCATCACTGGTCTGGGTGTTTTACACCAGGCTTAAACGAGTTATACTGCCATCTATCTAAAGCCATAAGATCCTTCTACCTTATCCCATAGTCAGCTCTAACGACACACAAATGGGGTGACAGATTTTCTGATGTCATCACCACACGGTAGCCGACCTGGTAAAAAAGAAGCTACTCCATTCTAAATAACTGGGACCACACCTACAACTGTCCTGGTGTTGCAGATGTTCATCGGTACAGGTATAGGACCACACTCTCACAGAATACCAGCGTAAAATATCAGCCTAATGCTGTTGTGTTTCGTATGGTGAGTGTAGAGAACCGGATCCACTTTTTACTGAAAACAGGCAATATTTCTTAGTCCCCAGAAATGACAGCGCATCTACATTTTGATTCTTAATCGAGGATATATAGAGATGTCTATGGGCCACAGCATATTACCAGCTTGACTATGTGCTCGTTTTTCAGTCTTATTCTATTAAAAAAAAACATGATTAGCAGTAATCAGGAGAGCCGTATAAACATTTGCCCCATCGTCTATAAAAAAAATATCCGGATATGGCTGTGTTATTTGTCCTGGTGCTTAGGACATTGCAACCAAGTCTAACTACCATTCTATAATATTATAAGAGTTATACTATACGCGCACATTGTAGGTAAATAAAAAAAATTATGTTCTAATGAGAGTGTAGTTGTTTTTTTTCGTCATAATTTTGGCACTGACTACAAGTTTTTCAGCCAAAAAGAATGTATCAAACGCTGTAATACATTAATCAATGTATAAATACGTTAATAAATTTCTTCAAAATATGTTGATGCGCCACTTTGACGCACTTTGTAGCAATTGTTTTATTGCTTTTAATTATTATTTTTTTTTTATAGGAGGGGCAAACAGCATGCGGCTCACCTGATGGTAGGAGTGATTACCGCCGTCCATGAACAACTGCAACACCAGGGGAATTGCAGATGCGTTGCCGACCTTTTAAGAAGGAGTAGGCTCTTTTCTTGAAGGTCCCTAAGTCGTATCGGTCCGGAAAAATCGCTGGTGGTAATCGATTCACACAAGGAAGTTGTGCGAGGAAAACTTTCTAAATCGCACAGTGGTGGACCATAATCATCCAGATGGTATGGATGGTATCTCGAGTTCTGTCGCGATGTGCGATGGTGAAATTGAGCGGCTGGAATTGGTCGAACAATTCCTCAGAGCACTCCCCGTGGTACATGCGATAAAATACGCAAAGAGATGCAACATCTCTACGCAGGGCCAGTGGAAGCCGATCGGACAGAACTCGGTCGTCGACGATTCGAGCTGCTGCGCTGGATGCGGTCAAGTAAGAAGCTGGCACTGGGGAGCCCTGCCAGAGATGGGAACAGTATTCCATGTGAAGGCCTTGTAAATGCTTTGTGCCGCATGAATACTGTCCCGCTCTGCTAGCACGCTCAAGCTTTTAGAGGCCAATTTGGCCTTCTCTTCCAGTGACCACGAAACTGCATCTCGATATGTCGACACCGAGTTCCGATACTGGCTGAGGCAACAAGGAGTGCTTGAAACTGAGGAGATACGACAAAGGGTTCTTTTAGCGGTAAACGCGCAAACTTGTGTCTTCTGGGATTGAACTGGACTAGATTTAGTCCTTTGAGTCTGAGACTTTGTTCAAAAAGTCTCGACTTCAGACACAAGTTTGTTCCGTACTCAGTGACGTTTCCCGAAAATATTGGCACGGCCGGTGTAAAGCATCATCCAGTGCTGTCGTCTGCATAGCAATGATATTACCAGTTGCAACATATCATTGATATGCAGAAACAACGTTGGTGATAGCACGCAACAGTGGAACACCAGCGTTAATGGAAAACAATCGGAGCATGCACCGTCTACACGATTGATGCTCCGATTTGCAGAAAACTAGTGATCAATTACAATTTCTCGGGAAGCCCATAGGAAGGGAGCTTCGAAGAAGCGCTTTGTGCCAAACCCGATCGAAGGCCTTCGCTTCGTCAAATAACGGCCAACGCCTCTCCCTTGAACTCCTGCCTCCGCCCATCTATGAGTTAGGTAACCTGAAGATCACCAGCTGAGCGACCTCGACAAACCGTACTGGCGGTCACTAATCAGCTGGTGATCCTCAGGTACGTACCGTAATAAACACAAGAGCCGTTTCAAACCATTATTTAAACGATAATACAGAGGCAGCATTTGGCTATCGGCCTCCAGGTTCCCTCCAAAACCAGTGCAGTTGTTTTTTTTAAAACCTCAGTGACAAACTATCTTGCAGCGTAGTACTATTATTTATTCTGTGCTTACAGTCAACCTGATAGTAAATAGCTACTGCAGTTCACCCTAGCGATCATCTACAGATCACAGTTTTTACATGATCACTTGGATCAAAATCAGTCAGTAGAACAATCATCATCATATTTTATTTAAAAATACCTATGAAGGTCAGCGTAAAGAAATAGTAGTGAACTGTATTTTATGGGTTGAAGAGTGATAAAATGAAACACTTGAGTGGCACAACGTGGAACATTAATGTGACAGCTTAGAACAAGAAAGAAAAAGACGGAGCGCTATGTACATTTAAACACCGTGGCTCTCTGTAAGAAAATCTCTCATGCCTATTACTGCTGCCCAGTATCAGTGCGAAAACTGCTGTTTCTGCTGTATTCTAAATCACTTCATAAATCTACTACTGAACACTGGCCTCTCTCAAGGAATGCCACAAAACACGTTCTTGCCACCTACTTCCGTCGACTTCCTACATCGTCCTTACCAGGACGTCTTCAGCCATCGGTACGAGGCTGCCAATCAAGAAATTTTTTCCTATCGGTTGTCGGTTCTCCGAGCTATATAGCCGGCCCATTTCCACTTCAGCTTACTGATCTGATGAGTTGTTTTAGTTACTCTGGTTCTACTTCGCATATCCTCATTTCGAAGTCTATCACGCAGTGAAACTCCGAACATAGTACGCTCCATAACACGCTGGGCGATCTTGAGCTTATACATACGGCCAGCAGTAAATGACCACGTCTCAGATCTCTATGCTCTATATCATCACTATCAAGACACTTGTTAAAAGCAAGATAATCTAATTACAGGCATTCTATCTTACTCCTAAGACCAACTTCGTTTGAAACTAGTTGCAGATGTCCATGGCCTACAATTGTCCAAAATTATAAAAAAAATACAGTACGTTGAATTCGTTTTTGACTGACTCCTCGTCCGCCTTGGCATGGACATCCGCAGATGAAATTTCGGCTGAGTACACCTGATAATCGCCAATAAGTTTTGACAGTTTTACTATCTAAAATTTTATATAAGTCAGTGTACTGACTGCATTTAAGCACTACACACGGAATCATGAAGAGTGTAACTTTTATAATACCTACATTTTCATATTTTTAAAGCAAGTGGCTAAATGCACACTATAAATGCACTCACACACATTTGGTGTTCTCCAGCCTTTATGCTTGCGTATTCGAAATAACGCAGCGATAAATTAAAATCCAAATCAGTGTTCACCGCCCGAGGTACAATCACGAATTTATTACAGGACAACAAATGAATGCGACGCATTAAATTGAACGATAACCCTTTACCGCTTGATTGTACACGAAAATGTCCTTTGCGTTTTTCGTTTGCAGAAAATGTAATTTAACGCGCAAAAAAAAATTGCTAGTAAAATAAAAAGTGTTTAGCAATAAAATGGGAAGAGACCGCCATATTCTAATGTGAATTCATAGCACACTGAGTGTGGGTGGACTGACTTCACGTGACCACAAAGTATTTTCTAAATTTTTCATACGTGCCAGTTTAACGTGATAAATCAACCATTAAAATTTTTATTACTAATTTTATTTAAAATAAAAATATTAAAATCAAAACCTTAGACAGAGAATCCATTGGATTCTCTGTCCACGATCAAAACATTGTTTTTTTTTTTTACGGCACAATAATGTTAAATTAAGAATGACCAGCTTCTTAAGAAAAAAATATTGAGATTTAAATAATAATTTCTTATATTTACGCGAATTCTACAAAATAAATAAAGCTATTTCTATAATTTTAATTTAACTAACTTATTTAAATTTACTTACGTTTGGAATACTTTGTAAAACCCATGGGCACAAGAGGACTAAGGTGTTCGATGTCCTGATTTTTTTTTATATAGCAGAGGGGGCAAACAAGCTTGCGGCTCCCCTAATGGAATGTGTTGACCACCGCTCATAAACAACTGCAACACCAGTGAAATTACAGGTGCGTTGCCGGTCTTTTAAAAAGGAGTAAGCTCTTTTCTTAAAAGTCCCTAAGTCGTATCGGTCCGGAAAAATCGCCGGTGGTACACGATTCCATAAAGTAGTCGTGCGAGCAAGAAAACTCCTAGTAAATCGCACAGTAGTGGACGGCGAAGCATCCAGATGATGATTTGTCGCGATGTGCATTAATTAAATTTGGCGACTGGAATTAATCCGAACAGTTAACAACTAACATTTAACATTAGTTAACCATGGCTACGTTCAGTTTTAAACAATACTTAAACTAAGTCAATCGTAACCATGGATGCTATGTAGTATTCGAAACTATTGTAGTAAATTTGAATAAAACTAGTTTTACGGATTTTATCGCGTATATTAACTTATTTTATATTCCCGACGTTTTTTAATCTGGAGGTAACCGTGGTTATCTATGACATTGGGACGTCAAATACCTCAGTCCCCCCCGTGACCATGGGTGCTGTAAAGTACTGAAACGTCGGGAATATAAAATAAGTTAACTGCTGATAAATCCAAAATTTTATTAAATAATGTGATGTTCTGCGTAAATATAAAATCATTATTGTAGTAAAATTAGTCTTAATGCAGTGGGATCTAGATGTATTTTGATTGACAATTTAACTAGGTTAGTTAGTTTTTTTTTTACATCAAATTGAAATGACAAACGAACTCATATTCCACTTGATGGTAAGTCGCAACTGCAGTCCATGGACATCTGCAGCCAACTTCAAATAAAGAAGGCCGACAGATACGTCACCTCTGAGGACTAAGAAGGAATGCTTAACAGTCTGTAATTGTGCCATATCCTTCAAAAAGGAACTAAGCAATGTAAGCACTGCTATTTGCCGGCATAAATAGGTAAGAGAGTAGAACCTATCCAGAAGGATTCCTAGGCAGAAAATCCTATTTCAGTGGCAAATAGGATTTTCTGCCTAGTAAAAAATACATGTTTTATTGTGGAATAATGGTGACCAACGAGCACTCAGTTCCACTTTATGGTAAGTGTATACTGTGGCCCATAGACATCTACATTTATCATCGATTAAGAATCAAAGTGCAGTTGCGTTGTCACCCCTAAAGACTAAGATAGAATGCCTCGTATCCAGTAAACGTGGTAGAGCCATGCTGCAGCTATATTTGTAGTATAGTTGTAGCACAGATGGGTCGGCTCGACCGGGGAAGGATCACGCTCTCACAGAATACCAGCGTAAAATAGCAACTTAACACTGCTGTGTTTCGTTTGGTCAGTGTAGAGAATCGGAGACCCTTTTTACTGGAAAAGAGGCATTCCATCTTAGCCCTCACGGGTGACAACGCATCTGTATTTTGATTCTTTATTGAAGATAGATGTAGATGTCTATGGGTCACAGCAACCGCTCACCATCAGGTGGACTGTGTGCTCGTTTGTCACCCTATCCTATAAAAAAAAGTATCTCCTGTTTTATTAACTCGCCATAAGAAACTCCGCAGCATTTAGCTACTTATTACGTTGGTATTCTGCGAAAGCATGGTGTTTCCGCGTCGAGCCGACCAATTCATTTTACAACCATAATATAGCTACAGCAAAGCTCTACCTACATATATTGTAATTATAATATAAATTACATTCAAAAATTCTTACGAAAATTTCGTCATTGACTGGTCTCCTTCAGCGTTAGATAGCCAGTCTAATATTTCAAAATGCGATATATTCAAAAACCCGCCAGCACTTAATCAAATTTTAAATCTGTCAAAAGCAAAGGGCTAATAAATTAGTGTGGAAACGAAAACCGTTTTAATCCAAAGCTAAAACGCTTTATTTAAAGTCTAAGGCGTTTGACAGTCAAGAAATATCAGCACTGCATTTATCATGGCAGCAAAGTGTGTTGAGAGAGTGTCTAGAGCCCAAAAACAGCAAAATTTTTCTATAGCTATGTTTATTCTAACCGTGCAGTGGCGGTGAAAGAATATCCACTACCCCACTACCCCGAGGGTGCGTAAGAGGCGAAGAGAAATGAAACAGGAGATGGGCAGCAGAATTTTCCTGATAGCAACTGAAAATAGTAAAAAATTGCGGTTGACGACCCGGTAAGCGTAGCAACTATGGAAATATCCTCCTTATGCGGTAATCTATGGGGGAGGCCTATGCTTAGTAGTGACCTTTGATGGGGTGTGTAATATTATAATATATTTATTTGTGAGATGTTGAACGTTGATTAACCTGGTACCGCGAATATTTTTTTACGTATTTTAGTACGTATTTACACGCAGACAACCTTCAAGTACAGCCAGAAGTGAAGGAACACGTCTCAGAATCATATGTCATCACTGGCAACACGCACTGGTTGTACACTCCTGTTGTGACACTTCGTATGCTGAAAAGCCGAATTGGATCCGTAGATTTACCTCTCAGTCAAAGTTGGACTTACCTCGTCAGGCAATACTAGTCAGACAGAAAAAACACTCGTTAACTACTGAGATCACAAATGAATGTCACAGATGGTACAATTTGTAATGTTGAACTTAAATTGGTGATTGATTGATTTATTTATTTATCATAACCAAGGTCCACTGCTGAACATAAGCCTCCCCATAGATTGCCTCATAGGGTGGATATTTGCCACAGTTGCTACGCTTGGTAGGCGGGTTGGCAACCGCAGTTTTTTATTTTTTATTCGTTATTAGAAAGACGCTGCTGTCCATCACCTGGTGTGTTTTCCTCTGTCACCTGGATATTCTTAAACCGCCACTACACTCGGTATATATCTATATATAAAAAATCAATTGCTGTCCGTTAGTCTCGTTAAAACACAAAAACGGCTCGACTGATTTTGATTGAAAAATTGTGTGTGTTTAAATATATCCCTGGATGGTTTAGATTCACATTTGGATCTGATGGGTGGCGCTATTGTCGCGATCCAGATATCGCCCGTGCGAAGCCGGGGCGGATCGCTAGTTGATAATATATTATGTGTGATAGATTGAATGAAAATATATATGGTCATATTATTGAGGTAATAGTATCTTAAAATATAATAATAAAACTCATTACACTAATTACAGTGAAAATCCAATCTGGATAACAACGGTCCCAGCTGCGGAGTACTATAAATCAACATAAAGTGCGATGGGCAGAGAAGATGGCCGCATAACGATCTTAATATTTATTTTGCTGGCTGTAACAACATTTATATTAAGAGACTGTTAGACTAAAAAGGTTTATTTTTCCCTTTCTTCCTCAATAAATTAGCTTCAAGGCAAACCATAAACACGAAGAATTTTTAATTTTGCAAAACTCCGTAAAATTTGTTTTATTTCACGTGCAGTATTCGCGTAAACATAAGAAATCATTATAGGAAGCAATAGAAGAAATATATTAAGATACTATTATCATTAGAGTTTAAGAAACAATTTTTTTTTATAGAAGAGGATGCAAACGAGTATGAGACTCTCCTGATGGTAAGAGGCCACCGCCGCCCATGTACAACTGCAAAACCGGGGGAATGGCAAGTGCGTTGCCGGCCTTTTCAACAGAAGTAAGCTCGTTTCTTGAATGTCCCTAAGTCGTATCGGTCCGTAAAAATCACCGGTGGTAAATAAATTCACGTAGAAGTCGTGTAAGGAAGAAAACTTCTAATCGCACGGTGATGCACCGCCAAGCATCCAGATGTTGAGGACGGGATCGCGGGTTTTGTCGTGATGTGATGTGTGTTTATAATAATTTACTTGTAATTTATTTTAATAGAAGTTATGGTATCAAATGAGTACTCAGTTCAGCTGATAGTAAGTGGACGATTTGGCCCATAGATTCCTACTATTTATTTTCAAGGATTAAATTTCGATGCGTTGTTACCCTTGAAGACTTAGATAAAATGCTTCGTTACCAGAAAAAACGGTCTCCGGTTCTTGGTACTAATCGTGTGAAATATTTCATTATGCTGCAATATTGTGCTAGTATTCTGAAATAGAGTGGTCTTCCCACGGGTTTAAAAACAGTAAAGTCAAAAAATTGAACAAAAAATTCTGCTTAACGTCAAATCGAATTCAAAAAATATTAATTGTAAGAAAAATGAAAATAATATCTTAAATAAAAAAAATTAAAGTCACTAATACAAAAAGAGCTGATGATCTTCAAATGGCTGAATAAATTTTCTTGGAACATAGATATGTTAACATAGTCCGGTTTCCAGACACAATAGTAAGACAATAGCAATGTACTATATGTAGTACACGGGGCAGTGAAAGGGTTAAGACACCTTTCAAATGAAAAAAAACTTAATCAAAGTTGGTTCATCCGTTCAGGAGCTATGATGCCACAGACAGACATACAGATATACAGATACACAGATACATACTACAAACTTTTAACAACTCCCTGTTTTCGTCGGGGGTTAAAAATAATAAATGACACAAAAAACAACTCAAATTAATAAAACGACATAAGTAGTGCAATAATCCAACATCAAAGAAGAAGAATAAAGGTGATTAACACGGCATTTTTTTCTCATTTCCCGTGCCAGGAAAAAAAAGAAACGACAACAATAAGTCGGGTCAGTGGGGCGACTGTATTCATGGCAGTGTACCCTCATTTTCTCGTACGGCTTCTAAGACTAGACGCAACTGGAGCAACAACTTCTTAAGAACTGCGCGTTTGAATTTTTCTTTACTAAGTACGTACTCGTCACTACTTAAGTGTTAGACGACATTGTTATTTCAAGTTACTTTGACATAATATAACTTAAGCTCTCACGCCTGTCACCTTGCCAGAGGGGTAGGCAAAGAGTACAGACTTCGGGCTTTACTCGCTTCTTTCACTTCCACCATATTATTTGCGCGTTTATATATATATGCAATAAAATATAACAATAGAATTAAGACGATATGTATATATATATAGTCTTAATTTGGCCCATTTTCAATATATCGCAAATTTATTAGACAAACTTCCGTCTTGTGCGTCTCTAATGCCGGTACTTTGTAAGTCACTTCTGCATCATACATTTGCTTTATCACTCTTTCCTCATTCATTCTTTCTACGCGTCCAAACCACGAAAGAATTCGGTTTTTAATCTTAGTCACATCATCTTGCAAACTTTTCTCTTATCACACAACTTCTCATGCTATCATTTAGTTACCATTAACATACTTGTTAATAAACGCATACTTACAGCATTTGAACGGGAATCTTTTTTACCATTAATAGGGCTTAGTAAGGAAAAGAAGTAGAAGCCTATGGTTTTTCAATTTTTCTTCAAGTAAATTACCCCTTGCCGACTCCGCCACCTGTTCAATTTGACAAGAAAATTACTATAAAATACCAAAGAAAATTACTGAAGTAATCTATGATATTCATTAATTCCTTCATTACAGCTTATCAAAAGTCCACTGCTGAATAAAGGACTCTCCTATAGATCGTCTCGCAGGGGGGATATTTGCCATAGCTGCCACGCTTGCAAGCGGGTTGGCAAACACAGTTTATTTTTATTTATTCGTTATTACGAAGACGCTGCTGCCCATCTCCTGATTTGTTTCCTCTGTTACCTCTTACGACACCCATGGGCCCCAATTGCCTATCCTGGAAATCCATGGGGGAGGTCTCTGTTCAGCAGTGGACTTTAATAGGCTGTAACAGAATAGAACGATAACGGAATATGTCAAAAACCTCCTAAAGCATCTAAAGCACAAATCAAATTAAAATATTTTTAAGTATACTGAGATCAATCAGCCGTGCGAAATGTGCAAAGTACATACAAGTAAATTCATCGTTAGGGACCATAAGCGTGGCAGATATGGTAAACTGCAATTCTCCTGGTATTGTACTCGTATATTATATATGAGCGGCGGTAGTCAATTACCATAAAGAGAGCACATGCTCGTTTCCCTCTCTTTTATAAAAAAATATCCCCTTTATAAGGCAATTAACGGGTAAACCTAAATATATACTTATATAAGATTTTTGAATGGATGTAATGGAAAAAAATGAATGAGCAAGTGATAGTTACAATACCATTCAATTAACTTCAATTTCGTTTCGTACGATAATTTTATTTATCATCCAAACGGAATTTATATTTACAACCAACACAAAGGCATATAAGTATTAAATTCAATAATGTTGAATTTGTCATATGAAGCAACAGGAAATTCATCCATTTAAGAGTACACAGATAGAGAGTTTGTACGTTTTACGTTACGTGGTAGTGGGTGGTACGTTTCGTATGGTGAGTGTAGAGGGCATTCCATCTTAGGCCTCAGTGGTGACAACGCATCTGCATTTTGATTCTTAATTGAGGAAAGATGTAGATATCTATGGGCCACAGCATCCACTTATCATTAGACTGTATGCTCGTTTGTCACACTTATACTATAAAAAAATTGTCATAAACAATAGGAAACCCATCCATATAAGATTAAATATATAATATTATTTGTAAACCATTTTATACAAATAATCTTATATCGATGTGTCCGTTATATCCTGACATTTAGCATTGATAAGGCTTTACCTACCATGACGTATCACGGGATCACTCTAAAACGTAAGGAAATATCTAAATTGCTAATTATAGGGGCTCTGTACTAGGAATTATGACAAAGTTAAAGGTGTGAGTGATGACAAACAAGCACACAGTTCACCTAATGATACAGTTCTTGTCAAGCATGCTTTACTCGTGATTGAGCATGTACATGCACATTGCGATAGTGTGCGTGTGTGAAGTGCGATCAGTTGCGAGCGTGTCGTCGCTTTTGGTCTCACGCACACTTTGACACTTATACAGATACATGCGTACCACAAATAAAGCCCGCTCGAATTCATGAATTGCAAGAACTATAAAGTGCTGCTCAAATGGTGTATCATTTATTTTGTATATGTACAAGTAATTTAATAAATTGTTTTTTGATATTTACTACTAAGGTACAATGGGATTAACATGTTAAAAATTTCGGAAGAACCTTAATGAAAGAAGAATTTTTTAAAAGGACTATAAAATAATTCATGGCCCACAGACATTCCATCATTTATCATCGATTAAGAATCAAAATGTAGATGCGTTATCATCCCTTAGGGCTAAGATTGAATGACTTCAACAGTAAAACGGGTCATTGGTTCTCGCCATTCACAATACAAAACACATCAGCATATGCTGTTATTTCACGGTGAGTTTGAGCGGGAACTTAACCGCAAGTGGATTGTTGCTCTTGTCTTCTTTATCAGCCCGCAGAAGTCCGTTGCTGTAAATGGACTTTATCTTTTAGGAGGATTTTCCTTAATCATCACGCTAGGCAGATTGGGGATCACAGCTCCAGAGCCATACATCTCGCATCTTTGACGTTGCTACACATTGATGGTCTAGATATTATTTTCTCGTTCAACGGTTTATAAAAGAGGATTATGATACGTTAAAGTGGTGTGATTTTGTATATTAAATGACTATAAATGAGAACTCTTAACTCTGTAGTGCCGATGTAGGAGTATATACTAACCCATGGTCTCCCGTTGGTGTCGTAAGAGGTGACAGAGGGAAACTGAAACAGGAGATGGGCAGCAGCATCTTCCTGATAATAATTTAAAATGATTAAAATACTGCGATTACCAACATTTTGAGGCAATCCATCGGAGATGCCTATTAGACATTTGTGTCATTCATTAATTTCTAGTGACCCGATCATTCAAGTATTGATCCGTCTTACGAACCGGGTCATTCGGGTCGATCATTCAAATGGATCATTTCGAGTTTTAGTACTCTGTGCGACCCGCTCGATAATGTCGGTCGTCGACTCGTCGAACAATTCTATGCTTTATGTTCGTAGGTCCTATCAATCTTTTAAAACATTCAAAAAATGTAATTGCAATCATCAATACTTTGATGCGACCCGAGTCAAATGAACGAATCAATCACGAAAAAGTTCAGCAATGGACTTTTAAAGGCTGTAGTTGAATGAAAATGTGAAATATTGCTTGAAACTAGTGCCCCGATGGTGATCACTATATTATAAAAAAAACTCAAGCGTGTGTTTTATCTCAAAAAAAGTAAATTCAGTACGTTTTAAAAAAAAAATTGACTAACGAAAAAAATTTCATTTCCTTTCAATATACCGTCATCATCAACTGTCTGCTGGGGTCAGTTGTTGTCAAAGTCATGACAAGTGAAAAAAATTGTCAAAGTATTGCGAAAAACTTTGTTGACAAATTTATTACAAGCGATGATTTCCATTTATTTGACACTGACAAAAGTGCTAGTCGTAAAAGTTCATAACCAAACAAAGAATAAAAATTATTAAATTTAATCATAACAAAAAGTATGTAGAGTCGGTGTGAACTAAAAGTTTTTAAATTAGAACAGTGACGTGAAAAGGATTGTGTGAGATTTATTGAAGATTTTTTCTTAAGATTTATATCCTCAGCGGACAGACCGTATATCTAAGCTAAAGTTTATCCCATTGTTGAGATGTGCGGAGATGTGTTTGCGTTTGTTGCTCCGTCTGCGGTGGCAACTCATCGTGTACTCGAAACAGGGACAGTTTGTTTGTGGAACCGAGAATACAAACAAGTGTATACTGCCACGTGATCTAACCGCAAACGTCGTGATAAATGCAAGTGGTGTTGTAACTAATCTCACTGAAATTTATTTTGCATTTAATTTCATTTCACTTAAGAATAGTAAGGATCTACATCTTGCTAATAAAAATTACGTCAATTTAAGAAATGCTTAAAGTTCCTCCCTCTCTTTTCACTAAATGGCAATAGGTCGTAATTTCTATTCGTGGTAGAGCTATGTTGCAGCTATATTAATTCTATAGTTGTAGCACGAATGGGTCGGCTTGAACGGGGAAGGACCACTCTCTCACAGAATACCAGCGTGAAATAGCAGCTTAATGCTGCTGTGTTTCGTATGGTGAGTATAGAGAACCAGAGACCCTTTTTTCTGGAAAAGAGGCATTCTATCTTAGTCTTCGGTCTAGGATAGAATGTAGACGTCTTTGGGTCACAGTATCCACTTACCATCAGCTGGGCTGTGTGCCTTTTTGCCACCCTTATTCTATAAATAAAAACCTCGATAGCGTAGTAACTAACGTGTGACTGCAGTAAAATGAACCGCGATTAAAAGTGCATAAAATTACAACAAGTAATATTTAATGAGCGAGCAAATAAGAATATTTATACAAATTTACCCAAAATTCACACTACGTTCGCCAATTATCATATCTCAATTATAAAAACAATCCTAATTTATAACAAGTTATCACGCTGACCGCAAAACCAAATTTACGGGTTATTACGAAATAATAAATGAGATCACAAATAACCGGACGGTAATCCGTGTCGGATTTATGTGATAGTGATAGATTATGTTTTGTTCGTTACAATCAGTACACATTGGAAGTTTGATAATAAGTGTAATAGATTAATCGGAACTGAAATTCTTTATCTCTTTTTAATGTTTCCTATTAAAAAGAGATACAAGATGATTACTAGGATTAAGAAAGGAATGTGTCGGTGGTTTGGTCGTGTAGAAAGAATGAATGAGGAAAAAAAGACAAAGCAAATTATATTGCAGAAGTGAACAGCAGAGTCAGCAAGGCACGCTCTAGACGAAAGTTTATTGATCAAATTGGCGATAGTAGAGTAGATTTGAAGATGGGCCAAATTAAGAGTACCCTTAAAAGAAGAGCATTTATGCGTAGGTATATGGATGTAAAGGAGGTGAAAGAGGCTGTCAGGATCGTGCCAAATGGAAGTCCGTAGTATCTGCCTACCCCTCTGGGTAAGAGATGTGAGTGTATTTGTTATGTTCTCTAGAACCAAAGAGATTTTTCTTCAATTTTATACAAATAAAATACGAATAAACTTTTCCCCGTCCTATTATATTACATTATTTATAATTATATATATAGTTGCGCAGAGGAAAACCATAACGCCTTTTATTTTTGTTAACATTTGATTTTAGTATCCATTTATTTTTTATACCGTGCGCTATATATAAAACGATTCTTACGGAGTAACCTCCAAAAATACTCCTATATATTGAAATAGTATTGAAATGTTTTTTTCGAAGACGATTGCACGAAATAACTTCAAACTGCTAATAATGTGTATTCTTAGATAACAATGATCCATAATAAAAAAAAAAAAACAAAACAATTGACTAGTAGAAACTAAAATATAATAAGTATTTAACCCAGGTATAAAATTAATATAAATGACTATAATTTACTAGATAGTATGGTTCTTTTTCTCCCTTGGGCTTCGTCTGGGTAGCTACCACGCTCTCACCTATTTCAGCCGCCAAATAATAACTCTTGCATTTCTGTATTACGTTCTGAAGAGTATAGATAGGCGGTATAATTACAGGTTATGTGGAATTTCATCTCAGTGTTGACAACGCTTATATGTGTCCATAGAACGCAGAAGCCCATCATCAGTTGGATTATGGACTGTAAGTTCCTTTTGTTACTGGAGTTCAATAATAAAAATTTGCACTGACATAACTTCCCAGTAACATAAGAAACATGTACTGCGTACTAGAAGAGACGCCCAGACTTGGTTGTTTGTAACACGTGTTAGAGCCCATGGGCTCAAGTTTACTTAGTATGTGCCATGAAAAGCTACTTTGTTTCAATGCTTTAGTTTCCGCAACAAAATACATTGCTTCATCAACCCCCAATTAAATACATTGAGAAGAGCATCCCGCTTTCGAATTGCAGTTTGTAATTAATTACATTGTGTCATACAAATGTACGAGTGTCCTCTTTGTTGTGTTTGCAAGAGATATGTGCCAGATTAATCACTTGTTTTTAACCGAGTTAAAATAAGACAGATGTTATCATTTCGGTTGTGGTTCTTTTATAATAATGTTCTCCAGACCGAATTCCGGTCACGGCGGCCAGTCTCAACGTAGACTAGCTATCTGCGTAAACTGGGTTATAGTGAACATGTGTGGGTGCAAGCACAGGCGCACTCTATGCCTTCACTCTCATAGTTCGATAGGATGGCAATTTGGCACAATTGGACAGAAATCAGACCCAGGACCAACGGTTTTACGGCTTAAACTAAACGGCTTTCTGAGGCACTGCTACTGAGAATTTCTTGACCGAGAAATCCAATTAATAATAATTATTTAGCCATAGCTTTTGAGCCGTAGGGCTCCTTTTCTACCTAAATGTTCGCCTGGCTAAGTACACCCCTTTGAATTATTTCTGCCACCAAGCATCAGTGAGTGTATTACTGTTTTCCGAGCTGAAGGGTAGAGAGCTAGTTACAGTTTGTAAGGCATTCAATCTTGTTCCTCGGATGTGATGACGTATCTATAGCACTTCCCACCAAGTAGACTGGAATTTCCTTTACCACTTAATTTTGACCGAGCTGGCTTTCGAACTGGGAACCTCATGATCGGTAGTCGCGTCTACGATCACTAAGCTAACGAGGCAGTTACTCATATACATAGAACGGTATCGGAGACAGCGAGAAGAAAAAAAGACATAATAATAAAAAGGCAGGACTCCAATCCCCAACAGAGAAGGTACCATGTAGCCTTATGAACTCGCAACCACAAGCCAGCATAAATAAATTTTGCCTTTTCCCTAGAATTCTGCTAACTCATAAAACTAATTCCCCATCGAAAAACTTTCATTACAATACAATAGTAATATATCAATTCTTTCATAACAAAATATATAGAAGCGGTAACAACTATAAGTTTTGACAGCGGAACAGTGACATGAAAGGAATTATATGAGAGATTTATCAATATTTTTTTTGTTATGATTTGTATCCTTATATATATATTTTTTTAACATATTTGCCAGTGTTTGACCACAATCCCACCTGGTCATAAGTGGTGATGAAGCCCTAGGTAGTAAATTACGACGAAGCACATCATTTAAATCGAATGCGTGGAATATCCACAACAAAGGGTTGAAGACCCGCCGACCGCCTGGTTGTCCGATGTTAGCTTAGTAGTATATCCAGAATCTAGTTTACCATATTACTATCATGCATGGCTGCCTCGTTGGTCTAGTGGTTGTAGTAGTGCGACTGCTGATCATGAGGTCCTGAGTTCGAATCCCGGGTCGGGCCAAAAACAGTTATTGGGTTTTTCCGTCAAGAAATTCTCAGTAGCTGCCCGAAGTCAGGAGGTTGGCGGTGTCTGACCCTGTGACTCTGAAAGCACTTAAAGCCGTTGGTCCTGGGTCTGATTTCTCTCCGGTCTTGTCGGTTTACCGTTTCATCAGGTTATGAGAGCGAGAGAATAGAGAGTGCAACTGCGCTTGCGCATACACTTGGGCACTATAATTCTGTCCTGCGCCGATGGCTAGTCTCCGTTGATGCTGGCCGCCGTGACCGAAATTCGGTTTGGAGGACATTGTCATTCATAGAGACGTATCTGAGATTGTAAAGGCGCTACTTCGAGGAAATCCATTACATTAAAGATAACATTCACACCACTAGAGATATTAATTAGCTGAGATCCGTGTGGAAAATAAAAATAGCGTATTACCGTTTTATCAATAATGGTATGTCTTTTATATTGTAGTGGTTATAGTGGTGTTTAGTTTCGTGTCACTCGTAGTTATTGTGTACACCAGGGGTTCTAAAAGTGTAGTGACAAGCTCCTTTTAACCATGCTCCGAAAACTAAACTTTTGTATTCGCGGGTACAAAATAAACCGGATTTTCAGCTGTAGCTGTAAAAGTAAAGTAAAGTTATAGCCTATATACGTCCCACTGCTAGGCACAGGCATCCTCTCATTTCCAGTGCGTCTTCGCGGACTTCACATATCATAGAAATATTTTTTTGAAGTTTACTTATTTTGGCGCGTTTGGGAAAAATGATGAAAGTGAATTTTTACGATGCATTTTGATACTTAATCGAGGATAAATGTAGATGACTAAGGGCCACAACATCCACTTACCAGCAGGTGAACTGTGTACTCGTTCGTCACTCTTATATTATTAAAAAAAACTAACTTATTACAAAATACTTGTCAAATAATGAAATCAAAATTCAAAAGGCAAAATGCAAATGGCGGAACTAACTACTGGCCATCATTAGCCATTTAGCGATGAAATAAATTAATAGTCGTTGATAATCGCAGACATGCAAAAATTGTATTAAATGCCACTGCAACTGTTCTTTCGAAATAACACTCTCTACAGTAATTAGAAAATTTAATTTTTAACGACGCGAATTATGAAGCTATTGTAGAAGAGCAGGCAAAAGTGTACATGGCTTACATTATTTTTTTTTAATTCTAGTTTTATTTTTATTTTGTTTGGGGAAAGTAATAATTTAAATAAATTATGAATAAATAAGAAATGAATGAGCTACTGACCCCGTTCCGTTATTGCCATAAGAGGCTACAGAGAAAAACAAACCAGGAGATGAGCAGCAGCGTCTACCTCATAACAACGAGAAAAATACTGCCGTTACCAAGTCGTCTGACAACTGTGACAATTATGTCAATTTAATGTGGTGAAAAAATGATTATTATTATTATAAATCTGTGGGGAGGGAGTGTACGCTGCGGTTCATCTATCTTTATTCACTGCCAACTAAAACAGTCTGTTAGTAATCATGTAATTATGAAACAACTTGGTTAATTGAGATCATACTTTCACTTATTGAAAAAACCCGTTATCCTCATACTTGAATGATCTCCTGTATGGTGGAGGCTGTTTACATACATTAATTGTACAAGGACAAACATCCAGACGCAGAGAATTTTTTGTAGGCCATACAAATAACTTGTTCCGTGTGAGATTCAAACCCGCGG
The DNA here is from genome assembly GCA_029286625.1 of Parnassius orleans. Taxonomy (NCBI): domain Eukaryota; kingdom Metazoa; phylum Arthropoda; class Insecta; order Lepidoptera; family Papilionidae; genus Parnassius; species Parnassius orleans. The sequence continues at coordinate 1,089,539 of JAGSMP010000225.1, forward strand.
TCCTCAAAGCCACGACTCAATGCTAAGCTACTGCGTGGAGCCGTCATTTATCTAATAGGTGGCGCTGGAGTCAATATATTAACAAATTCTTTCAAATTATAATCACAAATTGTAGCTGTAGCTAATCTGGTTTTCATACAAATATATACCTCGCATACCTTGACTTCAGTAAGGCGTTTGACAAGGTCAACAATGATATCTTACTCATGAAACAGGCGCAGGCGGGCTGTACGCCGAAAACATTGTCATTTTTCGCCAGTTACATGAGAAACAGGAGCAATTTGTAGACTGGGCTGGTCAACTGTCAAAACCATACCTTACCAGGTCAGGAGTGAGTCAAGGTAGCAATTTGGGCCCCCTGAAATTTGTCCTAATGATTAACGACTTACCCGATGTTGTATGGCTATCAACATGTCTTCTATTTGCGAATCACCTAAAATTGGTATCAATAGTTAGGGACTCAGCTGACTGTGACAAACTACAGGTGGACATTGACAGAGTAGTACAATGGAGTCATAGGAATAAGTTATTTTTTAAACATTTCCAAATGCTCAGTCTCAGACATACAAATATAATATAGAGGGAGTAGCCTTGCAGCGGGTAACAGAGGTAAAAGAACTTGGAGTTCACTTTACTTCGAAACTCAATTTTAGGGAACACATTCTTAAGATTTGCAAATTTGTATCGAAATTTAGGATTTGTGTTGCGTCAGTCGCGGGAATTTACATATCTCGGTGCGGTCCGTGCCTTGTATGAAGTACTAGTGAAAAGTCACCTAGAGTGTAATGGCTTTGTATGGAGCCCGCATGAAGCTAAGTACAAATTGATGGTGGAACGGATACAAAATAAGTTCATTCGATTTCTTTATTTAAAATTATATGGAGTGTATCCGTTCTACCAATTAATGTACCCAACGTTATTTGTGCTGGGCATGGTGGGGTATAACAAACTGGAGGTTAGGAGGGAGTTAAGTTTGGCAAAGTATATGTTTAAATTGCTGCGTGGAAAAATATATAACGAGGCAATGTTGCGAATGGCTATGCTGTGTGTGCCGGACAGGTACGTGTGGCGCCGGAAGCGGCCCCCGCTGTTCGCGGTACTGCGCGCACGCACCAATCTTCTGAAGGAGGCCCCACTGACCCGAGTGCTGCACACTCTAAATAAAGTAGCTCAGGATGTAGATTTATTCTGCTGTTCCTTGGGTGAATTCACAAAAGTAACATTATATGTATTATGTTATAATAGTAGATAAGTAGTGTTCTGTCCTTATTAAATTAGATAGTTTTATGTGCCTACACTGTCGTATTGGGTACGCCTGTAAAGACAGAGGTAGAAATAAATAAATAAATATTTATAAGCATATTATTATCTGTTTTCTTTTAACTGGACTGCCAAGGAAGGGTTAATATATAATTTACTTCGCTAAATAAAAACATCTACGTAAGAATATGAACACGTAGCACGTAACCCTCGCATTGTTGAGTTATATTTTGTTTGAGTTGTGTCATCTGTTGGTGATTCAAATAAAGAGAAAAAAATATATATATTGGTAAGTTCCAAAAACTAAAAATACAAAATCTGGGTCTAATAAGTGGGTCTGTGGTCCAGTTATTAGGTAATAAATTGTACATTTACATTAATAAGTCCGAAGTGAATTTTATTGTAAGGGAAAAAATCTGTTGAGCCAGCCATTACTACTATAGAAAATATTTACTGAAGAAACTGTTTAATTTACATTTAACTGATACAAGATTCTACTTAATTAGCTGTTGGATACCAAATTTATTTGAAAAGATATTTCCAACTCTATTGTAGAGCAACAGTGTTTAAATTCCCTTACGAAACACTCAGTATTAATAAATGCATGCCTGTTTTCGTATCTATTCACTGGGGTTACGGTCCGTTTTACATTGAATTTCCTTTTCAAATCATTTATCAACTGGAATATAGCTCGTCGGTTCCTGATATCCGTGTAGCGCTATACCTCGCCTCAATGGGGGCGGTATTGCGATGTGTTGCATGTTTTGTGAGACATTAAATTATTGTTTCTGCTTGAGACTCCTGACTTGAGTGAGAAAATGATTTTTTTTTTCTTTGAGTACATATGCAATGTGTTTAAAGTTTGAGATTCTGGACTTTAAGACTTGGTAAGTTTTCTCAAAAGATTCCGATTACTAATAGTATCAGGCGTTACTTTGCGGATTTTCATTGTATTAAAGATACCACAAATCAGAAAATAATTAGCTAAGACCCCCGCAAAAAATTAAATTAAAATGAGGCAGGTAGTGGTAGATAAGACCCATTATTTTTAAACTTCTTATTTATTATTTTTTAACATCTTTAACAAAATATTCTAGTTATTGATTTTGGTGACAAAAGTATTTTTTTAAGATTTTAAACAAATTCACACAGTAGAGTCACACTGCAGTAAATTATTCCTGCGCTAGAGGACCGGAGATTCTTTTTATTGCTAACGAGACATTTTATCTTAGTCTTCAAGGATGACAATTGACACGCATTTTGATTGAAAGCCAAGAAAATATTTAGGTGTCAGGTGAGCAACATCCATTATCCATAAGATAGAAAGGTGTTTTTTTTCCTTTTTTTATGCCAGTGCTTGACTGCATTCCCATCTGGTTTTAAGTGATGAAGCCCTAGATGGTCAATCGCACTGTCTTAGCGTAACAAATGCCACTTGACTTAAAGACACCCGTTATTGCAATTGGACATAAGGACAAAACCGACAAATTATTCCACTCCTTTGCTGTATGCATTAGGAAAGATGAAGGGAACCTTTTGGTTCAAATGCGTGGAATATCGACAACAATGGGGTGTAAACCCGCAAACCATCTTGTTGTCCGATATTGGAAAGGAAAGGGAGGAATGAAGTCTCGAGGCTGACAAGTTGTGTGCTCGTGTCACCCAGTATTTCATGCCGGCACAACGCCTGCCACTTTACAAGGCGCAGGTTCGGCCTCACATGGAATACTGTTCCCATCTCTGGGCTGGGGCTCCCCAGTGCCAGCTCCTTCCACTTGACCGCATCCAGCGCAGGCGGCTCAATCGTCGACGACCGAGTCCTTTCTGATCGGCTCGATTCACTGGCACTGCGAAGAGATGTTGCATCCCTTTGCATTTCTTTCGCATTTACCACGGGTAGTGCTCTGAGGAATTATTCGGATTAATCCCAGCCACCAAATTTCACGAACGCACATCGCGGCAGAACGCCCGATGTGTGTCTGTGAATGGCCACCATCTGGATGATTGGCGGTCCACCACTGTGCGATTTAGAAGATGTTTTCTTCCTCGCACAACTTCCTTGTGGAATCGATTACCACTAGCGATTTTTCCGGACCGATACGACTTAGGGACCTTCAAGAAAAGAGCCGACTCCTTTTTATAAGGCCGGCAACGCATCTGAAATTCCCCTGGTTCCCCTGGTGTTTCAGTTGTTCATGGGCGGCGGTAGTCACTTACCATCAGGTGAGCCGCATGCTCGTTTGCCCCCTCTCCTATAAAAAAAAATATTACCTTAGATAATGCTTCGTCCATTTAGCTTTCGGATCGCATCGTATCATCAATTCTCAATCTTGAACTAAGTTAAGTAAGCCCGAGCTCAGAATATCCCGCTCCCAAACTTATCCCATTTACATCTAAACCGACCATAAATCTTGATTTTTTTGCAAATTTTCACACCCATTGATCGCTATTGATCGATTAATCCATTCTAATTTTTTTATTACCTTTTGAAAACGTTAAAAAAGAATTTCTTCCTTACTGTGAAAGTGACTTATATACATAAATTGCACAAGGACACACATTCAAACCCGGAAAATATTTGTGGGCCATACAAACACTTTTTCCGTGCCCGTGACCCCGTAATGCTGCAAACAAATGCTTAGCTATCTACGGAGCGTCAAGTCTCTATTTCTATTCGTAATAGAAATTAAAGTTAAGTGTATAAAATATTGTTTTTTCCAACCGACTTCAAAATAAGGAGAAGGTTCTAAATTCGACTGGATTTTTTGTGTTACCTCAGAACTTTTTTCTAGGTGAACGGATTTTGATGATTTGATCAAGATCTGACCAGTAGTTTTTGAGTTATTCTTAATATCCTTAATAATACGTATTTAATTGACTTCGACTACATTGATGATGTTTTCATTTTATTTATATTAAAGTCGGTTGTACAACATTTTTAATTTTACCACCAGTTTATCAAACGGTTAATGTTTTACCACTTTGAGTAGCTTAAGCTATATTACAAGTTCAAGGTTATAACTAAATTACGTTAATAGTTAGAATAAAAACTTCATGGCCTAATTTTCCTCCCTCAGGACTGGAAACTTTTCTAAAAATTATTAAATGGGAACAGCCTTGCGATATAGCTTATTAAAAAAGAAAATAATTTAAATCGGTTCAGCCGGCTCTGAACAATCGTTAAAATACGAATATAGAACCTCCTCCCTTTTGTAAATCGATTAATAACAGCTTACTAAATACTTAAAAAGTAAAATTAAATAACAGTCTATATACGTCTCTCTTCTGGGCACAGTCCTTCGCTCATTCGCGAGAGAGTTTTAGGGGAGAGAAGAAGAGAGGAAGGGAAGAAGTTGCTCGTATACTGTTAAATATTCGGCGAGCGCTTAGTCCTGGCTGTCGCGGTTCTAAATATTACAATAAAATTAAATATTACCAGCGTAAAATAGCCGCATAATGTAGCTGTGTTTTGTATGGTGAGTGTAGAGAGCCTTACTTTGTAACTAGGCATTCCATTTTAGTACTCCGGGGGACAACGCTTGATGCGGTCATTTTGATTATTAATAGTCTCAATCTTTAGTTTTGATTTGTGATGTCCTCTTAACATCCATCAGGTGGACTGCATGCTCGTTTGTCACCTTTATTGTATAATATACTGTTATTTTTTTTTATAGGATAAGGATGACAAGCGAGCACACAATCCATTTGATGGTAAGTGGTTGCTGTGGTCCATAGACCAGATTACGAATAAAAATGCAGACGCGTTGTCACCCGTGAGGACTAAGCTAAGAAATGCTTCGTTTTCAGTAAAATGGGTCTCCGGTTCTCTACACTCACCATACGAAACACAGCAGCATTAAGCTGCTATTTTACGCTGGTATTCTGTGAGAGCGTGGTCCTTTACCCGGTCGAGCCGACACATTCGCGCTACAACTACTAATAACTGCAGCATGGCTCTACCACGTATAGAGTATGTATGTATAGATGTATGTGTATAGATGTATGATATCCTCTCACCAACAATCTCTATGTGGACTGCGTGCTCGTTTTCATGCTTATTCTATAAAAAACTGTAATTCTAAACAAAATTTGTAAAGATTAATTAATTTAAAAAAATGTATAATTAATTAAACTTCACAACCTTTCCTGTACACACCGCATCGTTATACTGCAAATTAAACGTAGCCCCGAGGTTCACCCAAGTCGGATGTTGGCTCAATCATAATTTATTAACTTTGTAATGGTGCGAGTTAAAACGGCCCTTAACTTTGGTTAGATCATTTATTAATTAATGGTTTAAGTTAAATTTTGGCAGTACCTCTCCGTACACAACGTGAGAAAAGCTTATATTTATGCTTGATAATAAAAAAATAGGTTCGTCCTGGGACACGCGTAAAGTAGGGTTTCGATGTCTTGCGTTTTCTAAGGTGTATTTTTAACCCCCGACGCAAAAGAGGGTTGTTATAAGTTTGACCGTTATGTGTGTCTGTCTGTCTGTGTGTCCGTCTGCGACACCGTATCTCTTGAACGGTTGAACCGATTTGGGTGCGGTTTTTTTTAAATTTAAAAGCTGGTTTTCTAGCGGTGGTTTTTAGAAATGTTTAATCAAAATCGGTTCAGCTGTTTCAAGGTCATCAACTGTTTTGTTAGCTGCGGCAGGGTTCTTTTTGGGTTTTTAAAATTTTCAATTTAAGTTATATTATCTAAGTTACTAAATTTAAAGTCACCTTCGTAGTGAATAAAGGAGGGAATAGGGGTAGGTAGGGTCGGCGGTTTAATTGGTCTTTTTAAAATGAATTGTTCACCTGTTGGTAACATGTTTCTTTTTAAAAACGTTAAAGTTTTAAAAAAGAAAATGTTTGACATGATGTATTGTTGATATTTCGGATAAATAAATAAATAATAAAGGACTTAAAATCATCCATCATCATCATTACAGCTAAACAAGTTCACTGTTGAATTTTGCCTTTCCCCAAGATGCCACAAAACACGTTCCAGAGCCACCTATATCCATCGACTTCCTGCATCTTTAACAGATCGTCACTCTATAACGTGTAAAGAACATAAATATAGTAAGAAATCATCTAACAAGTAACCTTTGACATATTTATGTTCGTAATTATCTGTAAAACGTCCGGCCATTGATGGATCGGCGATTTAATTCAATCATTCGTCGTTCGATCGTCATTCATTCTACCGTAGAGACCGGCGGGACCTAATTTAATTTGAAGCTGTTTTATTCAACGAAGAATATTTTCTTTGTGTTTATAAAACGTATCCTTACAATATCTGTAAAACGTAACTTATGTTAATATAATATGCATCGGTAGAGCCACGCTGCAGCTATTATGGTTGTAGCACGAATGGATCGACCGGGTTAGGACAACGCTCTCACAGAATACCAGCGTAAAATAGCAGCTTAATGTTGCTGTGTTTCGTAGGATAAGTGTGGAGAACCGGAAACCCTTTTTACTGGAAACGACGCTTTCCATCTTAATCCACCGGTGTGACATCATATCTGCATTCTGATTCTTAATCGAGGATAAATGTAGATGTCTATGGGCCACAGCATTCACTTACCATCAGGTGGACTGTGTGGATAAAAAAAGTAAAGGTTTTTTTTTTATTAAAGCTTGGCCGTCTATTTAAAATGAAAGCAATTGTTTTCCCCTAGACTAAACATATTTTTTTTAATATTCTCATTCATATTTCTATCGCTAAGTAGCACCAGCGATGTGGTTTTGACAACAGCATAAGTTGAATGAGTTCTGTTCGCACAAAACACATGTCAGAAAAATGTAATTGTGAATTGTAAAATATAATATTTTTGTTGGAACCGTTCTGATTTTGTTATTAGTAATTTAAAAATTTAAAATAAATATTGTGAAACTAGTACAAGTGTCAAGAGCCGTGGTAGCTCAGATGGTTAGCGCTCGCGGTAAATTTCACAGTACGCGAGCAACCCGGGTTCGATCCCCGCGGGCGCTAATGAAGTTGTTAGTTACAATTTTAACTGCATTTACCACGTGCTCGGCGGTGAAGGAAAACATCGTGGGGAAACATGCATGTCTGACAAAATGGAAAAAAAATTCGAAGACATGTGAAGTCGCCTACATGCATTGGGGCAGCGCGGCGGACACTTTCTTGCCCTAAAAAACCCTCTCAGAAATGAGGGGAGGCCTGTGCCCAGCAGTGGGACGTATATAAGCTGTAACTTTTAACTAGAACAAGTGTTTATCCAAATCACAACAATGAATGTTACCAAGTTCATTGTTGTGATTATTTGTCCTTGTTAAACTGCGATGGTCGATGGTAAACCATACCTTTATACTTACAGTTAGGATAAAGTTAATTCATCCCGTCCGTTTTAGTTTACCTGAAAAAGGAAATCAAAATTATTTAAAATATTAAAATTACAAATGAGTTATATTATTACATTAATATAGTAATGATTATAATATCAGTAATGATTATAATAGCTAGAAAGATTACACCAGCAAAATTAAACCTCAATTAGATATGAAATAATTGTTATTCTCTTACCAACAATTAACATTAATTTAATTTTAAACGGGTAGAGCCATGCTTCAGCTATATTATGGCTGTAGCCAAAATGGGTCGGGTAGACTGGGAAGGGCCACGCTCTCACAGAATACCAGCGTAAATTAACAGATTAATGCTACTGTGATTCGTATGGTGAGTGTAGAGAACCGGAGGCCCTTTTTACTGGAAACGAGTCATTCCATCTTCGTTCTCAGGGATGACAACGCATCTGCACTGTGATTCTTAATTGAGGATAGATGTAGATGTCTATGGGCCACAGCACCTACTTACCTGTGGACTGTGTGTTCGATTGTAACCCTATCCTACAAAAAAGAAACATTATTATATTAATATTAATCTAACAAAATTTATTATATAATAAAGAAAATGGGACGACCTTCTACCCGCTGTCCGAATAAATACAGTAACCCAACGCGAGTAATGGAATTATCTAAGCGATCAGTTATTGGCATCGTTCGTATTTATTGAAACAATGTACTGATAATAATATTGTTCCTAAATTAGATAAATAGAGTAAAATGAACCAGAATAAAAGCCTATAACTTAAATTCCTACTCCCCGTAGTGCCAAGAACGCTGGCTGCGTTTCCTCGCTAAACGGATATACTTAGTTTTTTGAGCGATAAAAGAACCAGGACTCATATCGCCAGCAGCGACAAAAATGTGCGTGGTAGAGCCATGTTGTAGATACCTTTCATCAATTAATAATTCTATGAACAAAACTATATACTATGGAAACATATTATTATTTTAAACTCTTCAATTTGTAATAACACAAGTAGTTTAACTCCGGAAAATTACTTCAAATAAACAGGTCGCTTGAAGTCCATGAAATTATACGAAAGCACACATCTCAGTGTAATATCTGAATAGATTGAGTCTAGACGATTTGTATAATATTGAGAGCATAAGTTTAATTCTGTACATATTGCGAGATACTTGCTGAAATTGCTAAGCCTTTAGTGTAATTCTCTAGCTGAACTACGAGTATATCAGAAATAGCGCTGACCGGTCAGCACAAACCAGGAAATACAAGCAAAGATTAATTAAATTTTTATACATATATTTTTTTATTAATTTACAATATTAATTTATCTTAGTGGTAGGCATCGATCACTAATAAAAAACTAGATACACAATCACATGCAAAAGTTCTCTAAAAACTGTCGGCAATGAGGGCTAATAATTTTCTGCTCACCAGATGTCGCTAGTTGACGCTGAGGTAAAGTTTTCTGTTACACAATGTAATTTAATTGAGAAGTTGTTTTTTAATAAAAGTTTATCAGTTTCTAGAGTATTATATTAATACACAAAGCAATGCGTCAGTGGTTTGCTCTTTAATTTTTTGCACATTTTTAACTTTTTTTAAAAAAATTCTACTTTTATGAATATCTGTGGTTTGGTATATTTATTTTTAATGTTATTAATATAAAATATAGCTAATAGTACAGAAAGAAACAATAACTTTTACATTTTCCGAACAAATTAACTTCCCCGCTATGAAATCTGTCAAATATTATACCTCACTTTCTAGTGGCGCCGCCCTGGTGGCAGAAAAAGTTGTGGATGCCCTCATTGTTTTGACGTAATTCTAGTTGAAATAAATATACATTTATGAAAATACAACCTTAAATGCATTGCCTAAAGTTGTTGTGTCAAATGTTCTGGTGGGCGCTCATTCGGTAAGGACATTTTTTGTCACTGATTGTGTATCTAGTTTTTTATTAGTGATCGATGATGGTGGTGTGATTTATTTCTGCCCATAAATCCGTCTGGGCTCGTACCATCCTCTAACCTATATTCGCCGCCAAATAGCAGTGCTTGTACTGCTGTGTTCTGATCTAAAAGATAAAGAGAGCCAGTATAATTATAGGCTGTGAGACATTCCATATTAGTGCATAGAGATGTACTGTAAGTTTATTTGTCACTTCAGTTTTGTAAAAGAAAATATTAACAAAATCATTTAATATTATTTTCTCAGATTATACTCCGCCAAACTGTTACACAGTGTGTCGGCTGAAACTGCTCTGTTCGTACATTTTATATATATTACTGTAGTACACTGACTTTCCACAAGCTCGGTGGTGAAAGAAAATATCGTGAGGAAGTCGACAATCTAAGAATGATAAAAAAATTGAAGACAAGTTTCTATACGCATCGAGGCAGCGTAGTCTAATCTTTCCTACTTGAAAAAAAAACTGTTTCAAAAATGAGGTAGATTCTAAGCTGATATTTCTAAAATCCTTTCAGAATTGGGAGAAGGAGCAATGTCACTTATACCATAGGATTTGTAAGGGCTTAACCTCTCTTTAGGCGCTATCACAACCCCCTTTTTTCATTAAATAACCTTAACAGTCACAGGTTTACACATCTCCCTTCCATCACGATAAGAAACCTTAGCCAATTAAATGAAATCTTTTGTTATGTACTTAAGAAACAGAAATTTCGTTATTCGAATTTCTGTTTCTTAGTTTTGATTCATGCTAATTAACCTAGTACTATTTGAATATGAAGTTACTCTGCTCGGAAAAGAAGAAGAGGCGAAAGAAACTCCTCGGGAAATACTGTTTTGTCACTTTAAAAAAAAGCAAATCATTCTTTTATTCATTATTTCCGATCAAAAGTCCAATAATGAACAAAAAATAAAATAATTCACTTCATAAATTCATAGTTAACAATTCATAATTAATTCATAATTCATAACACATGTATAACATGGGTAATATATTTGTGTAAACGCTTAAAAACTGTTATAAGTACAACCATGTTTTTACCATTTCCGGTACTGTCACAGCCTATGAAAGTCCACTGCACTCATAGAGGGGATATTTGCCATAGTTGCTACGCTTGGCAGGCGGGTTGGCAACCGCAGTTGTTTTATTATTTTCGGTTGTTATCTAAAAAAGTCACTGCGTATCTCCTGTTTCAGTTTCCCTGCGACACACACAGGATGATATACGCTAGTAGATTCACTTGCACGCTGGCACTAAACGGTAATATTACTTTTTTTTTTCAGAAATGAAATATAATAGACGCCAGCCGACGTATGGGTCGGCTCGACCAGAGAAGGACCACGCTCTCACAAAATACCAGGGTAAAATAACAGCTCAATGCTGCTGTGTTTCGTATGGTGAGTGTAGAGAACCGGATACCCTTCTTGCTGAAAACGAGGCAAGCCATCTTAGTCCTCAAGAATGGCAACGCATCTGAATTTTGATTCATAATCGAGGATGGATGTAGATGTCTATGGGCCAAAGCATCTACTTATCATCAGGTGGACTGTGTGCTCGCTTGTCACCTTTATTCTATAAAAAAAAACACCCAATAATCAGAGCACGTTCTATAGCAAAATGACACAACAAATAATAAAGCCTTAACTTCAATATTTAAGCTAATGAATATATAAACCATCTGTAGTTATCTTGATCCTTTTGGCACGAAATTAATAATCAACGATTAACTTCATTACGGTACCAATTAAGTATTACCTCAACAATAAATACATTCATAAGCCTTAACCTGTTTTAACACGAAATGTTCCAAACTTAATTAATTATGACTGACTTAAGAACTGAGTCGAGTGAGCCGGAGGGAACAAGACAAATTCTAGTCAGATGAGATACCAGGCGCTCGACGGAATCAAATATTAACAAGTAATCTAATTGAGAATAAGGAAAATAATATCTCCATCTCTTGTTCCTTTAGCCTCATTTTACCAGCGAATAAAAGCATTTTTAATCTAGTAAAGTTGATTAATGAGCTCACAGTTCACCTGATCCTGATTTTAAGTGGATTCTGTGGCCTGTATATCTATGCCCGATTAAGAATTAAGATGTACGTGTTTTGTGTGCTGTGCATGCTGTGGTCCATAGACGTCTATATTTATCCTCGATTAAGAATGAAAATACAGATGCGTTGTCACCCGGGGGCTATGATGGAATGTCTCGTATCTAATAGAAAGGATCTCCGGTTCTCTACACTAACCATACGATACACAGCAGCATTAAGCTGCCTCTTCACGATGGTATTGGTATATCCACTTACCATCAGCTGGACTATGTGCTCGTTTGTCACCTTAATTCTATAAAAAATGTCAGGGGGTACCTTTGGTACATTTCTTAACTCTTAGGCAGAAAAGGAGTCTCTTCACCTTGATGGTAGAACTTGATGGTAGACAGTAGTACATGCCACTTTTTCTAATGGCTGGTATTAGAAAAGCGACATTATATCTAAATATTACGGGCGGATACAGAAAATTTTAATTGTATGTTTTTTGTTTTACTTATTTTAAGCCAGTGTTTGACCGCAATACCACCTGGTGATAAGTGGTGATGAAGCCCTAGATGGTAAATCAACCTACTAACAAGTCTGTTCACTCTAGCCTTGAAGACTCCCAGATTGTGTTCGGGCGGAAAGACAGACGTCTGCAAATTATTCCACTCCTTTGCTGTATGAATTATAAAAATACGAATTATTAAAGTAAAAATAAATTAAAAATTAAATTAAATTAAAATAAAAAATAAGTAAAAAAATCTTTTTTAAAAACAAGCTTTTATTTAAATGCGCTAAAGGAAAGTTCATTTTATTCTTGTTAGCGCATTTAAATAAAAGCTTGTTTTTAAAAAAGTTTTTTTACTTTTAATTTACTTTTTACTTTTTAGTTATCCCTGGACAGGTTTCTAAGTCTGTTCATCTCATTCAACGCATCATTGTTGCAAGGTCGTTTGTCGGTTAATTTGGAAGAGTCTAGCTCTTCAATAAGGAGACCTTCTAATGATTTTACTCTACTTAAGGCCACGTATGCTTGACCAGCAGCGAAGAGCTTCGAGCTTAAGTACACAACGGCATGGTCGACAGTACTACCCTGCATTTTGTGAACTGTGCAAGCCCAACATAATATAATTGGCAGCATTCTTCGTTCTGCAGTGCCGTGACTATATTTTGCTGGAAATTGCAGTCTTGGGTTGAACAAGATGAACACCGTCTTTACCGAAGTCTATACGGACGGATGGTATGTCAGTATCATATATTTGTGCTCTCCGGAAGCAAGGCCATATGATTTCTGTAATATGTCCAATGGCACCATTCACCAGACCTTTGGGCAGTCAAAGTTTACCAAGCGATGCTATAAACTCGAACCATTCGACCTCAATATCATAATCGAGCCGTGTAGTGGCGGTTAAGAATATCCACTACCCCGTGTTTTCCCGTGGGTGTCGTAAGAGGCGACAATGGGAAACAGGCAGGAGATGGGCAGCAGCATCTTTCTGATAACAGCAATATTAAAATAAAAAACTGCGGTTGCCAACCCGCTCGCCGGGCGTGGCAACTATGGCAAATATCCCCCCATGATGAGAGTTACGAAGAGACGGCCCTCATTCCCCGGTGGCCAAGCTATTCCTGGCTACGGTGGCGACCATGATAACGGCGGGGTAGGGGGTGCTAAGAATCTCCGGTGGAGTTTCGGTTGCCACCTAAGACGACTCGACCTGGCAACATACAACGCACGCACCCTGAGGACTGACGAGAAGATCCTGGAGCTGGAAGAAGAGATAGACAAGTTAAGCTGGCATATTATAGGATTATCCGAGATCCGAAGAGAGGGGGAGGACACGGTAATCCTCGAATCCGGCAACTTATTCTATCACCGGGAGGGCGACCATCTGTCCCAAGGAGGTGTCGGATTTATCGTCCACAAGTCTCTCGTTAACAACGTTGTAAAGATTGTGAGTGTATCGACGAGGGTTGCGAACCTTATACTCAGAATCACCAAACGGTATTCGTTGAAGGTCATACAGGTTTACGCACCAACCTCGGCCCATTCTGATGAGGAGGTGGAGGAAATGTATGAAGATATCTCTAAAGGCATGCATTCCTCCAAAACCCACTATACGATGTTAATGGGAGACTTCAATGCAAAACTAGGCACAAGAGAGAACGGTGAGCTGAAGGTAGGGAAATTTGGAATAGGGCAACGGAACCCAAGGGGCCAGCAGCTGGCTGACTTCATGGAGAATGAGGGACTCTTTATGATGAACTCTTTCTTCCAGAAGCGGCCCCACAGGAATTGGACCTGGTCGAGCCCCGACGGTTCGACAAAAAATGAGATTGACTTCATTATGACGACTAGACGCCAACTGTTCAGTGATGTCTCAGTGATCGCGAGGGTGAAAACTGGTAGCGAACACCGAATGGTTAGAGGCACACTGAACCTAAACGTTAAGTTGGAGAGGTCTCGTCTAATAAAGTCAACGCTCCGTCCCCCTCGTGCTCTAATCCAAAGTCCCGAAACCATTCAGCTCGAGTTACAAAACGGTTTTCAGTGCCTAGAAAACTGCAATGAAGTGGACGATATAAATGATAAGCTCGTGGAAACTGTCCATGCGTGCGGAGCTAAGTTCTGCAAGAGCCGCCGCAGAAGAACACAAAAACTCTCCGATCACACTCTTAATCTCATGGCTGTTAGACGGGAAATGAAGCTGCAGTCTTCAACAGATTTGACAGCATACAGGCGACTGAATAGACAGATCTCCAAATGCATGCGGCGAGACTCACACAACTACAATACAGCTTGTATTGAAGAGCAAACCAAGGCTCCAAAGTCTTTGCCAGAGATATGTCTGACAGAAAGAGCTAACTGTCAAAGCTGAAGACCGAGTGTGGCAGCATCGTTTCCGGGACACCTGAGATTTTGAGTGAGATTGAGAGGTTCTATGGGCAGCTGTACACGTCATCGTTGGAGCCACACGAAAGTGTGAGTAACGATCCAAGAGCGAGTCTTATCCGACACTATTCCGATGATATCCCGGACGTCAGTCTGAGCGAGATTAGAATGGCTCTCCAACACCTTAAAAACGGCAAGGCCCCAGGTGAGGATGGAATTACAGCAGAGCTTCTGAAAGCGGGTGGAAAACCGGTACTTGAAGTCCTTCAGATGCTCTTTGATTCCGTCCTCCATGGTGGCACTACTCCGGAGGCGTGGAGCAGAAGTGCGGTGGTCTTGTTCTTCAATAAAGGCGACAACGCTCTCTTTAAAAACTACAGACCGATTTCCCTTCTGAGCCGCGTCTACGTGCTGTTTTCGAGAGTCATTACGAATCGTCTAGCACGCAGACTCGACGACTTCCAGCCTCCCAAACAAGCCGTTTTCCGAAGAGGCTTTAGTACCATGGACCACATACACACCCTTTGGCAAATTATACAGAAGACTGAAGAGTACAATCTGCCACTTTGCCTTGCGTATGTGGACTATGAGAAAGCCTTTGCTTCCGTCGAAATTTGGGCGGTATTACAGTTTCTTCAGTGGTGCCAAGTTGACTGTCGGTATATCGAAGTGCTGAAGTGTTTGTACAGTAAGGCTACGATGGCTATCCACGAGTACAGAACCAGAGTACGAAACCTATCCAACTGCAGAGAGGTGTAAGACAGGGTGACGTTATATCTCCGAAACTCTTCACCGCTGCATTGGAAGACGTTTTCAAGCTACTGGACTGGAAAGGATACGGTATTAACATCAATGGCGAGTACATCACTCACCTTTGATTTGCCAACGATATAGTCCTTATGGCAGAATCGCTGGAGGACCTAAGCACTATGTTCCATGACCTCAATAGTGTCTCCCAACGGATAGGTCTTAAGATGAACATGGACAAAACGAAGATCATGTTTAATGTCCAGGTCACACCTATGCCAGTAGTTGATGGGAGCACTAAGCTCGAAGTTTTGACTAGTATGTTTACCTGGGACAAATAGTCCGACTAGGTAAGTCCAACTTCGACCGAGAGGTCAATCGACGGATTCAACTCGGCTGGGCAGCGTTCGGGAAATTACGACACATCTTCTCGTCAGGTATACCTCACAACCTGAAAACTAGATGTACAACCAGTGCGTGTTGCCAGTGATTACTTATGGATCTGAGACGTGGTCCTTCACTGCTGGCCATATGAGGACGCTCAAGGTCGCTCAGCGAGCTATGGAGAGGGCTATGCTCGGAGTTTCTCTGCGTGATAAACTTAGAAATGAGGATATCCGTAGTAGAACCAGAGTAACCGACATAGCCCAACGGATTAATAAGCTAAAGTGGCAATGGGCCGGCCATATAGCTCGAAGAACCGACAACCGATGGGGAAAAAAGGTTCTCGAGGGGCAGCCTCATACCGGTAGGCGAAGTGTAGGGCGACCCCCCCACTAGATGGAGTGACGACCTGGTAAGACATTCAGGAAGTCGATGGATGCTGGTGGCTCAGGACCGTGCTTTGTGGCATTCCTTGGGGGAGGCCTATGTTCAGCAGTGGACTTGTGAAGGGCTGTAATGATGATGATGATGATCATAATCGAGGACTCAATACACCAAACTTTCAGACGCATTGACATCATGTTACACCCTGATGCCACCCCTTCCTTGGCACGGGCTTACCTTGACTTAGGTGTTTGGAGGAATGCGACTCTTATTTCAGCTTGAAGCTTACTTGTGCCTTAGGAAACACAGTTCCGGGTTTGATTTTGGAGTAATACTTCTCCTAGACAGGTTGCTAACCAATGCTGTTGACGCCTATCTCGTCAAATTACACAAGTCAAAGTTAACCAACCGATGCTACAGACTCGAATAATTCAACCTCAATATCATAATCGAGGACTCCAAAAACACCAGTACACCAAAATTTCAGACGGATTGGAGCAACGGAGCTTATGATCGCCATCTTTTTTTTTTAACTCGCATTCGTATTCTCAGCATGTCCTTTCATTAGATACCCATATTGTAGGAAAGCATAAAAAACATAGTCCTCCATTTTTAGAAGTCCGCCATATTGGATTTAGAGTGACTTCACTTTATTGTTTCGAGTTATACTCAGCAAGCCCTTTCATTTAATACCCATATTGTAGGAAAGTATAAAAACTTAGTCCGCCATCTTTAGAAGGCCGCCATATTGGATTTAGAGTGACGATACTTTATTTTTCGAGTTATACTCAGCAAGCCCTTTCATTTGATACCCATATTGTAAGGATGGATTAAAAATAACTAGTCCGCCATCTTGGGTGTTCCGCCATGTTGGATTTAGAATGACGTCACATAGCTAACCATGCATTGTCATCCAAACTTAACGTGTGCACAAAATTTGAGCTCAATCGGTTGAATGTATCTGCTTCGAAATTGAGTTGCAAGATTCCACCCGAACAAACATAGTTACATTGCAAGTTAAATAAGAGCTTGTAAAAATGAAGCAAACCGTTTGGTTCTAATGCGTGGAATATCGACATCAAAAGGGTGAAAATCCGTCAACTGCCTAGTTGTCCGATGGTGGAAAGGGGAGGGAGGAATTAAAGCATGTAATTTCTGCGCACATTCTCCGAAATATTTACTTATTTATTTCACGGCTATCAAAGCAATATCCTACCACAATAGCTCACCACGCTACGGGTTGACTGGCAAAGAATACCGACTGGCATTAAAAACGCCCATTGTTATTACCTTAGTTTTTACAGGTGTTACACTAAAGGATTAATAATCGACACAAGAAAATATACAAACTACTTAAGGGTTAAATATAACAATTACATCAGCTTCCAGCTTTCAGTCTAACCAAATTATGTTCATAATCAAAATTTACATTGGATTTCCGCACACTAACACCCAATTCTATTAATAACACGTTTCATTTGGAGCATCGCCAACGTCTACCACAAGCATAATAATAACAGTAAACATTAGCTTGCCCCATTTTATTTTGTTATTTTTTGCATGTAAAATGGCGCCGAGATGCAAAATGGCGGACGTAACCTAGAACAATAAAAATATTTTTGATTTATTTTTAATATATTATTCGTGAGAAAGCGTGGTAAGGCCATTCGTGCTGCATCTGCAGCAATATAATACAGTTGCAGCATTATTATGGCTCTGGAATGAATGGTTCCTCCGGAGAAAAGACCACGCTCTCACAGAATACCAACGTAAAATAGCAGCTCAATGCTGTTGTGTTTCGTATGGTGCGAGTAGAGAACTAGAGACCCATTTTAGTCGTTTGCCTCAACGCATCGGCATTTTGATTCTTAATTGAGGATAAATGTAGGTGTCTATAGGCCATAGCATCCACTTACCATCAGGTGGAATGTGTGCTCGATTGTTACCCTTATTCTATAAAAATTTAAATGTGTACAAGCAACATCCTAGCAACAAGCAACATTCTAGCTGAAAAATGTTAAAAAGTATTTCAATATCTTCCCTCATTTAAAAGTCAGTGAATACGTCACCTTATTTACGTATTAGAGTTTTTTAAATGTTCTATAATATACTTTTTCTGCGAAATTCATTATCAAATGTATGAAATATGCCACAAGGTTGATTTTACTTTAAAGTCCCAATGATTCCTCTTTTCCGACGTTTATCAAGTTTGGTAGTCAGTTAATAATATCCACGTAACCATATCTCGGCTCAAAGAGAGGAAGTTTTCCTGTATCGTGTTACGTACTGCAAAATATTAAATTTATTTTTTTTTATTAAAATATTTGCCTATGTTTACGTTTGCTTATGAGAATGAAATGAATTTAAAGCTAAATCTAAGTGTATGCAATAATATTATTCTTAGCAATTCACTGAGCGCAAAATAAACTTTAGTAACAGCTGTTATAAAAAGTTAAACTTTTTCTTTTTGACCCTTTTTAGTGAATTAAGAAATATTACAAGCTCTAATGTCACCTAAATCTAAACGCCAAAATCTTCATCCCCTATTTTTCAACCTTAAAAATGGAATAGAATAGAATGGTATAGAGTAATTTTTATTCAATATAGATAACAAGATTACTTTTAAGTCATTTAAGCTTTGGTTTGCATTGGTTCAAAAAAAACCTCTGTCCTAGAGAAAAACAGCAAGAAACCCATCGGGACTTCTTTTTAAATATTAATTTACATAGAAATGATAAAAATTTATATAGAACCACACCTAAGTATAGGGAAGTCGATATACTTGCACCGCCACAACATATCTCCATTACTACATATGTCCCGTGGGTGTCGTAAGAGACGGCAGATTGCAACTAACCTGGAGAACGGCAGCAGCGTCTTCCTAATAACAGCTGAAATATTTAAAAAAAAACTGCCGTTGCCAATCCGCTTGCCTAGCATGCTATTTATGGTAAATTTCTGCCCTATAAGGCAATCTATATAAAATAATACTTAAAATTATTGCATAATTGACAAAGATATCATGTAACACATAACAACCGCTATTTCGCACTATGTATTTTATTTTTTGTAGGTTATTAAGAGCGCTGTGCACAGTGGTAAGACGTATGTAAGCTGCTTCTTTACTTTTTTGCTTTTAATGAGACTTTTATAACATAATTAATAGAATCAGGCGTTACTTTGCGGAAATCCATTATTTAAAGTTGGAAAAATTTACTTTGCCAATATCCGCTCAATAAAATAAAATGATGTGTCTTACCTAGTTTGAAGAGCACCTCCCGCCCTCCCTCAATTGCGTGCACTATCCCCGTCACCACTAATGTCAGCACCACTAATCCCACCACCACTACACTAGGAAAGACACACCACCGACGACAATACGACACTTTTATAACAGTTTGTCATATATTAAGATAGCTTTCATATTTTCAGACATACCTATTCAATTTTTGTGACAGTCACGATTTCATAGCTCACATGAGTAAGTGAACAGGCTCTTGTGAGAAGGTATTATAAATATCAAAGGAAGCGAATATAATAAACACAGGATTATTTTTATTTTATTAAGAGTAGAACTGCATTGATAGAATCTTGAAAGTCATCTATCAGAGCCGATAATCGAACCGATCCAAACGTAAATTTCATTACTATGAAACGTTTAGTTGCTACTGAGCATGTAAAGGGATAATAATTATTGTCCACAGGTCTCTCGTTAACAACGTTGTAAATATTGTGAGTGTGTCGACGAGAATCACCAAACGGTATTCGTTGAAGGTCATACAGGTTTACGCACCAACCTCGGCACATCCTGATGAGGAGGTGGAGGAACAATGAGGATACGGTGGTAGAGCCACGCAGCAGCTTTTGCTGTTGCACGTATGGGCTAGCTCGAGCCGGGTTAGTATCACGACCTCACAGAATACCGGCGTGAACTGAAATCTCTGCTTTGCGTTTCGTCTGGTGAGTGCAGGTGACCGCAGGTCCAATTCCCCATCAACATGGTAGTGGAATTAAATCATAGACTACCCCAGGAGGTACCAGCACCCTGGAGAATCCCTCGCTGAGCATCCACGACCATGCTACTCACTCCTGAGCATGGGTGCTCAGGCTGCCCCGCGTATTCTAAAATCCGCTCAAAACAATAACTGCTCGGGGCAAACTGAGCAACAAGACCAAGGTGACCACTGCCACGCTATCCGTGAATTTCTGCAACATCAGGGACTTCACTCGAACCTAAACGCCGTCCACTTCCATCTCGAGACGGCGAAGCCGGCCTTGCTTTTCTGACCGAGACACAGGTGGCCTCTCCGGCTGATACTCGTATCTCCTACCCAGGGTACAAATTGAACACCCTTTGTGCCTCGGGCTGGAGTTTGCGCATACGTCAGAGAGACATTAGTTCTCGACGCCTCGGCAGTCTTGAAGGTTCGGTTCTGTCCATCCTTTGGCTACGCGTAGATAGCGACGACCATCTGCGCGTCTACGGCATAGGTCGCGCAGGTACGCGTATGGGTCCCATAGCGGTAATGCCGAAACAGACCGACTCATCGACCACGTCCAAATGGCTACAGATTCCTTGCTACATCAGGTCCCATCCGCAGAGATCGTGATCCTTGGCGATTTAACGCCCATCACGCCGATTGGCTCGGTTCACGTTTAACCGATCATGCGGGGAGATCTGTTTATGACTTTGCCTTGGCATATGGTCTGACACAACTAGTTACTTCGCCTACGCGGATTCCAGATGTGAAGGATCATACACCTTCCTGTTGGACCTTCTGCTGACCTCTCATCCGGACGGATATCAGGTTTCCGTCGATGCCCTTCTCGGCTCTTCGGACCATTGTCTGATCCGGGTGTGGTACCACCACGCTCCTCGCGGTTCTGGTCTCGACAAGGCTGTCCAAGGAATTTCTGTAAGCCATCACTACCATCTCTGCACATAAGGATGACCACTGGCCCATGCCGCAAAGAGAAAGCCGACCAGGCCCCTTTTGCGTCCAACTCGACTCTTGATGACGGGGAACACACCGCCAACCATCCCACGGTGTGAGTGCTCCATGCCGGATGTGCGGTTCTCACAGCGCTCGGTTCTGCAAAGCACCTCTCCTGGACATCCACAAGTCGAGTGGGCCTGACGGAATCCCAATTGTGCTGAGGACGTGTGCCCGGAGTTGGCACCAGTTCTAACGCGTCTTTTCCGGTACTCCTACTCCCTAGGCGTAGTCCTGAAATCATGGAAACAGCTTTGTCCAACTGATCCCTAAAAAGGCGACCGCTCAGACCGGTCCAACTACAGGCCTATCGCCATCACCCCTTTTTCTCCAAAATAATGGAGTCCGTTATAAACTGCCAGCTCATGCGGTACCTTGAGGATCACCAGATGATTAGTGATCGCCAATACAGTTTTCGTCGGGGTCGATCAGCTGGTGATCTTCTGGTCTACCTGACCATAGATGGGCGGAGGCAGTAGAGTCCAAGGGGAGGCATTGGCCGTTGTTTGACATTGGAAGGCTTTCGATCGGTTTGGCACAAAGCGCTTCTTTAGCTCCCTTCCTATGGGCTTCCCGAGAAATTGTGCAATTAGATCACCAGCTTCTGCAGATCGGACATCAAGGTCGTTGTAGACGGTGCGCTCCGACTACAGCTTATTAACGCTGGTGTTCCACACACTGCTTGCTATCACCAACGCTGTTTCTTCTGCATATCAATGATGTGTTGCAAACTGGTAACATTCATTGCTATGCGGATGACAGCACTGGTGATGATCTATACACCGGCTGTGCCAATATTTCTCGGGAAAACGTCGCCGAGTATCGGAACAAACTTGTGTCTGAAGTCGAGTCTTTGCTGAACAAAGTCTCTGATTGGGGCGACTAAATCTAGTCCAGTTTAATCCTCGGAAGATACAAGTTTGCGCATTTACCGCTAAAAAGAACCCCTTTGTCGTATCTCCTCAGTTTCAAGGCACTTCCTTGTTACCTCAGCCAGTATCGGAATCCTCGGCGTCGACATATCGAGTGATGTGCAGTTTCGTGGTCACTTGGAAGAGAAGGCCAAATTGGCCTCTAAAAGCTTGGCGTGTTCAGCAGAGCGGGACAGTATTTAATGCCGGCACAACGCCTGCAACTTTACAAGGCGCAGATTCGGCCTCACATGGAATACTGTTCCATCTCTGGGCTGGCTCCCCAGTGCCAGCTCCTTCCACTTGACCGCATCCAGCGCAGAGCGGCTCGAATCGTCGACGACCGAGTCCTTTCCGATCGGCTTGATTCATTGGCGCTGCGAAGAGATGTTGCATCTCTTGCATTTTCTTCGCATTTACCACGGGTAGTGCTCTGAGGTATTGTTCGCATTAATCCCAGCCGCCAATTTCACGAACGCACATCGCGGCAGAACTCCTGATACCATCCACACAATCTGGATGATTGGCGGTCCACCACTGCAATTTAGAAGATGTTTTCTTCTCGCACAACTTCCTTGTGGAATAGTTTACCACCAGCGATTTTTCCGGACCAATACGACTTAGGGACCTTCAAGAAAAGAGCCTACTCCTTTTAAAAGGCCTGCAACGCATCTGCAATTCCTCTGGTTCCTGGTGTTGCATTTGTTCATGGGCGGCGGTAGTCACTTACCATCAGGTGAGCCGCATGGCTCGTTTCCTCCCATAAAAAAATGATATCTCTAAGCCATGCATTCCTCCAAAACCAACGCAACAACGCAAACTAGGCACAAAAGAGAACGGTGAGCTTAAAGTAGGAAATTCTGAATAGGGCAACGGAACCCAAGGGGCCAGCAGCCGACTTCATGGAGAAAAGGGACTTTATGATGAACTCTGATGAAACGGCCCCATAGGAAGTGGACCTGGTCGAGCCCCGACGGTCCGACATAAAATGAGATTGACTTCATTATGACGACCAGACGACAACTGTTTAGTGATGTCTAAGTGATCGCGAGGGTGAAAACTGTTAGCGATCACCGAATGGTTAGAGGCACACTGAACCTAAACGTTGTTGGAGAGGTCTCGTCTAATGAAGTCAACGCCTGTCCCTCGTGCTCTAATCCAAAGTCCCGAAACCATTCAGCTCGAGTTACAAAACGGTTTTCAGTGCCTAGAAGACTGCAAATGAAGTGGACGATATAAATGATAAGCTCGTGGAAACTGTCCATGCGGTCGGAGCTAAGTTCTGCAAGAGCCGCCGCAGAAGAACACAAAAGCCTCCGATCACACTCAATCTCATGGCTGTTAGACGGGAAATGAAGCTGCAGTCTTCAACAGATTTGATAGCATACAGGCAACTGAATAGACATATCTCAAGCGGTGGACTTACGCAACTACAATACAGCCTGTATTGAAGAGCGGATCGAGCGGAATCAAAGTCAACTTTGCCAGAGATCTGTCTGCCAGAAAGAGCCAACTGTCAAAGCTGAAAACCGAGTGGCATCGTTCCCACGACACCTGAGATTTTGAGTGAGATTGAGAGGTTCTATGGGCAGCTGTATACGTCATCTTTGGAGCCACACGAAAGTGTGAGTAACGATCCAAGAGCGAGTCTTATCCGACACTATTCCGATGACATCCCGGACGTCAGTTTGAGCGAGATTAGTATGGCTCTCCAGCACCGTAAAAACGGCAAGGCCACAGGTGAGGATGGAATTACAACGAGCTTCTGGCGGGTGGAAAACCGGTACTTGTAGTCCTTCAGAAGGTCTTTAATTCCGTCCTCCATGGTGGCACTACCCGGAGGCGTGGAGCAGAGTGCGGTGGTCTTGTTCTTCAAGAAAGCGACAACGCTCTCTTGAAAACTACAGACCGATTTACCTTCTGAGCCACGTCTACATGTGTTGTTTTCGAGAGCCATTACGAATCGTCTCGCACGCAGACTCGACGACTTCCAGACTCCCGAACAAGCTAGTTTCCGAAGAGGCTTTAGTACCATGGACCACATACACATTCATTCGGCAATTGTACAGAAGACAGAAGAGTACAATCTGCCACTTTGCCTTGCGTATGTGGACTATGAGAAAGCCTTGATTCCGTCGAAATTTGGCGGTGCTACAGTCTTCAGCGGTGCCAAGTTGACTGTCGGTATATCGAAGTGCTGAAGTGTTTGTACAGAAAGGCTACGATGGCTATCCGAGTACAGAACAAGAGTACGAAATCTATCCAAATGCAGAGAGGTGTGATAGGGTGACGTTATATCCCCGAAACTCTTCACCGCTGCATTGGAAGACGTTTTCAAGCTACTGACTGGAAAGGATACGGTATTAACATCAATGGCGAGTAAATCACTCACCTTCGATTTTCTGACGACATAGTCCTTATGGCAGAATCGCTGGAGGACCTAAGCACTATGCTCAATGACCTCAATAGTGTCTCCCAACGGATAGGTCTTAAGATGAACATGGACAAAATAAAGATCATGTTTAATGTCCATGTCACACCTATGCCAGTAGTTATTGGGAGCACTAAGCTCGAAGTTGTTGACTAGTATGTTTACCTGGGACAAATAGTCCGACTAGGTAAGTCCAACTTCGACCGAGAGGTCAATCGATGGATTCAACTCGGCTGGGCAGCGTTCGGGAAATCACGACACATCTTCTCATCAGGTATACCTCTAAACCTGAAAACTAGATTTACAACCAGTGCGTGTTGCCAGTGATGACTTATGGATCTGAGGCGTGGTCCTTCACTGCTGGCGTATGAGGACGCTCAAGGTCGCTCAACGAGCTATGGAGGGCTATGCTCAAGTTTCTCTGCGTGATAAACTTAGAAATGAGGATATCCCGTAGAACCAGGTAATGACATGTGGCCCAACGGATTAGTAAGCTGAAGTGGCAATGGGCTGGCCATAGCTCGAAGAACCGACAACCGATGGGAAAAAAGGTTCTCGAGTGGTACCTCGTACCCTGTAGGCGAAGTATGGGCGAACCCACTAGATGGAGTGACGACCTGGTATGACGCAGAAGTCGATGGATGCGGTGGCTCAGGACCGTGCTTTGTGGCATTCTCACAGACTCGAACAATTCAACCTCAATATCATAATCGAGACACCAAAACCCCAGTACACAAAATTTCAAACGGATTGGAGCAACGGAGCTTACGATCACCATCTTATTTTTAACTCGCATTCGTATTCTCTGTACCCATATTGTAGAAAAGCATAAAAACTTAGTCCTCTATCTTTGAAGTCCGCCATATTGGTTTAGAGTGACGTCACTTTATTGTTTCGAGTTATACTCAGCAAGCCCTTTCATTTGATACCCATATTGTAGGATGCATAAAAATAACTAGTTTGCCATCTTGGGTGTTCCGCCATGTTGGATTTAGAATGACGTCACATAGCTAACCATTGTCATCCAAACTTAACGTGCACAAAATTTCAGCTCAATCGGTTGAAGATATCTGCTTCAAATTGAGTTGCAAGATTCCACCGAACAAACATAGTTACATTGCAAGTTAAATAAAAGCTTGCAAAACAGAAGCAAACCGTTTGGTTCTATTGCGTGGAATATCGACATCAAAGGTGAAAACTCGTCAACTGCCTAGTTGTCCGATGGTGGAAAAGAGGAGGAATCAAAGCATGTAATTCCTGCACTCTAAAATATTTACTTATTTATTTCACGGCTTTCAAAGCAATATCCTACCACAATAGCTCACCACGCTACGGGTTGACTGGCAAAAATACCGAATGGCATTAAAACACCCATATTATTACCTTAGTTTTACAGGTGTTACTAAAGGATTAATAATTGACGAAAATATGCAAAACACTTAAGGGTTAAATATAACAATTACATCAGCTTCCAGCTTTCAGTCTAACAAATTATGTTCATAATCAAAATTTACATTGGATTTCCACACTTTTCACCCAATTCTATTAATAACACGTTTCATTTGGAGCATCGCCAACGTCTACCACAAGCATAATAATAACAGTAACATTAGCTTGCCCCATTTTATTTTGTTATTTTTGCATGTAAAATGGCGCTGAGATGCAAAATGGCGGACGTAACCTAGAACAATAAAAATATTTTTGATTTATTTTAATATATTATTCGTGGCGTGGTATGGCCATTCGTGCTGCAGATGCTGCAGCAATATAATACAGTTGCAGCATTATTATGGCTCTGGAATGAATGATACCTCCGGAGAAAGACCACTCTCATAGAATACCAACGTAAAATAGCAGCTCAATGCTGTTGTGTTTCGTATGGTGCGAGTAGAGAACTAGAGACCCTTTTATTGAAACGGAGGATAAATGTAGGTGTCTGGGCTGCCTGCATCCACTTACCATCAGGTGGAATGTGTGCTCGATTGTTACCCTTATTCTATAAAAATTTAAATGTGTACAAGCAACATCCTAGCAACAAGCAACATTCTAGCTGAAAAATGTTAAAAAGTATTTCAATATCTTCCCTCATTTAAAAGTCAGTGAATACGTCACCTTATTTACGTATTAGAGTTTTTTAAATGTTCCATAATATACTTTTTCTACGAAATTCATTATAAAATGTATGAAATATGCCACAAGGTTGATTTTACTTTAAAGCCCCAATGATTTCTCTTCCCGACGTCAATCAAGTTTGGTAGTCAGTTAATAATATCCACGTAACCATATCTCGGCTCAAAGAGAGGAAGTTTTCCCGTATCGTGTTACGTACTGCAAAATATTAAATTTACTTTTGTTTATTCAAATATTTGCCTATGTTTACGTTTGCTATAGTGTGAAATGAATTTAAAGCTAAATCTAAGTGTATGCAATAATATTATTCTTAGCAATTCACTGAGCGCAAAATAAACTTTAGTAACAGCTGTTATAAAAAGTTAAACTTTTTCTTTTTGACCCTTTTTAGTGAATTAAGAAATATCACAAGCTCAAATGTCACCTAAATCTAAACGCCAAAATCTTCATCCCCTATTTTTCAACCTTAAAAATGGAATAGAATAGAATGGTATAGAGTAATTTTTATTCAATATTGATAACAAGAATACTTTTAAATAATTTAAGCTTTGGTTTGCATTGGTTCAAAAAAACCTCTGTCCTAGGGAGAAACAGCAAGAAACCCATCGGGACTTCTTTTTAAATATTAATTTACATAGAAATGATAAAAATTTATATAGAACCACACCTTAGTATAGGGAAGTCGATATACTTACCATACAACATATCTCCATTACTACATATGTCCCGTGGGTGTAGTAAGAGACGGCATATTGCTAACCTGGAGAACGGCAGCAGCGTCTGCTAATAACAGCTGAAATATTAAAAAAACTGCCGTTGCCAATCCGCTTGCCTAGCATGCTATTTATGGTATTTCTGCCCTATAAGGCAATCTATATAAAAAATACTTAAAATTATTGCATAATTGACAATGATATCATGTAACACAGAACAACCGCTATTTCGCACTGTATTTTATTTTGTAGGTTATTAAGAGCCCTGTGCAGTGGTAAGACGTATGTAAGCTGCTTCTTTACTTTTTTTTTTAATGAGACTTTTATAACATAATTAATAGAATCAGGCGTTACTTTGCGAAATCCATTATTTAAAGTTGGAAAAATTTACTTTGCCAATATCCGCTCAATAAAATAAAATGATGTGTCTTACCTAGTTTGAAGAGCACACCGCCCTCCCTCAATTGCGTACTATCCCATCACCACTAATCTCAGCACCACTAATCCCACCACCACTACACTAGGAAGACACACCACCGACGACAATACGACACTTATAATATTTGTCATATATTAAGATAGCTTTCATATTTTCAGACATACCTATTCAATTTTTGGGACAGTCACGATTTCATAGGTTACATGATTAAATGAACAGGCTCTTATGAAAAAGTATTATAAATATCAAAGGAAGCGAATATAATAAACACAGGATTATTCTTATTTTTATTAAGAGTAGAACTGCATTGATAGAATCTTGAAAGTCATCTATCAGAGCCGATAATCGAACCGATCCAAACGTAAATTTCATTACTATGAAATTTACGTTTGGACACGAGCATGAGCATGTAAAGGGAACAATAATTATTGTTCCATTTACGTTCATCTGACGTTGACAGTATGACCGTAAACAATGTATTTTTATTTTTCTGCGTCTTCCTAATATCGAATAAAAAAAATGCGGTTGCCTTCCCGCTTGCCAAGCGTGGCAACTATGGATCACCCCTATGAACAATATATGGGAGAGGCATATGTTCAGCAGTGGACTTTTATAGGCTGTAACGGTAACGGTATTCTACAAAAATTTGAGCTTTCTTCACTCCTTCACCGTATAAACTTTAACTATGCCAAATGTTTAACTCCTACGTGCGCACAATGTGCTTAAAAAGGGGTTCGAAGATTTCAATTTACGTATTAATATAAAGAAGATAATGTATTAAATAAAAACTATTCTTTCCACACGTAAATTTCACAGTATGCGAGCAACCCGGGTTCGATTCCCGCCGGCACCAATGTTCGGCGGTGAAGGAAAACATCGTGATGTCTGAAAGTAAGAAAAAAATATTTCGAAGACATGTGAAGTTCGTTAACACGCATCGGGGCAGCGCGGCGGACATTTCCTTGCCCTAAAACCCTCTCAGAAATGAGAGAAGGCCTGAGCCCAGCAGTGGGACTTATTTAGGCTGTAACTTTACTATTTCCATTCTCTCCTATTCAAATCAGTTAAAATAGATTTTCTCATGTCAACCAAACCCGGTGGTTGTGAATTAAAATATCTGTATAATTTTATTTACGTTTGAAATTCGCATGAAGAGAAAACCGCAATTGCCAAAAATAACAATTGTAGGTCATTAGCCGCTGAATCAATTACTTGCGTCAATTGACTGTAATGTTCTCTGAAACGCGACTAATGTATTATGCATTATCGTTTCGTTTTTAAACGTAAATATAACCAATTTTATAGGCTTTTCTTATTTCAAAATTACACGTGGCAAAGCCATGCTAAATCAAAGTGTAGACGTTGCCACTGACGATTAAGATGGAATGCTGATTTCGGTAAAGGTCACGGTTCTCACACTCACCGTGAAACACAGCAGCATTAAGCTGCTATTTCCGTATTCTGGAAGCGTGGTTCTTTCCCAGTAGAGCCATCGCGGTCGGCTCGACCGAAATCGCTCGACCGGGAAGAACCACGCTTCAGAATACAGCGCAATGCTGCTGTGTGTGGTGTTTCGTAGACCACTGGAAAAACAACATTCAATCGTCAGTTGCATCTACTGATTCAATCGAGGATAGATATATGGGGTGATCAGATATTCAGCATCCATTTAGTCATGGTAATGCCACATCTTATAGAGATACATCTTAGTATTAGCCGGGCTTGGGTATATCGGGACTCCACTTCTCTTTAATATCTTTAAATTTTGTACAAAATTTTTAAATTTATCACTTGTTTTATCAAAAAACATAATCAATAAATAAAATTATTCTTTTATTACTATATTGCTCCATGGGCTCATATAATTGTTTGTAGTTTCAGTTGGTACAGTTTATACAAAATGATTTGTCCCAACTACGAGTGCACAATGAATTATGTTCGGAAACGCGATACAGTTGCCGACGTAACTCAGTACATCTTAACAATAGGATAAACTTTACTGTAGGATAAATGGACGCGCCCGTCGAGAATATAAATCATACGAAAAAATACAGCGATAAATCCCTCGTGCAATCCTTTTCATGTCACTGTTCCGGTGTCAAAACTTTTAGTTGTTACCGGATCTATACATTTTTTGTTACGAGAGAAGTAATATATTGGTGTGACGTGAAAATTCATTGTGATACCGCGGAACAGAATCGGAAGAGTGGCGTTTAATCACAAAGAACACCTGCTATTTTACTCAATATTGATTTAGGACAAAAATTGTACGTACAAACACGAAAACGCTCATTCTTCTCAAGATTGTGACGTGGTAGAGCCACGCTGCAGCTATAATATGGTCTTAGCATCAATGGGTCGGCTCGACCGGGGAAGGAACACGCTCTCATAGAATACCAGCGTAAAATAGCAGCTTAATACTGCTGTGCTTCGTATGGTGAGTGTAGAGAACCGGAGACCCGTTTTACTGGAAAGGAGGCATTCCATCTTAGTCCTCAGGGTGACAACGCATCTGCATTTTGATTCTTAATCGAGGATAAATGTAGATGTATATGGGCCACAGCATCCACTTACCATCAGGTGGACTGTGTGCTCGTTTGTCACCCTTATTCTATAAAAGAAAAGAAATATGACTCTATTATCCTGGTCCGGTTCTACGAATTTGAACCTGCAACTATATAATGGAATCTACGAAGTCTCTATATCTGATATCTACGACGCCTCTACGGTACAGGAGAAAATACTGGTGTGGGGATAAGTTATATTAAGAAAAAAATATTTTCACAGACAGGTGGGATGGTAACCTCTGGAGAAAAACTTAATATACACAATATTTAAAAATTAAACTTTTTAGTAAACAGTTTATTAAATCCGCGTGTGCTACGCACAAAATTTGACTTTGCAAACTTATTAGTTCTTTTAAAATTGACCAAGAGTCCAAAGGTTAAAACAGTAATTTAAAAAAAACCGACTGCGTAAAAAAGTTTACTGAAAAGAGAAAGTTTTACTCTTAGATGTCGTCACACTAATGTTCCTTCTTTAAACGCACTTTTCTTTTGTTTGTGTTGAAATTGTGGCATAAAAATATAATAATATTTGGAGCGAATTTGAAATTAACTCATTACTAGCTTTTATTTGATACCAATAGAGTTTTTATTTAAATATTTTATTTATCAGACATGCAAGTTTGCTCAAGATGTTCTCCTTCACGTGGTAAATTAGCACAAAATTAAAAATAACAGTTTTATTGGAGCCGTTGGCAATTGAGCTCGTTGAGCATCTATTCCCTGAGCATCTATCATTAATTATTAATTAATTATGTCCATGTACCACCTGATAATTGTTAATGCGTAACCAGCTTAAGAATGGTGCGTGCATATTTTTGCCTTTTGCGTATGTACATTTCTTTCTTTCTTTATATGAGGACAGATATCAGAGACGCAGTGCAGACACATCTGTTTGGCGGCAGAAATAGGTAAAGGTACCTGTCCAAATGGACGCTTAGGCAGAAAATTCCTAGCTGTCTAGTATAGTTTTATTTTAATATTAGCACATCTGACACCCTGTTCACTATAATCATGCGGTCGCGTGGGGTCAGTTGAAATCACGTCCGAGGTCCGCATTTCATTCCGCTCGTAATCCGCGGCGGATTACTTTCCACGCATTTACGTTTTATCTATTACTATTTTGTAAGCCTATAACAAATCTCATTAGAGATACGGATTGTTTCGACTAGTGATGAATGGTTTTAGATAAATCGTGCGTGTTTAAAAATATCCATTAAAACATGTCGACTCTGAATGAATGACTGAATAAGCGAATAAATGAATGAATGAATGAAAGAATAAGCGAGTGAATAATTGTATGAATTAATGATTAATATTTTTATGCTTATACCACATGCAAATTAAG
Source organism: Parnassius orleans (assembly GCA_029286625.1). NCBI lineage: Eukaryota > Metazoa > Arthropoda > Insecta > Lepidoptera > Papilionidae > Parnassius > Parnassius orleans. The sequence goes on from JAGSMP010000225.1 coordinate 1,121,071, forward strand.
ACATTGCATACTTACCTAGTTTTTATATGAACAGGTGAAATTTAATTTTTTTTTAATATACTACGTTTCTCTTTTTCATCTTCTTACATTTTAATCCGATTCAGAGCTATGTTCAAAATTCAAGTCTTTAGCTAATCAAGAAGTTACTTTGAATACAATTATTAAATACAACCCGAAGAGACATACACGAAAGGGAGTAAAAAATACGCGGTAAAATGTGTAACGACAACCGTGTAGTGGCGGTGTAAGAATATCCACTACCACATATTGTCCCGAGGGTGTCGTAAGAGGCGCAGAGTGAAAATTAAATAGAAGATGGGCAGCATCTTGCTAATAACAACTCAAAGTAATAAAAAAACTGCGGTTGCCAACCCAAGCGTGGCAACTATTGCATAATCCCCCCATGAGGTAATCTATGAGGGTGGCTTATATTCAGCAGTGGAGTTTTATACGCTGTAATGGATAATGGAAAATGTGTTAGAAGCAAACTTCTTATTTAAGTGGTATAACTCCAGGACAATCTCATTTTTTTTATAGGATAAGGATGACAAACGAGCACACAGTCCACCTGGTGGTAAGTGGTTGTTGTGGCCCATAGACATCAACATCTAGCCTCGTTTGCGAATCAAAATGCAGATGCGTTGTCAGCCGTGAGAACTAAGATGGAATGCCTCTTTTCCAGTAAAAAGGGTCTCCGGTTCTCTACACTCACCATACGAAACACAGCAGCACCAAGCCGCTATTTTAAGCTGGTATTCTGTGAGAGCGTGGTCCTTCCCCGCTCGAGCCGACCCATTCGTGCTACAACTATACAATTAATATAGCTGCAGCATGGCTCTACCACGTATAAAAATTTTAAAGTAATATAGTTAAAAATCTTTAATCACACCTTAATATAGAGCTTCAAACTGCTCAAAAATGCAACGTTACCAAATAATAATAAAATAAACAGACACAGCATTAAATGAAGCGCCCAACATTTTGTTTTCCAAGCAAACCTTCCAACGCAATGGCGCCAACCGCAAATGTACTAGTGCAATCTGTTTGAACTCTATTTACAAAGATATAGGTGTTAATTTTGCACATACTATATGAAAATTAAAGTTGGCATTTGAAGTTGCGCCTAAATTCAAGCGTACCAGAATCATTGTGAATGTTAATCGTCCGAAAGTGGTTGCCAAATGTGAAAAGTAGGGGGGATATTAGGCTCTATGGATAGTTGAGCTATGCAATTTTTTATAATATAACATTATGTACTCATTTATTTATTCATTTTAGAATGGCTTACAGACTAAAATCATGGTGAAGTTACAAAATGGCGATAAGAATTGCTAATTACGAGCCTCCACATATTTTACATTGCTTTCATCTGACTTTATGCATACTTGAAGCACTCTAGGGATTGCTCAAACTACTTAAAAAAAACAATAACAGAAAAAAATCATAGTAGTTTGAGTCATGTTAGTCGAGGTTGTGAGTGAAAAACTCTCTGTTCATCAGTTTTATTACAGATTTCGAACTAACAGAAATTAGGTCAATAGCTAACACAGGTGAAAGCTTACTAAATTCCATTGTGCTACGTAGAAACAAAGAATTATGATCGTTTTTATATATAAAATTGAAACGACGAGCGAACAACCAGTCCACCTGATATTCTCTAATTACACCGGCATGGAATTAGAGAATATCAGACGGAGGTCAAATGCCTGATAGCCTCTAATTACACCGGCATTCTACAACCTTCAGACCGGAACCATACACGCACTGCCACTTGGCAGCAGAAATAGGGTGGTACTTACCGAGACGGTAGTACCACGTTGCAGCACGAATGGGTCAGCTCGACCGGGGTAGGAGCACGCTCTCAAAGAATACCAGCGTTAAATAGCAGCTTAATGCTTCTGTGTTTCGTATGGTGAGTGTAGAGAACCGGAGACCCTTTTTACTGGAAACGAGCCATTTCATCTATCAATTAAAGTTGGAAAAATTTACTTTGCCAATATCCGCCTAGTAAAATAAAATGATGTGTCTTACCTTTTTCGAAGAGCACATCCCGCCCTCCCTCAACCTGCGGTGGCTGACCGTCAGCCACCGGTCAGCCGCCGTAGTTTACTACGCCTGAGGATGCCTCGTGTAGAGGCGAAACACGTGTCGTATTATCGTCAGTGGTGTGTCTTTCCTAGTGCTGGGATTAGTGGTGACGGGGAAAGTGCACGCAATTGAGGGAGGGTGGGAGGTGCTCTTCAAACTAAGTAAGACACATCGTTTTATTTTATTGAGCGGATATTGGCAAAGTGAATTTTTCGAACTTTAATATAATGGATTTCCGCAAAGTAACGCCCGATTCTATTAATTATTTCATCTGTCCTCAGGGATGACAGCGTATCTGCATTTTAATTGTTAATTAAAGATAAATGTAGATGTATATTAGTCACAGCACCCAAAGCTCGTTTGTCACACTTACTCTATAAAAAAAGACGGACTACAAGGCAGAAAAGGAGTCCTAACACCTATTCAAATATAATATAATATATACTGTACAATATAACATATTATTTATAGTAACTATCTTATTTAAATCCCGAGATCTACAGCAACGGGATTATGTCACTACCTACAGCATGGCAACAAGTTATTGAACAAAATGGCACATATATATTATAATTAATTGTAATTAAACTGAAAAAATGTCTTGAATTTGTATATAAAATACGAAGAAACTTTTTCCCCGACCTTACAGTTATAGTTCGATTGAGATAAACGGTGTCTTTAGCGTCATGAAAATGATATATGCGCCAAAATTATTCTAATTGCATATCGCGTAAATTGTGTTCCGATAGTACATGCTTTTTTGTTAAAAGTACCACACAAACATTAGGTCCCAAACCAACAGGGGACATAATATATTATCAAACATTAATAGATGTATCATAGATGTAATACAACATGTAATATATTGTAACTATTTTATTTTACATCTTCATCCACAACATATTTTAAAAATTAAATTTATGTTTGTTTAATACGATCAATGTGACTTAAAGGTCAAACCCTTCATAAGTAACAAGACGCACCACGTTTAGCATATGTTGGCATTAGGACAAAAAGCTATAACCCTCTTACATTAAAGAAAAAAACAAATTAAAAAAAAACAAGAAATATCTTCCGACGCGTATTCCCGCGCTTCACGAACAGAAATTCATTTTAATAATGTACGCGTCAGCATTGTCGCAATATTTCACCTCAGCTCACCTCAACACACTCTCACATGACACCATATATTACCAGCTTTGTTTAAAAGCTTAAGGAAGCTACATAAAGCTTCACTGACGGCGTACGAAACATTTTTATGAAGCATATTTCAAATTTAATTAAATCTTACCGAAGTTTGTTTTTGTGGTACGGAATCTGATGACCATGGGTATATTACTTAGAGGACTTACTCAAAGCCAAAATTTGTGCGATTTCGGGGTCCAATTTCAAAGGTAAAAGATAAATAATTTTTATACTATAGCACTATGGTGTGAACAACATAGCGCTTAATCTTATTATTTCATACTAAATTAATAAAACGCAGAAAGTTATTATCAATGGAAAAAGGTATTTCGGGTCATCTGTACCAACAGGTGTTCCTTAGCCCATTCTTATTTCTAGTCTGTATTTAAATAGACCTTCCCTTTTAGGGGATAATCATGATAATATAGCATTATTTGGTAATGATACTATAAAATATTGAAATTAAAATAACATGCGTGAGTGTAGTGGAACACTCGGTTGGAACGAATTTCCTTTCGTAGTATATTATTATTGATAAACGTATTATATTCTTGATTAACAATTACAAATAAATGAATTACTAGCGTCTATTAATCTCCCCCAAACTCCCCCCCCCTCCCGTGACCATTGTTTCTGTAACGTATTCGAAACGTCCGCAATATAAAATAAGTTAATATATTATGCGATAAAATCCGTTAAAACTAGTTACATATAATACAACTTACTTCCTCTTTTATTCTATACAAAAACATTTCTTTTGGTTCATTTCACATGAAGCCTAACATCGCACATCTAATTAATAATATGAAAGGCGTTTCTATTTACTCATTCTTCTAATTTGTTCATTCATCCCACTGAGCGATATTAAGCGACCCTTGCTTAAGCTCTTTCAAAGAATATACGAACCGTATACAATACGGGATAAAGAAAAGAGTAGACTTTAGAATTAGGACAGTAGTGTTTCGAAGTAGAATAGAATAGGATAGTTTTATCAATAATAATAAACAATAAAACCTTATTAAGCACCATTAACAAAAATTGTAAAAATATAGAATTATGCATCTTAATAAGTTGTACTGGTTGATCAATAAGTTTTCGGAATAGGACAATGAGTTATAGAAATGCGTTCGATTTTTCCGAATCTTATTTTTTTTCAAGCTTCACATTTGGCGGGAATTTTTTATTTTTGATTGATTCGTATGGAAAATGGAGAAACTCGAACTTCGTTCGGTTATTAAATGTTTCTGCCTGAAAATTAATCTGTAAATAGTGTTTTGAAAACTGCAGTCTACTTTGGTAGATAATGCATCGTCTTATTCTACATGGGCATACTGGTGCGCTGAATATAAACGCGGCAGAACCGCCTGCAATGACGACACTCGCTCGAGCGGCAAAGAACGGCTGCTACGCAAGAAAACGTTAAAAAAACGAAGAAATTGTTAAGGTAATTATTACGTGGTAGAGCCACGCTGCAACTATATTATAGTTGTAGCACGAATGGGTCGGCACGACCGGCGTAGGACCACGCTCTCACAGAATACCAGCGTAAAATAGCAGCTTAATGCTGCTGTGTTTCGTATGGTGAGTGTAGAGAACCCGAAAACCTTGGTTACTGAAAACGAGGCATTCCATCTTAGTCCTCAGGGGTGACAACGCATCTGAATTTTGATTCTTAATTGAGGATAAATGTGTTACCATCAAGTGGACTGTGTGCTCGTTTGTCACCCTATGCTATAAAAAAAGGTACATCGATGTGTGACCATTCGTTGTTTAGCTGAGATTTTAAAGCTTTTGTTTGGGACAATTCAATTTATTTTAACTCATACCTTAAAATTCAAAAAGGTGCCCACACGCTGGATTCTTCGAATGTTAACAGACGCTCAGAAGAAAGCAAGAGTTGACATTTTAAAGCTAAATTTAGTAACAATTGAAGAAGATCCAGATTCCTTTGCGCTCGTTTCGTAACCGTAGATGAAACGTGGGTACACCATTTTGACACGGAGACGAAAAACCAAAGCAAGGTGGAAAAGACCGGCTTCACAGCCAGCCAAGAGATTCAAGATGTCTGCATCCGCTGGAAAAATAATAGCCTCTGTCTCCTGGGATGCAGATGGTATAATAATGATCGACTATTTAAGTAAAAAAGAGACAAGAAGATTATTACGCATCATTAATCAAAACACTACGCGAAGAACTAAAGAATAAACGTCGAGGAAAATTGCGTGCTGGAATGCTTTTTCATCATGATAACGGCTCTGCCCATCAATCTGATGTTGCAGTCGCTGCCATCCGAACTGCTGGGTTTCAGTTGATGCAGCAACCACCATATTCTTTGAACCTAACTCGAAGTGATTTTTACCTTTTTACTCACCTGATAAAGCACTTGCGTGGTATAAAATTTGACGATGACGATAGGGTGATGTGTGCTGTAGAGGCCTTTTTCGAGTCCCAGGATCAAGCCGTTTTTTCCAAGGGAATTAACCAACATGCAAAGCGCTATTCAAAGTGTATTAGCATAAAAGGTAATTTCCTTTTGAAAAATAAATACAATTTTCATATACTTTTCCTAGAGTTTCATAACGTATCCAAAAACTTATTGATCAACTTAGTACAATGCGCGATCTTATCGCTAAAAGCTATATCTCTTCCAGGCAGCCTTTGGATGGACAGAAACTTAACACTTTCATTGTCTGATTAATTTAGTACACGGTACAGCGAAAGGATTAAAACACGAGATAATTGGACGGTGGTTTACTTAAATAAAAATAATAAAATAGAAAATAAAAACAATGCGCCACAAATATTTCATAATATGTAATTATACTTTATACATTTAACTTACCCGTAAACGAAATACTTACATAATAAATATGAATCACACAAAATTAAACATAATAAATAATAATTACGATGACGTAGATAGCAATGATGGATGGTGTTCAGTAACTAAGGTTTAGAAAGTTGGCAGGGAATTTTAATTTTTCTATATAATCATAAGTTCAAGAAGAGAAAACTCAATAATATATGCGTATACATGTAAACAGGCCGCTATACAACGTGTTGCTCGTCGTGACGTATGTCTACGCGTAGTAGACATACGTCACGAGCGCAATACGTCACGAGCATGTCGAGGTCATCGGTTACGCGAATCCATAAGTTTGTCCCCTACCAAAAATCGCTCAACGCGGCTAAAGAAGTTTTCACTTCAATAAAAAAATGTTTTATCAGATTTTGACCTTTTGTACTTATTAAACGTAAGAAAATTTTATTAGTAACCATCCCACAGTCATACACATGTTCTTATTTTTTATTATACAAGAGTTACGGTTAAAATACATTGGTGTCTGTCCGATGAAAAATGATCACTACTGTCAATAGACTAGAACTTTTTCAACTTATTGAGTGTTTGACCGCAATCCCATTTGGTGGTAAGAGATGATGCAGCTCTATATGGTACATCGCACTGTTGTAGCATAACAAATATTGACTCTTGCCTTGAAGATACCCACATTGTCATTCTAAATAATAATACCCCAAAAATCATTACAAACCATCACAAGTGAACAAGTCTCTCCATCTATTTGGGGGTCACCAAGCACTGACAACACGAGGCATCCATTTTAGTCCATAGAGGTGACAAGTCATCTGTAGCCTCCTTTGTCTGAAGTTGGTCGCAGATTGCCATGGGCAGCAATAACCACTTACAATCCGGTAGGCTGTATGTTCGTTTGTCACTTCAGTTTCACAAAAAAAACTTCAGCCTTCGTTATATTCACGTTCTCTTTCAATTACGAAAAGGCGCGTCGTTTAAGTCACACGTAGATATCCCTTTTCGAAGCGAAATATTTACAGGCATATATCAATTTAATAGTGCACAGTATTTCACCAGTGTTGTACGTGCCTCGTCTGCGTATGTACTCGTTTATTTCCTGGGTGGCCATTTTTTATGAGATTGGCCAACTGTTTCTTTGTTACACATTCTTCAATTATCTTTCTTTATGATCTATATTCCTACATGTTTTTTTTTTTAATAAAATAAGGTTGACAAAAGAGCACACAGTCCACCGACGGTAAGTGATGATGTGACCCATAGACATCTACATTTTTTCATGATTAAGGCAGATGCGTTGTCACTCCTGAGGACTAAAATGGAATGCCTCCTTTCCGGTAAAAAAGGTCTCCAGTTCACAACACTCACCATACGAAGCACAGCAACATTAAACTGCTATTTTACGCTGGTATTCTGTGAGAGCGTGGATCTACCCCGGTCGAGCCGACCTATTCGTGCTACAACTAATATAGCTGCAGCGTGGCTCTACCACGTAAATGTTACAGTTTGATGTTACGTGGCAGTCACGCTGCAGCTGTATTATACTGTCTGCAACATGAATGGGTCAACCGGGGAAGGACCACACTCGCACATAGCTTTGAATCTTGATTTTAATTCTGGATAGTAGGGTTCCTTTCTGTCTAGGAGTCTGTCTGGAAAGTCTGGATGAGTACCGCCATATACCTATTTGTGGCGTAAAATAGCATTGAATTTCTGTTGTGTTTCGGTATAAAATAAATAATCCAGGTGTTAGGACTTCTTTCTTGTCTAAGAGCCCTTCTGGATATGTACCTATTTCTGCAATCAATAACACAACAATAACAGCTTGTACTACTGTGTTCTGGTCTAAAGGAAATAGAGAGCCAGTCTCTCAATTACAGACTGTGAGGCATTATAATTTAGTCGTCAGTAGTGACAACACATCTGTAGCCTTTGTTTGAAGTTGGCCGCAGGTGTCCATGGGCTCCAGTAGCCATTCACCATCAGGTGAACTGTAAATTGGTTTTTTACTTCAGTTTTATATAAAAAGGTCTTACTAGATACTTACTTTTAAATTTTTAGTATTTAAGACATGCGCGTGTCCAGTAAAACACCTTTTTTACGGGACGGTTGTAAACATGATAATACGGGCAACGACTCAGCACGAAATATTTATGGACATGTATACGGACGCGTGTAAACTATATCTATATCGATATCGATAAAACTCAATATATCGAAACAAGATATCGAAGGAACCCGTCCAAAATTTAACACCTACTATGAAAGACGCTTCTGCCGAATACTATGTATGTTATGGTGAGATGTGCGATTGTTCAATACAATGAATTAACGGTCACTTTTAGCATTGCCGATTTAAAGAAAAAAATTACTCTCGAAATAGAAATGTGTTTCAGAGAACTTGATATACATATATCAATGTTAGCAATTTTGACATTGCTAGACCCTCGTTTCTAAAACTTACATTTCAAGAAACCTGACGCATGAACAAAAGCAATTTCAAGAATTAGAAAATTTATTGCAAAATATAAATCTGCAGCCGCATCAGTTCATCAACATCTTCAGAGGATGAAGATAAAGTTGAATTCAACTTTTGGAAGCACCAAATCACACACAAATAAAAAGAAAAAACCGATGGTGACGACGAGCTTACGTTATACCTTGCTGCTCCTGTAAGCATTCTAAAAGTAAACGTTCTCAAAATTTGGCAAGAGATGCAAGGTATGTATAGTAATGAGACACTTACCAATTGTGGCCACGAGCGTGCCTTCTAAATGCCATTTTCAAAGACAGGAGCCACAATAACTCAAAGCTGAAACCGGCTACATGCAAATAGACTTTCAAAGGAATTGTTTTTAAATTTGATGGCGGGTACAAAATACGGGGCTTAAAGATTCTTTAATAAATTTATGATAAAACAATAATTAAACTTTTTTTTTCATAATTTTATTTATTGATTTTTCATAAATAAGAAATAACATAATCAATGTACGTTTGATACAACTAAAAGGTCGTCTTGGATTTATATAAGCTTTAAAAAAGAAGAAGAAATATCGATAAAATATCGATAAAATATCGATATCGATAATCCATATTTTATACAACTTGCATCCCTAATTATAAACGTGAACGTATAGAAAACCGGTTTTATTTATTTTTATCTTTCATATCAGCTAGGTATATAGTTACAAAAATATTATATCCCTATTGTACATAATCTCATCGCCAAATTATTAAATTAAAAAATACACCCGCCAAACTTGCTTCCATCCATCCATCCATATAACGGATTTCCGCAAAGTAATGCCTGAAGAAGATATCTACAGTAGAACCAGAGTAACCGACATAGCCCAACGGATTAATAAGCTAAAGTGACAATGGGCAGGCCATATAGCTCGAAGAACCAACAACCGATGGGGAAGAAAGGTTCTCGAGTGGCAGCCTCGTACCGGCAGGCGAAGTGTAGGGCGTCTCCACACTAGATGGAGTGACGACCTGGTAAGACATGCAGGAAGTCAATGGATGCAGATGGCTCGGGATCGTGCTTTGTGGCATTCCTTGGGGGAGCCCTATGTTCAGCAGTGGACTTGTGATGGGGTGTAATGATGATGATGAACGCCTGTTTCTATTAATTAATCGACGTGATTATAACACGCCCCATTTAACCAGGCAAACAACTAAGGAAGCGTTAATTTGAAGAAAAGTGGAAAGTTTTGTAGGAATGGAAAGAGCCCTGTGAATAATTCTTCCGGACGCAGATTCCTTTAAGTCGAGGCGAGTTGGAATGAGTCGAGTGCCTGTTGATACACCACTGGAGAGACGCCGAGTAGTTGCCACGTTTTCTTTCTTAACGATATGAAACATCGGAAATATAATATTTATATGGGAAACGAAAGCTGCTAGAAACTATAACAGAACAAGAGAACTTTTAGGAACTAAAAGAGAAGAGCTGCATCTTTTGATAAGAATCCAAAATACTAAAAAACTGTGGTTGCTAACTCACCTGCCATGAGTGGAAAATATGGTAAGGATTGAGAAATCCTCCCTTCGAAGGAATATTCCTACCATTACAGCCTACCAAAGTCCACTGCTGAACACAGCCCTCCCCATAAAATGCCTCATATTAGACTTAGATGCCACGATTTTTATTGTTAATTATATTATAATTTATTTTTTGCTTTTATATACACGTCGACAATTGTATGTATATCTTTAAATATATTTTTTACCTTTTAATTTAATACGTCGTTTGCCTACCGTAGTGTTAATTACCTGTAAATGAACCTATTTTCATATATTAAACAGAGTTGATTTAATTATAAAACACACCAATTGACTAGACAAAAATAAAAATAAATTCGCTAAATGAAACACTTATTCAATTAAGCTGAAGATTTATCCACGCATTAAACTCGACGCTAAACTACAGCCTTAAAGTGACACATTTTCAAGGAAATGCAACTGCAATATCAACTGTAAGCCTTCCTTTTGATCCGATCCTTTGTGACCTCTCACTGCATGATTTACTCTCCACACGTTCCATTTTACTAGAAACTACAAATACTACTAAAGACGAATGTGGTTATAAAGAAATAATATTTAAAAGTGATAATCAAACGTGTAATTATAATTAATATTAAATTAATAATAATAGTTACAATTAATATTTATATGTGTAATTATTAATAAGTTTGAAGATACCAAAGTGCTTATAAATGAGGAAGAGTTGAGCCTTGTGGATACCACTGTTTTCTTTGGTATTACTATTGACGTGAAGCTTCAAGGGGCCGCTATAAATCTAAATTAGCAGGCAGACTTTAGTTCTGGAGCTTAGAAAAAAGATTAGAATTCTCGAATACATCTAGATTAGTTTATTTTAGTTACTTTCATTGTGTAATGTCTTATGTAATTTTACAATGGGGTAATGCGACTGACATTGAAGCCATATTTGTTTAAAAAAGAGCCGTACAAGCGATTTATAACATAAATTGTGAATAGTCCCTCAGAGAAAAATTTGAAGAAATAAACATATTAACTTTGGCATCATAAATACTTTGGCATTCATAAAACATAAATAGCTTTGATAGGAATAAGAATGGTCATACTTTAAACACTAGGAACAAACATAAGCTTGTAATGCCAGTTACTAGACTCCACGGAATTAGTAATTCATTTATCGGGCTTTTACAACAAAATCCTAGAACATGTTCAAAGTTTGTCAATAATAAAAGTTTAAAAGTTTTATTAAAGAAAAATTGTAAAAAAAGGGTGTTTATAACTTATCAAGGAATACATGAATGAAAATAACCCTGGGAATGAGGTGATCGCCACCATGTGTTGTATAGAACAAGTGGTTAAATTAAAAATTTTGTACAACCGACTTCAATATAAATAAAATAATTTATTGTTGATTTTTTAAAACCGCTCGATAGATTTCGATAAAATTTAAATGGAACCACCTGGAAAGTATACCCTATGAAAAAAAAAGAATTTTCCAAATCGGTTCAGGCGTCTTCGAGTAATCGTTGAAAATACATAAAAGTTAAGTTAAAGTTACAGCCTATATACGTCCCACTGCTGGGCACAGGCCTCTTCTCATTTCTGAGAGGGTTGAAAATACATTAAAAAAAGATTCCGATGAATTGAGAACCTCCTCCTCCTTTATTGAAGTCGGTTAAAAAGGGTGAAAACGAGCATAGTACAGTCCACGTATTGGTAAGTGAATGCTGTAGCCCATAGACATCTAAATCTATTTTCGAATAAGAATCAACATGCAGATGCGTTGTTACCCTGAGGACTAAAATGGAATATCCCGTTTTCAGTAAAAAGGATCTCCGGTTCTCTAAGCTCACCATACGAAACACATCAGCATTCAGTTGCCGGTGGTATTCTGTGAGAGCGTGGTCCTTCCCATTCGTGCTACAACCACTTTATAGCTGTAGCATGGCTCTACTACGCTTTAAAAAAGCTGTAATGATCAAGATGATGATGACGATGATGATGACGATAATATTCTTTTACAGTACTTGCTTACGTGAAGGAAATTTGAAACAACCTCAGAGTATTTTTGATCAAAACATAAACCTGATCCAACTATTTGGCAAATGTAATTGGTCCAATTTGCGGAATATTCGATAAAACCCTCCCGCGGGCTATACCGCAGTAAGCCAGTCGGTTACAAGTCTCGAACAACACGTTGGAGGATCAGAAAGCCACAAATATCCGACACAAACTAAATAGGCGCTGGCAAGTCAAAGGTAAACGTTAACTCAGCTAGTTAAAGTAGTTGTAGCTTTGGATGACACAAGTGATAAGATTCAGCGTGTTAATGAACTATTTCAAAACGTATGCATTTACATTATAACTACGGGATGCAACGTCCTAGATATAAAATATTCAAAACATTAATGAAAAAAATTAAAAGGTGTGAAACGTACATACATATATCTCGAAAATTCAACAGAAGATCCCACTTCTGATCTCGAAAATACATCAGGATAGCGTTATTTGTTGAAAATAGTAAGAGTGTGAGAGTGGATGTTCATTGTTCAACTTACTCTCTTGCTTATGCAATTAATCATTATCAATAATAAGACAGCAAAAACAAACGAAAGTTATTGATCGCTGCCGGACGCGGCGCCAGTGTGCTCACGTTTCGACATATATATGCGCTGTCTCTAGGTATGTGCTATATATATATTTAAAACGTGGTACCTTTATTAAACATTTTTTCCGATTGACTTGTTTTTATATAAATTATAATTATTCAAATATGTAATTATTCGACATATATATATTTGATCATCGTCATCACCAGTAAAGACCTTCACAAGTTCACTGCTAAACAACATATATATTTATACCTTCATTTATTGTCGTATACTTGTTAATTATACTCATACTTATTAAAGGTTAATAATCTGTTCTAAGTAATTGTTAGCGCCTGCTATATTTCTTTTCAATGCACCCTGGGTTGCTTGTCCACGATGGCATAAAAAGCGCCCATTGTACCCTTATATCAAGGTTTTTACAATAAATAAAAAAATCTACAAACAAATTAATAAAAAATAAAATAAACAAAAAAGTTTTTATCCGACTTTAAACCAGCGAAATGGTTAAACAGTAATTTATAAAACCCGCCTGCGTAAGAAAACCTTCCCCTCTCTTTTTGTATTTAACGTTACAGGCTATTTTTATAGACTGTAATGGAGTAATTGTCATTGTAACTGGTGATATTCGGGCAGGCATAGAGGACACTAAAGTCACTGTGTTGGTTTTAGTTGACTTCTCGAACGCCTTTAATACCATCAGTTATGACATTCTAATTTCCATCCTTTCCCTTTCTATGGTCTCACCCGAAGCACTGGATTGGTTTTCATCATATCTTAGAGGGCGCCAGCAGTCGGTTCGCATCGATGAGCTATCATCTAGCTGGCTCGACATACATGCTGGTGTTCCTCAAGGCAGCATATTATCTCGTTTGTTGTTTTCTATATTTATTAATATCATTACCCAAAACTTTCAGTCCAGTCCAGTCAACTCCAGAAGCTTGAAAACGTCTTCCAATGCAGCAGTGAAGAGTTTTGGGGATATAACGTTACCCTGTCTTACACTTCTCTGCAGTTGGATAGGTTTCGTACTCCGATTCTATACTCGGATAGCCATCGTAGCCCTACTGTACAAACACTTCAGCACTTCGATATACTGACAGTCAACTTGACACCGCTGATGGGAGTGTAGCACCGCCCGAATTTCGACGGAATCAAAGGCTTTATATTTACATACGCAAGGCAAAGTGGCAGATTGTACTCTTCTGTCTGTACAATTTGCCGAAGGGTGTGTATGTGGTCTTTGGTACTAAAGCCTTTTCGAAAACCGGCTTGTTCGGGAGGCTGGAAGTCATCGAGTCTGCGTGCGAGGAGATTCGTGATAACGCTCAAAAACCGCATGTTGACGCGGCTCAGAAGGAAAATCGGTCTGTAGTTCTTCAAGAGAGCGTTGTCGCCTTTCTTGAAGAACAAGACCACCGCACTTCTGCTCCATGACTCCAGAGTAGTGCCACCATGGAGGACGGAATTAAAGAGCTTCTGAAGGACTTCAAGTACCGGTTTTCTACCCGCTTTCAGAAGCTCCGCTGTTATTCCATACTCACTTGGGGCCTTGCCGTTTTTAAGGTGTCGGAGAGCCATTCTAATCTCGCTCAGAGTGACGTCCGGGATATGATCGGAATAGTGTCGGATAAGACTTGCTCTTGGATCGTTACTCACACTTGCGTGTGGCTCCAACGATGACGTGTACAGCTGCCCATAGAACCTCTCAATCTCACTCAAAATCTCAGGTGTCGCGGAAGCGATGCTGCCACACTCGGTCTTCAGCTTTGACAGTTGGCTCTTTCTGGCAGACAGATCTCTGGCAAAGACTTTGGAGCCTTGGTTCCGCTCGATCGCTTCTTCAATACAAGCTGTATTGAAGTTGCGTAAGTCCCGCCGCATGCATTTGAAGATCTGTCTGTTCAGTTGCCTGTATGCTGTCAAATCTGTTGAAGACTGCAGCTTCATTTCCCGTCTAACAGCCATGAGATTAAGAGTGTGATCGGACAGTTTTTGTGTTCTTCTGCGGCGGGTCTTGCATAACTTAGCTCCGACCGCATGGACAGTTTCCACGAGCTTATCACTCATATCGTCCACTTCTTTGCAGTCTTTAGGCACTGAAAACGGTTTTGAAACTCGAGCTGAAAGATTTCGGACTTTGGACTAGAACACGAGGGGGACGGTGCGTTGATTTCATTAGACGAGACCTCTCCAACTTTTAGGTTCAGTGAGCCTTTAACCATTCAGTGATCGCAACCAGTTTTCACCCTCGCGATCACTGAGACATCACTGAACAGTTGTCGTCTGGTCGTCATTTTGAAGTCAATCTCATTTTTTGTCGAACCTTCGGGGCTCGACTTCCTGTGGGGCCGCTTCTGCAAGAAACAGTTCATCATAAAGAGTCCTCTTTCTCCATGAAGACTTCATGGAGAAAGAGGGACTCTTGCCCTATTCCAAGGTTCCGTTGCCCTATTCCAAATTTCCTTCCTTCAGCTCGCCGTTCTCACTTGTGCCTAGTTTTACATTGAAGTCTCCTATTAACACCGTATAGTGGGTTTTGGAGGAATGCAAAGCTCTAGATATATCCTCATACATTTCCTCCACCTCCTCATCGGGATGTGCCAAGTTTTGTGCGTAAACCTGTATGACCTTCAACGAGTACTGTTTGGTGATTCTGAGTATCAGGTACGCAACCATCGTTGACACACTCACAATCTTTACAACGTTGTTAACGAGAGACTTGTGGACGATAAATCCGACACCTCCTTGGGACAGATGGTCACCCTCCCGGTGATAAAACAAGTTGCCGGATTCGAGGATTACCGTGTCCTCCCCCTCTCTGCGGACTTCGGATAATCCTATAATATGCTAGCGTAACTTGTCTATCTCTTCTTCCAGCTCCAGGATCTTCTCGTCAGTCCACAGGGTGCGTGCGTTGTATGTTGCCAGGTCAATTCGTCTTAAGTGGCAACCGAACCTCCACCGGAGATTCTTATCACCCCCTGCCCCGCCGTTACCATGGTCGCTACCGTAGCCAGGAATAGCAGGGCTGCCGGGGACTGGGGGCCGCCTATTCGTAACTTTCATCATGGGGGGGGAGGTATTTGCCATAGTTGCCACGCTTGGCGACCGCAGTTTTTTTATTGTAATATTGTTGTTATCAGGAAGATGCTGCTGTCCATCTCCTACATGTTTCCCACTATCGCCTCTTACGACACCCACAGGAAGATATGGGGTAGTGGATATTCTTAACCGCCACTACACGGCATATAAATATTTATAAATATGTATATTCTTATTATGTATATTATATATATTATTTGATTATGTGTATATTTGTATATCTTTATGAGTTTACATATATACATCTGACATTATAATATTTACTTACGTATTATACATTTTTATTATCTTAGTTATTTTATATTTTATATTTTATATTTCATTTTATTATAATTTATTTTATATCTATTTTTGTGATGTACCATTTATATCTTATGTATTTTATTTCCATTAATTACAATTTTTTTTGTTATTTTAGTTTAGTATTCGTTTAACTTTTTATTACACCTACTTCATTCTATCTCTGCATCATCCCAAGGTAGACTGATAGAGAATGCCTTAGGCATTAAGTCCGCCTATATACCACATGTGTATATGAAGTTTTAAATAAATATAAAAAAAAATCAATGTTGAATGAATTAAAAAATAATAATAAAAGTTCGATCGTCTGCAACCTACACCACAATTGAATTAGAGTGATACGTTTGCGAGGCGTAAGCAAGCCACCGAGCGCTCCAGTTTCTACCGTCGTGTAATTTACCTGAGTACGTTTTGTTACGGTATTTACGTTTTATATAGGTAGGAAAGGGTTAAAAAAATTGTTTTTTTACCGATATTTCATTGTACTAAAATATAGTAGTACCGGCAATTATAGAATTTAGTTTACATAATGATTTACTCGTATTTTGTTTACACAAATACTTGAAATTAAATAAAATTAATTTTAATGATTTGACTCCGTTGAATTTAACTTAACACTACCCCATATCGTCCCGTGGGTGTCCTAAAAGGCTACAGAGGGAAACTGAAACAGGAGATGGGTGGCAGTGTCTTTCTACCTGATAACAACTTGCCAACGTGGCAACATTGGCAAAATCTGGGAGGATTTCAATAAGGCAATCTATGGGGAGGTTTACATCCAGCAGTGGACTTTTATAGACTATAATGAATGGATGAAATAGAAATATTTTCTCAAAGCTAAGTACTCGTTCATATGTTCTGGGCTTCAACGCTGTTTCTAGTGTTTCCTAAGTTTAACATAACAGCAAGTTAGATTCAATTAGTGCTTCACGGCACGCTGCGAGTCAACTGAGTGGAAAAGTACGCAAGTGTCCTATGTTGTCCGGTGTATGAGTTGAAGTATGTTTTTTCATATTGAAGTAAAGTTATCTTTTATAATTTACTAGCCGGTACCCGGCGCATTGCTGCCGCAGAAGAAATAATTGTGGAAATATCGTTCTAAGTTTGAAAGGGTTATATTGTTTAATTAGAAATTATAATACATTCACTGAAAATGCATGATAATGTGTGACTTTCTAATTAATTTGTCGGTACGATACGCGTGCCACCTACTATAATTTATACAAATAAATAAAATTGAAGTGTCTGTTTGTAATATCAAAATAACAGATTTTATCTAAATGCATATGAAAGTATACACGATACTTATAACACAAAAATAATTTATAAATTTTTGTCTGTCCGTCTGTCTGTACTCTCCGAAACCGCTGGACCGATTTTGACGGGACTTTCACTGATCGCAGCTGATATCGTAAGGAGTAACTTAGGCTACTTTTATTTTAGAAAAATGTTTAGGGTTTAGTAGAAAAATCAAAACCCATGAAACAAAACAAAATCCTATTCAAATAAGAAAGTATGATATTTAATTACTAAAAATTATTACATACGAACGAAGTCGCGGGCACAGCTAGTATATAATATAATGCTTATTCTTATCACTTACCCTACAAGCGACATAATTTGTCCAAGCGACAATATGTGTTTGACATTGGCAGTATGAACCTAAATAATATACGTTATATCTCATTTAATTGAATGTATTTGTAACAGATATCTTCCTCTAATATATAAAAGTTAATATTTGTTCGTTCGTATTTTATGCACTGCCATACCGTTCATCAGATTGTGGTAAATCTTTGTCAACTCCTTGCTGGCACTTGCATGAAGGTAATAGTACAATTACTTAGTAGCAACTTTAGCTTCATCATCATCGTTACAGCCCTTCACAAGTCCACTGCTGAAAATAGGTCTCCCCTAAGGAATGACACAAAGCACGGTCCTGAGCCACCTGCATCCATCGACTTCCTGTATGTGTTACCAGGTCGTCACTCCATCAAGTGGGAGGACGCCATACACTTCGCCTGCCGGTACAAATTTATTTGAAGTTATTTATCATTCAACTTCAATGATTGTATTATCATTGCTTATTGAACAATTTAACTCTTTCAAATTTAAAATGATATTTTCACAATTGTTTCTTCTACAGCAACAACGCGCCGGGTACCAGCCAGTTATATATAAATTTTAGCTTTTTTTTTTTAGTTCTTTAGTCTCCGATTCTCTACAATCGCTATACGAAGCATAGCAGAATTAAGCTGTCATTTTACGCTGGTATTTTGTGAGAGCGTTATCTTTCCCCGATCGAGCCGAGCCATTCGTGCTACAACTATAATATAGCTGCAGCGTCGTTCTATCACGTTTAATACACAAAAAGCAGGCATTATACACTACAGCATGGCCGTGTTACTAATACAGTTGCCTCGATTGTCTAGTGGGTGTAAGCATGACTGGTGATCATGTTGTCCCGGGTTCGAATCATTGATCGAGCCCAAATTAGCCCGAAGTCAGGAATTTGGAGGTGTTTCTCGGAAAGCATGTTAATTTCTTCGTGCACATTATCTCTTTCCGGTCGTATCGGTTTGCCTTTCCATCGGACTATGAGAGTGAGGGAATAAAGAGTGCACCTATGCTTGTGCATATACTCGAACACTTATTCTGTCCATCGCTGTTGGCTAGTCTCCGTTAAGACTGGCGACGACGTGACCGAAATTCGACCTAGAGGACGTAGCGGGCTACACTTCAATAGTTGTATTTTTGTTTCTGTTTCTTTATAATGACAATAAGTGTATACCCGAACAGATAGGAGGCACAATAAATCCTTATAAGGTGTGACCCGAAAAACCCCCCACTGTTTCGTAGTCGCATCGCATATATAAGAATTTATTCGGGGATTTGACTCCGGTACCCTAATGCGTAATAACGCGACTCGAAGGCTTTCGTTTTATTTCGGGGAACATTTTACGATTGAGGCGCGTAAATTACTGCGGAGATTGTGATCTCTCGCACTTAACTTGATTTCAATTAATGATGAGATTTAGAAGTATGAGCCCTCTACTTGTTTTTCCGAAACTGATCCTTGTTTGATTTATGTACGTTGTAAGATAGAACGACAGTAGAGACATCTAATGCCATATCTAGTTATTATAATTAAAACTTTTAATATTAAGTGGAATAGACGGGGCTTCAATTGTAATTCTTCGATACATAATATGTTCTTTCCTTTTTCTTAAATTGAACATAATACGCCATACAAAGTCACGGAAATATTGGCTTAAATATCTTAAATGACAATAATATTTTTCAAACAAACTGACATATTATTGTCGTAAACGGAGTTTTAGAAAAAAAAAAGTCCAAGCAAAATGTCTAAAAATGTATCTTTATACATAAATTTTTTCTAGCCCAAACCGGTTAAAGTACAAACAAGAAAATGTTTTAAAAAGCCTCAATAACATAAGTCTCATTTTCTAAATACCATTTTTTAGCTAACCATCAAAATTAAAAATACACCAAAATATGTGTCGTTTATGACGAAGAAATTAGAAATTAGAAATTACCTCAATTTACATACTGCCTAACCGACAAAAAGCATGTCGTAGAGTCATAAAACTAAGACCAAAAGACGCAGGAAAAAAAGGCGATTCTAACCATATATATAAGTCGATTTCGCAAAAATTGGCGGTTATCCCTTTTTGGCTGTGAAGCGTCGATGTTTATTCATTCCTGCAAGTTACTCTTATAAAAATAAAAATAAAACTTAACAAAATATTTAAAAAATCAAAAAGGCCCAGCATAATATACGGTACTACGGTAACAGAGTTATCGCAGCGCTGATTTCCTGTCGGAGAAACACAATTTGACTCGCGAGCAATCGCTGGACATAATTTATTAACTATTTTAAAACTTATAATCACTAAGTAATTAAGCAAAGTTAACATTAAATCTAATATTGAATAAAACTATTTTTACGGATTACATCGCGTTTAATTAACTTATTTTTATTATTAATTCCCAACGTTTCGGGTGCTTTACAGCAACCATGGTCACCATATAACCAGCTAACTAACTCTGTGTTACGTTCCTATACTCTGTGACTCTGTAATTTTAAGTCCATATAAATATTAGTATGGCACAAACTGAAAGTCTGTGGACTTTATCATGAAAAAATACTTTTGGTTTGATTTCCTTGTATAACAATAATAAATTAAATTAATTCTTACAATAAAATAGTTATTATGATAATATTATAATAACATATTATAGACATACATTAAAATTTACATTACCTATTTTTCCACCCTTAAAAATAGAATTTTTTCTTTGAATTTATATGAAACCAACCATACCGTATAAACTATTTAATTAAAAAAAAAATCGGTTTAGACGTTTCCGAGAAATAGGGAAACACGCAGAAAACACGGTTAAAAACTAATAAGCAGCACGTTGACGCATGCAATTACAATATGGTTGTCTTTAAGGACGGGTGGTTTTTTTATTGTGACAAAAAACAGTTACACATTAATGTTATACACGACAATTAATTTATAAAGGAGTACTTAACGTGTAACCCACACCAATGCCCACAAAGTAATATTATATGCATAATTTTATGTTTAATACAATTGCGCAATTTATGAGAATGTAGGTAATTATGCTAATTATTACATAATTTATAAATCATTATAGTCATTTAGCAACTTAGTTATCATTCTTTTAAACTTTAAAGATGACAGAGCAAAAATATCACATTCTGTGAAGTGTGTATTATAATTATCTAAGAGGCGGCGGACGGGTGCCCGGGTTCCAGCGTTTGTTTTACACTTCATGGTGTAAAACAACTTAGGCGCTCGCACTGCGCGCCGAGTTGCAGTTCTCGGTATAATATAATGATGACTTATTGGTGATATAACTACAGTCAAACCTGTTATTACACAACCCATGCAGCATCATGGCCATAATAAGCGATCGTCTAGACCAAACTTAGTAGTTTATAATGTTTTAATAATTGTACGTATGGAATTCTGGAATGGTAACACTTATAATAGATATTGCGTAAAAATTTATTTTGGACCATTTCCAATTTATAATTATATTTTTTATGGAAGGGACTCCATATTGGTACAGCGTATTCTAATTGTGAACGAATGAGTGTTTTGTATAGAATTAAGAAAGTAGATAATCGTTTAAAGTCTTTAGAGGATCTCATGATAAAACCATATTGTTTAAAAGCTTTATTGATAATGTAATCGATATGGTAATCTAAATGTAATTTCGAGTCCAGCATCAAACCAAGGTCCCTGACTATGTTAACTTTTTGTAAGGGTATGCGATTGATACAATAATTAAATTTAAAAGGTTTTTTTGTTCTTAATAAAAGATATCACATTACACTTGGGCAGACTTATGTGAAGCTTATTATCTAAACAGTACTGAGAAATTCTGTCAACATCTTTTTGAAGAAGTGAGCAGTCGTGAATGTTTTGGCATTTTTTATAAATTTTAATATCATCAGCGTACATTAAAAATGAGAATTGTTGAAACAGACCTTGACGTCATTAATGAATAAAATAAAGAGCAGGGGGCCCAAAATCGATCCTTGAGGTACACCGGAAGTGACAACAATAGAGTTAGATTCCATTAACTCTATTGTTAACATTAACCATTTATAACAACCTTCTGAGTTCCGTTAAAAATATAAGATGTGAACCAACGCAATATATTACCACGAATTCCATTAAATGCAATTTTATCCATAAGTAATTTATGATCCACCTTGTCAAAAGCCTTCTGAATGTCAGTATATACAACATAATTTTGAACTTTGTTATCCATGTTTTCAAATAAAAATTCGTAAATGCTAATAGATTAGTAGTAGTGGAACGGCGTTGAATAAATACATGTTGTTCAGATATAATAAGATGATAAATAATTGGATATAAAGTATTATGTACTAGCCTTGCAAAAGCTTCGACATGGTGGACAATTTCGAAATAGGTCTATAATACTCAATATTATTTTTATCGCCACTTTTATACACCGGATTAATAAAAGCACGTTTTCAAATATTTTGAAAAATATCTTCACGTACACAATTGTTAAATATTATATGAAGTGGAAATTTGAGGTAATCTGCAGATTTTTAAGAAAAACTGGAGCTAAGCCGTCAGGACCAGGTCCTTTATTTAAGTCTAAATTCTTTAATGCGCAACAAACATCCTCTTTTGTGAAATATATATCGCATATACAAGAAGAATTATCAGCAAAGTATTAGTAGTAGTATTAGGAGGTTGCCAGTGATTAGGATCCACGGTACACGGTTCATAAACAGAAGTTAAGAATGCAGAAAACAAATTACATATTACTGTGAGATTATTAGAATTGACGTCTTTAAGATGCATTTTAGCTGGAAGATTGGATTTACCTTTTCGATTAACGAATTACAGGCTTTTGTTACACTAAGACAATGTGATTGTCAGGGCTTCATCACCACTTACCAACAGGTGGGATTGTGGCGGCGCTGTCGTCGCGCCACAAGCGAAACACACCGAAGCTTAAATCATAATATCAAAGTTCTTAATACCGCGCTATATACATATAGAACAGCTCCGCAGCAACACATGGACCTTTGGCCGCTCCCGGGTTGAATACCTTTCCCGGCGGAGATCTCTCCTGTTTCTTTCACGGCCAAACGATCATAGTCAAACTCTGGCTTGTTAACCGTGTAGTAGCGGTGTTAAAAATATCCAAGGAAGACAGATAGCCTATAGACTGCGCGAAGCTGACCCATTTGTGCTGCAGTTATTATACAGCTGCAGCGTGCGTTATAAAACTCATATCTTTGGATAGTTACCTACTATGTTATAAAACTCATATCTTTGTATATTTTGACCTAGTTTAATGTGCATCGAAACCTACTTTTTTGTTCATATGGGCAAAGCTTTTTATTATGAGAAAGCAATCAGCGGAGGTAAACATATTTCTTTCAGCTTCTTTCAACTTATTCTCGTGCTGCTTTCACCTTGAGGTTTCCAAGGCTAGGTTACGTTGTATTTATAATGTCTTTTTTAATTTTGAAAATAATATCTCAGTTTAATACATACATGAATTACTTCTTTTAACTTGTTACTGCTTAGAACAGCTCGACATGAGATTGGATGATTACTCTACTGAAAGCTCTACCACGTTTCTAATGAAATTCTGATGTCATTACAACAGGGTAATCACGTCATCACATCGTCATCGTCATCATTCATTTAGACGACTTGTTTATAACAATAATAACCCATAAACGCAAGAGTGCTTATCGCGTTTAAGTCTGGTTCTATTACGTTCTATTTAAATAGTGAATTAAGGAACGCGTCTTATCGCATCTATCCATGCAGTCGGAAGGCTAACGACTTGAGGTTTCCTACCGGGTGAACTTGAAAGCTTTACTGTATTCAGTGACGTTGCATTGGAGACTGTTTGCAAATGCTTCTAGCGGATATAGTTCGCTTTCAGGCAAGAAATACGTGTAAGAATTGCTTATTTATTTAAATAAGTTAGACTGTGACGTGCCTAGGTTAGTTTTTTTTTATAAAACTGAAGTGACAAACGAATTTACAATCCACCTGATGGTAATTGGTGACTGCATTTCAGCAAGAATATAATAGAATAGAAACTTTTTTATTCAATGTGTATTATAAATAATACTTCTCGAAAGTCAATCTTATGTTTAATTTACCACTGATTCGGAAAATACCTCTGTCTTGTTAAGAACCAGCAAGAAACCTAGCGGAACATTTTTTGAAAAAAAGAACAATTTACAACCAATAAATTTACATAATAACATAAAACAAATTAAAAATAGCTTGATAGCTATCACCTTATTCCCAGGGATCATTATCATCCATAAATTCCTTATTATTATAATAAACCTAATAATACAATTTTTGTTTAATAAAGTTTTTAAGCTTGGCGTATGTCGGGTTTTGTATATTTCAATTAGACAGACACCTGCGATAAACTTCAAACAAAGAAGGTTTCAGATGCTTTGTTACCTCGAAGGACTAAGATGGAAAATAGACTAGGATGGCAGAAAAATACTCCTACTACCTACTACATACGAATACGGATGAAAATAGTAGCTATAAATTACTGAACTATGTATGCAATAAAAGCCCTTCGCTGTAGCCAATGCTGACTGTGTAAGGAATTTAAGTCACTCAGCCAAGACTGGCTGAGTGACTGAAATTCATCCGATAATATCAGTAATGAAAATATTCCCAGAAGACCCTTTTTACTAGAAACGAGGCATTCCATCACAGTCCTCAGGGCTGACAACGCATCTGCATTTTGATTCTTAATCGAGGATAAATGTAGATTTCTATGCGTCACAGTATCCACGTAACATCAAGTGGACTAAGTGTACTTTTGTCACCGTTATTCTATAAAAAGAAGATCAAGAACGGCATAGCCCTATGGATCAGTACGCTGAGTGTCAATAGCCAAAAAGTTTGTCAAGTCGATAACCGATGTGGAAGAAAGGTTCCAAAATGGCAGCCTCATATTGGCAGGCGCAGTGTTAATTGACATTCCTATAGATGAACTGGCAACTTGATGAAAATTTCAGGGAGTCGATGGATGCGCGTGAAACACACTGGCAACAGAAACAGAAACAGAAACTATTTTATTCAATGTAGATTATAAATAATACTTATTAAAAGTCACTCTTGTGTTTAATTACCACTGGTTCGGAAAAAACCTCTGTCCTGGGAAGAATCAGCAAGAAACCCAACGGGACGTTTTAATAAAAAAATAACAGCTTACAATCATTTATGTTACACAATTAACAACACAACAAATTAGAAATAGCTTGGTAGCGATCACCTCATTCCCAGGGGTTATTATCATCCATAAATTTCTAAATATTATAATAAGCCTTTTTATACATCGCCCCAAGAATGAATTGCTGACTCGGTGGAGTCGAGTAACTGGTACTCCTTCTTGACTCCCTACAAATTTCTCTGATCCAGTCTATATACTCTGTAGCGTGGCTATACCATATTTTGCTGGACATAAAAGAATAGTAATGAGACAAAACTTATTATTTGGTGATAGCTCAGACCAAAAAAGGGAGAAAGACGGAACGCTGCGTACATTTCGGGCGACGCAAAAACCAAGCCAAAATCATGCTAAACTTATTGTAAGGACAAACACTCACATACATGCATATAAAATCATTAGCAACCAACAACATGGTTTTATGGTGCATATGTGTGCGTCCAGTAGTGATCTTTTACGGACTGATAAAGAAAGAAAGAAGAAATATGTGTGCGTGAGTGAGTATTAAGAAATTGAGCATGGTTTTGGTGTCACTTAAAGTGTACATACGCTGCGCTCCGTGTAGTGGCAGTGTAAGAATATCCAATACCCCATATCATCCAGTGGGTGTCGTAAGAAACGAAGAGGAACCACCAGGCGATGGACAGCAGCGTCTTCCCATTAACAACTTTAAAAAAAATGCTGTTGCCAATCCGAATGCCAAGCCTAGCAACTACGGCAAATATCTTCCCCATGAGGCAATCTGTGGGGGATGCCTATGTTCAGTAGTGGACTTTTGGCATTTACGGTAACGGTAACAGTAAAAATGTCCTTACGTTCAAATTTCTTTGCAATGGATAAGATAAAGAATCATCTTTGACACATAATCAATCACGAACCGGATAGAAAGTATCCGAGAAGCGATTAGAGTGACTTAGATTAATAATCAATGATAAGTTAATGATTTTTACTGGAAAATGCACAGAGATAAAATCTGCTGTTCCATAGCTGAACGAATGTTAAGTGAGTAATCATTATCATGACATTTATAACTCAATATACTAGCTAGTCCGGTAGACGTTAAAGTTTTTATCTAAGTTGCGGTGAGGTTATTCTACGTCGTGTTCATCGTGATCATCACAAGACAGTGCTACTGTTGGTGTTTCTTTTATTGAATAAGGGTGACGAACGAGCACACAGTCTTGACTCACTTGACCGGGAATGGATCACACTCTCACAGAATACCAGCGTAAAATAGCAGCTCAACGCTAGTTTATTTCTAAAAAAAAACATATGCAACCAACTTCAAACAAAGAAGGCTATAGATGTGTTGCTAAAAGCCTAGTCATACTACATAGTGAATGCCTCACAGTTTGTTATTATACTGGCTCTCACACTTTATACCAAAACACAGTAGAGAGTGAAGGCTGTATGGTGACAAAAGCAGTACTATAGTACCTTCCCAGAACAAAATCTGTAGAGAAAGAACTTCACCTACCTAATGGAATATTTTATCGTATTAATGAATACATACTTGTCTCAATTATATCCATTGAAAGAATTAAAAAGGTAAGCAATTTTTTGAAATGCAGTCAAGAGGCTAAAGGCTCGGTTGCTCGAGCCAACTTAGCAGCAATTAATGTATTCAGAAAGTCTGAGACATTTCGCGAACGTTAGTTAATAATAAAGAAACTTGAAAGGATTTCTTTGTATTCAATTGAAGTACTCAACGATAACATGAGTAGTATATTCAAGTTGTTCAAAGTCTTCGTTTACTAGACATAAAGGAAACTGACATTAATTATTTTAAAGCTTTATAAATATACCAGCGACGCGCCGTGTTATTTAGATTTAAAATTATCATCAAATTGTCTTTGATGATTATTTAATTTAATCAATAGAGAAGTTCATTTAAAGTATATTTAAATTTATTTTTTATTAACATAGCATTTTTTTAGTAATTATTAATAAAAAAAATAGTTAAATTTTTGAATGAAAAAAAACGACTAGTGATTGGTTGTGACGTCATCATATCCGTTGAGGCTGTGAGCCAATCGCAACCATGCTATACTTTTGTATTTTCTATATTCGGATCACCATGCATCATAACAAAACATAATATAATCTGTATTATGCAATGACAATGTTTTTCATTTTGACAACGTAAAAATGAGTATTTTATCATTTCACCATGCAGTGGCGTTACTAAAGCGATATAATGACGTCACTGGCGTTTTAATTTAACACTTTAGGAAAACCATTTTAATTGTAAAATTACATGAGAATTCAATTTTTTTTTTAATTTTTCTTAAATTTTAGTAAACTTTCAAAAAAAAAAAATTAAAAAAAATGCAACTTTTCTATTTTGCGATGTAAAAAAAATCATCGAGTTTTTCGGATAAATATGACCTAGATCACTTCTAGCATTGCTTTCTATATGTTCATGAAGTTATATTACAATCGGTTCAGCCATTCTTTAGACTAGCCCGGACGGACAGACAGACCAAAATTTTAAGAATACTCAAGTGTTAATGGCTTGCAAACAAATTCCTCAACTCAATAAAAGAAAGTTATTTCGATATTACAGGCAACCACTTCATTTTTTATAAGTATAGATACATATTCAATGACTTTTTGCCATCCATTCGTAATTTAAAGTAAAAATTAAAAAAATCGCCACTTCTTCGACCCTTAAACCCTACGGTGGTCACTATCAGCGTATACGAGAGATCCCGGGATCTCCTTTTCTTGCTACACTATTAGAACATCCTGGGTATATATCGTAAATTTCTGTTCAGCCCAGTTCTCTCTACAACAGGATAGGTCCATATCAAGAAGGGAATTTTATGGACCGATGAAAAAAGAGAAGAAGAAAGCAAGGATTAATTTAAAACGGCATAGTATTTTTATAGAAGATAGGGTGCCATAAGAGCACACAGCTCACCTGATGGTACTCGTAAATGCATCAAGTGGTCCATAGTCACTTACACTTTTTTTCATCTAATTTTCTATCTAGGAGTTTAGTCAGCGTTGGCTATATTTGAATATTTTTGACGGTATTAAGGTTTCACCTACTGCAGTGTACAGTACGAAAACCTATATATAATAACAGGCTATGGAAAATGTCATCTTTGCCCTCTGGAGTCGCATCTATGGTCTTCTTTCTTTGTAACTATTGTTTTTATTGCGCACTGACTTTTCTTACATAAGGTGGACATGTTTTTTTTTTCTTAGCCAGTCCATCCATCCATCCATTATACTCTATAAAATGACACTGCTGAACATAATAGGCCTCTCTAGATTGCCTCCTAGGGATTTTGCCATAGCTGCCACGTTTGTCTTAGTTTGTTATCGGAAAGATGCTGCTGCCCATCTCCTGTTGCAGTTTCCTCTGTCGCCTCTTACGACACCCACGAGACAATATGAGATAGTGTATATTCCTACACGATTACACTAACACTTACATTTATTATTGATAAAAAAATCAAAATGTAAATTTGCTGTCACCTTGAGAACTAAAATGGAATGCCTCGTTACTGGTAATAATCACAACGATGGATGCGCGTGAAACACACTAGCAACAGAAACAGAAACAGAAACTATTTTGTTTAATGTAGATTATAAATAATACTTATTGAAAGTCACTCTTATGTTTAATTACCACTGGTTCAATTGCAATTGGTGTTTACTACAATATATGTTTATTTCGATAAATAATATTTTCATCTGTAAGCGGCATCAGCCACTTGAATCGTTCCTGTTCAATTCCGCTGAAGGAGTCCGCTTTCAGAGAAATTCTTCTCAAGTGTTGTTGGAGTTCTTTGTACACTTAACGTTCTTGTCTTAAATTAACACATTCGTTCTTTTTTGTTTTACAAACTTTTTACTGGTAACGAGGCATTCGATGTCGGCCTCAGGTGTGACGGGGCATCTACATTTGTTTTTTTTTTATTCTTTTTTATTTAAGGGATTTCGTTATTATTAACATGCCAGTCCTATTGTACCTTATAACTAAATAGCACAAAACAATTTATTAAATTCCTTATATAATATATTTTATAAACGAGGAGAATCGTCATTGGGGCACAGCATCCACTTGCCGTTAGGTGGACTGTGTGCTCGTTTATTCTTGAGGATGGTAAGTGTAATGTTTCCTTAAAATATCGTGTATTTGTGTTGAGATTTTCCTGTATCATTGTTTTTCTATCTCTGGCATTAGCTCGCCTTCTTTGTATGCAAACAAGGCATAAATAAATGAAATGTAATAACATAGTTATTAATCGAAACTAATAATGTAAAACACCTATGTTATTGTATTTCATCTGGTAAATATTGGAAGAAAATATATTTTCTTCCAATATTTACTTTGATTGATAATAGATATCACAATCGTGAAACGAGTCACTATGTATATTTAAATAAGATCTATGTTTATTTAATATAAGACTTTTCTTTAAATAGAAAATAAAAAGGTTATTACAAAAGTTCAAAATGTAATAAAGTTGAAAAAGTTTAAAAAGTAAATAATAAAGAACTCATTTGTAACCTTCGCAGGTCAGACGTTATTGAAATAGTTTTACGTCTTTCAAAACATTCTTGAAATTTAAAAGATAGTTATAATTGCAATTAAAACAGTTCTTATAAATTGTTATTCAAATAGTTCTTATAATTGTAATTTTATTCAAATAATTGATGTAAATTTACTATGATTTTGCATGCCCGTAATGAGGGTGAAATATGTCCTGTGCTATAAGTTTCTTTAACATCTTGTGTACCAACCATATTTCTTGCAAATAAATGATTTATGATTTATGATTTATGATTATGATATGATGATTTAAAAATTAATTATTAAAGTGATAAAATTTCTTATAATATTTAGTCTAAATTGTTAAAGCAAAATCTCCGTTTTTAATTTTATTTTGCGCTGTGTATAAAATTTATTGCAAAGAATAGGAAAAACACTACTTTACTGGACAATTCCTTCGGAAGCGAAACAAGCTCTGAAGTTTTAGAGAGAATAAATAATGTAGCCTTAATGAGAACCATTATTGTTTGTTGTTGTGTATAAGTAAATACACTGTTTTGCAAAAGCATTTAACAAAATAATTTACATAAACAATTAAACCAAGGAGCATCGTACCAAAAATAGTCGATGTACTCGTAAATCGGATAAATCTCTGAATTAATCGCGGAAGTAAGTTCACCGTACCAGATCACAATCGGTAATAACAGGAGCGCTGGTCTGTAATTAAAACCTTAAGACTAAACGATGGTGTACCAGATATCTCTAACCATATCTCGGCTTAACGTAAATTCAAAGATGCGAGATATCGCAATTTTAAATTTCTTCAGTTTTATAATTTTATTTTATTAATGCAATGTTAGTTAAAAAGTAATTCTTATAAAATTAGTTGAAAATTGTTTCATTTCTTAAAATAAAATTGAGGGGAATTTGTGGGGACTCTGTTTAAGTTTTGTCCTTAAATTGGGGAATTTGTAATGCATTTTCTTGATGACTCATCGCCACCATTCGTACCTATACTTACTACCCACACTTCAGAATATTAATAATAACTTTCGATAGAATGAACCAATATTAATAAAATAAAGACTAATCGAGTTACGTTTATTATATTGATAAATATTAGTACTTTAGACGTTCATAAACGAACAGACAGACAGACAGACAATTCTGAAAATGGTAGAAATATATTTTATTACTTACTAGCTGTCCCCCGCGACTTCGCCCGCATGGAATTTACTACGATTTCATGGGTTTTAATTTTTTTGCGCGTAACCCTAATTATTTTTCTAAAATAAAATAATCCTAAGTTACTCCTTATAACATCAGCTATCTGCCAGTGAAAGTCCCGTCAAAATCGGTCCAGCCGTTTTAGTGATTAGCCGGAACAAACAGAATTTTTTTTCTGTCTGTCCAGACAGACAGACAAAAATTTTAAAAATTGTTTTTTTGTTATTAGTACCGTATATACATACTTTCATATGTATTTAGTAAAAAGTTGTTATTTTGACATAAACAGACACTTCAATTTAATTTATTTGTATAGATTTTTAGTCCCCCTCAATCATTTGTTGTGAAAATATATAACGTACAGACACCGGCAATATTTTTTTAATTATATGTATAGATTATATTTTATACATCGAGC
The DNA here is from genome assembly GCA_029286625.1 of Parnassius orleans. NCBI lineage: Eukaryota > Metazoa > Arthropoda > Insecta > Lepidoptera > Papilionidae > Parnassius > Parnassius orleans. The sequence continues at coordinate 1,152,162 of JAGSMP010000225.1, forward strand.
ATGTATGTATGTAAAGGAGGCGGGAGTGGTGTGTCAGAATCGTGCCAAATGAAAGTCCGTAATCTCTGCCTACCCCTCTGAATGACAGGCGTGAGTGTTTATGATTATGATTATTATATATTTAAATGCGAATATTTTTTGGGAGATGCAATCGATATGCAAGATGTCAATAAAAAGAACGTCGATAATAATTAAAATTTAATAAAAGTATTAGCCCACTTTAAAGAACTAAAAAGATTAAAATAATTTCACATTCTACAGTCGGTGCTATTGTTTGGTGTATAGAATAATAATAATTAAAAATTAAAAATTTTGTACAACCGACTTCAATATAAATTATTAAGAATAACTCAAAAACTATTGATCAGACCCTGATCAAATTTATATGGGACCACATGTGAAGCACCAGCTTTCAAATAAAAAAAAATCGAAGTCAGTTCACCCAGAAAAAAGTTATGAGGTAACACACATACAAAAAAATAAAAAAAAACATATAGTCGAATTGAGTACCTCCTCCTGTTTGAAGTCGGTAGAAAATCATAGCCCCTGAATGAAGAAATAAATTTCGAATGCAAGGATAATCATTCCCGTGTCGTCCAAAGAATTACATTAAAAACTTCCATTATGGGTTGAATATTCTCTTCTATTTCTATGGTACTCCTAAAATATAACCTTTTTAATAAAAAAGAATTACCAATATCGGCTTACATTTGACGAAAATATCGCTTAACATATTATATACATATATATTCCCGTGTAGTGGCAGGTAAGAATACCCACTACCCCATATCTTCCCGTGGGTGTCGTAAGAGGCGACAAGGAAACTGATACAGAAGATGGGCAGCAGCATCTTTCTGATAAAAGCCAAAAAACAATAAAAAACTGCGGTTGCCAACCCGCTCGCCAAGCGTGGCAACTGTGGCAATATACCCCCCATGAGCGCCGACACAAATAAACGGCCCCCAGTCCCCGGCGGCCCCGCTATTCCTGGCTACTGTGGCGACCATGGTAACGGCAGGGCAGGGGGTGCTAAGAATCTCCGGTGGAGGTTCGGTTGCCACCTACGACGACTCGACCTGGCAACATATAACGCACGCACCCTGAGGACTGACGAGAAGATCCTGGAGCTGGAAGAAGAGATAGATAAGTTACGCTGGAATATAAAAGGACTATCCGAGGTCCGAAGAGAGGGGGAGGACACGGTAATCCTCGCATCCGGCAACTTATTCTATCACCGGGAGGGCGACCATCTGTCCCAAGGAGGTGTCGGATTTATCGTCCACAAGTCTCTCGTTAACAACGTTGTAAAGATCGGGAGTGTGTGTCGACGAGGGTCGCGTACCTTATACTCAGTATCACCAAACGGTATTCGCTGAAGGTCATACAGGTTTACGCACCAACCTCGGCACACCCCGATGAGGAGGTGGAGGAAATGTATGAGGATATCTCTAGAGCCATGCATTCCTCCAAAACCCACTATACGGTGTTAATGGGAGACTTCAACGCAAAACTAGGCACAAGAGAGAGAGCGGTGAGCTGAAAGTAGGGAAATTCGGATTAGGGCAACGGAACCCAAGGGGCCAGCAGCTGACCGACTTTATGAAGAAAGAGGGACTCTTTATGATGAACTCTTTCTTCCAAAAGCGGCCCCACAGAAAGTGGACCTGGTCGAGCCCCGACGGTTCGACAAAAAATGAGATTGACTTCATTATGACGACCAGACGACAACTGTTCAGTGATGTCTCAGTGATCGCGAGGGTGAAAACTGGCAGCGATCACCGAATGGTTAGAGGCACACTGAACCTAAACGTTAAGTTGGAGAGGTCACGTCTAATGAAGTCAACGCTCCGTCCCCCTCGTGCTCTAATCCAAAGTCCCGAAAACTTTCAGCTCGAGTTACAAAATCGTTTTCAGTGCCTAGAAGTTTGCAATAAAGTGGACGATATGAATGACAAGCTTGTGGAAACTGTCCATGCGGTCGGAGCTAAGTTCTGTAAGACCCGTCGCAGAAGAACACAAAAACTCTCCGATCACACTCTTAATCTCATGGTTGTTAGACGGGAGATGAAGCTGCAGTCTTCAGCAGATTTGACAGCATACAGGCAACTGAACAGACAGATCTCCAAATGCATGCGGCGGGACTTGCGCAACTTCAATACAGCTCGTATTGAAGAAGCGATCGAGCGGAACCAGGGCTCCAAAGTCTTTGCCAGAGATCTGTCTGCCAGAAAGAGCCAACTGTTGAAGCTGAAGACCGATTGTGGCAGCATCGTTTCCGGGACACCTGAGATTTTGAATGAGATTGAGAGGTTCTATGGGCAGCTGTACACGTCATCGTTGAAGCCACACGCAAGTGTGAGTAACGATCCAAGAGCAAGTCTTATCCGACACTATTCCGATGATATCCCGGACGTCAGTCTGAGCGAGATTAGAATGGCTCTCCAGCACCTTAAAAACGGCAAGGCCCCAGGCGAGGATGGAATTACAGCGGAGCTTCTGAAAGCGGGTGGAAAACCGGTACTTGTAGTCCTTCAGAAGCTCTTTAATTCCGTCCTCCATGGTGGCACTACACCGGAGGCGTGGAGCAGAAGTGCGGTGGTCTTGTTCTTCAAGAAAGGCGACAACGCTCTCTTGAAGAACTACAGACTGATTCTGAGTCTACGTGCTGTTTTCGAGAGTCATTACGAATCGACTCGCATGCAGACTCGACGACTTCCAGCCTCCCGAACAAGCCGGTTTCCAAAAAGGATTTAGCACCATAGACCACATATATACCCTTCGACAAATTGTACAAAAGACCGACGAGTACAATCTGCCACTTTGCCTTGCGTATGTGGACTATGAGAAAGCCTTTGATTCCGTCGAAATTTGAGCGGTGCTGCAGTCCCTTCAGTGGTGCCAAGTGGACTGTCGGTATATCGAGGTGCTGAAGTGTTTGTACAGTAGGGCTACGATGGCTATCTGAGTACAGAACCAGAGTACGAAACCTATCCAACTACAGAGAGGTGTAAGACAGGGTGACGTAATATCCCCGAAACTCTTCACCGCTGCATTGGAAGACGTTTTCAAGCTACTGGACTGGAAAGGATACGGTATTAACATCAATGGCGAGTACATCACTCACCTTCGATTTGCCGACGATATAGTCCTTATGGCAGAATCGTTGGACGACCTAAGCACTATGCTCAATGACCTCAATAGTGTCTCCCAACGGATAGGTCTCAAGATGAACATGGACAAAACAAAAATCATGTTTAATGTCCATGTCACACCTATGCCGGTAGTTGTTGGGAGCACTAAGCTCGAAGTTGTTGACGAGTATGTTTACCAGGGACAAATAGTCCGACTAGGTAAGTCCAACTTCGACCGAGAGGTCAATCGACGGATTCAACTCGGCTGAGCAGCGTTCGGGAGATTAAGACACATCTTCTCGTTAGGCATACCTCAAAACTTAAAAACGAGACTGTACAACCAGTGTGTGTTGCCAGTGATGACATACGGAACTGAGACGTGGTCCTTCACTGCTGGCCGTATGAGGAAGCTCAAGGTCGCTCAGCGAGCTATGGAGAGGGCTATGCTCGGGGTTTCTCTGCGTGATAAACTTAGAAATGAGGATATCCGCAGTAGAACCAGAGTAGCCGACATAGCCCAAAGGATTAGTAAGCTGAAATGGCAATGGGCCGGCCATATAGCTCGAAGAACCGACAACCGATGGGGAAGAAAGGTTCTCGAGTGGCAGCCTCGTACCGGCAGGCGAAGTGTAGGGCTTCCCCCACTAGATGGAGTGACGACCTGGTAAGACATGCAGGAAGTCAATGGATGCAGGTGGCTTGGGACCGTGCTTTGTGGCATTCCGTGGGGGAGGCCTATGTTCAGCAGTGGACTTGTGAAGGGCTGTAATGATGATAATGATAATGATATTCGATATACAAATCTGGGTTCAAAGTTTACAAGAGATGGAAAGTGTGAGAGTGATATCGAAAGAAGAGTGAATGCAGGAAACATGGTGAATGGAGCTTTGCACTCCTTTATGAACAGTCGGAAGGTGTCTAACAAGGCTCGTTTGGCTGTGCATGAGAGGGTGTTGGTTCCGACACTCATGTACGGAAGTGAAAGTTGGGTATGGCAGAACAAACATGAAAGCAGAATAAATGCAGTTGAGATGAGAGCGTTAAGAAGTATGATAGGAGTTAAATTGAATGACAGGATAAGAAATAGTGAGATAAGGAAACGTTGTGGTCTGAAAGAAGATATAGTGACAAAAATTGAGAAAGGTATGCGGAGATGGTTTGGCCATGTCGAGTGAATGAATGAACAACGATTGACGAAAAAAGTGTATAAGGCGAGTGTGAATGAAAGTGTTGGAAGGGGTAGACCTGGGCGGACGTTTCTAGACCAAATCAGGGACGTCTTGAAAAAAGGCCAGGTCAAGAGTACCCTAAACCGAAGAGCATGTATGAAGGGAATAATGAAAGTGGACGAAGCGAAACAAGTATGTAAGAATCGTAGCAAGTGGAAAGAAGTGGTCTCTGCCTACCCTTACGGGAAAGAGGCGTAATTATATGTATATGTATATTCGAATTGTAAGAGCCGTCCTTTATTGGAGTCGGCTAAAATGTGGATCAATGTGCTCAAGGTTTTGCACTGTCATCTTTCAAAACTTGCAAAGCGTTACGACTGTTCGGAAACTGAGGTACAAGCCTCTGTTTTGTTTACGGATTCAATATTTTAAAAAACTTTAAATAAAAGTATTTTTACGGATTTTATCGCGTTTAATTTTACTCATTTTTTATTCCCAACGTCTCGGGTGCTTTGCAGCACCCATGTTCACGGTGGGCTCATGGTCACGGTGGACTCATGGTTAGTGGGGGAAAGACAATATTATTATTTATAGAGTGAACTTCAGCTTTTTATTTATATACATTACATACATAAACACACACGCCTGTCACTTTGAAGGGTAGGCAGAGACTGCCATTTGGCACGATCCTGACACACCTCTCTCGCCTCCTTTACATCCATATATCTACGCGTACATGCTCATATATTTTATTTATATATATAAATAATATATATGTCGCAGTAAGATAGTTAAGGCGGTGATATAGTTATATCCCTAGGGATATAGCTATATACCGTAATATAGTTATACAAAAGCGGTTCATAACTATCTTACTAATGTAGTGAAATAATTGTAAACTGAATGTAAAGGAGGAACAAATTTCGCGACATTGACGTTCCTGTTGTGTTGTTGTTCGTGTTCCTTTTTTGACAATAGGTTAAGGTGCGGCTGGGGTGGCCCCTGGGCCACCCTAAAGCTGCGTACATTATAATGATATAAAATGCAATATTGAGAGAATTTAACTTTTTAATTTCAAAAATTCAAAAAGTGTAAGTCAAAAGTAGTTTTGACTAACAAATTACAAACAAACTACAATTATAATTATTTCACTAGATTAGTCTAGTAAAATTGTTATGAACCGCTTTCATATAACTACGTTACGGTATATAGCTATATCCCTAGGGATATAACTATGTCACGGCTTTAACTATTTTCCTGCGACATACATAAGACACTTATTATATTATTGTATTGAATATTTATATATTGTTTATTTATATTAAGTTTTAATTTAAGTAGTATAAAATCGCAATAATATATTATATAATATAAGTATTATCGCATCATCGACCCACTAAGATTTCTGTCGTTTCAGAATCCTGTCCATCCAAAGGTTATCTGGACGAAATCGATTGAAATTCGAAAACGAAATAGCGATAAGTCCGCCCAATGTACTACTTTTAACATTTTGCATTTTATTTTCGCTGACAACAGTGCATAGTATGCAAATTATAATTGCATACTGTTCATATGACACTATCAATTAATAACTATCAAAAATCTTTTAGGTCATGTAATTATTCAATTTTAATCAATTATACAAATGTTAATTTATATTATCTTTCTCTTAATTTAAATTCCTTAGTTAGTTATATTTAACGAGCCTAGGAATGACATCTAAGACAAGTTTGTGAGGTTACGTCGGTTTCGTGGATATATAACTTGCTTTAATAAACAATCACTCATTTTTAACAACAAACATGTCAAAATGTGACGGCTGGGGTAATACACCAAGTCTCTTAAGTCAATAAAACGGACTATTGACGATTCTTGATTGACTTTTCTAGAAGAAATATTTGATTCTTATGATGTTGCTACAGGACATAACACTCGTGTATTTCCATGGAATTTTTCTTGATTTTTGCAATGAAAATTTGAATTTCGCATTTCAATATCAATGTCGAACCAAAATACCAAACAAAGTGACACGCTCTCAAAGAAATGTGAGTGCAATTTCGACTCAGGCTGTTTCCTTTGTGACCTTACTGCACGGTTACGATGTCTTTGTCTATGACCAATTTAACTTTGATCTTCATACCTTTACCATTCCCCGTTATTGAATATGATGATCAAATACCAACATAAATTGAACAATTTCGCCAATGTCCAGTTCATATAGACACACGAGGGAAGAGTTTTGTTTTTTATAATGGCATATTTTCCAAGATATAAGGCGGAAGGTTGGTTCCGTGTAACTTTTTTGTTGTATTATTTTTTTCTCAACAGTAAATTTCTCCCTACGGAGGTTCGCTTTTGGGTTGTTAGAAAGTTTTGAGGATTATTTCATTTTATTCTGTATCGTGTCTGAGAGCTACTCGAAGAGATAACTCGCTTTTACAATTTTGTTTACAGTGATATTTTGATTCCCGTGTTTTTCATGTTTACTTTAGGATCTTTTGTATGATTTGTTAAGATCAGAATTTAAAATAAAACATACTAAAAAGTTTAAAACAACATGAAAGTTTACAGAAACCAGTGCGTGTATGTTTTTTTATATAATTGCGCTAACTAAGGAAACTAAGGAAAGACTAGTGACTTAGTAAAGTGACTTAGCGGTCAGCCACCGTAGAGTTTACTACACCTGGAGATGCCTCGTGTAGAGGCGAAACACGTGTCGTATTGTCGTCGGTGGTGTGTCTTTCCTAGTGTAGTGGTGGTGGGAGTAGTGGTGCTAGGATTAGTGGTGACGGAGATAGTGCACGCAATTGAGGGAGGGAGGAGGTGCTCTTCAAACTAGGTAAGACACATCATTTTATTTTATTGAGCGGAAATTGGCAAAGTAAATTTATCCAACTTTAATAAAATGTAAAATGGTTTGGAAAATCCAAAATGCACGCCTCATGAGCGTTTTCATTTTATTCATTCAAAAAAATAAATAACTTTTAAACTCGTATTGAGTTCAATAACAAAAATCAATATGGGTCCTCCTAAGAATATATGGAATCTTATTTAATACTATATATCTCAATCTATTGCTTACATTTTTCTATTAAGCGAGAAGACTCACCGACGCACAGACCAACGGACGGCGGTCCATATATTTTTTCTATATAATCATTATCTAAAGTGAATCAATTAGAAAATAAACTATTCTTATAACTCAAGGCCTGTAGTTATTGTAACGTTAATAATAATATGGATTTGATGTCTAGCTAAAAGTATAAAAACGATTTTATGTAGCGAAATTCAGGCATGGCTACATATCGAGAGTAGAGCACTCCCTCACGTTATGAGGCGTGCAATATCATAGTGTAAAGGGGTAACGTTTAAAAAAAAAAGAAGATAAGATCATTTATTTATGCATCTCACTGCTAAATATGGCCTTCCATATCATTAAATATTTAGTTATATAATTTATGAGAGGGATTCGGAACAAGACAGAATGTGCAAATAAAATAATCATACAAATATGTTCATTTGCACATCTTCAGAAGGAATTTGAACCGTGGAACTTTTTTTATAGAATAAGGGTGACAAACGAGCACACACTCCACCTGATGGTAAGTGGGTGTTGCGTACCATAGACATCTACATCTATCCTCAAATAAGAATCAAAATGCAGATGCGTTGTCACACCTGAGGACTAAGATGGAATGCCTCGTTTCCAATAAAAAGGGTCTCCGGTTCTCTACGCTCACTATACGAAACACAACAACATTGAGTTGCTATTTTACGCTCGTATTTCGGAAAAGCGTGGTACTTCCCCGTCGAGCCGACCTATTCATGCTACAATCATAATATAGCTGCAGCATGGCTCTGCCACGTAAACTATGACTTATAAGACGTCCTTAACTAAACCGCTCGGCTACCCTCATTAGAACACTCGTAATCACAGCAGCCTCCGTCTCCCTGTTACCGTGAATTTGTTTTTGACAAATGACCCATAAAATTTACACTTGGCGACATTTAACGATCGGTTCTCTCGAAATTAAAATGTTAATGTCGTCACCAACCTAACAGTTTTTAAGCAATAATCATGGTTACATAAAAAAAAGTTGTAGTGTACTTGGGAGTCTTGACGGGACTTGACCGATGTCAGTGTTAGCTGGCTTTGATGAAAGACGATTTCGACACTAAAAAGTGATGCAATTTTGTTTATTAAGTGCATGTATTCTATCAGGCGCCTTGAGTTACTACCGTGTTCAACTATTTGCTAGCCAAAAACTTCACCATGTGACGCATTAACATATTGTAAAGAAGTTTTATAAACAAATTATTAAACGATAATTTCTTATTACTTGACACTGGCAAAAGTGCAATCGTACGAGTCCACATAAAAAAAAAAGAAACGTGTTGCTACTATTACTGACGACCGTATCAGCATTTTGAACACTTTCATCTTCTTCTCTGTAAAAGTTTACAGCTGGACACGAGATTCTCTTGTTTGAGGAAGGATTTGCCTTAGTAGTCACTTTTAGCAGACAGATTTTCCCCCCACTCTTCTATGCAATACGTCATATGGTACCCCGCATAGGCCAGCCAATTAGAAGACCAGTCAAACAAGATATTAAGACTTGTGGCGGTGGAAGGAAAAGGGGAGATCTCCCGCCGGGCAAGGTGTTCTGCCCAGGGAGCGGCCAACGTTCCGAGTGGTAGTTCGGAGCTATTGTATATATACTGTTTTGAATTCGGAACTTTGATAGCGCGATTTAGGCTTCGATGTATTTCGCTTGTGGTGCGACGACAGTGCCGCCACATCACCCCCCTGCTCAGACCGGAGGTCGATAGTGCAGTCTAGATGTCGACTAATGTGCAAGTGCCAGGGAATTACCTTGTAGTCTGCGGTGAGTCGAGAAGAAGGCAAGTAATCTGCGAGAGTGCCGTGAAGCAGAGGCGAGCAGTAAGGCTCAGAGCCGTGCCGAACACTGTAGCGCAGAGAGTAGCTTGAAGGAACAGGAAGCATTATTATTCCAGTGCTGCGATGAACCTTTTTAAAGCTAGATGGCTTGCAGAATGTGAAGACTGCAGACAATATCTGCTCGGGTGCGAATGAATGGGGTACTTGAGGACGACAATGAAGGTTTGAAGTTGTAGGCCGGGCAAGGTGTTCTGCCCGGGGAGCGGCCAACGCTCCAAATGGTAGTTCGGAGCTATTCTATATATACTGCTTTTTAATTCGGAACTTTGATAGCGCGATTTAGGCTTCGATGTATTTCGCTTGTGGCGCGACGACAGCGCCGCCACAGACTTGTTGTTTTACCGCCGACTTGTTTAAGTGGGCACTCAAATTTCAACCAGCCTTCTGTACATACACCTAAAAATTTTTTTAAATTTAATTCAACTAACTAAGAAATTATTTTATTAGCCTATTTCGTATTTTTCTTGTTCTTAACAGTAAGATTTCTCTTACATTTGAAGCTTGTCCCCGTAGCTCTCTTCTGTTCGGGTATTTTACTATTAGTTGGCCATTTATTTAGAATTTTGATAACATTTAAGTTTACATAATGGTTTCTTATATTTACGCGAACACTACACATTGAATAAAACTATTTTTACGGATTTTATCGCGTTTAATTTTACTAATTTTACAAAGTAACAAAGTAATAATAAGTTACAAAGTAACTGCATTTTTAAACCACCTTAATTCCATAAATTCTAAAATACAATTCACAATGGAGTTAGAGTCAAACAATTCTTTAGCTTTCCTAGATGTTTTAGTCATCCGAAATCCTGATAACACTATTGGTCACACTGTGTATAGGAAAAAGACCCATACCAACCGATATTTAAATGGTGAATCGCACCATCATCCATGTGACAGAAAACATCTGGCCGCCGAGCTTCAGCACGTCGAGCAAGTATTGCAAGACAACAAGCTTCGGGTCCCGCGCCTACGTCACAGTGACCGAGTGAAGCCGGCCACAGTCGAGCTTGTGCCTGCTGTACTACCCTATGTCAGAGGAGTCACAGACAAGGTTGGCTATATTTTGAAGCGAGCTTCTATTATAACATACTTCAAGCCGCCGAAGAAGATTAGTCAATTTTTACCATCCGTCAAGTGTAATATCCCTCTACAAGATGCAGGAGTGTACAAGCTTGATTGTGAATGTGGTCTCTTACATAGGACAAACAAAAGATCCATTAAAACCCGCGTGAAAGAACATATAGCTGACGTGAGGCACCGACGCTCTGGGAAGTCTGCAGGTCTGTGAACATGTTCAAGATCGTCCCGCCATTACATCAGATTTGATAGACCACAAATCCTCGCAAAAGAACACCGATTCCTACCAAGGATGATACGCGAGGCTATTGAAATTAAAAACATCCTAATTTCAATAGAGAAGATGGATGGTGCTGCCATCTGCTTGGGATCCTATAATTAACAAAATTAAATCAAACCCAGCATACCACTGCAAGACTTCAAGATACTGTAAGCTCATTCTGCGTAGATCGGACCAAAAATTAATATTCAAAAAACTGAAGGTAGCCGGGCTAACTATGACATTAGGACGTCAAATACCTCAGTCCCCCCCGTGACCATGGGTGCTGTAAAGCACCCGAAACGTCGGGAATCAAAATTAGTAAAATTAAACGCGATAAAATCCGTAAAAATAGTTTTATTCAACATTTATGTTTGCTTTTTACATAAAAAAGGACTACAATATTTTCTTATTCAATATAAATTAAACATATGTAATTCTTATTGAGTATTTTTATTCACCACTGGTTCGACAGAAACCACCAAGTGCGGCTCGACACTTATTCGTGAAGTCGACGATCGTTTATATAATGAAAGAACTCTAATGTGACCAGATTAATTCTTAATTGCATTGAATTAAAAGGAACAAACTATAGACAGTACTAAAGGAACATAAAAATTTGCTCCAGACCGAATTTCGGTCACGGCCAGACTCAACGAGGACTAGCCATCTGCGCTATATTCCGATGGGACGGTAATCCGACGCGACTGGAGAGAAATCAGGCCAATCGGGTCAGGTGCAGGACCAATGGGACACAGGGGTGAAACGCCGCCAACTTCCTGACTCCGAGCTGCAACTGAGAATTTCTTGACAGAAAAACCCAATAACTGATCGGGCCGAGCCGGGATTCGAACCCGGAACCTCATGATCAGGAATCGCGTTTACGACCACCAAACCAACATGGCAGTAAAAAAAAAACAAAAAGAAATATAACTGCCTTCATTACTAAAGTCGTTACTGAATTCTTATTGTTTCTAAAACTCCAGTGCTTGCTTTGCGTTCGTAGCAATTGTTTGGTAAAGTAAATTTACACTTCTTTGCAATAAATTTCATAGTTAACGCAATAATTGTGAATGTTACAATTTCTGAATATAAAAGTGAATTAGTGAAAAGATGTTTCTTAGGTAATTTTAACTTTAACAATAAAATTTTTGCAAGATTATCGTTATAGTATAAAACAGTTTGACTACTTCGTTGGTCTAGTGTTATTTTTTCTCTTTATTAATTTAAGAGCTTTTATCCCGAACAGATATATCAGCCTAATCATACCCTTATATTTTATATTTAATTAAAAAAGCTACCTCCACACTAGGAATATCTCCTGTTTCTTGGGGGCAGTTTACATACATAAATTGCACAAGGACAAGCATCCAGACCGGGAACAATTATTTGTAGGCCAAACAAAAAAATATGCGTGAGTGTCGTGGAAGACTCGGTTGGAACGAAGTTCCTTTCGTAGAGTATATTGTTATTGATATACGTACATATATTGATTAACAAATACAAGTAAATGAATTACTAGCGTCTATTAAAATGAAGCGTCATATAAAATAAAATAATATTTCTTTCATGGCAAGATAAGAAAAAGTGCGAGGGAGATGGTTATTACACGTCTACACTACGTCAGAAGGCTTCGTGACGGAAAAATCACTACACTTTTTCACTTACACTTTTTCTCGCCTAGCCCCCATCCGCCAAATTCGTACCGTCCGATAAGGAACTTCGTTCCAATACCTGTTAATTCGATTCGCGGGATTCGAACCCGCGGCTCTTAGCGCTGCAACTCATTTCTAAGCCATTGCACCACGGAGCCGTCAAATCTTAACGACAATCAGTTGAAAAAGAACCTTATTGAGAAGAACTAGATCAATGGTATTTCTTAACCATATAAACTGAAAATTTTGTAGCTTCTGACAAACAAACTCATAAATCGTACATTATATTTATCTTAAAACTTTGCATCAGTAATTCTCTTTCTGGTGTAGTGGTCGTAAACGCGATTGCTATTTGAGAATAGGATCCCGGGTGCAATCCCAGGTCGGGCAGTAAAAAAATAGTTATTGAGTTTTCTGTCAATAAAATCTCAGTAGCAGCCGGGGTTATGAAGTTGGCGGTGTTTCACCCCCGTGCCTCAGAAAGTACGTAAAAGCGTTATACCTACTCCTGATCCCTCTCCAGTCGTGTCGGATCTCCGTACTCATCTGATTATGAGAGACGCGGTGCTTGCGTACACTCGAGCACTATCTCCGTTGAGACTGGCCGCCGTGACCGAAATTCGGTCTTGAAGACATTATTATAATAAAAAAGAATAAGCAATACATGTCTCACTTTTGGGAACATCATTTCTTTTAATTTCAGAGATGGTTGTTTTCATCTATAATTTTTTTTTATTGGAATACGCGATCTTTTGTTTCTTTAAACAAGAATCTATGACCATGTTCATCAAGTCAGTCAATTGATCTGAATAGCATGGATGCATATAACATTATAACATCCTGCGCAGGTGACAGCTTCTCACGATTACCGGAAGATGGCGTCGTGGCCTGTGGTTTTGTAACTTTATATGCTCGAACAAACAGTCTTATGTTACTTGTGGCTAATAATTTTATATTTTCTTATAACATTATTTATAGAATAATAGTGACAAACGAGTACACAGTCCACCCGATGGTAAGTGGATGCTGTGGCTCATAGACATCCATATATATCCTACATTAAGAATTAAAATGCAGATGCGCAGTCACTCCTGAGGATTAAAATAGAGTGCCTCGTTTCCAGTACAAAGGGTTCCGGTTTCCTACACTCACCATACGAAACAAATCAGAATCGAGCTGCTATTTTACGCTGGTAATCAAGGGTGTGTTTCCTACCCGATCGAGTCTAAATTTCATCCGCGAATGGCCATCACTGCTGGTGATAAGAGAGCTGGTTCTTTCCCGGATCAAAGGCTAAGTATAGTCATTCAGCGAGTAAACGCAGCCAGCGTTCTTAGTCCGATAACACGGGGAGTAGGACTGTACGATAATTTAAGTTTTTTTTATTATAGTTTTTTTTTAATATTGTACAATGTACATATTTGAATGTTATATAATATTATTAATAATATTGTATAAATTTAAATAAATAATTTTATCATAAAAATAATTAGGTATCTTTAAACATATTTACGCAACATTGTATAAAGACGGCGATAGCAAAACAATTTTTTTTTAAACAACAAAATTATAACTGACTCACCAGACCGGTGTTTTGGTTACACTGACTCAATGCCGTGGGAGTTTCGCTTATTGTTGAGAATAGAAATCTGTTGTCCCACGTTTATACGATCCTGTTATAATCGGCTTTCGAGGTTATATTATATATTTAGTACATATAACACTATAGATCTATTTTAGTAAGAGGCCCGGGCGCTACTAAAATTGGATTTAAGGCCAAAAATTTGACAACGTTATTTTAGGTTATTAAAAGGTTATTTAAAGTTTATTTAAATCTAATAAATTGTTATTAAAGGTCAGTTAAAACTAGATGGTTGGACTCTTTTTTGTCTAGGACTTTTTTGGGTAGGTCTCACCATCTAACCTATTTCTGCCGCCAAATAACAGTGCATAATTACACGTTGTGAGACATTCCATCTTAATCCCCATAGGCGACATCTGACAACGCCTTCTTTGTTTGACTTTGATTGCAGGTCTCCATTAGCTGCAGTGGCCGCATGCCTTCAGGTGGACTGTCAGTTCGTTTGTCACTTTAGTGTAATTAGAAAATACACAAATTAATTTCAAAAGAAATGGATATGTTAGACATCATGATAAAACCAACATATTATATGAATAAAAATTAATTCGAGGTAATGTTTTCTTATATTTACGCGAACACTACACATTGAATAAAACTATTTTTACGACTAACAACTATTTTCCCGACATTTCGGGAAAATTAAAATTAAAGTAGTAAATTAAACGCGATAAAATCCGTAAAAATAGCTTTATTCGAGGTAATGTTATCAATTAATCTTGAGTAGAGTGTTGGATCCTTTCCCTCTTCAAAAATGAGAAGAAGCCCGTTTTCAATATTGCGATGCTTGGGAACACGCAGTCGTAGTACATATTTTTTTAAGAACTCTAGGTTGCCAGGTGGTTAACATTCTTCTGCATTATGTTTAAATTTCATTTTATCTCCAGACTTCCGATTTAATACAAAATATTTAAACGGACGCCTTATTCGTTTAAAGATTTCGTATTTTGTCGTATTTCTCAATTACTTTACTTTATACGTAGCAACTATATTACGGTTGTAGCTCGACCGAAGTACGATCACGCTCTCACAGAATACTGGCGTAAAATAGCAGCTTAATGTTTTGTATGGTGAGTGTAGACAAACAGAGACCCTTATTGTTACTGGAAACGAGGCATTCCAAGCAAGATTTTCTGTCGTAATATTCATTCGTCCCGACTACAGCCTCAAAATCTCGACACATTGATATTTTCTTCACATATGGCCGGCTTTACGATCTGGCGCCAGCATACCTAGCTAAGGTCGAGGTGTGCCGCAATTTCCTTGATCGTATTTTATATTTGGGTTCTAAAATCAATCAAATCTAAAATTGTATTCCCTTATAGATATTTCATTTCCAATTTTAAACATAAACTAGTAAGCTATTTAATATAGATTACAAGGATACTTATTAAAAGTAATTTATGTTTTTACTACTGGTTCGGAAAAATAAACCTCTGCCCCGGGAAGAAGCAGCTAAAAGTAGCGATAAGCTCAAATACGTGCTGATTCTATTTCATATCGGAAGAAACCCCTCTGCGCATCCTGATTGCGAAACTTTAATACAAAGACGTTACAATAATCTGGGATACTACGTATTCGTATTATACATATTCCAGAAGAAGTGAAAATGCGCACAGCTAAGCGACTCCTTAAATTCATTAAAGATATGTGGCTTAGTAGTGATACCTCAAAAAGTGAATGGTAATTAAACAAAAGAGTGGCTTTCAATAAGTATTATTTATAATCTATATTGAAAAAAAAAGTTTCTGTTCTGTTTCTGTTACTGGTCTTACTAGACCTGAGTAGTTGCTCGTATTAAAAAAAGTCAAAAGTAAAAAAAAAGTACAAGTGCGAGTTAGACTCGTACGCTGAGGCTTCCGTATAAATATATACATATGTATATAATGATTTCTTATGTTTATTCGAATACTACACATTTAAATGAAAGTAGTTTTAACGGATTTTGTCGCGCACGTTAACTTATTTTATATTCTGGTTGGTATATAAAATAAGTAGTTATTATAGTAGGCGTTGTTAACTGTAACATTGGAACGACTAATACCTAAGTACCCCGTAACCATGGGTGCTGTAAAGTTCTCGAATCATCAGAAATATAATATGTGGTAATATACGCGACAAAATCCGTAAAAACTTCTTTTCATTTAAATATATCTATATGTATATATTATATGTAGATAGTTCATCTACCTCGGAAATCATAGGTAAACTAAGCACCGAATATTGCTAAGTCGGATTTGAATAAGCAATTTGCTAGGTAAGTCAGATTGGAGGATAAAGTTAACTTTGCATCTACATTATGATCGATATTCCAACTGCAAATGTTGCAAAAGATTTAAAAATAGTTATATGTCTTAATGGCAAAAAATCTGTTGCATGTTGAATACATTTTGCTTTTTTATTTTGTTCCTTTTCCTGCAAAATTCATTCTTATGTCTTTGCCTGCTAGCACCATATTAAATTAAAAGTTGAAATTAATTTTAGGAGCGCTAAATGTACTATACTGAAATTGTTTGTCTCTTATATAAGTAAATTAGATATTATCAAAAAGTTCGTTTTCTTTATACCGTGCATGTAATAAACTGTACCTCGACCTGGAAACGTTAATGCATTCTTGGAACCCATTTATAAAACTAGAAGCTTTAACTCATACGCCGTTTACCTTACTGCAAACGTTATTCATTTAAAAATTCTGTTTGGATGCATTTCTAAAATAACACCGAGGCCTGAGAGAGTAAAAGAAAATGAATATTAAAAGTAAGTAAATATTATGTTATGATAATTCGGCCGTGGAAGGAAAAGGGGAGATCTCCCACCGGGCAAGGTGTTCTGCCCGGGGAGCGGCCAACGCTCCGAGTGGTAGAAACAGAAACAGAAACAGAAACTTTTTTATTCAATATAGATTATAAATAATACTTATTGAAAGTCACTCTTTGTCTAATTACCACTGGTTCGAAAAAAAACCTCTGTCCTGGGAAGAACCAGCAAGAAACCAGCGGGACTTTTTTTAAACAACAGCTTACAATCATGTATATTACACAATTAACCACACAAAACAAATTAGAAACAGCCTGGCAGCGAACACCTCATTCCAGGGTTATTATCATCCATAAATTCCTTAACATTATAATAACCCTTTTATACAAACTATGTTTAATAAAGTTTTGAATTTTGAGCAGGTCGAATTTTGTATATTTTCTGGGATTTTGTTGTAAAGCGTATACATCGCCCCAAGAATGAATTACTGACTCGGTGGAGTCGAGTAACTGGTACTACTAGCTTGTTTGTTCCTAGTATTTACAGAATGAATATCACTTATTTTTGTATAACTACTTTTATTTTTGTGTACGTACATTACATTTTCATAAATGTATTGAGAGGCCAAAGTTAATATATTAATTTCCTTAAATTTTTGTCTGAGCGACTCTTTAGGTTTTAAATCATAGATTGCCCTTATGGCCCTCTTCTGTAAAACAAATATAATTTCAGTGTCAGTTGCGTGTCCCCATTGCAAAATACCATACGACATTATGCTATGGAAATAGCTAAAGTAAACAAGTCTAGCTGTTTCCACACTGGTAAGATTTCTAATCTTTTTTACAGCATATGCTGCAGAACTAAGTCTGCTTGCTAACTTTGATATATGGGGGCTCCATTGAAGCTTCGTGTCTAGTGTTATTCCAAGAAAAATGGTGGTATCGACAAGACTCAGTTCCTCTCCATTTAAAATTACATTAGTATTTAATTGTCTGACATTTGGAGTCATGAACTTCATACATTTCGTTTTATTGCTATTTAAATGCAAGTTATTAACATTAAACCAATTTACTAATTTAGATATAGCATTATTTACTTCGTCATATTTTAATAATTGTCGTTTTAATTTGAAAATTAATGAAGTGTCATCAGCAAATAATACTATATTATGGTTATCCCCTACTATGTAAGGTAAGTCATTAAAGTAGTTCGGAGCTATTCTATATATTATACTGCTTTTTATTTCGGAGCTTTGACAGTGCGATTTAGACTTCGATGTATTTCGCTTGTGGCGCGACGACAGCTCTGCCACATCACCCCCCTGCTCAGACCGGAGGTCGATAGTGCAGTCTAGATGTCGACGAATGTGCAAGTGCCAGCGAATTCTCTTGTAGTCTGCGGTAAGTCGAGAAGAAGGCAAGTAATCTGCGAGAGTGCCGTGAAGCAGAGCCGAGCAGTAAGGCTCAGAGCCGTGCCGAACTCTGTAGCGCAGAGAGTAGCTTGAAGGAACAGGAAGCATTATTATTCCAGTGCTGCGATGAACCATTATAAAGCTAGATGGCTTGCAGAATGTGAAGACTGCAGACAATATCTGCTCGGGAGCGAATGAATGGGGTACTTGAGGACGATGACGAAAGCTTTAAGTTGAAGTTTCCGAAGAAGGTCGTCGGTTGGTCACCAGTGTAGCCGGTGGAAGGAAAAGGAGAGATCTCCCGACGGGCAAGGTGTTCTGCACGGGTGCGGCCAACGCTCCGAGTGGTAGTTCAGAGCTATTCTATATATACTGCTTTTTACTTCGGAGCTTTGATAGCGCGATTTAGACTTCAATGTATTTCGCTTGTGGCGCGACGACAGTATATGATCCTATGATGCAGCGTAAGAAAATCAACTATACCACGATATTTATGAGACGGTATGAGTGTCGTAAGAGGCGACAGAGAGAAATGAAACAGGAAGGGAGCGGCAGCATATTCCAGTTAACAAAACAAAGTAGTAAGAAAATGTGGAAAACCCGCCTGTCAATCGTCTCAAGTATGGCTAATATCCTATTAAGAAATATATTGGAGCCCTATGTTCAGCAGTAGACTTTTGATAGACTCATTAATAATTAATGAATGATAATTAATAGAATCAGGTGTTACTTTGCGGAAATATATTATATTAAAGTTGCTAAAAATTACCTTGCGTACATCCGCTCGATAAAATAAACTGATGTGCCGACGATAGTTAACTGCAGTCGTCGACCAAATGCTACAGCAGACGCTGGCGCATCTATAGCTGGTATAGTAGTGGCAGAACTCATTTTTGACCACGTGAAGCCAAAACTGTATAAAATATTATATTGTAAATTATTATTTTTAAAAGTACCACTGGGTTTTTTGCTAATTCTTCCAAAGATAGAGATTTTTTCCGAACCAGTGTTAGCGAAGCTTGAATGACTTTCAATATGTATTCTTGTAACCTATATTGAAAAAAAAATGATCCTATTCTATTCTATTCCCAAGTGGTAGCTTAATTGTTAAAGTACTTTCCCAAAGATCTTAGCAATTTCTGGAACGTCAACAACTTCTGCCACCGAGCAGAAGAACTCCCCCTTCTATATTCTGGTTTAAGGAGTAATAAAAGGGCAGAGTTATTAGCTGTGCTGCACTTTATCCTGGTCTCCAGGGCTCATGAATCTGTTGTCCTTGTTTATTGAAATTTTTCTGTTCCGGTATGTGGAGTATGAAAGCAAGTATAATTACAGGCTGTAAGGTATTACATCTGAGGCCCGTATTAATAAACGTTACTCAACGACGAACTCAAGTGCGTAATCATTTGATACGCCCTCATTACGAAATCAGCATCTCAAGATCGTTGCTAATTAATAAACACATAAAAACAGTATCTCAAAACGCTGTACTTAGGAATACTGTTCTGTGACTTGCACTCAAGTATACACACTTGAGAGTCGAGTTTCATTTATTAATCAGTGTGGCACTCAGCTGATATCGTAAACCTAAACTGCATCTTGAGATATGTTTATTAATAAGATCATAACCTCAAGATTGTACTCAAGTGCGTGTACTTGAGCTAAGTAACGTTTATTAACACGGGCCTTAGTCTTCACATGTGTATAACATATCTATATCCTTTTTTGTTCATAATTGGTTGCTCGTATCTATGGTATGTGGTAATCATTTTTTTTATAGAAAAGTGTGACAAACGAGCACACAGTCCACCTGATGGTAAGTGGATGCTAGGCGCATAGACATCTACATCTATCCTCAATTAAGAATCAAAATGCCTCGTTTCCAGTAAAAATGGTCTCCTGTTCTCTACACTCACCATACCAAACACAGCAATAATTTGTATAATGTGAGAGCGTTGTTCTTCCCCGGTTGAGCCTACCCATTCGTGTTACAACTATAATATAACTGCAGTATGGCTCTTCCACGTAAAAAATATAATAATAAACTTATAGTCAGTTAGACTATTAGCTCTTTTGTTATTAACCGACTTCAAAAAGACTCCACTCAATTCCACTGTGTATTTTTTATGTGTGTTACCTCATAACTTTTTTTCCAGGTATACAGATTTCAATGGTTCTTTTTTTATTTGAAAGCTGATGCTTCTCGTGAAGTGTCATATAAATTTGATTAAGATCTGACCAATTGTGAGTTATCCTTAATAATTTATATTGAAGTCGGTTGTACAAAATTTTTAATTTTACCACTTTTTCTATTATAACAAAACGTCTTTGTACAAAGTCTATGTATACAATCTATATTATTTTACGCCTAAGTAATAACCCAAAATATAAAGTTTAAGGGGTCTTAAAATTAAGTCTGACCCTGTGTATATGTTACGAGGGTATTTATAACGTTTCTCTTTTTATAAGTGCATTGCCACATACATCGTACTACGTATTGCAATACAATAGTTAAGATACTTTTTTTAATAGTATAAGTGTGACAAACGAGCACACAGTCCACCTGATGGTAAGTAGATGCTAGGCGCATAGACATCTACATCTATCCTCAATTAAGAATCAAAATGCCTCGTTTCCAGTAAAAAGGGTCTACTGTTCTCTACACTCACCATACCAAACACAGCAATAATTTGTATAATGTGAGAGCGTTGTTCTTCCCCGGTTGAGCCTACCCATTCGTGTTACAACTATAATATAACTGCAGTATGGCTCTTCCACGTAAAAAATATAATAATAAACTTATAGTCAGTTAGACTATTAGCTCTTTTGTTATTAACCGACTTCAAAAAGACTCCACTCAATTCCACTGTGTATTTTTTATGTGTGTTACCTCATAACTTTTTTTCCAGGTATACAGATTTCAATGGTTCTTTTTATTTGAAAGCTGATGCTTCGTGAAGTGTCATATAAATTTGATTAAGATCTGACCAATTGTGAGTTATCCTTAATAATTTATATTGAAGTCGGTTGTACAAAATTTTTAATTTTACCACTTTTTTCTATTATAACAAAACGTCTTTGTACAAAGTCTATGTATACAATCTATATTATTTTACGCCTTAGTAATAACCCAAAATATAAAGTTTAAGGGGTCTTAAAATTAAGTCTGACCCTGTGTATATGTTACGAGGGTATTTATAACGTTTCTCCTTTTATAAGTGCATTGCCACATTCATCGTACTACGTATTGCAATAAAATAGTTAAGATACTTTTTTTAATAGTATAAGAGTGACAATCGGGCACACAGTCCAGCTGATGGTAAGTGGTTGCTGTGGCCCATAGACATCTACATCTATCCTCGATTACGAATCAAAATGCAGATGCGTTGTCAGTTGTCACCCGTGAGGACTAAGATGGAATGCCCCTTTTCCAGTAAAAAGGATCTCCGGTGCTCTACAGTCACCATACGAAACACAGCAGTGTTAAGCTGCTATTTTACGCTGGTATTATGTGAGAGCGTGGTCCTTCCCATTCGTGCTACAACTATACAATTAATATTGCTGCAACATGGCTCTACTACGAAAAAAGTACCATGTATCCTGTCTATAATGTCTTAAAGCTTTTATGGTATGAACGATAAATATTAGTATTGTATATGAGACCAGATAATGACAATTGTTCTTAACGCTAATGTGAAATTGTTTATTATTTTATAATTAGTTTTTTATTAAATTTATTAACAATTATCAATTTTATATAATAATTTTTAATGTATTATTGTACTCAAATTCATTTTATTTTGTATTTACTGAATTGTTTAATTCATTAAACTAATTTTACGGATTTTAACTTAAGAATTAACTTTTTAATTTCTGACATTTCGGGTGCTAGAGCACCCATAGTCACTGGGGGACTGAGATGTTTGACGTCGCGATATGTTAGTTAGCCCGGATACCTTCAGCTTTTGAATATTAATGTTTGGTCCGATCTACACAGAACGAGCTTACGAGCTTACTTGGCTTAGCTACTTGGTTTATTCATGTTATTCAATTAAAAATAGAGTGGCAATCTCGTACCGAAAAGCGAAGTGTAGGGCAGCCGTCACTAAATGGTGGGACAACTTGGTAAGCAAGAAAACGATGGATGCAGGTGACTACAGGACCGTACGTTTTGTAACATTTCTTGGGGGAGGCCTATATTCAGCAGTGGACTAGTGAAGGGATGTAATGATGATGGTGATGATGAATTAAAAATTAAAAGTAATTTAATAATATCTTTGTGTTAATTAAATGAATACTGTATATGGGGTCTGTACTTATAAGGAACTTGAAATAAGCATTAAAATTTAAATATAAAAATGGCTTTTCTTGCAAGCGAATGAAGGGTGAATAGATAAGACGAAAAATGGGTCAGAGAGCTTAGCGACCTATTATTTATACCTATTATTTATACTACAGCCGAGTTGACAGTTAATCGTCGTTTACGTATTATGTATTTCTCATGCCGCGTTGGTCTGGTGGTTGTGAACGCGTTTGCTAATTATGACGTCCTGGGTTCGAATCTCGGGTCGGCCCAAAGGCAGTTATTGGGTTTTTCTGTCAAGAAATGCTCAGTAGCAGCTAGGAGTCAGGAAGTTGGTGGTGTATCACCCCCGTGCCTCGGAAAGCACGTAAAGCCGTTGGTCCTGCGCGTGATCTCTCTCCGCTCGTGTTGGATTGCCGTCCCATCGGACTATGAGAGTATGTAATATGGAGTTCACCTGTACTTGCGCATACACTCGGGCACTATAATCCTGTCCTGCGCCGATGGCTAGTCATCGTTGAGACTGGCCGCCGTGACCGGAATTCGGTCTGGAGGACATTACATTTCAATGAGATCTTGCTTTTAATAAAACTCAGAAAGTTTGTTACAAAAACTAAAAATGTAATAAAGTTGATAAACGTTAAAATTAAATACAAAACATTAAAATTAAATGTAAAAGTGCTCACTTGTAACCTTTGCTAAGTCAGACGTAATTAAAATAGTTTGAAATCTTTCAAAACTTTGAAATTATAGACTGAAGTAATTTTAAAAATGCTGATGTTTAGCCAAAATTATTAAAGCCAAATCTCCATTTTTATTTTATGTATCGCATGCAAATAATTATAAAGTTCGCCATTATTGCATTGACTATAAAATTTACTGCAAAGAATAGAAAATTCACTTCATTGGACAAATCCTTTGGACGCATAACAAGCTCTGAATTTTTAGAAAGAATAAAAATTATGTAGCGTTAATAGGACACATTATTATTTATTGTTTTGTAGTAAATATACTGTTTCATAAAGTTACTCCATTACGGGAAGTCAGAATGTGTCAAAAAAGACACGTATGGGCAATTCACAATGCTGTGTTAATGCCGCCGCGACCGAAAATCGGTCTGGAGCACATTGCTTCTCATCTTCTGTAGTTACTTTACATTTAATTTAATATACACCTTATTTAAATAAATAAAATTCTTAAGAATAATTAATTTAATTCCCCATGCCTCTACACTGCCAACGGAAAATTAGTAAGCTGAAGTGGCAATGGGCTGGCCATATAGCTCGAAGAACCGACAACCGAAGGGAAGAAAGATTCTCGAGTGGCGGCCTAGTACCGGTAGGCGAAGTGTACGTCGGCCGCCCACTAGATGAAGTGATGACCCGGTAAAATATGCGGGAAGTCAATGGATGCAGATGGCTCAGGACCGTGTTTTGTGAAATTCCTTGGGTGAGGCCTATGTTCAGCAGTGGACTTGTGAAGGGCTGTAATAACGATAATGACGATGATCCATCTCCTGATCGGACAATCAAACGGTTGGCGGGTCTCCGCCCGCTCTTGTCGACATACCAGGCACTCGAACCATATAGTTCGCTACGTCATTCGTATTTTTGTAAATACTAGCAATGATATTAACATTACTAAATTCCCTTTCACCACTCCTGGTAAGCTTAATATGTTTGTGTTAGGAGTGGTTCACGACAGTATGGATAGCGGATTTGAATCCACGAGCTTTCGAGTTCGCGGTCCGCACCCTACCATTAGAGTACTGTCGTTTAAATGCGTATAGCAAAATAGTGAGAATGATATGCCAGCGTCTATACATCTACCCGATTATAATGTGAGTATCATCAAGGCAAGGCTGAATATTGATGAATATTCAGCCGTTATCAGAAAGATGCTGCTGCCCATCTTCAGCCTCAGTTTCCCTCTGTCACCTTTTACGACACCCACGGTATGATATGGGGTAGTTGATATTCTAAAACCGCCAAAAACGGCTAACAAGTACCGTAAAGCTATTAAAATACTAGACTAATCAACTTTTTTAAACGATACGCCCACACTAGGATTTTCTCCTGTATCGTCGAGGCAGTTTACAAACATAAATTGCACAAGGACAAACATGCAGACCCGCAACAATTAATGCAGGCCATACAAATACCTGTTCCGTGCGGGATTCGATCCCGCGGCCCCTAAGCATAATTCATTGCTAAGCCACTGCGCCACGGAGCCGTCTAAAATTGTACGATACCTTTTTGATTTAGACAGCAAGAAGCGATAAAATCTCTCACACGTCGACGACTATAAAGTGGTCAACGTTCACACGCAGTGTGTCACTACGCTTATAATTAGAACTAGTACGTATACTTATAACGGTGCATTTTAAAGACATTGGGAGCCAAAAGCTACGCCGTTTATTGTAGAATGCTAAAGGCGGTTCCTTTCATTACACCGTTCGGTGTCACCATACTGGTATAGTTTCCCTATTACACTAAGTGGCAGTTGGAAAGGCAGTTTGCACTAATAATTCTTTGCTTTGACAAAATTAACGCTAA
The DNA here is from genome assembly GCA_029286625.1 of Parnassius orleans. NCBI lineage: Eukaryota > Metazoa > Arthropoda > Insecta > Lepidoptera > Papilionidae > Parnassius > Parnassius orleans. Next base: position 1,177,084 of record JAGSMP010000225.1, read on the forward strand.
AAACCTTAATTGCATGCATTGTGAAAAATGAAATTGAATTTTCCATAGCAAATATTAGCATAGTTTTTCACCCTATTTTCCAGATGACAACGTGATTTTTCTACCTTTTTATTGAATGGGGTGATAAACGAGCACACAGTCCATCTGATGATAAGTGGATGCTGTAGCCCATAGACATCTACACTTTCATAATTAAAAATTAAAATTTTGTACAACCGTCTTCAATATAAATTATTAAAAATAACTCAAAAACTATTGGTCAGATTTTGGTCAAAATTATATGGGACCACATGAGAAGCACCAGTTTTCAAATAAAAAAAGAATCACGAAATTGGTTCACTCAGAAAAAGTTATGAGATAACACACATAAAAAAAGAACATACAGTCGAATTGAGTATCCTTTTTGAAGTCGGTAAAAAATGCAGAGGCGTTGTCACCCCTGGGGACTAAGATGGATTGCCTCGTTTCTATTAAAAAGGGTCTCCGGTTCTATAAACTCACGATACGAAACATTAAGCTAATATAGCTGCAGCGTGGCTCTACAACGTAAGAAAAGAAGTTCGTCTACCATTATCATTACAATTACAACCCAACAAAAGTCCATTGCTGACCACAGGCCTCCCATAGATTGCTGCGCTATGTTTGATGTGCGATGTTTGCCACAATTGCCACGCTTGGCAAGCGGGTTGGCAAGCGAATTAAGGAGCGAGACCGATCCATTTGTAGCTTTCATAGTTTGAAGTAGGTTGCAAGTGTCCACATAGTCTGCAGTAGCCAATTACCATCAGGTGGACTGTAAGTTCGTTTGTCACTTCAGTTTTATAAAAAAAAAGTGTCTTATGAGACCAATAAGGGGAAATTTAGGAAAGCCCATGATCTCCGCTAGATGGCGGTAAAAATAAGGCTACAGATGAGTTGTTACCTCTGAGGAGTAAGATGGAATGTCTCACAGTCCGTATTTATACTGGTTGTCTATACCCTACAGAACCAAGCTCGTCAGTGCAGTGGCTTCACAGATAGGTAAAGAGTAATATAAAGGAGTAATACCACCTAATAAAAAACATACGGAATGTTTTGGGATGACGAATTATTTTATGCCAAGTAAATTGTTATATGTGCCGGTCATAGGTATATTATATTTTGCAACTGTACATAAGCCTTTCTTGTATTGGGAAACATACACATACCTAAGAATACTTACGGGGGCAAGGACTTATTCGTACCGACTAAAACCACAATGCGGTCTTCCTTCGGCTCATAGTTAGGGCCACGGGAAAGCTTTTCCACATATGCGGCCTCTTCTCGCAAATTTAAAAAGTTTATTTATGTGATGATGATATAGTCAAACTTTTTGAAAAGGATATCAAATTCAAACCAAAATTGAAAATATTTATTGTACGTTAAGTGACATTAGGTGTTTTATTATTAAACAATTAATTCAAATTAGAAATAAATAATATTTTTAAATTACGTAATAATAAAATAAAGCGTACATAACTGGATTAAATTAAGTTGTTAGTTATATTGGATTAAACAATTTATTAAAATTATAAAAATATTATATTTTTAAATTACGTAATAAAAAAAATTAACAATATATAATTGGATTCACTGTAGAGTATTTAAATTATTGATCTCCCAATACGGCTTGTCACCGCGGGAGATAAAGACAGTAACCCTTCAAAATGCCAAAAACGTCAACACAAGCTATATATTTGTACATACAACGTAAGATCTCTTCTAACGCCAGAAAAAATTATACTACTCAAATTCTCTATAAACAACATAAAATACGATATCAAAGGACTATCTAAATTAAGAATAATAGTAAATAACACAGTTGAACAAGAAAATCATATATTTTTCCATACAGGGGAGACTAAGAGACATTATGGAGTTGGATTTATAATCAAAAATAAATACAAATCCAATATAAATAGGTACATAGGGATATCTGAGAGAGTGTGTCTGTTACATCTGGAATTTCAATCAACAAAACTATCAATAATACAAGTATACGCTCCCACTTATGAAGCACCGGAAGAGGAAATAAATACATTTTATGATCAACTCCAAAAAGCACAAAACCTAGCTCAAGGAAAACAGCTAATTCTAATGGGCGATCTAAATGCAAAAATCAGACAAAGAAACCCAGGAGAAAATATAATAATGGGACCATACTGCTACGGAAAAAGGAACCATAGAGGTGACTTGCTTCTGCAGTACGCACTTGCAAATAAGCTTACCATTATCAATACAATTTTCAAGAAAAAAACCAAAAATCTTTTGAACTGGATATCCCTGATGGAACAGTAAAAAATCAAATTGATTTTCTATTAAGCAACGAACCAGGAAGGTTCACAAATATACAAACTATAAACATCTCAACATTCTCAAGTGACCACATACTGCTACAAGGTACATATAGTCTTAATAAATTAAAGAAATCTAGAGCTAAGTTTATTAATAATCGAAATATATTATTGACAGACAAAGAAAACGAAAATAGTTTTCTAGCTACACTACAACAGATGGCTCATAAACTATCCTGGGGAAATTTGACGACATAGAGTCCTACAACAGCAAAATAGAGACAGCGATATTACAAAACTTAATGTCTATAAGCCCTAAAGAAAAAACAAAAATTATACTCAAATAAGAGACCAAAGAAATGATAAAAATTCAAATAGAATTACAAAAGAAACAACCCAAAACTAAAGAAGAGAAAAAAAAACTTGCAAATCTATATAAAACTATCAACAAACTTCTAAAAAAGGATTACGAAAACCACAGGATGGAAATAATAGCAAAGAACTTACAGCAAAAATAGCATACAAACAACTTAACAAAAACAAAACTTGGATACCTATTTTAAAATCACAAATAACATCACAAAACGCAGGAACACGAACAGATATAGATAAAGTTGCCTCAGAATTTTTAGAGACCTCTACATTTACAAAAATAACCTGCCTACAATGCAGATACCAGTGTATATAACTAAGACGACAGTATCAGTAAAAACCTTTGATGAGCTAAAATCTTGAGACAAATAGAAAAGCTTAAATCAGAGAAAAGTCCTGGGCCGGATAATATTCCTAACGAAGCTTTTAAGTTAGAAAATCTATTATCTTAGGCCCAATTACCAGACTTTACAATAAAGTACTTCAAACACAAAAAACACCCCGAAAGTGGGCAGAATCGAGAATCATACTATTATACAAGAAGGGAGATCCAACCGATGTCAATAACTATCAACCAATTAGCTTACTCCCAAGCATTTATAAGTTATTTGCGACGTGCTTAGACAAAAGTGTTGAGCCGTATATAGAAAAAAATCAACCTATAGAGCAAGCGAGATTTCGAAAGGGTACTGTACAACCGATCACATCCACACCTTAGAGAAAATAATAGAGAAGCATCAAGAACTCAAGCAACCACTCTACCTAGCATTCATTGACTAAATGAAAGCTTTCGACTCTATATCACACGAAAGCATATGGCAAGCCTTATACAGTCAAGAAATCCCAGAAACTTACATAAATATTCTGAAACATATTTATAGCAATAGTGAAAGCAGAGTAAAGCTGGATAGAATAGATTCAAAAATCAAAATATGTAGAGGTGTTAAGCAGGGGGATCCTATATCACCCAAGATATTCATCTCTGTTTTACAAAATATAATGAAAGACCTGAGTTGTAAACAAAAAGGAATTTACATCAACGGACATTTTCTAAGCAACCCTAGATTAGCTGATGACATAGTGCTCTTCTCCAAAACAGCAAGTCAGTTAGGAGAAATGGTAAAAGAGTTATGCATGGTCAGTGAAAGTATAGGTTTAAAACTAAACACCTCAGAAACAAAAGTGATGACAAAGAGCACTCAGAACCCTGTAATTATAAATGGAGCCTCGCTAGAATATGTAGAGACTTACTTATACTAAGGCCAACAAATCTCTTTTAGGAAATCCAGGCAGACAGAAGAGGTTGAAAGGAGAATAAATATCGCATGGAAAAATTTTGGAGTCTAAAAGAAATATTAAAATCTAAGCTACCTCTAAAGCTAACGAAAAAAGTAATGGACTCTTGTTTATTATCCTGCCTATCCTATGGTTCTCAAACCTGGATATTCAACAAAAAGAAAAGAAACAAAATACAAATGAGTCAAAGAGCAATGGAGAGAATCATCTTAAGCATCCAGCTGAAAGATAGGCAAAGAAATGAGAACATTCGTAAGAAAACGAATGTTGTGGATGCCCTTGGACATACCCAGCACTTGAAATGGAAATGGGCAGGTCATGTTGCACGCTTATCATATAATAGGTGGACTCAAAGAGTTACGGCATGGTCAGGACCGACCGGAGTAAGACCAAGAGGTCGACCAGTCGAACGCTGGGCCGATGAAGTACAAATAATTGCAGGGCTAAATTGGCTAAACAAGGCCAAATACTGTAAAATCTGGCATAAACTGCAGGAGGCCTATACCCGAAAAGGGGCCTTAACAACATAAATAAATAAAATAATAATCTGTCATTTTGTAAATGTAAATATGGATTTGTTGAGGAAATAAAAAAGGCTTATTATTATTATTATTTAAATTATTGAGATTTTCTCCTAAATCATAAAACAGCTTTGTATTAAAAAAATTGTGAGCCGACGCGGGAAGCCTGGCAGATGTGAAACATTGAAATTATTTTGTACAGGTAATATGCATAAAAGGATAGTTTACGACAGGAAATAAACATGGCATTGTGAAAATAAAATACCAAGATTTTTTCAAGAAAAAGATGACTGTTTATTTAATAAACATTTTTTTTTAATAAGATAAGGGTGAAATACGAGCAAACAGTCCACCTGATGGTAAGTGGCTGCTGTGGCCCATAGACATCTACATCTATCTTCGATTAAGAATCAAAATGCAGATGCCTCGTCACCCGTGATAACCGAGATGGAATGCTTCGTTTCCAGTAAAAAGGGTCTCCGGTTCTCTACACTCACCATACGACGTGGTATTTACGTGGTAGAGCCATGCTGCAGCTATATTAGTAGTATAGTTGTAGCACGAATGTGTCGGCTCGACCGGGGAAAGACCACGCTCTCACAGAATACCAACGTGAAATAGCAGCTTAACGCTGCTGTGTTTCGTAAGAGCCGTTTTACTGGAAACGAGGCATTCCATCTTAGCCTTCACGTGTGACAACGCATCTGCATTTTGATTCGTAATCGAGGATAGATGTAGATGTCTATGGGCCGCAGCAACCACTTACCATCAGGTGGACTGTGTGCTCGTTTGTCACCCTTATCCTTTAAAAAAAAACGAAATACAGCAGCGTTAAGCTGCTATTTTACGCTGGTTTTCTGTGAGAGCGTGGTCCTTCTCCGATCGAGCCGACCCATTCGTGCTACAACTATACTAATAATAGCTGCAACATGGCTCTACCACGTATAATTATATTCATTAAATACAAAAATTAAATATATATATAATAAAATTACATACATACTACATACATACACATACCATCATATCGCCACGCCAACAGTCGGTCTGACGCGCCGCTATAGATGTTTCACATCAATATTTTTTTATTTAAAAAGATAAGAATCATAACAAATGTTTTAACTTAAAAAGTAATATACCGACTTAAAAATGAATTAATTTACAAAAAATAGCTTGTGAAATTAGTGCTAAATATATTCCAATATCGATTATGTGGAGAGTACAATTCACTTGAGTTGAACTTTATGCAACACTGCAAGGTGACGCTCTAATATTTACTCTTTGATCGAGAAGTTTACAGCACAAAAGTCAGCAATCGAATAGAAGGAATACAAAGCGTCTTGCGGAATAAATATCACCATTCACTACATTATACATTCACCGTTTAAATTCTAAGCGGCGAGGAAAACATCTCGTCTGGGAAGAAACGATTTCCTTGTACATAAAGCAGCATCCTCGTCCGATTTATATTTTGCAAAGGAAAAATAAATTGATGCAATGTAATTTAACATAACTGATCTAACAATTGAATTTTAATAACTCTGTAATACTAAACCCCTGAACACAAGCCTCGAGTCTGAGTGGGTGACGGAGAAGAAAAGAGAACCCACCTCGCTGCTTCAGCACAAACTGGCTTTTTATTTATATAACTGATGAAGTGAAAAAGAACTTGCAGTTCACCTGGTGATAAGTTATTGTAGCCCATAGATACCTGTAAACAACCTCGAACAGAATCACACCTCACAGAATACCAGCGTGGAATAGCAGCTTAATGCTTCTGTGTTTCGTATGGTAAGTAGAGAACCGGCAACCCTTTTTACTGGAAAAGAGGCATTCCATCTGATTCCTCAGGGGTGACAACGCATCTGCATTTTGATTCTTAATCGAAGATAAATGTAGAAGCTCTTTAGTCGCTATTTTTCTATTAAAAAAAAAACTTGATTAGTCAATTTTCGTCCAGTAAAAGCTCACAGTACAGAAAGTTAAAACAAAACAAAACGTACAGCAAATCTCAATTTTTTCAACTCTCATCTAGCAGTCGCCGCTGTCGTATTTCTGAATTACTCTAGATTAAATTTTAATTGAAAAATACGCGCCTCTTTTTATTATTTCCAATTTCACTTTCGGTATTATTTCCTTTTTTTCGCTCAATTATTTGTTAAACTGTAGATTCATTACTTACGCAATTTGTAATTCATCACGTTGGTACTGACGCCTGTGTTATTACCTGAAACAAACGGATTTGAAAATATATTTTTGTTTCGTTTGTGATTCTATTATTAATAATGTTCTCAAGATCTTTTGCATTGATTACAATAATAAAAATGTTCTCCATACCAAATTTCTACGTGATAGAGCCACGATGCAGCTATATTATGGATGCAGCAAATTATTGCTGCACCCATAACGACTCAACGACTCGACCAGGGTAGGACCACGCACTCACAGAATACCAGCGTAAAAAAGCAGAATAATGCTGTGTTTCGTATGGTGAGTGTAGAGAACTGGAAACACTTTTTACTGGAAACGAGGCATTCCATCTTAGTCCTCACGGGTGACAACGCATTTGCATTTTAATTCGTAATCGAGGATAGATGTAGATGTCTATGGGCCACAGCAACCACTTACCATCAGATGGACTGTGCGCTCGTTTGTCACCCTTTTCCTATAAAAAAAATATAAAAGTCCACTGTTGAACATAGGCCTCTTCCATAGAATGCGTCATCGGAAGGTTTTGCCATAGTTGCCACGCGTGGCAAACGGGTTAGCAACCGCAGTTTGCTGCTGCTCATCTTCTCTTTTAATTTCCCTTAGTCTCCCCTTACAATCACGGGACGATATGAGGTAGTGGACATTCTTACACCGCCACTACACGGTTAAGTTCAATTTTATAATAATAAATTAATAAATAGGCGCATGTAAAAAGCATCCATAAGAAAAAAGGTTATTATGGTAATTCAAAAGATAAGAATGCTTGGCATAATGAGCTTCCATTGAATTTCGTAACTTGTGTATAATATTTCATAAAAAAAGGTCAGCTTTTTGGCGTGGTTTAACAATGAGTATTAGCGCTGAGGGCCGCGGGTTCGAATACCGCACGGAAGAAGTATTTGTATGTTAAACAAATAATTGTTCCGGGTCTGGATGATTGTCCTTGTGCAATTTATGTATGTAAACTGCCTCCACGATACAGGAGAAATTCGTAGTGTGGAGGAAATTTTTTTTTAAAAAGAAGAAAAAATACTATTATTATTTGTTAAGGTTAATTTGTAACTGTTGGTAGAATGCTTAAATTTTTAATAAACATTTTCAAACTGACTAAAACTTAAAAAAAAAAAAACATATAATAGCATCTGAACATAGGCCTCTCCCATAGCTTATCTCATAGGCGGGAAATTTGCCTTAGTTGCCACACTTGGCAAGTGGACTGACAACCGCAATTACGCGGCATCGGTTTTCCTAATACTGAGACGTCATTTGCTTCTCTGACAAGCATCTCTAACAGAAAGACCCAAGACCTTCATGTCTATCTGGACGTCATCTAGGTCGTTAGCGGTCTGCCTAACGCTCACTTTATGGCCCCAGAAGCAGGGAAATGTTTTTCGAGTGTATGTATGTATGTCTATTTCTTTGACCCGCTCTGTAGCATAAATAACTTGATGGATCTTAACATATGGAGTGTCCGTTAGGATCGTCTTAGTTCTTTTAACTTTTGGACTTGTTTACTACGTGATTAGCGGGTCTTCGTATAAAATGTCAATACCACCTTGATCTGTACTCTTGAAAGTTTTTCACAAATAGAATGTTTCCCTGTAGTGGCTATTTGATAAAAAGGAATCATTTAAATTGGTTCAGTCACTTTCAAGAAACTCAGTGAACATACGAAAAACATCGCGTCGAATATAGAACTATCTCGGTTTTCTAACTCGGTTAAAAATATTTATTATGGATTTCTTATCGCTTCGTCTCACAAAGTCACCCGCAATAGTGACTTGTTAAACCAATTACGAAGCTTTTCTAACTTTACAAAAGTGCTTTGTAAAGATCAATATTGTATAAAAATATTTTGACGGTGGACCCGATTGGAAAATTGTGTTAGCTTTTAAATAAATTAAACATTCGAAATTTGAATTTAAAAATAATAATAATAATAGCGCAAGCCATACACGAAGGCGATAAAACTAATATATATGAATTAATATTTGTTTGTTCCTGTTTTATGCGCTGTCATACCGTTTATCAGATTGCGGTAAAACTTTGTCAACTTATTGCTTGCACTTGCGCGATGTTTATAGGCATAGTACAATTAACTTACAGTAGGTGGCGCGCGTATCGTACCGACTAGTTTATTTGAAAGTTATATATCATTCCATTTCAATGAATGTATTATCATTCCTAATTAAACAATATACCTCTTCCAATTTTAAAACAATATTTCCACAATTATATCTTCTGCGGCAGCGACGCGCCGGATACCACTTAGTGTAATATAAAATGTTACTGTACTTTTATATATAATCATGCAATAGATAAGAGACTCCACATAAACTGTTTCACTTTTATGCATATTGTAGGCGCTAAATAGATAACTGGGGTATGATTACACGTCCATATAAACGAAAATTACCCTATAAATATAGTGCGGATACGCCCTAAGAGCCTTTAAGAAAATCTCAGGGTAGGTAATGCAATAAATAGTAGTTAACTGCCTCGGCAGCTAGGGTTGCCACTCGTATTCTATGTCAGGTTATTTGGCGGCCCCATGTAGCTCGTAGATAAGACCGTTGGGAAAAAGCTTAAGTGGCTGTCTCGCGTGGTTCCATAACCAAATTTTTTATTTTTCTGCCAAAAATATTTCGAAATTGCTTTGAAATAAGTGAGCATATCCATTCATCCCCATCTTTCATGTCACCTATACATCTTCTTGCATGTGACTAGTTTTCTTTTTTATAGAGGAGCAGGCAAACGAGCATGCAGCTCACCTGATGGTAAGTCTTGACCGCCATCCATGAACAACTGCAAGACTAGGCGAAATGCAGGTGCGTAGCCGGTCTTTTAAAAAGGAGTATGCTCTTTTCTTGAAGGTCCCTTAGTCGTATCGGTTCGAAAAACTCCTAGTAAATGGCACAGTAAAATCAGAAGGACATGATAATAGCGCTCGAGTGTTTGCACAAGCACAGGCGCAATCTCTATTACCTCTCTCTCATAGTCCGATGGGACGGTTATCTGACGCGACCGGAGAGAGATCAGGTGCAGAACCACCGGCTTTCGTGCTTTCCGAGGCACGGGGGCGAAACACCGCCAACTTCCTGACTCCGGGCTGCTACTGAAAATTTCTGGTCAGAAAAGTCCAATTACTAACTCGGGATTCGAACCCGGGACCTTACGATCAGCAATTTTTCAAAAGCGTTTACGACCTACGAGGCAGTCAAATTTGTATTATATTGTTATTGTGTAATATATTGTTGTACATTATTCTATGCAAAAATCTAGCAAGTAGCAACCCTATCGCAAACTCCACACACGAGTGTTTTAAACGCAAGTAAATTTTTACGTTGTGCGACAGCTTGTAAACATTAATCCTTTTTAGCATCCTTCTTAGTGTGAAAGCACCAGGTTTGTACATGACTCTAGCTTCAAATAGTTCTTAAAGCATTATTTTCAATTGGTTCTTGCAGTTAAATGCTGTAAGTGAAACTTAATTCCTTAAATATATTTTTTTTATATAGAATAAGGGTGACGAAGGAGCACACAATCCAGGCATCCCATCTAAGTAGTATCTAACCGAGGATAGGATAGAGGAGGTAAATGTTTATGGGCCACAGTATCTACTTAATTATTTATTCTATAAAAAAACGAAAAAAAAAAACATTTATCCTCGATTAAGAATCAAATTGCAGATGCGTTGTCACCCCTGAGAACTACACCATACAAAACACAGTAGCATCAAGCTGCTATTTTACGCTGTTATTCTGTTAGAGCGTGGTTCTTCCCCGGTCGAGCCTACCTGTTCGTGCTACAACCACAATATAGCCGTAGTATGGCTCTAATATACGTAAGTACCTCCACGTAAATGCATTCGTTATGCGTACCACGAATGAAATAATACAATTTTTAAGTGAACGCGCGCCCAATTAATGCTGGAATAATTAATCTACGCTCAAAAGGCTGACGCGTCTGGTTTAACGCTTTGCAACAGTCTAGATTAAACTATGGTTAGTAATTAAACACAGTGTAACACGGCTTTATTCTTTAACACGACTGCAAACATTTTGATTAAGCGTCAAGTATTCATTTTGCGTTTTTCTGAGTATTCATTTGTTTATTTATCACTAGCGATCCACCCCGGTTTCGCACGGTTGATTTCTGAACCTCGAACAACAACGCCAATTACCGGGTCCAATTGTGAATCTAAACCGTTCTCTAATCAACTTAATCAAACACACAAAATTTCATCAAAATCGGTCTAGCCGTTTAGGAGTAGTTCAGTCACATACACACGGACAGAAGAGTTATATAATATACATCTGTTATAGATATAAACCTTTCTAATGAATGATTCTGTCTATTGATGAAAACTTTATCAAAATCCGTTGCGTAGTTTAAAAGATCTAAGCGTACAAACGGCGGGAAGCGACTTTGTCTTATACTATGCAGAGATTTTCTTTATTCACTATTACAAAAGAGTCTAAGGGTGGTCTTTATACCTTTAGGCATTCCTTACCTATACCTATATCGCCTTTCTATACCGCCTATTCCTATATACGATTAAGGGACCTTCAAAAAAAGGCCTACTCTTTTTTAATAGGCCGGCAATGCATCTGCAATTACCTTCCCCCAATTGTTGCATTTGTAAAAAAACATATACCACCTTCTTTCTTCTGGTCTCTTGCCAATACTGCCCAAGATTTTTTTTTTATAGAATAAGAATGACAAATGAGCACACAGTCCACTTGATGGTAAGTTGATGCTGTGGCCCATAGTCGTCTACATTTATCCTGAATTAAGAATGATTGCCAATGCGTTGTCACCCCTGAGGGTTAAGATGATGCCTCGTATCCAGTAAAAAGGGTCTCCAGATCTCTATTCTCACCATACGAAACAGCAGCGTTGAGCTGTTATTATAAGCTGGTATTTTATGAGAGCGTCGTCCTTCCCCGTCGAGCCCATGTACCAAGTAACAAATACCACTTAAAATTACAATTAACAATTTCGTTAGTGCCGGCGTATTTCGCGTCCCGGTTGCTCACATACTCTGACATTTTCATAGAGCGCTTAGCCCCTGATCATCCAGTAGTTAAAAGTAGGTAATTTAATTATACAAATGTTCCCGTTAAAAAGAGAATGTCTAGACAGAATTAAAACAACAATTAAAGAAATATATTTTCTCTCTCTTTCATGCGATAGAAACGTCCTGACAAAGCATGGTGAAACTGAACAAGAAACGCGGTCGTAATCAATTCAGACAATGACGGTTCCCGCGCGGGGCATTTACCCGATACATAATTTAAGAGGTTAATCTCACTATTAAGGTAAAGGCCCGACTCGAAACGAAGAGTGCGGAGTGCAGCCTTGAATTTTTTATCACATTTCGTGATGCTGACATCAGTTACATTTCAGAAACGTTTTGTATAGCTATACTATAGCTTGAGTTGAGTGGTTAGTACTGGGTCGGGAATCCTGGAGTTCGAATCAGGAATATCAGCATCTTTCCGAAATACAAACTTCATAACATTTTTGGGTAGATAGTATAACTATTTGTAATTAAATTCCCTGTAATATTACCGACTTGCCATTATATAATACGTAGATATAGAAGTCATTTACGATGTAGCTATATTATGGTTGTAGCAGAAATGAGTCAGCTCAAAAAAAATTTTTGTACAACCGACTTCAATATAAATAACTCAAAAACTACTGGTCAGATCTTGATTAAATTTATATGAGACCACATGAGAAGCACCAGTTCTGAAATTAAAAAAAAATCATCAAAATCAGTTCATCTAGAAAAACGTTCTGAGGTAACACACACAAAAAAGTACAGTCGAATTGAGAACCTCTTCCTTTTTTCAAGTTGGTTGAAAAGCAGCTCAATTCTGCTGTGTTTCGTGTGGTGAGTGAGAGAACCGGAGACCCTTTTTATTGGATACGAGGCATTCCATCTTAGTCCTCAGGGCTGACAATGCATCTGCATTTTAAATTGTAATGAAGAATAAATATAGATGTCTATGGGCCACAGTGTCCACTTACCATTAAGTAGACTGTGTGTTCGTTTGTCAACCATATTCAATAAAAAATATAAATTCAAGGCGTATGTAAAAAAGTTTTGTTTTTGAGTATGAATATTGTAATATGCACATATATAATAAATAATGAAATAAACATTGTTTTGAATAAAACTATTTTTACGGATTTTATCGCGTTTTATTTTACTAATTTTGATTCCCGACGTTTCGGGTGCTTTACAGCACCCATGGTCACGGGGGGGACTGAGGTGTTTGACGTCCCAATTTCATAGTTAGCTCGGCTACCTTCAGTTTTTTGAATATTAATTTTTGGTCCGATCTACGCAGAATGAGCTTACAGTATCTTGAAGTCTTGCAGTGGTATGCCTGGGTTTGGATTTAATTTTGTTAATTATAGGATCCCAAGCAGATGGCAGCACCCCATCCATCTTCTCTATTGAAATTAGGATGTTTTTTTAATTTCAATAGCCTCGCGTATCATCCTTGGTAGAAATCGGTGTTCTTTTGCGAGGATTTGTGGTCTATCAAATCTGATGTAATGGCGGGGACGATCTTGAACATGTTCACAGACTGAAATGCTAAAATAAAACGCGATGAAATCCGAAAATATAGTTTTATTCAATGTGTAGTGTTCGCGTAAATATAAATATTGTTTTTTTAGTAAATGAGCATACATACAATATAACCGGGAATGGGGTTCCCTTTTAAGTATAACAAATTGTGTTCGGACACTTTACTCTTCTCTAGCACTTTCATTATTATTTGCGTAATCTTTACATAATATATAATTCTTCTGTACGTGTGTTTGTCACTGAACTCCTCCCTAAACGGATAGACCGATTTTGATGAATTTTTTTGTGTGTTTGAGTGGGTCCTTGGATGGTTTAGATTTACAATTGGACCCGGTATTTGGCGCCGTTATCTTAATCCAGAAATCATCCGTGCGAAGCCGGAGCGGGTCGCTGTATCTATATAAAAATAGCAATAATAAAAGTAATAACTTTCACACCAAAGGCTTAAGTACACGCTTATACGTACATACTTAAACTCTCACGGCTGTCATCGAGAGGAAGAGGGCAAAGATTAAGGATTTCTATTTGGCACGATCCTGAGACACCTCTCTCGTTTCTTTTACATCCATACATCTACGCATACTTGATCTTATATATGATGATGATAAACTTCCGTCCAGGGCGTTCCTTGCTGACTCTACCACTCACTTCTGCAGCACATAATTGCTGTGTCACTCTTTCCTCATTTACGAGTATTAATACTTCGAGTCCAAACCACCGAAGTATTCCTTTCTTAATCATGGTCACAAAATGTTCTTGCTAAACACACTAGTGTTTTATACGTGGTAGAACCATGCTGCAGCTATATTAGTAGTATAGTTGTAGCACGAATGGGTCGGCTCGACCGGGAAAGGACCAAGCTCTCACAGAATACCAGCGTAAAATAGCAGCTTAATGCTGCTGTGTTTCGTATGGTGAGTGTAGAGAACCGGAGACCCTTTTTACTGGAAAAGAGGCATTCCATCTTAGTCCTGCCGGGTGACAACGCATCTGCATTTTGATTCTTTATTGAGGATAGATGTAGATGTCTATGGGTCACAGCAACCACTTACCATCAGGTGGACTGTGTGCTCGTTTGTCACCCTATCATAAAAAAAAAAAAACTAGTATATTATTACACCCCATTATTCAGATTCACCACTAATTTACTTACTTCTATATGACCTTAAGAATATTATACATTTTTAAGATTTCAGATTATTTTAAAGATAAAAATGCACCGATATAATGAACTTCATAATAAACTTTTTTTTTACGTATTTACGAAGCTAAGTCATTCAAGTTAAGTAAAAATGAGATTTTTATGGAATAAGGTTGACAATCTAATGTTGACAAACGAGCATACAGTCCACCTGTTGGTAAGTGAATGCTGTGGTTCATAGGGAATAGGGGTGTCACCCCAGAGGACTTAAATTGAATGGTGCGTTACCTGTAAGAAAGGTCTTCGGATCTCTACATTTACAATAAGAAACACAACATAATTAAGCTGCTATTTCAAGCTGGTATTCCGTTAGATCTTGATAAAATGGAGACCTACCGAGCTTTACCTGTTCTCATTTTAAAGGGCAACTCATTTTGTTTTCTAAACAGACGCGACTCTTAAAATTATCTTATCTACACAGCTGTTGCGAATGATTAAATTGTAAACGAACGTTTTGTGTCATAAATTACAGTGTGTAGTCATGCTGCAGCAGAATTATGACTGCGGGACTGCTGCCTCGTTGATCTTGTGGTCGTTAACGCGGTTGCTAATCATGTGGTCCTGAGTTAGCATCCGGACAGGGTTAATGGGTTTTTCTATTAAGAAATTCTCAAAGGCAGCCCGGAGTCAGGAAGTTGGCGGTGTTTCACTACCGTCCTCGGAAAGCACGTATAACAGTAGGCCTTGCGCCTGATCTCTTTCGGTCGTGTCAGATTACCGTATCATCGGAATATGAGAGTGAGGGAATAGAGAGTGCACCCGTGTTTGCGAGTACACTTGGGCCCTTTAATCCTGTCCTGTGCTGATCGCTAGTCTCCGTTGAGAGTAGCTGTAGTGACCGAAATTCGGTCTAGATGACATTATTATTATTATTTGGTTCGAACTCCCGATTGGACCTAAATCAGTTTTTTTTGTTGGCCATACAAATACTTGTTCCTTTCAATAACTATTATGTAATAATCTATATTGAATCAAAAATATTCTATTCTATTCTATTTTTAGAGAATTACACTGACAGAGCTTTAATTATACCATTAAATAAACAAATGAAACAAATGAAATAAAATGTAAAAACATTAAAAGGGAGATGTCGTTCCTTTTGTCGGGGCGCGCACTCAAAATCATCGATAAAAGAAACAAAGGGGAATCTATTTAGCCGAACGAAAAGAGATATAATGAAATGAGCCAAACGGAAAGCCACAATGGCAAGTAACGAGCCAGGGAACTCGATTGCCGCGCGTTTAGGTCGCGATTTAATGTAAAACATTTTTCTGAAGCGCGGAGACCGATTTTAATTATTGAAAGTGAAATTATTTCATCACATTTTGTACTCAATGTTTGAGCACTCTATTTTATAACAATAAATCATCATCATCATTACAGCCCCATCGCTAGTCCACTGCTGAACATAGGCTTTCCCAAGAAATACCACAAAACACTGACCTGGGCCACCTAATGAGGACCGTCACTCCATCTAGGCTCGAGGCTACCACTCGAGAACCATTATCCCCCATAAGTTGTCGGTTCTTCGAGCTATATGGGCGGATCATTGCCACTTCAGCTTACTGATCCGTAGGGCTATGTTGGTTACTCCGCTTCTACTGCAGATATCCTCATTCCTAAGTATATAAGGCTGAGATACTTTGAGTATAATATAGCTCGCTGAGCGAACATGAGCTTCCTATACAGTAGTGAAGAACCATGTTTTATCACTGGCAAAACACGCACTGGTAGTACAACTGGCAGTACGGAAAACAAGATTTCAAGTTTTGAGTTATACGTGACGAGAAGATATATATCTCCCGAACGCTACCCAGTCGAGTCAGATTCCTCGATTGACCTCTCGGTCGAAGTTGAACTTACCTAGGCGAACATTTTGTCCCAGGTAAACATACTCGTCGACAACTTTATAAAATGTAAAACATTGCTCCCAACAACTATTGGCATAGGTGTGACATGGACTATACATATATCCGATTTTTTACAAATGTTCATTTTAAGACCTATCCGTTGTGAGACACTATTGAGGTCATTGAGCATAGTGCTGAAATCTTCCAACGGGAAATCGAAGGCGCGTGATCTTGATAATGTATCTTTTCCAGTCGAATAAATCATTTTTTTATAGAATAAAGGTGACAAACGAGCACACAGTCCACCTGATGGTAAGTGGATGTTGTGGTCCCTATGTAAATTTCTATACATTTACATTTATCCTCTTTTAAGAATCAAAATGTTGGAGCGTTGTGACCCCTGAGGACTAAGATGGAATTGCTCACAGCCTGTGATTATAATGGGTCTCTATATTTAGATTATTACGGCTTTCACTGCCTCTCTGAAAAATTACACTTAAACAAGTGATTTAAGTGACTAAGTTATTTTGACAGCTCTAAAACAATACAGCCATCCTTTCACTTCGAGTGCCATCGCTATAGTAAACAAGTTTAGCTGAAGTTAGAGAACTTTAAGTAGTTAAATTAAACAGGTACTTTAATCACATCTGCTAAATATTATCGTAATTTTGAAATCCGTACAACATAGTATTAGTTAAATTGTACATAGAAGTGCGGTGATAAACGAACAAACAGTTCGCCCCGAGGTAGTTGAATGCTGTAACCCAAAGACATTGAAGACAACTACATTTATCATGGATTCAGTATCAAAATACTTAACAAATGTTGACTAAACCACCCCTGAGAACTAAGATGGAATGCATCGTCACAAGTAAAATGGTCTCCAGTTCTTTAAATTCCCGTAAGAAACACAGTGTAATTATAGCTCTATGCTCCTTTTTACGCTGGTATTTTCTGGGTGACGAAGATGGAGTCGAAACTCGAATAAATTCATTCATTATTCATTCATTCACCTATCCCTCACACTAGTGTTTTCTCCTGTATCGTGGAGGCAGTTTATAAACATAAATTGCACAAGGACAAACATCAAGACCCGGAATAATTACTTGCAGGTCATGAAAATACTTGTTCCGTGTGGATTCGAACCCGTGGCCCTTAGCGCAGTAACTCATTGCTAAGTCACTGCGCCACGGAGCCGTCAAATAGAGTGATCGATCTAGAAAGACATGCGTGAAGTCATTTAATACAGGTGACTCAGGGCACTACATTATGGCATTACTCTGGGGAGGCTTATGTTCGGATGTGGACTTGTAAGTGCTGCAATGATGATGATGATGATGAAGCCAACTCAGTTGTTTCACAGATATATTTTTTATAGAATAAGGGTATCAAACGAGCACACAGTTCGCCAGTAAATTAATGCTGTGAACCATAGATATACACATCTATCCTCGATTAAGAATCAAATTATAGATGCGTTATCACTCCACCCCACCCCAAACATGAATACTACGATGGAATGTCTCATTTCAAGTAATATGGTCTCTATACTCACTATACGAAACACAGCAGCATTAAGCTGCTATTTTACGCTGATATTCTGTGAGAGTACGGTCCTTCTCCAGTCGACACATTCGTGTTACAACCATAATATAACTGCAGCATGGCTCTATCACGTTTTTTTTTGTTTTTTATAGGATAATGGTGGCAAACGAGCACACAGTCCACCTGACGGTAAGTGGACGCTGTGGCCCATAGACATCCACATCTATCCTCGATTAGGAGTCAATCAAATAAAATCAAATGCTTATGCGTTGTCACCCCTGACTAAGGTGGTATGCCTCGCTTCCAGTAAAAAGGGTCTCCGATTTTTTACACTCACCATACAAAACACAGTACTACTTATATTATATATACCGATATTTTTATTACTTTACATTACATTAAGTAATAAACCTTAACAGAGGCTTAAAAAACATGATACAGGAAAAATTCCCGGTGTAAACCTGCTTTAAAAAATTTATAAATAATAAATATTACAAGTAAACGCTAAAAATAAGGTAGTACAGTTAGTTACATTCACTTCAATAATTATTTTAAGGGAATTCGTAACGGCCTATTTTGCTTCCCAAATGACTCCCCGATACAAAATCAATGACTGTTACTGAAAAAGAAACTCCCCAGCCTTCGGTCTTGCTGATAACTTAATTCAGAAAATGTAGCGGTGAAATTTCTTTGCCATGCTGAGGAAACCTTTGGTACATAAACCTTCCTTCTTCTTCATCATTAGCACTTAGAAGTCCACTGCTGGGAATGGGAGTCTAGTTATGCTTGGCAGGCGGATTGAAGATCGCAGTACCGGACTTCTCGAACCAAAGATTTTTATGTTTACTACTAGACGTGCTCCTTAGTACATTGCAAACTAAGTTACGGTCAATTATCCATAACTCGTTTAAACAACTGCGTTCGGACGAGTGCGAGTCCTTCCACGGTCGAAGTAACACCTGGAACGTGACTCTATCACGCATAAAATTTTATATTTATCTAATATTCCACTGAAGCAACAAAAGCGTCAGTTTTAATGAAAATCCAATTATTAAGGCACAAGTACTGATTACTTTTAAGTTCTTTGAAACTCGAGTAAGATTTGAGAAACGAATTGATAACATCATCCTTCAAAGGAAGTCAGATAAAGACGAGATAGGCGTAAGATTTCATTTGGAAAACTGTTACTGCGTGTGTGTAAAAACATTTAATAAAATCCGAAAGCAAGCCGTACTTGAACGGCTCTATAAGTCTCATCACCAAAAAGATACGTGAGTGGCTAGTAAAAAAATGTTATTGTAGCATTAAGGAATTTCAAAATGAAAATAATAATATACATGTTAACATAAAATCGACGGAATTGCTATGTGTATCAATAATATTATGACTAATGAATGAATCAATGAATTAATGACTAAATAAATTTATATTATGACATTTTCATTGTGAATTATTGAAATTACATTGAATAAGTGGAAACTTTAGAATCTGTTGTCAGCTGTGTTTGGTTATTTGGAAAAGTTTTCATTTTCATTTTCATTTTTCATTTCTCATGGCTAAATACGTCTATAAGCAAGTTATTTTTACTGTAACAACATAATACTTTCCCTATTTATGCTAATCAAACGGATTTGAATTAGATTTAATACTCTCCTTTCATTTGTACCACACACCATCCCCCGCGACAAGCCAATGAGCGTTATTCAAAGAGCTCTTAGAGTCTTGGGGAAATGGCTTTATCTTATTTACGATATCAATTCTTCTTAATACGTCAGCTCTGTGTAATTGATGTAGCTCGGGAAACAGAACCTTTGATTTTTAAACGCTACATTCCATGTCGAACTTTGAGGGTTCCTTTTTGTTTGAAGATTTATGTAGGAATCGAATTACTTTTTATTGAAAATTACTTTCAATACGCAGTAATAGCCGAATTCTAAAAAGAAATTAAACAGAAAAATATAATTTCTTAAAATTCTAAATTCGGTGCTGATATAGAGAAATTAAAGCTATGACTTCGTGATGTGAAATTATTTTCTTTTAAGTTTTTTTTTTTGCTTTTATTAAATTTAAAGAAAATCTATGTAAAAATCAAATAACTTTATATTGTAAATTAAATTTCAATAAGTTATAATAGCCGACTTCTAAAAAGAACTTAAACAGAATAATATAATTTTTATATTATGTAGTCAGTGCTAAGGCATAGTGTATAGAAGAATTAAAGCTACGACTTTAGAATGTGAAATTAGTTAATTCTTTTAAGTTCTATCTTTTCTTTATGAGTCGCCATTATATAGCGAAAAAAAATACCACATAGCTACAGAATCTATAAATAGCTAGAATGTATAGTTCTTATTAGTACAAAATACTAAAATAGCACACACATATAAGATAAACTTTTTTTTTAATAGAATAGGGTGACAAACGAGCACAAAGCCCACCTGATGGTAAGTGGTTGCTGTGACCCATAGACATCTACATCTATCCTCAATAAGGAATCAAAGTGCAGATGTGTTGTCACCCGTGAGAACTAAGGTGGAATGCCGCATTTCCAGTTAAAAGGGTCTCCGGTTCTCTACACTCACCATACGAAACACAGCAGCGTTGAGCTGCTATTTTACGCCGGTATTCTGTGAGAGCGTGGTCCTTCCCCGGTCGAGCCGACCCATTCGTGCTACAACTATACTACTAATATATCTACAGCATGGCTCTACCACGTATAAAAACTAACTGTTTTGATTATGATTGATTGACTAATTGGAATTATCGGGGTTCTCGCAGTTTTTAACTATGGCATTTGCTATGTTTTATGTAGTAGAGCCACGCTGCAGCTATATTATGGTTGTAGCACGAATGAGTCGGCTCGACCGGGGAAGGACCACGCTCTCGCAGAATACCAGCGTAGCATAGCACCTTAATGCTGTCGTGTTTCCAATGTGAGTGTAAAGAACTGGAGACACTTTTTACTGGTAACAACGCATCTGCATTTTTATTCGTAATCGAACATAAATGTGATGCCATCAGGTGGACTGTGTGCTCGTCACCCCCATTCTATAAAAAAAGGTATTGTACTTATTCTCCCGTCAATACTCCAAGTAACCCGAATGGCTTACGTTAGGTGGTTCAAGAGTCGAATGGCGTATCGAAACCACGATTTTTACGTTCGAGGTTCGCTTACACTCTTAACCAACAGGTTGCTGTTGCTTTATATTGGGATATATGACTTCCAGATCGAGTTTTGGTCATTACTAACCATCTAACCGTGTAGTAGCTATGTAGGAATATCCTCTAACCCATATCGTTCCGTAGGTGACAGAGGGAAAGTGAAACAGCAAATGGGTAGCAAGCAAAGCAAGGTCTTGATATATGTATATTACTTATCACTAAGTAACCTTTTACAGCCTTTACAAAAATATTTTGTAGGTATAAACTGACTAACTTATAAAAAAATACATATTATAATCTATAAATATATAAGAGGATGTTTGTAGGTATATATGAAATTGTTTAACTCAAAATCTATTTGATCGATCACCATGTAAATTGGTATATATACGTAATTTTCAATGAACAAGATTTATATTTTATAAACTAAAAAAAAAAAAAATTGAAACAAAATTTTAAATGTTCGATTTTATTTGCTTTTTTCAATCTTTTTTTTTAATAGAATAAGGTGACAAACGACCACACAGTCCACCTGATGGTAAGTGGTTGCTGTGACCCATAGACATCTACATCTATCTTCAATAAAGAATCAAAATGCAGATGCGTTGTCACCCGTGAGGACTAAGATGGAATGCCTCTTTTCCAGTAAAAAGGGTCTCCGGTTCTCTACACTCACCATACGAAACACAGGAGTGTTAAGCTGCTATTTTACGCTGGTATTCTGTGAGAGCGTGGTCCTTCCCCGGTCGAGCCGACTCATTCGTACTACAACTATACTACTAATATAGCTGCAGCATGGCTCTACCACGTATAAAACATATAAAAGAGGATGTTTGTATATATGAAATTGTTTAACTCAAAATCTATTTGATCGATCACCATGTAAATTGGTATATATATGTAATTTTCAATGAACAAGGTTTATATTTTATAAACTAAAAAAAAGAAAAAAAATGAAACAAAGTTTTAAATGTTCGATTTTATTTGCTTTTTTTCAATCTAGCGCGGCAATTAATAAATTAAATTGCATGCGCTAAAATAAAATAAAAAAACCTTGCTGAACACAACCTATGATATTCACTGGCAGGACAACGTCTGCCGGGTTCAGCTAGTTATTAATAAAATAATTATGATATATCATCCCGTGGATATCGTAAAGGGCGATAGAGGGAAACTGAAAAAAGAAATGGGCGGCAGCATCTTCCTGATAACAACTTCAAATTATGTAAGACTGCAGTTACTAATCCGCCTACCAAGCGTGACAACTATGAAAACCCTCCCTCCCCCCTTGTTAACTTGTTTAAATTAGTACGAGTTTTCTAGTGTAGATGGGCGTGAACAAATAGGGTATGGACTGTGTGTCAAAAAAAAACCAAAGGTGCTCACAAGCTTTATACTTGATCTGGTTTATTAGCAAACAATAAAAAATTACAGTTCACACTTATCGTAAATGAAATGACATCTTTATATCGCAATCTATATATCTATCAACGCCATCTACACTAGAAAAGTCGTACTAATTTAAACAAGTTAACACCCCTTTAAGGGAATCTATGTGGGATGCCTTTGTTCAGCCGTGGACTTTAACAGGATAATATGACACACACCGACACGAGCACAGAGATGAAGCGCAGGACCAACGGCTTTGCGTGTTTTATTTGGATATATAATGACCGAAGTTCGAGACTAGCCATCGGCGCAGGACAGGATTATAGTTCCCAAGTGTATGCGCAAGCACAGGTGCACTCTCTAATCCCTCACTATCATAGTCCGATGGGACGGTAAACCGACACGACCGGAGAGAGATCAGGCGCAGGACCAACGGCTTTACGTGCTTTCCAAGGCACGGGGGTGACACCGCCAACTTCCTGACTCCGTACAGCTACTGAAGATTTCTTGATGGAAAAGCACAATAACTGATTTTTTTGGCCGACCCGGGTTTCGAACCCGGAACCTCATGATCAGCAGTCGCACTACTACAACCACTGGACCAACGAGGCAGTTATTTGGATATATACATAGCACGTGTATCTATGTAATTTTAATCGGTTTCATTAATATTAATTAGTATTCTGAATCTATCCGTATAGATTTTACTAATAGAACGTGCACTGCATATTTAAGTAACTTAAACCAAGTAAATTAAGCAAATGCATTTATCCACGTATTTACAACAGTGTTGTTCCCTTAAGTAAAAAGCAACAAATGAAATTCCTTCACTAATAGCATTTTGCATCGGACTTAAGAAATTCAATTAGAAGTTTCATTGATTTTCTTATTTTAATGCTAGGTATTTGTTGTTCAAACAAAGAAAACAAAGCAAATTTATGTTGTAGAAGTGAACGGAAGAGTCGGCAAGGGACGCCCTACACGAGAGTTTATTGAAGATGAGCCAAATTAAAAGTACCCTTAACTGACGAGTAGTATGCGTAGGTATATGCATGTGAAGGACGCGGGAGAGGTGTGTCAGGATCGTGGCAAATGGAAGTCCGTAGTCTCTACCTACGCTTCTAGGCGACAGGCGTGAGTGTTTATGTGTGTACTTATATTCAGGACTAAAAATATGTTACTTGAGTATTTAAGCGAAAGAATAGGAAAGATAATAAAATAAATATTTTATGAATTGGAATGAGCTCGGTCCCAGTGCCGACACAGCTGTAACTGATAATTCTAACCTTTGTATGGCTCTTTTTCTGCTTAGTATTATGGATAGCGTATGGGTAGGTATGTACATATTATTACATATATACTACATATTGCTGCCTAAAAGAAGAAGAGCGTGCAATGTTGTTCTCTGATATAATGTGAATGAGTGAGACATTCCATCTTGGTCTTCGAAAGTAGTAACGCATCAGTAGCCGCCTTGTTTTAAGTTGGTGTCAGGTTCCCATATGCTGCAGTGGCCATTTGCAATCACGTGGACTTAAAGTTGACTTAAAACTTCAATTTTATATAAAAATATACAAACTTTTATTAAACATTACCTGGTACACGGCGCGCTGCCGCCGCAGAAGAAATAATTGTAGAAATATCGTTTTTAATTTGGAAGAGTTATAATTGTTAATTAGGAATGATAATAAATTCATTGAAGTTGAATGATATATAACTTTCAAATAAATTTGTCGGTACGATACGCGCGCCACCTACTCTAAATTAATTGTACTACGCCTGTAACCTTCGCGCAAGTGCAAGCAATAAGTTGACTAAGTTTTACCGCAATCTGATGAACGGTATGGCTGCGCATAAAATATGAACAAACAAACAAATATTAATTTTTATATATTAGAATATGGCGCTACTGAACGTCACTGGTCTAGCTATTGTGTGAGTGCTAGATTTATCATCTATCTGACGGCATAAGATCTTTTAGGCATTTTCCAAAGTCGCCTCTTCTGTTACGTTAAGTAAAGTCCCTGTTATATAAAAAAGCTTCTGTGGATAGAAGCTTTTTTATATAACAGGGGGCAAACGAGCATGTGGCTCACCTGATGGCAAGTGACTACCTCCGCCCATGAACAACTGTTGTTGCAGACCAGTGGAATCACAGATGCAGTGCCGTCATTTAAAAAAAGAGTAGGCTCTTTTCTTGAAGGTCGCTAATTCGTATGGGTCCGGGAAAACTTCTGGTGATAGTCGATTCCACAGGAAGTTGTGCGAGAAAGAAAACTTCTAGTAAATCGCACAATGGTGGACCGCCAATCATCCAGATGGTATGGATGGTATCACGAATTTTGTAGCGATCTTTGATATTGAAATTTAGCGGCTATTAGTTAGAACAATTCCTCTGAGCACTCCCCGTGTTAGATACAACATCTCTTCGCAGCGCCAGTGAGTCAAGCCGATTAGAACGAACTCAACAGGCATGAGATAATACATCACCTTACTTCATTTAATAAGTCAATTGGTAAGGTTCAAAACCTTCTGTACTTATTAAGGTTCAACGAACGGAAATGAACCGAAGGTCATAGAGAGTAGGGAAAACAATAGTGTAAAGATTTCCCACGACGATTACTTCAGAATCACTGTAAGTTTCGTGCCAATTGAATTTCAATTCTGTTCCGAGAAAACAAAGTTTAAATTTGTATAAATAAGTTAAGCTTGTCAATATGTAATGAAATTTGATTCTTATAGTATCGATGTGTTAAAGATGACATTCCTTTGATGTTGAATTTATGATAATGTTATTACATAAAACACAGGTTGAAGCGTTCCCATGATAATGCTTCGATAATGTACTAGAACAGAATACAGTCAATAAATTAAGCTTGAGAACTGTGTTCTCTTTATAGTTGAAATAAAAACAGAAAAAAAAAACAATTTTATTTCACATTTAACATTTTTTTTTTCACAGTACGCGAACAACCCGGGTTCGATCCCAGCTGGCACCAATGAAATTGTTAATTGCAATTTTAAGTGCTGATTTACCGCGTGCTCGACGGTGAAGGAAAACATCGTGAGGAAACCTGCATGTCCGAGAAATAAAAAAAATATATCGAAGTCATGTGAAGTCCACCAATACGCATTAGGGCAGGGCGGCGGACACTTCCTCGCCCTGAAACCCTCTCAGAAGTCAGAGGAGGCCTGTGCTCAGCAGTGGGACGTATATAGGCTGTAACTTAAGTAACTTAACTTATTACCCTCATTTATATAAGGAAGTAGTGTATATTCAAAATGATTTCTAATGTTTACGCGAACTTACACATCACCTAGATGCATAATATTACAGAGAGAGGAGAAAATGGCTGGGTGCTACCATCTGGATCCTATAATTAATGAAATTAAATCCCAGCCCAAGCATACCACTGTAAGACTTATTTATTTAATTATATATTCTTTATTGCATTCCTTAAAACATAATTTAAAATTTTGTGCAACCGACTTCAATATAACTTATTAAGAATATCTTAAAAACTATTGGTCAGACCTTAATCAAATTTATATAGGACCACATGAGAAGCACCAGCTTTCAATTAAAAAAAGAATCATCGAAATCGGTTCACCCAGAAAAAAGTTATGAGGTAACACACATAAAAAAACATACAGTCGAATTGAGTACCATCTCCTTTTTGAAGTCGGTAGAAAATAATACAAAGGCGGACTTTATGCCTTGAGGCATTCTTTACCAGTCAACCCGTGGAGTTGTGAGAATTTGATGTAGGTGTGGCAGTAAGTATAGAATAAAAAACCAAATAAAAATTATAATTAACTACGTAATATATACATATTACTAATAAATAAACTATACAAATATAACCTACTTAGACTTCAAGATATAAGTTCTTTCTGCGTAGATTGGACCAAAAGTAAATAATTTATGTTTAATTTAAAAACACCTGAGGCCCGTAACCTTGGGTGCTGTAAAGTACTCAAAACGTCGGAAATATAAATTAATTAAACGTAATAAAATCCTTAATAAAACTAGTTTTATTCAATGTTTTATACTCATCAATAAACTGTTCGAACTCAGCATGGAAAAGCTCTTGTTTTTTTTTTACGAACGAAGTTCCGTTCCGTTCCGTTCTTATCGCACGGTACGAATTTGAAGGATGGGGGCTAGGCGAGAAAAAAAATTCCGTCACGACCCCCTTTCTATACGTCAACAGTTCGAGCGAGATGGAATAATATTCATCTCCCTCGCACTTTTTCTTATCTTGCCATGGAAGAAATATTATTTTCAATGACGCTTCATTTTAATAGAGGCTAGTAATTCATTTATTTGTATTTGTCAATCAATAATATAATACGTTTATCAATAATAATATACTACGAAAGGAACTTAGTTCCAACCGAGTGTTCCACGACACTCACGCATGTTTTTTTTTTAAATTAAAAATTAAAGGTGACAAACGGGGATACAGTTTACCTGATGTTACACTATCCTTGGCTAATTCGAAGCCGTCGTCTCAGATATTTTTTTATAGAAGAGGTGGGGGGATTAACGAGCATGCGGCTCACATACATAGTAAGTGTCAACCGCCGCACATTAACAACTGCAACACCAGGGAATTGCAGGTGCGTTGCCTGTAATTCCCTGAAAAGATTGAATACTGTGTTACCAGTAAAAAGGGTCATAAGTCTAGGCACACACCATCACCGCGTAGTGCGCGAAGTGAATCCACTACCCTGTATCATCCCGTTAGTATCGGAGGAGACGAGAGAGGGAAATTGAAATAGAAGATGCATAGCAACATCTTCCTTAAAACAACTCAAAATAGTAACGAGTGCTAAAATAAAAAAAATTGTACAATCGACTTCAATTCAAGTCAAGACCTTGATCAAATTTATATGGGACCACAGAGAGAGAGAGAGAGAGAGAGAGAGAGACGCACCAGCTTTCAAATAAAAAAAGAATCATCAAAATCGGTTCACCTAGAAAAAAGTTATGAGGTAACACATAAAAAAACATACAGTCGAACTATCAAGCGTGAACACTATGGCGAATATCTCCTCTATTAATAAATGTATGGAAGAGGCCTTAGAACAGTAGTGAACTTTTGATAGGTTTTTAATAGGGTTAACTAATTCATAATAAGATATAAATTAAAAGTAAAAAAACTTTTTTAAAAACAAGCTTTTATTTAAATGCGCTAAAAATAATAAATAAACTTTTACTTTAAAACTTTTACTATCAACTTATAACGTCATTATACAAATTATATGATATAAAAACTGGTCGGTTGGATGACAATGCAGTCATCCAAACTTAACGTGTGCACAAAATTACAGCTCAATCGGTTGAAGATATCTGCTTCAAAATTGAGTTTTAAGATTCCACCCGAACAAACATAGTTACATTGCAAGTTAAATAAAAGCTTGTAAAAAATTTCACAATATGTAATTAACCTGATTTCGATCCCCACCGGCTCATGTGAGGAGTAAAACGTTTTCAGGATATATGAATTCTGTCAACAAGCACTGGTGCAACGCGGTGGCCTAATTGATAACAAGTGGTAAAATTAAAAATATGTACAACCGACTTTAACACAAATTATTAAGGATAACTCAAAAACTACTGGTTAGACCTTAATCAAATTTATATGGAACCATATGGGAAGCACCAGCTTTCAAATAAAAAAAGAATCTTCAAAATCGGTTTACCTAGAAAAAAGTTATGAGGTAACACACATAAAAAATAAAGAAAAAAATACAGTCGAATTGAGTACCTCCTCCTTATTGAAGTCGGTTAAAAAAAGAAGAAGAAGAAAGAGATGTTTATTAGGCTATTTCTTTACAATTTTTTGTTGGCACTAGCAACTATATATAACATTATATAGGCTTATCCGTTACAGCCTATTAAAATCCACTGCTCAACATAGGCCTCTCCCATAGATTGCCTTATAGGGGGATATTGCTATAGCCACGCTTGGCATGCGGGTAGGCAACCGCATTATTTATTTTAAGTCGTTATTAGGAAGACGCTGCTGCCCATCTCCCGATTTGTTTCCCTCTGTCGGCTTTACGACACCAAGGATGATATGGGGTAGTGGGTATTCTTACACCGCCTCTACACGGTAAGGTAATCGTTTTGTACAGGTACATAACTCTCTCAGAAATTCGAAGTCGCCTGTTCTTAGAAGTGGATATATGCCGCAATTTAACTTGTGACTAAAGAATAGATTTAACACCCTCCATCTTAGATTAACGCAGCCGCTTTGTCTTGTCGCAAATTAATCTAAACAATTTGCATAGGTATACAGAAGAGCTACAAACATTCGGAAACTTCTCACTGAAGCTGGAGCACAGTTTCCAACAAGAAATATCCACGGCCATCATCCTACGTTTACAGAGGACGTGTTTAAAGAACGTCGCCTATGTAAACATTGCGAATGGATGGGAAGGTTGATTTAAGTTATGAACGGTAGCTGGTAGCTATTAATATTCGCACACGTGAAATATTAATATCAACCTAATCTCCATTGAATAAAGTGCATTTTATACGATCAATATACAGCCCTAGTAAGGCTTCTTAGGAAAGAAACTAGACCATCTTTCAAATCTTAACGTTGACAGGGAGATTTAAATACGATGCTATGCTATAGGAACAGGGCTGTGAATGATTTATTCGAAATTTATATATCATTCCATTTCAATGATTGTATTAGCATTCCTAATTAAATAATATAACTCTTCCAAATTTAAAACGATATTTCCACTATTATTTCTTCTGCGGCAGTAACGTGCCGGGTACTAACAGCTAGTTATAGAATTAAAAAGAACAGTTCAGTTGATACCACATCACTCACTTACAATCAGGTGTACTGAGTGCTCGTTTGTCATTTTTACTTCCACAACGAGCGATTATGTGCATGTTTCTTACTCTGCGGCACACGGCTTTCCTTGAATAATAAATTAAATTCCTTACACCTTGATAAAATTAATTTGCATCTAGAGTTCTAAATGCAACCTCTTCTTAAGGCACAAAGCCAAGTAGATATCTTAGAGCCGAGCATTGTCGTACCGAATTAATGTGTTCCGACACTAAATTGACGCAATCTGAAACTAATACTAATTGTTTCCTCTTGTTACATCATACCTTAATACGTTACAATTTAAAATGTTCCATTATAATCACCTTAGTAAATCTTTTTTTATTGGGTTTAGTGGTGTTTATTGGAGTTATTACTTGAGAATTGTTTCATATATAGCGCACGATACGGAAAATAAATGGGTAGTGAAATCAAGCATTAACAAAAAGTGAAGCCGTTATGGTTTTCCTCTGCGCAATGTACTCGCGCATCTCATAGCGCGAAATGAATAATGTAATGTAAATCATGTAGTATATAATTTATGTAATATATTTTATCAATCAAAATAAATAAATGTATGGGTTCATTTACTACCTATGCCTATTGTATACATATATTTTAAGACTATCGTTTTTTAGGAGTAATCTCCAGTCATGCGTCGGAGCTGACACGCATAATTTTTTATTTTATATATAAGAGGGGGCAAATGAACATGCGGCTCACTTAATGGTAAGTGACTACAGCCGCCCATGAAAACAACGGACCGACGTATTCCCACCGTATGACTAGGAAAGACATAGTTGCATGTTATGAGAAAGAGTCTTTTAAAAGGCCGGTAACGCACCTGCAATTCCCCTGGTATTGCAGTTGTTCATATATACAGGATTATTTTGCAATAACCGGCCAAATTTGCAGAGAAGATTAAAAATAAGTAATGTAGGCAAATGGTGAAGAAAAATTAATTTAAAAAAAATGTCAATAATTCTTTCCTTTTTATCTTTAAATTCAAATTGTGTGGTATTGCGCACGCACACATTCGATCGATCAGGTCGATCGGTAGCCAAAACGTTGTTGCCCATAAATCGCATTCAATTTGTGATAATTTCAAATAAAAGTAGCAGTCTTATTTACTCGTGTTTTAAAAACTGCAAAACCGCATATCATAATTTATATATTTTAACTTAAGTTTAAAATTTATCTAGTCTAGTGAAAAGTTTGGTTAGTGAAAAATACCGTACGTACGTATACATATATATATATATATATATATATATATATATATATATATATATATATATTGTGTATACGCCGCCGCCCGTACGTGCCTTTACAATTAGTAACTTCAATATACATTTTACATTGCAGTTACTAAGTAAAACTTATATATATGCTTATATTGTTATTAACTGTGTGGGAAAGGTATACATTAATAGTTCCCTTCAGACAGGTTCACTAGTATACGAAAGTGGAGCGAACTTTGTGTTACGTTATAAAGGCCTTGAATGAGAAGTTAATTTGAGGGCTTTGATGATTTGCCGCGGGCTTGAATCCCACACGGGACACCTATTTGGATGACCTTGAAATAAACGCCGCAGCGACAGAAGCCTGATGGCAGGATGCGGACCGTGAACTTAAAAGGCCGCTACTGTCGTGAACCACTCCTAACACAAGCATTATAAGCTTACCAGAAGTGGTTAAAGGGAATATTAGTAATGTTAATAGCATTGCATGTTTTTTTAAAAGCTTTCTTGATACAGGAGAAAATGCAAAAGTTTTTAAAAATGGAAATTAAATTTCTCATTCCATTTATTAATCCTACATCCAGAGCAAATAAACGAGCACAATTCTCAATAACAAAAATTTAATTTAATTCCGATTCAATATCACGTAACTCATGTTAATGACAACCTTTTCCGCCAAAGTTATATGTCCGTTGTATTCAAAGATATATATTCGGCAGACCTTGAAAGGACAATAGAAGAGGTGCCTGCTTCAAACGGCATTGGAGCAACGGGCAAATGGCCCCGATTTAATTTATAAAGGATGTTTTTCATTATTTACCCGCCAGATAAACTTGGCGCGCGCAGATTATGCGGAGAGGGCTTGTTTATCATTTTTGTTAATGGTGCCTTTTTATCATTTAATATTTCTTCTCGGAGCTCTCTGTGAATGGGTCTGATAATATTTTTAACTGGAATCGCGAAATGTTTTATCTTTTGCTGTAATTTTCATGTTGCTTTTATTTTTTGCTTTTGTTTCTTAATGTTGTCACTTGGGTGTCTTTTTATTGTAATGTTTGTTTCCAAGTTTGTAGTAACAACTAAAGAAGATCATTATGAAGTTTCGACTGTTGTCCATTGATAGACTATAGATAGAATAGAACAATGTATAGAATAAGGCGAATTAAAAACTCAAGGGTAACCAAAATTTAAAAAGATCGGAAACCAAACAACCGAATCTTGGACTTGAAGAAATTCACTCGCTATTCTGACCTAATACGTTTCTTTTGACTTGAAAGAATCCTTGAACCTTTGCGTTATGGTGGACTTTTATCGGCTAAAACACCATGATCATCGCTATAAGCACAGCTCCTCGCACCTTAATTGTTTGCACTCTTACGACACCCACGCCATGATAATTATCTTAAACCGCCTGTACACGGCAAACCCAATAAGTACTAAAGGACTAAATTTTGAAAATTATTATGGCACGATTGAATAGATACGTTGTTTCCCATTTTCAGCGAGATCATCACTTATCATCAGATGATATTAATCAATCACTGGCTGATAATGGTCAAAAATTAAAATGTACAGCCAAATGTTTCTGTTTCATAATCCGTGTCCACACTTATTAAGCACGGCGCAAATTTTTCTCGCACACTCTTTGTTCTTTTTACAAAGGTCCCTATTGAAAAACTGATTCGCGCGATCGCCCCTTCCTTTTGTTTACCTTTCCCTTCTAACAAATTTACTTTTGCCTCCCACCAGCGGAATTTAGGACCTTGTACAAAAATAATATCAGTTAACACAAAGAAACATAAAACGAAATGCTTTTACTGTTTCATAACAATTTCGTTTAAATTAAAAATCGCTCAGATGTTTTCGTTCGTAATTAATTTTAATTTCCCTTTTTGCGTTTTGTTAAAATTCTAACGAAAGCAATCGATTCTTGTTATATTTGAGAAACATTGCCTTTGTCCAGTAAAATTCAATGTTTTTAAATATAATCATAAAAAATTAAAATATATAATAAATAAATAAGTAAAATCAAAATTATAAATCAAATAAAACCACTTTGGACGGTATAATTCAATTAAACGACAGTAAGCTAATGACGATGTTGAAGAAGAATGAAAAGAATAAAATCTAGATAGAATGAAAGACTAACGAAGCTACTGACACTGGTTAAAGGAAGCTGTTAAACCATTCCATTGATTGAAAATAGAAGAGGTTTCATGATAAGACTTTTGCAACGACACGATCATTTTACTAAGATCATAACTGAAAGACAAAGGGAAATAATAGATAGAAGTAGACTGTGACAGAGATATAGTAAAAATACAATGGTGTTATTATGGAATGAGGGTGGGAAACGAGCACACAGTCGACCTGTGTGGGCGCTGTGGCACAAGCACATTTACCGTTACCGTAATACCGTTACAGCCTATTAGGTCCACTGCTGAGGCCTCCCCCATAGATTGCCTCATAGGGGGGATATTTTCCATAGTTGCCGCGTTTTTTATTTTAAGATTTTTTATGATTTTTTATTTTATTTTAAGTTTATTTTAAATCGTTATTAGGAAGACGCTGCTGCCCATCTCCTGATTTGTTTCCCTCTGTCGACTCTAACCACAACCTCGGGATGATATTATGGGGTAGTGGTTATTCTTACACCGCCATTACACGGTATTATAAAATTACTTGTAAACAAAAAAACTAAAGCTAATTGCAAAGGTAACTACTCTCAATTATTTAAAATTTGTAAGATTCCACCGGTTAGTTTAAAGCATAAATATCTACTGGCTATAAATAACCATGACTGTCAAAAGCTAAACTTGATGATTGTAAAACACAATCAAGGTACCCGGTCGATGTCCGAGGGTAAGTTCGAAGTACCTAGAATAAAAAAACTACTTTGGAGATAGAACATTAAAGAAACAAATACCGTATCTTTTCAACAGTCTGCCCAAAGATATTCGACACGAGACCAAGAAAAATGTATTTAAAAAGAGGGTTTATGGACACTTTCTATCATTATGTCAGTAAGATAAAATGTTGTACCATAGCTATCCATTAACTATTATTGTGAGCCTCTGGATCCCACAGACAAACTGTGTAAACTGTTTTGTGGGACTATGTTTTATTATAAGGTTGTGTTGATCTGTTTAGTAAAATAAAGAAAAAAAATAATTTTTGTAGTAAGACGGTATAATTCAATTTAATGACGGTAAGCTAATGATGGTTTTGGAGAAGAATGGAGAGCATAATTTGGATAGAATAAAAAACTAATGAAGCTAATGAAACTGGTTAAAAGAAAGTGATAAACCATTCCATTGATTGAAAACAAAAGTGGTTCCATGATTAGACACTTGCTACGACATGATGATTCTACTAAGCTCATAACTGAAAGACAGAGGGCAAGAGAATGTACAGGTAGACTAAGAAATAAACAGAAATAGAAACAGATTTTTTTATTTTGATATAGATTATAAATAATACTTATTGAAAGTCAATTTTTTGTTTAATTTACCACTGGTTCGGAAAAAACCTCTAAAAGGTCTATAGTAAAAAAAAAAAGACAAGTGTATTTAATAGAATAAGAGTGACAAACGACCACAGGTCTCAGATTTACCACACTAACTATACGAAACACAGCATTATGCGGCTATTTCACGCTGGTTTTCTGTGAGCGTGGTCCTACCCCGGTCGAGCCGACATGCAGCTGCAGCGTGACTCCAAGTACGTACGATAAGGTTTTTTTATTCAGAGAAGTAATGATTTCAGCAGAAAGAAAAACAGACTTACTACAGTAAGTTTATCGACCAAATTGGCGACATATTGAAGATGGGACAGATCAAAACTACCCTTGACCGGATCATACCAAATGGGAGTCTGTAGTCTCTGCCTACCTTCTGGGTGACATGCGTGAGTGTTTATGATTATGATTATAATATGTTATGAAATAATCGTAATGATTTACAATATGTCATTTGACTAATTATAAACCATCGTACACGGAAATAGAAATTATTTATTTATTTTAATTTTAAAACACAACCTCTTTACATTCAATCTTTGATTCCCTGGCCCCTAAGCTATTATATCTGAGTTTCAGGAACCAGTCCCTCCCCTTAAAGTAACCTTAGTCTAAAGGTCAATTTCTATATAACAATTTAAAGTTAATTAGTTAGTCAAATAGGTACAGAAATAGGAATAAGAAATAAAGAAATTAAATGTTATTTGAAAGAATTCTAAAAGATTTGCGTCTGCATCATCTTCATATTTGGCAATCTATCACATTTCTTAAGGAATTTCCTACCAGACACGATCGCATTGAAAATTACTGCCATCTCAGAAAAAAGAATTCTCATTACATAAGTAAATCCAAAAACAATAGGTGCCCCCAATCCCATATTCAGCACTATACCCGCTTAAATATTCTTTCATATCATGAAATCTAATATCCAGAAGCTCACTACAGGCAACCACTAAGCTATTACTCTTAATAATAAAAAATGTAATAAAAATGTGCGGAGGCTCACGCCTCGGCCATATTTCAGATATTGGATAAAATTTAGACATAATAGTTTGTACGTGCTGCTGGTCCGTTTGCAGGCGCAGCGGGCCGTGTGAAATTTTATCACCTACACTATATGAGCAGTAGTTAAGCTTTTTTATTAAATTATCAATTTATAACAATGATATCAATAATGAATATTTTCATCATACATTCACAACAGCCTATCAAAAGTCCACTGCTGAACACTGGGATATGGGTTAAATTGCCTCTTTAGAGGTACTAGCCATAGTTGCCACGCTTTGCAGGGTTTGCATCTCCTGTTTCATTTTCCTCTGGCACCTCTTACGATTTAAAAATTAATTAGCTAAGATTTACGGAAAAACAAAATGGTGCTTGTTTGAAGAGCACCTTGTTCCCTCTGTCAATTTTTTTTTATATAGGATAGGGTGACAAACGAGCACACAGTCCACCTGTCCACATGGTAAGTGGTTGCTGAGACCCATAGACATCTACGTCTATCTTCAATAAAGAATCAAAATGCAGATGCGTTGTCACCCGTGAGGACTAAGATGGAATGCCTCTTTTCCAGTAAAAAGGGTCTCCGGTTCTCTACACTCACCATACGAAACACAGCAGTATTAAGCTGCTATTTACGCTGGTATTCTGTGAGAGCGTGGTCCTTCCCCGGTCGAGCCGACCCATTTGTACTACAACCATACTACTAATATAGCTTCCATCCATCCATCCATTACGCCAATAAATGTCCACTGCTGAACATAGGCCTCCCTCATAGATTGCCTCATGCCTCAAGCTGGTTGGCAACCGCAGTTTTCTATTATTATGAGTTGTTGTCAGGAAGATGCTGTTGCCTATCTCCTGTTTCATTCTCCCTCTGTCACCTACTATGACACCCTCGGGACGATATGGGATGGTGGATATTCTTACATCGCCACTACACGGTGCACTACATTGCCACTATTTAACACAACACCGCTTCATTAGGAAATACAATAGATTTACTATCTCGGACTTCACCACCACTTACCTGGTTTTATACATAAATACATAAACAATTACGCCTGTCACACAGAGGGGTAGTCAGAGACTACGGCACCTCCTGGCACACCTCGGGGTCTGGCTTTATATCCATATAAATAATTATTATACAAATTTATAGTAAAATAAGTGTCTAAAAAATAAGTTTCTTGCTGGTTCTTCCCAAGACAGAGGTATTTTTCGAACCAGTAGTAAATTGAAAAAAAAAAACTTTCAATATGGCTTACGTAATAATTTTTATTGAATACAAATTATTTTTTTCTGTTCTATTTTATTGCATCTTCGATGCTGTTATCCGTCGCCAGTCCAAGTATTTTACGTCTGGTGTAAACACGATGGTGATGCCATCTACCGAAGGTTTTCCTTAAATTCTTCATAGTCGCCTCTTGCGGCACCCACAGGAAGAAATGGCGTGACAGAACGTTCTAGATCGCCACCACAATTAAGGAACATAATTGAATCCACAAATCTCAATGATTGATTTTTTTTTATTCAAGAGGGGCAAACGAGCATGCGGCTCACCCGATGGTTAGTGTCGACTGCCACCTATAAACAACCGCAACACCAGGAATTGATGATAAACGAGTTTCGCAATGAAATAGTAATATTGGATACATAATAAAAATAAACCGGCCAAGTGCGAGTCGGACTCGCGTATGAAGGGTTCCGTACCATCATACAAGATTTAATACTATGTAGTTAAGTTAACACGTTTCTAGTAGGGGAGCCCCCTTATTTTTTAATTTGTTTTTATTTTTATTATTTGTTTTTATAGCGGCAACAGAAATACACTTTCTATAAAAATTTCAACTGTCTACCTATTACAGATCATGAGATACAGCCCGCTGACAGACAGACGGACGGACGGAGAGCGGAGGCTTAGTAATAGGGTCCCGTTGGTTACCCTTCGGGTACGGAACCCTATAAAAGAAAATTATATAAGAATGTACATAGAAAACTATGTAAGAGTGCACGTAATATATCGGTTTATTAGGTTATAGAGTTTATTTAGGTATTAGTATGTAAGTTTAATATAATATACACCATCTCCCACTGTCCAATAGTACAATTTTCTCCTAATCCTAAACCTAAAGTTGTCTGGAAGAGATCGCTTTTTAGCGATAAGTCCTTATTTTACCTACCTCTTTAGTTTTACTCCCTGTAATCTGTATTTTTATCGTTTTGTGGTATACAATAAAGTATATAATAATAATAATAATCTAGGCGTAGGGAAGTGACGACCCCATCGCCCGCTGACGTAACAGTTAAGTGACAAAACTGCTACGTCGGCGCAGTCAGTCAGCGCCTTGCCAAGAGGTGTGAGCGCCGTGCCTCGGCAGAATTGAGGGTGCAAAAGCCCGTTTGTGCTTACGGCCACACTATTAAACGGTGCCGGGCCTCGGCGTCTACCGTTAATTGACGCCCATTTTTATGGATAATGGACAAAAATAGAACGAGCATAGGTCCGCTGCCTGGGGGGCACCGGGGCACGTCTGGAGCTGGCGCTGGACACGACAGCATGCGGGCCGCCAGCCGAGCGCGAGCTGCGGCACGATCCGCCATGGATCTTCCCGCTTTGGTTGATTCAGGCGATGATGGAATGGTCACCCAAGAACTAGAGCAGATGAGGAGTAAATTGGAGGAGGCGATTGTGGAAACGCGCTGTACGCCTCTCGAAAATCGACCGCAACCCCCACGCATAACCCTAAGCAAGCGGAATCGGGATGTCGTGACGGCCTTGAACCCATTGCTGGCAACCTTTTTGGAAACCGGCCGGGACCTTTGCGATTCGGACTCAATACCCTTTGGCGCTGCTTTGGCAGTTTGCCGTATTGTTGATGCCAAACTTCCCACGTCTGGACGTGCTACTGGTCAAAGTAGCGCTATCCCAGCCTGGAGAAGAAGGATTGAGGACCGTATCGCAATGGCAAGGGCCCTCATCGGCAGACTGATAAGCTTCAGGTCGGGCAATAATAGACAGAGAATTGTGCGCACCGTCAGGATGGCGTTTGCTGGGACAAATATCAGTTTGTCCCAGCCGGATATAACGCAAAAACTGACGGAGCGCATAGACGACCTGAAGCAGGGAATCGCTGCTTGGGGGAAGCGGATTCGGCGATATACCGAGAGGTCGACACGGTTCAACCAGAATCGTCTCTTCCAGAGTGATCAGAAGAAGCTCTATGAATAAATATGGCACGTGGAACGGGCTCAGCACCAAATCAGGCCGACACTATCACATTCTGGCGCAGCCTGTGGTCAGAGCCCGTAAACCACAGTGAGGGCCCTTGGACGGAAGTTGTGGCGAGTCAGTGTGCGAATGTTACGCCCATGGACCCCGTCATCATAACGCCGGATGACGTAGCTGAGGCGGTCCGTAGGGCCCCGAACTGGAAAAGTCCGGGACTCGACGGACTGCATCACTACTGGCTGAAGGGGTTCGCGGTGTGTCACGCTGTGCTCGCCTGACAGCTTCAAGAGGCTCTCGACCAAAAGTCACTCCCGAGCCTCTTCACTACTGGGATCACTCATTTGGTTATTTGGTTCCAAAAGACCGGGATTCCACAGACCCGAGCAAATACCGCCCCATAACGTGTCTACCTACCATATACAAGATGTGCCTTATACATGGCTGAAGAAGGTCCTCGAGCTGTACAAGGTTAACTGTACAGTTAGAGACTTCCTCAGGCAGTGTTTGGGGCAGTGGAGTACGATCCTTTGTCATCTAGGTGAGCGGATAACGGCTGCGGAGAACCACATAAGGATAAGGAGGGGTATCTTCCAGGGCAATTGTCTGAGTCCAATCTGGTTCTGCCTCTCTCGAAACCCTCTCAGTACCTTACTGGAGGGTTCTGGGAGGGGATTTCAGCTTCGGAAAGGAGGTACAAAAGTGAGGTATGAAAGTGAAGTTATTCGCCTTCAGTCGCTCACATCTTGTGGAATTGCTAAACATCACTTGTGATTTTACCAATTCTATTAGAATGGAGCTGGGGACGGATAGGTGTGCGGTCCTCCATGTCGAAAGGGGTAGGGTTGCTAACTCTGAGGGCATAGACTTCTCTATGCCCATCATAAGGACCCTTTCTGAGGCTGAAACATACCGATACCTGGGTATGTCACAGAACATAGGTATCGATGAGGCGGATATGAAACAGTCAGTTTGCGATGTGTTTTATGCACGCTTGACAAAAGTGCTCAACAGTCTTTTGTCGGGTGTGAATAAGACACACGCATATAACGGTTGGGTCATGCCTGTCCTCATATATACCTTCGGCATGCTCAGGTGGACTCAGACCGAACTGAACGCTCTGGATAGAAAAGTCTGCATTGTTATGACGTCACACAGAATGCATCACCGAGATCGTCAGTAATGAGGCTGTACTTGCCGCGGAAACATGGTGGGCGCGGCTTTTAAGCGCTCTCACCATGCATAATCGCGAAGTGTGCAGCCTCCGTAATTACATTCAGGCGAGATTGGATGATCCATTCTACAGGGACGTCATTTCGTGTGATAAAGGGCTTACTCCTCTATCCTTAGCCAACGAGCAATGGCAAGACCCAGCAGTACAGTGCATTTCCGACTGGGAGACCGTATGGAAGGAGAAGGAGCTCCACGGGAGGTTCTACAAGGCTCTACATGAGCCTTTCGTAGACACAGTCGCCTCCCTCCACTGGCTACGTTTCG
Source organism: Parnassius orleans (assembly GCA_029286625.1). NCBI lineage: Eukaryota > Metazoa > Arthropoda > Insecta > Lepidoptera > Papilionidae > Parnassius > Parnassius orleans. Next base: position 1,216,890 of record JAGSMP010000225.1, read on the forward strand.
GTGACCTCTTTGGGGAAACCGAGGGTTTTGTCTGTGCGATACAGGATCAGGTTATTAAGACCAACAATTATCGGAAATACATCCTAAAGGATGGCGCCGTCGACATCTGTCGAGCTTGTCGCCATCCCGGCGATTCACTTAGGCATGTCATCTCCGGTTGTTCGGCGCTTTCTTACTCTGAGTATTTGCACAGACACAACCTAGTAGCCAGGATTCTACACCAGGAGCTCGCTCTGAAATACGGTCTCGTGGATAGGAAAATGTCATATTATAAGTACTTGCCGGAAGCCGTGCTCGAAAATGAGCGCGCCAGGCTCTACTAGGATCAGGCCATTATCATAGACAGACAGGACTATTCTTGGGAATAAGCCTGATATTGTGCTGATGGACCGGGCACAGTCAAGGATATTTTTGGTCGATATTACCATTCCTTATGACGAGAACCTCGTGAAAGCCGAAACAGATAAGCTGACTAAATATCTGGACCTGGCTCACGAGGTGACCGACATGTGGGGTGGTCTGCCGACCGAAATTATTCCTGTGGTCGTTTCTGCGAACGGGCTAATCCCGGTCAGTCTCTCGGGTCATCTGAGGCGACTGGGACTCCGTGAAGGACCGCTCCGTTCTCAAATGCAGAAGGCGGTGCTCCTCGACACCGCCCACATCGTCCGCCGGTTCCTTTCCCTTTCCCCCTAACCCTCGGCCGTTTGGTCTCCCCAGCCGAGGGCTTCCATTTGGTTGGGTTTTTATTTATTTATGTATTATTTGTGTTAGTATATTTAATATATATACATATTATATATTTATGTATATTTATTTACTATATTTCAGCCCAATCAAATGACAATACTTTATAAATATCCCAAATAATAATAATAATAAGTGTATATTAAAGAATAATTCTGTCAACAACTCATTGATAACAATCGACGATTTAAGAATGTTTCGTTGTAACCAATTAAACTGTGGAAGTAATTTAGAAGTTTCCAGAACTGAAAAGAAAAGCTAGTTTCGAGTTCGTAAGCCATCGAGATAGGAACAAGTCTTAATTGACTTCCTACTGGAATTGAATCTGGTCACGAAATTAAACTCAGAGTATTAGTAGAAAATTGTTGCAGTAATATTTTAAAGCACGTTGAATCCACAATAGGATTTACTCTGTATATATATATATATATATATATATATATATATATATCCTTCCCCATTCGTGCTACAACCATAATATAGCTGCAGCATGGCTCTACCACGTAAACATTTCTGTGCATAATTTTGCTTAAGGTTTAACGCTCTTTTTTTATAGAATAAGGGTGACAAAGGAGCACACAGTCCACCTGATGGTATGTGGCAGCATGGCTCTACCACGTACAGTATCTGTAGTATGATGGTAATTTGTGGATAGTTTATCTTCAGCCGACTCAAACCTTTTTTTTTTATAGGATAGGGTGACAAACGAGCACACAGTCCACCTGATGGTAAGTGATTGCTGTGACCCATAGACATCTACATTTATCCTCAATAAAGAATCAAAATGCAGATGCGTCGTCACCCGTGAGGACTAAGATGGAATGCCTCTTTTCCAGTAAAATGGGTCTCCGGTTCTCTACACTCACCATACGAAACACAGCAGTGTCAAGCTGCGATTTTACGCTGGTATTCTGAGAGAGCGTGGTCCTACCCCGGTGGAGCCGAACCATTCGTGCTACAACTATACTATTAATATAGCTGCAGTATGGCTCTACCACGTATAGTATCTATAGTATGATGGTATTTTGTAGATAATTTATCTTCAGCCGACTCAAACCTGAGACAAAGTTAAGAAATAAAGTGCAATATAAAAGAATATAATTTAGTAAAGATTTTAAAATTATGGGCAGCACCATGTTCCTGATAACAACTCACTATAATTTAAAAAAAACTGCGGTTGCCAAGCGTGGCAACTATAGCAAAATCTTTCCTATGAGGCAATCTATGGGAAAGTATTATGTTCAGCAGTGGACTTTTATTGGCTGTAATGAAAATTTCACCGTAAATAAATATATAAAATTCTTGTTTTGCTAAAGATAAGATAGATGAAATGACCTTCGTCACCATCTTTAATTTGATGAAAACGTTGAACTTGGTATCTTAGATATTCAGAGACCTATTCCATGAATGATTGAAAGCAAGCGCCCTCATGAAATCGAATCAACAACTTCCTTCCTACGACTCCTATTCTGCTAATCCAATGTAATAAGGTCAATTTGCAATGAACAAAGCAAACCCAAATGTTTGGTTGTTTGAAACGTGCAAAACATTCTGTATGAATGACTGAACCTTAATAATACAGCATAAAGTTCAAGTTCGGACCCATCAACTCTTTACTGACCTTGCCCGTGCTTCAACTTCTATTTTCATCCCGAAAAATTCCTGCGTACAAGACTTTAAGATTGAGTTTACTGTAAAATGGGAAAATTTTAAATTTGCACGCAGAAATAGCTTTGTTTCCCTTAAATTAGGTCACGTCTCCTGACTAAAGCGAGGTAGCACGTAGTCTCAACTAATGTAATGTATTTACTATTTCCACGTTGGAGTTATTGCAAGACAAAGGCAAATGTAATTAAACCTTATACTTATGTAGAACTTATAGCTGACGTGAAACAGCCATGTAGAGGGACGTCTGCAGACTCTTCTTATACGTAGTGGAGCCATGATGCAACTATATTAATTGTATAGTTGTAGCACGAATGGGTCGGCTCGACCAGGGAAGGACCACGCTCTCACAGAATACCAGCGTAAAACAGCAGATTAATGCTGCTGTGTTTCGTATGGTGAGGGTAGAGAACCGGAAACTCTTTTTACTGGAAACGAGGCATTCCATCTTAGTCCTCACGGCTGACAACGCATCTGCATTTTGATTCGCAAACGAGGATAGATGTAGATGTCTATGGGCCACAGCAACCACTTACCATCAGGTGGACTGTGGTGTGCTCGCTTGTCATCCTTATCCTAAAAAAAAGACTTTGAACATACTAGTACCGCCTCTGCCATAACAGTAGAATATATTTCCGCAAAAGAACACCTTTTACTTTAAAACTACAAAAATCTTAATTTAACCCATTCGCTGTCTAATTTGCTATATATAGCTCATTGCTATTGTCTTACTTTTGTCTGAAAATCAGACAGTGAAAGTTTTAAATAAAGAAGCTATCTGAGTGCGCCACTGCTGAACATATACCTACACCAAGGAATGCGACAAAACACGTTTCTGAGCCACTTGTAGCCATGGAGTTTCCTGTATCTCTCACCAGATCATCACTCCATCTAGTTGGAGGTTCTTCACTTCGCTTACACGGAAACTCCGAGCATAGCTCTATCCATAGCTTGCTGAGGGACCTTGAGCTTTCTTATATGGCCAAAGCCATTTGCTTGGAATGATTATTAAAATTATATCCAAGTCCAAGTGCTACTGCAGGACTTCATGATATGCAAATCTTATCATGCGTAGATTGGGCAAAGCTGAAGATACCCCGACATAACGTCAAGATTTCAAACACCACATAACCAGGTTAAAATATTTGAAATGTAGAAAGCTTAAAATAAGTTGTTGTTCCCTGGTGTTGCAGATGTTCATGGGCGGCGGTAGTCACTTACCATCAGGTGAGCCGTATGCTCGTTTGCCTATAAAAAAAAGTTTCCTATGTGGTAGATACCTCCTTTCTTGGTTTTGAGTCTGTCTGGGTAACCTCTCTCTTAACTAGTTCTATCGCAAAGCAGCACTGCAACCACTGCTGTGCACCAGTTTAAAAGATAACAGAGAGAGAGAGAGAGAGAGGGAGAGAGAGAGAGAGCGAGGTAGAGAGAGAGTGTAATTACAGAATGGAAGTTATTTTATCTTAGCCCTCTCTGTGTCACTTTTAAACACAGCAGTCGTGTAAGGTATTTAAAATTACAATTTTAAAACGTAATTTAAGTAGCCGCTTTGTGCCGGCTCTGGCTGGAGTTCTATACTTATAAAACCGCTTCATTTTCCCTTACGAGCCGTTTTACATTATATAACTTGCATGAAAAACCCTTATTTGAAACGAAACCTTGGTGCAACAGTTTACAAAAAGCTTAAATTTGTTTCATTTAACGTCATATTAAGTTACCTAATGAAAAGTTTGTTAATAGTTTGTAAATATAAACTATTTTTACATGCATCAGGTAAGTAATAAAAGCAGATCGTTACTGAGAACGAAACTTTCTTAAATATATAAGTCGAAATCGGATCATTAGAGGTGACTTAAGGAAATAGCAAAAGACCTGTTTGCATCCGATAAATAATTATTAGATAGAAAAGCCGGCCAAGTGCGAGTCGGACTCGCGCATCAAGGGTTCCGTAGGTCCGAAGGGCCACATTTTTATTTTTATTATTTTTTGTTATAGCGGCAACAGAAATACATATTCTGTGAAAATTTCAACTGTCTACCTATTACGGATTATTATATACAGCCGCTGACAGACAGACGGTTGGTTACCCTTTGGGTACGGTACCCTAAAAAGCATTCCGTGCATCACCATCATTCGTATCATCACCATTACAGCTAATCAAAATTCATTCGGGCACAGTACGACAGCAACAGGTCATTAAAAACCCTATCTTCAAATTTCTTGCAGCCTGTATATCCTCTGAAACTTTTAACTTTCTCTGTAATATATTGGTTTTTAAAACTTTGAAATTATTGATGCCTGTGAGTTATTGACAAAATTGGCGATATATTGAAGATGAGATAAATTGCAAGTTATTACCATTTTATGTTGTTATTAGAAAGATGCTGGTGCCCATTTCCCGTTTCAGTTTCCTTCTTTCGCTTCTTACTACACCCACGGGACGGACGGACGGACGGGATATGGGGTAGTGGATGTTCTCACACCGCTACACGTCGATTCCGTGTTTTCACAAGACATCAAATATTAAGAACCATGGGTGGAAGCAGCATCAATGGTGCTAAACGCTTGACCCTTTTTACTCGTTACGTGGCATTCCATCTTAGTCCTCAAGTGTGACAACGCATCTGCATTTTGAATCTTAATCGAGGATAAATGTAGGTGTTTATAGCCCTCACTTTCCTCTTACCATCAGGTGGTTTGTGTACTCGTTTGTCACCCTTATTCTATAAAAAAAACGCACATCCACTTGCCAAGTATGGCTTTTGACCAGCCGGGTACTGCGAATATGTCTGAGGAGGGGAAAAGGAAAAGAAAAAGTAATTTTATAACATAAAGGAAACAACGCTAATACACAGCCTATTTACTACAGTGATCCCAACAAAAATAATCGTATAAAAGAACTGATAAGAAATAATATCTTGTAAAAATACAGCTGTGTTAGAGAAACATTGAAGCCTCTTTGACGAAATACCGTATTAAGTTACGCAAATATACCGTCCCGATTGTCCCCTGCTACAAAAAGTGGAGCGAGAAGCAACCCTTGGGCGACCCCACATTTATCTCTACAGAAATGATTCATCTAGACGCGCTGCGTCGCTTGTAATCTCTTTATTCGCCTCTGACTATACCTTGTACTGTTTTCTATTGATTGATTAATTTTATTATTTTGTACTAACTGATTGCCAGCGTGTTGCAGCCGCAGAAGAAATAATTGTGGAAATGTCGTTTTAAATTTAGAAGGAAAGATAGTACATTAATTGAAGTTGAATGTTATAACATATTATAACTTTGAAATAAATTTGTAAGTGCGATACTCGCGCTGCCTACTGTAAATTAATTGTACTATGCCTATAACCTGCGCACAAGTGCAAGCAGTAAGTTGAAAAAATTTTACCGCAATCTGACGAACGGTATGGCAGCGCATAAAATACGAACAAACAAATATTAATTTTGATATATTAGATAGATATAACTATACAACTACCTTTTTCCCGCAGCTTTGCTCACGTAGACTTCGTTTTATCAATATCATGTTCCATGATAAAATTCGTTTTGGAACGAAGTTCCTTATCAGACGGTAAGAATTTGGCGGATGGGGGCTAGACGAGAAAAAGTGTAAGATTTTTCCGTCATGACGCCTTCTGACGTAGTGTAGACGGCCTTGACAGCTATAAGGAAGCGAGATGGAATAATATCCATCTCCCTCGTACTTTTTCCTATCTTGCCATGAAAGAAATATTATTTTATTTTAAATGACGCTTCATTTTAATAGACGCTAGTAATTCTTTTATTTGTATTTGTTAATCAATAATATAATACGTTTATCAATAATAATATACTGCGAAAGGAACTTCGTTCCAACTGAGTGCTCCACGACACTCACGCATGTTTTTATATCAATGTGTCTGTTTGTCACCAACGTTCTTATAGACTTGATAATAGTAATACATCACTTCGTAACCTATTTTACAGTTTGAATGTAAACTTTATTAATGATTAGACCACAGCGCCAACTATTAGTCATAGATTCTTGTGATTCTTTTTTGGCACTATGCCAACATACATCGAGAATATGAGTCGTTTCTGTCAATAAATATAGAATTTTCTTAGCTGTGAACTATCGTTTTGAATTAAAAAAAAAAAACAAATATAATGTAAACATGACCTCTATTTTACTATAACATCTATAGAACACTTTTTCATTAACCTAGAATCATAAAATTTGGAAATAAACAAGGTCTCACAGCACAAGTTAAGGAAAAATCCGAAAATCGTTAATGTTTATTTAACTCAAGAAAAGAAAATTCCAATGCAAACTTACAATTTCAGTTGGATCATTGACCGTGATCTAGATCCATGTATAGGAGAACATTTTTTCCACTGCTAAGTTAAGTTTGCCCTTCAATCGAACTTACGTTATCTTTAGAACAATGTTCCGTGCTTACTAGACACAGAAGTTTAATTCCAGGAATAGGTAGGAACCCTCAGGGCGTGAGTCCTATTCGATCTCGTCTATATTTTACCCCTGGTTCGGAAAAAAAAATGTCCTGGGACGAACCAGCAAGAAACCCGGAGGGACTCTTTTAAATAATAATAAATAATGATATACCTTTTATAAAAATTTACAATTAAATTGAAAAATATTTAGAAACAATATTTAAAATAGTTATACGTGATAGAGCCATGCTGCAGCTATATTAGTAGTATAGTTGTAGTACGAATGGGTCGGCTCGACCGGGGAAGGACCACGCTCTCACAGAATACCAGCGTAAAATAGCAGCTTAACACTGCTGTGTTTCGTATGGTGAGTGTAGAGAACCGGAGACCCTTTTTACTGGAAAAGACGCATTCCATCTTAGTCCTCACGGGTGACAACGCATCTGCATTTTGATTCTTTATTGAAGATAGATGTAGATGTCTATGGGTCACAGCAACCACTTACCATCAGGTGGACTATGTGCTCGTTTGTCACCCTATCCTATAAAGAAAAAAAAAACAGCATGGTAGTGATCATCTTTTTCCAAGGGGTTATTTTCAATCATCAATGTCAATGTATAGCTTGTATCTCACTATGTTTATCCGAATCTACTTCCTCATATTATTTCATCGCATAAGCGATCAGCTCAGTCAAATATAGATACGGACTTAAGCGCCTTTGTGTTTACGAGTATATTTCGGACTATTATGTGAGAGTTGTTGACAACTTCTGTCAACATCCAGAAATTTCATAAATCAACACGTAACAACATGGACATTACTCGTTACAACATTTCTAATATACAGGGTTATTTTTCAAAGAGTAGCCAAATTTTAAACTTAAGTTCAAATTATTTAAATAATGATATACCTTTATTACAGTTTTTGAAAATACGAATAAATAAGGCTTCTACTTTTATTTGAAATTGTCCTAATGCGAATGTGATTTATGAGCAACAACGTTTTTGCCTACTGATCGACCCTTACGAATGTGTGCGTAAAAAAAAAAGTAAAATCAGTTAAATAATTTATTACCACGCATTTTCAATTTAAAAGATAAAAAGGACAGAATGTCTGAGATTTTCTACCGACTTTAAAAGGAGGAGTACTCAATTCCACTGTATGTTTTTTTTATGTGTGATTTACCTCATAACTTTTTTCTGGGTGAACCGATTTCGATGATTTTTTCATTTGAAAGCTGGTGCATCTCATGTGGTTCGATATAAATTTGATCAAAGTCTGACCAATAGTTTTTGAGTTATTCTTAATAATTTATATTGAAGTCAGTTGTACAAAATTTTTGTTTTTAATTATTTTTAATTGATTTTTCTTCACCATTTGCCTATATTACTTATTCAGAACCTTCTCTGCAAATTTGGCCGGGTATTGCAAAATAACCCTGTATATATTATGTGACAAAAACCTTGTGGTTTCCGTTAAGTGCTTTATCAAAATCAGTGTTCGAATCTAAATAAATAACTTCACTTCAGAAAGCTCGACCATAAAAATTTAAATTAAAACATTTTTTTAATATGCAAATTGTAAGTGGTTATATTACCTTTGTATCAGCCGGGAGTAAGAGTTGGTATTGTCCAAGAACCCACTTCACTTCAGAAAGCTCGGCCATAAAAATTTAAATTAAAACATTTTTTTAATATGCAAATTGTAAGTGGTTATATTACCTTTGTATCAGCCGGGAGTAAGAGTTGGTATTGTCCAAGAACCCACTTCACCGATGCGCGTGTCAGTTAGAAGTAATAAAATCACATACGATTTGAACCACAGGGCTTTAATTACATATTGTACTTGTATATACGGAGTGGCGATGAGTTTATCACATTAAATGAAAAGACGTAACCTAGATAACGTTATATGTTATAGTATAGCAATTACTTACAAATTTAAGCGGGCTTTAAGTGTTGTTTTAACACGTGTTCCACATGTTTTAAAATATTTCATTCACCAGACCAGTTGCAAATCAGTCCAGTCAAGAGTAAATAAAATGGTAACCGAAGAGAACTTCGAAATTGATAAATGAAATCTCAAAGCAGCACGGGTAAAAGTTATTTCATTCAGTATGTCGTATTCGCGTCAACAATCAATCAATGTTGATGTATATTTATTGGTTTACTTTTTGAAAACATCTTCAGCAAAAGATTTCACTTTAAGAATTAATCTTCGAAACAGACGACGTCCTACATTATCCGATCTGAATACGTCTCTATTTCGACGATCAAACTTATTTTCCCTGATAACGTTTATTTGGTTATTTTTGCGTGGAGCGTGGAATTTTTTTAAGAATCACAAACGTTTATAAGAAGAGTGGATGTAAAAGTTTTTGTTATTTCAAAACCCCACATAGAAATTGTTGGCGGAGAAAGCTGTTTTAAGGAAGAGGAAATTTCTTCAAGTGTTTCAACTTCCCTTACTTAACGGAAATTTATAAAAGAAAGTTACAGTAACGTTTCTAAGAGCATTTTAGTTAAATCTGTAATTTTTAAAGAAACAAAGTGAACTTCTACCAAGGAATCAAATCGACATATTTAATAAGTAAACTTTTAATAAAAAGTAAAATACTTGTCTTCAAAGGCTAAAATTAAAAAATAACATTAAACTAAAATAGTGCTCTGTCTGAATCTAAAGTAAGTGCTACGAAATAATGTGTCGAACAAGTGGTAAAATTAAAAATTTTGTGCAATTGACGGAATATGACGGAATTATGCCCGAACATACATTAAAATTGAGGATAACTCAAAAGCTATTGGTCAAACCACGATTAAATTTATAATATGAGAAGCACCAGCTTTCAAATAAAAATATAATTATCAAAATCGGTTCACCCTGAAAAGGTTATGAAGTAACACACATAAAAAAAAACATACAGTCGAATTGAGCACCTCCTCCTTTTTGAAGTCGGTTAACAAAGTCAATTTCTACCAAGGAGTCGACATATTTAATAAGTAAACTTTTAATAAAAATAAAATACTAGTCTTCAAAAACTAAAAATAATAAAATAACATTAAACTAAAATAGTGTAAATACTAAAATACTAAATACTAAAATAGTCTGTCTGAATCTGAAGTTAGTGCTACAAAATAGTGTATCGAAAAATTACTAAGGTACGGGAGGGTAATATGGTCACCTTAAGTTTTGCCGCATTATATAACCAAACCTAGGAGGAGGACAGAGACGAAAACTCAAAGTCGAATACTATAACTTATATATTAAGAAAAAAATTGCAAGCAAGCCTTGGCAATAAAGCAGCGCCCTTTTGACGCTTTATTATTTGATGGACTGATGAAGAGCTATTGTATCACAGAGGCATCTTTGCAAACAAGGCTGTAGTTTTGGAGTTATAAGAATATGACCATATTAACCGGATGACTATATCACCCTCACGTACTATTATAATGCTCCGACTGTAGAAACTATGTGGAATTATTTTATCTTTTTACAGAGAAACTACAAATATATTTTTGCTAAATAAAATCACTTTAGCGTTTAAATAAGGGCTCTCTGTAAATTTTAACGTTCCCGAAATTACAGTTTTTAGCGAAGGCTCTGTTCAAAAGGAATATTACAAAATACTTAGTCATACCTATAATGCATTATATAATACAATATTAAATAAAAATTTGGAAAATCCAAAAGTGCACACCTCGAACGCTCATGTAATGTTTTAAATAATCAATTTACTTTTATTAATTACCGAAACACGTATTTCATTTTTAAAAAAAATGTTTGTGTTTAATTAGCATGAATTTTTTTTTTGACTGCTTGTTACCGGTTATTCGTATTGTTAACGAAAAAAATTGTCAAATAATTAATAAATAAAAAAATATTTTTGAACGGGACGACACACAATAGTGAAATTCAAAAGGCTTCCTAAGGATTAAAATCTAAAGCTAATAAAAAGAAAATCAAACTGATAAGTTAGTATTATTATTACCTCATTTAAACAGTTAAGTAATAATATCACTTCACTGTTTAAATAAGGGCTATCTGTAAATTTTATAGTACGCGAGCAACTTGAGTTTGACTGTCATCGCCTCCAAACAAATTGTTAAAACCAAAGGAATTCTAAATGCTCATTTAACACATTGCGAGACAACCTGCATGCCTGAGAAACTAAAAATATTTTTAGTATCACGCATTAAGGCAGTACAGACTCTTCAATGCTCCAAAACCTTTTCATAAATGAGAAGAAGCATATGCACAGTAGTGAAAGATATATGGACTGTAACATTACTTTACCCTAGACCCAATTTTTTTATAGAATAAAGGTGACAAGCGAGCACACAGCCCACCTGATGTTAAGAGGATACTGTGGCCCATAGACATCTACATCTATCCTCGATGAAGAATCAAAATGCAGAAGCGTTGTCACCCCCGAGGACTAAGAGATGGAATGTCTCGTATCCAGTAAAAAGGGTATCCGGTCCTCTACACTCACCATACGGAACACGGTAGCATTGAACTGCCATTTTACGCTGGTATTCTGCGAGAGCGTGGTCCTTCCCATGTTGAGTCGACCCATTCGTGCTACAACTATATTATAGATGCAACATAGCTCTACCATGTATAATATACAATTGCCAAACAAGAATATGTTGATTGCTAATTCTTATATATGAGCCGTTGTAGCTCAGGGGCTTAGCGCTCGCTTTAAATTTAACAGTATAGTATACTCACCGGCACCAATGAAATTGTTAAATGCAATTTTAAGTGCTGATTTACCACGTCCTGGGCGGTGAAGGAAAACATAGTGAGGAAACCTGCATGTCTGAGAAATAAAAAAAAATATTTCGAAGACATGTGATGTCCGCCAACACGCATTGGGGCAGCGCGGCGAGCACTTTCTTGCCTTAAAAACCCTCTCAGAAGCGAGAGGAGGCCTGTGCCCAGCAGTGGGACGTATATAGGCTGTAACTTTGACTTTTAACTTTAATCCTTATGTTAAATGGCTCGTAAGCGGGCTACAAAATTGCATCTTGATGGAAACCTTGCTGAGAGTAACAATCGCTTATGTTTACGCAAACACTACACCTTTAAATTAACTAATTTCATATTCCCGACTGAGGTGTTCGACGTCCCAATGTCATCGTTAACCACGGCTACCTTCAGTTTAAAATTATTAACTCTTGGTCCAATCTTCGCAGAAGGAGATTATATCTTGAAGTCTTGCAGTTGTATGCTTGAGTTGAGATTAAATTTTATTTTATTAATTATAGTATCCTAAGCAGATGGCAGCATCCAGCCATCTTCTCTATTGAAATTAGTATGTTTTTTACTTTAAATAGCCTTGCAAATTATCCTTCCTTCGAATGAATCGATCTTCTTTAGCAAGGATTTGTGGTCTGTCAAATCTAATGTAGTAGTGGGGGCGATCCTGTACGTGTTCATAAACTGCAGTTACTGAGAATAATCTGGAATCTAACTAAAAAATATTTCCAGCGATATTTTTGCTGCAATGTTATTGTGCAACACGAACAATAAAGTTTAATGATCGAACTTTCCAATGGAAATATCACCGCAAAAGGTCGTGCAAATGAAATGTCTGTGCGGTAGACATTATGCTTAAGCTTAACACAGGCATTTCATTTCATTCGGCGGCCTTTTTGTTTCTGCAATCCAATCAACTGTTTATTACATGTTTAATACCTTATATTATATTTAATGTAACTGCCTCGGTGGTCTAATGGTCGTAAACGCCATTACTAATCATAAGGTCCCGGACTCAAATCCCACGTCGGTCCACAATCCGTATTGGTATTGGCAATTCTCAGTAGCAGCCCGGAGTTAACGATTTGGCGGTGTTTCACCCCGTGCCTCGCAATACAAGTAAAGCCGTTGGTCCTGCGCCTGATCTCTTTCTGGTGGTGTCGGATTGTCGTACCGTCGGACTATGAGAGTGAGGGGATAGAGGATGCACCTGTGCTTGCGCATACACTTGCTCACTATAATCCTGTTCCGCGCAGTTGGCTGATCTCTGTTGAGATGGGCCACCGTGACCGAAATTCGGTCGTGAGGGCATTATATTTCATGGCTGTATACTACTTTGTAACAGCAGTGCACCTGTGATTACGTACACACTCATACACTATAGTACTGTCTTGCGCAGATTTAATGGAATGTCGGTCTGGAGCTTATTATTATTGCTTTGTACTACAAATAATTTCTTTCTTTCTTCATTCTTATCTTAATTTTAACTTGTTATAATCCAGTTTTCTGCAAATACTTTGATTTGATTATTTAGCAAAGCGCAAAATTGATTTCCAAAATATAAATGCTTATGAATCTTGTGTTTAAAGAAGTTCCTCTATTAATTTTATATTTAGCCACAAAATTGTAAGTAAAGAAGCTTGTACACGCTTGAAACGATTTCATTTAACCGCTTTGTGCTCTAAAATATTTGAAACTTTGGAATTAGATGAAGTAATGTTGCTGAAAGCTACCCTTCAAACTTTTGTTTTTGGATTTATAAAACTAAATGAGTCGTTAAGAATAATAAATTAATATTTCATAGCAGATGCATGATCATTATCACGTTCACAAGTCTGGACATAGGCCTGACCATGCTGTTTCTAAATTTTTACATACATACATTTTATTTAGTATACATAAATGAACTGTGTGATCTAAAGTCTAAAGGAGCCCGCGTTTTTTATTACACTGATGATACTGCAATAGTATTTTCAGACAGAAACTGGGATTCAGTACGGAGGGTAACTGAGCTTGGTTTGATTAAAGTTGCATTTTGGCTCAAGTTTAATTTACTCACTTTAAACGCTCAAAAAACCAATTATATTTGCTTCACATTAACTAACAAAACTCAACCAGATACTAATTTTGCCATAAAAATTCATACATGTGATACTAACAATGCTGATTGTCTATGCCCATCTATCAATAAAGTAAATAAAACAAAATATTTAGGAGTTATTTTAGATCAACGACTATCTTGGTTTGATCAGATTGAACTTGTAAATGCGCGAATTAGAAAACTAAGTTGGCTTTTAAACAGTTGAGATAGTGATAAAAGTGATAGTGAGAAGTACTTAAACAGATTTATAGTTCCCTAATCCAATCTATTATCACTTATTGCATTCCTGCCTGGGGTGGAGCAGCGAAAACTAAATTTCTAGAAGTGGAACGGTCACAGAGATCACTTTTAAAAGTCATGCATTTTAAACCTTTCCTTTTTCAACCACCAACTTGTATCAAATGTGAGACTGCTATCAGTAAGAAAATTATATGTTCTATATTCTATTCTAAAATTTCATAAAACCTTGGTATATGATCATAACACTCAAAATAAAAGAAGAAAGGATATAGTCGTGATTACTAAAAAAGTAAATTCTGCTTTTGCAAGGCGTCAATATGCAGCTCAAGTTAAAATCTTATATAATAGAGTAAACAAAATAATAGATATCTATCAACATACATCCATACAGTGTAAAAAGAAATTAATTATTTGGCTTAAAACCTTAAATTATGAAGAAATTGAGGATTTACTATATTAAATTATTTGATAAAGAGTGCACACACACACTAACACACACACACTAACACACACACACACACACACACACACACACACACACACAAGGAAAACAAAAACTTATGACTAATTATTTATTATTATGATTATTTTTTTCATTATTTAAGAATAAATAAGTTATTGGTAATATAAGGCTATGGTAGCGTGTGGCCTTCTGGCACAAGTATTTTAAATACTTAAAAGGAGGTCTCAACTATAACACTGTATCAATTTACAATGTACTTATTACCCAATAAATATTATTATAATTATAATTATTATTATTATACATTTTTATACACACTTCAAGATACTATAATCACATACTGCTATACGCTCACCCTTTAGAAGTCGAAGCGGATGTTGAGCGTAAGTCTGCAACCGTTCCAAATTCATTACTAGTCGCCTCCACCCGCTAGTTAACAGCAAGAGCAAACTGTCCTTAAGACACAAGCTCCATCTCTACAAAACATGCGTAAGACCTGTGAGGTCATAAGCAAGCATAGCTTTCGCCCACGCGCCAAAATCTAGTTTGTACAGCCTCCAAGTTGTCCAATATATATTCATTCGCAAAGCAACCGGAACCCGTTGGTACCAACGAAATTGCGATCTACACAGGGATTGGCAACTTCCGACGATCTCAGAGTATTTCAAGGAAATGCTACTTCGGGAGCATATCAATCAAGTGGTAAATGCAGTCACCTACGTTCCGACTCTAAACGTCACGGCCACTCTCCGGAGGCCCCGTAACGTTTTAATGAAACCCCAAGTTCCGCTACACTCCGACGACCCAAATGTTGACGGCAAATCACACACCAACACTTTTATATGAGGTTTTATCCAAAGCAGTGGTAAAGGCATAAATAATGACTTTCAATAAGCGTTCTTTTAATCTATATTAAATAAAATATTATATTCTATACTGGTCGTTAGCTACGACCAGTATAGAATATAATATTTTTCTACGTGGTAGAGCCATGCTGCAGCTATATTAGTAGTATAGTTGTAGTACGAATGGGTCGGCTCGACCGGGGAAGGACCATGCTCTCACAGAATACCAGCGTAAAATAGCAGCTTAACACTGCTGTGTTTCGTATGGTGAGTGTAGAGAACCGGAGACCCTTTTTACTGGAAAAGAGGCATTCCATCTTAGTCCTCACGGGTGACAATGCATCTGCATTTTGATTCTTTATTGAAAATAGATGTAGATGTCTATAGGTCACAGCAACCACTTACCATCAGGTGGACTGTGTGCTCGTTTGTCACCCTATCCTATAAAAAAAAACCTGCATCTATCGACTTCCTGCATGTGTTACCAGGTCTTCACTCCGTCCACTATTATTCAACTTACAAGTAATTATCTGAGTTGTAGTACTTCATTCTTGGAGCAATGTATACTCTTTTACAACAAAATCCCGGAAAGTATACAAAATCTGACTCCCACCAACTTTAAAAACTTTGGTAAATGTAGGTTGTATAAAAAGGGTTATTAAAATATCACGGAATTTATGGATGATAGTAACACCTGGGTATGAGGCGATAGCTACTATTCTATTTCTAACTTGTTTTGTGTTGTTAAATATTGTGTAACTTTAATGATTGTAAACTGTTCTTTTTTTTAAATGTCCCGCTGTTTTTCTTGCTGGTTCTTCCCAGGACAGAGGTATTTTCCGAACCAGTGGTAAATTTAACATAAGATTGACTTTTAATAAGTATTATTTATAATCTACTAGCTGGTTCCCGGCGCGTCGCTGCCGCAGAAGAAATAATTGTGGAAATATCGTTTTAAATTTGGAAGGATTATGTTGTTTAATTGGGAATGATAATACATTCATTGAAGTTGATATATAACTTTCAAATAAATTTGTCGATACGACACGCGCACCACCTACTGTAAGTTACTGGTACTATGCCTATAACCTTCGCGGAAGTGCATGCAATATGTTGACAAAGTTTTACCGCAATCTGATGAACGGTATGGCAACGCATAAAATGCGAACAAATGAAAATATTTTTTTATATATTAGATATGGAATGAAAAAGTTTCTATTTCTATTTCAATATAAAATAGAATGCACAATTATATAACATTCATATAGGAAACAGCTTGGAAGCGATCAGCAATCCAATCCAATACCATAATAAAATTGCAGCATAATACTGCTGCGTTTAATATGGTGACTGTAGAGAACTGGAGAATGTTTTTACTGGTAGAAACAAAGAATTCGAGTCTCGGGAGGACAATGAATCCGCATTTGAATTCTTAATCAAGAATAGGTAGACGAATCTATGGGCCACAACTTTCACTAAAAATAAGTTGGAAGGCTCCGTGGTGCAGTGATGTAGCAATGAGTTGCAGAGCTAAGGGCCGCGGGTTCGAATCGAAAGTATTTGTATGGTCCACAAATAATTGTTCCGGATTTGGATGTTTGTCCTTGTGAAAATTATGTATGGTAACTGCCCCCACCATACAGAAAATCCTAGTGTGTAGGTAACGTTTTTTTTATAAAAAGGGAAAAATATATATTCTTAAAAATTCAATACTAAATTACAAAAATAAACACCTTCCCCGTCTCATAGCAGCTAAAGTGTAATTTGCCAATAAACATGGGCACATGCTTACGTCAGCAATAAAGATTATCCCTTAGCTTTTTACGACGCACGCTTGCAGTAAATAAGGGGAAGGTTAAGGGGAGGCTAGTGATGCGTCAAATCATTAAATTGAAACATCCGTTCGATAAACTCACAATTATTTTTGAATGTCGACAAATAAACAAATGAGAACAGTAGGATTTTAATAAGTCCAATGGTGTCGTTACTCATGGGGGTATAGTGCTAAGAATCTCCGGTGGAGGTTCGGTTGCCACCTACGACGACTCGACCTGGCAACATATAACGCACGCACCCTGAGGACTGGCGAGAGGATCCTGGAGCTGGAAGAAGAGATAGACAAGTTGCGCTGGAAAATTATAGGATTATCCGAGGTCCGAAAAGAGGGGGAGGACACGGTAATCCTCGAATCCGACAACTTATTCTATCACCGGGAGGGCGACCATTTGTCCCAAGGAGGTGTCGGATTTATCGTCCACAAGTCTCTCGTTAACAACGTTGTAAATATTGGGAGTATGCCGACGAGGGTTGCGTACCTTATACTCAGAATCACCAAACGGTATTCGCTGAAGGTCATACAGGTTTACGCACCAACCTCAGCACATCCCGATGAGGAGGTGGAGGAAATGTATAAGGATATCTCTAGAGCCATGCATTCCTCCAAAACCCACTATACGGTGTTAATGGAAGACTTCAACGCAAAACTAGGCACAAGAGAGAACGGTGAGCTGAAAGTAGGGAAATTCGGAATAGGGCAACGGAACCCAAGGAGCTAGCAGCTGGCCGTATTTATGGAGAAAGAGGGACTCTTTATGATGAACTCTTTCTTCGAAAAGCGGCCCCACAGAAAGTGGACCTAGTCGAGCCCCGACGGTTCGACAAAAAATGAGATTGAATTCATTATGACGACCAGATGACAACTGTTTAGTGATGTCTCAGAATCGCGAAGGTGAAAACTGGCAGCGATCACCGAATGGTGAGAGGCACACTGAACCTACACGTTAATTTGGAGAGGTCACGTCTAATGAAGTCAACGCTCCGTCCTCCTCATGCTCTAATCCAAAGCCCCGAAAACGTTTTGCTCGAGTTACAAAATCGTTTTCAGTGCCTAGAAGATTGCAATGAAGTGGACGATATGAATGACAAGCTTGTAGAAACTGTCCATGCGGTCGGAGCTAATTTCTGTAAGACCCGTCGCAGAAGAACACAAAATCTCTCCGATCACACTCTTAACCTCATGGCTGTTAGACGGGAGATGAAGCTGTAGTCTTCAGCAGATTTGACAGTATACAGGCAACTGAACAGACAGATCTCCAAATGTATGCGGCGGGGCTTGCGCAATTCAATACAGCTCGTATTGAAGAAACGATCGAGCGGAACCAGGGCTCCAAAATCTTTGCCAGAGATCTGTCTGCCAGAAAAAGCCATCTGTCGAAGCTGAAGACCGAATGTGGCATCATCGTTTCCGGGACAGCTGAAATTTTAAGTTAGATGATGATGATCAGGTGATTGAAACAGGAATTTAAAATACCCGATACCCGAAAAGAGAAAAAATTTATAGTCTTACTTGTAAAAGTGACACTTTTACAACTAAGACGAATCTAACGACATTCCGTATGCTAAAATCCGTCAAGCCATTTAGGCTACAGAGTGTGCCAAAGAAATAGAATACTTATATATATAAAGAAAATATTTTGAAAAATAAAGCTACATAAGTCTACATTACACATCCCACTGGAGACATCACAAAAAAGGTAGATATTGTTTTTTTTTTGTTTTTTCACTATAAATTATAACATTGATTTTTATTTTTCTGATTATAATATATATTTATTAATAAAGTTCGCCGTGCAGTGGCGGTGTAAGAGAAACCACTACCCGATATCATCCCGCTGGTGTCGCAAGAGATGACAGAGAGAAACTGAAACAAGAGATGGGCAGCAGCATCTTCCTGATAACAACTCATTATTTTAAAAATGCGATTGCCGATCTACCTGCCAGCGATACGATTATGACACTCATGGGACGATAGGGGTAGTGGATACTATTACACCGCCACTACACGGTCAGCGACTTTTACTTTACCTTTTATAGTATAACTACTAACTACTAAGTTTGGCTTGTAGATAAAATAGATTGCGTACATATATGTTTAAGTAATAAAGATAAACTCGCAGGTTATTGCGACGCACCCTCGCAGTAAATAAAGGGGTGAGCGCTAGTGACGCGTCAAGCCTTCACATTGATATATCCGCTGAAAGATTATGACTGTCTGCCATGTTATGTAATTGAGGCAATTATTATAACAAGATTGACAAATGGCGACGGCGTAAAAAACCCATTTTGTTCTGTAGATGTTGGAAAAAGCGAATATGGGAAATGCTATCTATACATCATATCTGATCAGGCGTTACTTTATCGAAATCCATTTTATTAAAGATGTTTAATATTAATTAACTAAGACCCGCGTAGTAAGTGACCAATTAGCGGAATTAAGTGACTACTTCACCTGAGGATGCCTCGTTTAGAGGCGAAACACGTGTCGTATTATCGACGGTGGCATGTCTTTCCTAGTGTAGTGGAGTTGGGAGTAGTGGTGACGTGGATAGTGCACGCAACTGAGGGAGGGCAGGAGGTGCTCTTCAAACTAGGTAAGACTCATCATTTTATTTCATTTCTTATCTTTAATTTGAACTATCTGTCTGTAATATTAAAATTATTGGCTTGTATTAAGCTCACGGGGTTATTTGCATGCTATTAAGACATAAGGACATTTTGTCTGTCTTGTCTTGTCTGATTCTTGTCTTGAGAGCAATTCTGATAGTAATCTAGTAGTAGTCTAGTGAGTGGTGACGGGGATAGTGCACGCAATTGAGGGAGGGCGCGAGGTGCTCTTCAAACTAGGTAAGACACGTAATTTTATTTTATTGAGCGGATATTGGCAAAGTAAATTTTTTACCCTTAACCGACGAGCGTGTATGCGTAGATATATGGATGTAAAGGAGGCGAGAGAGATGTGCCAGGATCGTGCCAAATGGAAGTCCATAGTCGCTGCCTACCCCTCTGGGTGACAGGCGTGAGTGTTTATGTATGTAAATTTTTCCAACTTTAATATAATGGATTTCCGCAAAGTAACGCCAGATTCTATTAATTAAAATAAGAAAAAGTGCGAGGGAGATGGATATTGTTCCATCTCGCTTCCTTATAGCCGCCAAGGGCGTCTACATTACGTCAGAAGGGGTCGTGACGGAAAAATCTTACACATTTTCTCGCCTAGCCCCCATACGCCAAATTCGTACCGTCCGATAAGGAACCTCGTTCCAATAAATGTTACTTAATGGTTATCTCAAATCTAAATAGCGCCAAATTAATAGATCGTACCCAGGCGAAGCAGGGGTGTTTCACTAGTACCTGATGGTTAGTAGCTACTGCAGTCCATGTTCACCTGCAACCGACTTCAAATAAAGAAGGCTACATGCATTGTCAGATCTGAGGACTAAGATGGAATGCTTCACAGCGTGTAATTATATTGACGCTCTATACCATTGAGACCGGAACACAACAGCACTATTTGGCGGAAGAATGGGTAAGAGGGTGGTACCAACCCAGACGAACTCCTGGATAGTGAAGGAGTCCCACCGTCCGGTATTTTTTTTCTACCGACTTCAAAAAGGAGACGGTACTCAATTCGACTGTATGTTTTTTTTCTTTTTTTTTTCATGTGTGTTACCTCTTAACTTTGTTCTACGTGGACCGATTTCGATGATTCTTTTTTTTATTTGAAAGCTGGTGCTTCTCATGTGGTCTCATGTAAATTTGATCAAGGTCTGACCAATAGTTTTCGAGTTATCCTGAATAATATATGTTGAAGTCGGTTGATCAAAATTTTTAATTTTTAATTATTTAATGAAATGAATGATTTCTTCGATATTAAAAATAAAATTTCGTTTACCAAATATAATTTTTTTCATTTGTAATACCGTCACAAAATGAGGAGCTTATTATTGCATGGTGCATTTTCAAAATATACTTTCCCTTAAACTCATTATAATTAAATTAACCATGAGCTTAACCGACGCCCCTCAGTTTCCTCGCAAATCACAATGGCAGGATTTGTTCGTTGCGCTAAATAGAGGCGTTGCAAAGTTACAGACGCGAGAGAGGTAATGAAATTTTAAACTGTTTCCGTTGCTAGCTGTTTGTACAGCTCAAGAATTTGAGTTTGTATGTACTAGGTATGTTTGCTTTGGAATAATTATTTGTTCTAGTATCGTATCTGGTCGAAAAATCAACAATGGAAGGAATGTAAAATAAGGTGATATATACACATGATTTTTCCGTACAAAATATTTTAATAATTTAGGCTTCCAGCACATGGGGTCCCGCTGGTTTTGGTTTGGTTTCCCAGGACAGAGATTTTTTCCGAACCAGTAGTAAAAGTAAAAAAATGTTGTGCAATAAGAATTACTTGTAATCAATATTGAATAAAATTATTCTATTCTATTGTATTCTATTCATACATACATACACACTATATATTTCAGGAGAAGGGGAAAATGAGAATGCAGTTCACTTCATGTTGAGTAACTATCGCCGCCCATGAACAACTGCAACACCAAGCTAATCGCAGGTGCGTTGCCTTTTAAAAAGGAGTACTCACTTTTCTTGAAGGTCCATAAGTCGTATCAAATCGCAATACAAATACAAGCGTGCTAAAAATCAAGTTGGATATAACTTTTACGATGTGGCATCATGTAGACAAGGCGACAAACTTTTATGATCGTGTAATACAAACACGTGATCTATAACCAACTCTATCGCCATTATTCATTGGACCTTACTTATCGCGTCCCGCGCGATCGAATGAAGCGATAATCCATAAATTATACGGCGTATATCGGGATAGCGATTTATGCTACGGTTTGATATATAAAGCGCTAAATTGAAGTGATATTGTATGTTTTATTATAGTCTTTGGATGATGAACGAGTTAAGAACTATATTGATGTTAGATGTGTACTGTAATCCTCGACTACGTCGTTGGCCTTTTCCATAGAATAAGGAGACAAACGAGCACACAAACCACCTGATGGTAAGTGTATGTTGTAGCATATAGACGTCTTATCCTCGATTAAGAACCAAAATACAGATACGTTGTCACCTCTGAGAACAAAGATGGAAAGCCTCGTTTCCAGTAAGAAGGGTCTCCGGTTCTCTACATTCACTTTGCTAACACAGCAGCATTGAGATGCTGTCTTATTTCACGCTGATATTCTGTAAGACGCATTCGTGCTACAACCATAATATAGCTGCAGCGTGGCTTTACCACGTAAAAATCGATGAAGAATACATACCTGTAGGACGAATGGGTCAGATTATCTGGTCTGAGGTACCAGACACACACAGAATACCAGAGTGAAAATTTTCGTATGTTGACTGTACAGAACCGGAGATCCCTTTTACTGGTTACGAGGCACTCCATCTTAGTCCTCAGGGATAATAACGCATTTGATTCTTAATCGAGGATAGATGTAGATGTCCATGGGCCATAGTATCTATTGAATTAAATTTTATATTAATAGGCCTAATTGGCTGTATGTAATGAGGGTTTTGCCTGTTTGATTTTATAAGGTAACGCTTGATGGCGCCACTATGTATGTCGTATCGTTTACTTACTGTGCAATATGCTTTGTGTGTTTTTAATTTAGTGAAATCTTGTTTATTATTCTATTCTCAATAGCATCCACTTACCATCAGGTTAACTATGTGCTTATTTATCAACCTTATTCTTTAAAAAAATATTTTTCGCTTAATATAATATCATAATTTTTTATACCTTCGACTAGTATTAAATTTGATTCTCCACTATTTCTGTCGTACAAAGAGCTCGTTATCTGTGTTCATTTAGTGGATAGGTGGCATCCTGCTCCCCTATGAGATTACGTGTTGACCGATAAAATCAAATTGTCTCAGTCTGCTTCACCTTTATCGGGAATCGTGCTGAGGACCCTCCGCGCGAGGGTGAGGGTCACGATATTGTTTCATTAGGGACTGCGGACGGAGGAAAGTACAAAATAAATTGTAGATGATTTGCTTCCGTTTGTTCAGTTCTATTGTTAAAAGCTAGTGGCCTTTCTTGTGATTGCTTACTTAAAATAAAAAATTATTATATTCCTGTCTCTTTCTAATGTTATTTAATTGTTGTAAAGAGCGAAGAGTGATCTAGGCTATATTTTAAGAACATATAAGGTTTTTTAGTAAAACAACGTCCCTACTATGTATTATCTGTTCCGTGGAAAATCGAAAAACTGATAACGTAAATGGATTTTGATGATTATCTTATAAACTACAAGAAATATAAGAAAGTTTCGAAAAATATTTTATAATCAAATCAATTTTATTCAGTTTATTTTTATTTTTATTTCATTAGTTATAATTAATTTACATACTTACTCCGCTCGAGTCCAGTCTGGAAATGTTCGGATATTTTAAAAGATATTGATAATAATCTTAAAATAGCTATAGAAAAAATTCTGAATTTGACTTTAAATACAACAGCCTGGACTCAAGCTACTTTACCTATAAAATTTGGAGGTATTGGTGTGAGAAATCTTTCAAGCATTGCATTACCTGCTTTACTTGCTTCCGTGCATAGTGTCAGTAATTTATGTAACATAATTTTAAATAATAAAGTAGACCTGTGCTACGGAGGTATGGGCAGACATGGCGAACGCTCTGTCCCGGCGAAAATGTGCCACTAGAAGTTAACCAACAAAAACAGTGGGATATTCCGTTGGTACAGAGTGTGCAAAAAGATTTGTTTTATAATTTCTATAGTGACCAAGATAAGGCACGCCTTCTAGCTGTTTCGACTAAGGAATCTAGTCACTGGTTACACGCTTTACCATCAAGTAATCTCGGCACATTACTTGATGGGGAAAGCTTGCGCATCGCTGTAGGAATTCGACTAGAAGCGGCGATTTGCAACCCCATCAGTGCCCCTGTGGTAGCAGCGTCGACAAGTTTGGGCTCCACGGACGTTCTTGTAAGAAAAGTGCCGGTAGTTTTCACGGCACGGTTCTTTGAACGATGTCATCCGAAGGGCTCATGTCTCTATAAATGTTCCTCCATTTAAAAGCTTTATGGAATATTTAGAAACGACGTCAGGAGACCCGAAGGTATGACTTTGGTCCCTTGGGAGAGAGGTAAAGCCCTAGTGTGGGATGCTACTTGCGTAGAAATTATGGCGGCCTCTCATCTCAGGGTATCTCGTTTAGAGCCGGGGCGGCATCAGAGGCAGCTGAACTGAGTAAGTGGCGCAAATCTCTGAGAGATGACTATATTTGTGTCATTGCTGTAGAGACTATCGGTCCGTGGGGTCCACGTGCGATGAAGTTCTTAAAGAACTCCATCCGCGGCTGGTCGTCGCTGCTGGTGATAAGAGCGCTGGCTCTTTTCTCGCTCAAAGGCTAAGTATAGCCATTCAGCGGGGAAACGCAGCCAGCGTTCTTGGCACGTTACCGCGTGGAGTAGGACTGTTTGATAATTAAATTACTAGTTTTAGTTTTTTTATTATAGTTTTAATATTGTATATAATAAAATATTGTATATTAATTAATACATAAGTAAAACAAAATACAATACAATACAAATCAAGCAGTGTCAAGTAATGAAATTATTAATGTCAAAACCGTCATAGTAGATTGAATAAAACTACTTTTACGGATTGAAATTAGGATGTTTTTTTAATTTCAATAGCCTCACGTATCATCCTTGGCAGGAATCGATGTTCTTTCGCGAGAATTTGTGGTTTATCAAACCTAATGTAATGGCGGGGCCGTCTAGGATATGATCACAAACTGCAGACTTCCCGGAACGTTGGTGCTTCACGTCAGCTATGTGTTCTTTTACGCGGGTTTTGATATATATAATTTCAATAGAGAGGAGGCTGAGTACTACCACCTGCTTGGGATCCTGTAATTAATAAAATTAAAACTAAACCCAAGCATACCACTGCAAGACTTCAAGACACAGTTAGTTCATTCTGCGTAGATCGGACCAAAATTAATAATTAAAAAGCTGCAGGTACTCCGGATTAACTCTGACATCGGGACGTCAATCACCTCAGTCCCCGTGACCTTAATTATACGGGAATTAATAATAAAAATAATTTAATTAAACGCGATATGATCCGTAAAAGTAGTTTTATTCAATGTTTAGTGTTCGCGTAAATATAAGAAATCATTATGTAAACCGTCATAGTAGATTAGAGATTATGTTACAATAATATTAAGATGATCGAATATTATCATCAACAAAGTCATCAGAAGCATAATGATTTCTTATATTTACGCGAACATAACATTGAATTAAATACTTTATGGATATACGTGTAATTTATTTAATCGACGTTTCAGTGCTTAGTACCCATGGTGGGGACTGAGGATGACGTCAATGTCAAAGCACAGAGTACTCAGCCAATTATTAATTTTATCTTGGTCTTGGTCTTGGTCTTGGTCTTGGTCCTTATTAATTTTGGTCCGATCTACGCCAAACCAAAAAAAAATTAATAATTAAAAAGCTGAAGGTACTCCGTATTAACTTTGACATTGGGACGTCAATCACCTCAGTCCCCGTGACCATGGGTGCTGTAAAGCACCGAAACGTCAGGAATTAATAAAATAAGTTAATTAAACGCGATATAATCCGTAAAAGTAGTTTAATTCATCAGAAGCATTTTCCAAATTAATTTTTTAAATTTTTTTGAAACCACTCTTGTACAGATAACTTTTTAGGTCGACTGGTAATCTATTAAATAAATAAACCGACTGATATTGTAAGCAGTGCTTGGATATAACAAGATGAGGAATAACTTTATTCTTAAAGTCTTGTCTTCTTGTACTTTCCTAATATTTCTTTCATCCGTAGTAGTCTCGTAATCCCTTAAACATTTTGAAAAATTAACCTAACACTTTTTTTTTATAGTATATGGTGACAAACGAGCACACAGTCCAACTGATAGTAAGTGGTTGCTGTGACCCATAGACATCTACATCTATCCTCGATAAAGAATCAAAATGCAGATGCGTTTTCACCCGTGAGGACTAACATGGAATGCCTCTTTTCCATTAAAAAGAGTCTCCGATTCTCTACACTCACCATACGAAACACAGCAGCGTTAAGCTGCTATTTTACGCTGGTATTCTGCGAGAGCATGGTCCTTCCCCGGTCGAGCCGACCCATTCGTGCTACAACTACCTGCAGCATGGCTCTACCACGTATAAAATCTGAGTCTTCTAACTCTAGGTGTTTATATCAAGATCTTTCTTCAACGTTTTTTACTTTAACACCATTGAAGGATGAGGTGATTAGACTTTTTTAAGTGAAATTAATAGATTATCAATTTTTTTTTTAACTTTTTTCTCATGTTGCACATAATTTTTAAGATTATTGCAAAAACTGAGTTTAAAGTGATTTTAGATGATTGAACTACTTGCCCAAAGACCGCTATCATGGAACTGCAAGAGTTCAATGCGGACGATGTCGCGAGTGTAAGCTTATTATATAAACGTCAAGAATATTTATCTAACACTAGCCTTTACCCGCTTGGAGTGGCCGTACTGGCAACCATATTTAGTATTTCTCGTCATTTATCTTTTATCTAGTTCTTTACCGTTGCAGCCTATCAAAGTCCACTGCTGATCATAGCCCTCTCCCTTATGCTGTCGAAGAGACCCCAGGACGATTGGGCAAAGTGCTTTCTTCAGTGGTTCCATCGGATGCAGCATGTATTGATGTAAATGGACACTATTTCGAAAAGATATAATAAAATTAATAACTTGCTAGTTTGTTCAGTTTTTGATTTTCCAAAACCTTCAGTTTCGTCCTCGTAGATTGCCTCATAGAGGATATTTGCCGTAAATGCTACGCTTAGCAGGCAAGTTGGCAACCTCAGTGTTTTATATTTTATTACTATTAGGTAGGCGTACATAAAAACACACACACATGCGCACGCGACACTTAAACACGTGTGATTATAACATATATTTTATACCGTATGTTATGATAACCTCCCGTATTATGTAGATAAGAAGCATAATAGCTTACAAAACGCAACGACTCAGCACCACACCCCTCTTTCCCCTTTCCTACACAACTATTAGAGAGACAAAATTTGCAAACAACTTTACCGCTTAACGCAAAACCATTACCATCTCAATTCGTTTATTCGAGCTATGGCAATATAGTTAAGCGTCATTGGATACGACACGGCGGGAGATATTCGTTCTAGTCTACTGAGATTACAGTTTGAAGCCACCATTGTGGTGATAAATGTATTTTTTTTTGCTCAAGTGTTGAAGGGAACTTATCGCGTCCCCTCCTATAGCGGGGAGGGTGACGATATTGCGTAGGATAACGCCTCGTTATGTCAGTGGTTTTTCGCTGAGAATTAATGTTGGGAGATGTCGTTTATCGTCATTACGGTTATTTATGATGGTTGGCCGATCTTCCCTAACGTGTTGCAGTAAGGAAACGGTTTGGTTTCGGTTACTGTTAAGTTTATTGTTCATAATGTGCTTAGTGAATTTTTATTTTAGCAAGGGAGAAGGGTGAAAATGAAATACGATTTTAGTCGGAAAAAGTTCTGTGTTTACATGCTGCGTGTATGTTTTTCGTAACTATCATCCATTTTCTTCTTCACCTTTATTCTTCGTCAGTTTTTTTATAGAATAAGGGTGACGAACGAGCACACAGTCTACCTAATGGTAAGTGGATGCTGTGGCCCATAGACATTTATCCTGATTGAGAATCAAAATACATAAACAGAAACTTTTTTATTCAATATAGATTATAAATAATACTTATTGAAAGTCACTCTTTTGTTTAATTACCACTGTTTCGAAAAAAAAACCTCTGTCCTGGGAAGAACCAGCAAGAAACCCAGGGACTTTTTTTAAATAACAGCTTACAATAAAAATTGTTGGTAGCGATCACTTCATTCCCAGGGTTATTATCATCCATAAATTCCTTAATATTATAATACCCTTTTTATACAAACTTTGTTTAATAAAGTTTTTGAACTTTGAGCAGGTCAAATTTTGCACATTTTCTGGGATTTTGTTATAAAAGCGTATACATCGCCCCAAGAATGAATTACTGACTCGATGGAGTCGAGTAACTGGTACTACTAGCTTGTGTCTGTTCCTAGTATTTACAGAATGAATATCAATTATTTTTGTAAATAATCGTTGTCACCCCTGGGGACTTAGATGGAATGTCTCGTTTTCAGTAAATAGGGTCTCCGGTTCTCTACACTCACCATACGAAACACAGCAGTATTAAGCAGCTATTTTACGCTGGTATTCTGTGAGAGCGTCCTACCCCGGTCGAGCCGACCTATTCGTGCTATAACCATAGCTGCGGCGTGGCTCTGCCACATACAAGATATAGAGATAGTTATTAATTAGAGTAAGTAATTGATAGTCAACGTAAGCAACATTGTTATAGTTTCTGTTTTCTACCGACTTCTAAAAGGAGGAGGTACTCAATTCGACTGTATATTTTTTATGTATGTTACCTCATAACTTTTTTCTGGGTGAACCGATTTCGATGACTATTTTTTTATTTGAAAGCTGGTGCTTCTCATATGATCCCATATGAATTTGATCAAGGTTTGAATAATAGTTTTTGATTTATTCTTAATAATTTATATTGAAGTCGGTTGTACAAAATTTTTAATTTTAAATTATTATTACCTAAATTTGAAAATTTGCATCAAAATGTATCATTTAATTTAACAAATCAATCTGTAACTATATTCCGTTCGAATTGAAACACCGTATATCCACCGTCCAAAGTCTCCCTGACTTTCAATTCCAGGCAATTAGTCTCGCAACTCCATCACACCGGCTAGTTGTTCAAACGGTCCGCTTGTGACGCAAGCCGAGCAAGTGGACCGATTATCCGCTTAGAACGTTAAACAATGCCATTTGGGCCGAATTCACATGTCCCGCTCAATGGGAACTGTTGGACTGATCTTGTTTGCAAATTGGCCTTTATTACGAGTACGTTTTGTATCTGGATTCTGAAGAACTTTCTACTAACTTCGGTTTATGTTCATCTAGATTTTCTATGTAATACTCTTCTGTCTAGTTTTATATTAATAAGTTCTGTTTTACCTTTTCTTGTAGATATAATTTTAGTTTTTTTTTTAAACTATAAGCGTATAATGATTTCATTTATTTACGCGAATACTGCACATTGAAAAACTACTACGGATATTTAACTAGAACGCTTTAATTTTATGTATTGTTAATTACGAATTTAATTTTTGTATTTTTAATTACCAAATTTCATATGAACGCTCGCATACTTTTTCCCTACACCTGGACTGTCCGTTTTCAATCTTATTCCCCACTTATAATGACAGTTGTACAAAAAATATACTGCGCACCGCGGCCGATGTACGAAATTAATGCTAGTGAAGTGCAGTTCACTGTTTGCCTGGTTCCTGTGCAGATTGTTAATGTACTACCGTTTTGTCTTCTATTATCCTTTTGTATTCCCTCATTATTTTTTCCTTCACTTTCACATCGATTACACCATCCGTCAAGTACAATATCCCTCTACAAGACGCAGGAGTGTAGCTTGATTGTGAATGTCTCTCTTGAGCAAACAAAAGATCGATGAAAACCCGCGTACAAGAAAATACAGATGACATGAAACATAATGCTCCGAGAAGTCCGCAGTCTGTGATCATATCCACCCCTGCCATTACATCATATTAGATGTACCACAAATTCCCGCGAATAATATTCCATTCCTATTAAGGATGATACGTGAGGTTGAAAAAAACGTCCTAATTTTAACCTGTTTGGAATGCAATCTCTATATATAAAAATCAATAATTAATAGAATCAGGCGTTACTTTGCGGAAATCCATTATATTAAAGTTGGAAAAACTTACTTTGCCAATATCCAATATCCGCTCAATAAAATAAAATGATGTGTCTTACCTAGTTTGAAGAGCACCTCCCGCCCTCCCTCAATTGCGTGCACTATCCCCGTCACCACTAATCCTTATAACCACGGGGATAGTGCACGCAATTGAGGGAGGGCGGGAGGTGTTCTTCAAACTAGGTAAGACAAATAATTTTATTTTATTGAGCGGATATTGGCAAAGTAAGTTTTTCCAACTTTAATATAAAAATCAATTGCTGTCCGTTAGTCTCGCTAAAACTCGAAACTGGCTCGACCAGTTCTGATGAATTTTTTGTGTGTATTTAAGTGGGTCCCTGAAAGGTTTAAATTCATAATCAGACCTGATAGGTGGCGCTGTTGTCAAGATCCAGAAATCACCCGTGCGATGCCGGTGCGGGTTGCTAGTAATAAATAAAAATAAATCCAAACCCAAGCATACCACTGCAAGACTTCAAGATACTGTACGCTCTTTCTGCGTAGATCGAGCCATAATTATTGAAAGAAAGTGAAAGTTTTTTTTTATAGGATAAGGGTGACACGAGCACACAATCCACCCGATGGTAAGTGGTTGCTGTGGCCCATAGACAGCTACATCTATTTTCAATTACGAATCAAAATGCAGATGCGTTGTCACCCATGAGGACTAAGATGGAATGCCTCGTTTCCAGTAAAAAGGGTCTCCGGTTCTCTACACTCACCATACGAAACACAGCGGCATTAAGCTGCTATTTCACGCTGGTATTCTGTGAGAGCGTTGTCCGTCCCAGGTCGAGCCGACCCATTCGTGCTACAACTATACAATTAATATAGCTGCAGCATGGCTCTACCAGGTATAAAAATTCCGGATTAACTCCGACATCGGGACACGTAAACACTTCAGCCAACTTGACCTTAGGTGCTGCAAATTATTTAAAGCGTCGGGAATTAAAAATAAGTTAAATTAAACGCGATAAAATTTTGTATAAGCGCGTTAATTTAGTAGATAGAGAAAGAGAATAGAATAATTATTAATTATTCATTATAGATTACATGTAATTCTTATTGAAAGTCATTTTTTACTTTAATAGTAAAAAACATACGGAAACGATGCATTCCATATTAGTCCTCAGGGGTGACAACGCATCTGCATTTTGATTCTTAATCGAGGATAAATGTATATGTCTATGGGTCATAGCATTCACATACCATGAGGTGGTATGTGTGCTGGATTGTCAACCATATTCTATAAAAAAATCGTTAAAGTAGTTTTATTTAATATCTAGTATTCGCGTAAGTAAAAGAATTTATTATACTCACAAAACGGCCTCACCAACTAACCTACACACAGTTACCGTAATTCTCTGACACTCAAGCAACGCC
Organism: Parnassius orleans; assembly: GCA_029286625.1. NCBI lineage: Eukaryota > Metazoa > Arthropoda > Insecta > Lepidoptera > Papilionidae > Parnassius > Parnassius orleans. Next base: position 1,248,268 of record JAGSMP010000225.1, read on the forward strand.
GCTATAGTTGTCGGGTGTCGGGACGGGATAGAGGACAAGAGGGGTGGGGAGGATTTTAACGCTGAGCCTTCAAGATTGATGGCACTCATTGAGAAGGGAGAACAAGGGATAGATTGGGACTTTCATTACACGTATCTGTCCTTAGAATTAAACGAGGCTGTACAAAATTAAGCAGAGCCGCAAGTAATTGTTTTCTGACGTAGATAAATATGGCAGTGTAGAAAATATTAAATCAGAACACTGTCCTCCTGACCTAATTTCGGCAATGGCGAAAATTTCTTAATAAGTGAAAGCTATTGTAGTGAGGGAGTGGTTATTTAAAAGGTTATTTTAAATGCAGATTTGAACTTTCGTGGCGCAGTGACTTAGCAAGAGTTACGGCGCTGAGGGCCGCGGGTTCGAATCCCGTAGGGCACGAGTATTTGTATGAACTACAAGTAATTGTTCCGGGTCTGGATGTTTGTCCTTGTGCATTTTATTTATGTAAATAAACTTCCTCCACCATACAGGAGAAAATCCGAGTATGGGGGTAACGTTATAAAAAATGTAAACTAAAAATAAATTATTATTCAAAAGTAAATAGTCCTAATAATATTTAACAAAATTTTATAATATATTGTTTAATATTTTGTAAATTTGTGGGGGCATATTTATTTACTAGTTTCTGACGTTACATCGAGCTGTTCTCCCCGGCTCGTATCGCCGAGTAGCAAACCTAAAACCGCTTTGTATTACCTGGTCGCGAAAGCACCCGAAATTTCGGGGAATAAAGCCAAATTAGACGCGAACAAAATCTGTAACTTTAGTTTCATTTATTGATTGTCAATCATTGATAAATTCAGGTGTCTATAGGCGATAGCACTCAACATCAGATGGACTGTATGTTCGTTTGTCCGTACTTCTACAAAAAAATCTTAAGCCATGTTACAAACACACTCATATAAACGCTGTAAATCTATTTACACACGTCTAAAAACTCCCGAAACTAAATTTTCCTTCCGTACGTCATTACCTCAAAGGTTCTGGCACATCGTCAAGTAATTACTGGCTATACGAAACCTTATCTCCTTTTACAGGCATGTTTTAGTCATCCCTCGGATCCGATATAGTCCTTGTACTTAAGTGTTGGCGTAAATGTTGAGATGGTGCGAACAAATGATAAAACGGGAAATTTAAATGTGTGAAAAAAAAACACGGCATCGCATATTAAAGAATAAAAAAGCTTTCAATATAACTGTCACACAATTTAACTCAGTAGACTCCTGCAGCTTTGTACCAGGTGGTGTTTTTTAGGGTTCCGTACCCAAAGGGTAACCAATGGGACCATATTAATAAGCCTCCGCTGTCCGTCCGTCCGTCAGTCCGTCTGTCTGTCAGCGGGCTGTATCTCATGATCCGTAATAGGTAGACAGTTGAAATTTTCACAGAATATGTATTTCTGTTACCGCTATAACAACAAATAATAACAATTAAAACAAATTAAAAATTAAAGGGGACCCTACTAGAACGTGTATTACGATGGTACGGAACCCTCCATGCGCGAGTCCGACTCGCACTTGGCCGGTTATTAGTATGTTATTTCTGTTATACACATTACATAATCTAATATAATAAAACTATTTTACGGTATTTATCGCGTTTAATTTTACTAATTTTGATTCCGACGTTTCAGGTGCTTTACAGCCGTGGTATATAATCTTTAGAGCCGTGGTAGCTCAGATGGTTAGCGCTCGCTGTAAGTTTCACAGTACGCGAGCAACCCGGGTTCGATCCCCGCCGGCACCAATGAAATTGTTAATTGCAATTTTAAGTGCTGATTTACCACGTGCTCGACGGTGAAGGAAAACATCCTGAGGAAACCTGCATGTCTGAGAAATAAGAAAAAAAAAATTCGAAGACATGTGAAGTTCGCCAACAAGCATTGGGGCAGCGCGGCGGACACTTCCTTGCCCTAAAAAACCCTCTCAGAAATGAGAGGAGGCGTGTGCCCAGCAGTGGGACGTATAGAGGCTCTAACTTTTATACTATCTTTAATCTAAATAACGCTACATTAATGGATCCTATCCAGACGAAGCTGGGGTGGCTTTTTATAAATAAATACATAGCTTTAAGCCTGTAATCCCGGAAAGGGTAATAAGATTCCAAAAAGCAGCAAGCTACCCGGACCCCGTGTATCTAAAAAACTGTGTATAGCTGGTAAATTGTGTAAGAAGTGATAACCCATTGCCTACACAATCACAAATCCAAAATCTCATTAGTTGCCTTTTACTACATATGCAAGTAATAAATCTTTTTTGTTATAACATGGGGCCTTTTTATTTTACTTATTTTAAGCCAGTGATTGACTACAATCCCACCTGGTGGTAAGTGGTAATGAAGCCCTAGATAGTAAATCGCACTCTTAGCGTAACAAAAGCCTAGTCAAGTTTAGTAAACACAATTTTTATTCTTAATTTAGATTTTTTTTTTAACTTAATATTTGTTTTTATTGAAACAGGCCAGTCAGTATATCTATTCTAATCTAATATATAGAAATTAATGTTTGTTTGTTCGTATTTTATGCGCTGTCATACCGTTCATCAGATTGCGGTACAACTTTGTCAACTTATTGCTTGCACTTGCGCGAAGGTTATAGGCATAGTACAATAAACTTACTGTAGGTGGCGCGCGTGGCGTATTGACATATTGATTTGAAAGTTATAGAATATTTTATTATATACAATATTAAAAACTATAATAAAAAAAACTAAAACTAGTAATTTAATTATCAAACAGTCCTACTCCACGCGGTATCGTACCAAGAACGCTGGCTGCGTTTCCCCGCTGAATGGCTATACTTAGCCTTTGAGCGAGAAAAGAGCCAGCCCTCTTATCACCAGCAGCAACGACCGCGGATGGAGTTCCTTTAAGAACTTCACTACACGTGGACCCCACGGACCCATAGCCTCTACAGCAAATGACACAAATATGTAGTCATCTCTCAGAGACTCATATTTGCGCCACTTACTCAGTTCAGCTAGAGATATATATTAGTTATAGATATATATCATTCACTTTCAATGAATTTATTGTTATTCCTAATTAAACAAAATAACCCTTCCAAATTTAATACGATATTTCCACTTTATTTCCTTTGCGGCAGTTAAGCGCCGCGCCGGGTACCATTCTATATATTCAATATAGCATTATATAATTTTTAACACGCTTCTATCTATGTAACGGAATATTTTAATGTAACATCCATCAACTTGGAGACGGCCGATTGACTTGCAAAATTTGCATAATATCAAGGACCATTTACAATGCAATAATTTAATAACTTTATGCCAGTATCCTGATCAGGATCACCAGGATAAAATAAAATAATCTGCTGAGGATCGATGCGTGTTGTTTAGATTTTTCTAATCTAATATTATTATTATACAGGACGCCCTAGACGAAGGTTTATCGACCAAATTGGCGATATATTGAAAATGGGCCAGATTAGGAGTACCCTTAACCGACGAGCGTGTATGTGTAGATATATGGATGTAAAGGAGGCGAGGGAAGTGTGTCAGGATCGTGCCAAATTTAAGTTTTTTTCAAATTCAAATTTAAATTTAAGTCCCTGCCTACCCCTCTGGGTGACAGGCGTGAGTGTTTATGTATTATGTATGTATGTAGCTGTTCGCCGCGACTTTGCACGCTTGTAATTTATTACGATCGGATTTTATGGGTTTTAATTTTTTTACGCGGAACTCTAATTCTTTTTCTAAAATAAAAGTAGCCTTAGTTACTCCTTATAACATCAGCTATCTGCAAATGAAAATCCCGTCAAAATCGGTGCATCCGTTTCGGAGATTAGCCGGAACAGACAGACAGAAAGAGAGACGGACATTTTTTTATAAATTGTGCTTTTGTTATAAGTACCGTAAATACTTTCATATGCATTTAGTAAAAAGCTATTATTTTGACATTACAAACAGACACTTCAATTTTATTTGTATAGATGTATAGATAATGTTATAAACGTAATTTATAAATATAATAATAGTTTGTAATTTCTTTTTGTTTTATTTTTTGCTTTGTGATTTTTTTTTATATTTTTGGTGCAATGGGAGGAAACTGGACTTACCTGACACCCATGCATGCTGGCTTATTGGATATAGTTCCGAGTGTAGAATTGCTTGTTTTTTTTTTTCGTAAAAATTATAAAATAGTTTCTCATACCTTTTTTTTATAAGATAAGGGTGACAAACTAGCACACAGCCCACTAGGTAAGTGGTTTCTGTAGCCCATAGACATCTACATCTATCCTCGATTACGAATCAAAATGCAGACGCGTTGTCACCCGTGAGGACTAAGATGGAATGCCGCGTTTTCAGTGAAATGTGTCTCCGGTTCTCTACACTCACTATACGAAACACAGCAGCGTTGAGCTGCTATTTTACGCTGGTATTCTGTGAGAGCGTGGTTCTTGGCTCTACCACGTATATAGCGTGTCAAAAGAAAGTGTTTCTTTTTTGTTTTTCTATTAATTCTTTATCTACAAGTCACAGATCAACGTGGGACACTTTCTCTTATAATTGAGCTAAGTCATAAATGACATGTATTTATAATTTCATCGAGAATTCCAGCACGCTCCTCGTAAGTTTAAGTTAACTCAAGCACAAGTCTACACATCTACAAGCATGCACTCAGTTCGCAAACAACTTTCCCTACTAATTATAAACGGTTTAAACGCAGAGGAGTCAGTGGCTTATCCCCTCTACTATTTGGCAAGTTTCAAAGGCGCTATCTAGAGTAAACTAGAACACTAATACCAGTTTAAATTGGTTTCGCGCTGCATTATTACGTGATCATTTGTACGCTTGCTTAGCGAGTGTTTGCAACAGATTTGTCAACTACATATTAAGGCATTTCTGTGCTTTGTAAAAGTAATTTATACATGGTAGAGCCACGCTGCAGCTATATTATGGTTGTAACACGAATGGTTTCGTATGGTGAGTGTAGAGAACCGGATATCCTTTTTACTGAAAACGAGGCATTCCATATTCTATCTTAGTAGTCAGGGATGACAACGCATCTGCATTTTGATTCTTAATTGAGGATAATGTCTATGAGCCACGCCACAGCATCTACTTCCTATTTGTAAGTCATAATATGTCATTAAATTTCAATGAATGTATTATCATTGCTATAATTAATAGAATCAGGCGTTACTTTGCGGAAATCCATTATATTAAAGTTGGTAAAATTACCTTGCGTACATCCGCTCGATAAAATAAAATGATGTGTCTTACCTAGTTTGAAGAGCACCTCCCGCCCTCCCTCAATTGCGTGCACTATCCCCGTCACCACTAATCCCAGCACCACTACTCCCACCACCACTACACTAAGAAAGACACACCACTGACGACAATACGACACGTGTTTCGCCTCTACACGAGGCATCCTCAGGTGATGTAGACTATGCGGTGGCTGACCGCTAAGTGAAGTCACTTAGCGGTCAGCCACCTAACCGCTAAGTGAAATGCTCTTGAGGGCGGGAGGTGCTCTTCAAACTAGGTAAGACACATCATTTTATTTTATCGAGCGGATGTACGCAAGGTAATTTTTACCAACTTTATTATCATTGCTAATTAAACAATATAACCCCTAAAATATTTTTTCTGCGGCAGCAACGCACCTGGTACCAACTGGTATATAATATAAAACTGCAACTTGTAGTTTAGTGATAAGCAAAAAAAAAACACTTAAATATTAATTTAAAATTTCTCTTTTTTCAATTCACATATATCACAACTTTATCATATTTTATCTTTGATAATGATCAAAGAATACTTTACTGCAACATTAGCTTTCGATACCTTAAACAAAAGGGTTACAAAATGTCGCCACAAACCAAACTAACAATAATTGCAACGTTTCCAGGAGAGCAACAAAATAATCATAGCATTTAGGTATCATCGAAATCTGCGTTGAAGTTTACATAGAAAATGTTTATAGTGAAATAGAAATTGATAAATTCCCGCCCAATGTAATATTTGAACAATGGACTATAATGTAGGATGCTGCGATTGTTCCAGATCGATCCCATTGTCCTGTGTACTTTGAGATGGCCACGAAACACAATGACCAAAAATGACAGGTTTGTCAATGTTGATTTGATCTGCAAAATTTCTATCATTTTTGAAGTGAAAATTTCATCAGAATCGCTGCGATTTAAAACTCTATGAAACGAAAAAGCGACACTAAAAAGAGACAGACACATATACACCTATAGGATTTCGCCTGCGAGAGAATGAGATAGAATACAGTATACAGTGTTTATTATAAATTTATTTATATTAACAACATAAACCCTACAATTATCCTACTCCCGATAATCAGCAGTCGTCTCATTCTCTCGAAGTTTAGTTTTCAGTAGGTTTCACTTGCACCGCGTGTGAACTGCACACATGTTTTTTTAAGATATTAACTGGTTTACTAGTATGGCTTTACGTAAAAAAATTATTTGATAACAACATAAAAATTACGTTCTATTCTGAAAATTTCAGCTTTCAAAAAAAGTTGTATTCTTAACACTTTCACAGCTGGGCACAGGCCTCCTCTCATTTCTGAGAGGGTTTTAGGGCAAGGAAATGTCAGCCGCGCTGCCCCAATGCGTGTTGGCGAACTTCACATGCCTTCGAAATATTTTTTGATTTCTCAGACATGCAGGTTTCCTCACGATGTTTTCCTTCACCGCCGGGCACGTGGTAAATCAGCACTTAAAATTGCATTTAACAATTTCATTGGTGCCGGCGGGGGTCGAACCCGGGTTGCTCGCGCACTGTGATACTTACAGCGAGCGCTAACCATCTGAGCTACCACGGCTCTTTACTTTCGATTGGACTAAAGGATAACACAAGCTCAGGTCGGCTCGACCGGGGAAAGACCACGCTCTCACAAAATACCAGCGTAAAGTAGCAGCTTAATACTCCTTTGTTTCGTTTGGTGAGTGTAGAAAACTGCAGACCCTTTTCACTAGAATGCAAGCTTTCCACATTAGTCCGCAGGAGTGACATTGCATCTGTATTATAATTCTCAACCGAGGATAAATGTAGATGTCTATTTGCCACAGCATGCAATAACCATCAGGTGGACTGTGTGCTCGTTTGTCACCCTTATGTTTTAATTTAAAAAAAAAAATATCCACTATCCTATAATACCCCGTGGGTGTCGTAAGAGACGACAGAGGGAAATAACCAGGGAGATGGGCAGAAGTGTCTTCATAATAACAGCTAAAAATAAAAAAGTGCGGTTGCTATGCCAAGTTCGGTAACTATGGCAAATATTCCTCTTATGAGGCAATCTATGGGAAGGTCATTGGATCTTGATAGGCAGTAATGAATGAACGAATTCGTTCATTCAAAAAAAAAGAATATTTTCAACTTACTTCGTTCTATTTCAGTCGTTTATTTCGAGAACTTGACTACCCGTATATGATTCCAGTCTTTGTGTTAAGTTGAGAACAGCAATAAAGATCAGCTCCGGCAAGTTTTAAACTTACATTTTCTTTAACGATGCCCTTTGAAGCTTAACACCTTCGTTCCACCTTCGTCATCGGTCCATTCTCACTTACCCCAGTGTAGAGTAACCATATCAAAAACAAAATCTGGACAAGTTGATAATTTGTATAATGTCTCTAGCTGGCCACGCAAATGTTGTTCTGTCCTTTCCGGTAGGTGGCTGGATGAGTTTTGTTCCAAATTCCATTACATAAAATAAATTAACATGCAACATATACGACAACAGTGCCATCCATCGAGTCATTGGTTAAGAACAGAGATATGTTTTGAAAAATTTGTACGCGGTCACTACACAGCAAAAAGTAAAAGTAAAGTTACAGCCTATATACGTCCCACTGCTGGGCACAGGCCTCCTCTCATTTCTGAGAGGGTTTTAGGGCAAGGAAATGTCCGTCGCGCTGCAACAATGCGTGTTGGCGAACTTCACATGTCTTCGAAATATTTTTTTTTTGATTTCTCAGACATGCAGGTTTCCTCACGATGTTTTCCTTCACCGCCGAGCACGTGGTAAAACAGCACTTAAAATTGCAATTAACAATTTAGTTAGTACCGGCGGGATCGAACCCGGGTTGCTCACGTACTGTGAAATTAAGGGCGGGCGTTTAGCCCTAAGCTCCCCCAAATACCTGTTTCTTTCTATATTTAACAGTACATAGACTGTTGTGTTTTGGTTTGATTAAAAAAGTAATCGGTAATACCGTGTGATGACGTAAGAGAATACACTACCGCAAATCGTCCCATCGGAGTCGTAAGCGGCGACGTAGGGAAACAGAAACAGAAGATTTATTTATTTATCAATAAGTTACAAATAACATCTTATAATAAAGCAACAACATTGATATTACCACCTCACTATAACGTTACATATTTAAGTAAAGAGCTAATACAAATCCAAATTCAAATGAGGTAAACAAAAATACAAAATATATATAAATAAATAAAAGTTAATGTTCTACCCTCCATACTACTTTGCACTGTATTACGGCAGGCGTAGTCGTCTTCATCAAGCGCAACAACAATTATTACACCACTCAGTGCATAGTGTAAGAAAAACTATACGAAGTTTCATTTTATACTAATTTCCATATTATTATTTTTTTAGAAAGAAAATGTGCAGCAGAATCTACTTGATAACAGCACAAAATAATAAGAAAACAGCGGTTGCCATACCACTTGCCAAGCGTAGCTACTATGGCTAATATCCCCCATGTAAACATACGATGCTTGTGATAAGAGGCAATCTATGGGGAAGCCTATTCACAGCCGTGGACCTTGCTAAGCTGTACTGTAATGAATTAATAAGAGGGGGGATCCCCATTGAATAAAACTATTTTTACGGATTATATCGCGTTTAATTAACTTTTTATTAATTCCCGATGTTTCGGTGCTTTACAGCACTCATGGTCACCCGTGACCATTAGGTTCTATAATAGTTTTATTCAAGGGGGGATCCCCTTTAAGCTAGGGGATAATAATAATATCATAGAATATAATAGTAAATGTTATATTTATTCTAGACCATTTTATCATAGTCAATTTTATTAAAATCCCCGTTTGACTTTGAATTTACATTTCAATGCGGTTAATTTTACATTCAACGCGACGACGTAACAATAGAAATTCTTATTTCACGTGTATTTCCATTTCCTATAGCTTTAACTAAGTATTGTCTAACCTATAGTATTATTATTAGCATAGACTTAGAATATACTGGTGCCTGGTGCCTAAGTTTATGATTATTAGTTATAATAAGTAAAAAAGGCAAAGGAACACCCTACATACGTCCACAGAGGCTGGCCTTCTCTCATTAGTGAAGAGGCTTAGGAGCAATATAGAGACCCTTCCGCACACCTCACGCATGTTATGCATTTTCAGGCAAGTAGATTTACTCTTGTCGATTTCTTTACTGGAATAGTATAGAAAACCAGTACCTACACTTTTATTATATTGAGGCGTTTTACACAGATAAATTGCATAAGGACAAACATCCAGTCCGGAAAAAATTGTTTGTAGGTCATACAAACACTAACTTAAATTTTCGTGCGGGGTTCAAGTGCGCAGCCAAAGGTTAAAGCGCACTGACATAGCATAACAAAAGCCTCACTCTTGCCTTAATTCTTAATTTCTTTTTTCGTTTTAATTTTTAATTTTTATTTTGTGTAAATTAATTTTTATATGTTTAAGTCAACTCCTTATTTATATATTAACAGTATACAGGGTTATTTTGCAATAAGCGGCCAAATTTGCAGAGAAGATTCAGAATAAGTAATATAGGCAAATGGTGAAGAAAATTCAGTTTTTAGAAATTTCATTCAGTTTGCGATAATTTCAAATAAAAGTAGAAGCCTTATTTACACGTATTTTAAAAAACTGCAATAACGGTATATTATTATTTATATATTTGAACTTAAGTTTAAAATTTGGCTTCTCTTTGAAAAATAACCCTGTATATTTATATAAATACCTAAGGATATATTCGTTTCCAAATAAACTAAATTAAATTATTATAATATTATTAATAGTATCTCTAACTATCCCAAAAGATTTTCTGATGGTAACAAAAGCTAAATTTGATGTCATGGCCCCATTCTCCATCTATATTCTGCGTAATGACCAAGACCGACTGTAGGCAAAGGTATTGGACCACACAGCCTTATGTCCAAAGACAATACATTTCAACTGTCTACACATCAGTTAATTTTAATTAATTTTTATTGTAGTTATATTCATAAGTTAATAAAATTTACTGTCATGATTTGGTTTAATTTTTTACTTTGTGATTGTTGAGGTAGTTTCAATTAACTTTTATTATGAGGTTACTAGATTTTCATTTTATTCTTTTTAGTAATATGTCCAACAACTGTCGGTAATATGAGGCACCGGTACATTAACAGCGCTGGCCGTGGCAGCACTGCTACATCATGCTGAGTCGGATGCCTATTCGTTTCTGCAATCCAATAATAATTGTGTATATTTTTTTTTTTTTTTTTATTAATATTATGCATTACGTTGTATGTGATAAACAAATATTTTATTCATTATAATAGTATCACGGTAACATACGAAATAGTTTCGTTTGTAGCTAAATTCATAAACAAAAACGTAACATAAACTAGTTCTAGTGAATGGCGTTTCGTGCTTTAAAAGTTAAATTACTTCAAACACAACACCACTCTGTTTAAAGCATCAATCCTCGAATACTTGAACGAACTATTCCTTCTGTTATTACAAACAAAGGTCATGATATTCTAGATGTGTCTTGTGAACGTATGTAGTAGTTCGTTTTATAAAAGAGGGCAAACAGGCATGCGATTGGTCTGATAGTCACCAAGATCATTAACAAGTTACAAAGTAATTGCAGATATATTGTCGGCCTTTTGGAAAAGAGTGGGCTCTTTTTTTGAAATAAAGTGAAATAGTTTCGAGTCGGTAGTAGATTTGTCAAACGTCTTTTTTTAAATCTACTACCGACTCGAAACGGTGTTGCTCTGCCCGGAGAAGAAGCGTTGAGAGATACTCTTTTTTTGTCATTTTTGTAAATATTACGGACGAATATTGTTTACAGAATGGAAAACAGTAACTGACCAGTCAGTAACTAAAGCATGTCCCATGATGTTCCAAAGTGAACACGAGCAGAACAGCTCTCACAAGCAGCACCTGTTCACAAGTATGACGCATTTGGCAGCTATCCCCCGCTATGGACCCCGCCGCAAGCAGAGAACTACCACACCCAAGTCCGTCACACACTGAGATGTATATTCGAAAGCACAAGAAGGTCCCCAAGTCGTATCAGTCCAGAAAACTCCTGGTTATTTCTTATTAGTACATGAATACTACGCATTGTATGCCGTGAAGTCCATCCACACGTACTGAAGCAGAGCGGCAGACTAATTACCCCGTACCCATCTCAGAAATGAGAGAAGCCCTGTGTCCATCAGTGGGACGTATATAGGCTGTAACTTTTTACTTTTACCCATTGTATGGTATAAGGTTCTTTTTAAGAAAAAAAAAGTCGGCCGTCACGTGACGCCTGGCAGATATGTAGATGGCAGAATTTATAATTAATAAAGAAATATGAAATGAAATAAATAAAAGTATACCATAGCCAAATAGAAAGGCACATGCTGTACACAACTCACCCAGAGAAGCAACGAAGTGTATATGTTCACGCACACACAAGGGAGTCGAAAGCGGTGGCTTAGTGGAGGCATAACGGCATAAAAGAGCGTCATGCCGTTTACCGTCAAGATATACGAGTCGGTTTTACTGCCAAGGTGCGCAAATAGATGTTTCACATCAAGAAAACTAGACTCGGGAAATATTTTTCTTTCAATTGATGATCTTGTTGCTTCGGGCTAGAATTCGTATCGTTTTGAACCAAGGGCCCGCAACAAAGCAACAAAAGAGACACTTCCAGTATGGAACATATTTCGTGGAACCCCCTGCTAGTCGGCCATCAGTAATGTAGAAGAATTTGTCTTCAAGCCCCACGCGAACTTAAAGCTTTACATTGACAGTTGTCTAGTTCCCTGCTTTAGCAATTTGAACTTTGTTTGTATGGGGCTTAATAACTAATTCTTTCCACTTTTAACGGGAAACGTGTTTTCTACAACTTCGCTTACAGTTTATGACTCTATTAATTAGAGCGGATAGTAGATTGTAGACGTAAGGGTAGGGAGGTAAAATTTGCCATTATTGATTGTAATAAAACTATTTCACGGAAAGGCAACGCTTGGAGAATAAATATGCTAAGTAATGTTATCATAACCACAACAAATATTCAATTATTTTATTATTTAATATACTTGGTACCGATTGACCCTTATGAATATGTGCGTACGTAGTAAAATAGTAACCGTTAGATATTTATGAATGACAATCAGTTAAAATAATGCATTACCACGTATTTTGAATTTAAAAGATAAAAGGGATAGAATTTTGAGATTTTTTTTTTTGATTAATTTTTCTTCACCATTTGCCTATATTATTTATTCTGAATGCGATTTTGCCGTTTATTGCGAAACAACCATGTATATAACTTATAGCCTATAGGTATAACATGCAATAACGATTTTATGAAATTATTCAAATGCGTATTGACTCAAATCCTATATTTAAGTTGTTTAAATAATTTGATATTAATTTTATTTATATAACATTTTAATATAATATATATAATATTTACGTGGTAGAGCCATGCTGCAGCTATATTACTGGTATATTTGTAGCAAGAATGGGTCGGCTCGACCGAAGAAGGACCACGCTCTCACAGAATACCAGCGTAAAATAGCAGCTTAACGCTGCTGTGTTTCATATGGTGAGTAGAGAACCGGAGAACCATTTTACTGGAAACAAGGCATTCCACCTTATTCTCACGGACGACTACACATCTGCATTTTCATTCTTAATCGAGGATAATTGTATGTCTATAGGCCACAGCATCCACATACCATCAGGTGGACTCTGTGATCGTTTATCGCCCTTATACTATATAAAGAAAACTGAAAATGATAAAATAACTTCCTCACAACGGCTTCTAAAGTCGGGGCTTATATTCTTCTATACACTATGTCTAAGCACTGACGTCGAAAGGAAATCATTGTTAGTTCTTTGATGTGTACTTTTACTTTTTGTCAAAAGTAAATTATCCTTTTAGAAGTTAAACGTGACTGAAGAACGCATGATGAAGATTAAATGTCTAAATAGGTTTTTTTTTGTTTTACAAAAAAGAAAATTTCCAAATTATATTTTAAGTATTTTAAGCGAGTGCTCGACTCCTTTTCAACAGGCGACTACAATTTAATAATAAACTATATAAAATAATAAATAATAAATTATTAAATTGTAGTTATTAATATAATTAGGAAGATTTTATATTCATAATGCAAAAATAATTTTTGATTTGCTATAAGGGTTTTTCGTAGGTGTGTCAGTTTGTTGGTAAATTTGACAGGACCTGCACCCGAACAAACCGATTTTGATCTCTGCTGACTGAAGTGAAAATGCAGTAATCTCATATTGTGAAGTGATCGCTTTGAATTAACGAACTGGTGTACATTTTAACGTTCGTAAGAGCTTTAAACAAGCTTATATTTAATAAAAACTTTTGATTTTGATTTCGGAGTATTCGTTAACCCATTTTCAACTTCAGATGTGATAGGAGGTCAGCCTGTTCCCAGTTGTAGGAAGTAGGTGTTTTTTTTAAATTGTATCATATTCTTATAAACTTTAATGCTTAAATACACTAGAGAGTAAAAGTAGTTTGTAACGTATTAATGTGGATATTTAGGAAATCCCTTACCGTTACCGTTACAGCCTATTAAAATCCACTGCTAAACATAGGCCTCCCCCATAGATTGCCTCATAAGGGATATTTGCCATAGTTGTAATGTTACTGTTGATTTAAAAATTTCACCTCTCAGTGGGTCATGTGCTCCTGGTAGATTATCTTCTATACATACATCCATTACAGCCTATTAAAATCCACTGCTAAACATAGGCCTCCCCCATAGATTGCCTCATATGCGGGATATTTGCCATAGTTGTAATGTTTACTGTTGATTTAAAAAATTCACCTCTCAGTTGGTCATGTGCTCCTGGTAGATTATCTTCTATAGATACATCCATTACAGCCTATTAAAGTCCACTGCTAAACATAGGCCTCCCTCGTAGATTGCCTCATAGGGGAATAGTTATAATTATTCTATTTCACGATGAAGTTTTGACTCTGGTTGTTGTTAGCCGTGCACATACACATTGTGTTAGTGTGCGTAGGCTGCGGAAGCGCTCCCTCATTGGTATGTGCACGGCTAACATCAACCAACGTCAAAACTTCATCGTGAAATACAATAACTATACCACGCTTGGCAGGCGAGTTGGCAACCGCATCTTTTTTATTTTTAATCGTTATTAGGAAGACGCTGCTGCCCATCTCCTGATCTATTTACCTCTGTCACCTCTCACGACATCCACGGGACGATATTGGGTAGTTGATATTCTTACACCGCGGTAAGGTCAAGGTCGATACTTATCAATATTAACAAAATAAATCAAGCAGAGTAAATTGACAGAATCTTGACTGTTTTTTTTTCTTGATAATTCTCCGAACGTCGCGACGTGATCGGCCTACCAAGTGAGGAAGCTGGGTTGTTTTCCTCGAATGCAAATGATCGTGACGAAAATTCAAGATAACTTATTTAAGACCGATTAGCGGCTTGAAATTTGTTTTGGAACTCGTTTCGTTTGCTAGTAATAAAAATAATGTCCTTCGGACCGAATTTAGGTCACGGAGACTAGCCATCTGAGCAGGACAGTATTATAGTGCCAGAGTGTACGCGCAAACACAAGTGCACGCTCTATTTCTTCAATCTCATAGTCCGATGGGACGGCAAACCGACACGAACGGAGAAAGATCAGGCGCAGGACCGGCGGCTTTTCGAGGCACAGGGGTAAAACATCGCCAACTTCCTCTCCGAGCTGTTACTGAGAATTTCATGACAGAAAAACCCAATAACTGATTTTGGACCGACCCGGGATTCGAACCCGGGACATCATGATCAACGACCGCGTTTATAACTACTACACCAACAGAGACAGTCTAAGTTGCTAGTAATACCGGAGTAATTAAAAAAAATGCGGGTAATATTGCAGTAATTAGTAAAAGCTGTTGGGCATAAGTTTCCCCTCGAGTAATGGAGCGTTTAGTCCAGTGCATGTTGGCGGACTTCACATGTCTTCGAATTGTTTTATTTCTCAGACATTCAAGTTGAACACACTTAAAACTGTAATAACAATCGGGATCGAACCCAGGTTGCTTGCGTACTATGTAATTGCGAGTGTTTAGCCCCTGAGTTACTAGGCCTCGGTTAGAAGCTTTTGTAATAAAATACGTTGTCATCTAGTAGTGCAATTGGGACAGCGTAACGATCCATTTTCTGTTTCAGAAAACCTTAGGTACTTTACTAAAACTGATAAGAACATTTAAGTTTTTTGTTTGCACAAGTATAATGTCTTAATGACAACAAGTAAAATTTCTTCGTTTTCCTTTACTGCAAACATGTGATCGAAGAGACTCATAATGAAGATTACCTGGAAAACTTTTCGAACAAACAAACGCGTAACAAGTTGATTCGGCAATAGACTCCGACAGGTGGAATTGGAAAGGACAGTGGAATGAATAATATCGTCTTTTATTAATAGGTTCAGTCCATCACTATTCATAGCTGAACAAAGGCCTCCTCCATAGCTTACCTTATAGGGTAATTAATAGTATCAGGTGTTACTTTGCGGAAATCCATTATACAGAGTTATTTTGCAATAACCGGCCAAATTTGCAGAGAAGGTTCAGAATAAGTAATATAGGCAAATTGTGAAGAAAAATTAATTTAAAAAAATGTCAAACATTCTGTTCTTTTTATGTTTTAAATTCAAAATGCGTTGTAAAGCATTATTTTAACTGATTTTATTATTATTAGGTCGATCGGTAGACAAAAACCTTGTTGCCCATAAATCACATTCAATTTGGGATAATGTCAAATAAAATGAGAAGCCTTATTTACTCGTATTTTCAAAAACAGCAATAACGGTATATCATTATTTATATATTTGAACTTAAGTTTAAAATTTGGCTATTCTTTGAAAAATAACCCTGTATTAAAGATTTACAAATTTAAATGATATGTCTTACCTAGTTTACGGGTATAGTGCACGCAATTGAGGGAAGGAGGAAGGTGCTCCTCAAACTAGGTAGACACATCATTTTATTTTATTATGCGAATTTTAGTTTGTTAATTTTAACATTTTTAATACCTCATAGGGCGCATATTTGGTATAGATGTCACGCTTGTCAGGCGACTTGGCAACCGCAGTTTTTTCATTATTTGAGCTCTTAACTAAAAGATACTGCTGCCAATCACCTTTTTCTCCTTTTGCAACCCACGGGATGTTATGAGGTAGTGGATTCTCTTACGCCAGCACCGCCAACTATATTTTATATTATCCACGATTTAGCTGGATTTGTAAAGTGGTACAGCCACGCTTCAGCTATATTATGGTTGTAGCACAAATGTGTCGACTCTATCGGGGAAAGACCACGCTCCCACTGAATATCAGCCTAAAATAGCAGCTTAAGGCGACACATCGAAAACCGTTGAAGCGGACTATTGCCGGACTGACTCAAGTGAAACATAATTTCTATAAAAACTTCAAAAACGCCGTCATAAGGTGTAAAATTGCGTAGCGCCCGCGACCATTAAGACCGCTTAGAAATCGCTTAGAATCTTACAATATTTAAAAACATTTATTGATTTAAGTAATCAAAATAATGAGCAAGTAAATTACGAATATTGATGTTATGAATGTATTTGAGTGATTTTTTTAGAGGTGTTTTCGCAAATAATTATGATCGAGACAAAATTATACAATCGTGTTTTTGAACAAGCAAATTCAAGATAAAGACATGAATTTACCTATATCAAAATTCCAGTTTCGTTAGTCGTGTCATACTCCTATACTAATCGATGAAAGGAGGTGCATTTTTTCGCGGTGTCGCCTTAGTTGAGGATAAATGTAGATGTCTATGGGCCACAGCATCCTCTTACTGAACTGTAGACTGTGTGCTCGTTTGTCAACCTAAAGGTCAATAAAAAAATATGTACATGTCATGTCATTGTTAGGTCATCACCGTGCAGCAGGTCAATAAAAAAATTAAATCCATACGAGTGTGATTTGTTCTGCACATAGTATTGACCTTCCATTTGATGTTATAATAAAAGTGACTAAGTATGAAATTATTTTAAGTAAAACTACAGAATTTATTTTAGTGAAATATTAATGAATGTCACTGGCTTGTTTTTTTCCTGGTGTTTATCATTTATTTATAATAAAATTTCTTTTGTATTTGTGAACACATTTTCGTAACTATACTGAAAAGCCTAATTTAATTTCCTTTTTGAATTTTTCTCTGAGTGACTGTAAATAGCTTTTATGGTCTCTTTTGCAAAACAAAAGAGTTTCTAAATCAGCCGCATTATGCTATGCTTCAGATACCTCACCTATTTCAAACATAGCAGTCCACGTTTAAAGAAGGTTTGCGAAGGTACTACAGATTGAGAAATAAATTAAGTTCTCTCGACTCACGGATGCTTTCACCCTTGAAGAATGAGATGGAGTGCCTCACACAGTTTAATAACTTTGTTAATCATGAACTGTTCATATTATGTAATTTTAATTATTACTCTAACATTCTAACGGAATGTTAAAGTTAAAGTTACAGCCTATATACGTCCCACTGCTGGGCACAGGCCTCCCCTCATTTCTAAGAGGCTTTTAGGGCAAGGAAATATCCACTGCGCTGCCCCAATGCGTGTTGGCGAAATTCACATGTCTTCGAAATTTTTTTTCTTATTTCTCAGACATGTAGGTTTCCTCACGATGTTTTCCTTCACCGCCGAGCACGTGGTGAATCGGCACTTAAAATTGCAATTAACAATTTCATTGGTGCCGGTGGGGATCGAACCCGGGTTGCTCGCGTACTCTGAAATTTACAGCGAGCGCTAACCACCTGAGCTACCACGGCCCCCGAACGGAATGTAATCTAGTTAATTTATTTATAAGTATAATAAATAATAATAATAGTAATGTCCTCCAGACCGAATTGCAGTCACGGCCGCCAGTCTCAACGGAGACTAGTCACCTGCGCAGGACAGGATTATAGTGCCCAAGTGTATGCGCAAGCACAGGTGCACTCTCTATTCCCTCGCTCTCATGGTCCGATGGGACGGTAAACCGACACGACTGGAGAGAGATCGGGCGCAGGACGAACGGCTTTACGTGCTTTCCGAGGCACGGGGGTGAGACACCGCCAACTTCCTGGCTCCGGGCAGCTACTGAGAATTTATTGATGGAAAATCTCTATAACTGATTTTTTTTGGCCCGACTCGGGATTCGAACCCGGGACCTCATGATCAGCAGTGCACCACCACTAGACGAACGAGACAGTCATTTGTTTAGTTAGTATATATACGCTTTAAAAAGTTATATGAGTAAATACTACCATCAAACAGTTACCTATACAATGTTACAAACGTTTTTGTATCGCAAATATTGTGTTAATATTTAAAAGCCGTTTCAAACTGAAAATGTAAAGTTATTTTCATTTAGAAGCTCCAAAATGAGAACCGAATTAAAACATGTTACTTTTTCATTGTGTCAAACAAAATTTATTACAAACAGCGAGATTAAACCCTGAGTTATCCTCAAATACGAAATGAAGTGAAAAACGCGCAAAGAGCGGGGATCATGAATCAAAAAACGTTATTAAAAATACGAAAACAAAAACAAAATTTCCGGTGTAATTTTTACGATACGAGAAAAGGCCACGCCAAAGCTAATATTTAACTTTTTACTTTAGAAATGTAGGATGGCTGTGGAAGAAGGGAGGGAGGGATGTCTAGATCCTGCCAAATGGAAGTCGATTCATTCTCCACCTATCGCTCTGGATGTCAGGCGTGTGACTTTTTATTTATTTAAGGATAACCAGAGGTAACCACAATTACACATGTTCACACATTTATACATCTATACAAATAAATAAAATTGCAATGTTTGTTTGTAATGTTAAAATAACAGCTTTTTACTAAATGCATATAAAAGTATATACGGTACTTATAACAAAAAAAAACAATTTTTAAAATTTTTGTCTGTTTGTCTGTCTATCTGTCTGTCTGTTTGCTTCGGCTAATCTCCAAAATGGCTAAAACGATTTTGACGGGACTTTCATTGGCAGATAGCTGGTGTTATAAGGAGTAACTTAGGCTAATTTTCTTTTAGAAAAATAATTTGGGTTCCGCGCAAAAACAAAACCCATGTAATCTTATCGTAATAAATTCCACGCGGAAGAAGTCGTGAGTAACAGCTAGTATATTATATAAACTAAATTTAAAAAGAAAACCTATTTAAGGCAGACACATGCTTCATAAGAACAGTAAAATTTCTAAACAATATTGGAAAAAGGGCCAGATTTATAACATAAATTACAAAATATCAGAAACATAACCTAAAAATAAATAAAAAACTGAGAAATAACAAACAAGACAAGGGAAAAATGACAATAACCAAAGAATTAAATAACAAAAGCGGTTGTGGCCTTCCTTCCTGAAGCTGGCTACAAGTATCAATGGACTGCAGTAGCCAACTACCATGAGGTAGAGACTCTATGTTCGTTTGTCACTTCAGTTTTATAAAAAAAATTATTACAACTGACGTTCATAAATCAGAGCCGTGGTAGCTCTGATGGTTGGCGCTCTATGTAAAATTCACAGTACGCGGGCAAACCGGATTCGATCCTCGTCGGCATTAATGAAATTCTTAATTGCAATTTTAAGTGTCGATTTACCACGTGCTCGGCGGTGAAGGAAAACGTTTTTTACGTGGTAGAGCCATGCTGCAGCTATATTACTGGTATAGTTGTAGCACGAATGGGTCGGCTTGACCGGGGAAGGTCCACGCTCTCACAGAATACCAGCGTGAAATAGTTGCTTAACGCTGCTTTGTTTCGTATGGTGAGTGTAGAGAACCGGAGACCCTTTTTACTGGAAACGATGCATTCCATTGTAGTCCTCAGGGGTGAGAATGCATCTGTATTTTGATTTTTAATCGGAGATAAATGTAAATGTCTATAGGCCATACCATCCACTTACCATCAGGTGGACTGTGTGCTCGTTTGTCATCCCCTTTCCATAAAAAATAAATAAAAAAATACTTCATATTATCATTCCGTAGGTGGGTTAAAGACATAAGAGCAAGTTCCCAAAAACAACTTAAAAATAATAAAACTCTGTGGTTGCCAACCCGCCTGCCAAGCGAGGCTACTACTGCAAAATCCTCCCTATGGTGCAATCTATGGGAGAGGCATATGTAGAGCAGTGGACTTTTATAGACTGTAATGGATGGATGGACACTGCGACAGAAGTCGAAAGTCCATCCTCGTCATTTTGACGGTTGGCGGTCCACTACCGTATGATGCGGATTTTTCTGCCGCGCACGACAACTCTGTGGAATTTCTGTGGCTTTTCCAGGCCGATACGATTTAGGAACCTTCGAGAAAAGAGTATACTCCTTTCTAAAAGGCCGGCGAAGCACCTGCAATTTTTCCCCTGGTGTTGCAGATATTCGTAGGCAACGGTGATCACTTAACATCAGGTGAGCTGCATGCTAGTTTGCCTCCTCCTGGTAAGTGGATGCTGTGTTCTATAGAGAACTACATCTGTTCCAAAAATAATCCCGCTGGGCTAACTACTAAGCGCACTCAAATTATGCACAGAATTCTGTAATATGTCGCATACTTAAAAGTTATAATAAAGAATTTTCTTCGACTGACGTATTCCATCAAAGCAAATCAATCTTTAAGAAAGAAATTATTTTATCACTAAGCAGGAGATAACCAAACACACACACACACACACACACACACACACACACACACACACACACACACACACACACACACACACACACACACACACACACACACACACACACACACATGCGTAAAATTGATATGTAATATAAATTTCTTTTCTGTTAATTATTAATTGTAAAGTCAGTCAGTATTGTTGTATAATATTCTCTTTTTATTTTTTTTTGCTCTCTTTGCTTATTGCCTGTTTTATGTTTAAACTTATTTTTTAAGATAACTTTTAAAAACCTAAGCACTATATAATTTATATAATTAATATCATTAATTTGTCAGTTAAGAAGCGATAGTATATGTATATATATATTATGTTTATAAAGTAAGAACCTGTAATTGGCATTAGGGATTATCTGAGACATTCTGTGTATATTTATAACGTGCTGTTGGTTCTATGAACAATAAAGAAAAAAAAATATACCAGCAGCTAAAGCTCTACCCAGAATAAATAATATGATGCCACCTTTATGATGAGGCATCACATTATTTATACCACAATAAATAACGCGATGGCAATCTATACATAATTCATCAAAAGGTATATAACTACCGAATATCATTAGCTACAAGAAATATTGGAAATACGTTTGGGATTGTATGTACTTCAAATTAGTTTGCGAGCCTATTGCTACTGTCCCAGCAGTGGCAGACAAACTGGCAGTGTGTGCGTGTATTTTATATATCATATTACTGGAATCGAAAGTACTGGCTCCAGGTCAAAAACATGTTGATCGATGTTATTACCTGCTGAAAATTTAATACCTCTAGAAAATCACAGTGTCCGAGTACAAATGAAGCTCATTTGACCGAGAGCTATTGAGTGACAACACAATTATGCGACACAACATTAGGCAATCTACGTAATAAGATATTATAATTTAGACTACTAGATGTATGTAGATATACTAGATGTAATTATCTATAACTTTAGGGAATTGTACATATGTACATGTTTTATTTAAAATTTCCTTTTACGCGACAAATTCTGTTTAATTCGGTCAGCTTGTGTTCCTTATTTTTCATATTGTAAATAGCTTCATGATTACGCACCATATCTATTAATGTCGTAGTCTTCGCTGCTCCAATAGAAGTTGGAGCTCATTTTGTTTATCGTCACCGGTCACCGCTATCGAAAAACCGTTCGCAAACTATCCGGCACCGTCAAGGCGCCCGTCACGCAAATAGCGGCAAAACTTTTTGATGTTACCGCATCAAATACCTCTCTAGGAAACCATGCTATTTTCTACCGACTTCAAAAAGGAGGAGGTACTCAATTCGACTGTATGTTCATTTTTTGTGTGTACCTCATAACTTTTTTCTAGGTGAACCGATTTCTTGATTCTTTTTTTATTTGAAAGCTGGTGCTTTTCATGTGGTCCCATATAAATTTGATCAAGGTCTAACCAATAGGTTTTGAGTTATCCTTCCTTAATAATTTATATTGAAGTCGGTTGTACAAATTTTTTTATTTTTAATTATGTTTATAAAGACAAGGTTATAGTAACGTCATTCACCGCTTTATTACAACCGTTATGTAGCGGTACCGTAATCCTAGGAAATCAGAGCTTAAGCATTGTATATCACCGTGAGTATTGTAAGGAGCTACTAAGGGCAATTTCAAAAAGGTCTTGTTGTTTTCGATAGATGGCGGTGTAACCAACTCTTTACGCCGGTACCCGTCGCTGATCTGAGTATTGAACGTCTGACATAAACAAGATGGCTTAACCACCTCTCTTGGAAGTTTAAAGATTTTTCTGACATTTCGAGAGTCCCTAGTCATGCCTTGTGGCAACACAAAGCATGACTAATAGTCTAATTAAAATAAATGATAATGTAAAAGCAGCATTACTGAAAGTAGTATTCTATGGATTTATTTTATAAATCATATGGTTCATTCAATGCTTGAGGCCCGAGGGATTTTTTGTAATAGGGCATATCTACGCTTGGAGAGTCGACAGCGCAAGAATCAACGTTATATTACATAAAATTGAGAGACTAAAACAACACACTTTGATCATGAGCTGTGAAGATTCCAGTAAGAATACTAGATCAAAGTCATAAATTTACTGTCATAATTTTTTTGTATTGTCATCGGTTCTTAAAAGAACTGCAAAATTTCTGATTAATCAGATATTTCATTACATTTATGCATGCATACACTGGAATTGGATTTATTTATATATAATAAGGGTGACAAACGAGCACACAGACCACACTTAATTGCATCATGGCACTACCACTTACGTAACAAGTGGTAAAACTAAAAATTTTGTACAAACGACTTCAACATAAATTATTAAGAATAACTCAAAAACTATTGGTCAGACCTTGATTTATATGGGACCACATAAGAAGCACCAGCTTTCAAATAAAAAAATAATCATCGAAATCGGTTCATAGAAAAAAGTTATGAAGTAACACACATAAAAAAACATACCGTCGATTAAAGTTGTAAATATTTACTTTGCCAATATCCGCTTAGTAAAATAAAATAAGATGATGTGTCTTACCTAGTTTAAATACAGCTACCGTAAAGCGGTCAGCTACTGCCGTAGAGTAGCTGACCGCTTAGCGGTCAGTCACCGTAGAGTCTACTACACCTGAAGATGCCTCGTGTAGAGGCGAAACACGTGTCGTATTGTCGTCGGTGGTGTGTCTTTCTTAGTGTAGTGGTGGTGGGAGTAGTGGTGCTGGGATTAGTGGTGACGGGGATAGTTCCCGCAATTGAGGGAGGGCGGGAGGTGCTCTTCAAACTAGGTAAGACACATCATTTTATTTTATTTTATTAAGCGGATATTGGCAAAGTAAATATTTACAACTTTAATATAATGGATTTCCGCAAAGTAACGCCTGATTCTATTAATTATCTAACATACAATCGAATTAAGTACCTCCTCCTTTTTGAAGTCGGTAGAAAAACTACTACGTGGATATATATACGCATCAATCTAATCAGAAAAATCGTCTTAAATATTTATTTAGTTTTCACTAGACACACATCACTATTTACCTTTGGCTTTAAATTGCTCTATAAATAAAATATTTTAGTTTAATACACAGGCCTAGATTTTTAATCAGGTATATTTTTTGGTTTCCAACCATTTTCAATACTAAAATCGCATTGATCTGATTCTCCTTCATCATTTGTGTCCTGCATTGAACGTTTATTGTCATTTCCTAATCCAAGTCGAAGTCAAAATATTAAAGAAATCACAAAAAAATAGAATGGGGGTGATAAACGAGCACACAATCCACATGATGGTAAATGGATGCTGTGGCGCTTAGACATCTGCATTTATCTGCGATTAAGAATCAAATTTGCAGATGCGTTGTCACCCCTGAGGACAACGATGGAATGCCTCGTTTCCAGTAAAAAGGGTTTCCAGTTCTCTACACTCACCATACAAAACACAACAGAATTAAGCTGGTATTTTACGCTGGTATTCTGTGAAAGCGTACCCCTTTCCCGGTCGAGCCGACCCATTCGTGCTACAACCATAATAAAGTATCGCGGATCTTACGTAATTAATTTTTAACATATTTAATATAATACATTTCCGCACAGTAGTTTTTTTTTTTTTTTTTTTATAGGAGAGGGGCAAACGAGCCTGCGGTTCACCTGATGTTAGTGACTACCACCGCCCATGAACAACTGCAACACCAGGGAATTGCAGATGCGTTGCCGGCCTTTTAAAAGGTGTAGGCTCTTTCTTGAAGGTCCCTAAGTCGTATCGGTCCGGAAAAATCGCTGATGGTAATCGGTTCCACAAGGAAGTTGTGCGAGGAAGAAAACATCTTTTAAATCGCACAGTGGTGGACCGCCAATCATCCAGATGGTATGGATGGTATCGCGAGTTTTGTCGCGATGTGCGATAGTCAAATTGAGCGGCTGGAATTAGTCCGAACAATTCCTCAGAGCACTCCCCGTGGTACATGCGATAAAATACGCAAAGAGATGCAACATCTCTACGCAGTGCTAGTGAGTCAAGCCGATCGGAAAGAACTCGGTCGTCGATGATTCGATCCGCTCTGCGCTGAATGCGGTCAAGTGGAAGGAGCTGGCACTGGGGAGCCCCTGCCCAGAGATGGGAACAGTATTCCATGTGAGGCCGAACCTGCGCCTTGTAAAGTTGCAGGCGGTGCGCCGGCATGAAATACTGCCCCGCTCTACTGAGCACGCCAAGCTTTTAGAGGCTAATTTTGCCTTCTCTTCCAAGTGACCACGAAACTGCACGTCACTCGATATGTCAACGCCGAGGATTCCGATACTGGCTGAGGCAACAAGGAGTGCCTTGAAACTGAGGTGATACGACAAAGGGTTCCTTTAGCGGTAAACGCGCAAACTTGTGTCTTCTGGGATTGAACTGGACTAGATTTAGTCGTTCTCAATCCGAGACTTTGTCCAACAAAGTCTCAACTTCAGACACAAGTTTGTTCCGGTACTCGGCGACGTTTTCCTGAGAAATATTGGCATGGCTGGTGTATAGAGCATCACCAGTGCTGTCATCCGCATAGCAATGAATGTTACCGGTTTGTAACATATCATTGATATGCAGAAGAAACAGCGTTGGTGATAGCACGCAGCCTTGTGGAACACCAGCGTTAATAGTCTTGTAATCGGAGCACGCACCGTCTACTACGACCTTGATGCTCCGATCAGCCAGAAAACTGGTGATCCAATTGCACAATTCTCGAAGCCCATAGGAAGGAAGCTGAAAGAAGCGCTTTGTGCCAGACCCGATCGAAGGCCTTCGCTATGTCCAAACTTACGGCCAATGCCTCCCTTGACTCGATCGCCTGCGCCCATCTATGTGTTAGGTAAACAAGAAGATCACCAGCTGAGCGACCCCGACGGAAACCGTACTGGCAGTCACTAATCAGCTGGTGCTCCTCAAGGTACCGCATGAGCTGGCAGTTAATAATTGACTCCATTATTTTCGAGAACAAGGAGGTGATGGCGATAGGCCTGTAATTGGACGGATCAGAGCGGTTACCTTTTAGGATCGGGCACGAAAGCTGTCTTCCATGAATTCGGGACAACGCCTAGGAGTAGGAGTACCGAAAAGACGCGTTAGAACCGGTGCCAACTCTGGAGCGCACGTCCTCAGCACAATTGGCGGGATTCCATCAGGCCCACTCGACTTGTGGATGTCCAGGAGAGGAGTGCTTGCGTACTGAGCACTGTGTGAATCGCACATCGGGCATAGAGCACTCACACTGCGGGATGGTCGGCGGTGTGTTCCCCTGTCATCAAGAGTCGAGTTGGACGCAAAAAGGAGCCTAAAGGTCGGCTTTCTTTGCGTCGTGGGCCAGTGAGCCATCCTCCTGTGCAGAGATGGTAGTGATGGCTTACAGAAATTTCCTTGGACAGCCTTGGCGAGAGACCAGAATGCACGGGTTCCCGAAGGAAGGCGAACTAGTTTCTCGCCAATTCTGCCTATGTGCTCTGACTTTGCCTTGGCAATAACTCTTTTGAAGGACCTGGAGGCGAAGTTATACTTCTTTTTAAGGATGCTGGTGTTTACATCCCGAGCCGCCGAAGCCTCAGCCCAGGCCTGATAACACTCCTGCTTACTGCGTAATGCAGTCTTACAGGAGCGACCAAACCAAGGCTGCGATCTGCCACCGATGGGTACCACAGATGATGGAATAAATAGCTCCATTCCCTGTAGCACCACATCGGTGACAGAGTTAGCAACAGCGCTGGGATCATCCGGCGAGAAGCAAACCCGCCCCCATGGGTAGGATGCAAAGAAAGACCGCATTCCATCCCAAACCGCCGACCTGTAATGCCAAACACGGCGGCAACCTGCAGAACGCAACCGCGAGGAGAGCGTGAGTGGCACCACACTCCGGATCAGACAATGGTCCGAAGAGCCAAGAGGGCATCGACGGAAACCTGATATCCGTCCGGATGAGAGGTCAGCAGAAGGTCCAACAGGGAAGGTGTATGATCTTCCACATCTGGAATCCGTGTAGGCGAAGTATTTTTTTATTATTTTAAAGTCAAAATATTTTTATTTAAAATTGGTCTTAACAAAGCACTTCAACAAGTCCCTTCCGTTGCGTCCTTGTGAAAAGGAGCGGCAAGCAGCTCACAAGTATTTTTATCCTTTCCCTCCCAACAGTTACAATTTACCCTTATTAAATAAATACGTAATTAAAAAAAATCTAAGGATGCTTGATGTAATTTATAATATCATTTCTCTATATAAATAGTTATTAAATGCTCTTTGAATGTATACAAAGGCAAATCAGGATTAATAAAATACTGCCATTACCGTTACAGCCTATTAGAGTACACTGCTGTATATAGGCCTCCCCCATAGATTGCCTCATAGGGGGAATATTTCCCATAGTTAATGATTTCTTATATTTACGCGAACACTACACATTGAATAAAACTATTTTTTACGGATTTAATCACGTTTAACTTACTATTTTAATTCCCGACGTTTCGGGTGCTTTACAGCACCATCATCCATCACAGTTAGCTACCGTGGAGAAATCTTTGTTTCAGAGAGCACGAGGGATCTGTGACAGAAAACATCTGGCCGCCGAGCTTCAGCACGTCGAGCAAGTATTGCAAGACAACAAGCTTCGGGTCCCGCGCCTACGTCACAGTGACCGAGTGAAGCCGGCCACAGTCGAGCGTGTGCCTGCTGTACTACCCTATCTGCTGTCAGAGGAGTCACAGACAAGGTTGGCTACATCTTGAAGCGAGCTTCCATTAAAACATACTTCAAGCCGCTGAAGAAGATTAGTAAATTTTTACCATCCGTCAAGTGTCATATCCCTCTACAAGATGTAGGAGTGTACAAGCTGGATTGTGAATGTGGTCTCTCTTACATAGGACAAACAAAAAGATCTATAAAAACCCGTGTAAAAGAACATATAGCTGACGTGAAGCACCGACGTTCCGGGAAGTCTGCAGTATGTGAACATGTTCAAGATCGTCCCCGCCACTACATCAGATTTGATAGACCACAAATCCTCGATTCCTACCAAGGATGATACGCGAGGCTATTGAGATTAAAAAACATCCTAATTTCAATAGAGAAGATGGATGGGTGCTGCCATCTGCTTGGGATCCTATAATTAACAAAATTAAATCCAAAACCAAGCATACCACTGCAAGACTTCAAGATACTGTAAGCTCATTCTGCGTAGATCGGACCAAAAATGAATATTCAAAAAACTGAAGGTAGCCGGGCTAACTATGATATTGGGACGTCAAACACCTAAGTCCCCCCAGTGACAATGGGTGCTGTAAAGCACCCGAAACGTCGGCAATTAAAATAGTAAATTAAACGCGATAAAATCCGTAAAAATAGTTTTATTCAATTTGCCATAGTTGCCACACTTGGCAAGCGGGTTGGCAACCGCAGTTTTTATTTTTAGTCGTTATTAGGAAGGTGCCGCTGGCCATTTCCTGATTTGTTTCCTTCTGTCGGCTATATGGGGTAATGGATATTCTTACACCGCAACTATACGGTAATTTTAAAATACTAATCCAATGATATTTATAGATCAATGCTGATTCCATCAGGTAAAATAAATCCGTCTTGCTTTGTAAAACAAATGTTTCTTCCTTTTTTTTTTCTAAATAAAGCACTTTGTGTATCCAGTTTCATGGAAATATTGTTTGAAGTACGCCCAAGAGAATACGTTCAAATTAGAAAAGATGAACAATTTACCCTTTAACGAACCAAAATATGAGGCCATCTTTTTGAATAATTATGGATATCAAATTCCAGCGATGCGTGAACTAGCTACGAAAACATTTAAGGAGTTTGGTCATCCAAGAGCAGAACGTTAAGCAAATATTGATTTAAACGCTGTAGCGGTTTCGAAGGGAATAGGTAATATTACATTAATTATAAATGTTGAAGATTTATGAACTGTATTTAAATATCACAATGAATTGTGGAAGCTTATCACAACGTAGTTAAGTACTGTTATCATGATATGTGGAAGGGACATTTATCGCCATCTTGTAAAATAATCTTGTAAAATGAAGACCATTTTGACATCATATTACATTAGAAGTTTTATTAAGTCCAAGTATTGAGGCAATAAGGTCTCTCCAAGCTGTATATAATGTAATATATATTTACTATATATTATAAATATATAGTATATATATATTATAAATTTTGATGATCCTTGGATGATTTCTCTGTTGCAGCACTGGATGATTTAATTTTGAGATATATATTTCCTCATCTCTTATAAATGTTAATAAATTACATCTCTAATAAATGATGAAAGTAGTTGCTATGTATCACTTTGTATCACTAATTTTGTCTGAGAATTTTATATTATTCTAACGACATTGACATTATGATACCTTTAAATAATAATTGAATACATTTAAATTTATATTATGACATTGACATTGTAAATTATATAAATTACATTGCATAGGTTAACTTTCTTTACTTGTCATAAGCTAGTCACGATCGAGCTTTGGATGGTACATAAATCGCAATATATTTGTGTACTAAAAGCCTCTTGCTTTGAAGACATATGGTGTTAAAATAAATGGGATGAAATCTGCAAGATTTATACAATCTGTAGATAGTAATCTAATAAGTTTCAGAAATCATTTTGTTTAATGGTAACGTTCAAATTTTACGCAACATAGTAGTTCGTGCTCAGCTTGAAAAATTTAACGCAATTCATCTTTATACGTGACAACTATCAGACACTTTTCACATTGTAAATACCTGACTGTTTCTTTTTTTGTCGACTTTACAACCCCGTGCACTACGGAAATTGTAAAGTAAAATTGGGTAGTCATTTCACAAATTGCATTCGCCGCGGCCTCGGGTGAGTGGTATTAAATTTGTGAATATTCGCAACATTTAATACGGGCTGAGATTACATAAAAAACATCCGTATTGGCAATCTGCGGAGGTAATCTCTTAGAAAATTTATTTTAATATTTAAATTATTTATAAATTTTATATTTTCTGGACAATTTACCGGAACTGGATGTCGGAATTAAATAATTTAATTTTGATATTTGCTTTTAATTCAAAGCTAAGCCACACAGAAATAAATATGTGAATAAAGACGTAACTAGTTGGTTTAAGAATACATGACCTTAATACTAGAAACAAAATAAACTTGTTACACCATTGTTTAGACTTAAACTTTCTAAACTAAAACTTATTTTATTGTTACATTTATGGCACAAGGCATTCGATTTTACAACAAAATACCTGATACAATGATTGATTTGCCTTTACATAAATTTAAAAATTATGTAAAAAACACTTTGATTAGAAAAGCGTATTATACAATTGAGAATTACATTAATGACATAAACACATGGTCATTTGAAAGTCGACAAGTTGCACACAGAATACTTTAAAAAATATCAGTTATATATATATACATATAATATATATGAACTATGATTATTAGTAATAAATATATTAAGGTAACGTTGATTTTGTTATTTGTTAAAACTGTATTTCTTTTTCTTGTAATTGACTATTCATAAGAGCTTGTAAGTGAGCCTGTGTGAATATTAAATAATTATGTAAATAAACTACACACAAATTATTTCAAATCTACTAAACAGAAAATCAAGCCTACCACCAAAACACTTCATTTATTTTACATCAAAAGAGTAATTTTAACGAATAACATATGCGAATTTATGAATCAATGAATGACTAAAACTTCAATGACTGTATTTGTATTAAGACTGCCCTTAGGGCATTGTTATCACCGACATTAAAAACTGTTACCATTAGGCCTTCCCCATAGATTGCCTCATAGGGAGATGTTTGCCATAGTCCAGACGGATTGGCAACCGCTGTATTTTTATTTTAGTCGTTATTAGGAGGACGCTGCTGCCCATCTCCTGATTTGTTTCCTCTTACGACACCCACGGGATAATATGGGGTAATGGATATTCTTACACCGCCACTACACGGTACATTATAAACGAAATAACGAAATTAAGTGTGACCTTATGCTTTGGATTTAATCACGTCGTAAGGATCGATAGAAACTTCCCTTAATCTCGCTAATACAATATTAGTTCCAAAGTTCTCAAACTTACTCTCGCATAGATCCTACGGGGACCGTGTTTCGAGGATCTGCAGAATTGAGACCGGTTTTGTAAAGTTCTCCTAATAGTTTATTTGCATGCAAATTGTTGGATCTAAACTATTAATTGAAATTGAAAAAAAAATCTTTGATAAAGCCGAATTCAAGGAACTAAAAAGGAATAAAACAATTGAAAATGTAATGTACGTACACAAAAATAAAAGTAGTTTTACAAAAATAAGTTATATTTATTCTGTACATACTAGGAACAGAACAGACACAAGCTAATAGTACCGATAGTAGTATATAGTATTGGGGCGATGTATACGCTTTTACAACAAAATCCCAGAAAATATACAAAATTAGACCTGCTCAAAGTTCAAAAACTTTATTAAACTAAATTTGTATAAAAAGGATTATTTTATAATGATTTCTTATATTTACGCGAACACTACACATTTAAATAAAACTAGCTTTACGGATTTTATCGCGTATATTAACTTTTTATATTTCGACGCTGTGAGCTTTATAGCACCCATGGTCATGGGACTGAGTATTTGACGTCAACACGGTTACCCATTAAAAATTATTAATTTTTGATTTAAATTATTAATAAATTATTAACACAAATTAATAATTTTTAATCTGGGGATAACCGTGGTTAACTATGACATTGGGACATCAAATACCTCAGTCCCCCCCGTGCCCATGGATGCTGTAAAGTACTCGAAACGTCGGGAATATAAAATAAGTTAATATAAGCGATAAAATCCGTAAAACTAGTTTTATTTAAAAGGGTTATTATAATATTAAGGAATGTATGGATGATAATAACCCCTGGGAATGAGGTGATCGCTACCCAAGCTATTTCTAATTTGTTTTGTGTTGTTAATTGTATTACACATACATGAGTGTAAACTGTTTTTTTTTTTTTAAAGTCCCGCTGGGTTTCTTGCTGGTTGTTCCCAGGACAAAGGTTTTCTTCCGAACCAGTAGTAATTAAACAAAATAGTGACTTTCATTAAGTATTATTTACAATATATATTGAATAAAAAAGTTTCTGTTTCTGTTTCACATTTTTAAGTCGCTGCTCGAAATGTGAAGTTATTCCATTCGAATAAGTTCTTTGAAATTGGCTTTTATTTTTTATAAAATTAAATTTTACCCTATTGAGTAGACTGTGGAATATCATAATCTTAATGTCGTCGAATAATTATATTAAAAACTTTATCTCCTGTTTTACCACTCTTTAATTATAACCTATTTAATAAAAAATAATCATTAAAATCCGTTCGCAATTGACGTAGATAACATACATAAAAAAACACAATCGAATTTTAAAGCTTATGAAGTTCTGTTCAGGTGAAAATAATGATTTTTTTCTACTAGCGATCCGCCCCAGCTTCGCACGGGTGATTTCTGGATGTCGATAACAGCGCCACCTACCTGGTCCAATTGTGAATCGATTAGATCATCTAGGGACCCACGCAAATCCACAAAAAAAAATTCATCAAAATCGGTCGAGCCATTTACGAGTTTTTACGAGACTAACGGACAGCAATTGAATTTTATAAATAGAGATTTCTACGCCCGTCCTTAGTTAAACTTATAGTGGCGGTGTAAGAATGGCTACTATCCCATATCGTCAAGCAAACATAAGAATGACTCAATAAGTACTATTTAGAATCTTGTATTTCTATTCATATTATCAACGATTATAATCATAGGCGAATATGTATGATGAACGAATTACTATTACTCAAAACGTAATTCAATATAATATAACGAGTGTTTCATTCATTCAAGACCACAGCTGAACATAGGCTACAAAGGAATGCCTCAAGGCACGGTCCTGAGCCACCTGCATCCATCGCCTCCCTGCATATTTTCATCATTCACCGTACTCCATCTAGTGAAGGGCCGTCCTACACTTTGCTTACCACTAAGAGGTTGCCACTGGAGAAACTTTCTTCCCCATCGGTTGTCAGTTCTTCGGGCTATATGGCCGGCCCATTGCCACTTCAGCTACTGATCTTCTTCTGATCCGTAATGGTATAGTAATGATTTATTCTATTCATGCAAACACTACTCGTTGAATAAAACTACTTTAACGGAATTCATTGCATTTTTTTTTAAATTAAACTGAACTGACATGCGAACTTACAGGCCACCCGATGGTAGGTGGTAGGTGCATGGATAGCTGCAGATAACTTTATAAGATGGCTACGCATGCTCTATATCTCTTTTTTAGGTATAGGTATTTTTTGAATCTCTTTGTTTAGGTACTCTATAATTGTAATATTCTTAATTTTACAATTATATATATATGTATATATATATATGGTATAGTATTTAGATATATGTATGTTTGTATGAATATATGTTTTTATTATCTTTACTTTATATTAAGTATATTAATATTATAAAATTTATTATGAGAGTGTACACTAAATCCGCTTCTCTTTGAATGTGTCCAGTATCAGGCCTGCTGGAAGAAATTTCAATATGAAATAAGCAGTGCCTTTGTACAAAATATCTTTTTTTATTTTTCATTGTAACATTACTTTGTGTGTACATAAATTGTTAAATAAATAAATAAATAAAATAAAAAAATAACTTCAACGAAACAGAGACGTAGAACTATACAGAAAAATTAAAAATGTAACTATTATTTTCTGTTCTACTGCTATTGTGTATTAGAAAGGAAGAAAGAAAGGCTTTTATTCTCTACATAAATAAAAAAGTCAGTTAAACGTAGGGCAGTATAGGACTACAAGTGAAGAGGTATGTATCGAGCCAGTGAAAAGGTTATGACTCTTAAAGCTGCAGGGTAACCAACAGCGCTGATGATTCTGCCGTAACCACAGATACGCGCACGATCCGTCCGATCGTGTGTTTGAAATATATTTTATACTAGCTGTTCCCCGCGACTTAATCAGCGTGGAATTTATGACGATTGGATTTCATTGGTTTTAATTATTTTTGCGCGGAACCCTAGTTCCTTTTCTAAAATAAAAATAGCCTAAGTTACTTTTTATAACGTCAGCTATCTGCCAGTGAAAGCGGTGCCTGCAAAATCGGTGCAACCGTTTCGGAGACGAGCCGGAACAAACAGACAGACAGACAAAATTTTAAAAATTGCTTTTTATTTTAAGTACCGTATATACTTTATACCGTACCATACCGTATATGCATTTAGTAAAAAGCTGTTGTTTTGGACATTACAAACACACACTTCAATTTTATTTAGTTATAATATAGTACTACCATATGTGTAATAAATATTACACATATAGTACTACTTTAATAAATTAAATTATATCAGTGCCTCATAAATATAGCTATATATACATTTAGAGATTACATACACATACATACGGCATATAATATAAAAACACACTCTATATATAAAAAGATACAAAATATATAAAAATAAACGCAAACATAGGTTAGTCGATAGGGTTTGTAAATACGCAATGAGAACAAACATATAATGCTCAACGATGCTGGAAGAAACATATTAGTTACATATGTTTGCGTTACACGTCCCACTGCTGGGCACAGGCCTCCTCTCATTTCTGAGAGGGTTTTATGACATGAAAATATCCGCCGCGCTGCTTCAATGCATGTTGGCGAACTTCACATGTCTTCGAAATATTTTTTTTCTTATTTTTCAGAAATGCAGGTTTCCTCACGATGTTTTCTTTCACCGCCGAGCACGTGGTAAATCAGCACATAAAAGTGCAATTAACAATTTGATTGGTGCCGGCGGGGATCGAACCCGGGTTGCTCTAGTACTTTGAAATTAATAGCCAGTGCTTAACCTCTGAGTACCACGGCTGTTATACACACATACTAATTCATATTAAACGTATTACCGTTATCGTTACAGCCTATTAAAGTCCACTGCTGAACACGGGCCTCCCCATAGGTTACCTCATAAGGGGGATATTTGCCATAGTTGCCATGCTTGGCAAGTGGTTTATTTTTTATTTTTAGTCGATTTGCTTTCCTCTGTCGCCTCTTACGACACCGACGGGATGATGTGGGGTAGGGGATATTCTTACACCGCCACTACACGGCACTATTAAATAAAATAATTCATATTAAATTATATTAATTATATTCTTCTGTAAACGAGTGCAGTGTTGAATGTATGATATTAAACTACTTTAATATTACAGTGGCTGTTATTAACGCTTTACATATTGCGGCAGCGCGTGAAATCACGAGTCATATTTGAAAAATTGCTCTGTAACCGTCCCATATTAAACTCGGCGTCATTTGAAATCAATAAAGTTAAAAACGTTAATCATACTGACAGGGGGGAAACTAGATGAATACAATTACAACAAACCTTATAATTCTCTTCAGACTTTTTAATGGAAACGAGGTATTCATTCTTAGTCATTGGGGCTTTTTTATATCTAATAAGGGCGCCAATTGAGCATACAGTCTACCTCATGGTAAGTGGATGCTGTGGCCCATAGACATCTACATCTATCCTCAATCACGAATCAAAATACAGGTTTTTTGTGATTAAAAATCAGTAACATGTAGATGTTAGGTTATGTTTTTTATAGAATAAGGTTGGCAAACGAGCACACAGTCCACCTGATGGTGAGTGAATGCTGTGGATCATAGACATACAAAACACAGCAGTATTAAGCTGCTATTTCACGTTGGTATTCTGTGAGAACATGATTCTTCCCGGGTCGAGCCGACCTATTCCTGCTACGACTATAATATAGCCACAGTATGGCTCTACCAGGTGACAACACATCTGCATTTTGATTCTTAATAGAGGCTAGATGTCTATAAACCACAGCATCCATTTATCATAGGTGGACTGTGTGCTTGTTTGTCACCCTTATTCTTTCCTTTTTTTTAGGGTTCCGTACCCAAAGGGTAACCAACGGAACCCTATTACTAAGCCTCCGCTGTCCGTCCGTCTGTCTGTCAGCGGGCTGTATATCATGATCCGTAATAGGTAGACTTAGTTAGTTATAGATATATTAGTTTATAAAAACTGATATGACAAGAGTATTCACCGTCAACCTGATGGTAAGGGGCTCCGATATGAAAAAATACAACCAACTTTAAACGAAGAAACCTACATATGCTTGGCCACTTTTGAGGATTAAGTTGAAACGCCTCACAAACTGTAATTTTACTAGCTCTCTATACCAGGAGTTCCCAAACTTTTAAGGTAATGGGACGTTCACCAAATCCCTTTTATTTTATTTAACCCCACGTCAAATGATTACATATCAAGACAGTGCAAATGAACTATTATTATAATATAATTCTCGCTAACTACCTACGTATCTATATAACAGTAATGGGTTCTTCTCATTACATATTTTGCGCCAATTCAAAATAATATTCGAACCAAAAACTGAAATTATTTAACAAGCAAAAATAAATAATTTCGCGGAACCCTGGTTACTTTTCCACACTTTAGGATTCTCTGCTCTATACCCGTCAGACCGGAGAACAATTCAAGCAATGCTATTTGGCAGCATAATAACTTTGAGTGTGGTACAGATCCAGACGTATCTTAGGCAGAAAAAGAATCCAACCGCCTATATTTGTGTGATCCAGTAAAAACATAGTTAATTAAATTTTTATTGAAACTCTCCAAAGCGTTAATTTACCTGCAACATTTTAACTTTTTAATCAAATTTTGCAAAACATAACGCTCAAAGTACACGAACGTAGTTAAACTATAATAGTACGTCACCAGGGGTTTAGTCCAAATTAATGCTGTGTGCTTATTTATTTATATACAGGGTTATTTTGAAATAACCGGCCAAATTTTTAGAGAAGGTTTAGAATAAGTAATATTGACATATAGTAAAGGAAAATTAATTTAAAAAATCTCAAACGGTTGCGCCACGGAGCCGTCAAATCTTGACGGCTCCGTGGCGCAGTGGCTTAGCAATGAGTTCCAACGCTGGGGGCCGCGGGTTCGAATCCCGCACGGAACAAGTATTTGTATGGTGTAGGTAATTGTTCCGAGTCTGGATGTTTGTCCTTGTGCAATTTATATTTGTAAACTGCCTCCACGATACAGGAGAAAATCCTAGTGTGGGGGTAACTTTCTTTTAAAAAAAAATCTGTCCTTTTTATCTTTTAAATTCAAAATTCGTGGTAATGCATTATTTTAACTGATTATCATTCATAAATATTTAACGACCGATCGACCATTGCGAATGTGTGTGCGTAGTAAAATAGTTTACTACGCACACACATTCGCAATGGTCGATCGGTCGGCAAAAACGTTGTGAATTGAATCGCACACAGAGGAGCGCGCCTATACGTAGTTGTTGCCCATAAATCAAATTCAATTTGGGATAATTTCAAATAAAAGTAGAAGCCTTATTTACCCTTATTTCCAAAAACTGCAATAACGGTATATCGTTATTAATATAATACTTAAACTTAAGTTTAAAATTTGGCTACTCTTTGAAAAATAACCCTATATATCTTTTATGGTGAGTATAGAGAACCGGCGACGCTTTTTACTGGAAACGAGGCATTCCATCTTAGTCGTCTGTTAATCGTAGATAGATGTAGATGTCTATAGGCCACAACATTAAATTACCGTTAGGGTGATTCTGTGCTCGCTTATCACCCTTATTCTATAAAACAATCTTTTTTTTTTATAGAATAAGGGTGACAAACGAGCACACAGTACACCTGATGGTAAGTAGTTGCTGTGGCCCATAGACATCTACATCTCTCTTCGTTTGCGAATTAAAACGCAGATGCGTTGTCAGCCATGAGGACAAAGATAGAATGCCTCTTTGCCAGTAAAAAGGGTCTCCGGTTCTCTACACTCGTGTAGAGTGTAGAGAACCGGAGACTCTTTTTACTGGTAACAAGGCATTCCATCTTAGTCCTCACGTAGGATAGATGTAGATGTCTATGGGTCACAGGAACCACTTACTGCCTGAAATAAAGTTATTGTATTGTATGTGGTAAGAAACATACTATTCTCTACTCTGTGAAGTCAAGTGACAGGTACTTTAAGGTTTTTTTTTAAATGTTTTAAAAAGTTTGTAACATCTAGACTAGTTTATTTTAACTATGTCCATGAGCCATAGTATCCATTTACCATCAGGTGGACTGTGTGCTCGTGTGTCACCCTATACTATAAAAAGATAGTTTACGGGATCCAAGTATATTATTTGTCTCAACAACACTGTTTTATCAGAACCATTATTTTTAACTACAACTGTAGATATATTTTCCAGTGTCCTCTCGAGAGAGCGGGCAGTGACGCAAACACAAAGCATCGTACAGTACGACATCTAACCGCATTTCTATCCTCGGCGCTTTCGAAAAATATTCTGTTTTTTTCTGCGGTTGTTGCGAAATTGAATCGCCGCGTCCAGTACACTGGGTGAAACGCTCATATATCAGACGGCAACTGAATTAGTGACAACACGTATGATATGGACTTGAAAAAATATATTTTTTTACTAGTGAGATATTTTTTAAATTAGAAATAGAAATTATTTTATGCAATATAGATTATAAATAATAATTATTAAAAATCATTCTTCTTTTAATTTAATACTGTTTTGAAAAATACTTCTGTCCTGGGAAGAACCAGCAAGAAACCCTGAGAGATCTTATATTTACGCGAACACTACACATTGAATAAAACTACTTTAAACGCGATATTTAATTTACTTTATTTGTTAATTATAATATTTTTTTTTTGTAGTTGTACCTTTGATATCTTTAGAATATAATTGGATGGATTATTTGTTGTTGCTAATTTAATGATTTAATATTGATTGATTTTGATGTGTTAATTTTGTATAAATATAATTTCTAAGAATAAATAAATTTGCATGTCTCCATTAGAGACTTAGTATGTATACATAGTATTTAACAGTATATCATATACTAAAAAGCAAATAAATAAATAAAAATAAATAAATATAATCCGTAAAAGTAGTTTTATTCAAACCCTGAGAGACTTATTTAAAAGAAAACATTCTACAATCTTAACGAGTTGGTTCGACCAAAAGCACCACGGTTTCACAGAATATCTGTGTGAAATAAAGTTTATTTTACGTGATAACGTTAACGTTAACGGTAGAGTCATGCTGCAGCTATATTACTGGTATAGTTGTAGCACGAATGGGTCGGCTCGACCGGGGAAGGACCCCGCTCTTACAGAATACCAGCGTAAAATAGCAGATTAACGCTGCTGTGTTTCGAATGGTGAGTGTAGAGAACCGGAGACCCTTTTTACTGGAAACAAAGCATTCCATCTTAGTCCTCACGGGTGACAACGCATCTGCATTTTGATTCGTAATTTCGTGTCCTCGAGATCAGGTGTAGATGTCTATGGGCCACAGCAACCACTTACTGCCTGAAATAAAGTTATTATTTTGTATGTGGTAAGAAACATTCTATTCTCTAATCTGTGAAGTCAAGTGACAGGTACTTAAAACATTTTGTGTATATAAATTACATTTTTGTAAATGTATTAAGAGGCCAAAGTCAATATGTCCTTCATTTTTTTTTTCGT
Source organism: Parnassius orleans (assembly GCA_029286625.1). Taxonomy (NCBI): domain Eukaryota; kingdom Metazoa; phylum Arthropoda; class Insecta; order Lepidoptera; family Papilionidae; genus Parnassius; species Parnassius orleans. The sequence goes on from JAGSMP010000225.1 coordinate 1,287,908, forward strand.
AGATACCCTTTTACGGTTTGAAATCGTAATTAGCTCGTACGGTTCTATTTCTGCACCACAAATATTAATTTCAGGCGCGTTTTCCCTAACAAAATATTTTACGTTTGTTTTTATAGAATAAGGGTGACAAACGAGCACACAGTCCACCTGATGGTAAATGGATACTATGGCTCATGGACATAGTTAAAATAAACTAGTCTAGCTGTTTCAAACTTTTCAAAACATTTAAAAAAACATATTTTGAAATTTTAAAAGTTTTAAAGTAATTTGAGTATCAAATATAACACCTATCAAAAGTATGGAATGGAAAGCTTAGATTCTAAGCCAAGGTCCGTAGCGATAACAAAGCATCCAAGGAATCCAAACACAAAGCTCACAGTCATCAACGTCAGCGTCGAGATATGAAATTAATAATAAACGTTAATAAACTTTAATTGAAGAATAAACGTAAACCCCTTTCACAATTACGAAATGAACCGTTAATAACTCGAATATTAATATTTTATTACCGAAACTTTAAATTCAAACGACGCTACCAGGCCAAAGTCGGAAATGGATAAAGGAAAGAGTGTTTATATTTCGATGACGATATTATTCATAAAGAAAGTTATAAAGATGCTTCAAATTATATGGATGATGAAATAAAATATGAAATTATAGAAGAGGAATTTCATAAAACTCGGATGCCAGAAGGTGAAGCACGAATTATATTTTATTGTAAAGAGTGGAGAGCCTAAATTCGTCCTCCATCGGTACCATATTGATTACATGTAATTTTACATTCTTTATAATAAACTAGCGGTACCCGGTGCATTGCTGCCGCAGCAGAAGTTAATTGTGGAAATATCGTTTTAACTTGGAAGAGTTATATTGTTTAATTAATATTGATAAATGACTTTCAAATAAATTTGTCGTTACGATACGCGCGCCATCTACTGTAAGTTACTTGTATTATCCCTATAACCTTTGCGGAAGTGCAAGCAATAAGGTGACAAAGTTTTAGCGCAATCTGATGACTAGGAACGAACAAACATAAATTTTTACATATTAGAGATCTCTTAATTATTATTAGGCGGATATGACATTTTTAATTAATAGTACATCGCCCCAAAATGCACCAAGTCTAAAGTTTGAGTACACGCGTCGCATGCGATACAGAACCGGCGACATTAAAAAATACAGAAAGCTTTTAAGCTCACGTCACGATAGTTTTGGGAGCGAACTGATCGGGGGCAACACATACGGGCGGCGGAAAAGTTAAAATGGAATGGAATGAAACTTTACTCTTGCTCAATCACAGCCGAACATGAGCGTATAGACGTTAGGTAATTGACTTTCAAATCGTAGTCAATTAGTTACAAGTAGCAGACGGTAAATTTTTGTTGTAGTGTATATCCTATCAAAAATTATTTCTTCGAAAATCATTTTAAAAATTTTAAGCAAACCTGTAACTCAAATAAACTCAAAAAAACATAAATCAAATTTGACAATCACTTACATCTACCCGAATGCTTCACAACAAAGCACTAGAAAGTTCGGGAATTTAAAAAGGTTTAATTTAACTGGATAAAATCCATAGTCGTGGCATTTTTTTATTTATTTATTTACTTTATAGAATAAGGGTGACAAACGAGCACATAGTCCACGTGATAGTAAGTGGATGCTATGGGCCATGGACACTACATTTGTCCTCGATTAAGTGCGTTATCACCCGTGAGGACTAAGATGGAATACCTCATTTTAGTCCTCACATCATACACTCACGATAAGAAACACTAGTTGTTAAACTGCTATTTTACGCAAGTATTCTGTGGGAGCGACGTCCTTCCCCAGTCGAGCCAACCTATTCGTATTACAACCATAAACAACGTATATAGTATATAGGTCAATGCAATGAACTCATATAAAATTTTTAGCTAACCCAAACAAATTCTGAAATATGAATGAATAAATCTGATAATGACTTACATCTCCGTGAATAACACACGAATCGCACTTCAGCCCTTAGTTTTTCAAGATCAAATATGCAGCAGATCACTCAAAACGTCGAGTATTTAAAAAAGTTAAAATAACCAGACAAAATCATATTTTTTTATAGGATAGGGTGACAAACGAGCACACAGTCCACATGATGGTAAGTGGTTGCTGTGACCCATAGACATCTACATCTATCCTTGATTACGAATAAAATGCAGATGCTTTGTCACCCGTGAGGACTAAGATGGAATGCCTCTTTTCCAGTAAAAAGGGTCTCCGGTTCTCAACACTCACTATACGAAACACAGCAGTATTAAGCTGCTATTTTACGCTGGTATTCCCCGGTCGAGCCGACCCATTCGTGCTACAATTATACTACTAATATAGCTGCAGCATGGCTCTACCAGTAAAGAGTACTTCTATCAAATCCAATAATAATAATCCATCAAGCAAGCCTTGCACTATGAAAAATCAGAGACACAATCGTCACAAGAAGTGCGAGCTCATAAAGAAAGAAGAATGAATTGGTTTAATTTAGTATAACTTTTGGCAATGGGCCGGCCATATAGCTCGAAGAACCCGCGTGACAACCTCGTACCGGTAAGCGATGTGTAGGGCGTCCTCCCACTAGTATGTGTAGAGTGGAGTGATGACCTGATAAGACATGCAGGAAGTCGACGGACGCAGGTCCGTGCTTTGTGGCATTCCTTAGAAGAGGCCTATGTTCAGCAGTGGACTTGTGAAGGGCTGTTATGATGATGACGATAGTGATCAATTAGTTAATGATGATGATTTAGTTGATGGTGACCATGAATTAATTTTACATAACAAATTACCATTACAAATAAGGATTCCATTAATTCAACACACATGTCAACATATAACTTCAGGTTGAATGCAACCGAACGTTACTGTGTAATGGGGGCAAACACTGTGTGGAAAATAGCCCCGGGCTCTGTTCTATGTTTGCGTAAATTAAGTGATGAGCTGTATTAGTAACAAACAAACGGGTGAAATCTGTTTCAAGGGCGACTGGTTCAAGCCGCAGCGTCCGCTGTTTCTCTAGACAATCGGAAGTGGGAAATTTGTAGGCGATAATTCTCTGTAAATTAAGAAGCAGATGGATGCTTGTATTTGTGAAATGTTTTAAGTGTAATTTGTAGTTTAAACAAAATTTGGTTAATTGCTAAGAGTGAGCATTAAATAAAGAATATTTGCAACTTGATAGGAATCAATGTAAATGCAGCGATTGATTTGTAAAGAAATATTACAAAAATTTTTTTCAATGATTATTATAAGATAAATCATATTATGTTACTAGTAATCTTATCTCAAATTAATTCAATAAAAATGCATTTTTAAGTGGTCTTTTTTATAGAATCATCTTATTCTTCGCCCTTAATCACCAACGAGCACACCTTTCACCTGATGATAAGCGGATACTGTGGCCCATATACATCTACAATTTATCCTCAATATATATTTATATATCTATACAAATAAATAAAATTGAAGTGTCTGTTTGTAATTTTAAAATAACAGCTTTTTACTAGATGCATATGAAAGTGTATTATACTGTACTTATATGAAACAAATCAATTTTTAATGTATATTATGTAATAAACAAAAATGAATTTTTGTCTGTCTGGACAGATTTTGACGGGACCTTCACTGACAGATAGATGATATTATAAGGAGTAACTCAACAGGATACTTTTATTTTGGAAAAAGAATTAGAGTTCCGCGCAAAAAAATTAAAACCCATGAAATTGTGAACAAAATCTGATTCGAATAGGGAAGTATGTTAATAAATTACTAATAACTATGCGTACGAAGTCGCAGGTATAGCTAATTAGGAATATAAATGCAGATGTGTTGTCACCCCTGAGGAATAAGATGGAATGCCTCGTATCTAGTAATCCCCGGTTCCGGTTCTCTACATTCCATATTCGAAAGACAGACGCATAAAGCTGCTATTTTACGCCGTTTTTCTGTGAGAGCGTGGTCTTTTGGCCGTTTGTGTGTTGTGACGTTTGAGTATAAGAAAGATTTTGAAAAAACGGACCTAGTCAATATGGACAACAAGTGGTAAAATTTAAAATTTTGTACAACCGACTTCAATATAAATTATTAAGGGTAACTTAAAACTACTCAGATCTTGATCAAATATATATGGGACTACATGATAAGCATCAGCTTTCAAATAAACAAATAATCATCAAAATCAGTTCATCTAGAAACAAGTTATGAGGTAACACACATAAAAATACAGTCAAATTGAGTACCTCCTCCTGTTTGAAGTCGGTAGAAAATATCTCACAGTTTGTTATTATGTTGGCTCCTTCAAAGCGGATAACTGTGATGTGTGCACTGCTGCTTGGAGGCAGAAGTAGGGAGTCTTACCTATAATAATCTAGTATAAATAGCAAAAGATATTTTTTTAGCAAAGTTGACGGCTCCGTGGCGCAGTGGCTTAGCAATGAGTTGATGCACTGGGGGCCGCTACATTTACATCTATCCTCGGTTAAGAATCGAAATGCAAATGAGTTGTCACCCCTGAGGGCGAAGGTGGAATGTTTCAATTCCAGTAAAAAGGAAGTTTCAGTCCAAGATTTTCTGCACTCACCATACGGATTATGTCTATGAGGGTTAAGAGATTAACATTAAGCTGCTATGTTACTCTGGTATTCTGTGAGAGCGTGGTCTTTTGGCCGTTTGTGTGTTGTGACGTTTGAGTATAAGAAAGATTTTGAAAAAACGGACCTAGTCAATATGGACAACAAGTGGTAAAATTAAAAATTTTGTACAACCGACTTCAATATAAATTATTAAGATAACTCAAAAACTATTGGCCAAACCTTGATCAAATTTATATGGAACCATTTGTGAAGCACCAGCTTTCAAATAAAAAAAAGAATCATCGAAATCGGTTCACCCAGAAAGAAGTTATGAGGTAACACACATAAAAGAAACATACAGTCGAATTGAGTACCTCCTCCTGTTTGAAGTCGGTAGAAAATATCTCACAGTTTGTTATTATGTTGGCTCCTTCAAAGCGGATAACTGTGATGTGTGCACTGCTGCTTGGAGGCAGAAGTAGGGAGTCTTACCTATAATAATCTAGTATAAATAGCAAAAGATATTTTTTTAGCAAAGTTGACGGCTCCGTGGCGCAGTGGCTTAGCAATGAGTTGATGCACTGGGGGCCGCTACATTTACATCTATCCTCGGTTAAGAATCGAAATGCAAATGAGTTGTCACCCCTGAGGGCGAAGGTGGAATGTTTCAATTCCAGTAAAAAGGAAGTTTCAGTCCAAGATTTTCTGCACTCACCATACGGATTATGTCTATGAGGGTTAAGAGATTAACATTAAGCTGCTATGTTACTCTGGTATTCTGTGAGAGCGTGGTCCTTCCCCGGTCGAGCCGACCCATTCTTGCTACAGCCATAATAAATGCTCTACCACATGGTTCTACCACGTAAACGTATTATTATTCATTTCAGTGTTAAACCAGTCAGTTATAAATGACTACGAGTTATTCCTTTATTATTATTTTGATAACATCAACAACGAAGCTTTTGGACGGACGGCCTTGATTGATGAACGCAGTAATCTTGAAATAGAATGCGGACAAGCGTTTTCCAATGTTTTTTTAAACGCCGCCAGTTTGTTGCGGCGAGAAATAGTTTTAATACATAGTTACACTTTTCATTTTTCTGTCCAGTTCTACATTTCTGTTCTGTTAAACTTATTTTGTTCATATTTTTCAAAATTATAGAGTAATTAAATAAAGATTAGAACAATGTCTAAAATCACGGTCTTATAGACTACCAACGTCAAATAGCAGCTTAATGCTGCTGTGTTTCGTATGGTGAGTGTGGAGAACCGGATACCTTTTTTTCTGTAAATGAGGCATTCCATCTTTAGGGGTATTAACGCACTTTCATTTTGATTCTTTATTAAGGCTATATGGAGTTTTTTATGAGTCACAGCATTAACTTACCATCAGGTGGACTGTGTGCTCGTTTGTCACCCTTATTCTATAAAAAATCTATATTATTATTATTTTATTAAGGTTTATTTTCTTATAGTATTTAAATACTCTCTTTCAGCTATAGATTGATTCCATTTCATTCCATTTCCATTACAGCCTATAAAGTCAACTGCTGAACAAAGCCTCCCCCATAGCTAGCCCCATAGATGGATTTTGTTATAGTTGTTACGCTTGGCAGGCGGATTGGCAAACGAAACTTATTCGCAGAGAGATACTGTTAATTGTCTCTTGGGTCTGTTTCCCTCTGTCACCTGTTACGACACCCCGGGACGATATGGGGTAATTGATATTCTTACACCGCCACTACGCGGTAAAGACAGTAATTCCATTCATCTTAATTTATATTTGTTTTGTCTATATATATATTTCAAATCCTCACCACTCCATGGGTTGACTCGTAGAGTATGCCTCAAGGCATTAAGTCCGCCCTTATTTCATGGTTTGTTAAAAAAAATATTAAAACCTTATATTCCTTTGTTATAAGGAATGCAATAAAAAAATCCTTTGTTATAGCGTGAACATACTTAAATATTTATTGGATAATATACGAGGAAATAGTGATGATGTCTTACCTCTTTCAGCTGAGACGCAGTGACACGCGATGGCGGCAAACACGACAGCTGTCAAAATCTTCAGCGCCATGTTGTTTCACTTGTCACTGTCACAACATTACAGGCTCACTGCACACTAAACACTCAATGATGCGCACTTTCGTTAGGATGTGAATGCACTGTACACTATTTCAACTTTTAGAACATTTTGGCTTTACACAGAATGATCTGAAATGAAAAAGAAAGAGATATATGAATATTAGATTAAAACAATAATATAATTATAATTTATGTAATTATGTTTAACCTGCCAAATCAAACACGATAAAATATAAACAGGATATTATACATTCATAAACGCGTAGAGGCGGTGTAAGAATATCCACTAGCCTATATCATCTCGTTGGTGTCGTAAGAGGCGACAGAGGAAACTAAACCAGGAGATGAGCATAGCATAAAAGCTGATAAAAAAAAAAATGCGTTTGCCAAACTGCTTTCCAAGCGTAGAAAGCATTGGAAATACGATATATAGAGAAATACGATGCTCTATGGTCATAATCTCTATCAGTTTTTGTTATTCCGCAAAATAAGAAAAACTCAAATAGATAAAGTTTTAGTGTGAGTTAATGCATTAGCCGCATTGGAGCAGAAATTGAAATAGGTGTCTCATTTGGACTAAAATAACAATACAAACGTACGTAAGCTCCCACGGCTGTCACCGATACGGGTAGGCAGAGATTGAGATCTTCCATTATACACGATCCTAACACACCTCTTTCGCTTTTTCACATCCATACATCTATTAAGAAGTAGAATAAGTAGCTTAAGTCTGTATTTTTGGACAATTTAAATCTGGGTGTTTTCAAAGCAAGAGAAAATAGACTTTTGGTACGCTGAGACAGTGCAATTTACCATCAAGAGCTTCACCACCATTTCACCAGGTGGGATTGTGGTCAAGCACTGGCTTATAATAAGTAAAAAAATAGGCCACTGCTCGAACTACCCGAAAGGGATGAATGGGTCGCTGAAAAACAGCGGCCTTAGTTTGCCACGCGAAATGCTGAGTGCGACCCCTTTTCGTCACGTTCGGAAACGTCTAATATTTTTTAATAAACGTTTATGGTAAAGAATAATAATGTCCTCCAGACCGATTTCAGTCACGGCGGCTATTCTCTCACTCTCATAGTCCAATGGGACGGCAAGCTGATACAACCGGAGAGATCCATACCTTACGGCGCAGGAGCTTTACGTGCTTTTTCGATGCACAGGGGTGAAACACCAACACCGGATTGCTACTGAGATTTTTTTTTAATTTAAACTAATTTTACGGATTTTATAGCGTTTAATTTTAACTTTTGAATATTCAATATTTAAAATAATTTAAAAGGTTGCCGGACTAACTATTACATAGGGACGTCAAACACCTCACAGTCCCCATCCCCGTGCTGTAAAGCACCCGAAACGTCGGGAATTAAAAATGAAACGCGATATAATCCGTAAAATTATATAGTAGTAGTACGTAGTATCCGCGTAAATATAAGAAATCGGAAAGAAAGGAAAGAAAAATCCAATAACTGATTTTAATCCGACCCGGGATTCAAACCCGGGACCTCCATCATCAATCACGTTTAAGAATACTAGGCCAAAGAGGCAGTTATTCGATCATAATTATGCTAGACGCGAGCATGCGTAAGATAATTTTGGACACGACATAAATAGAACAGTGGTTGCCAACGACTCGTGTTATTCTGTTTGCGGAACGGGCGCAGTCCGAAGCAACGAAATGGGCATAACGTCCGCGGTTTTAATATATCGTCGAGTACGAAATATGAAACAAGATTTAGAGCTTCCTTTAGCGATGGACATTAAAAGAGTTTTGTGCGAAATGCTAATGCACGGCGTGAATTGGGTCATTTAAAAGAGGAACACAAATAGTGCTTTTTTATTTGGAATATATTTTTTAGGCCGGTTAGCTATGAGCTATGGTAGTTTAGAGGTAATAATGGTATATACATATATGTACACTATAATATAATAAAGTAGAAGAGCTTTTTTTTTGTTTAAACACGATAACCTCTGGAACTACCAGTCCGATTTAAAAAAAATGTTTTTGTATAATATGATATCAAGATTCATTAGAAATACATAGTATAAGTTATCTAGCATTAGCATTATATCTATCTGCATCTCTCAGCTATCCTTAAATATTGATTTTTCTTAAGTACGTCGGAAGAAAAATCGATTCCGAACTGCTTTCTTCGCATGCGCATGATTGAAAGTGAACTATGAGTGTTATCATTAGACATGCCATATTAATGCATATGAAAGAAAGTTACTTCATCATCAAGAGAATTTTATGAAGTAAAACTTTGCTCTTTATAGCATGTTACACTATCTATACTCTATATATATACAAATAAATAAAATTGAAGTGTCTGTTTGTAATGTCAAAATAACAGCTTTTTACTAATTGCATATGAAAGTATATAATATGGTACTTATAACAAAAACACAATTTTTAAAATTTTTGTCTGTCTGTCTGTCTGTCTGTTTGTTTCGGTTAATCTCCGAAACGGCTGGACCGATTTTGACGGGATTTTCACTGGTAGATAGCTCATGTTATAAGCAGTAACTTCGGCTACTTATATTTTAGAAAAATAATTAGGGTTCCGCGCAACAAAATTAAAACCCTAAATTACACGCGGGTGAAGTTGCGGGGAACAGCTAGTAACCAATATAGACCAACTGGTCAGTAAACTGAAGTGTGAGCAATGGGTCGATTATCATAAATCGTAAATATTAACTAGGTGCTAGGGCTTTTCTCTGCCTAGCATTTTTTCTGGGTAGGTACCATCTTCGTATGTATTTATGCCGCCAAATAGGACTGCGTGCTCTGCTGTGTTCTGGTCTGATGAATAAAGAGCCAGTATAATTACTGGCTGTGAGGCATTCCGTCTTAGTCCTCCGATGTAGAAACGCATCTGTAGCCTTTTTGAAGTTGGTGGTTCGTAAACATTAAATTTTTGACCCAATTTTTTTGTTTCAAATTGTGATTGATAAAACATTATAAATAATATTGAATAAAGCGAATATTATGGATTTTATCTCGTATAACTTAACTTTTTTTGCTGTAAAGTGCTCGAAACGTCGGGAATTAAAAAAGTTAAAATTAACCTCGATGAAATCCGTAAAACTAGTTTTATTCAATGTATAGTGTTCGGGTAAATTTAGGAAATCATCATCATATTATAACCAAATAATATATTCGTATCCTTTTTTAATCCGCGAAACATTTGCCCGCGACAAATAAAAATAAAGGTTACAATGCAACATCAAAGACACTTTTATTAGAAAAAAAAAACCTACCTTTGACTTGACTAACTCATATGCTGAGGGGAAAACCGACAAACACATGAACAGGTGTGGTGGAGGAAAATTTGTCTTCTTTATATTTTCCCCTCCGTATTCCGTGAATTCGGCCAAGCGCGAACGTATCACGCGTTTGGAGTTCCGAGAGGTCGTGTTTTGTTATGAATTGTTTAAAGCCATCCGTTGCCAAATTATGCTTTTGGGATTGATAGAGTAGAAGAAAATCAAGACGTTTGTGAGGAATTGTGAAATTACCAGACTCGACCTTGAAACACGCTTACACAGAGTTCAATGCAAAATACAGCATTACACTGCGGCATTTGGTATATATATAAAATGATAAATATGTGTACGTATATTCTTTTTTACTTCTTTGTTTTATCATACCAACTTACTCTACCCCTGTTATTCTTTTCTTTTTTTTTAGAATAAGGGTGACAAACGAGCACACAGTGGTAAGTGAATTAAGAAACAAAATGGTTGTCACCCCTGAGGACTAAGATGGAATGCCTCGTTTCCATCAAAAAGCGTCACCGGTTCTCTACACTTACCATGCGAAACACAGCAGCATTAAGCACTAATTCACGCTAGTATTCTGTGTTATTAATTCTTCCTGCAATTCTGTCCATTCATTAGTTGTCTGGAAGAAATTGCTTTGAGTAATAAAACCGCATATTGCATACTTCTTTTGAATAATTTCTGTATGTTTTGTATGGTGTGCAATAAAGAATGTTAAATAAGTAAATGTATGACGAGATCCGAAGACTAGTTTTACTGGTAACGAGGTCTATTTAAGTCCTCAGAGGTGACAACACGTCATTTTCTTAACTGCAAGTTGTAGAAAAAAAGGAGGAAGTGTATTTATGGGCCATAGCATCCACTAACCATCAGGTGGACTGTGTGGTTGCTTGTCATTCTTAATACTATATAAAATAAACATGGGTTATGCACACTTCCAATAATCTAATAAAACCAAACGCTGGGCCAGTCTCCATCCTTTGGTTGCTAACTTACCACGCATTCGAACCAAACGGTTTGCTACATCGTTTGTCATGCGCACAGCAAAAGAGTGAATTAAGTTGCCGGCATCTGTCTTTCCATCCGATTACAATGTGTGCGTCGTCAAGACAAGAGTGAATAGGCTTTGTTAAGTCAGTGCGCTTCACCATCTTTGGCTGCATGACCACTTACCAACAGGTGGGAGAGTAGTCAAACGCTGGCTTAGAATATGAAAAAAAACTGCCAAGGCGTAGCACTTTTTTCGTACTTGGCTGACACACTACGGTGTGTCTAAAATGACTTTCACTCCCCCCGCACGTAATAAAAGGATGTGAGTGAGCACGCGTTACAATTCATCACTCGCGTCAGCATTTCCTAAATTTGTTTTCTTGAGGCTATAACTCAGAAAGGCACAGATAGTCGCACGTCAGTTCTCTTTACTTTTGGGGGTTTCGTACCCGAAGGGTAACCAACGGGACCCTATTACCAAGCCTCTGCTGTCCGTCCCTTTGTCCGTCCGTCTGTCGGGGCTGTATCTCATGTTCCGTAATAGGTAGACTGTTGAAATTTTCACAGAATGTGTATTTCTGTTGCCGCTATAAAAGCAAATAATAAAAATAAAAATAAATTAAAAATTATAGGGGGCTCCCCTACTACAAACGTGTTTTACTATGGTATGGAACCCTTTATGCATGAGTCTGACTCGCACTTGTTCGGTTATTTTTCTATGTAGCCAAAATCAATTTAGAATAAAAGTGAAACAGAAGCTAAAAAACGTTTTACAAAGGATAACACACAGATAAAAAATAACAACTTTATCTCAATTCCCAAAATTCCTGCACACATCGAATTATTAATACGACAAAATAATGAGTTGGTATTACATTGTAATCCCGGAGGGCGGAAGGCTTTCCCTCGCTACCTTATTAACTTTTATTAATACTATATCCCAAGAATTAAGTAAGCAAAATTTAATTTTCCACGTGCGTACAATATGTAGATACAATAGAATAGAATAGAATAGAATAATTTTTTATTCAATATAGATTACATGTGTAATTCTTATTGAAAGTCATTTTTTACTTTACCACTGGTTCGAAAAAAAAACCTCTGTCCTGGGAAGAACCAGCAAGAAACCCAGCGGGACTTTTTTTTTAAAGTAAGTTTTACATTAATGGTTGTACAAACTATTTAAGTACAAAATTTATTTTAGAAACTGCTTGGTAGCGACCACCTCATTCCAGGGGTTATTATCAATCATATATTCATTTATACTATAATAACCCTTTTATACAGTTTCAACAACAAAACATTTAAACTTGGTAATAGAGAGAGCCTGTACACTTTCCGGGACCTTGTTGTAATAGCGTATACATTGCCCCAAGAATGAATTACTGACTCTGTGGAGTCGAGAAACTGGTATCACTAGCTTGTGTTTGTTCCTAGTGTTTACAGAATGTATATCACTTTTTTTTTTTTAATTTTTTATAAAGATTTTTAAAGAATAAAGGTGACAAACGAGCACACAGCTCACCTGATGATAAGTGGACGCTGTAACCCACAGACATCTACATCTATATTCGATTAACAATGCTATCAGTCATAAAAAATTACATTTCACATAGCAGAGCCATGCTGCAGCAATATTCTGATTCTAGGCACGAATCGGTCAGCTCGACCGGGGAAGGACCATGCCTTACAGAATACCAGCGTAAACTAGCAGCTTATATGCGTATGGTGAACGTAGAGAACCGGAGACCCTTTTTACTGGAAATGAGGCATTTTCATTCTTAATCGAGGATAGATGAATATAACTATGGACCACCTTTATGTGCTCGTTTGTCACCCTTATTCTATAAAAATATATGTCTTTACATCGATCGAATTACGTCACCATTCGGTCGCTAAAGCCCTTTCCGTCCATTAGCTGGTTGCCCCGCATACGTGAGGTTGACATTTGGAAAGATCGCATATTATTATTTTCTTACAAGTACAACCCTAAGTAGCGGTGGGTCGGTACACGCTTTTCCAATAACGAAAATAGAGGAAACAATTTATCGTTTTTGTTACCAATAAAGGGTTTTAAAACTATTTATATAACTGTATAACTGTATAGTTATTGATATAGCTCTATAAGAGTATAGTATTTGATATAACTTTAAATTAGACATCATGTTTTCTTATATTTACGCGAAGACTACAGATTAAATGAAACTAATTTTTACGGATTATATCGCGTTTAATTTTAACTTTTTAAGACCCGACGTTTCGGGTGCATTACAGCACCCATGGTTACGGGGAGAACTGAGGTTTATGACGTCCCGATGTCATAGTTAGCCCGGCTACCTTCAGTTTTTTGAATATTAATTTTTGGTTCGATCTACGCAGAATAAGCTTACAGTATCTTGAAGTCTAGCAGTGGTATATTTGGGTTTAGATTTAATTATTTATATTAAATATAATTACTTATAATCTATATTGAATAAAAAAGTTTATTTTCCTATTTTTATAGTTTTTGGCATAGCATAAGGATAATATATTTTTATATTTAAATGATTTTTATATTTTAATGATGTTTAAAAGGTACTAATAATAATTGAGCAAAGAGGTCTACAGGTGCGTTATCACCTCTGAAAACTAAGATGGAATCTCACAGCCTTATAATTACTGCGTATTAAAAATGTTAAAAATTTATGAGCTAAGATCCGCGTAATAAAAAAAGTCTTTAGTTCGTTCGTTGTCTTAGCCGTCAGCCACCGCAAAGTCTACTTCACCTGAGGATGCCTCGTTTAGAGGCAAAACACGTTTCGTATTATCGACGGTGGTGTCTTTCCTAGTGTAGTGGTGTTGGTAGTAGTGGTACTGGGATTAGTGGTGACGGGGATAGTGCACGCAATTGAGTGAGGATGAGAGGTAGTCTTCAAACTTAGTAAGACACACCATTTTATTAAGTGAAACTAATTTTTACGGATTATATCGCGTTTAATTTTACTTTTTAATTCCCGACGTTTCGGGTGCTTTACAGCACCCATGGTCCCCCCCCCCGTGACCGTCGGGAATTAACAAGTAAAATTAAACGCGATATAATCCGTAAAAATTAGTTTCATTTAATGTGTAGTCTTCGCGTAAATATAAGAAAACACACCATTTTATTTTATTACGCAGATCTTAGCTAATTAATATTTAACATCTTTAATATAATGGATTTCCGCAAAGTAAAAAACGCCTCATTGTATTTATTTTACCGGATATCTTTACACTTCAAACCGGAATACTTACTTGACACCAGAAATAAGATTATTTAAGACATAAGAGGGTTTTAAATTCTTGCAACTATTTACGGTTGTAGCACCCATCTCTACTGCCAATACATTCTATAAGAAACATGTTTTCTATAGTTAATATTAATAATAATATCCTCCTGACCGAATTTCGGTCGCGGCGGCCAGTTTCAATGGAGACTAGCCATCGGCGCAGGACAGGATTATAGTGACCAAGTGTATGCGCAAGCACAGGTGCACTCTCTATTCCCTCACTCTCATAGTCCGATGGGACGGTAATCCGACACGACTGGAGAGAGGTCAGGCGCAGGACCTACGGCTTTACGTGCTTTCCGAGGTACGGGGGTGAAACACCACCAAATTCCTGACTCCTGGCTGCTATTGCGAATTTTTTGACAGAAAACCCAATACCTGATTCTTGCCCGATCCAGGTTTCGAACCCGGGACCTCATGGACAGCAATCGCGTTTACGACCACAAGACCAACGAGGTAATCATAGTTAGAGTTTCTATAATTATGAAAGTTGGGAATATAATCAATATTATTTACATTTAACATTGCTTAGTTATCAAAAGATATGAGATATATTCGCACTTAGATCTAAATCAAAACAAATAGTAAGTAAAGATCAAACCGCTCAGCCCCACACTTATAGACGCCAGTAATTAATTTCATATATTGCCACGGCGAACTAATCAAGGAATATAAACAAAATTAGAGTGTCTGTCTGTGATATTGATGTAACTGGCTTCCATTAACCTCGGGGAGTTATTTGCATGCTACTAAGATATAAATAACCATTGTTAATATTTTTATCTGTCTGTCTGTCTGGGCTTCTCTCTTAATCTTCGGAATGGTTGAACCGATTGTGATGAAACTTTACGATCAGATAGAGAGCAACGCCAGAAGGGATCATGGCTATATTTTATTTATTTATTTAAGCTTTCACGCACAAAGTTGTACATATGGCGGACTTAATGCCATAGGGCATTCTCTCCCAGTCAACCATTAGGCTAAACAGAGATAGACAAACAAGCGGCGGTGCAGCAGTAATCAAAATAGAAAAGGTTAAAAAGAAATATATAATATATGTATACATATACATTTACACATACATACATACACATATATACTTAAGTACACCGATATATACATGCATAGTATATATATATATATATATATATATATATATATATATATATATATATATATATATATATATATATATATATATATATATATATATATATATATATATATTTCCTCACAATGTTTTCCTTCACCACCGAGGACGTGGTAAATCAGCACTTAAAATTGCAATTAACAATTTCAGTGGTGCCGGCGGGGATCGAACCCGGGTTGCTCGCGTTCTGTGAAACTTACAGCGAGCGCTAACCATCTGAGCTACCACGACTTGCATGTCTGAGAAATCAAAAAAAAAATATTTCGAAGACATGTGAAGTTCGCCAACACGCATTGGGGCAGCGCGGCGGACATTTCCTTGCACTAAAACCCTCTCAGAAATGGGAGGAGGCCTGTGCCCAGCAGTGGGACGTATATAGGCTGTATTAAAAAAAATATAAATATTATCTATGGCAGAACAAATATGAAACATACATAATATGTATATAAAAATAAGAGCTGTGTTAGTTCAAACTTGCAACGATTTTTTCACATGTTTATGGACTTGATTTTTAAAAACAAACTTGTTTTGAGCTTTTTTTATCCAGAAAACTTGAAGCTATTTTTTATCCAAGTTAAGCCGGAGCATGTGGTTAGTCAAGAAATATAAATAATGATAAGATTCATAAATAATAAATTTTGTTTTAATTCTCACGTATCTTGGTATACGTAATACGTATATTAAACCTCGAGTAATCAGATCGTATAGTTAGATAACGAATAGTATTTTAATAAACTTTGAAAAAATAGTTACTCAAATAGGAAATTTCGATATTGAAGAATACATTTTACGTGGTAGGGCCATGCTAAAACTATTTAAATTATGGTTGTAGCACAAATGGGTAGCCTCGACCGAGAATGACTACACTCTCACAGAATACCATAATATTTTATTTCATTTTATAGAATAAGGGTGACAAACGACAGGTGGACTGTATCACATGATGGTAAGTGGATGCTGTTGCCCATAGACATCTACATCTATCCTCGATTAAGAATTAAAATGTAGATGCGTTGTCACCCCTAAGGACTATGATAGAATGCCTCATTTCCCGTAAAAAGAATCTCCAGTTCTCTACACTCACCATATGAAACACAGCAGCATTAAGCAGCTATTTAACGCTGGTATTTTGTGAGAGCGTGGTCCTTTCCCGGTCGAGCCGACACATTCGTTTTACAATTGTAATATAGCTGCAGCATGGCTCTACTACATATGTTTCGACGGACTCAAATTTTGCTCTATGGTGTACTATATACTGTTACAAAGATATATTATATTACACTACAGCACTATATATAGTACACCCAATAAAAATATAATACAATACCATATTATTTTATATCAATAGAAGAGCTGTGATATCTCAGAGGTAAAAATCTGAATACCTCAGTAGTTTTCTTTATTTTTATCGCTCTGATAGTCTTATTTTTATTGACCTATTTGTGGAATCTTCTGGAATCTTCACTAGATCGTCGTTTGTTTTTCCACGTGGAAATCTTTGGTAGAGCGAAAATAACGCTTTACATGCATATATTTCCTAATCTATACCGCAATTTGTAGTTTTCTTTTGGGCTTAACTTCGATATGATTCTATTTTATACAGTATGTTCATTTTATTTGCAATCGTTGCTGCCCTTGGCTTTATTCGGCGTGGAATGAAACGAAGACTAAATGGATACATGCTACAGTATGTTCAAACTTCATAATTTTATTATTTTATTAGCTAATCGCCCCGATTTCGCCTGGATAGGATCTATTTGGCATCATTTATAGAATAATATAAAAATATGAACTAAATCACTCATGGTATTGCTCTCAATATGTTCGCATAGATTAATTAAAATTTTCAACATAGACGTACAGAAAGCAGACAGATAGACAATAATTTAAAAAGATAGACACTTTAATATTATTTACACACACACACACACACACACACACACACACACACACACACACACACACACACACACACACACACACACATATATATATATATATATATGTATATATGTATATATATATTCCTGATCGTTTCACTGATGTATTCTTCAAGCCCGAATTTCGATCAATACTCTCCACGTAGACTCGTCTACGCAGAACAGGATTATAGAGCACGAGTCGACGTTTTCCTTCACCGCCGTGCACGTTGTAAATCAGCACTTAAAACTGCAATTAACAATTACATTGGTGCCGGCGGGGATCGAACTTGGGTTGCTCTCGTATATGAAATTTAGATCAAGCGCTTAGCCCTTGAGCTACCACGGCTTTTGCCAAATGGAAAATAAAAGGAAACTTACGGTTTAAATTTTTCATGAATTATACAGATAGACTCCTACATTATCTCTATTTGTTTTTTTTTAGCTATTATAGGGTAGAACGTGACGTTCACTCGATGCACTGATGATGTAACCAAATATGGTAAAACAAACTGACGTCACTTATTTTATAACAAATTATTTTAACTGTTCGTAGGCTATATTTACTGTACATCGACTTTCAAATAATTTTCTAAATAATAAGGGTAACAAACGAGCACACAGTCCAGCTGACGATAAAAAGAAGCTGTGGCCCATAGACATTCATCCTCGATTAAGAATCAAAATGCAGATGCGTTGTCACCCCTGAGGAATAAGATATAGCCTTGTTTACAGTAAAAAGAGTGTCCAGTTCTCTACACTCACCATACGACATACAGCACCATTAAGCTGCTATTTTACGCTGGTATTCTATGAGGACGTAGAACCCGGCCGAGTCGACCCATTCATGCTACAACCATAATATAACTGCAGCGTGGCTCTATCACGTAGCAAATGTTGCATAGATCACATTAATGATTATAGAGTCAGATTCTCGACGTCTCGAGTCATAAAAATACCAAGATATATTTGACCGCAAAATTGTATATAATAACGGCCTTTTAACTATAAATACAACTGAATGTAACATGATACAGAGGCCTCGTTTCTTTTTATTGGCTTGTTTTCCTCTAGACGGCATCCATGGAAATATTTTTCTGCTCTATTAATTTTTGTAGGCTCCTAATTTTATTTAGGTTGAAAAGAGATGATACTGATAAACTTTGATGAACATCGATTACTACCAAAAATGATTGGTCTATTGATATTAAAAACGCGATAATATCCGTAAAAGAAGTTTTATTCAAACAGTTATCAATCTTAGGATTATGTCCGCAGGGGAACCAGTAAGTCTCCTGTATTGTGAAGGCAGTTTATTATTATTATTATTATTATCCTGAAATGTCCCACTGCAATGCAAACGCTTCCCTACTCTCTTTCCACTTCTCTCTCTCTAGAGCCGCCATAGACCAGTCCTTCATGAAGGAGTCCAGTTAATCCCGTCATCTCCGCCTCGGTGTGCCTTGCTGACATTAGCCTTTTATAGGGACCCATTGGGTTGTAACTTAGGCCCATTGTGGTCATTTGGCATTCTGCAGATGTGTCCAGTCCAGTCCCATTTTGACGTGAACCCGGAATAATTATTTATAGGCCATACAAACACTAGTTCCGTGCGGGATCCGAACCAGCGGCCCTCCGCACCGCAATTCATTGCTGTTCTCCCATAGATTGCCTCATAGGGGCCATAGTTGCCACGTTTCGTAGGCGGGTTAGCAACCACAGTTTTATTTTTATTTGTTATTTGTAAGACGCTGCTACCCAACTATGTTTACCTCTGTCGCTGCTTATGATAATCACGGGACGATATAAGCTGGTGAATATTATTACACCATCACCAGAGGTTACCAAATGGTTAAATCATAAAACCCCGTTATATAGAGAATATATTATACATAACAGAGGTCCGCGTGGGGTGAAGAATAGAATAGAATAGAATAGAATAATTTTAATTCAATGTAGATTACAATACATAATACTTATCGAAAGTAATTTTTTACTTTTGCCACTGGTTCGCAAAAAAACCTCTGTCCTGCGAAGAACCAGCAAGAAACCCAGCGGGACTTCTTTTTTTAAAACCACAATTTACAATATAATATTTTATACAATTGTTATGAAAACTTTTGGAAACAGCATGGTAGCGATCACCTAATTCCCAAGGGTTATTATCGATCATGTACTCTTTATTTGTATAATAACTCTTACTAGACAATTTTTGCTTAATAAATAATTTAAACCTTTTGATAGAAAAGGTCTGCATATTTTCTGGGACTTTGTTGTAAAAGCGTATACATTGCCCCACGAACGAGTTACTGACTTTGCACTCGAGTAACTGGTATAACTAACTTGTGCTTGTTCCTAGTATTTACAGAATGTACATTACTATTTTTAATAAAACTACTTTTTGTTTTTGTTTACATACATTAAATTCTCGTAAATATATAGAGAGGCCAAAGTTAATATATTTATTTCTTTAAATTTTTCTCTAAGGGATTCCTTCGGACCTAGGTTATAAATTGCTCTTATGGCTCTCTTTTGCAAAACAAAGATAGTTTAAATGTCAGTCGCATTAGCCCATAGCAAGATTCCATATGACATTATGCTATGGAAATAACTACAAGTTCCTAATGGAACTGTATCCACAACTGGTCGTCGCTGCTGGCCATAAGAGAACTGGTTATTTTCTCGCTCAAAGGCTATAGAAATTTAAAGGAGTAAGACTACTTGACAATGTTTAAGTTTTTTATTATGGCATTAAAATATTGTATAATATTTTTTTATGAGATAAGGATGACAAACTAGCACACAGTCCACCTGATCAGACCACATGAAGCACACAGTACATCTATCCTCGATTACGAATCAAAATGCAGATGCGTTGTCACCCGTGATGACTAAGATGAAATGCCTAGTTTCCAGTAAAAAGGGTCTCCGGTTCTCTACACTCACCACACAAAACACAGCAGCGTTACGCTGCAATTTTACGCTGGTATTCTGTGAGAGCGTGGTCCTTCCCCGTTCGAGCCGACCCAATCGTGCTACAACTATACCAGTAATATAGCTGCAGCATGGCTCTACCACGTAAATATTATATATATTAAAATGTTATATAAATAAAATTAATATCAAATTATTTAAACAACTTAAATATAGGATTTGAGTCAATACGCATTTGAATAATTTCATATAATCGTTATTTCTTCGAAACTGGAAATTCATTTACCAATCAAACTTTCATGTCAAAGAGAAGTTGAGAAGTGTGCGAAGGTATTCCGTATAAATTACAGAGGGGTGGGGGGGTTGCCGTTATACAAATCGAAATTTCCCAAATTAAATAAATCCGTGCGACTCCTTTTGAACAAGGAAAGTTTAACACTTCTTGTAGGGCGTGTGTTTACATTGCCACGTTTTACTTCCGTGTTGAATTTCAAAGTGCCAGGCTTTGTTCGTGACTGCGTTTCTATACAGGGTAGGTAGAGACTTAAGTTGTTAGTGAGAAAGACGTTTTAGGAGCTCAACTAATTCAATAATGATTTTGTGAGCTGTTCACGAATCTGTAAGTAAGACCATGAATAGTCTACGTAGTGGACCTTGCTGTTACTGAATACCGTCGTAAAATAGCAGCTTCATGCTGATATCTCTAGTTTCCTACACTCACCATACGAGACACAGCAGCAAGCTGCTATTTTACGTTGGTATTCTGTGAGAGGCTGATCCTACCCCGGTAAAGCCGACCCATTAGTTCTACAACCATTATATAGCTGCAGCGTGGTTCTATCTCGTTAATACACGTGTATATTTTTATTTTATATAATTATTCTGTACGTGTGTTTGTCGCTGAACTCCTCCTAAACGACTGGACCAATTTTGATGAAATTTTGCGTTTTTGAGTGGATCCCTAGATGGTTAAGATTCAAAATTAGACCCGATAGGTGGTGCTATTGTGAAGCTCCAGAAATCGGATATTTAACACATGTTATTGGACGCCAACACAACCACGCTCTCACAGAATACCAGCGTAAAATAGCGGCTTAATGCTGCTGTGTTTCGTATGGTGAGTGTAGAGAACCGGAGACCCTTTTTACTGGAAACGAGGCATTCCATCGTAGTCCTCAAGGGTGACAACGCATTTGCATTTTGATTCTTAATCGAGGATAAATGTAGATGTCTATGGGCCACTGCATCCACTTACCATCAGGTGGACTTTGTGCACGTTTGTCACCCCATTCTATAAAAAAAAAGCCTCACAGTGCTCTACTCTCGATATGTGGCCATACCTCAATTTCGCTACATAAAATCGTTCTTATACTCTTAGCTAGACATCAAATCCATATTATTATTAACGTTACAATAACTACAGATATTTAATTGTAAGATTAGTTTATTTTCTAATTGAATCACTTTAGATCAGATAACAAATATGTAATTGAAAAAATATATGGACTGCCGTCCGTTGGTCTGTGCGTCGGTGAGTCTTTTCGCTTAATAGAAATGTAATCAATAGATTGAGATATATAGTATTAAATGAGATTCCATACATTTTAAGGAGGATCCCTAATAATTTTTGGTATAGAACTCAACACCGTTAAAAGTTATTTATTTTTTTCATCAAATTGTCATTTAATTTTGATGAAAAAAATAAAAAACGCTCATGAGGCGTGCACTTTTGGATTTTCCAAATTATTTTAGTATATTTATATTTTTCTCACAATTCAAGTGGTGAAAACCCGTTTTCGAACATAAAAAATAGACTCGACCCGGTGAATAAAACATTGTAAGAAAGTGAACTTAAATAGTCGGCAGGTAATCAAAGGTTTACAACCTACAAGACCGACCCACTTAAACTTGAGCACCGTAATCCGAAGGACTTACGCAGTGATAAATTTAGGTCATTTCAGACCCTTTCTTGATCAAATACTGACGTTACCAAGCGGTAACCGACTTAAAGGGCTCACTAGGTGGAAAGACCTACTACTAAATAAATTAGTGGGGGTCTAAACGATCGCTATTGATAGGGCTTAGGATAAATATTCAGTTTCTGGAATATTCTTCGATTGATCTAAAAATAATTTATATCTAATACATAAAAATAATTTTATTTGTTCGTATGCTATGCTCTGCTATACCGTTCGTCAGATTTCGGGAAAATTTTGTCAACTTATTGCTTGCACTTGTGTGAAGGTTGTAGGCATAGTACAATTAACTTACACTAGGTGGCGCTCATATCGTACCGACAAATTTTTTTGAAAATTATATATCATTCAACTTCAATGAATGTATTATCATTCCTGATTAAATAATATTTCTATTCCAAATTTAAAACGAGATTTCTACAATTATTTCTTCCTCGACAGCAACGCGCCGGGTACCAGCTAGTACTTGATAAAAAAAAAAAACAGAAATATAATATATTAGAATAGAATAGAATATGAAATATGAAATGAAATTACGGTAAGCGAAGTATAGGGTGGCCCCCTACTAGGTGGAGTGACGACCCAGTCAGAGATGCAGGAAGTCGATGAATGCAGGTGGCTCAGGACCGTGTTTCGTGGCATTCTGGGGAAAGGCCTATGTTAAGCATTGGACTTATGATGATGACGATGTCATTCCTTCCGATTGCAATTACCACTAGATGGAATTATTGTTACTCAAAGGATAACTACTCGTATTATATACAACAACGAAACACGATTTTTGACCCTCTATATTTCGGAAGGGAGAACGTTCCAAACAATAACAAATTAGACAAAGAAGGATGAATCGCGTATATTAACTTATTTTATATTCCCGATGTATAGAGTACTTTACAGCACTCATGGTCACGGGGCGGACTGAGGTATTTGACGTCCCAATGTCATAGTTAACCACGGTTACCTCCAGATTAAAAATTATTAATTTTTGTTCCGATCTACGCAGTATGAACTTACAGTATCTTGACGTCTTGCAGTTGTATGCTTGGGTTGGGATTTAATTTTAGTAACTATAGGATCCCAAGCAGATGGTAGCACCCAGCCATCTTCTCTATTGAAATTAGGATGTTTTTTGATTTCAATAGCCTCGCGAATCATCCTTGGAAGGAATCGGTGTTCTTTAGCGAGGATTTGTGGTCTATCAAATCTAATGTAGTGACGGTTAACTATGACATTGGGACGTCAAACACCTCAGTCCCCCCGTAACCATGAGTGCTGTAAAGTACTCGAAACGTCGGGAATATAAAATAAGTTAATATACGCGATAAAATCCGTAAAACTAGTTTTATTTAAATGTGTAGTGTTCGCGTAAATATAAGAAATCATTAAAGAAGGATGATTGAGCAAAGTCAATAGTATAAGGAAAAGTAATTAATATGCTATAAATCTATATACTAACCCTTTGATGTTAAAATACTTAAAATAAAACTGATGGTAAGTGGATGCTATGGCTCGTAGACATCTATATCTATCCTCGATTAAGAATCAAATTGCAGATGCGTTGTCACCCCTGTGAACTAAGTTACAATGGCCCGTTTCCTGTAAAAAGGGTATTCGTTTCTCTACACTGATCATACAAATAGCAACATTAAGCTGCTATTTCACGCTGGTGTTCTGTGAAAGCATTTATTATTGATGTCCTCCAGACCGAATTTCACTCACGGCAGCCAGTCTTCGGCGGTGACTAGCCATCTGTGCAGGGCAGGATTATAGTGGCCCAAGTGTATGCGCAAGCAGAGGTGTACTCTCTATTCCCTCACTCTCATAGTCCGATGGGGTATTTCGACACGACCGAAGAGAGATCAGGCGCAGGACTAACACCTTTATGTGCTTGCCGAGGTACAGGGGTGACACCGCCCACATCCTGACTCCAGGCTGCTACTGAGAATTTCTTGACAGAAAAACCCAATAACTGATTTTGGTCCGACCCCGGATTCGAACTCGGGACCCCATGATCATTCACTAGACCAACGAGGCAGTCATATAATTTATTATCATTACAAAAATGGATCACCATTGATGAAATGAAAATTAAATTAACAATATTGAAGCGTTTGATTATTGTTCATTAGAGCAAAATATTTATCGAAAGTCGTGCTTCAAAGATAAATAATAGAGACAGTTGAGTTAAAGTTAATAATTTAAACCGCAACAGGCGCCAGGTGCTGTCTCTTTATTATCTCACTCCAGTCCGGATGCCAGCGACGGTGGGGAAGATAATTTATTTCTACGTTTAGATATTGTTATTTTGTCTTTGCGAAAATAACATATTTTTTTTAGAATATGGGTGACAAACGAGCATACAGTCTACCTGATGGTAAGTGAATGCTGTGGCCCACAGACATCTACATCTATCTTCAATTAAGAATCAAAATGCAGATGCGTTGTTACTCCTGAGGTTTAAAATAGAATGTCATTAATTCATTTAAAAATTTTTTTTACATCATAAATGCATATACGATATAAAAAGAAGCTTTTTAAATGAATAGAATCTCGTTACTTAAAGTTGACATGACCATATTTTGAAATTTTTATTAATAACTAGCGAACCGCCCCGGCTTCACACGGGTGATTTCTGGATTTTGACTACAGTGCCACCAACCGCGTTCACTTGTTAAATTAAACCATTCCCGAATCAACTTAATCACACACACAAAATTTTATCAAAATTGCTCCAGACGTTTGGGAGTTCAGTCACATACACACAGACATAAGAATTAAATTAAAAAAGATAATAGCCAGCTTTTGAAGCATGTGAAGTCCGCCAAAACAAACTGGAGCAATTACCTCCATAACTCTCGCAGAAAGGAGTGAGAGCCTGTACCCAGCAGTGGGAAATTTTACTTGTTTCTTAACCATTTCACTGTACCGTGAGCCCATATATGAACATTTCGATTGTTTAACTATTGCGTCGCGGATGGGTAAGTTGTTAACATTCTTAAAAAAGTAAACCTTCTCTCACTTCTGAGAGGGTTTTAGGGCAAGGAAATGTCCGCCGCACTGCCCCAATGCGTGTCTGGAAACTTATTTATTTATTCTTAATTAAACACCTTAACTCAAAGGATTACAAAGGGCGGACTTAATGCCTTTTGACATTCTCTCCCAGAACTTCACACGTCTCAGGATTTTTTAATTCCTTAGACAATTTTTTCCGCCGAGCACGTGGTAAATCTGCACTTAAAATTGCAATTAACAATTTCATTGGTGCCGACGGATATCGAATCCGGATTGCTCGCTTACTGTGAAATTTAAAATGTGTTGTAATTTTTATATTTCTATTCTGCTTTTTAAACGCCCTCGACGTTATATCACTACCTTATGGTATAAGACTTAATAAAGAATAAATAAATAATTTACGTTGTGCGTGGAATTGGTCGGCTTGACCGGGGAAGGACCACGCTCTCACAGAATACCAACGTAAAATAACAGCTCAATGCTGCTATGTTTCGTATGGTGAGTGTAGAGATCCGGAGACCCTTTTTACTGGAAACGAGGCATTCCATCTTAATCCTCAGGGATGGCAGCGCGTCTGCAAGTTGATTCTTTTAACATTTTTACTTTACTTTAAATGCTATTTCATGGATGCGCCCTGAAAACAATGTTCATTTAGGTTCGTGAAAAACCGTTTAGAGTTGCCACAGTTCGATGCGTTGCGTTAGTTTTCGTTCAAAAATCGCATCAGAATTTTTCTATCCAAAAATGTTATTTTAAAACAAATAACGGCTCAGTTACGTTTGAAAAAATTCGAGTTTTAAGTAATGTTATTAAATTTTGATTTTTTAATGTAAAAAATAGAATAGTTTGTTCAGTATAAATTCAAATGCAAATTTATTTTTAATTGTGAAAACAGGTTATGATACGATAATGTCTTTAATAAATAAAACTTATGACATTCGCTGCATTTAACCCTTAGGTATACAAATATTATACAATTATATCTACAAATTTCATAATATTATTTTTATATTGAGGAGCCGTGGTAGCTCAGATGGTTAGCGCTCGCTGTAAATTTCACAATACGCGAGCAACCCGGGTTCGATCCCTGCCGTCACCAATGAAATTGTTGGTTGAAATTTGAAGTGCTGATTTACCACGCGCTCGGCGGTGAAGTAAAACATCGTGAGGAAACCTGCATGTCTGAGAAATAAGAAAAAAATATTTCGAAAACATGTGAAGTTCGTCAAACAAGCATTGGGGCAGCGCGGCGGACATTTCTTTGCCCTAAAACTCTCTCAGAAATGAGAGGAGGCCTGTGCCCAGCAGTGGGACGTATAGGCTGTAACTTTACTTTACTTGACTTTTATATATATGCAAATATTGCCATAATATTATGAAAAATTTTAATACAATAGTATATAACTAAAAATAGGTAATTCGTTTTTATATGTTTCGTTCACTGGTCTTGGTCATGGCCGAGCTAGTGCGCAATCTCTCTCATTCTCTCATTCTATTGTCAAGCCACTGCGAAGAAATGTTTAGATATTCCGTTAGTCCGCCAACGTCAAAGTTTAGAACTTTCATAGCTTACACGGTCAGGTAACTGTGTAGTGGCGGTGTAAGAATATCCACTACCACACATCATCCCTTGGGTGAAATAAAAGGCGACAGAACCAAACGAGAACGGAAGATGTTCAGCAGCATCTTCCTGATAACAACTCAAATAATAATAAAACTGCGGTTGCCAACCCGCCAGCCAAGCGTGGCAACTATGGCAAAAACCTCTCTACGGGGCAATCTATGGGAGAGGCACCTATATTCGGCAGTGGACTTGTATAGACTGTAACCGCTAGCCTGTCATGGCTGAGCTACGTCTCTTATTCGGTTGTTAAGATACTCGGGACGAAATATTTAGATATTCCGTTAGTTCGCCAACAATCAGGACATGAAACTTTCCTTGTTGAATATGTAACATCACTGGACAGGTCAAATAGCGAGCAACAATGAATTAATGTTGTTTACGAACTACAATTGAACCAATTGCATGAACTTTCGCGGAGACATGTCTCGGCTTTTGGCCGCGGCTCAACGCTTCTGGGATGAGTTAAAATAAACAAAATCAAATTTACATTTAGCATTTACCAAGAGACGTAAGTATATTTGCGTTTCATTAATTATTCATTACAGCATGTCAAAAGTCCATTACTGAACATGGATCCTCTCCATAGATTGCCGCATAGGTGGGATGGGGTTTCCTATCTGTTATCAGGAAGCTGCTGCCCAGCTCCTCTTTCATTTCCCTCTGTCACCTAATATGGCACGCGTGGATTTCGCGGCTTCGCATGGGTGATTTCTGGATCTCGACAACAGCGCCACCTACTGGGTCCAAATGTGAATCTAAGCCATCTAGGGACCCGTTCAAACACACACAAAAAATCATCAAAATCGGTTAGCCGTTTTTGAGTTTCAGCGGGACTAACGGACAGCAATTGATTTTTATATATAGAGAAGAGTGATAAACGAGCACACAGTCCACATGATGGTAAGCGGATGCTGCGGTCTTTAGACATCTACTCCTATCCTTGATTGAAATCTAAAAATTTATTCTGTAAGAGCATGGTCCTTCCCCGGTTGAGCCGACCCATTCGTGCACAACCATAATATAACTGCACTGAATCTACCACGTAAAAAAACTTTAAACAAAACTTTTGCTTTAATTGACTCTTATATTAATAGAGATGGACTTAAAGTTTGAATTGTATTGATTTTATTAGTTAGTTGTAAATAAAATTTTAAATGTCACTCTAAGTTAAAGTTTAATTTAACTTGAGACGATAAGTATATAAATAGGTATTGACATTTGAAATTGTATTGATTTTATTAGAAGCTAAAATATAACACGTAAATAAAAATGAGTGAATGAGATGAATGAACGTGTGAGCGAGAGGAATGAAAAAGGTGGGTAAATGGCGGAAAGACGAAATACAATAATGGGTGTGTTCCGATACACACTGCGAGCACTACTCTGCTCCGTGCTCTCACTGGTGAAAAATCCTTTCCGTTACGGACTACAAGTATACTGCCGCAGTACCCTAGGGTAATATATGACGCTTTCGAAGTAAGGTACTCTCAGTACTTTGATCACGTGATCGCGAAACATAACAGCACCTAGAGATAAACAGCTTCCACGAATGATTGTTATTATTATTAATTAATATTGTTATTCAAATAAACTCGGATATTAAGTTTGAAATGCAACAAAAATTTATTAATTTTATATTGGAACTATATTA
Source organism: Parnassius orleans (assembly GCA_029286625.1). Taxonomy (NCBI): domain Eukaryota; kingdom Metazoa; phylum Arthropoda; class Insecta; order Lepidoptera; family Papilionidae; genus Parnassius; species Parnassius orleans. The sequence continues at coordinate 1,316,440 of JAGSMP010000225.1, forward strand.
GAACAATTATTTTCATTGTTATCTTTTAAACGTGCTACTTCAAAATCATTTTTAAACTGTACATTCTTCTAAAACGACCTGAATTAATGGAAGAGCGTTGCTCCCTGATACAGGCTCATTAGCTTAAAAGGGCGCTACGGTCACTAATACAATATAATGTACCCATTGTTTTGAAATAAATATTTATTATTATTATTATTATTCAAATAATATTTTTCTTGTTGAACAGAAAACGTGTACATGATAAATATTTTAATTTGAAAACACTGTCGAAAAATGGGGATGACAGTATACTGAACCGCGTTCCGTTTTAAACAGTAACCAGTATAGCAAACTAAAAGGAAAGGCTTCACAGTATACTGAATTAACGTCACACCTTTCAGTGCTCACAGTGTATATCTATATCGGAACACACCCAATAATATAATAGAATAAAATAGACTTAATACATAGATAATTAGATGCATGTGCAAATTGTAAGACGAATTTGTTAATTAATTAAAGAAGTCAAGTTCCTTAAAAACAATTTTATTTATCGTTCCCACATAAATGACATTAAAAAAAATACAGAGTACAGACTGGTATAGATTTTGACATCTATGGGAGGTAAACAAGCCTAAATTGAATAAAAAGTTTTGATTTCGATTTGAGTTCCTTGTTACACCTTTAAACATGTATGTGAATCTCAAAGCAATCTGAAAAGTCTCGACTTTACATGGATACATTATTAATTCGACGCCATTTCCATCCGAAGTAATATTTATGATACGGGGAAATGACTTTATATGTGAGGGAAATCTCTGGAAAGCACTCGGGCCCGGCACGCTTGCGACACGCCCACGTGACATCAGATACCAGGGGGCATCACCTAAGAGATAGCAACTCGTTTCAAATACGTTAGCATTTTTCTCCTTACTATTTTAATGATATATACAGTCTTCACGACACTGAAATATTATGACATTTTTGTTCTTTTTTTTCACATATTATTACATACAGCCAGTGTTTGATTTTTTTTAACTATTCTATGCCAACGCTTGACTCTCCTTGCCAACACCAACTCACCTTGAAAACACCCAAATTTTAATCGGTTGGAATAGAGATAGACAGATGCTGGCAATTTATTCCACTCCTTTACTGTATGCCTTACGAACAATGAAGCAATCAAGCTTGATAAAAATTTCGAACAGTGGTAAGTCATGATGAAGTCCTAGATTCTAAATCACACTGTCGTAAAAAAAGCCTATTTACTCTTGCCTTAAAGACAATTTGTAATGAGATGTTGTCTTTGGTGTACGCATTACGAAAGATGAAGCAAATCGTTTGGTTCGAAATGTCAGGCGGATGAAACGGATAGCCGCAGATGTTAGAGTACTAGAGGTTAGAGCCCCAGATGTTAGAGGTTAGAGGTTAGAGTACTCCGCCGATGTATTCCATCGGCGGAGTACTCTAACTTTATTTAAACCATAAGTTAAACTACGGTAAATTAACGACTCAATATTTTTTATAGGATAGGGATAACAAACAAGCACACAGTCTACCTGATGGTAAGTGGTTGCTGTGGCCCATAGACATCTTCATATATCTTCGATTACGAATCAAAACGCAGATACGTTGTCACCCCTGAGGACTAAGATGGAATGCTTCATTTCCAGTAAAAAAGGTCTCCGGTTCTCTACACTGACCATACGAAACACAGCAGCGTTGAACTGCTATTTTACGCTGGTATTCTATGAGATAATAATAGCGCGGTAACTATGTTTTTGGCGCTAAGGTACTTAAGTTCAAATCCATAATTTAACAAGCGGTTATATGCCCCACAAATAATAATCCACATGCAATTTATATTACACTTGTTGTATAGTGGCGGCGTAAGGGAATCAACTACCTCATATCATTCCGTATGTTTCGTAAGAGACGACGGACTGGAAACTGAAACAGAAGATGTGCAGTAGCATCTTCCAGATAGTATCCAAAAAACAGCGTTGTTTTATAAAATCGTATGTACCTATATACCTAATTTTGTTTTATTCATAAGCGATATTAAAAATGTTATATGAGCATATACGCATATTCGTAATACGCAACCGATAGCGTCAGTTATTTCTTTTTTATTTTCTATTTTTTTCTTTTTTTCTTTAGCGAGCTGTTTCTTTTCAGCCAGAATATATTATACAGCAAAAGTAAAAAATTTGCTGTCGAAGGGGTAACAACAACTAAAAATAACGGTTATAACGGTTGCCAACCCGGTCGCCAAGTGTAGCAACTATGGCAAATACTTCTACTATGAGGCAATCTATGGGGAAAGGCTATGGTCAGCAGTGGACTTAGACTTTTATGAAAATTAAATGAAAACTAACTAAAAATAATTTGAATATGTAAGACGCTATAATACAAAAGAAAATCTTGTAAGGCACCGTTTTAATATAAATTAAATGAGTTTAATAAAAACTTCAGTCAATTGTGACTAGTAAACATAGAGTGCGAGAAGTTAACAAGAATAAAGCTGGAACTTTCTAGGCCTTTACAGAAAATAATACTGTGAAAATGAGACGTCATAAACTTTTTATTTCATAAAAGATTTTATTGTACTTCTTTGTTCTGTGAGATAAGAAAACATATTCATCGAGATTGTTTGACTTGAGCCAACTCGAGATATAAATGTCGAGTCAAAATTGATATAATACTAATATATTATGTAAATTTGAAATTGTAAAAACTATAATTTTTGCACATAGGTAGTATAATATAAACGTTTCGTTCGTTTTATATATATATATATATTATCGTTGTAGTATCACTGTAACTTTGTTATATATAAAATTACAGAGATACTACAAAGGGGTTCTTTTTGCGCAAACCTGTGTAAATTTGTGTGTAAATTGCAAATAGTAAAAATATAATAGTTATCAGATTGTGCTCTGCAAATAATAATGACTTTTAATACTAGGCACCTGGTATGTATGGTATGTACAAACCAGGTGCTCTATGGTATAGGATGGTAGGCAGAAAAGGAGTCCTACCACCTAACACATAATATTGTTAATTTTTATTAGATAGGTAGGATACCTAAAAACTTGAAAACAAGATTATACAACCAGTGTGTTGCCAGTGATGACCTAAGGATCTGAGACGTGGTCCTTTTCCTGCTGGCCGTATAAGGAAGCTCAAGGTCGCTCAGCAACCTTGAAGAGGGCTATGCTCAGAGTTTCTCTACGTGGTGAACTTACAAATGAGGATATCCGCAATAAAACCAGAGTAACCGTCATATTCCAATTGATTAGTAAGCTGAAGTGGCAATGGGCCAGCCATATAGCTCGAAGAACCGACAACCAATGGGGAAAAAAGATTATCAAGTGGCAACCTCGTACCGATAAGCGAAGTGTAGGGCGGCCGCCCCACTAAATGAAGGAACGACCTGGTTAGATATGCAGAAATCTATGGATGCATGTGGCTCAGGACCGTGCTTTGTGACGTTCCTTGGGGGAGGCCTACGTTCAGCAGTGAACTTGTAAAGTGATGTAATGATGATGATGATGTATTAGATAGTGTTATGGAGGGTTTTTTTTAAGTTGATGATAGTAAATTGTATCCAAATAAACTAAGATCTGTACTGTTTAATGTAGCCCGAGTTTTACTAGCACATAACTCTATTCTAAGGAATTCCGTCAAGTCTCACTTTGACGAATCATATCCAATTACACTATTCATTAGTGCTATTCAATGGGATTATTTTCAGTCTTACACAGGTAACAAATTCTTAGAACTTAGTTTATTTAATCCTAATACAAGCACACCTTAATTATTATCAGACGTGCGCAAATTACTGGAGTATGTTCAAAGGCAAACAACAATGGCGGCACAAAAGGATTAGATACAGTAAATTGGCGGTTGATATAGGATAATCTATACTGAATTATACGTAAGTAAGCATAACGCTGAGATATATCGTAACATAAAAACTAATGATACCCCTTTCAGGTTTATAGACGCAATTAGTATTGAGGGAGACGTCGAACGTTTTGGAATTCGTGATTTTTTTTTTATAGAATAAGGGTAAAAACGCACATCAGGGGAGATGGTTATTCGATTCTGTGGCCCATAGATATCTACATATATCCTCGAATCAAAATGCAGATGTGTTGTCACGCCTGAAAACTAAAATTGATTGCTTTGCCAGTAGAATGGAAAAACAATCAATTTTAGTCTCTCTATTAGTTTTCTAAACTTGCAAAACACAGCAGCATTAAGCAGCTAATTTATTTTGGTATTCTGTGAGAGTGTCCTTCTCCATAACCATATATATGTTATGGAGAAGCATAGCTATATAACCATAGCATAGCTGTAGCGTGGCTATACAACGTTTATAAAAAAGCCAAAAACTAAAGCGCAAGTTAATGAGCTTTTGAAGCTCATTTGATTTCGATCCCCACCACCAACAAATTAACCGTTCAACGCTGAATTATGATAAACTTTTAGGTGAAAGAAAATATTGTAAGGCAAATTGCATAGGTAGGTAGCCCTACTAACTATTTCTACTGTCAAATAGCAGTGCCTGCATGCTGTGTTCCAGTCTAAAGGGTATACGGAACCAGTATATTTATAAACTGTACTGCATTCTAACTTAGAGGTTACATGCCCGCAGTGCGGTCAGCCTTATGGCCACAAGCAAAAATATATGCATAACATCTATTTTTCTACGCGCACTGCGATGCGGCTACCCGCAAACCGCTCCGGTCGCTCGGAGGGCTGCGGCCCGAATGACGGCCAGCCGGACGGTTGCTACTCGCACTGTGCGGCTCAGTTTGCGGCTGCCTGCCATTGAGTGAGATTGTGTGCACGTGGTACGTTTATGATGGATACCGAAAAATTTATTATCGAAATACAGAGTCAGCCAGCAATTTTTAACACCAAATTACCAGAATATTTCGATAAAATTTTAAAATCCATCTTTGAAATGCATCGACATGGCCGCAAATCGCAACGGTTCTTCAACCGCATCCTGCGGTCAGCCGTACGGCTAGCCGTATTGCGGTTACCCGCGTAGTGCGTATGAGCGTTTAGTCCTCAGAGGTGACGACGCATCTTTAACCTTCTTTGTTTAAAGTTGATTGCAGTTATCTATGGGCTGCAGTAGCCACTTACCATCAGGTAGGCTGTATGTTCATTTGTCACTTCAGTTTTACTAAAAATAAATCTGAGAAAAAAATAAAAATGAAACATTTACGAGGACATGTTGTGCAATCTGCCAACACGCATTGGGACAGCGCGGCGGTCTTTTCATTGCCCTAAAACCCTTTAGGAATTAGAGGGGGGTTGTGCCTAGTCATGGAACGTATACAAGCTGTTTCTTTATTATTATATTTTTTGTTTGTGTTCATTTTAAGATAATGTTTCAATACGCATATAAACAAATATTGCAAAGTATTCTAACAACAATAAAATAGATGTAAGAAGAAAGGGAATAACGAAAGTAATTTGTAAGGGATGACTTAATCCAGATTCGCTCAAAGGTTTACAGGGAATTACGTAAGTGGAAGTCGCTCCTGGTTATTGTTATGCAATATTATGGTAATCGCAGCGACAATATCGCTTATTATGAGATTTTAGAGGGACGTCTCTGCGGAGTTATCTTGGAGTTTGTTTCGTACTTGTATTTCCTGTTAAACAAGGGTTGGTCGCCTTTGACTCGTAAATTTTTTCTTACGTTGACAAAATATCTTCTTGTATCTGATTTTGTACGATTTATCCACTGTATGCTTCGTATTTCGTAATGCGAAATAGTATAATCATGTTAATTTTTTTGTTATTTTTGTTACTTTTTTTAAAAAACGTTATCTCCATACTATGATTTTCTCCTGTATCGTGAGAGTAGTTTACATACATAAATATCTCAAGGACAAACATCCAGACCCGGAACAATTATTTATAGGCCATACAAATACTTGATGCGTGCGCGATTCGAACCCGCAGCCCTTATCACTGCAACTCATTGCTAAGCCACTGCGTCACGTAGCATTGTTTTTCCATCTAAATACAAAGTGTTTTTTTTAAAACTGAAGTGGCAAACGAACTTACAGTCCGGTAAGTAGGTAGGTAGGTAGGTGTCAGCCTCGCTCACTGAACACAGAAGTGCAGGCGCTGCAATTTACGGAAATAGGTGGTAGGGTGGTACCACCCAGATGAACTCCTTGGCAGAAAAGGGCATGAATAAGGCTGACAAACGAGCACACAGTCCACCTGATGGTAAATGGATGCTCTGGCCCATAGACATCTACATTTATCCTCAGTTAAGAAATAAAATGCAGATGCGTTGTCACCCGTGAGGACTAAGATGGAATGCCTCTCACCATACGAAACACAGCAGCATTAAGCTGCTATTTTACGCTGGTATTCTGTGAGGGCGTGCTCCTTCCCCGGTCGAGCCGACCCATTCGTGCTACAACTATACTAATAATATAGCTGCAGCATGGCTCTACCACGTAAAAAATTGAGATTTACGCAAACTTTAATAATAGTGATTTAAAGTGAAACAAAATTATATCATGGACCGGAAATGTCAATAATCATGTATGTCATTTTCATTAAAAGAATACATGTATATCATTAAAAATTAAATAACTATTTCAGTCATGCAATATAAAAATTAATGTCATAACCATCATCGTCATTATAAAATAAATGACAAATTTAAATGTTTGTATTCAAGAGCCCACCCTTTTCTAAAAGGCCAGCAACGTACCTGCAATTCCCCTGGTGTTGCAGTAGTTCATGGGCTTCGGTAGTCACTTACCATCAGGTGAGCCGCATACTCGTTTGCCCCCTCGTATAATAAAAAAAAAATTCCCTTCTTCCCCTTTCTCGACGGTCAATATACGGCCATGTTATTGACGCAAATCCATAGTTAATCGAATAATTTCCCACAGTCCACTCACAGTAATAAAGTCAGTTGATGAGACCGGGCGCCGATCTAGGGTAAACTAATCAAGGAATATAAATAAGGAAACGATTCTTAAATGTTGATTAATAAATGTTTTTATGCAAAACACTTTGGTATTAACCGATTTTACGGATTTATCTCATAGATGACTCTAAAACGAGCAGTCAGCAGTTACTTTTTAATTAACTTATTCTTTATATACCGCAATAATATCTGTCGTAAAATAATATATGTGTATAAAAAACGCCTAAAGGATAAACCATATATTTTTTCAACATACAGGGTTATTTTTCAAAAAGTAACCAAATTTAAATTTTAAGTTCAAATAAATAAATATTGATATACCGTTATTGCAGTTTTTGGAAATACGAGTAAATAAGGCTTCTACTTTTATTTGAAATTATCGCAAATTGAATGTGATTTATGGGCAACAACGTTTTTGCCTACCGATCGACCCTTACGATTCTGCGCGTGCGCAGTAAAATCAGTTAAAATAATGCATTACCACGCATTTTGAATTTAAAAGATAAAAAGGACAGAATGTTTGAGATTTTTTAATTAATTTTTCTTCACTATTTGCCTATATTACTTAATCGGAACCTTCTCTGCAAATTTGGCCGGTTGTTGCAAAATAACCCTGTATGAAGCATGACCCTGAAGCAAAGGTGACAAGCGAGTACATAGTCGACCGCTCTGTTTCATGCCTGTCTCTCGTAAAGAAACTAAAACCGTTGGTTTGCGCCAGATCTTTCTACGATTGTGAGTACAGGAGTGAGAAAAGGCATTGACCTGTGCTTGCACACACAATCGTATACTATGTATTTCTATTGCGCAAATATTAATATTATTGTACAGAGAGTGCAGATGACTTCCTTGAGACTGGCAGTCGTTTTTTTTATAGGATTTTTTGATAGGTGACAAACGAGCACACAGTCCACCTGACGGCAAGTGGATACTTTGGCCCATCATCATCATCACCATCATCATTACAGCCCATCACAAGTCCACTGCTGAACATAGGCCTCCCCCAAGGAATGCCACAAAGCACGGTCCTGAGCCACTTGCATCCATTGAATTCCTGCATGTCTTACCAGGTCGTCACTCCATCTAGTTGGTGCGAGGCTGCCACTCGAGAACATTTCTTCCCCATCGTTTGTCGGTTCCTGGAGCTATATGGCCGGCCCATTACCACTTCAGCTTACTAATCCGTTGCGCTGTGTCAGTCACTCTGGTTCTACTGCGGATATCCTCGTTTTTAAGTCTATTAGTAGTAGTCTAAGATAGACTTGACTTGGAGAGCCATAGCTCGCTAAGCGACCTTGACCTTCCTCATACGGCCAGCAGTGAAGGACTACGTCTCAGATCCATATGTCATCAATGGTAACACGCACTGGTTGAACAATCTTATTTTGAGGTTTTGAGGTATGCCTGACGAGAAGATGAGTCGTAATCTCCCGAACGCTACCCAGCCGAGTTGAATCCGTCGATTGAACTCTCGGTCGCAGTTGGACTTACCTAGTCGGATAATTTGTCCCAGGTAAACATACTCGTCAACAACTTTGAGCTTAGTGCTCCCAACAACTACCGGCATAGGTGTGACATGGACGTTATACATGACTTTTGTTTTGTCCATGTTCACCTTAAGACCTATCCGTTGGGAGACACTATTGAGGTCATTGAGCATAGTGCTTAGGTCCTCCAGCGATTCTGCCAAAAGGACTATATCGTCGGCAAATCGAAAGTAAGTGTTGTTCTCGCCATTGACGTTAATACTTTATCCTTTTCAGTCCAGTAGCTTGAAAACGTCTTCCAATGCAGCGGTGAAGAGTTTCGGGGATATAAAATCACCCTGTCTTACACCTCTCTGCAGTTGGATAGGTTTCGTACTTTGATTCTGTACTCGGATAGCCATCGTAGCCATACTGTACAAACACTTCACAGCACTTCAATATACCGACAGTCAACTTGGCACCGCTGAAGGGACTGTAGCACCGCCCAAATTTCGACGGAATCAAAGGCTTTCTCATAGTCCACATACGCAAGACAAAGTGGCAGATTGTCCTCTTTTGTCTTCTGTACAATTGCCAAAGGGTATGTGGTCTATGGAGCTAAAGCCCTTTCGGAAACCGGCTTGTTCGGAAGGCTGAAAGTCGTCGAGTCTGCGTGCGAGACGATTCGTAATGACTCTCGAAAACAGCACGTAGACGTGACTCAGAAGGGATATTGGTCTGTAGTTTTCAAGAGAGCATTGTCGCCTTTCTTCAAGAACAAGAACACCGCACTTATGCTCCACGCCTCCGGAGTAGTGCCACCATGGAGGACGGAATTAAAGCGCTTCTGAAGGACTTCAAGTACTGGTTTCCACCCGCTTTTAGAAGCTCCGCTGTAATTCCATCCTCGCCCGTCGACTTGCCGTTTTTAAGGTTCTGGAGAGCCATTCTAATCTCGCTCAGACTAACGTCCGGGATATCATCGGAATAGTGTCGGATAAGACTTGCTCTTGGATTGTTACTCACACTTTCGTGTGACTCCAACGATGACGTGTACAAGGCGTTCTGTGGCCCATAGAACCTCTCAATCTCACTCAAAATCTCAGGTGTCCCGGAAATGAATCTGCCTCATTCGGTCTTCAGCTTCGTCAGTTGGCTCTTTCTGGCAGACAGATCTCTGGCAAAGACTTTGGAGCCCTAGTTCCGCTCGATCGCTTCTTCGATACGAGCAATATTAAAGTTGCGTAAATCCCGCCGCATGCATTTGGAGATCTGTCTGTTCAGATGCCTGTATGCTGTCAAATCTGTTAAAGACTGCAGCTTCATTTCCCATCTAACAATCATGAGATTAAGATTGTAATGGGAGATTTTTTAAGTTCTTCTGCAGCGGGTCTTGCAAAACTTAGCTCCGACCGCATGGACAGTTTCCACGTGCTTGTCATTCATATCGTCCACTGCATTCCAATATTCTAGGAACTGAAAACGGTTTTGTAACTAGAGTTGAAAGGTTTCGGTACTTTGGATTAGAACACGAGGGGGACGGATCGTTGACTTTATTAGACGACACGTCTCAAACTTAACGTTTAGGTTCAGTGTGCCTCTAACCATTCAGTGATCGCTACCAGTTTTCACCCTCGCGATCACTGAGGCATCACTGAACAGTTGCCGTCTAGTCGTCATAATGAAGTCAATCTCATTTTTTGTCGAACCGTCGGGGCTCGACCAGGTCCACTTCCTGTGGGGCCGCTTCTGGAAGAAAGAGTTCATCATAAAGAGTCCCTCTTTCTCCATGAAGTTGGCCAGCTGCTGGCCCCTTGGGTTCCGTTGCCTTATTCCAAATTTCCCTACCTTCAGCTCGCCGTTCTCTCTTGTGCCTAGTTTTGCGTGAAGTCTCCCAGTAACACCATATAGTGGGTTTTGGAGGAATGCATAGCTCTAGATATATCCTCATACATTTCCTCCACCTCCTCATCGGGATGTGTCAAGGTTGGTGCGTAAACCTGTATGACCTTCAACGAATACCGTTTGGTGATTCTGAGTATAAGGTACGCAACCCTCGTCGACGACCTCACAATCTTTACTACGTTGTTAACGAGAGACTTGTGGACGATAAATCCGACACCTCCTTGGGACAGATAGTCGCCCTCCCGGTGATAGAACAAGTTGCCGGATTCGAGAATTACGATTTCCTCCCCATCTCTTCAGAGCTCAGATAATCCTATATCCCAGCGCAAATTGTCTATCTCTTCTTCCACCTCTAGGATCTTCTCGTCAGTCCTCAGTGTGCGTGCATTGTATGTTGCCAGGCCGAGTCGTTTTAGGTGGCAACCGAACCTCCACCGGAGATTCTTACCACCTCCTGCCCCGCCGTTACCACGGTCGCCATCGTAGCCAGGAATAGCGGGGCCACCGGGAACTGAGGGCCGTCATTTTGTTACTTATGTCATGGGGGGTATATTGCCATAGTTGCCACGCTTGGCGAGTGGGTTGGCAAACGCAGTTTTTTATTGTAATTTGCTGTTATCAGAAAGATGCTGCTGCTCATCTTCTGTCTCAGTATCCCTTTGTCACCTATTACGACACCCACGGGAAGATTTGGGGTAGTAGGTATTCTTTCCCGCCACTACACGGGGACTTTGGCCCATAGATATCTACAATTATTCTTGATTATGAACCAAAATACAGACGCGTTGACCCCTAAAGACTAAGACAGTATGCCTCGTTTTCAGTAAAAAGGTTCTCCGGTTCTCTACACTCACCACACAAAACACAGCAGCATTACGCTGCTATTTTACACTGGTATTCTGTGAGAGGTCCTACCCCGTGGTCCTACCCGATCGGGCTGACCGATTCGTGCTCCAACCATATAATAGCTGCAGCGTGGCTCCATCACATATACCTAGTTACAAGTTAAAAAAGGCGAGGGTAACGTTTTTTAAAAACAAATATGAATATGATTATATTTTGTATCCAAATACGCGACATAGAATTCCAAATCTGAAATTAATTAATTGATAAAAGTTTGTCAAAGCGAAGTTCAAGCAAAGATAAGCTCGGCAAACGACACAGGGCCTTAAGTTGCCGAATCGAAATCTCGCAAATTAAATAAATCCCTGCGAAATCTTTTTCAACCAGGGAAGTTTATTGCTTCTCGTTTGATGCGTGTTTGCTGTGATCGGGTAACTGTGTTTATTAAGTTTCGACAAATATCTCTTAAATAAACATTATATTTAATCAAGTTATTTTTTTTTTCGTTTTTTTGGAACGAAGTTCCTTATCGCACGGTACGAATTTGACGGATATTATTTGTATTTGTTAATCAATAATATAATACGTTTATCAATAATAATATACTACGAAAGGAACTTCGTTCCAACCGAGTGTTCCACGACACTCACGCATGTTTTTTTTTTAATAGAAGAGTTGGCAAACTAGCATGCGGCCTTTTTTATTTTTTTTATAGAAGAGGAGGCAAACGAGTATACGGTCACCCGATGGTAAGTGAACGTTGCCCATGAAAATCTGCAACACTGGAGGAATGGAAGGTGCGTTGCCTGCCTTTTAGAAATAATTAGGCTCTTCAACTTGTAACCGTCCAATAGTAGACATTTTTTAAAGAACAGGGGTGCAAACGAACATACAGTCCACCTTATGGTAAGTGGATGCTGTGACCCATAGACATCTAACCTCGATTAAGAATCAAAATGTGGTTTGCGTAGTCACGACTTAGCACTAAGGCTGAGATCTATAGACTGTACTTTTACATTGTTCAGACTATAGTTTAGAGCTAAGACAATATCGGTATTTATAGAGCTAACTTCGAAGTCGTGCTGAGTGCGCGCTTAGCAATGCCTAAGTCAACGAAATCGACGACTTACGTAAAACTCAGGATATTATCCGAAACAACCGTATTAATTTTAAATTGTTGTTTTTAAGTAACTCTAACTATTTATAACAATAAATAGGTAGTTTTAGGCCGTCTTCTAGTATTAAATAGCATTAATCCATTTTTTATTAACGTAATTTTTTACTTATTTCGAATTTCTTAAAACCTTCTTTTTTATTTTTTTCTGATTTTGCACTATTCTCATCCATTCTCGTTCACATGCGCCCGTTTTCTATTTCATATATTACTAACTTATTTATGAAATACGATTTAGACTGTTTTCGATTTTTAAATATTACATTTTTTAAATTTTATACAATAACATCAAGAACATGATGCGTGGAATAAAGCATCCATTATTTTTTTTTTTACTGTCTGGGCCTTAGCGTAAGTTTAGCTTAATATTAGCGCGATACAACTATTAATTCAGAACCAAAGATTATGCCAAGCGTATACTCGGCTAAATTTTTCGTAAGTAAAGTCTGAACAAAGTCAAAGTACGGTCTATAGATCTCAGCCTAAGATAGAATGCTTCGTGAGCCGTAAAAGTATATCTACAGGACATGGATCTTTTCTAGTGCAACGATCACTTGTCATCGCAATAACCTATGATGTACTAATAACACTGAATCTGATAGTGATAATAACATCTTTGTATAAATTAGTGAAATGTACATTGTTCCAGGAAAAGAAGGCGTTCTTTGTGCACAAAATAAACTATAATGTTTTTAAATATAGAATAAGGGTGACAGACGAGCACACAGTTCACCTGATGGTAAGTGGTTGCTGTGACGCATAGACATCTACATCTATCTTTGTTTGCGAATTTAAATGCAGATGCGTTGTCAGCCGTGAGGACTAAGATAGAATGCCTCTTTTCCAGTAAAAAGGATCTCCGGTTCTCTACACTCACCATACGAAACACAGCAGCATTAAGCTACTATTTTACGCTGGTATTCTGTGCCAGCGTGGTCCTTCCCCGGTCGAGCCGACCCATTCGTGCTACAACTATACTATTAATATAGGTGCAGCATGGCTCTACCACGTAAAAACTTATTGCTCTTTGTTCCTACAGATTGTGTAACCTGAACCTTAGCTATCTTTAATAAAGAATAAACAAATGAATATGTCATATAGTTTCGAAATAATCTTAAGAACACAGTAGTTTTTTATATAGAATAAGGGTGACAAATGCGCACAAAGCCCACCTGATGGTAAACACATCTAAAACTGACATCTAAAACTTCGATCAAGAATCAAACTGAAGATGCGTTCAACCTCTGAGGACAAAGTTGAAGTGCCCGTTAGCAGTAAAAATGATCTCCGTTTGTCGATATTCACTATACGAAACGCAGCAGCAATATACTGTAATTTTACGCTGGTATTCTTTGAGAACGTTATCCTTTGAATTGAGGCTTAACAATGAGAAAACAAGGTATGTAGAGTCTTGTTATTCGTAAGTCTCGAGTTTATTATTTTGCTATTTTCTGTTATCTATTATTTGAGATTTGTCATGATAATCTTTATTTGATTGAAACCAATCTTGTCAGCCTCGAGCACAGGTGCAGAGTAGCCAGCCTCTCGGTATTCTATACGATGCATTTCGGCGACTGTGCGCAGGAATTGCGAGCACATGCTAAAGCATTATAGGAATTAAAATTCCTCCCTCCACTCTCCAACATTAAGCAACCAGGCGGTCTGCGGTTCTTCATTCCCTTTTTTGTCGATATACCATGCTCTATAAAATGGTTTAATTTGTCTTTCGTAACGCGTACAGCACGGGAATGGAATAATCTGCCGGCGTCTGTCTTTCCGTCCGAATATAATCTGGGCGTTTTCAAGGCGTAAGTGAAAAGGCTTTTATTACACTAAGACAGTGCGATTTACCTAGGACTTCATCACACACGTACCAGGTGGGATTGTGGTTAAGCACTGGCTCATTATAAGTAAAAAAATATAGACCACTGCTCGAAATACTCGAAAGGGACGTAACGACCCCTTTCGTCACGTTCGGCAACGTGCGATATTTCTTAATAAACGTTTATGGGAAAGGTTATGTAAAATAAAGCGTAGTCATTATGTGGCCAAATACATATTCTCTTTCTTTATTACCTTTTTATACTTTTGCGCTTTCTATATTTTTTTACTAATATAAAAGTTAAAAGTAAAGTCCTACGTCGGGCGTCAGTCCCACTGCTGGGCACAGGCCTCCTCTCATTTCTGAGACGATTTTAGGGCAAGGAAGTGTCCGCCGCGCTGCCCCAATGCGTGTTGGCGAACTTTACATGTCTTCAAAATAAGTTTTTTTTTCGATGTTTTCCTTCACCGTCGAGCACGTGGTAAATCAACACTTAAAATTGCAATTAATAACTTCATTGGTGCCGGCAGGTATCGAACCCGGGTTGCTCGCGTACTGTGAAATTTACAGCGAGCGCTAAGCCTGAGCTACCACGGCTCACAAACTACATAGTAACGAGAACTAATTTACTACTTCTTAAATATTTGTTTTTAAAAGATCTTTCTGAACGCGTGTACGTAGTACTACATTCTGTGACGCTTATTAAACCAATTAAAACTCACCTCATTTTTCCCACCTTAGGGGTGGAAATTTTCCTCAAAATTTATCTGTAACCATCCCTGAAGAACAATCTATTTAATGAAACATGCCCGAAGGTTAATACACTAATTAAAAAACCCGAAAGCGTACAAAAAAAAAGTTTTATATCAGAGGTGATTTCTACAACTTAGACGAATCTAACGACATCACATATGTTAAAATCCATCAAGTAATTTAGCCTAAATGAGCATAGCGTGCCAAGGAAATAGACGTACATGCATACGTATGTACATACACTCGAAAAACATTACCCTCCTTCTTGGGCAGTCGGGTAAAAAGGATCAATAAAATCGATCCACGAACAAGTACCACCGGCGAGGTACCACGCTCTCACAGAATACCAGCGTAAAATAGCAGCTAAATGCTGCTGTGTTTCGTATGGTGAGTGTAGAGAACCGGAGACCCTTTATACTGGATACGAGGCATTCCATCTTAGTCCTCTGGGGTGACAACGTATCGGCATTTTATTATTAATTGGGGTTAAATGTAGATGTCTATGGCCCACAGCATCAACTTACCATCAGGTGGACTGATATAATTTTATTTGATTTGATGGAAGGTGATGAAGAAGGTATGCATATCAACAATACATAATTATAACATTAGAACATTTACCACGGGGAGTGCTCAGAGAAATTGTTCGGATTAATTTCAAAAGCTAAACTCTACCACCGCACATCGCTACAAGACTTACAATACCATTGCCGCCATCTAAATGCTTGGAGGTCCACCATTACGCTCTTTCTGGGGCAGTCGACCAAAGGATCATTAAAAGCAGTCAACAGTTGATAGAGATATCGAGTTACATACACACAAAATAATGACACACTCATAATAACATTCGTATGTCAAAACAAAATGGCGGCCCACCTCAAATTCAGATTTGTATCGCTCCCATCAAATTTCGAAACTTCTAATCGATTGTAATTTTCATGTTACGAACAATGACACTGTATCGATTATAGATTATATAAGGTTCATAATTGTCTAATTATACCATACATAATAGCTTTTGTATTCGTGCGATTGTTCAAAGTAATGTACTCGAACGAATATCGTTCATTAGAAATATAGTACGTGAGGGTAATATGGTCATCCGGTTAATATGGTCACTTTCTTAAAACTCAAAAACTACAGCCTTGTTTGCATAGATGGTTCTGTAATACGATAGCTCTTCATCAGTCAATCAAATAATGAAGGGTCAAAAGGGCGCTGCTTTATTGACGCCATTTTGACAGTTGAAATTATTGTAAATATTTTAGTCGTTATTAGTATTGTGTAGTATAGTTATTGTTCTTTAAGTTGAATTTTCGAAGTGTTCCTTATAGTACACAACTTGTGTTGTTGTTTTTGTCTCTGTCCTCCTCCTACTTTTAGTTTTTTTAGGGCGGCAAAGCTTAAGGTGACCATATTACCCTCCCTCACCTAGCTTATACAATCTGTGGTCCTGCCTATCCGCCACTACCTCTTTTGTCGACTGTCCCTTTTACATTTCTGTACGTGCCCGATGTTGAAGTATATTGTTATTAAATTCTTTTTGATCGGGCTACCGTCTTTCGTTTCTGAAGACAACCAACAAAAATGCACTACTGAACATATGCCTCCCCCATAGATTGCCTCATTGGGGGAATATTTGCCATAGACTCACGCTTGGCGAGCGGGTTGGCAACCGCAGTTTTTTTAGTGTCAGTATATCAGTGTGACAATGTATACGCAATAACAACAAAGTCTCAAAAATAAACAATTTTTAATATGTTATTAAACAAAAACTGTATAAAAAGTATTATTATAATATCATTGAATACGTGTTTGATAATAACCCATGGGAATGAGGAGGTCGCTTCCAAGATGTTTCTTAAATAAGTTTTGTAAGTAGTCTGTACAACCTGTGTTTGTATTGTACTTTGAAAAAAAAGTCCCGCTGAGTTTCTTGTTCCCAGGACAGTGGGTTTTCCGAACCAGTAGAAAAAGTAAATAAATGCCTTTCAATAAAAATGATTTATAATCTTTATTGGATAAAAAATATTCTATTCTAATTAATGGAATCAGGTGTTACTTTGCGGAAATCCATTATGTTAAAGTCCATCAAGTAATTTAGCCTAAATGAGCAGAGCGTGCCAAGGAAATAGACGTACATGCATACATATGTACATGCACTCGAAAAACATTACCCTCCTTCTTGGGCAGTCGGGTAAAAAGGATCAATAAAATCGATCCACGAACAAGTACCACCGGCGAAGTACCACGCTCTCACAGAATACCAGCGTAAAATAGCAGCTAAATGCTGCTGTGTTTCGTATAGTGAGTGTAGAGAACCGGAGACCCTTTTTGCTGGATACGAGGCATTCCATCTTAGTCCTCTGGGGTGACAACGCATCTGCATTTTTATTATTAATTGGGGTTAAATGTAGATGTCTATGACCCACAGCATCAACTTACCATTAGGTGGACTGATATAATTTTATTTGATTTGATGGAAGGTGATGAAGAAGGTATGCATTTCAACCATACATAATTATAACATTAGAACATTTACCACGGGGAGTGCTCAGAGAAATTGTTCGGATTAATTTCAACCGCTAAACTCTACCACCGCACATCGCTACAAGACTGCCGCCATCTAAATGCTTGGGGTCCACCATTACGCTCTTTCTGGGGCAGTCGACCAAAGGATCATTAAAAGCAGTCAACAGTTGATAGAGATATCGAGTTACATACACACAAAATAATGACACACTCATAATAACATTCGTATGTCAAAACAAAATGGCGGCCAACCTCAAATTCAGATTTGTATCACTCCCATCAAATTTCGAAACTTCTAATCGATTGTAATTTTCATGTTACGAACAATGACACTGTATCGATTATAGATTATATAAGGTTTATAATTGTCTAATTATACCATACATAATAGCTTTTGTATTCGTGCGATTGTTCAAAGTAATGTACTCGAACGAATATCGTTCATTAGAAATATAGTACGTGAGGGTAATATGGTGATCCGGTTAATATGGTCACTTTCTTAAAACTCAAAAACAGCCTTGTTTGCATAGATGGTTCTGTGATATGATAGCTGTTCATCAGTCAATCAAATAATGAAGGGTCAAAAGGGCGCTGCTTTATTGACGCCATTTTGACAGTTGAAATTATTGTAAATATTTTAGTCGATATTAGTACTGTGTAGTATAGTTATTGTTCTTTAAGTTGAATTTTCGAAGTGTTCCTTATAGTATACGACTTTGTGTTTTTGTCTTTATCCTCATCCTAGTTTTGGTTTTTTAGAGCGGCAAAGTTTAAGGTGACCATATTACCCTCCCTCACCTAGCTTATACAATCTGTGGTCCTGCCTATCCGCCACTACATCTTTTGTCGACTGTCCTTTTTACATTTCTGTACGTGCCCGATGTTGAAGTATATTGTTATTAAATTCTTTTTGATCGGGCTACCGTCTTTCGTTTCTGAAGTCAACTAACAAAAATCCACTACTGAACATATGCCTCCGCCATAGATTGCCTCATTGGGGAAAATTTGCCTTAGACTCACGCTTGGCAAGCGGGTTGGCAACCGCAGTTTTTTTAGTGTCAGTAATTCATTCATGGGACAATGTATACGCAATAACAACAAATTCTTAAAAATAAACAATTTTAAATATGTTATTAAACAAAAACTGTATAAAGAGGATTATTATAATATCGTTGAATACGTGTTTGATAATACCCCATGGGAATGAGGTGGTCGCTTCCAAGATGTTTCTTAAATAAGTTATGTAAGTAGTCTGTACAACCTGTGTTTGTATTGTACTTTGAAAAAAAAAAGTCCCGCTGAGTTTCTTGTTCCTAGGACAGTGGGTTTTCCGAACCAGTAGAAAAAGTAAAAAATGCCTTTCAATAAAAATGATTTATAATCTTTATTGGATAAAAAATATTCTATTCTAATTAATGGAATCAGGTGTTACTTTGCGGAAATCCATTATGTTAAAGTTGTTAAAAAATCAATTTGCTAAGATGCGCGTAATAAAATAAAATGACGTGTCTTACCTAGTTTGAAGGCACCTCCCGCCCTCCCTTCTGTGCTGAAGACTTAGCGGTTAGCTGACCTCGTGTAGAGGCGAAACACGTATCGTATTATTGACGATGATGTGTATTTCCTTGTGAAGTAATGTTGGTAGTAGTGGTGCCGGGATTAGTGGTGACGGGTTAGTGCAAGCATTTGAGGGAGGGAGGTGCTCTTCACACTAGGTAAGACACATCATTTTATTTTATTGCGCGGATCTTAGCAAATTGAATCTCTAACAACGTTAATATTCTATTCTATTTAATTCTATTCTGTTCAAAAGGATAATAAAAAGAGAAAACCCGTTGTCAATTACTCTGTGGACTTAATATAGAGTGAAAATTACATCCCAAATTGCATACACTAACAAGTTTAAACCACATTTCACTGAAATATTAAATATTCAATTTTAATTTGAGTTCGCTTTAAGCTTGCATATGTTTGAATTAAACACAAACTCATTAAAAAGGTTGGACACCAATTGGCGACTAAAGTTCATAAGCGAGTTACTTGTTTAGTTGAATGTTTAGTTGAATGCTGTTGGAGGAAATTTATATTAAGTTATCAGAGAAGAGAGGGTTCGAAATAAGACAAGATAAAAGGATTGCAAAGGGAAATGTGTAAACATTTTCTCCAAATATAAATCGCACCTGCATGCGTAACATAAAGAGGTGATTTAAAGATGTGTTGTGAAAATTAACTAAGATTAGCTTTTCTTAAAAAAAAGTTAATAATATGGTTAATATAGTTAAATAAACGTTATTATATAAAACGTTAATATAGTTAAATAAACGTTATTATATAAAACGTTAATATAGTTCATAATATATATTAATAGAATTGGAACGCAACCTGATTAGTTACTTTTATTGTCACCTCTATCTTTCTAGTTAGTCTGTGATATCTTTATCATATATACACTATGCACTGTGCACGTACATTTAATACTTTGCAAATAAAACTATTAATAACTGTTAAAATATTTGTTTATTTGCTCAAAATCCTACACTCAGACCGAATTTCGGTCACGCGACTTTACAAATTAAATATTTGATCCTTTTAAATGGACTAAGGAATATTACATGCTCGAGGTAACAACAAGAATCTCATCTAAACAGTTATAATCGCTTATCGTTACAGGCTTTGAAAAGTCCACTAGTGAACGTAGGCCTCCTCCATAGATTTTACACCGCTTTTGACTGTGTAGTGGCAGTGTGAGAATATCCACTACTCTATATCGTGCCGTGGTAGGCGTAAGAGGGAAAAAGGGAAATTTAAACACGAGATAGACAGCAGCATCTTTTTTTGTGGAACGAAGTTCCTTATCGGACGGTACGAATTTGGCGGATGGGGGCTAGGCGAGAAAAAGTGTAAGATTTTTCCGTCACGACCCCTTCTGACGTAGTATAGACGACCTTGGCGACTATAAAGAAGCGAGATGGAATAATATTCATCTCCCTCGCACTTTTCCTTATCTTGCCATGAAAGAAATATTATTTTATTTTAAATGACGCTTCATTTTAATAGACGCTAGTAATTCATTTATTTGTATTTGCTAATCAATATACGTTTATCAATAATAATATACTACGAAAGTAAATTTGTTCCAACCGAGTGTTCCAAGACACTCCGTATGTTTTTTTTTATAGGATAAGGGTGACAAACGAGCACACAGTCCACCTGATGGTAAGTGGTTGCTGTGGCCCATAGACATCTACATCTATCCTCGATTACGAATCAAAATGCAGATGCGTTGTCACCCGTGAGCATGGTTCTTCCCCGGTCGAGCCGACTCATTCGTGCTACAACTATACCAGTAATATAGCTGCAGCATGACTCTACCACGTAAAAAATACATCTTAATATATAATATCTTCCTGATAACAACTCAATATTATGAAAAGCTGCGGTCGCCAACCCGCCTGCCAAACGTGGCAACTATAGCAAATTTCCCACTATGAGGCAATATTTTAGGCGAGGTCTATGTTCAGCAGTTGACTTTGATAGGCTGTAATGGATGTATGGATTAAATTAGAGTTTAAAAAAAAACTAAAATAACTAAAATTAAAAAAGAAACCCGAAAACAAGAGCTGATGATCTTCAAACGGATGAATAGATTTTTTTAAAACATAGCTAAGAACACTCTCGATTAAAACACCTTTCAATCGAAATAAAAGTTAATCAAAATCGTTTCATCCGTTCAAGAGGTATGATGCCACAGAGAGACGCACATATACATAGACACACAGACACACAGATAAACAGATACACACTACAAACATATAACACCCCTCTGTTTTGGTCGGGGGTTAACAATATGTAAAGATCATGGGCTGTGATAGTCCTAGTGAGAACACTCGGTCACGGTCGTGAAAATATTGTATAGTCATCCTGTTTTAAGACGTCAGCAAAATTTCAGATTTTTCAGATTTCCAGAAGTGGGCGAAAAGTGAATTAGAATAATTCATTACATTCATAAATGCAGCGGCCCCCACTAGATGGAGTGACGACCTGGTCAGAGATGCAGGAAGTCGATGGATGCAGGAGGCTCAGGACTAGGGTTGCCAACCATACTTTATAATAACGTATCCTACTTTATTTTGCATAAAAAATATGCGAAAATACTTTATATCGAATGTTTACAGTGATGCGCAAAACAAAACACTCCCATACGTAATTTTTGAATGATTTATCGATTATATCGATACCTAAGGTAAAACAGAACGGAGTACACACGATTAAAATTATTATTTGTTACTGATCGTAACGGTAAATGTCGGATTTGAGTCATAACTGGCTTTCAATAATTCCTAATATATCTTTGAAAAATGAAGTTGAATTGAAACATTTTGAAACGGTAATTACAAAAGTCAAATTACAAGACCGGTTAAATATTAAGATGGATGATTTATATTCCTAATCAATAATACTAAAAGAGATCCAAAGAAAATCTACTAATAATGACAAAGAATTTGCAGAAAAAAAAACTGAGAAATGGCAATATATACTTAAAAATGCGTGTGATAGCTTTCCAAATAATTTATTTTTAATTTCTGTTCCCTCTACCTCAGCTTTCAGTGAAAAAGTTTTTTTTTGGTGATGAAAGTGAAGTGGCGAGAAGAGAGAAATAGATCGTCCATAAATTTAATAAAAAATTAATTATTTATCTGTTTAAATCTAAAATTTGATTGTAAAACTAGTTTTGAATTTTAGTTAACAGTGGACTTGTGAAGGGCTGTAATGATGTTGATGATGTATGATCTTCTGATTCAGTTTGTCGTCTCTTACGACATCAACGGGATGATTTGGGTAGGAAGTGGATTCTCTAACGCCGGTATCACACGGTAATAATATAATATTAAAGATCAATAAAAACCCGCGTTAAAGAACACATAGCTGATGTGAATAATCGACGCTCCGGGAAATCTGCAGTCTGTGAACATGTACAGGATCGCCCCCGTCACTGCATTAGATTTGATAGACCACAAAT
The DNA here is from genome assembly GCA_029286625.1 of Parnassius orleans. Classification (NCBI taxonomy): domain Eukaryota; kingdom Metazoa; phylum Arthropoda; class Insecta; order Lepidoptera; family Papilionidae; genus Parnassius; species Parnassius orleans. The sequence goes on from JAGSMP010000225.1 coordinate 1,338,919, forward strand.
CCTCGCTAAAGAACACCGATTCCTTCCAAGGATGATTCGCGAGGCTATTAAAATCAAAAAACATCCTAATTTCAATAGAGAAGATGGCTGGGTGCTACCATCTGCTTGGGATCCTATAATTAATAAAATTAAATCCCAACCCAAGCATACAACTGCAAGACTTCAAGATACTGTAAGTTCATACTGCGTAGATCGGAACAAAAATTAATAATTTTTAATCTGGAGGTAACCGTGGTTAACTATGACATTGGGACATCAAATACTTCAGTCCCCTCCGTGACCATGGGTGCTGTAAAGTACTCGAAACGTCGGAAATATTAAATAAGTTAATATACGCGATAAAATCCGTAAAACTAGTTTTATTTAAATGTGTAGTGTTCGCGTAAATATAAGATATCATAATATAATATTATTTGTTTCAAAAATGAAAAGGAATAGACCGTTAGACAATAAGAACATGTTCTATAATCTATAGAAATAAAAATCAACTGTCGCAATACGAAAGATCATCACTTGAGAACAGCTGGACCGATTTTGATTAAAAAAATGTGTGTATTTTAGTGAATGGTCTAGATTCACATATGTTGAACTGGTAGGTGGCGCTGATGTCGAGATCCAGAAATCACCCGTGCGAAGCCGAAGAGGATCGCTAGTAAATAATAATTCATACAAGCATGAATATAATAGGTGATCTAAAAGCGTGTTTAAAAATATCAATTACACTGTCTTGCACATACTATGTAAGATACGTACAATCAATATAAAATTTGACCCACTTCTCTGACCTTCTGGAATTAATAAGAGCTAATAGACACCGAGCAGATCCTTCCGCCCTCTGGGATACCGCTTCATTACTCACTCTTTATTTTGTCGTACCTATTCATATTTCGTACACGTAAATTAGCCTTATAATTCTTATGGAATGAAACCGTGGTAGCTCAGAGTTTTAGCCCTTGCTGTAATTTTCACAATACGGGGAAACCCAAGTTCAATCCCCGACGACACCTAGTGAATTTTCACATGCAACTTTGAGTTCTACTTATGTTAAACCGTGTAATGAGAGTGTAAGAATATCCAATATAGATATAGACCGCGTACAAATATTGGATATTCTTAATATATTTTTCAATTATGGTTGTAACGCGAAGAGGTCGGCTTGACCTGGGAAGGACCACGCTCTCATAGAATACCAGCGTGAAATAGCAGCTTAATAGTGCAGTGCTTCGTAGTATATAGTAGTGAGTGTAGCGAACCGGAGACCCTTCTTACTAGAAATGAGGATGACTTTTCATCTTTGTCCTTAAGGGTGACAACGCATCTGCATTTTGATTCCAAATTGAGGATAGATGTTGATGTCTATGGGCCACAGTATCCACTTACCATCGGCTGGACTGTGTGCTTGTTTGTCACCATTATTCTATAAAAAAACTCTCTCTGAAATGAGAGGACAATGCTCAGCACAATTTTTTTATACTTATTATAAGCTAGTGCTTGACTACAACACCACCTGGTGGTAAATGATGAAGCCCTATATTGTAAATCACACTGTCTTAATGTAACAAAAGCCTATTCTCTTTTATCTTCCCGCCGGCAAGTTATTGCACTCCTTTGCTGTGCGCATTACGAAAGACGAAGCAAACTATTTGGTTCGAATGTGTGGAAAATAGACAGCAAAGGGGTAAAGGATCGTCGACCTCCTAGTCGTCCGATGGTGAAAAGTGGAGGGAGGATTTAAGTCATGTAATTGCTGCGCATATCCGAAATAAATAGCATAGAATACTGAGAAGCTGCGCATGTGATCGAGGCTCCCAAGATTGGTTTCAATCAAATCAAGGTCACCAATTCCAATGCTGCTCGGTAGCATTTTGTTGTGGATATGAAGTTGTTTAACAGGATAAGGGTGACAAACGAGCATACAGTCCACCTGACTGTAAGTGGTTGCTGTGGCACATAGACATCTACATCTATCCTCGATTATGAATCAAAATGCAGTGAGGACTAAGATGGAATGCCTTGTTTCCAGTAAAAAGGGTCTCCGGTTCTCTACACTCACCATACGAAACACAGCAGCTTTAAGCTGCTATTTTACGCTGCTATTCAAAATAGTAATGATAGTAGTAAACGGATACAATAATCTAATATATAAAAATAAATTTTTGTTTGTTCGTATTTTATGCGCCGCCATACCGTTCTTCAGATTGCGCTAAAACTTTATCAACTTATTGCTTGCACTTCCGCGAAGGTTATAGACATAGTACAATTAACTTATAGTGGTTGGTGCGCGTGTCGTACCGATAAATTTATTTGAACGTTTAATATATCATTCAACTTCAATAAATGTATTATAATTCCCAATGAAACAATATTAAAACGATATTTCCGTAATTACTTCCGCTGCGGCAGCAACGCGCCGAGTAGTAGCTAGTAATAAATAAATAAATTTTTCAACACCGGCCCATAAGTGACAGCAGTTTTTTTTTTGCTTGATAGGACACCTCGTATCCTTGCGCCTGCTTTGTCCCTTGACTTATGAACCACCTAAAGTTGAGCTTCGGTGATATATCAACAATTAACAACTGAAGGCGGTCAAATGATACATGCAGAAAGGTAAGAGCAATTGTGAGCGGGCTCCTTTTTGCGGTGAAGTCAAATATCACTAGTTTTAATACCATTTTTGCTAAACTCTATACTACCTACATTAATTTGTATGCGAAAAATTTACTTTATTAAACAAGTGGTAAAATTTAAAATTTCATACAACCGAATTTAATATAAATTATTAAGGATAACTCAAAAACTACAGGTCAGACCTTAATCAAATTTATATGGGACCACATGAGAAGTACCAGCTTTCAAATAAAAAAGAATCATCAAAATCGGTTCACCTAAAAAGAGTTATGAGGTAACACACATAAAAAATACAGTCAAATTGAGTACCTCCTCCTTTTTTTTAAGTCGGTAAAAAATAATAAAATAGCAGCTTTATGCTGCTGTGTTTCCTATGGTGAGTGTAAAAATCCGGAGACTGTTTTTACTCGACGAGGCATTCCATATTAGTCCATAGGAGTTTTAACGCATTTGCATTTTAATTACTAAGTGAGGATAGATGTAGATGTCTATGGACCACAGTACTTACCACCACTTACCATCACGTGGACTGTGTGCTCGCTGGTCACCCTTATTTTATAAAGTTAAGTTAAGTACGTAAGTAAGTTAAGTAAGCGTTGCTGCCCCTGAGAACTAAGATGGAATGCCTCAAATACGATTTCTTTCGTATTTTAATATCGTGATTTTAAAACAAAATCCAGGAAAATATACAAAATATGTTCTCCGACAAGTTTAATAATAAAGTTCTTAAACTAAACAAGGATTGTATAAAAATAGTTATTATAATATTAAGGAATGTATGGGTGATAATAACCACTGAGAATGAGGTGATCGCTTCCAAGCTATTTCTCATTTATTTTGTGTAGTTAATTGTGATACAATATGATTGTAAACTGTTCTTTTTTCAAAAAAATCCCACCGGGTTTCTAGCTAGATCTTCCCAGGTTACAGAGGTGTTTTCCGAACCAGTGGTAAACATAAGAATGACTTTCAATAAGTATTATTTACTATCTAAATGAAATAAAAAAGTTTCAATTTCTATTTAAAATGCGTTGCCAGCTCTCGGATTACAAGATGGCGTAATCGAAGTTGAAATACAAGAGATGATGTCTTCCTTATCGAAATATTTTAATAAGTATTATATAACATAGTTATTAAAATATCAGTGCTGCGGTAACTTAATATTTTGTTAAGTATTTTTTTGTTTGTAAATTAATGTTTTGTAAAAGCACGTTGCAGCAATGAATGAACATATTCTTTCTTTTTCCCTTTCTATCATATATTACCTATATACCAGCAATCCGCCCGGCTTCGCACGGGTGAGTTCCGGATCTCGACAACAGCGCCACCTGCCGGGTCCAACTATAGGTAAGAACCATCCAGTTGACCTTATACGTACCCCTTAATATTTTTATCAAAATCCGTCAAGCCGTTTAGGAGAATAAGAATTACGAACACACACACAGTGGAATTTTGTATAATACACAGCGATCCGCCCCGGCTTCGCACGGTTGATTTCTGGATCTCGACAACAATGCCACCTACCGGGTCCAATTGTGAATCTAAACCCTTCTCTAAACAACTTAATCACACACACAAAATTTCATCAAAATCGGTCCAGTGGTTTAGGAGTTCGGTCACATACACATGGACAGAAGATTATATAATATATAATATGCATGTATTATACATATAAACTTTCTCTTGAATCATTATATCTATTGATGAAAAACGCATCAAAATCCGTTGCGTAGTTTAAAAGATCTAAGTGTAATATACGTGGTAGAGCCATGCTGCAGCTATATTAATAGTATAGTTGTAGCACGAATGGGTCGGCTCGACCGGGAAGGACCACGCTCTCACAGAATACCAGCGTAAAATAGCAGCTTAATGCTGCTGTGTTTCGTATGGTGAGTGTAGAGAACCGGAGACCCTTTTACTGGAAAGAGGCATTCTATCTCAGTCCTCACGGCTGACAACGCATCTGCATTTAAATTCGTAAACGAAGATAGATGTAGATGTCTATGAACCACAGCAACCACTTACCATCAGGTGGACTGTGTGCTCGTTTGTCACCCTTATTCTATAAAAAAAAAAAAAAACAGACGGCGGGAAGCGACTTTGTTTTATTATTTTGTACAATACAAGCCCGCCCCGGCTTCACCTGGGTGGGATTTCGTAATGTGGCTTTATTTAGGTTTAGCATTATCAAATACCATTATATTTATTAAATTTTTTTTTCTAAATCTCAAAATTATCCCAAAAAAATATAGCCTATATCCGCTTCCGGTATTGCTCTCTATCTGTTTGTAAAGTTTCATCACAATCGACTTAGCGATTCCGAAGATTAGCTCGGACAGTCAGACAGACCGACAAAAATTTTAAGATCTTATAAAATTTTAAAGATTTTAAAGATATATCTTAATATCATCCAAGAATCCCCTGAGCTATATAAGCCAGTTATTTTTATATTACAGACATACACTATAATTTTATTTATATGTATAGATTAATATCATATCTACAAACCATAATAACGCGGGTCTTCTCGAATAAAATATCTTTCATTAAAGGAACGATTCCAATCCGATCTAATAAACGTATTATCTACTATATTAAAAGAGAATTGACATCGACAACTCGCACAATAAATTAACTGTTCCAATAATTCTGGACTGTATTACAAAGAAATTAAATGCGATTATTATTTACTGTATACTTTCAATTAAGTATAAAATTTTTCATTTCTCTCGGGGTGTCATTTTACTTTGCTATTTGTTTTAGAGTTTGGTCCAAGTTAATGGTGAACGTTATAAATATAAAGTGTATAGGCTATATAGTTATTTTGCAATAACCGGCCAAATTTGCAGAGAAGGTTCAGAATAAGTAATATAGGCAAATGGTGAAGAAAAATTAATTTAAAAAAATCTCAATAATTCTGTCTTTTATCTCTTAAAATTAAAATGCGTGGTAATGCATTATTTTAACTGATTTTACTGCGCACGCACACATTTGTAAGGGTCGATCGGTAGGCAAAAACGTCGTTGTCCATAAATCACATTCAGTTTGCGATAATTTCAAATAAAAGTAGAAACCTTATTTACTCGTATTTTCAAAAATGCAATAACGGTAAGTATATCTTTATTTATATATTTCAACTTTTTTTAAATTGGCTACTCTTTGGAAAATTACCCTGTATCATCAATTACATATGTCTCACAGCTAGACATAGTCATTTCTAAAGGTTATAATAGAATAGAATAAAATATAATGTTTTTTTATTTATTATTGAAAGTGATTTTTTACTTTTACCACTGGTTCGGAAAAAAACCTCGGTCCTGGGAAGAACCAGCAAGAAACCCAGCGGGACTTTTTTTAAATAAATTTTACAATATAAATGATTAGAAACTATTTACAAAATTTATTTTAGAAACAGCTTGGAAGCGACCACCTCATTCCCAGGGGTTATTATCAACTATGTGTTCGTTTATATTATAATAACCCTTTTTATACAGGTTTTGTTAACTAAATTATTTAAACTTGGTAATAGAGAGACCATATATATTTTCTGGAACTTTGTTGTAATAGCATATACAATATACATTGCCTCATGAATGAAGTACTGACTTTGTGGAGTTGAGAAACTAGTATCACTAGCTTGTGTTTGTGCATAGTGTTGGAGCAATCACACGATATTTTCCATAGGATATACAAGTTTCCTCATGATGTTTTCTTCACCGGTAAGCACATGATAAATCAGCGCTTAAAATTTTATTATACAATTTCATTTCATTGCCGTGTAGGAGATAATTCAGTACCCCAAATCATACCATAGGTGTAAGAGGCTACATAGAGAAACCGAAAATGGAGATGGGCAGCATTTACCTGATAACATTTTAATAGTTAGTTAGCTATGTTGTGTATAAAATAAAGTATTTCAACACTATTTTGTACAAATAACGTGAGTAAAAAAGAAAATCGGCGTCAGCGCATCAGTTCTAGTGGATTTGAATAAGCAGCAACATAATGAACAAATGAGCAAATTATATCCACGTTTGGCAAGTGTGGGACGGTTCAGTGCACGATTACGGCGTAGAATATTAAACGCCATTATTATATCGCAAAGAATAAGATAATTGCAGAAAACAAACGATTAATATGAACACAATTCCTAAAACGTTACTGTTTTGTTATTGCCTAAATTCCAACGCAATTCAAACGCAATACGCAGGTGTCAACTAACTGTCAAAACTGCGTCAAGAGTGCCGATTTTGCTTACAATCGGATTGGATAATTTCAATTCCAATCTCAATTAGTTCACACAATCACCACACAATATTAAACTAATTTAGCGCTAGAGTCGCTATCAAGAGTACGAAACGTTATAATTTCAATTCCGATCGAATTGTTTTCAAGAGTAAGCTTGCAGGTCGGGTTCGGCGGTCGCGGCGAGTGGAGGCACGGACGCGGCGCGGGCGCACACACAAGAGAAAGATTCACGAGTGAAAACGTGCTCAGGCAGAAAGAAGCTTGCAGAGAAGCAGTAGAGAATAGAGAATAATAAAAAAATGCAGTTCCCAACCCTTTTTCTGGCAACTATAACAAATGGGGCTATCTATGGGGGGGGCTATGTTCAGCAACGGAATTTTACAACATAAAACAGTTGATAACCAACGACATTCCGGGAAGACTGCAGTCTGTAAACATGTTTCAAATCGTCCCCGCCATTACGTCAGATTGAAAGACCACAAATCCTCGCAAAAGAACATCGATTGCTAACAAAGATGATTCGCGAGGATATTGGAATTAAAAACATCCTAATTTCAATAGAGAAGATGGATGGGTGTTACCAACTTGGGATCCTATAATTAATAAAATTAAATCCAAACCCAAGCTCCAAGACTTCAGGATACTGTAAGCTCTTTTTGCATAGATCGGACAAAAAAATTTCTCTTCTAAAGCTGAAGATAGCCGCGCTAACTATGACAATAGAACGTCAAACACCTCAGTCTCCCCCGTGACCATAGGTGATAAAATAATGGTGACACACGAGCACACAGTCCACCTGATGGTAAGTGGATGCTGTGGCCCATAGACATGTACATTTATCCTCAATTAAGCATCAAAATACAGATGCGTTGTCACCCCTGAGGACTGAGATGGAATGCCTCGTTTCCAGTAAAAAGGGTCTCCGGTTCTCTACACTCACCATACGAAACACTGCAGCATTAAGCTGCTATTTTATGTTGGTATTCTGTAAGAGCGTGGTCCTACCTTGGTCGAGCCGACCCATTCGTGCTGCAACCACAATATAGCTGCAGCATGACTTTACCACGTAAGTTTTATTTAATGTGTAGTATTTTTTTTATAGAATAAGGATGACAAACGAGCACACAGTCCACCTGATGGTAAGTGGTTGCTGTGGCACATAGACATCTACATCTATCTTCGTTTGCGAATTTAAATGCAGATGCGTTGTCAGCCGTGAGGACTAAGATAGAATGCCTCTTTTCCAGTAAAAAGGGTCTCCGGTTCTCTACACTCACCATACGAAACACAGCAGCATTAAGCTACTATTTTACTATTCTATACTATTTAGTATTCGCATAAATATAAGAAATCATTAAGTGCATTTTGATAGGTTGTCGTTAATGAATGAGAGAATATTTGTGCAGACGTAGATCGAATCCCCGACAAAATATACGGCGAGCTATTAGCCCGCAACGACTCACTTCAGTAACACGTATACAGTTATGTACGATTGTTGTCACTCGGTCGAGCACACAGTCCACCTGATGGTAAGTGGTTGCTGTGGCCCATAGACATCTACATCTATCCTCGATTACGAATCAAAATGCAGATGTGTTGTAAACCGTGAGGACTAAGATGGAATGCCTCGTATCTAGTAAAAAGGGTCTCCGGTTTTCTACACCCACCATACGAAACACAGCAGCTAACATTACGCTGGTATTCTGTGAGAGCGTGGTCCTTCCCCGGTTGAGCTGACCCATCCGTGCTACAACTATACTACTAATATAGCTGCAGCATGGCTCTACCACGTAAAAAAATATAGCTCAGATCACTCTTCGGTTGAGCCATTCCGAAAATTAGCTCGAACAGACAGATAGACAGGTAGACAGATAAAAAAGTTTAATAATGGCTATTCATCTCTTAATGGCATGCAAATAATACCCTTAATATAAGGCAATTATTTCGATATTACAAACAGACACTTCAATGTTATTTATATGAATAGATTAACGAATTAACTGATTGTCGCTCACATCTTGCGGCAGATCTTTAGCATTACTGAGGTCGCGCTTGGCCCGGCGCCAAGTCAACTGACCGTCGCAGTGGCCTCCATATTATTTACACCGTTTAGTTAGGTAGTCCGCGTTAGTCCGAACGTTAGTCATAACTAATTTAGTTACGATAACTAATACGCAAGAAAATTGGGTTTATGTTCAACGGCGACGAGTCAAGGTTATTGCAGTAAAATAACATCGAGTTTACGACACAACCGACGCTATTTTCCAACGTAACTATAGCGTTAACAGAATTTTATGTTTATAAAATTCAAGTAGCTGCGCTAGCTTTTCGTGTATTTCGAGTATTCGTCAGTAAAGTAATAAACAAAATAGTATAGATAATTAATAGAAACAGGCGTTGCTTTGCGGCTTTCCGCAGCCATCATCCGCTCGTCTAGATGATAAAGAATCGTACTCCACTGCCCTATACACTGCCCGAGGAAGTCTCTAACTGTACAATAGTCAATCTTGTACAGCTTGAGGATCCTTTTTAGCCATGTATGGGGCAGCTAGTCGAATGCCTTTCTGTAGTCTATCCAGGCGGTGGAGAAGGCCCGACGATTGCGTTTAACCACTTTGCGCGTCAATGAGGAGTAGTTCCTTTATATTAAAGACTTCGTCCGCGTTACTTACACACATCACTGAACACGTAGTGCTTATAAAAATCGTTGTTTCTTAATACTTTAATAACTTTATATTAAATGAAGATATCGCAATATTTCTTTTAGATAAGGGCCAAGTGTCTAAGAAATAAAACTTAGAAAACCTAATTGAAATCTATTCAGTAGTTTTTCCGTGATGCGCACACAACTGCAAAACTCCGTCATTTCATTTATATAGATAATATCCGCGTAAAAATAAAATGTATGTGTCTTACCCATTAACGTCAATGGCGAGTACGTCACTCACCTTCGATTTGCCGACGATATAGTCCTTATGGCAGAATCGCTGGAGGACCTAAGCACTATGCTCAATGACCTCAATAGTGTCTCCCAACGGATAGGTCTTAAGATGAACATGGACAAAACAAAAGTCATGGTAACGTCCATATCACACCTATGCCGGTAGTTGTTGGGAGCACTAAGCTCGAAGTTGTTGACGAATATGTTTACCTGGGACAAATAGTCCGACTAGGTAAGTCCAACTTCGACCGAAAGGTCGAATCGACGGATTCAACTCGGCTGGGCGGCGTTCGTGAAATCAAGGCACATCTTCTCGTCAGATATACCTCAAAACTTGAAAACCAGACTGTACAACCAGTGCGTGTTGCCAGTGATTACCTATGGAACTGAGACGTGGTCCTTCACTGCTGGCCGTATGAGGAAGCACAAAGTCGCTCAGCGAGCTATGTGGAGGGCTATGCTCGGCGTTTCTCTGCGTGATAGACTTAAAAACGAGGATATCCGCAGTAGAACCAGAGTAACCGACATAGCCCAAAGAATTAGTATGCTGAAGTTGCAATGGGCCGGCCATATAGCTCGAAGAACCGACAACCTATGGGGAAGAAAGGTTCTCGAGTGGCAGCCTCGTACCGGCAAGCGAACTGTAGGGTGTCCCCCCACTAGATGGAGTGACGACCTGGTAAGACATGCAGGAGGTGAATGGATGCAGGTGGCTCAGAACCGTGCTTTGTGGCGTTCCTTGGGGGAGGCCTATGTTCAGCAGTGGACTTGTGAAGGGCTGTAATGATAATGATGTTGATGATGTCTTACCCAGTTTGAAGAGCATCTCCCACCCTCCATAAATTGCGTACATTATCTTTGTCACCACTTATCCCAGCACCACTACTTCCAACTCAATACTTCCTACACCTCTACACCTTATTGTCGATAATACGACACGTGTTTTGCCTTTAAACGTGGCATTATCTGGAGAAACAAACACTGCGATAACCGATCACTATGTTGACCCAGTGGTGTTAGGATTAGTGGTGACAGGGATAGTGCACGCAATTGGGGGAGGCTGGTGCTCTTTAAATTGGGTAAGACACATCATTTTTATTTTTTACGCGGATTTTTACGTGGTAGAGCCATGCTGCAGCTATATTAGTAGTATAGTTGTAGCACGAATGGGTCGGCTCGAACGGGGAAGGACCACGCTCTCACAGAATACCAGCGTAAAACGGCAGCTTGACACTGCTGTGTTTCGTATGGTGAGTGTAGAGAACTGGAGACCCATTTTACTGGAAAAGAGGCATTCCGTCTTAGTCCTCACGGGTGACGACGCATCTGCATTTTGATTTTTTATTGAGGATAAATGTAGATGTCTATGGGTTACAGCAACCACTATGTAATATGAGCCCCCAAGCTGCTCCATGTAATATCCTCCAGACCGAATCTCGGTCACGGCGGCCAGCCTCAACAAAGACTCACAGAACAGGATTATTGTGCCCGAGTGTATTCGCGAATACAAGTGCACTCTCAATTCCAATTTCTCAATTATAGAATCAGGCGTCACTTTGCGGAAATCCTTTATATTAAAGATGTTAAAATTATAGCTAGATCATTTTATGGCTAATTAACTTAAACATATTTAATACTCTCTATTCCCATCCTGTCATAGTCCGATGGGTCGATAATCCGACACAACTGGAGAGAGAACAGGCGCAGGACCAACGGCTTTACCAGTACTTTCCAAGGCACACCGACAACTTCCTGACTCCGGGCGGGTGAGAATTTCTTGACACAAAACCCAATTACTTATTTATTCCAAGCCCGGTTTTCGAACCCGGGACCTCATGATCATCAGTCACCTCTTACAACACACATGGAACGGAATGGAGTGATGGAGTCTCTTAGATCGCGACCACACGGAACTTTTTCACTTTTAGGAAGCGTATGCTCGTAAATTCAGCCCCCACATAAGTAATCCTAAAACATCCCAAACGGCTGTAGTTGTACTTAAATCTCATCTTACAGCATCCGATTGGATCGGCGCCAGCCGGGCTTGCATGTTAAATCGCAGCAAAAAGAATCTCGCCAATTTATTCTGACCTTCCATTAGGTTTGAATACTTCCGACATATTAATTCCGTATAGGGTTTCGTACGTTTTTTATATTTTGATTCGAGGTCACTTTAAATATATATAGCGGTCACTTTAGCTATATAAGTAGTATAATTGTAGCACGAATGGGTCGGCTCGACCGGGGAAGGACCAAGCCCTCACAGAATACCAGCGTAAAATAGCGGCTCCACGCTGCTGTGTTTCGTATGGTGAGTGTAGAGAACCGGAGACCCATTTTACTGGAAACGAGGCATTCCATCTTAGTCCTCACGGGTGACATCGCATCTGCATTTTGATGTATATGGGCCACAGCAACCACTTACCATCAGGTGAACTGTGTGCCCGTTATTACCCTCGTCGTCGATTTAAATTTGAACACTAGGATTATCTCTTGTATAATGGTTTTCATACATAAATTAGGTGTGCTATTATGTATGTTAACAGACTCGGAATAATATTTTGTACTATACAAACACTATCCGTTCATGAAGAAGGATATTGGCGGCAGTATTTTCCTGGTACCAACTCAGAATGGTAAAATATTCAAACTTCGTAACGTTATCTATATAAATAAAATGATAGAGGTTTGCAGCTGTGCGCGCATCACGGGAAACTACTGGATAGATTTCAATTAGGTTTTCCAAGTATTACTTCTTAGACACTTGGCTCTTATCTAAAAAAATATTGTGATATTTAATATAAAGTTATTAAAGTTTTAAGAAACAATGATTTTTATACGGGGTTTTTCATACGGTCAAGTGTACGTCGCATGCTCTCGCGTTACTAACCCAGATAATTATTATATTTTAGCTAAAAATGGAGCAATGAATAAAATTGTTTATAAATAAATTTTGTCGTTCGATGCTTTTTCCTTCGCACATACGAAAACTTTGTTAATATATCAAGTAACTCGGACGAAGTCGCGGGTATCAGCTAGTTTCTAATAAAGACATGAAAGAAATATTAATTGCTACACGCCACACATAATAAATCACTTAAAATTATTTATAAACAAAAATAGAATTTCAAGTGTATATTGAATTCAGATAAATATTTTATCCAATTAATTACGATAGCTGTTAAAAAGGTGCAACCGTAAATAGATATCGGTGCTAAAAACATAATTTCAACATTCTCGACTCCCGCTGACGCTGACCGAGTCAAAGAATAGATCTGTGTAGCGCTGGTTTGCTTATAAATAAAATAGTGGAACGGTTGACCCCAATGCGGCCGATATTGGCGGAGGAATTCCGTCTCACGTAAATACCAGCTTTTTATGGAAAGTAAAAGAGTATAGTCCGAATGAGAATCGTTTTTTTTATTTCTTTTATTATGGACACACATGATTAGCATTTTTGCCAGTGTTAAGACAGAAAGAAATAAATTGACATCACAAAAAACGAAATAAAAAAAAATTATAGAGAAGAGAGACCATACACCACAAATCATTCTTATTCTTATTCTTGCACTTTTTTATTCTCTATAACTCTGGTAGTACAATTTGTGTGAAGTCAAATTAGGTCCTTATTTCAGTTAACTGCTGCTGTACTAAATGATAGCAGCGCTGATTTTCAAACAGAGCCCAATATTAACTTCAGGGACGGACATACATTACCCAAAGCTAAAAAATAAATAACATCTTCAGAGAAGTGAGTGCGGAAGAAATCAGCATTCAACATAATAAGAGGTATTATTTGGAAATAACAATACATGTATTATTATTACATATATGCACATATATATCTATACATATTATACATAGCTATTTTAAAAAATAATACTATTAATGCCACTAACGTTACTGATATTCTCGTTAACCACTCTAAGTAAGCTTAAAATGCTTGTATTACGAGTGGTTCACCACAATAGTCGGATGGCGGATTTGTACCCACGACTTTCTGAGTTTGCAGTCCGAATCCTAATATTACAACTATTGGTTAATGTCTCTTAAATTAATTAAATTATCTTTTATATCTTTATTTACAAAATTAAAGTGATAAAAGCAAAGCTAACGCAAGCCTAAACTATTTTAACTCCAAGTGTACCGTAACAACACATCATATTACAACCCAGTGGTTAGGATGTGTCGCCTCTACAATGATATATCCCAGGACCATCCAAATATTGATATTCTAGGTTCAAATCCAAATGTCTTCAATAAATCTATCCGTGATATTCTGATATAACTGAAATAATTGGTCTAATCTATATACTTATACTTATATACTTTTGTTCTAGCCTTAAATCTGTAACAGTCCTCTTGTAATCTGCTGGATGGTTGATTGCAAAGCCACTTTTTATTAAATGATTTATAACTTTAGCAGATGTAACTCTTTATAATGTACTTCATAAACACATGTTTTGGCTTACAGTTTAGTACTTAGTCATTTAATTTTAAGAAACTTTTATCTCCACAACTGTAAACTGTATTGTGTTAATAAAAAAAAAAAAAACTGTCAGTCTATCTAACGGTAAGTAAGCTATTGCAACTCATGGACATTTGCTACCAACTTCAAACAGAGAGGGTTACAGATGAGTTGTCAACTCCGAGGACTATGATGACTTAAAGCCTTTATTTATTTAAAACCTTTATTGCACACTAGCTATCCCCGCGGTTTCACCCGCGTATATCACGTGTCTAAGCCGCGCGACATGAGATGACACCTTAGCGTTCACTGCAGGTTTTTCTCGTAGAGCGGCTAGGGTTTATGCGTCGTTCGCGCGCCGTGCCGAGTTTTGAATTATTTTAATTTTTTATTATCTCTTAAACTATGCGTCCAAATAACATGCTATAAACAGCAAAGTTTATCTGCATAAAATTATCTTGATGATGAAGTAACTTTCGTTCGTAAGGATAAATATGCCATGTCTAATAATAACGCTCATAAATCACTTTTAAATTTTAAATTTTTTTTTACCAAAATACCTTATTTTGGCTTATTCATAAGAAATAGGCTTATGGTATTGCCGACTTTTTTTAGATGTAGTATAGATCTAGTATATTTACATATCACTAACCATTACGCCCGCGCATGCGGATAAATCATTTCGGGAGGCTTTTTCAGTTATTAAGGCTAGCTGAGAGGTGTAGTTTAATGCTATATAGCATATACTATACCTCATGAATTTGGCTATAATATACAAAAAGAATTGTTCAAATCGGACTGGTAATTCCAGAGATTAGCGTGTTTAAACAAACAAAAAAAACTCTTCCACTTTATTATATTTAGTATAGGTACAGTTGGCGGACTTAATGCCTTTAGGCATCCTATATAAGTCAACCACGAACAAGAGAAACATAAGCAGGTGCCATAAAAGCATGAAAATATGTAAAAGTAAAGTAAAGTTACAGCCTATATACGTCCCACTGCTGGGCACAGGCCTCCTCTCATTTCTGAGAGGGTTTTAGGGCAAGGAAATGTCCGCCGCGCTGCCCCAATGCGTGTTGGCGAACTTCACATGTCTTCGAAATATTTTTTTTTTGATTTCTCAGACATGCAGGTTTCCTCACGGTGTTTTCCTTCACCGCCGGGCACGTGGTAAATCAGCACTTAAAATTGCAATTAACAATTTCATTGATGCCGGCGGGGATCGAACCCGGGTTGCTCGCGTACTGTGTAACTTACAGCGAGCGATAACCATCTGAGCTACCACGGCTGTAAACCTAAATATAATTATAATTGCAGTACTAGCAGAAACAGGTAAAAGGTTGCTTCCTACCCATAGACTCCTAGGCAGCAAATCAATCCTACTGCCTAGTACAAATTCCTTACAATATATTACTGCGTCACATTCCAAAGTTTATAAACAATTTCAACGACAGCTTCACACAGTTGACACTCAATAGTATCTAGCACAAGTGGTAAAATTAAAAATTTGTAACTGACTTCAATATAAATAATTTATTGTTGATTGTTTTAAAACTGCTCGACCAATTTCGATAAAATTTAAATGGGACCACCTGGGATATATACCCTTTGAAAAAAAAAAGTATTTTTCAAATCGGCTCAGGTGTCTTCGAGTAATCAGGAACATACATTAAAAAGAAGATTCCGACGAATTGAGAACCTCGTCCTTTTTGAATTCGGTTAAAACTGGACATAATAACTTGTGTTCGTCGTATATCACCATCGGATCAATTTTTTTTTTTTATGGACTAAGGGTGAGAAAAGAGCACACAATCCACCTGATGGTAAGTGGATGCTGTGGCCCATATTTATCCCCAATTGAGAATCAAAAATGTAGATGCGCTGTCACCTCTGAGGACTAAGCTTCGCTTCCAGTAAGTAAAGTAACAAGTGGTAAAATTAAAATTTTGTACAACCGACATCAATATAAATAAAATGAGAAAATCATCAATGTAGCTGAAGTCAATTAAATACGCATTATTAAGAATAACTCAAAAACTACTGGTCAATAAAAACAGAATCATCCAAATCGGTTATCCTAGAAAAAAGTTCTGAGGTAACACACGTAACAAAAAAAATACGTTCGAATTTAGAACCTCCTCCTTTTTTTGAAGTCGGTTGAAAAGGGTCTCCAGTTCTCTACACTCACCACACGAAACACAGCAGCATTAAGCTGCCATTTTACACTAGTATTCTATGAGAGCGTGGTCCTACCCCGGTCGAGCACAAGAACTACAACCATAATATTGCTGCAACGGTTATTTACAACGTATTGTGTTTACTATTCATATGCGCGGTGATATAATAAACAAAATTAAACAACTTTTACATTTCCAACAAACAATCTACTTGCGGTTAAATTTCCGCCAAAACTTCATGGAAATTGTTACTTGTTACTTAATGATGAGTTTTAAAAAGATATTTATAATACGCAAGTTGAAAGCGATGACCGAGTCAAACAAAAATAATAGATGAAACAGAGAATTTTCGTCTCAAAAACAAATGCTTTTAACATAGAATTGATTTGTTTAAAATGACGGGTGACTATGAGAGTTTTAAATTCTTTTTTATAAATACGCATAAAATGACGTCAGTTACCAAATTGTAAACAGTTATTTACAGTTCATGGTCGCATAAAATATTTAAATAGATATAAGAACGGTGGCTAGGCTAATGTGGCAAAAACTTTTTTTTGTCGCAGTGGCTTAGCAATGAGTTGCAGCGCTGGGGGCCGCGGGTTTGAAACCCGCACGGAACAAGTATTTGTATGGCGTACAAGTAATTATTCCAGGTTGATACAGGGGAAAATCCTTGTGCGGGTAACATTTTAACCGGGTAACAAAAGAAAAGAAAAAATATCTAAAGATCACTAAAGCACTTTTGAATAATAATTATGATAAGGTATTTTCCTATTAAAATAATTAAAAGCTCTATACGATTCTCGTCAGTATTATTAAGTCAGTGATACGAAGTGCAGTAATATTAAGTTGCTTCTTAAAGCTGAGGTGATAAAATAAAATGATACTTTGTGGTGGATGACCGCTAAGTCAGCTTACTTAACCCGAGGATGCCTCGTATAGAGGCGAAACAAGTGTCGTATTTTCGACGGTGGTGTGTCTTTTCTAGTGTAGTGGTGTTGGGATTAGTTGTGACGGGGCTAATGCACGCAATTGAGGGAGGGCGCGAGGTGCTCTTCTAACTAGGTAAGACACATCATCTTATTTTTTAATGGATTTCCGCAGAGTAATGTCTGATTCTATTAATAGGAAGTAGATTTATTTAACCCGCCTGCCAAGCGTGGCAACTACCGCAGATTCTCCTTCTATGAGAAAATTTCTAAGGGAGGCCTATGTTCAGCAGTGGACTTTAGATAGGCTTTAATTGTTAAATTAGGTTTGCTTGGAAATGTGAGAGCATTTTACTTTTCTGGGCGAGGTGAGCCATTTTTACTAAAATTTAAACATACCCGCAATGTGGCTCTAACACGTTGGTTTGTTAGAAGTGCATAACATGATCATCATTATGGTTGAAGTTCATCTTAAAAGGAGAAAAGGCCTCTCCCAAGAAACTCCACAAAAACTGCACTCCGTTTCATCGCATCCGTTTTTTCATCAGGTATATAATACTTCGTTTACCAGTACAAGATTGTCACACAATAACCTTTCTTCCGCATCAGTTGTCGATTACTTGAGCTATATTTTTTATATATATAATAAAAGTGACAAACTCACACAAATCGACCTGATGGCAAGTGGATGCTGTGGCCCATAGACATCTAGATCTATCTGAAATTATAAATCAAAATACAGACGCATTGTCACCGTTGAGGACTAAAATGGAATGGTTTCCTGTAAAAAGGTTCTCCGGCTCTCCACACTCATACGAAACAAAGCAGCAATAAGTTGCTTTTACCGTGGTCCTTCCCCGGTTGAGCCGACCCATTCGTGCTGCAGCCGTGATATAGCTGAGGTGGCTCTACTACGTATAATATATGGCCGACTCTCAGGCCCGTATTAATAAACGTTACTCAACGACGAAATCAAGTGCGTAATCATTTGATACGCCCTCATTACGAAATCAGTATCTCAAGATCGTTGCTAATTAATAAACACATAAAAACAGTATCTCAAAACGCTGTACTTAGGAACACTGATCTGTGACTTGCACTCAAGTATACACACTTGAGAGTCGAGTTTCGTTTATTAATCAATGTGGCACTCAGCTGATATCCTAAACCTAAACCGCATCTTGAGATGTTTATTAATAAGATCATAACCTCAAGATTGTACTCAAGTGCGTGTACTTGAGCTCAGTAACGTTTATTAATACATGCCATAGTCACTGCGGCTTACTGATCCATTATAAGTACTTATACCATATATTATAATAGCAGCTTAATGCTTCTGTGTTTTGTACGTTGAGTGACAAAAACTGGAGACTTATATTACTAACTAGCTGACACCCGCGACTACGTCCGCGTTGCTTACACACAGCACTGAACACGTAGTGCTTATAAAAATCGTGGTTTCTTAAAACTTTAATAACTTTATATCAAATGAAGATATCACAATATTTTTTTTCAGATAAGGGCCAAGTTAATCAAATGGCCCAAGAAATCTAGCCAGTAGTTTTTCTGTGATGCGCGCACAATTGCAAACCTCTATCATTTTATTTATATAGATAAAGAGGCATTCCATCTCAGTCCTCAGGGGTGACAATGTATCTGCATTTTTATTGGTAATTGAGGATAGATGTAGATGTCTATGGGCTACAGCATCCACTTACCATAAGGTAAACTGTGTGCTCGTTTGTTGCCATTACTTCTATAAAGAAATATTTTACGCATTTACTTGTGTATAATATATAAAATATTTGTAACCTACAGCCTATCGAAAGTCCACTGCTGAACCTATGCCTCCCCACAGATTGCCTCTTAGGGGGAATATTTGCCATAGTTGCCACGCATGGCAGGCGGGTTGACAACCGCAGTTTTATTTTTATTTTTGGTTTTTATCAGGAAGACGCCGCTGCCCATCTCCTGTTTCCACGATTGGATTGGATTGGATACCCACGGAATGATATGGGGTATTAGATATTCTTTTATCTATATCTACAACCAAAATATAATGAATTATAAATAATTTGTAGGTAAGTAGGTATATTTTAAAAAGGACAGAGTCATCAGCATTAACTAGTCATGCCGCAAATCCGTTTAAATTAGAATCGTGTAACAAGCTACTGAAACTAATAGGGAATTGGGAACAAACGAGATGAAACCGCTAGAGACAGTCGCCTCTCGGTCGGTCGGTGATTTCATCGCGCAGAAATAAATCCGAGCTAATATGAATGGAACTCGCTCAGCAACAAACTTAGGTATATGACGCAATATAATTAGATCCCGATATAGTTGATACCAATATAGAAGAATCGTCGGATGAAAATTCCTGCAGTGAAAGTTTCTAATTTTGGGATCGATACAACCAAGAACAACGGAAACTTGGTTAGATATGATCAGAGAGAAGAAAAGTTATTCATTTTTGAGTCGATCAATAATTTTAGAAACATTATACAAAAATGGAAGGACATTGGGGGACGGCATTTTGGAAAGAAAATTTAATTTTCCGCTTAGACGTTCTTTTATAGAATAAGGGTGACAAACGAGCACACAGTCCACCTGATGGTAAATGAATGCTGTGACCCATAGACATCTACATCTATCCTCGATTAAGAATCAAAATGCAGATGCGTTGTCACCACTCTACTCTCACCAAACGAAACACAGCACATTTAGCTGTTATTTGACGCTGGTATTCTGTAAGAATGTGGTCCTATCCCAGTCGAGCCGACCGATAATATACGGGGTTATTTTTCAAAGAGTAGCCAAATTTTAGAGTAAAGTTTCGCGTAGTGTATATTTTCTTTGCTTAAGTTCAAATATATAAATAATGATATATGTTTATTGCAGTTTTTGAAAACACGAGTAAATAAGGCTTCTACATTTATTTGAAATTATCTCAAATAGAATGCGATTTATGACAACAACATTTTAGCCTAGAGACAGAATGTTTGAGATTTTTTTTAATTAACTTTTCTTCCATTTGCCTATATTACTTATTCTGGACATTCTCTGCAAATTTGGCCGGTTATTACAAAATAACCCTGTATATTAGCTGCAATGTGGCTCTACGTAGGTCACTCAATAAGTTTTGAGATGCTCGAAATTTAAAAATGGAACGCACCCGTGTTATATATTTCTAAAAAGCAAATTTATTTAAAAATAGAACTCCATAAGCCAATTGCTCAATATAAAAAGAAACAAAGTTCTATTAATTTTCCTGCAACGCTTCCCGCGCTTTTCATTTAAAACGATGGATCTTAACCGTGAACATTTGCGCGCTATGATATATTATGATTTTAAATTTGGTTTAACCGAACAATTAAGTTTACAACGGTTACAGCATTAGGGGACTCAGCTCCATCACGCGCAACAATTTTTAGGTGGTTTGCTGAATTCAAAAGGGGTAAAATGAATCCTAAAGATGACCAAAGACCCGGGGCCCCGTAAACAGCAGTAACGGCAGAAAATGTATGGACTACTGAAATGTTGGTGCGAGAAGACCCACGAATCACATATACGGACATCGAAAAGATAAATAAGAAAGAAGACTAATACCTATATAGTTCGGGGAGCATTCATACCATCCTACATTAACATCTTGGAGTGAGGAAGCTTTATTGTCTATGGATCCCTCGTTTGCTCCCCGAAAGCGAAAAACAGACTCGTGTGGATTGGTGCCATGAATGCGTATACGTTTTGAAAACGGGGCATCTAGGCGTGTTTCGGAAATCGTTACTGGTGACGAGACATAGATCTATCAATATGATCCGGAAAATAAAAGGCAATCATCGTTATGGGTCTACTCAGAAGGACAGTTACCGACAAAACTGCAAACACCTCGCAACGTCGGCAAAAAAATGGTGGCTAGTTTTTTTCGCGGAGCGGACATTTGTCGACGTCAATGCTGGAAAATTGTAGGTCAGTCAACTCTGAATGGTATACTACAGTTGCATTACCCAATGTTTTCAAGCTGTGCGGGAGAAAAGACCAAAACCGGGCTTCGGGAATCATGCTGCATCACGATAACGCCTCTTCACATACCTCCCTTAGAAGAAAAGCATTTATTGAGGAATCTGGTGTCGCCCATCCTACAGTCCTGACTTAGCTCCTTGTGATTTTTTTTTTGTTCCCAAGAGTCAAAAAAAATAAAAGGCAAGTTTTTTTCAAGCGCCGAAGAATCCGTGGTTGCCTACGAAGAAGCGATTTCCGACCTGTCAGATCAAGACTGGCAAAAGTGTTTTCAGAGTTGGTTTAGGCGAATGGAACTTTTGCATAGAGCATGATGGAGAATATTTTAAAAAGATGTAAAATATATATTAATAGTATCTAGAATACTTTTTGTATATCTTAAAACTTATTGAGTGTCCTACGTATCACCTAAGTCACGTATATATAGGAAGAAAAAGTTAATTTCTGCTTTGAAATTTTATACGATATAAGTAAAATCTCAAAATAATCCGCGAAACAATTCTTATATAAAGACTGTAATTAGATTACTAGTTATAGGCTATAGACTACTTTTGCCACTTTTATATTTATTACAGCGTGTAGTGGCGGTATAATAGAATCCACTACTACAAATCCCGTGGGTGAGGTAAGAGGCGACTGGAACTAAAACAGAAGAAGGCAGTAGCATCTTTCTGAGAACTGTTACTACCCATTAAAGTCCACAGCTGAACATAGGCAACGACATCCACGGGATTATATGGGGTAGTGGATATTCTTACATCTTCATTACTATCTGTTCCTGAGAACGCAGAATAAAAAATATAGTTGCCAAGCGTGACAACTATAACAAAAATACCTGTTTTCAGCTGTGTTTCTTTTTCCAGCTGTAATGAGTAAGTGAAATAATGAATATTATACTTGCGAAAATCAAGCGGCGATAATTTCCGTATTAGTGGCTCCAGGCGGCAAAAAGCTTTGCAAAGCCACTGAGGAAAAATTACTTACTACGAGTAAGCATTTGGCTGATGCAGTCCATAAACAACTGCAACCAACTTCAAAAATAAGACTAAAGATGTACAGATTTAAAATGAATTCTAGTAACGCTATTAACGTTATAAATACAGACGTTAACCACAAGTAAGCGTATGCTTGTGTTAAGAGTGGTTCACCACAGCAGTTGAATGGCGGATTCTTTCCTGGTTTTTGCTGGTTCTTTCCTTGGACAGAGGTTTTTTTTTCGAACCAAAAAATAAAATAAAATTCAATAAGAATTACATGTAACTTATATTGAATAAATAATTCTATTCTATTCACGACTTTCTCTCTATTAGGCTACCGTCGCTTATGCAGATTTAAGTGGTAAAAGCTAGTTTTTAAACGTAATCCTTCTTATTACCCAAAGTAGTTTATCATTAGTCTCAGCTGTAAACCGTAGTGTCAGTTTCTTTTAATGCCATTAGCCATGGAATTTGACAGCACGTGTCAAATTTTATAAATTACGCTCAACCTTTTGTAAATGTGTATTGCTCCAACTGGAGAGATAGGACAGTTTTAATCCCGATAAGTGACCCTCAATATTTTTTATTGCGTATTTAAAGATTTTTTTAAGGACAAAGGGTCGTCGGAAAGGGCAGAACAAAGTCTGCCTGGCGAGCTAGTATATATATAATTTTAAAGCACGTACAGCCGTTGCTCCTGCGCCTGATCTCTCTTCAGTCGTGTTGGTTTACCGTCCCATCGGACTATGAGAGCGAGGGAATAGAGAGTGCACCTGTGCTTGCGCATACACTTGGGCACTATAATCCTGTCCTGCACCGATGGCTAGTCTCCGTTGAGACTGGCCGCCGTGACCGAAATTCGGTCTGGAGGACATTATTATTATGTATTTCAATAATGAATTTCTCTTTTGTTCCAATTCTGATCGTCTAAATGTGTTCTGAAGAAATCCGTTTCATCGGTAAACCGATACAATGTTGAAAAGATAATACGATAAAATATTGCATTGCCTTTCAACATTGTATCTTCCAGATATTTCCTACAGTTATATCAATTCCATCCATGAAACAACAACTTTGTTATATATCCTCTTATTCCTTTACACAAAAAGCGACTAAGCGACGTTGAACTTGAAATCTTCAATCGTATAAGGATTATATCTGTCACAAAGACAAGTGGCCTGCGAAAACACTTGTTACACGTTATAGTCAATCCCTATCATTTGATAACTAGCTCTCTATCGCTTATGGTTACGAATGACACGGTAACAGCTTCCCTACAGCGTGTTCAAGACGTCGAGGTGACGTAAGGCCTATATTTCTGGGAAGCGCCCCGTACTAATGTATAATAACGACTGATATAGGGTGGAGTACCACTGTGAGCAACTTTTTTATTTTAAGCTTGCTTTTATTTTTATGTACACGCTGCCTTTTTAACGTAAAACGTCTTAAAAATCACACCAAAACATACGGGTACCAGGTCAGAAAAGTGAACTATAACGAAAAGGTCTACATCGTCTTTCCTTAATAATTACAAAACTATTAATTTTAAGGCCCGTATTAATAAACGTTACTCAGCTCAAGTACACGCACTTGAGTACAATCTTGAGGTTATGACCTTATTAATAAACATATCTCAAGATGCGGTTTAGGTTTACTATATCAGCTGAGTGCCACACTTATTAATAAACGAAACTCGACTCTCAAGTGTGTATACTTGAGTGCAAATCACAGAACAGTATTCCTAAGTACAGCGATTTGAGATACTGTTTTTATGTGTTTATTAATTAGCAACGATCTTGAGATGCTGATTTCGTAATGAGGACGTATCAAATGATTACGCACTTGAGTTCGTCGTTGAGTAACGTTTATTAATACGGACCTAAATAGACGTAAATGCAGTGTCATTATTTAAATATCATAGACAGTTGATTTTGCGCTCTCGCTCCACACCATACAGTGTCCGTTTTCTATTTCAATTTTAGAACGAAATCATTCTTATTTTCATTTCATAGACGTTTCACGTTTTACCAACGGCTATATGCCCCGATACACCCCCAAACTTTACACAAACTTAGTCCGTCCCGAAAATTACCTAAATTCGATATGTCCTTTAGATAGTATTGCAAATATTTAAAAAAATAATCACGATGATTATGGAAACATTTTTGTTTGTAATAATAAAGTAAAAAAAGACTATAAAATATAAAACACTTGGATTGTTTAAAAAAAAAAGCAATGTGAAAAACGGAGATGGGTCGGACATATGACTCGAATAACTAACAACAGAAAAGGAAGAAAATGAGCCCGGGCGGCGGGGTCTTGAAAACGGCCTCAGACTAGACAGTGTGACTACCTGGTAAGACATGCACAAAGGAGGGATATTTTCCATAGTTGCTACGCTTGTCAGGTGGGTAGACCTTTTTTTTAATTATTTTGAGTTGTTGTCACAAAAATTCTGTTGCCCTTCTCCTATTTCATTTCCCTCTGCCGCCTTTTACGACACCCACAGGATGATTTGGGGTAGTGGATTTCCTTATGCGGCTACTTCACGATATGTTACTGTAAATTTTTGACGGCTCCGTGGCGCAGTGGCTTAGCAATGAGATGTTGCGCTGGGGGCCGTGGGTTCGAATCCCGCACGTAACAAGTATTTGTATGGCCTACAAATAATTGTTCCGGGTCTGGATATTTGTCCTCGTGCAATTTATGTTTGTAAACTGCCTCCACGATACAGGAGAAAATCCTAGTGTGGGGGTAATGTTCTTTAAAAAAAAAAAAAAAAAAAAAACAAAACAAAAATATTTTAAAATCGAAAATCGCTCACAGTGACGCCCCACTCGAGGAATAGCAAATGCCTAGTTCGATGCTCTCAGCTTGACCTATATACCGAAGCGACTTCGCAATGAGCTTTTCAAATTGACTCGAAGAATATCGCGAAATATTTATACCCGAAGTTTCCAACTGCATTTGCTAATGATCCGGTTTTCGCCTTAAAAAATTCGTAATTGGCTTGAAAATACGATAAAAAATATTTTTTGTATACAGAATGTTCAAATTAAGTGTTTATTATATTTTGCCATCCCACTTACAAGATTTAGTATGTCTGTAAATATGGAAAATTATTGTGTTAACCAAAAGAACCTTGATAAATTAAGTGGTTTTATTACCTTTAACTGACATGCGCATCAGTAAAGCGGAGTCTTTGACAAACTCTTACTACCCGGCCAATGCAGAGGTAATAAAACCACATGCAATTTGCAAATAAAAATTTATTTAAATTTAATTCATTTTTTTATGGTCGAGTTTTCTGAACTTAAGTTATTTTTAATACTGATTCTGATAACGCACTTAACGGGAAACACAGGGCTTTTTTACATGTTGTATATATAAGTAAGAAAGATCTAGCTCAAAAAGGAAGCTCACTCCTTTCTTCATCAGAATATTTTTTTCTTGCGCTTTGAATTTATGGAAGGCAAATCTCAATATCACGTGGAATCTTGTTATAAATAGTTTATACATTTACTCAATAATGAGCAGCTAGTTTCATGGTTTTAAAGTAAAGTTATTTCTATACGTTTGAATACTGATTCTGATAACGCACTTAACGGGAACCACAGGGTTGTTGTTACATTTTGTAAGAGTATATTTATTAAAGTTGAATTGCGTGGTAGAGCCATGTTGCAGCTATATTAGTAGTATAGTTGTAGCACGAATGGGTCGGCACGATCGGGGAAGGACCACGCTCTCACAGGATACTAGTGTAAAATAGCAGCTTAATGCTGCTGTGTTTCGTATGGTGAGTATAGAGAACCGGAAACCCCTTTTACTGGAAACGAGGCGTTCCATCTTGGTCCTCACGGTTGACAACGCATCTGCATTTTGATTCGTAGTCGAGGATAGATGTATATGTCTATGGGCCACAGAAACTACTTACTATCAGGTGAATTGTGTACTCGTTTGTCACCCTTATCTTATAAAAAAAAATGTTAATGTTGGGAGAAAATTTGTCTACTTGTGAGTTTCTTGCCGCTTCATCTCACAAGGTTCTGCAGTAGGGACTTGTTGCAGCAATGGCGTCGCTTTTAATTTAAAAAAAAAAACTTTGAATAAAAATATTTGACTATGACTTTGACATGGACTTTCTTTGAAGACGTTACACTTTGTAATCGTATGTAAAGAGAGACGCTGGCAAATTATTCCATTCTTTTACTGTTAGCGTTGGGGACCACGAAGCAAATTCTCAAAAAGCAACTTCAAAGGCGCCGTGATAAATCAATAAGCAATGCAAAAACTTTGTCGAGCTCCACGCTTCTAAAATAAAGGAAGTTCGTTCTCAACTGCAATCAGACTTATACCCTCCAACTGTAAACTAGCTGGCACCAATGAGAATAGTTCTATCATCAATTTTACTGCGCCAAATGAACCGCACGATAATTATCTCTCTGTATTTATGTTACTCTTTTTTTTTTTGTATTTATCTCCTTCTTATTTATTCTTTACAGCCTATAAAAGTCCACTGTTGAACAAAGGCTTACCCCATAGATTGCCTCAAAAGGAGTTTTTTTTTATAGCAGAGTGACAAACGAGCACATAATGGTAAGTGGTTGCTGCAGCCCATAGACATCTACATCTATCCTCGATTACGAATCAAAATGCAGATGCGTCGTCACCCGTGAGGACTAAGATAGAATGCCTCGTTTTCAATAAAAAGGGTCCCCGGTTCTCTACACTCACCATACGAAACACAGCAGCGTTACGCTGCTATTTTACGCTGGTATTCTGTGAGAGCGTGGTCCTTCCCCGGTTGAGCCGACCCATTCGTGCTACAACTATACCACTAATATAGCTGCAACATGGGTCTACCACGTAAAAAAATTTGCCATAGTTGCCATTCTTGACAGGCGGATTGGCAAGATGGCGGTTATTAGAAAGATGCCGCTGCCCATCTTCCGTTTCCTTCGGTCGCCTCTTACAATACCCGCGCGGCGATGTGGGGTATTTAATATTCTTAGAACGCCACTACATGGTTTTTTCTTATTTAATTTATTTTAACTTTAATATATAAAGTTAGTACATATGGCGGACTTAATGTCTAAAGACATTCTATTCTAGCCAACTATTCGGTTTATTGAGAAGGAAACGGTGCAGCAAATACAAAAAGCACAATAAATTAAAAATATGCAAATCTTCAAATATGCAATGCAATACTACATTTTACGTGGTAGGGCCATTCTGAAGATATTATTATGGTTGTAGCATGAATGAGTCGGCTCGATCGAGGAAGGACCGCACTTTCAAGAATACTAGCGTAAAATAGCAGCACATACTGCTGTGTTTTGTATGGTGAATGTAGAAAACCGGAGATCCTTTTAACTGGAAACGAGGTATTCGGCATGCATTTTGATTCTTATTCGAGGATACATGTCTATGGACCACGGCATCCAATTACAATCCAATTAGCACCTGTTAATTATGCATGATTAGAATCAAAGAAAGAGTAAACGTTATATAGCAATCTCTTTCGCACCTCTATAAACACATTAATAATATTATCTCTGCCGTTTCCAGCTACAGCTACTATAACTTCTGCGTCTCAAACATTACAGCTTTGGCGACATGCTCTGATGTGGCTGATGTAGCCAATTTTTGCAGTAAAACTGCGCATACAGTGCATACATGTGAGGATACCGTTTACATAGTTATAAACTATTGGCCAAATACTCAAAGACTGCTCAATTTTAAGATGTCGTTAAATTTTTGCACGCCTCATAACGCTAAGCATTATGAGGTAATTCTTTACGATCGACACGTCAAGGTCAAATAATTTTGTGTTATTAAAATGCCTCTATCATAACCATATTGCACTTATATGATAATATGAGTAGCCGTATATCAAGAAAACACTCTAATTAATCCATCTTATATTTTCTAAAACATCATTTTAAAATGCTACGCTACGATATGCGACTTACGGATGTTGATTTTGTTTGTCGTCACGATAACTCCCAAAAAATTGACGTACACACATCAACAGAATCTAGGGATACCTTAATTGTAAATTATTTACGACTTTATAGTTTAAAATCTTTTTAGTTTCCATAAAAAGTTTATATACAGATTGAAACCTCTTTTATTCTATTTTCAAATATTAAAAATATAAATAAAAAAACAAAAGAAAAAACAATACGGCGGCAAAATTGTTAGTAATTCGTTACGTCAAAGAAAATTTAAATTGTTCTACTGATATAAATTCATGAAAAGGGATTAGAATTAGATTATTTTTCTTTTATTAATTTAACGTGCCGTGTGAGCTTTAAGTGTCATGTCACGTCGTCATTTGAGTCGATATGAAATGTTACGAGCCGTGGGCATATTAGAAAATGATGCTATTCAACACGCCGTTGCTGAGGCCCTACACACCAGCAAAACGTGATATCAAGGTTGTGGTCACGTTATCGCAGTACTGGGGATGTGGCTGAACGCACACGGGTAGATATCGTGTTACTACGCAGAGACAAGATCAATTTCTCCAAATGACCGCCAGAAGACAACCCAATATCACAGCGATGCAACTACTACAAAGGCTCCAGGAGGACCACCAACTGCTGGTAAGCGACCAAACCGTGCGAAGGAGATTGCATGAAGTTGGTCTTCATGCTCGAAGACCACTACGTGTTCCAGCATTGTGACGTAGCAATCGCGGTCGGCGGCTTTCGTGGGCTCGGGAGCATTTACCATGGAGTGACGAACAATGGTCTTTGGTGCTGTTCACCAATGAGTCACGGTTTTAATTTCATCTGGATTCACGAAGAATACGCGTTTGGAGAACTCCAGGGAGAGTTAACCTTCTACGACACCCTCAGGAGGTCCACTCATACCAAGGCGGGATAATCACACCGGGACAAGGAATTTGTCTTGGCGGATGAACCCAGCTCGTTTGGATCCAAGGCAGCATGACTGCTCAAAAATACCACGAAGAGATAGTAGAATCTGTTATTGTCCCACACAGAATCCAAATGGGCCAGGAATTTCTACTCATGCACAATAATGCTCCTTCCCATACGGCGCGGCTGGTGTCGGCCGTAAAATTAATAGTTTTATAAGAAGAAATGAAGTTTTTTTATCACACTAATTTTCTACGACGATTAAAAAAATTAACATTTTTATATAAAACAAAAAATACGAAATGTTTTTTATTTTTTATTAAAGACCTTAAAATGACCTATCATTCTTCCATGTAATATATCAGAAAATTCTTCATAGATTTATAAATATTTGATGAAATATAAAATATCCCTAGATTCTGTTGATGTGTATATCTTCAGGATTACATCAACTGGTTCCTTATTTCATATCAATAGCCTAGCACGCGTAGTTTGTTAATAAAATGATTTTCAACTTTTATAAGTTTTATTGCTATTAAAAATTTAAAGGCTTTTTGCCATTGATAGACAAAGGATAAATATACCATACATGCTATATCGATTTTATACTTTGTGTAATCGATTTAGTTTGGTAAACATTTTTTTTTTCTCTGTAGGTGACACTGCCTGTTAAAATAATAGAGCGCTAAATTTAAAACACGTAAATAATATATTTTAAAAGTCAGGAATATAATTTATTTTATTCGTCAAAATTAAATGAAACGCTCATGAGGCGTGCACTTTTGGATTTTCCAAAGTATTTTATTAAATATTTATTATTTCATATATAATTAGTTAGACTTAAAGTGATAGAGACAACACGAGACTCAACGGTATCTTAAAATTGAGCAGCATTTGAGTATTTGGTACATTGATATATATGTACTACGCATTAGATTTCGCATTCCGAACATTCACTATGCTCAACTGAACTGTACTGCAATCCGTACACCTTACTTTAGTCTAATTTACTGTGGCTTCAATATTCATGCAGTGTGGAGCTGCGATAATAATACGAGATTTCAAATTAAAGTTTAAACCTTACGTAAATAACAATTCAGTAGTTAAGTAAGTAAAATTTTTTGTTGTTCAAGTGTATAAATAGGTAATAATATCGTAATATTTTACTATCTACCGCGCATGCGCGAAGACATAGAGTAGCACACATTTTTTGTTTGGAATAGCTTCTCTAGTACGTTGTACATATAACTCAGTGATTTGGTATGTGTATGTGGTTTGGGTATTAGTTAGCTGGTGTCAACTCTTGATTTCTTCGCGCCTGCCATTCAATTCACATCTCCGTTTATTCTCGAGCGTGTGTGTGGACCGTTTAACTAGAGTAAGTCATACGGTGCGATTCCCAGCCAGTAAGTCCCAACGAGAAGGCTCCATCTTGTATTTCTTTATATGCCTTTACTAAACTTTCTTGAATTTAAGAAACTGGCTATCGCTCTTACGCTAAAGCGAAGGCTAGATGTAGATGTTTATGAGTCACAGCATCCACTTACTATCAGGTGGACTGTGTGCTCGTTTGTCGTCCTTATTCTATAAAAATATATATTCAATATAACCGTTAGTGCATCTCTTATGCCCAAATACTCAAACGCTGCTCAATTTTAAGATGTTGTTAAGTCTCGTGCTGTCCCTATCACTTTAAGTCAAAGTGACTGTGACAGCACGAGACTTAACGGCATCTTAAAATTGAGCAGCGTTTGAGTATTTGGGCAATAGTGCTCTAACCTACTAATCATGCATGATTAGAATCAAAGAAAGAGTAAACATTATATAGCAATCTCTTTTGCAGCTCTATAAACACAATATATGTACAAACGAGAAAGAAGGTATTATCGTGATGAAGTATGAAATCGATACGTAACAAGAAAACTTCTCGAGCTATTACAATTGCTAAATTCTAGAAGTTTCTCTTCGCTGCAATCAGACTTAGCGCACTTAAAGTGTGACGTAACAGTCCTAAATGAGAATAGTTATACCCTGAAATTGTGTACAAAGAAAATGTACAACACTGATATACTTTATTGTTTTAATTAACTAGAAACTATAGAGAGAAATAAAGGG
The DNA here is from genome assembly GCA_029286625.1 of Parnassius orleans. Classification (NCBI taxonomy): domain Eukaryota; kingdom Metazoa; phylum Arthropoda; class Insecta; order Lepidoptera; family Papilionidae; genus Parnassius; species Parnassius orleans. Next base: position 1,370,309 of record JAGSMP010000225.1, read on the forward strand.
TCACTGTTTTAGTGACAACCTTTTTAATAAAACGAATAAATGAATGTATGAAACATTCATTTATTCGTTTTATTTATAAGCATATTTTATTTTATTTTTGAAGCGAGAGTAGCCTAATAGTAGGATGCGGACCGCGAACTCAAAAGGTCGTGAGTTCGAATTCGCCATCCGACTACGACTACTACGTGCACCAGTCCTAAGACGAGCATCTTAAGCTCAGGAGTAGTTAATAGGAATATAAGTAATGTTGTTAGCATTGCTAGTATTTTACTACTAAAAACATTATTCACAAGGGTTTAATTACTAATTATCAATATATCTGACTTATAATAATTTATTACAGCGTATCAAAGTCCTCTACTTAACATAGGCCTCCCCTATAGATTGCTCTATAGGAGGGATTTTTTTCCATCATTACCAAGCTTAGCAGACGGGTTGGTAACCGCAGTGTTTTGTGATTTTTGGGCTGTTGTCAGGACGATGACACACAGGACAGGACAGGAGCACACAGTTCAACTGATGGTAAGTGGATGCTGTAGCCCATAGACATCTACATTTATCCTTGATTAAAAATCAAAATGCAGATACGTTTTCACCCCTGAGGACTATGATGGAATGCCTCGTTTCCAGTAAAAAAGGGTCTCCGGTTCTCTACACTCATCATACAAAACACAGCAACACTGAGCTGAATTTACGCTGGTATAGTTCCCCGGTCGAGCCGACTCGTTTGTGCTATAGCGATAGCTGGAGCATGGCTCTACCACGTAAAATGTAGTATTGCATTGCATATTTGAAGATTTGCATATTTTTAATTTATTTATGTTTAGTTATTTTTTGGTATTCGCTAAAGGATGCTTCTTTGCTTAGCCTAGTAGTTGGCTAGATGAAAATATTTTCAGGCATTATGTCCGCAATATTATGTATTAGCTAACGATATAGGTACCTGATATTTTAAAATATTGACATTTGACATTTTATTGAGTATGTAGAAAATTACAAGGAACATAAATATTTTTTTCCGTTCTTTTTGAAGTTCTTTTCGAAGGAGATCATGTTTTACGAAGTGCTGTAGATTTTGCTTGAATTAAATAAGCAAATAACTATAATCAAAATCTTTTTACACTTTAGCCACTTGTATTATTCGCGCTGTCTCTTTAATCGCATCTTCATCTAGAATATAAAAAACACTAACGTATCTAACCCTAACCTAAATCTGAAATGGAAAGTTTGTTCCTTCAAGTATACTCTACACGAAAACACTTTCCAAACGGTTGGCGGAGAATGTTGCGAAGTTGCGAAGTTCACTAGGAACTTATTCTCATAGTCTATATTACACTCAAGGTAAAGGTTTCTTATTAAATAATACCTTTTTGTTGACTTTGGAAACATTTTAGGCAACTACGCGACGCAAAGGAGGGTAATGTGTTTATAAGCCTGTATATGTGTGTATGTACGTATTTATGTTTTTTCTTTTGTGGCGCTTTAGAGACTAAACGCGTTAGCCCTTTTTGATGATTAAAGATGTTAAAAATTAATTAGCTAAGATTCGCGTAATAAAATAAAGTATCTTACCAAGTTTGAAGAGCACCTACCATCCTCCCTCAATTGCGTGCACTATCCTCATCACCACTAATCCCAGCACCGCTACTCCCAACACCACTACAATAGGAAAGACACACCACTGTCGATAATACGACACGTGTTTCGCCCTAAACGAGGCATCCTCATGTGAAGTATAGTCTATTCGCTTAAATACGGTCGCCTTTGGGTCACGCCGCCTTGGCACGTGCCGCATCTTGTCAAAGGCGTCGCCGCAACATCAAAGGTCGCCGCGTATGGCGTACACCCGCAGGGGAATTTGGCATTTTTAAACAAAGCGCCGTGGTGAAAGTTTCTTTGCTACCTAACTTGAGTTAATTATTTATATTCGTATTTTATAACAATAACCATAAGAGTAAAATAGTAAACAAACATACTATTATATTCTTAGAACAGTAAAACCTTTATTTAACAAACACAGTAAATAATAATAAAATAGAATCAAAATTAGAAGTGCGCCTTCGGGTGTACCGACACTATCTTAGTGACCAGACTAGACTCTGTGGTGGCTGACTGCTAAGTGAGGCCTATGTTCAGCAGTAGACTTTTATAGGTTGTAATGGATGGATAGATTTGCAATTACGTATGGCTGAATCTACAGAACAATGACACAGTATTCAATTTAATAACCATACCGTTACAGCCTATTAAAGTCCACTGCTGAACATAAGCCTACCATTTAGATCGCCTCATTGGGGGATATTTGCCATAGCCACGCTTGGCAAGCTCGTTTTTATTTTTAGTTGTTATTAAGAAGACGCTGCTGCCTATCTCCTGATTTGTTTCCCTCTGTCGCCTCTTACGACACCCACGGGATGATATGGGGTAGTGGATATACTTACACAGTCACTACACGGTAAATTAAATAACCATGGCTCGTCATAAAGGCGGACTGCTAATTAATTTAGTTTCAAAATTAAAACACGTTATGCGTGAATTTTATTTAACACTAGCGACCCGCCCCTGCTTCGTAATCTTAAATGTAAATGATGACATTAATGTCATTTATGTCATCATTTACATTTAAGATAATCATAAACGACCTTTTATTTAATCATTTATCGATTTCACAAAAATAAATCTCCAAGGTTTTTAGATCAAGCCCAGATCACTCCTGACATTGCTCTCTATCTGTGCGTGAAGTTTTATTAAAATCGGTTCGTCCATTCCGAAGATTAGCCAGGACAGACAGACAGACAAAATTTAACCCCCTCACCTCAATCCACTACAGCCTATAAATGTCCATTGCTGAACATAGGCCTCCCCCATAGATTGCTTCATTTGCCATAGCACACGCTTGGTAGACGCCTCGGCAACTTAATTTTTTATTATATTATTATAGGCTACTATTATTTTTATTACAAACAATATTTCCAAATACAATTTTCAACATATACATCAAAATAATATGTGATGTTTGGCAGAACCGCTGTACTCAATAATAAATTCAGTTAATATAATCTCGAATACCTTTAAAGTTCAATTTCCTTAAACGTTTACGATACACAAATATTTGCTTTCCTTGTCAAACATATTCTAATTTTGCTAACGTATTTTATGCTTTATCGCTATCAAATGCGAGAGCGCGCTGTTTGTTAACAATTTCATGTGAAAATTTTATAAAACAGCAAAGTTTGTGTCTTCGTCTGGTGAGGATCTATTAATGTGTAGTTATTTAGATTTAAGAAAATCTTAGAGCAATTTTTTCATCAACTTTTCGTTTTTCAAAAAATAATCTCTAAGATTTTCAGGTGAAACATAGCCTAGATCACTCCTGGCATTACTCTGTATATGTTCGCCATGTTTCATTAGAATCGATTCAGCCATTCCGAAGATTATCCCGAACAGACAGGAAGACAAACAGCATTTTCAAAAAGTAGTTATTTTTGTCTTAATATCATGCAAATAACCCCTGATCTTAATAGAATTTATTATAAGAAATATATATTAGTTATTTAAATATTACAGACAGAAACTTCAATTTTATTGATATGTACAGAAGAAACGCTACATAACCCCACACTAGGATGTTCTGTATCGTGCAAGCTACATACGCAAATTGCGCAAGGACAAACATACAGACCCTAAGCAATTATTCGTAGTCCATACATATATTTGTTCCGTGCGGGATTCGAACTGCGTCACATACCCGTCAAAGTTTTACAGAAGTTTCTTGAAGTAATGTACTCCAGATCGAATTTCGGTCACGGCGGCCAGTCTCAACGGAGCCATCTGCGCAGGACAGGATTATAGTGAATGAGTGTGTGCGCAAGCACTGGTGCACTCTCTATTCCCTCACTCCCATAGTCCGATGGGACGGCAAACCGACACGACCAGAGACAGATCAGGCGCAGAACTATGCAGAATGTAGCACTAAAAGATTAAGTAAGAACGTGACTTAGCGCATGGCCCAAAATATCTTGTGGCTACCGACAAATGGAAGTATCATCATCATCATCATCATTACATCCCATTCCAAGTCCACTGTTGAACATACTTAGGCCTCCCCCAATGAATGCCACATAGCACGGTCCTGAACCACATGCAATCATCGAATTCCTGATCTCTTATCTGGTCGTAACGGCATGCTGCAATAATACAACGGCTTTACATGCTTTCCGAGGCACGAGGGTGAACCAACGCCAACTCACTGACTCCGGGCTGCTACTGTGATTTCCTTAATAGAAAATCCGGCTCGGTATTCGAACATGGCACCTCATAATCAATAGGCGCGTTTACGAACACTTGGAAATCTTTTGAAGTAAAAGTAAAGTGAGTTTCGATTACTTTTGAGTCAAATCAAATCAAATACTTTTATTCATTTAGGCTAACAAAGCACATAAACATTACTTAGGGTTACATAAACATTACTTAGTATATTTGAATATACTCCGTACAGAGAAAACCCCAAAGACAAACTACGTATTTGGCAAATTTATGTTCAGTATAACATATAAAATGTTCCAGCTTGTAAATGAGATTATATTTGATGATTATTTTATATTATACGTGGTAAAGTCATGCTGCAGCTATATTAGTAGTATAGTTGTAGTACGAATTGGTCGGTTTTCCAGGGAAGAACCACGCTCTCACAGAATACCAGCGTAAAATAGCAGCTTAACGCTGCTGTGTTTCGTATGTTGAATGTAGAGAACCGGAGACCCCTTTTACTGAAAACGAGGCATTCTATCTTAGTCCTCACGGATGACAACGCATCTGCATTTTGATTCGTAATCGAGGATAGATGTAGATGTCTATGGGCCACAGCATCCACTTACCATCGGGTGGACTGTGTGCTCGTTTACACATTTACTAAAACTACTTTTACGGATTTTATTGCGTTTGATTTATATAATATTAATTCCCGGCGTTTCAGGTAGTTTCCAGTCTCCTGTGACCATGGGTGTTGGAAAGCACCCGAAACGTCGAGAATTAAAATTAAGTAAATTTATCGCAATAAAATCCGTAAAAGTAGTTTTATTCAATGAGATTATATATGATAAACTAGAAGACAGTAAGAGCAAGCATCTTTTTCTTTATGGTATAAGCTAGTCCATGTACCTTTTTTTACTGTTCTAAGCCAACGTTTGACTACTATCCCACCTGATGGTAAGTGGTGATGAGAAGATGGTGAAGCGCACTGACTTAGGTTAACAAAAGTATTTTTTATAGAAGAGGGGGCAAACGAGCAAGCGACTCACTTGATGGTAAGTGTCGATGCGATCAAATGGAAGGAGCTGGCACTGGGGAGACCCGGCCCAGAGATGGATACAATATTCCATGTGGGACCGAACCTGCTCCTTGTAAAAATTATTGAAATACTACCTCGCTCTGCAGAGCACGCCAAGCATTTTGGAGCCCGATTCGGCCTTCTCTTCCAAGTGACCACGAAACTGCACGTCATTCGATATGTCAACGCCGAGAATTTGATACTGACTGAGGCAACAAGAGAAGTGCCCTGAAACTGAGGAGATCCAACAAAGGGGTTCTTTTTAGCGGTAAACGCGCAAACCTGTGTCTTCTGGGAATTGAACTTGACTAGATTATTTAGTCGCCCGTAATCCGAGACTTAGTTTAACTATGTCTCGACTTCAGACACAAGTTTGTTCTGGTACGCGGCGACGTTTTCCCGATAAATATTGGCACGGCCTATTCACTCTTGCCTTGAAAACACCCGCATTGTAATCGGATGGAAAGTCAGATGCTGGTAACTTATTCCACTCCTTTGCTGTACGCATAACGAGCGATTTAGTGAACCATATGGTTCAAATGCGTGGTAAGTCGACGACGAAAGGGTGAAGACTGGCCGTGCGTCTGGTTGTCCGATGATGGAAGAGAGAGGGAGGAATTAAATTATGCAATTCATGCGCACACTGTACGAAATGCATCCTGTAGAAAAACCAAAGGCTGCTACTTTGCACTTTGCTGGCTACATTCCGCTTGTGTTCGAGACTGGTGAGATTGATTTTAGCCAGATTCGGGTCACCAATAAGTCTCTTAGCACTTTTCCATTGAGATCAAAACTGCTAAGTGGGATTTACCTAAACTCCAAAAGCAACCTAAAAAGTCAACCATCCATCTTGCTACTACTATAAGTGGAATTTAGTGAATTCACAAATTCAAATTTGTGTTATAATCGAGTGTTTGTGTTATAAATATTTATATTTTGAACCGTTCAGTGCCCCAAAACTTATTCATTCGAGTAAACTTCGGCTACTTGCCAACGGTTTTAGTCTCATGAATTTGTTTTATTTTATACCGATAAGCATTGCGAGGGATCAGCCACGACAAGGATTAAATTACAGTGCTGCCATCTATATTAGCAGTTAGAAACACCGATGCAACATACAATCGAGCTGATTCTTAGTCTGTTCTCGCACTTTACGGACGCTTTGTTAGAATAGTTTAGCAATACAAATATCAAGTAAAAAGTATTCTTTTTCATTTATTTTGTAAGCTTATAATACATAAATCCATAAACACACGCCTATCACCCAAAGGGATAGGCAGAGACTACGCACTTCCATTTGACATGATCCTGACACACATCCATATACCTACGCGTACATGCTCGTGGGTTAAGTGTACTCTCAATTCAGCCAATCTTAAATATATCGCCAATTTGGTCGATAAACTTCCGTCTATGGCGTCCCTTGTGGACTCTGCCATTCACTCTATCTACATGACCAAACAATCGAAGCAATGCTTTTTTAATTCTGGTCACGACATTATCTTGTAAACCACATAAGTGATTTTTATAATATGTTATTTTAATTTTTTTTAATTTTAATTTTATTGACGACGGCGTGCCCCAGATAGTGCCTATTTTAATTTTTTATTTTAAAGGCTTCATCGCCTTCACCACCCACGTTATATTTCAGTAGGTCTTAATTTATATTATTAACTGTTTTATAGAGATTCTTATGCTATAAATAAGGCTGCTTTTTGTATTTTAATATATAAATTTGAGGGTAAATCTAATAGCTTAAGACAGTGATGCAAATATTTTGGTATTAATCCTGTAGCTGAAAATACAATTGGAACGATGAAAACTTTATTTAATTTCCATTTTCTTTTAATTTCTTCGCTTAGTTCAATATATTTACTAATCTTTTCGGCTAATGTGTTTTGTATTTTTTTTAAATATTATACGTAATTGCTATTGCTATGTCGATTATAAAGGCTATATTGTTAATTTTGTCTTGCAAAGTTAACAATATTATTATTATTATATTTTTTACTAACCTCGTTTATGTTAATTACTAACAAATGTGTATGGATATGCATATCTGAAATAAACATTATTATTATTATTATTAAATGATAAAATGGACTTAATATTAAATGGACTTATAATTGAAGTACTGTTTTAATCTTTAGTATAAACAAGCACTATCGAAAAAAAAGTTCTTAAAAATTACAGATACACAAAATATTCGGAGTAATGACTTTTTATACTTTTTATAAGCAAGCACTACACATAGAATACACTACAACCTATTTTACGTATGCTATCGCGTTTATTATCATCTGATCTTTAACTCAAGACGTTCCGAGTGCTTAGCAGTAGTTACCACGTTAGGTAACGTTTTAAAAAAAAGATGTAACATTAAATAAAAAAGGAAAAATATAAGAAAAAATTAGAAAAAATAAGAAAAAAGAAGAATAAAAAAGATAATGACGGCTCCGTGGCGCAGTGGCTTAGAAATGAGTTGCGGCGCTGAGGGCCGCGGGTTTGAATCCCGCACGGAACAAGTATTTGTATGGCCTACAAATAATTGTTCCGGGTCTAGATGTTTGTCCTTGTGTGTAAACTGCCCCCACGATACAGGAGAAAATCCTAGTGTGAAGGTAACGTTTTTTTAAAAAAAAAGTAATAATCACGATCTATTAACATTTGTTTAAATTTTATAATCAACAGCTGAAAGTAGCGCGCCTTGTGTTCCGATACACCGTGCTTAGAGAAATAAGGGAAAGAGAATATTTTTAAGCAGGGTTTGCCAAAGGCTTGAGCTGTTGGTGCTGCATAGGCGTGCAAAATCGTTTTCGTGTCCATGCCTGTGGTGAAAGTGGGATCACACAGAACATCATGGGATCTTAGTCTATGCTAGTTCAACTCATCCTTGCTAACGCGAGGTTATGCGTAGGTATTGTGGAGAAAAAAAAATTTTTTAGGAAATTTAAGTGACACAATAACTAAAAGTCCATCTGGTGGTAAATAACTGCTACTGCTCATGGACATTTACAACAAGTGGTAAAATTAAAAAAAAATCTACAACCGACTTCAATATAAATTATTAAGGATAACTCAAAAACTACTGGTCGGACCTTGATCAAATTGATCAAAAAACCGCATGAGAACCACCAGCTTTCAAATAAAGAAAGAATCATCAAAATCGGTTCACCTAGAAAAAAGGTATGAGGTAACACACATAAAAAAAAACACAGATGAATTGAGTACCTCCTCCTTTTTGAAGTTGGTTAAAAACTTTAACCAAAGAAGATTACATATGCGTTATCACTTCTGACTGCCTCGATGGTCTATTGGTCGTAAACCTGACTCCTGATCATGAGGTCGGGCCAAAAAATAAAAACATGTGTATATAAACACTGTATTCTATCTCATTCCCTCGCAGGCTAAATCCTAAAGACGTATACTTTTGTCTCTTTTTATTGTCGCTTTTTCGAATCATCGAGTTTCAAATCACAAAGATGCTAAAGAAGTTTTCACTTAAAAAAAATCTGTCAAGTAATTTTCAGTAGCAGCCCAAAGCCAGATAGTTGGTGGGGTTTCATCCCCGTGGCTCGAGGAGCACGTAAAAGTGTCTGCTTGCCGTCCCATCGAACTATGAGAGTAAGTAATTGAGAGTAAATAATAATAAATAATCGTATGTTTCCAATCACAATGACTCAAATGACAGCGTATTAATTAAATTAAACACTTACTGAACTAATGTTTGGCCATTGTGAGAGAACGGAACCTGACTAGGATACTCTGTGTTAAATTTTCTGAGAGTGCAGCTATGCTTCCGCATACAGTAGTGCACTGCAATCCTGTCCTGCGCAGATGGCTAATCTCCGTTAAGACTGGCCGCCGTGACCGTAATTCGGTCTGGAGGACATTATTAGTATCACCTCTGAGGACACACTACTGCTTTGTGAAATAATAAGACGATGGTACCTACGCAGATGGACTCTTACAGAAAAGGAGTGCTATCACGTAGTAAGTCACTCGCATTTTAATGTTTTTTTTTTTATAGAATAAGGGTCCTCTGCCCGGTCTCAGTTAAAATAATGGTTCTGATAAAACAGTGTTGTTGAGACAAATTATATACTTGAGTTCCGTAAACTTTTTTTTTATAGTATAGGGTGACAAACGAGCACGCAGTTCACCTGATGGTAAGATGATGTGGCCCATATAAATCTACATTTATCCTCAATTAACGATCAAAATGCAGATGCATTGTCACCCTCGAGGACTAGGATGGAATGCCTCGAATCCATTAGTTAAGTTGTTAAGTTGCTATTTTACGCTTGTATTCTGTGATCGCGTGGTCGTTGCCTGGTCGAGCCGACCCATTTGTGCTACAACTATTTAATATAGCTGCAGCATGGCTCTACCACGTAAACTTTATAATAAGACAATCTGCTTTTGATTTGTATGATTTTTAATTCATCAATTATCTACACGTTGAACGTAACCGATTGCCAAAGATTTTGTCTCAGTTTAATTGTGTAACCGCTAAGTTTTAACGACTCGTCAAACTGGGATGTGACTGGAGAGAAGATTCAACTGCTAACAATGCATTTCAGACCAGCTGTGTTAGCAACTTTGTTCGCTAAGTTCATAACTTAGACTTTCTTGGCGTCAGATATTGCGATAATTGGATCAAATTAAAGACCTTCATTTGATTTTCGATTGGGGGAAATTTTGTGACCTATTAAGCCGAAAAGGTAAACTACGTTTTTTAGTAGATAGAGCCAAGCTGCAATTATATTATGGATGTGACACGAATGGGTCGGCTGGACCGAGTTAGGACCACGCTCTCACAGAATACCAGCGTAAAATTACTTAATGCTGCTGTGTTTCGTATGGTGTGTGTAGAGAACTGGAGACACTTTTTATTGAAAGCGAGGCATTACATGTTAATCCTCATGGGATTACATTGCATTTTGATTCTTAATCGAGGATAAATCTATGGAACACAGCATCTACTTACCATCAAATCATTAAAAAAAACAAAGAAAATAAAAAACAACCTTACATTTGAATCAACAGAATTTGCTAATAAAGAAAGCAGAATAAAAACGGGAACATGACGGAACTTTGCGGGAGAGCGCACTCCAATTGATCTCTGACAAAAATTCGTCGTGATTAATGTTGCGTGGTATTGGAATCGAACAATTATGCATCCCGGCGCTTCAGGTTTTTTCATCCGACGTAGAATCGATATAGAATCTATAAAAACTTTTGGAAATTAATTAAACATTTACTTTTTATAACTCATATAATTTATTCATTACATCCAATCAAATTTCACTTCTGAATACAAGCCTCCCTAATTTGATTGCTACATAAGGGTGGTATTTGACTCTTTTTGCTTGGTAAGAAAATTAAAGAAAATTCCCATCAATGTACGACTAATGGGAATTTTCTTAAACTTTAGTAAGACTACTTGGTAGGACTACTGGGAATACCCCACATAATTACTGGAAATAGGAAATTTTATTAAGTGGTATTCTGTGAGAGGGTGGTTCTTTCCAGGTTGAGCCGACCCATTCGTGCAACCACCATAATACAGCTGTAGTATGGCTCTACCACGCTTCTTTTTTTATTTAACCAAATTTTATCGCGAATACCACACATGAAATAATTCATCTTCTCTATTGAAATAAGGATGTTTTTTTTTTTAAATTTCAATAACCTAGCAGACCATACTTGATAGGATTCTTAATAGTTTAAATTAACTGCGATAAAATCCATAAGATTTCTATCGTTTCATTTGATGTGTATTATTCGCATAAATATGCGAAATGATAGCGTCTTCCTTATAACAACTTGATATTAATATAACTGCATTAGCCAACCCGTCTGTCTAGCGTGGCAACTGGCAAGTATTATATATATATATATATAAGTATATAAGTTGACTATGATAGGTTTTGATTATGATAACAATATAATAAAACATCGTGATAAATAAACCGCCAAGCATTGTGAGATGCAAAGGAGTAGCTCGATTAATTTACTTAATAACTCGATCTTAATGCTGCTGTGTTTCGTATGGTGAGTGTAGAGAAACGGAGACCATTTTTACTGGAAACGAGACATTCTATCTTAGCCCTCAAGGTTGACAACACATTTGCATTTTGATACTTAATCAAAAATAAATGTAGAGGTCTATGGGTTACAGTATCCACTTACCATCAGGCGGACTGTGTGCTCGTTTTTCACTCTTATTCTATCAAAAGGAATTATTATACCGAGAATAAAAATTGTCACAGTAAATTTCAAATCATTATTGTTTTCGAACTATGTAAAGGTTTAATTAACCAATGGTACTATTACATAATGGTACTTCCAAATAATCGATGTAGATAGTAACCTAATATCGAAAGTCATAGAAATATTTATAAAACCGCATCACAGTGATCATCATCATCAAACGTGACTCATTTTTTTATCAGTGATAACTGTATTGCTATATTTTACCTTAAAACCTTAAGTATGTAATCATTCTACATCACAATTTTCTTAAAATAGTGGAATAATTGACTAAAACCTTTTGTACATACCACGTGTATTGATACTGAAACACATAACAGCTGAAACGTATTATCAATATTTAATTTGTTAAGACTATTTATCTGCCATAGTCGCCACGGTTGATAGGCGGGTTAGTAACCGCATTTATGTATTTTCTATCTGTTATTAGGAAGACGCTGCTGGTCGGACTGCTTTGTGACATCTGGTGTGTTGTCATCTCTAGGTTTGTTTCCCTCTGTCACCTCTTACAACACCCACGTCACAATATGATAAACCGCCATTAGATTGTTTGAACATTGCGACGATAGAATAAGTGGATCGTTTACCTCACTAGTATTTTACAAAAGTATGAAGAAAATAAAATTCTACAATTTATTTAACAAAAAATATAAAATATTAATCTTCGTTGTAAAATTTATATTTAAAAGTTTCATTCTTATCTATGAGGAGACTATGTAGTCTTCAAAATTTTATTGTAGACACAGTAACAGTAACTATAAATATGTTAAGGACTCTATAGAGCACTGATTCCCAACCAGTGGTCCGCGGACCACCAGTTTAAATATTATACCTACCTAATTAAAATTAAATAGGTAGGTAAAATAGATTTAAATATTTTACCTACCTAATTGTTTTAAATAACATATTTATTATTTTCCCGTCACACGGGCAGTGCAACACTGCGCGTCACGTTAGTAAGTACCTACTAGTTTTTTCAATAAATACACAAATAATACTGTTAATGAATGCCTCTTTTCAGTTTATTATTTAATTATGTTAAAAGTTGTGATTATTATTTATTGTTAGATTAACAAAGTTTTTTTTTCACCTTGTGGCCCCTGCTAATATCATAATATAATAATCCTTGCTGCTAGTTGGCAGGAACTACAAAAAAAATCAAAGTGGGCCCTGGTCAAAAATAGTTTGGGGAACCCTACTATAGAGTCTAGTAACAGATACAGTTTACTGGAATTTGTTGTTTACATCAGTTTATTGATTAAGTTGTCTATAATGTAAAGTAAAAATAAAGAAATTCGAACAACTTGGTAATTGAAAAGCATTCAAAGGTTTACTTAATACTTGTCACTAAGCAGAAATCAATTGAGAAATCAAACTGAAAATATTTGTTACGTCAAATTCATTTTTCAAAAGATGTAACCCTAGCCCGAGTTACTAATGGATTTAACAAACATTTTCCAATTACGAATTTGTAATATCGCAAATAAAATTTCTATAAGATTGCTCTATAAAAATAACCTAAGTTAATTAATCCGCAATAAATCCATAATGAATTTAGGAGTTTAGAGAATTTATAAGTTGATTAATATAAATATAATCGTATACTATCCCGGCGCAAGACACAATAGTTCTTTTCCATGTATCAAATAATTTTTTTATGTAAATCGTGTATTATTCAGTAAAGTATTAGCAATATTTTGTGTATTAGTAATATGTATGGTATATTGCAAAATAAATTTGACTAATTTTCTTATTTCTTATTCAAATGAATTTAATCGAGTAAAAAATAATTCGTAAAAATTCCTAACTTGATATAAATTCAGTATTACCAAAATTATTTCCAAAATATTTTATCATAAAATTTACAAAATGTATTTAACACAAGACATTTATTTAGAATACAATGAACGTGTAAAATAAAAATTCTCACGCCTAGCAGTTGGTACTTGAGAAAATTGTTCTGAGCATTTACCACAAAACCGTACAAACGTGTATTTCATTAAACCTTTATTGTAATCACTTTAAAAGTTGAGAATTACAAAGGGCAGACTTAGGGCCTTGTGGCATTTCCTACCAAACAGCTCTGGGAGATATAGAAAAAATGTTAGCAGATGAAAATTTAAAATTAGAAGTAAATAATATAAATAAATTTCACTTAATATATTATAATGTAATAAATGGGGGAAATAATCATCGGTTTTTTTTTAATAAGGTCGAACCGAAAGAAATCTTCAAATTTTCATTCGATGTTTTTTTTAATATCATTAGTTAAGATGTTCCAGTATACGCTGAACAACAAATGAAGAATTAAATTAGCCAATACTATATTATAAAATAGAAATCTCTATAGCATTGGATGGCCGAAGTTTACAAACATAAGTTAAGGGAAAAAAGTTAAATTTAGGTTTAAGAAAAGATAGAAAATCTTAGAACAATGTCTTCGATATATTATAAACTCGAACGAAAGGCAGGGCTCGAATTTACACATACTGAAAATAATTATTAAGGAGTCACTGAAACTTGTCAAAAAAAAAAGAAAATTTGCGAGACAATAAACTTGTTTTTTTTTTTTTTTTTTAATGTAAACGCATTTAAATTGCCAAGTTCTCGATAAAAAGTTTCCAACGTTAATCATTCACGTAGTCCTTATCTATTCGCAGCAAATTTTACCGCGACACCTAAAGTACGCAATTCAGAAAATCTTCCAAATTTACATTTAAATTGTGAGGCGACGTTTAATAGCAAACGATATTAGCTGAACGTTTAACGATATTATTTAAATAAATTTACGTCTCAAATAGAACTACACATACTGTTAAATTATTATAGACCACCTAATATACTTTATTATCTGTAATTTTTAATGAAATATTCTAATAAGAATCCTTTTTTCAGAACTGGCATGTAATTAAACTCTAAAAAAACTTTTTAAAATTAAAAATAATATTGAATTTTTCTTAAAGCTGTCACCAATAAAAGAAAAACGACAATCGTAAAAATTTTACACCGCTGATAAATGAGAAGTACAGTGAAGACTATGAGAAAATCATTATAAATAGCTTACTCTGGAGCAAGACGTTCCAAAAACCGATACGGTCAGCTTCTTTGCAATCAGATGGGTCCCATAATCAAACCACAGTAACCACAGATAATAACAGAATTCACATGAGATTCACAATTCCCGCCATAAAAGCGAAACACTCAACGTCGCTCAATAGTTTTGAAATCCTCGATACACGATCGGTCGTTCTGATTCGGAAAACGCGAAGCGTCCGCACGCTACGGCGCTAAAACCGACACTGGAACTGATCTGAATGAGCCGGGCTAGGGGCGGGTTTGTACGTGTGTGTCTTGCGTACACACTGGGGTAGTTTTTCTTATGTATGCACTGCTCTTCAGGTCACCAGAATTTGGTAAAGACAAGCGCTGTGGAGTGGCATGCCCTATATTCAGGCTTCTTTAAGTTTTTTCCAACGGCAACCAACTACGATTCGACTCTTCAAATGTTTTCTTTTGACTCCAGGAGCACTTTTCGGCTTACAATTTTGATTTTTTTAATCACAGATGCAATTATGCACCTGCTTTATGAAAATATAGTAGAGATCCATAACAAGCACATAACCCAAACGTTCAAAATTTATAATCGAAAATATATTAAGATAAATAAATTAGACCTTGAAATTTAAAATAATTATTGAAAATATTTGTGGCGGCGCTGTCGTCGCGCCACAAGCGAAAATAAATCGAAGCCTAAATCGCGCTATGAAAGTTCCGAAGTAAAAGCAATATAATATATAGAATAGCTCCGAAGTACCACTCGGAGCGTTGGCTGCTCCCCGGGCAGAACACCTTGCCCGGCGTGAGATCTCCTTATTTCCTTCCACAGCCAAACTGGTGACCAACCGACGTGATATGAACACGCAATCGCAACATTCAACCTTCGGAAACTTCAACTTCAAGCTTTCGTCATCGACTTCAAGTACCCCTTCCATTCGCTCCCGAGCAGATATTGTCTGCAGTCTTCACATCTTGCAAGCCATCTAGCTTTACAAAGGTTCATCGCAGCACTATAATAATGCTTCCTGTTCCTTCAAGCTACTCTCTGCGCTACAGTGTTCTTCGGCACGGCTCTGAGCCTTACTGCTCGCCTCCGCTTGACGGCACTCTCGCAGATTACTTGACTTCTTCTCGACTCTCCGCAGACTACAAGGCAATTCCCTGGCACTTGTACATTCGTCGACATCTAGACTGCACTATCGACTTCCGGTCTGAGCAGGGGGGTTATGTGGCGGCGCTGTCTTCGCGCCACAAACGAAAATACATCGAAGCCTAAATCGCGCTATCGAAGTTCTGAAGTAAAAGCAATATACGAGTATGTATAATAGTTCCGAACTACCACTCGAAGCGTTGGCCGCTCCCCGGCCAGAACACCTTGCATGGCGGGAGATCTCCCCTTTTCCTTTCACGGCTACGTATTCAAAACATATTCTATAAATATAATTATGGTACTTAATGATATATTCCAAGAACAAAAAATTATAATTAAAAACGTAAAAATACAGAAACCATTACGGTACGTCACTGCAGATCATGCTCACAGTTTGGCACTGCCGAGAAATTGGCTCACAGTTTGGCAAAATTTAAAATGTAAATAATGTAACACTCTTTCTAAGAATAAATTTAAAAAAAAAGAGTCCAAATATCAGTGAGCTATTCGGACTACGTTGAGGCACAAAAAATTAGGTTTTTTTGTAAAATTTTAAAAGAAGTAATAGGTGGCTAACCGCCTACACGTCTACACAATCACTATCAATAATAATCAACTCAATATCACATTAGTCATCTTTTACGACATGCTATAAAAGTAAAACGTGGGCGTATTCTTTTTCTAAACTAAGTAAGACACGTCATTTAACATTGTTACGCGGATCTTAGCTAATTAATTTTTAACATCTTTAATATAACGGATTTCCGCAAAGAAACGCCTAATTCTATTAATTATTTAATTTTTTGTTATGCGTTTTAAAAAACATGGGACTTTTGAATCCTTAACCATCATGGGACTCAAAAAATATGTCTCAAAATATTTTTAGGCATAAATCAAATTATAAAAAGGTCAGTTCTCGCTGTATAATAAGTATAATAGAGGTCCCAAATATCTCCCCAAAGAATAAAATAAGCGATCGAAAATATTGAAAGAATAAATTTAATTATGAATACTCGTATAAAGCAGCTCTGTACTTTTTCATCAGTAGGTAACAGTTCATAGGTGGACTTTGTGTTCTTTTAGTATGAAAAAGGAGGACGGTTGCCAAACTCGTCCCGCTTGAGAGAATTGGCGGTCGCAGTACCATAGGTGTAGTGCTTTTGATGCTGTTCCCCGTTCTCAGTCCTACTACGTGATAGGACTCTTTTCTGCCTAGGAGTAAGTCCGGGTAGGTGCCACATCCTCTTACATAGTTCTACCGCCAACTAGAAGTGCGTTTTCTATTGTGATCCAATTTGAAAAATAAACAAAACCAGTAAAATTACAGGCTGCAATTACTCAGAGAGTTCTTAGTTAGTAGTTGGTTGCAGATCTATAGGCAAGTCCATGGGCTTCAGCCTCTTGCCATCTAACTATGGTTAGCAAATTAATTTGTCATTTCTATTTTATAAAGAAATACCTAACATATACACGTTACACGCTATCTATTGAAGGGTATTGAAAGAAAGACAGAAAATAAATGTGTTAATTTGCCAGCAATATGCGTAAACATATTAAATTTAGGTGTTAACAAAATAACAGATAATTAACTTCTAAAACACAGTAATAAAACAAGAAATCTAACTTATCTAAGTAAAAACAAATAAAAAAAATTATAACAGAATGTAATTTGTACGCCTCATTGCCTCATGGGGGGATATTTGCCATAGTTGCCACGCTAGACGAGCGGGTTGGCAACCGCAGTTTTTTTTATTTTTAGTCGATGTTAGGAAGACGCTGCTGCTCATCTCCTGATTTGTTTCCCTCTGTCGCCTCTTACATCACCCACGGGATGATATGGGGTAGTAGATATTCTTACACCGCCACTACACGGTATTCATATTATTATTATGATCATGTAATAGCGGCCTTTTTCACGAAAATTACGGAAGATGGCGTCACAGGAAGCCCGTAATCTGTCAATAGTATTACACGATATCATCGGGGTTAACGCTTGAAAAAATAATTTCATCTTTTATACGCTAGTACTACACATTGAATGCGATTGATTTTAAGAATTTTGTCCTATTTTATTTACGTGGTAGAGCCACGATGTAGCTGTATTATTTATTTATTTATTGGGTAATGTATAACCGCTGTTTTACATTAAATAATTACATACATTTCTTAAAGTATTTACATTACTTTTTTTAATAGGATAAGGGTAACAAACGAGCACACAGTCCACCTGATGGTAAGTGGTTGCTGTGGCCCACAGACATCTTTGATTACGAATCAAAATGCAGATGCGTTGTCACCCGTGAGGACTAAGATGAGGAATGCCTCGTTTCCAGTAAAAAGGGTATCCAGTACTCTACACTCACGATACGAAACACAGCAGTGTTAAGTTGTTATTTTACGCTGGTATTCTGTGAGAGCGTGGTCCTTCCCCGGTCGAGCCGACCCATTCGTGCTACAGCTATACCAGTAATATAGCTGCAGCATGATTCTACCACGTAAAAAGGTATTAATGACTGATGCACAAGGTATCTAAAATTATTTAAAGGTAAACACTATATGCTATTAATTTTTGCTCAGTATTACTGAATAAATCTAAAAATGAGCTAGAAGCAGAAACAAACCTTAACTAATAATCTAAATCTATTCTCGGTTAAGAATCAAAATGCAGACGCCTTGTTACCCCTGA
This sequence comes from Parnassius orleans, assembly GCA_029286625.1. NCBI lineage: Eukaryota > Metazoa > Arthropoda > Insecta > Lepidoptera > Papilionidae > Parnassius > Parnassius orleans. Next base: position 1,388,807 of record JAGSMP010000225.1, read on the forward strand.
GGACTAGGATAAATGCCAGTAAAAAGGGTCTGCGTTTCTCTACAATCACCATACGAAACACAGCAGTATTAAGCTGCTATTAGACGCTAGTATTCTGTGAGAGCGTGGTCCTTCCCCGGTCGAGCCTATCCATTCGTGCTACAACCATAATATAGCTGCAGTATGGCTCTGTACACGTAAGTAAAGCAATAACACGTAAGTTAGTTACATTCTCATTCAGTCATTTCCTTTTTTTCTTTCTAAACATATTTTCTTATTAATACGGCATCGTAATCTACGTAGGACGTTAAGCCACTTTATTCAGCGATTTTATTGGAAATGTAATTAGTTACATGTAACAGTGTAGAGTGCTGACATCAATAGATCCCTTTTAAGTCGTGAAAAGGTTTAGATGAAAATATACGCAAGTATATTCTCTTTAAGAAAATTGATGTATCAATAGAATGTGAGAGAGTTGGTTTCATTTCGTATTATGGGTGTCATAAAAAGCGATTAATTCAATTTAATTCAAATCAAATTCATTTCAAAATCAAATTCAATTCAAATACAAATACAATTTGAGTAAATGGCGACTATGGAAAATTATTGATCTCTGATAGATGAGAGAATACCACGTCGTACGTAGTAGATATAAAATATTCATTCATTCATTCATTATAGATAATCAAAGTTTATAGATGAATACAGGCCCTGCCTTATGATGATGATATTTGCCATAGTTGCCACGCTTGGTGGGCGGATCGGTAACCACAGGGTTTTTTTATTATTTTGAGTTGTTTAAAACAATCTAAAATAATAGTTTTACTCAATATGTAGGGTTCACGTAAATGTAAGCAATCATTTTCAGTTGTTTTCAAGAAGATGTTGCCGACCACCCCCTGTTTCATTTCCCTCTGTTGCTACTTACGGCACCCACGGGATGATATGGGGTAGTGGATATTCTTACGCTGCAACTATACGACGGAGATGTAAAATATACAGATGAACAAAAGAAAGCAGTACGTATACGTGGTAGAGCCATGCTGCAGCTATATTAGTAGTATAGTTGTAGCACGAATAGCACGAATTTTACTGGAAACGAGGCATTCCATCTTAGTCCTCACGGGTGACAACGCATCTGCATTTTGATTCTTTATTGAGGATAGATGTAAATACCTATGGGTCATAGCAACCACTTGTGTGCTCGTTTGTCATCCTATCCCATAAAAAAAAAGTTCAAAAAAAAAAGGAAAACCTTTTTCGCGATCTCTCATAACCCTGCCAAGAGTAAGTATTAAGATACGATATTCCCAATGTCCTTCAGACTGAATTTCGGTCACCGTGGCCAGTCTCAACGGAGATTAGTCATCTGCGCAGGACAGGATTATAGTGCCCGAGTGTATGCGCAAGCACAGGTGCACTCTCTATTCCTCACTGTTATAGCCCGATGGGACGGCAATCGATACCACCGGAGAAGACCAGACGCAGGACCAACGGCTTTACGTAATTTTCGAAGAACGGGAGAGAAACACCGCCAACTCCTGACTTCGGGCTGCTACTGAGAATTTCTTGACAGCACAACATAACTACATTCCCTTCTGCAAAAGAAATATAGTGTCAGTCGCTTGTCCCCATAGCAAGATACTATATGACATTATGCTATAGAAATAGCTGAAATAAATTTGTCTAGCTATTTCAACATTGGTAACATTTATTTATTTAACTTCATATACACTTTAATAGTGATTTTAGAAACAGGGTACGTGCATGCATTTTGAACACAGCTTCTGTTGTTGAAATTACCTTTGTTTGTAATCAGTTACGTAGGATGCACGTAAGGTACATTATGAAGAACACTTACTATAGGTAGCTATATTTAAATAATAAGTAAGCTATGTGTGTGTGTGTGTGTGTGTGTGTGTATGTATGTATATTTGTATGTATATATGTAATGATATATAATGCCATAATATAAATAAATGAATAGAAAACATTTAACTCGAGGAGTAAATCGCATATCAATTTGTCAGTAAGGCTTAATACTATTACCAAGTTTAAATGTTTTGTTAAGCTGAAACTGTATAAAAAGGGTTATTATAGTATAAATGAATATATGATTGATAATAACCCCTGGGAATGAGGTGGTCGCTACCAAGCAGTTTCTAAAATAAATTTTGTACTTAAATAGTTTGTACAACCATTAATGTAAAACATACTTTAAAAAAAAGTCCTGCTGGGTTTCTTGCTGGTTCTTCCCAGGACAGAGGTTTTTCGAACCAGTGGTAAAGTAAAATGACTTTCAATAAGAATTACATGTAATCTATATTGAATAAAAATTATTCTATTCTATTCTATTCTATTCTATTCTATTCTATTCTATTCTATTCTATTCTATTCTATTCTATTCTATTCTATTCTATTCTATTCTATTCTATTCTATTCTAATATCTAAGTGTTAGTAAAACTAAAATTACCTTATTTTTACTTTATTTTTATTACTGTTATTTTATTAATCTGTTTTAAATTGGTGTAATTTCCATCGTTTTTATTCATTATAATTGTAACTAGTTTACCTTTATATTTAATATGTGGACAACTGTTATCGGCATACTTGAAGTAAATTTGAAAATTGTATTTAGTGATATACGCTGCTGTTATCCTTAATAAAATAAAATAAATAAAATAATGTATATAGGCGGACTTAATGCCCGAGGCATTATCTACCAGTCTACCTTAAAGCAGTAGAGAGATAAAATAGGTAGATGTAATAAGAAGTACAGAAATTCAGTGTACATATATATAACTGAATACATATAAACAAAATGTACATATATATATACTCATAATATTCATAAATTTATTACTCATAAATTTATGAATATTATGTATATGTGTATATATACATTAATACTCATAAATTATTAATATAATATTTATTAAACACAATTAACTAAGAACGCTAAGTTGATTCTGCCATTTTATTGACGAGAAGTTCTCGAACTTTGGATTTGAACAAAACCCGCCTGATTTCGGAAGGAAGAGCGTTCCAAAGAACGGAGAACTCTGTCATGGTTGGAGCTAAGATACTGAAAATGAGGAGTTAAATAAGATGGAGGAGACATCAGGATAGAATAAAGAGTAGTTAGTGCACGTAGACTACGGCGCTGACGAATCCGGTTAAGTTGAGAGCAATAAGAGACATGATCATACTTGTGTATTTTTCTATTTTTTACAGCATACGCTGCAGAACTAAATCTGGCTACTAGTTTTGATATATGGGAGCCCAATTGAAGCTTCGCATCTAATGTAATTCCAAAAAAATGGTGTTATGAACAAGACTAAACTCCTCTCCATTTAAAATTACATTAGTACTTTGATGGTTTTCATCCATATATCTACGCATACACGCTCGTCGGTTAAGGGTACTCCTAATCTGGCCCATTTCCAATATATCGCCAATTTGGTCGATAAACCTTCGTCTAGGGCGTCCCTTTCCGACTCTGCCGTTCACTTCTGCAGCATAAATTTGCTTTGTCACTCTTTCTTCGTTCATTCTTTCTACATGACCAAACCACCGAAGCATTCCTTTCTTAATCCTGTTCACAACGTCATCTTGCAAACCACACTTTTCTCTTATCACACTATTTCTCACCCTGTCATTCAGATTCAGCCCTAGCATACCCTTAATGACCGCATTTCTACAGCATTTATTCTACTCTCATGCTTCTTCTGCCAGACCCAACTTTCACTACCATACATTAAAGTAGGGACTAACACAGCATTGTGAATTGCCAAACGTGCCTTTTTGACACATTCTGACTCTTCATGCTTGTGAGCCCCATTCACTCTATTTCCTGCGTTCACTGTCGTTCTATATCTTTATCATATCTACAATCCCTGCTAAATAAACATCCCAAATATACAAACTCATCCACTTGCTCAATCAACTCCCTTCTATTCTTATTTCACATAACGTTTTACTTTCTTCTCTTTCAAAACCATCACTTTCGTCTTACTTGCGTTCACTTTCATACCTCTTTCTTTTAATGACCGGTTCATTAAAGTAACCATCATTGCAACTCGGCCGCCGACGATGCAAATATGACTTGATCATCGGCGTACAAAAGGCATTTGACGGTTAACTCACCCATTCTCAACCCACATTCTTCAACTTTCAAAGTTCGCAAACAACTGTCCATAAATAGGTTAAACAGCCGGGGAGCTACAGCCCTGTCTGACACCTTTTTGGATGCCAAACCAGTCCGAGTAGACCCGTTAATCCTGACACAAGCACTAGAGTCCTATAAAGAGACTTCAATGCCTGTATCAAACCAGCGCTCAAACCAAATGAGTTAAGTGTTTGCCATAACACATTCCTGTCCACTCTGTCATAAGCCTTTTCCAAGTCCATGAAAGCACAAAAACTTTCTGGTTTTTGGCCAAACTTCCGCAATCATGCGCATGGAAAATACTTGATCCGTATACCCCATTCCTTTCTAAATCCAGCTTGCACATCCCAAATTTTCCATCAGTTTCTTCCATAACTCTTTCAATTAACACCTTAGCATACAGTTTACCCACAATGCTAAGCAAGCTGATCTACGGTAGTTTTACAGTCCTGCTGTGACCTTTTCCTTTATATATTGGGACTATAACGGCACCAGTCTTCGGTACCCCTTCAGTTCCCAACATAAATTAAACAAGGTGTACAGCAGGCCTGCCACCACTCCCTCTCCAGCCCTTAGCATTTCGAGTGATACTCTATCATATCTGGCTGCCTTACCTGCTTTCAGATATATGGATGTAAAGGAGGCGAGAGAGGTGTGCCAGGATCGTGCCAAGTGGAAGTCCGTAGTCTCTGCCTACCCCTCTGGGTGACAGGCGTGAGTGTTTATTTTATTACTACTATTATATTTTTCATTTGAAGTTATGAATTTCATACATTTAGTTTTAGGCTGTCACCTTATGATCAAGAATTAAAAAATATGGCTTTTAATTCAAGCTATCAAGAAAGGTTTTCTTTTAATACACTTACTTTTAAGGTTTTTTTTTAACCCTTTTCAGTGAACTAAAGAATATCAAAAGTTCAAGGTAAGAACTAGAATGTCGTCTTAATTGTTACATTAAAATTTTCAACCAAATTGGCGATATATTGAAAGTGGGCCAAATTATCGACCAAATTGGCGATATATTGAAAATGGGCCAAATTAAGATTACCCTTAACCGACGAGCGTGTATGCGAGAGAAGTGTGTCAGGATCGTGCCAAATGGAAGTCCATAATCTCTGCCTACCCCTCTGGGTGACAGGCGTGAGTGTTTATGTTATGTTGTAAAATTTTCATAATTTTACTCTTAAAATTGATATCGATGGCCTCATGGTACAGTGGCTTAGCAATGAGTTGCAGCGCTGAAGGCCGCGCATTCGAATCGCGCACGGAACCAGTATTTGTATGGCCTATAAATAAATGTTCCCGGTCTGGATGTTTGTCCTTGTGAAATTAATGTTTGTAAACTGCCTCCCCGATACAGAAAAAAATCATAGTGTGGGGGTAACGTATTATAATAAAAAAAAGATAAGGGATCATCCCAGAAGTATAACCTGTTTATTAATGAAAAAACATTAAAATAATTTAATAAACAAAGAAGTTATGAACATACCTACATAAAATATATATACAGACGAATTGAAAATCCTTGATCAAATTTTTAAAATCGGTAAAAACAGTCTATTTTTTTACCGAATTGATAGCAAAATTATTTTAAATTTCTGATTCTTCTACTTCCTATACAATATGATCAAGGTATGCACTGGTGATTGCAGGAACATTAAATATTATAGTACTTAAATAACCGTTTGTTCATAATTCGAAACAATTATTATTAAAAAAGCCTCGTCTCACGCTCACTCTCAAACACACAAACTCAAACGAATTTATAGTACACCTGATGGTAAGTAGCTTCTGCAGCTCATGGACAACAGCAACCGACTTCAAACAAATAAGGCTACAGATGCGTCGTCACCTTTAAAGACTAAGGCCAGTATTAATAAACGTTACTCAGCTCAAGTACACGCACTTGAGTACTATCTTGAGGTTATGATCTTATTAATAAACATATTTCAAGATGCGGTTTAGGTTTACGATATCAGCTGAGTGCCACACTGATTAATAAACGAAACTCGACTCTCAAGTGTGTATACTTGAGTGCAAGTCACAGAACAGTATTCCTAAGTACAGCATTTTGAGATACGGTTTTTATGTGTTTATTAATTAGCAACGATCTTGAGATGCTGATTTCGTAACGAGGGCGTATCAAATGATTACGCACTTGAGTTCGTCGATGAGTAACGTTTATTAATACGGGCCTAAGATGGAATACTGAGGTATGTAATTTTACCGGCTCTCTATAATCTTTAGGCCGGGATACAGCAGTGCAAGCAGTACTAGGGCAGCAGAAATGTGTAAGAGGATGGTACCTATCAAGTCGAACTTCTAGGTAGAAAACAAATGCTAGCACCTATTTCCAATCCAATATTCAACCTAAATCGTCACACTTGGCAGGCGGTTTGACGATCACTGTACCAGACAACTTCCACCTTTTTATAGAATAAGGGTGACATGCTGCGACCCATACACATCTACATCTATCCTCGATTAAAAATCAAAATGCAAAAAATGCGTTGTCACCCCTGAGGACTAAGAAGCCTCTGGACCAAAATGGTATGCCTCGTTTTCAGTAAAAAGGGTGTCCGGTTCTCTACTCTCACCATACGAAACACAGCACAGTTAAGCTGCTATTTACGCTGGTATTCTATAAGAGTGGTCCTACCCAGGTCGAGCCGACCCATTCGCGCTAAAACACAAGTTAGCTGCAGCGTGGCACTACTACGTAAACCTTTGTCGCAGCTGCCCGATTCTGGATGAGTATTTCACGTCTGGCGTAAACGAGATCGTATACCGCTATCTGTTCGAAGCCTTGAGATTTTTCTGACATTTTCTTAGTAGCCTCGTACGACACCCACGGGACGAAATAGAGTGATATGAGGGGTCGTTTGTATCATATATTTTGACAATGAATGAATGAATGATATTTTATTGTACACCGATGAATAAAAGGGAAAAAAACAACAAATTATTTAAAGGTAGAATTGGCGGCCTTATCGCTAAGAAACGATCTCTACCAGGCAACTATAATGCAGAGGATATAATGACCTGTGAGAAAGGAAAAACGACATACATATAATTTTATACACGATAAATACGTACATGATATTAAAATAAATACAATTAAGTTACAAAAATATAGAAATACATATACAAGAGCATTAAGGAGTACACAAGAAAGTGAATAAAAGCCTTAACGTAAGCAAAAATAGGTGGTAATTTTTAAATAAACGAAGTGAGTTCAAGGAGTGATAAGAGAATGACTATTTAATAAGGAAAGAAGTGCGCTTTGAAAAGTTTTTTTAAACTTATCAATAGATTGCGTAAGTCTAATGTGCGGCGGTAAGCAGTTCCAGAGCCGAACAGCTTCAACAGAAAAGGATTTAGATTGGGAGAAAGTATTACGAGACGAAATTTTAACGTGAGGTTCATACTCGCAGCCGCAGGTTTTTGTTTTTTATTTAACTGTTATCAGGAAGATACTGTTGCCTATCTGCTGGTTTCTTTCCTTCTGTCGCACCTTACGATAACCACGGGATAATATAGAGTGGTCGATATTCATACACCGTCACTTCCCGGTAATGGTTTAGCGAAAAGGGGGTGGCTATACCGCCCCGCTATCTATTGGAAGCCATGAGGTCTTTCTGACGGTTCCCATAGTCGCCTCTTACACCTACGGAGTGAAGAGATAAGAGGGGCCATTTATGTCTTCACATATTTTGATACTCGCAAATAAACTCCTGAATAACGCAAATAAGGATATCTGCGGTAGAATCAGAGTAACCGACATAGCCCAACGGATTAGTAAACTGAAGTGACAATGGCCGGCCATATAGCACGAAGGATCGACAACCGATGGGTAAGAAAGGTTCTCGAGTGGCAGCCTCGTACCGCTAGACGAAGTGTAAGGCGTCCCTCCGTTAGATGGAGCGACGACCTGGCAAGGCATGCAGGAAGTCGTTGGATGCAGGTGGCTCACGGCCGTGCTTTGTGGCATTCCTTGGGGTTGGCCTATGTTATTTATTTATTTATTTTTATTCTTTATAGCACCAAATATTTGTACAAAAGGCGAGCTTAATGCAATATGGCATTCTTTACCAGCTAACCTTGGGTAGAACAGAGGGTAAGGTTGGGCAGTTAAGTAGTTATGATCAAATTCAGTTCAAATATATACATGCAACACATTCATAAAATATACATATATATATAAAATATATATAACTGATACACATATATAAATAAATACCCACATTTATACATATATATCTCAATAAATGTATAAATAAATAACTATAAACATATAAAGTAAGTTGACCCAACTTTGTAGGCTACGGATATGCTCGTATAGTTTTCTTTTAAAAACATTTTTGGCAGGTATTGTTCGCAAGTCAACAGGCAATTTATTCCAGAGGGAGATGGAAGTAACTGTGAAAAAATTTGACATAAACCCAGAATGGCTGAGAGGAGTAGACAGTAATAAACTGTGTGAAGAACGGAGATTGAGAGAATTAGTGTCACTACGGAATTAAAATCTTTCTTTTAGATAAAGGGGTGAGGAAAAATCATTAAGAACTGAAAACAGGGTGGACAGGATTCGGAAATCTCAGCGCTGGCGTATAGTCAACCACTTTAGCTGAGAGCGAAATTCTGAAACGTGATCATATTTGCGCAGGCCAAAGATAAATCGTATACAGTTGTTAAATAACCTGTCCAACCTGTCCAGCAGTGGACTTGTGAAGGGCTATAACGATGATGAATTAACTTATTAAGAACCTATAAGGTTCCTGTTGAGCTAGAATCATGAAATTCGGAAAGAAGTAAGGTCTTCCAGGAAAAAATCCGAAAATCATTAATTATGGTTATAAATTATTTTGCGATTACAAACTTACATTTTCAGTTGGAGCATCAACTGTGATGTAGATCGATGTAAAGGAAAACCTTTTTATAACTGCATGTTAGGATTTTCCTTTAATCCGACTTACCTTTTCCTTAGAGCAATGTTCGGAGCTTACCTTACCTATAATTCCCGGAATAGATCTATCTACATAGATAATAAAGAAACTCTCTCTATTATGTATGTAGATAGATCTATTTGTATATATACTCTCTACCTGTACGATTTTTATAGAATACGGGTGACAAACAAGCACACAGTTCACCTGATAATAAGTGGATGCTGTGGCCCATAGACATCTACATTTATCATCGATTAAGAATCAAAATGCAGATTTGTTGTCACCCTTGAAGAATAAACTGGAATGCCCCGTTTCTAGCAAAAAATGTTTCCAATTTTCTACGCTCACCATACGAAACACAGCAGCATTGAGCTGCTTTTTACGCTGGTATTCTGTGAGGGCGTGGTCTTTCCCCGATCGAGCTGGCCCATTCGTGCTACAACTATATTATAGCTGCAGTGTGGCTCTACTAAGTAACATGTATTCTGAGGTTGCAAGTCCGTTTTTTTCAATAACTTTTAATTGATAAGCATGGTAACAATTCACGTGATGGTCAATAGTCATTACCAATATCATATATTCAGACTAGCGATCCGCCCCGGCTTCGCACGGGTGATTTCTGGATCTCGACATCAGCGCCACCTACTGGGTCCAATTTTAAGTCTAATCCTTTAGCGAATCAACTTAATAACATACAAAATTTCATCAAAATCGGTCCAGCCGTTTAGGGGAGTATAGTATATAAATATATTTTTTTATTTTCAACGCCCCCGCACTGCCCTGTTACGAGTAAGAGCTTCTAAGAGAGAAGAATAAAGTGACAAATAGAGCACAGGCGCAAAGTGGCCAGCCTTTAGGTTTTTTTACAGGATGCATGTCGGAGAGTGTGCGCAGTTATAATAATAATAATAAATATTTATTACCAAACAATAATAAGTTTACAAATGAAAACAAAGTATACACATAAAAAATAATTATACTTAAAAATTCTATAAAAAAATTAACATTCACAATTAACATATTAACTACTATTACTAAGTATACGATTTTAATATGAGGCAACGGGAACAGGCTCAGTATTCGCTGGGCATTTTGCTCAGCACTGGTTTTCAGCCAGTCCCTGCTGTTTTAGGTATATTTTGGTCGCACGCACATCGTACTTAATGATGTATTAGGGGTAACCCTCTTTACAGTCTATATGTGTTAAATAAAAAGACTTTATTACACAATAAACATAGAGCCATTCGGCCTAAAAAGACTTCTGTTTATGAAATAACTCCTTTTTTAACTTTTTTTTAAATTTTGCAAATGTAATATTAAAATTTTCTTTTAAGGGTGGTGGCAAATCATTCCATATTTTTGCGGCCGAATATTTAAAACATCCTTTGAAGATTATTGTCTTATGGCATGGAATATTCAGCATGTTTGAGGCTCTTTTACGTGTATTTACTTCATGGGCATTCTTACTCCAATCTAATTTATTGTATAAATACAGTGGACTTTTGTTACTAATAATTTTGTGAACTAAGCAAACCAAGTGGAGTTTCCTACGTGCGTCCATTTTTAAAATATTGTTTTCATTAATATATGGAGTAATATGAGCTCTCTTTGAAACATTAAAGCAAAAAGGAGTTTGCATGCGTTGAATTGCCTTTTTTGTTTTTTCATACAGTTGTGGGCCGTATACGGTATCGCAATAATTAAAATGTGATAACACTAACGACTCAACTAAGGTCTTCCTGATCGTTACTGTTAAGTATTTTCTTATGCTATATAATACCTTTAAACGATAAAAAGCATTACTTATTTTAATATTTAGATGCTCATTAAAGCGTAGTAGTAGTATGATCGACTCTGAGTACCTTTTTATTGTTGATGAGTATTTCCGGTTTCTTACTTAATATTTTTTTACATTTTGTTTTACTTCCTGGCACCATATATTTTGATTTTAAAGGATTAAGTATTAGACCAATTTTTTTTCCATTGGAAGATTGCCGACAAATCTTCATTTAACTGCATGACTGCATTTTCCATGTGTTCTGGCTTGAACGAATGATAAATTTGAGTATCGTCGGCATACAGATGTATTTTGCTATGTTTTAAGACTTTGCTAATATCCGCTATAAACAGTATAAATAGAATAGGGCTTAAGATAGATCCTTGCGGAGTGCCTCTGGACGTTCTTCTTATACTTGATTGCATTACTTCCCCTTGATCAGTGTTAATTTCAACATATTGACTTCTATTTGATAAGAATGAGTAAAACCATTTACATGTTGCTTCCGATACTCCGTAGTATGACAATTTCGCCAGAAGCATATCATGGTTTCTGCAGTCGAACGCTCTAGTAAAATCCAATAGTACCAGTATACTACCCGTACCTATATCAGAAGCTGCAGATATATCATCCGTGACGTGCAGCAGAGCTGTTTCCGTACCATACCCTCGACGAAACCCGGATTTTGTGTTTCTGGTAAAATATGATTATCTTCTAGATATCTCGTTAACTGTGAACATACTACTCTCTCCAATATCTTGGAAAGTGTAGGTAAAATGCTGATTGGTCTAAGTTTATTAATTTCCTGTACATTTGGACTCTTAGGAATAGGTTTAATTTTGGCCAGTTTCCAAGGATCTGGAAAAATCTTAGTATGAATGGATTCGTTTATTATTCCTGTTATTATAGGTAACGGTAACATTATTCCTGTTATTATAGGTAACGGTAAAGATATACAAACCATATCTATATTAATTAAATCATGTCCACTGGCTTTAGTTCCAATTGTTGTAATTCTTTTATAAACCTCAGATTCTGTTGTGGTTGTAATGTTAAATTCAATGTTATTTAAAAGTACTTTTATCTAATTCATTATCTCCTGGCACTTCTATAAAAAAAATTATTAATAGTATCGGAGTTACAGAGGTGTGACGGTACGCATATTTGGCATTTAGAATGTCAGGTTTATATTTGTCAATACTGGCCAATAACTCATCTTTACCTATATTTAACGATCTAACATTAAGTAACCCCAATGTTAAACTGCGATTTTTATTTAAAGGAGCCATTATTATAAACAAATGTCCTCAAAAAATGTATTGTAACTGTCAGATGTTCTAAGCCCATACGAAAATTATAGATAACAACAATATCAGACACAAAGCAAGAAACGCAACCAGCAACTAAACATATAAAAGGGTGGATCGTATACAAGAAACTCCCTGTAAAGCAACTAAAAATAAGTCTATGATAAAAAATATGTAATTGACACTATTGTAAACAGATTGAAGGTTGGTATTACAATTAGTTTTTATAATTTTTCTTATATTTACACAACTTACAATAAAATTTTTAGCATTTTTTTTATTATTTACTAACGCTAACTGAACCAACCATATCTCCACCAAAAACCTTAGCTAAATCGTTTCCGAACGAATACGATAGCTCTTCTTACCATGATCTTGACGTTTATATAATATATATTTCCATCTCTTGTCCATACATACTGCCATTTATTTCGCTTAGATATTTCCCGTGACTTTAGAAAGAGCTGACAGTTATATTTAGTAAGGCATTCATTGATATAAAATAAACGCGGAGATCCAGGACGATCCATGTCAGCAGTGTTAGCACCGCGTCTCACGTGTGCCGCCTGCAACAGTGCATCACTTTGTACTCGTCGTGTGAACCTTACTACAATTGGTCGGGGATTTGGCACCGGCTGTCCTTCAACAAGCGCCCTTATTGGCCCGGCGCGTTTTACACTTACTATGTCAATTCTCATCAATCTCTACAGTTAGTTTCTTAGCGACAGTAAGCGTAACGTGCATTAGGTTTTCATTTCTCACCTCTGGTATACCCGCTATCTCCACATCATTGAATAACATCTCCTGCACACGGTCTTGAAGGTCTAGTTTCAATTGAGTTATTATAGTTTCCAGGTGTTCAATTCTGTTAGATTCTTTGTCAATTTGTTTTACTTCCAAGGACTCTAATTTAGACTCTAAATAATCAATTCGTTCGTTATACTTATTCATAACTGCCGTTAGTTCAGATAAAGTGCTATTAAATTGTACCATTTCATTACGGACTGCACGTAATTCACACCAAAATAACCGCATTTCCTTAGCAGCGCTTAAGTTTGAGATCTCAGAAGGAGACATATTTAGTGTATTAGCCGTATCTGTTGGTCTGACTATTTTTACCCGATGCGTAATATCATGGGAATTTTTGGAGTTATCCGACTCAACTAAGTCTTCCTGGGATTTATGTGATATCGTGCTCGCGGGTACCGGCGTATTGGTATTATCAGTCTTTGGCTGCTTACTGCGACATTCTATACATTTCCAGGAACGTTTGTTCTCCTGATCGTCAGCAACGCCGCCCGGTTCTTAAAACTTCTGAGCAAACTGTCCGACGAAAAGAACGTAAGCGCCGTGCAGATCGTGTCGCTTACGCGTTATAGTCATCAGACTTCTCAAGAAACACACGTTTGAATATTCACTTTTATTTATTTCCTTATTATATGTTAATGTTTCACTAATCACTCACTGTCTGATTAAATACAAGAAGACTAGTTAAGACAAGCCCAAAAAATATAGATATACATCAAAATTACGGGTTATTCTCACAAGATAAACTTTTTTACTAGCTAGAACATTTAGATACGTGCGACCTTTACGACGTCTCGTACTCGTCCATCATATTAGTTGCATAACTTAATTCCTCCCTCTCCATTCCACCTTTGGACCAGACGCTCGGCTGGTCTCCTACCCTTTGTTGTTGACATACCACGCATTCGAAACAAACAGTTTGCTTCGTCGTTCATAATTCATAATGCATACAGCAAAGGGGATGGGAAAATCTGCAATTATCTGTCTTTCCATTCATTATAGCCTATAAAAGTTCACTGTTGAACTTAGGCCTCCCCGTAGATTTTCTCATATGGGGAACCTTGCCATAGTTGCCACGCTTGGCAGGCGGGTTGGCATCCACAGCAATTTTGGGCTATTATCCGGAAGATGCTACTGCTTATCTCCTGATTCAAATTCCCTCTGTCCTCCTACGACACCCACGGGACGATATGGGGTAGTGAATATTATTACACAGCCACCACACAATCTGTCTTTCCATCCGATTATAATATGTCTTCAAGGCAAGAGTGAATATGTTTTTGTCAAGTCAGTGCACTTTACCATCTTTGGCTGCATCACCTCTTACCATCAGGTAAAATAGTAGTCAACTGGCCGTTATAGGTTAAAAAAAAAATAACTTCGGACTTTCAATATTTTGACAGATATGTTATGTTTAAACATGAAAATAACTTTAAAAAAAAGACATTAAAACAATGAATATTAGGAAAACAAGCCTTTAATGCCAGTTACTCGACTCCACGGTCAATATTTCATTCGTGAGGCAATATATGTCGAAGAATATCGGGAGATTTCGACTCTTTAGAAATATCCTAGGATAATTGCAAAGGACCGCATGTCTGTAATCTAAGACAGATTTAGTGATTCGATTTGTGCGATTATCTATCTTGTTAGTGGCTAACTTAGACCATAGCTTAGCTATGAATAAATATATATATAATATTCCGACTTGGTGAAACTTAGGTATCATCGTCATCATCATTATCATTACAGCCTAAAATTCCATTGCTGAATATAGACCCTCCCCATAGATTGCCTCCTAATGGGAATTATGCCATAGTTGCCGCGCTTGGCAGGCAGGTTGGCAACCGCAGATTTTATTATTTGAGTAGTTATCAGGAAGGCGCTGCTGCACATCTCCTGTTTCAGTTTCCATCTGTCGCCTCTAACGATACCCACGGGATGATATGAGGTAGTGGATATTCTTACACCGCACCGCCACCACCGTCTTGGTTCCATAGGTCAGATTATGGATTATATCATAATCTCATTTACATCATAATTCATAATCATCGTCATTATTACAGCTCTTTGTAAGCCCACTGCTGAACACAGGCCTTCCGTACAAAATACGGCCCTGAGACCTCTATGTTTTTTTACTAGGAGTTTTCTTCCTCGCACGACTCCTTTGTAGAATCGTTTACCAACGGCGAGGCCGGCAATGACCCTTGGTGTTGCAGTTGTTCGTGGACGGCGTTCGATACTTACCATCAGGTGAGCCGCATGCTCGTTTGCCGTCTTATCTATAAAAAAATATGTCTTAACAGGTAATGGCATAACAATACGAGACTACCAATCGATAATCTTATATTAAGTTAATAAAAACATTCGATTCCAGTCTATTTTATTCTATTTGTATTCGTATTTTTCCCAGTTCTTAGAATTTACTGATCACACAACCCTATCTACAAGTCTGGATCATTACAACAGACTACAGGTGGCTCTCTCAATTTGTGTCTGTGTGTCTGAACGTTGACACGTTGACTCCATGTGCGGTTAGACTGACCTCCTTGCCTAACCGAACGCCTGTAGTTGCTAAATGTAGCTAGAAATTTATGTCGGAATTCAATAATTAACTGTTATTGATTAAACGTGTTTTCACCGACCTACCATTGCATTTTTTTATGAAGTAGGTACCGATCATAAACCTTTTAAATCTTTCTTTGATTTATTATTTATAGAAACAGAAACAGAACTTTTATTCAATATAGATTATAAATAATACTTACTCAAAATCACTCTTTTGTTTAATTACCACTGGTTCGAAAAAAAAACCTCTGTCCTGGGAAGAACCAGCAAGAAACCCAGCGGGACTTTTAAACTAATTAAAATTTATCAACACTTCAATTCCAATCGCCTCGTAGGCGAGATATTAACCGTAGTTGCCACGCTTGGCAGACGGGTTGGCAACCGCAGTTTTTTTATTATTTTGAGTTGTTACCAGGAAGATGCAGCCCATCTCCTGAGTGACAACTCAGGAAATGGTAAAAAGGTCTCCAGTGTGTAAAGAACCGGAGACTTTTTTACTGGTAACGAGGCATTCCATTTTAATTCTGAAGACGTGTTTGCATTTTGATATTAATCTAGATGTTTGTGTCTATGGGCTACAGCATTCTCTTACCATCAGGTGGAATGTCTGATCGTATAAAAAAAATTAAGTATTGGTCATTTTATCACTATTAAAATTTTATATATCTGACGTAAGAAATTGTCTGCGTGCTCATTTGTCACACATACTGGTTTTAAAGCAAACGTCACAATATATTTAAAGAAAAACAAACCTTTATCCTCCACTTTCTTTGATCCTTCATTAAAAAAGTTTAACGACATGCCAAAAATTATGAAAGGCAATTTGACCTTTGAAATAAATTACTCTGTCGATCATTCATCAATTTTCCATTTCGTCCAACTTGACAATGTCTCACAAATATTAAATTTGTATACCTACAAAACTTGACTAACCGCCTAGCTCTTTGTATCACTAAGGTAAGCAAATTTTGATCCTATTACAAGGGAATAGTAGCTACAAGGTGTGCAGCTCAAAATTCGCGCTTCATTTTAATAGGAACGCATTGTTTTGCCGGGAAAATGGAAGTGTCAATACGAAATGTCAAATGGGGGCAGATTTGGCGGGATCGGGTGACACGGGGCGCGACAAGGTGGTTGCGAGAAATATAGTAATGCCAGTTTAGATATACTTACCTACATGTTTTCAAGTAACAGAATTGATTTTTTTTAAATAAAATATATCTTTCTTATCATAAAATAATTTTGTTCGCTCTCTAGCGTATTAAGTGATTTGTAACTTACTAATTGAATGAATGTATGTAATAATTCATTCGTCACACACAACACAATGCTTAAAAAAAGTAAAGTAAAGTTACAGCCTATATACGTCCCACTGCTGGGCACAGGCCTCCTCTCATTTCTGAGAGGGTTTTAGAGCAAGGAAATGTCCGCCGCTCTGCCCCAATGCGTGTTGGCGAACTTCACATGTCTTCGAAATATATTTTTTTTGATTTCTCAGACATGCAGGTTTCCTCACGATGTTTTCCTTCACCACCGAGCATGGTAAATCAGCACTTAAAATTGCAATTAACAATTTCATAGGTGCCGGCGGGGATCGAACCCGGGTTGCTCGCGTACTGTGTAACTTACAGCGAGCGCTAACCATCTGAGCTACCACGGCTCCGATGGTTAGCGCTCGTTGTTTTAGTTGTGATTTTTTTACAATGCTTATTATAAAAAAATTACAACTAAAAAGCAAACAAAAAAAATAACAATATCCACAAATACATTTACCGTGTAGTGGCGGTATAAGAATATCCAATACCCCATATCATCTCGTGGGTGTCGTAAAAGACAACAGAGGGGAACAAATCAAGAGATGGGCAGCAGCGTCTTCCTAATAACGACTTTAGGAGTTATATTGAAGATGTGTATGCCTAGGTATATGGATGTAAAGGAGGCGAGAGAGGTGTGTCAGGATCGTGCCAAATGGAAGTCCGTAGTCTCTGCCTGCTCCTCTGGGTGACAGGCGTTTATGTATTTCATCAGAATCCATTCAGCCTTTCTAGGGTGATTAAAGAACAAACGTACAAGCAAAAACATTTTCACTTTTATAATATTGTTAGAATCACTTTAAGTTACGATATCAAAAGAATTGACGGTACCACACATGGTTAAGTGAAAAATTGTACTTATTTTCATCTCAAATTCTTAAAATTTTCTAATTCCTTAAATTTGTTTGCATAAACAGACTTTTGTAATGTCTACATGAAAATTCTAGGAATTCGTGACTGGAAAATTTTAAGAAACCCGTCCCTTGCTCTCATGTTACAGAATTTAAAGCTAAAAAATGGCTTCTGTTACGGAAATTGCAAGATGTAACGTAATTATTTAACTTTTTATAATAACTAGATAAGTCTTAAATGGAGATGAACAAGACAAAGATCATGTGTAATGTATATGTCACGTCGATTATCCGAGAGTTGTTGGGAACACCACGCTCGAATTTGTTGATGAGTATGTTTACATAGGACAATTTGTCCAACTAGGTAACTCCAACTTTGACCAAGGGGGTCAATATACTACAATATCCAACTCGGCTGGGCAGCGTACGGTAGGTTACAACTTATCTTCTAGTCCTTGCTTTTATCATATTCTTATAGTGTGTTTTTTTAATCAGTTATTTATAAATTTTTTGTACCTGTAACTGGGAATTAAATAAATTAACTTGTTCATTTTCTAGTAATATTTAATGTATTAATTCAATTATCAACTTATTCCAAATTAAACTTATTTACCTGTAATTATTTCGTATCTATAATTTTTTTTTCATACTATGTATAGTTTTTGTATTATTTGTAGTTTCCTTTTAGTTTTAATTACTCTAAAGAATGTTATGGTGTTTATTTTGTCGGTGAAACGAATAAATAAATATATAAACCTCCTGAGTTCGATCCCCGCTCACACTACAGAAATTGACATCGCAATTTTAAGTTGCTTCTTGCCAGCACGCGGTGTGCTCAGATCCGGATTATCCTTAAGGCAAAATAGGCAACTGCTTCGCTTAAGTGTCCCACGGTCTTAGGAAGAAGTGTTTTACGTGGTATGGGAGATGAAAAAAGGGAGAGGAGTCGACACTCGCCTCGCTTAGGGGCCTCTTAATGGGCTGATTCGGCTCAGGGTATGTTCGGTGCGTAATACGTCATGATGGGATCCTTACTTGCTGATAAATAACAAAATGTATTAACACAAACTAGACTAGTATATCTATTATATCATAAAATGGAGAATGGGTCGGCTCGACCGGGGAAGGACCACGCTCTCACAGAATACCAACGTAAAATAGCAGCTTAATGCTGCTGTGTTTCGTATAGTGAGTGTAGAGAACCGGAAACCCTTTTTACTGGAAAAGAGGCATTCTATCTTAGTCCTCACGGTTGACAACGGATCTACATTTAAATTCGTTAACGAAAATAGATGTAGATGTCTATGGGCAACAGCAACCACTTACCATCAGGTGGACTGTGTGCTCGTTTGTCACCCTTACTCTATAAAAAAAAATAAGTTTATAACATAAGGCCGACAAATAATTGTAAGAAAACACTTCCCATGTATGGGTGTTGTCGCAGAATAAATAATAGTACTACGTAGTGTTGTCTATGAGCAATTTTTTGTATGAATAAAATTAAATGAAATGAAATATAATTATACCTCCGACTAAAACGTAGTGATATACTCTTTGCCTCCGACCCTCAGACCAACAAATAAAGATAGACGGAGCGCTGTGTACATTACACGCACTCACGCACACATCTTTCTTCTTTCTATCTTTATCAGCCCGTAAAAGTTCACTGCTGGACGCACACATACGCACTTAAAACCGTGCGGTTGGTTGCAAATTATTTTAGGTGCAAATTTACGTGAGTGCGTGTTCTTACAATAAGTTGAGGATAGTTTTGGCTTGGTTTTTGCATCAGTTGAACTTTCTTTGTTTGTCTGAGCTCCTACCTAAGAAAACAAAATTTAGTTTTCAAGCGTCATTTATTTTTTCTAAATCTACTACCGTTAGGAAACGAGGTTCTTCTGACCGGAGATGAAAAGCGAAAGAAATTCCACAGGTATCCTCCAACCTTAACCTTTTAATGACGAAAGACCATTGGACTGATTTTTTTTTGCCTTGCCACCATCTTTAAGAAATAGTAACTTTTTTACTCAATATCGATTATAAGTAATACTTATTGAAAGCTATTATGATTAACTAGCTTGTGCTTGCGTTGCTGCCGCATAAGAAATAATTGTGAATATGTGGTAAATTTGGAAGTGTTATATTGTTTAATAAGGAATGGTCATTCTTTAATGAATGTCATATAACTATCAAATAAATTTTTTGGTACGATACGCGCCTAGTGTTAGTTAATTGTACTATACCTATAACCTTCGTGCAAGTGCAAGCAATAAGTTGACCAAGTTTTACCGCAATCCGATGAACGGTATGGCAGCGCATGAAATACGAACAAACAAATATTAATGTTTATATACTTATTAGAAGGTTTACCACTGGTTCGGAAAATACCTCTGTCCTGGAACAAACCACCAAAAACACAGTGGGACTTTTTTTGAAAAAAGAACAGTTTACAATGATATAATATGTTACACAATTAAAAACACAAAAAAAATTGAAACAGCTTAGTAGCGATCACCTGATTCCCAGCGGTTATTATCATTCATAAATTCCTTAATATTATTACCCTTTATATACAATCTTTGACATAATATATATTATGGTAAGATTTATAAGTGTATAAAGTATTTAAGTGTGTTCTATAAATAAAAGGCATACAATATAGCGTCATTGTACGCCCCTTATTTTAATGTAGCAACACCTTGTACATATCTATGCCTACATTCGTCGTTCATAATGCGAACAGCAAAGGAGCGGGATAATTTGCCGGCATCTTTTCTTCCATCCATATACAATGTGTGTGACTTCAAGGCAAGACTAAATATGCTTTTGATAAGCTCAGTCAGTGCACTTTACCATCTTCTGCTGCATCACCACTTACCATAAAGTGGCACAGTAGTCAAGCACTGGCTTAGAATAGTTAAAAATAGTCTATGTATAGAAGAAAGGTTCTCGAGTGACAGCCTTGTACCGGTAAGCGAAGTGAGGGCGGGCCATTACTGGATTAAGTGATGATGATGCAGCTGGTCAAAGAATGCCGCAAAACACGGTCCTGATCTTGGACCGTGTGTTGCGGCATTCTTTGGTGGAGGGCTATGTCGTGCATGTGACTTGTGATGGGCTGTGATGACGATGATGATAAACATCTTGTATTGGGAACCGTATCGGCAGTGTCAGAACACCGACCATCTTCTCCAAAAATTTTGTTAAATTTTTCTTATATGTAATAGAATTGAATGATAGCTTTCGCGTACTACTTCAGCTACCTTCTATACCGCCTATGTTAAACGCACCTACAATTCTTTTAGAGAATAAGGATGACAAAGGAGCACACAGTCCACCTGATGGTGAGAAGATGCTCTAGCCCATAGACATCTACATCTATCCTCGATTAAGATCTCAAAATTAGGATGCATTTTCACCTCTTAGGATTAAAATTGAATGCCTCGTTTCCAGTAAAAAGGGTCGCTAGTTCTCAATACTCACCATACGAAACACATATTAGGTACCTATTCTGTAAGAGCATTGTCCTTCCCCGGTAGAGCAAACTCATTTGTTCTACAATCATATAGCTGCAGCGTGGTTTTAACACGTGATGATAATACAACGTTACAGGAGGAATTCCTGTTTCTAGAATGTAACATTTTTTTAAATAATTTCACTTGTGACAAATTTGTATGAGGTGATCGCTACAATGCTGTTTCTAAATGTTTTCATACTTAATTGTATAAAGTATTATAGTGGTTTTTCTTTTTATAGAATAACGACGACAAACGTGCATACAGTCCACCCGAAGATAAGTGGATGCTGTGGCCCATAGACATCTACATTTATCCTCAATTAAGAATCAAAATGCAGATGCATTATCACAACTAAGGAGTAAGATAGAATGCCTCGTTTCCAGTAAAAGGGTCTCCAGTTCTCTACCCTCGCCATACGAAACACAGCAGCATTAAACTGCTATTTTACGCTGGTATTCTGTGAGAGCGTGGTCCTCCCCCAGTCGAGCCGACCCATTCGTGCTACAACCATAATATAGTCGCAGCGTGTCTCTACTACGTCCTATTAAATTTATGTTAAAAAAAGTTCCGCTTGCTGGTTGTTCCCAGGACAGAGCTTTTCCGAACCAGTGGAAAAAGTAGATACAACTTTCAATAAGTATCCTTGTAATCTAATAATCAGTTTTAAGTTAATTAATATCATAAGTAAATTAATGACAATTTATTTTACCGAAATTAACCCTAATTAGTTGGTATGTTATTCATTTTATATAAGAAAACCAGCGTAAAATGGCAGCTTGACACTGCTGTGTTTCGTATGGTGAGTGTAGAGAACCGGAGACCCATTTTACTGGAAAAGAGGCATTCCATCTTAGTCCTCACGTGTGACGACGCATCTGCATTTTGATTCTTTATTGAGGATAAAAATGTAGATGTCTATGGGTCACAGCAACCACTTACCATCAGGTGGACTGTGTGCTCGTTTGTCACCCTATCCTATAAAAAAAAATATTTGTTAGTGTATATATTAATTAGCACATACACCTGAGCTATAGGTTTATCCTAGTTCAGGTGCCTGTTACTATAGACTATTTTAAATTAACGCATTGTTTGAATTAATTGTACAGTTTATTGAAATAAAAATTATTATAAAAAATAATTAAGAATATTATATTCATCATCATCATTACAGTCCTTTACAAGTCCACAACTAAACATAAACTTCTATAATAGTAATCTATATTGAAAAAATTATATTATTATTCCATTCTGTTCTATTCCACAGTTATCAGTACTTTAATCTCTAAATCATGAGGTATCAGGTGTCTTTTCGCTTAAAACATTAAACCTTTTCTGAAATTCAAACTCATAAATGCAATAAGAAAGTACAAAAGGGTAAAGAAAACAAAGGCTCTTTCTTTATGCCACTTAATAGATTGGGTCAAGTGAAGCGGACTTAACACCTTGTGGCATTCCCTCTCAGACAACATCAAGTATAGATAAAAACCTCGCAGGTGCATATTATGCTAAGCATATAATGCTAAGCCACTGCGCCACGGAGCCGTCAACATTTTTTTTTTATTTAGTAACACAACCACTTGCACTTGGTTTATGAATATGTGTGATTTATCTATCTTTCGAGAGCCATGATGTATGATGGCATCGCCTTAAATTTTATAGTGGATTAAACATGAAGGGAAACATCGTGAGGAATCCCGTATATGACAGGAATAAAATATAATAAAATAATAATAATTTTATTTCAATAAACTGTACAATTAATTCAAACAATGCGTTAATTTAAAATATTCTACAACAACAGGCACCTGAACTAGGATAAACCTGTATCTCAGGTGTATGTGCTAATACATACATTAACAGATTTTCTGTTTGTTATATAAAATTAATAACATTTACGTGGTAGAGCCATGCTGCAGCTATATTAGTAGTATAGTTGTAGCACGAATGAGTCGGCTCGACCGGGGAAGGACCACGCTCTCACAGAATACCAGCGTAAAATAGGAGCTTAACGCTGCTGTGTTTCGTATTGTGAGTGTAGAGAATCGCAGACCCTTTTTACTGGAAACGAGGCATTCCATCTTAGTCCTCACGGGTAACAACGCATCTGCATTTTGATTCTTTATTGGGGATAGATGTAGATGTCTATGGGTCACAGCAACCACTTACCATCAGGTGGACTGTGTGCTCGTTTGTCACCCTATCCTATAAAAAAAAAACATACCAACTAATCAGGGTTAATTTCGGTGAAATATATTATCATTAATTAACTTAAAACTCAGCAACTATTCCGTGTCAAATTTTGTAACCATGTTCGAATTACATTTTTACAATCTGCCATTCTTAATACATGCACAAAATTGCATTGACTTGATTATACAGAAAAGGGGCCAAGGAATGAAAATAAACTATGCACGAAAGATACAGAAACAGAAACAGAAACAGAAACTTTTATTCAATATAGATTATAAATAATACTTATTGAAAGTCACTCTTTTGTTTAATTACCACTGGTTCGAAAAAAACCTCTAAAGAATACTTTATTCTAATGTTAGTTTCACTTACTTTATCTTTGCGTCTTTAATCAGTGACCTATCTTCTGTGGGTCAATTTTAAGTGCTGTTTAAGTAATGTACTCATAACGAATAACTGATGCACTGAGAGAATATTATAGGATTTATATAAGAGATGGGACGGGAGTAAGATAGGGTGGAATTTTGCTACTTTTAATACAGCTCTTTGAGCGCGTTCCAGTGGAAACAGTGTAGTTTTAGATGTGTTTTAGCTGCGCTATATGATATCCAAGACAATCTGTCAAGAAACATTGGGGGAGCGCGACAGACTCTTTCTTGCTCAAAACCCTTTCAGAAATGTGACCTGTGCCCAACGATGGGGCATATACCAGGCTGTAATTTTAACCCAGAGTTATTATATTTTAAATTCCCGATATTTCGAATACTTTACAGTACCCTAAGTCTCAGAAAACTATTGTAATTATGGGTTCAAGTCGATTTGACTGTGTACCGCTACTGTTACCGTTACCGTTACAGCCCATTTAAGTCCACAGCTAAACATAGGCCTCCACCATAGATTGCCTCATGGGCAACCACTTGCCAAGCGTGGCAGCTATGTTAATATGGCTATGACATTAAAAAAAATGGGCTGTTATTGAACTGTCGACGTAAGTGAAAGTGAAGAAATTCTTCGACAAAATTCGCGATATATTGAAGATGGGCCAGATTAAGAGTACCCTTAACCACCGAGCATGTGTGCGTAGGTATATGGATGTAAATGAGACGAGAAAGGTGTGTCAGGAACATGCCAAATGGAAGTCCGTAGTCTCTGCTTCCCCTTTTGGGTGACAGGCGTGAATGTTTATGAATATAAGAAATCAATATTAAAATAATTTTGCGTTAAAGGAAAAACCGAAGCTAAATCTTCGTTATTTATGTCACACTGAACACTGAACCAGAGAACTGATATATAGTGAACTGTACGGAACACCTGGCAAGTCTGGCGCTCATAAGTCAATATGGCGAACGAGCGCGTCGGGTTCGCAAATGGATGTGCCAGTCAAACTAACCGCCGCTATGCGTTGGCGTGCTGACGGTGGCGTGTAATGAGGTTGCGTCTGCAAGTGTGTGCACAGCCTTACATTTAAATTAGTCCGGGGGAATGATAATCCGTTTCTAAATTTTTGAACTATTGAGTGCGAAAAAGAAATATTTATTTATATTATTTTATTTTAAAATATTTGTTTTTTTTTATAGGATAGGGCGACAAACGAGCACACAGTCCACCTGATGGTAAGTGGTTGCTGTGACTCATAGACATCTACATCTACCCTCAATAAAGAATCAAAATGCAGATGCGTTGTCACCCGTGAGGACTAAGATGGAATGCCTCTTTTTCAGTAAAAAGGGTCTCCGGTTCTCTGCACTCACCATACGAAACACAGCAGTGTTAAGCTGCTATTTTACGCTGGTATTCTGTGAGAGCGTGGTCCTTCCCCGGTCGAGCCGACTCATTCGTGCTACAACTATACTACTAATATAGCTGCAGCATGGCTCTACCATTTGGGAAATTATTTATTGCATTCCCTTAAAAAAGGATACAAAGGGCGGATTTAATGTCTAAAGGCAATCTCTGCCAGTCGATTCATGGAGCGGTGAGAATTTGACGTAGGTGTAGAAATTGAAAGAAAAAAAAGAGAAAAAAGAATAGAAAAGAAACTAAATCAAATACACATTATATTTAACAAAATATATTATGATTATAATATAATATTGTAAGTAAATACATATATTATATCCGTATATTTACGTAATATATTAACATATATTCGTAGGTATATTTATAAATATATTATACAAGTATAAAAATAGCATTTTATTAGCAGATATAAAGTGAAATGAGATGGTCTAGTAGGTCGTATGGTCGTAAGTAGGACTGCTGATGATGTGGTCCTGGGTTCGATTCCCGGGTCGAGCCAAAAATCGGCTCGGAGTCAAAAAGTTGGCGGTGTATCACCCCCGTGCCTCGGAAAGCACGTAAAGCCGTTGGTCTTGCACCTGATCTCTCTCTAATCGTGTTATATTTGCCATCCTGTCGAACAATAACTGTGAGGGAATATAATCCTATGCTGCGCAGATGGCTTATCTCCGTTGAAAATGGCCGCCGTGACCTTCGATCTGGAAGACATTATTATTATTATTAAGGTGAAGTAAATTTCCAACCCCGTGCACCAGCTATGATTTGGTTACAAAATCATACAAAATCATATTATATTTACCATCAGTCGAATCACGTGCTCCCTTGTCATCCTTTATTCTATAAAAAAGAAAAACAAGTAATTAATTTTCTTGTGTTGTGACTGCCAAGCTAAATTGTATTTTCTTTCGTGAAAAATAAAAAAGATTTTATATAATCCTGTTCCTCTTCCCTTTCTTTTGACACTTTTTCAATGTCTCTGGCAATACATATGATTTGAAGAGTTATATTATTGGAAACAACGCACGATTCAATCCAGTAAAAACAATGTATCAAATTCTACAATCTACCTGATGGTCTAAAAATTATATTGCCTTACCTTAGAAAAAACTGTTATAACGACACTTGACCCGTGCCATCTGTCGAACACATTCAAAAATCGAACAGTATATTATCAACAAAATACGTTCAGTAATACACAAACATGCATTGAAATGAATTTAGTCTATGGCGGAACATGCTAACGGTCGCCCGCCACCTGTTCTCACGTCACGCGTCAGCTGGGAGTGAAGGGGATGGTTGGCAACTATCTCAGTCTCACACACCTGTCTCAGAAGCTCAGGACAGTATGTTTAGAAAGTATCAAATAAATTATGTGTGCAAATGTTTACCTCCATATTGCAAAAGTTTCGCGCCAATATTTTGTTTCGGTTTTGCGATCTGAATAAGCAAAGATCCAACAACATACAGTCTTTGTAAATTATGTTTTAAATGATCGAAGTTGTAATTAAAAGAGATTTTGTTTTATTAATCTGTTTGTTTAGTTATTTGCTGAATTATAATACTGGGCACTGTTTAGAGGTACATATTATATTAAAGGATTATTGTCCTTTCCAATGTATAAGGACTGTCCCTGTTATTAAACCTTGTGTCCCGACAAAACCTTCAATTATCTCGATTGAAATCTACAACAAATTCAACATTCGGACCATTCCTAGATTTAATGTAAAATTTGAGTAGGAGGCTGTTTTATAATGCATTTGAACACCTTAAAAAGTAGTCAGTCTTTTCATTGATAAGTAATTAAAATGGTGATGCGTTGTAGCCCTGATGAGTAAAATACGAGTAGAATGCCTCGCTACCAGCAAAATGGGTATCTGGTTATTGTCACTCACCATACGAAAAAAGCAGTTCAATATATACTATTAAGGATAACTCAAAAACTATTGGCCAGACCTTGATCAAATTTATATGGAACTACATGAGAAACACCAGCTTTCAAATAAAACAATAATCATCGAAATCGGTTCACGTAGAACAAAGTTATGAGGTAATACACATAAAAAAAACATACAGTCGAATTGAGTACCTCCTCCTTTTTGAAGTCGGTAGATAAAATGAGAACATCATCAATGTATTTAAATAAAACTAGTTTTACGGATTTTATCGCGTATATTAACTTATTTTATATTCCCGACGTTGCGACGTTGCACGACGTTGCGAATCATCCTTGGAAGGAAGCGGTGTTCTTTAGCGAGGATTTGTGGTCTATCAAATCTAATGTAGTGACGAGGGCGATCCTGTACATGTTCACAGACTGCAGACTTTCCGGAGCGTCGATTCTTGACATCAGCTAAGTGACGCTATGTAACGCGGGTTTTTATTGATCTTTTAGTTTGTCCTATATAAGAGAGACCACATTCACAATCAAGCTTGTACACTCCTGCATCTTGCAGAGCGACATTGCACTTGACTGATGGTAAAAACTGACTAATCTTCTTCGGCGACTTGAAGTATGTTTTAATGGAAGCACGCTTCAGGATGCAGCCAATATTGTCAGTGACACCTCTGACATATGGCAGTACAGCAGGCACTCGCTCGACTGTGGCCGGCTTCACTCGTTCACTGTGACGTAGGCGCGGGACCCGAAGCTTATTGTCGCGCAAAACTTGCTTGATGTGTTGGAGCTCGGCGGCCAGATGTTTACTGTCACAGATCCCTCGTGCTCTCTGAAACAAAGATTTACCCACGGTAGCTAACTGTGAAGGATGGTGATGAGAGTCACCGTTTAAATATCTATCTGTATGGGTCTTTTTTCTATACACAGTGTGGCTCAAGGTGTTATCAGGATTCCGAATTACTAACACATCTAGAAAAGCTAAAGAGTTGTTTAACTCTAACTCCATTGTGAACTGAATTTTAGAATTTATGGAGTTAAGATGGTCTAAAAATGCAGTTACATTATCTAAAGGTAGAATTGTGAAAGTGTCGTCTACGTACCGCTTGTAGAATCTTGGATTTACGGGAGAAGTAAGTAGGGCTTTCTCCTCAAAGTCTTCCATGAATATATCGGCGACAATGGGAGATACAGGTGAGCCCATCGCCACACCATCTACTTGCTTGTAGAACTCCTCCTTCCACAATAGGTAGCCAGATGTAAGGCAGTGTCTGAGTAATACTGCATATCGCCTCGCGATATGCAGTATTACTATGCAGTAATCAACCCAAGCATACAACTGCAAGACTTCAAGATACTGTAAGTTCATACTGCGTAGATCGGAACAAAATTAATAATTTTTAATCTGGAGGTAACCGTGGTTAACTAAGACATTGGGACGTCAAATACCTCAGTCCCCACCGTGACCATGGGTGCTGTAAAGAACTCGAAACGTCGGGAATATAAAATAAGTTAATATACGCGATAAAATCCGTAAAACTAGTTTTATTTAAATGTGTAGTGTTCGCGTAAATATAAGAAATCATTATCATCAATGTAGTCGAAGTCAATTAAATACCTTCGCATTATTAAGGATAACTCAGAAACTCCTACTCAGATCTTGATAAAGTTTATATGGAACCTTATGAGAAGCACAAGCTTTCATATAAAAAAAGAATCATCAAAATCGGTTCACCTAGAAAAAAGTACTGATGTAACACACATAAAAAAAATACAGTCGAATTGAGTGCCTCGTCTTGTTTTGAAGTGGGTTAAAAAGTTATTATTTATTACAGTTGAGTGGTCTAAGGAATATCACAATCGTCAATGTCGTATTAAAAACTTCATCCCCTCAACATTTTGTTGGTAGGACTCCCTTAGGATTCTCCGTCTGGTTAGGTACCTATTACAATATACAACCCCCTTACCTATTTCTGCCGCAAAACAACAGAATGCGCTGCTGTGTTCCGGTCTAAATGATATATTATGTAGAGTCAGTATAGTTGCAACCTATGACATTCACTCTTATTTCTCAGAGATGACAACGTTAAAGTTTTAAAAGCATAAAGAAAAAATAATCCATTAATGCTAAAAATACAAACATATACAAACATCATACAATACAGGGTTATTTTGCAATAACTGGCCATAAGTAATATAGGCAAATAGTGAAGAAAAATTAATTTAAAGAAATCTCAAACATTCTGTCCTTCTTTATCTTTTTAATTCAAAATGCGTGGTAATGCATTATTTTAACTGATTTTACTGCGCACTCACACATTCGTAAGGGTCGTTTATATATTTGAACTTAAGTTTAAAATTTGGCTACTCTTTGAAAAATAACCCTGTATATTAAAAATATAAACAAATATTTTCGAAAAAGCTACCAACCATAACCAAAATGAAATTTTTTAACGACGCGGCAATAACTTGCTACTTTTTTTTAATTTTACGCAACAAAAGGAGAGCGCCTTTTTTGTTGTTTTTTTCCTTTAATGTCCGATCTAATGGACACGAACCTCTGATATTTTAAATCATAAAACTCTTTATATAGTATGTAAAGAGCTGGGCCTTTGTCTATATCGCCAATAAATTATATCCCCCAACTTATTGATCGGTCACGTAGTACTTATAAGGGTATCCAAGTGAAAACGTTATTCTTGGACGGAGCATAGCCTAATTAACATAATACTTTTAATGTTATACGTCAAGGGGTTAAACAACAGCTGGCATTCCCGTCGTATTAACAACCGTTGTCAGTTCAAATACCAATATTTTGCATGCAAAATTAAAAAGTAAAAGCAGATTTCGCACAACTTTTTTTTGTACGTGGTAGAGCCATGCTGCAGCTATATTAATTGTATAGTTGTAGCACGAATGGGTCGGCTCGACCGGGGAAGGACCACGCTCTCACAGAATATCAGCGTAAAATAGCGGCTTAATGCTGCTGTGTTTCGTGTGGCGAGTGTAGAGAACCGGAGACACTTTTTACTGGAAAAGAGGCATTCCATCTTAGTCCTCACGGCTGAAAAAGAGGATATATGTAGATGTCTATGGGCCACAGCAACCACTTACCATCAGGTGGACTGTGTGCTCGCTTATCACCATTTAAAAAAAATAATAACATGATTTCCACACAATAACTTCAGAAGTCTGTGTTAAGACATAGTTATCGAGTGTTATGAGCTTATGAGTAAATTACTTTATTCTTTTTATTTTTTGTTGTCGGTTTTTACTTAGAATAAAACTAATTTTAAGGATTATAGTACGTGAGGGTAATATGGTCATCCGGTTAATATGGTCACTTTCTTATAACTCCAAAACTACAGCCTTGTTTGCATAGATGGCTCTGTGATACGATAGCTCTTCATCAGTCAATCAAATAATAAAAGGTCAAAAGGGCGCTGCTTTATCATCACCATTTTGACAGTTGACATTATAGTAAACATTTTAGTAAATTTTTGTATTGTGCAGTGTAGTTAGTTTTTTTTAAGTTGATTTTTCGAAGTATTCTTAATTATTGCCAAAGCTTGTTTGCTATTTTTTTTTCTTAATATATACCTTTATAGTATTCGACTTTGTGTTTTTGTCTCTGTCCTCCTCCTAGTTTTGGTTTTATAGGGCGGTCATATTACCCTCACGTACCTCTACTATCGTGTTTAATTTTAACTTTATTAAATCCCTTATATAACAAAAATAATACATATACTCACTCATCCATAAACTTATATTTCAAAAATTACTTATATTTTTTTGTAGCATATCATTAATTTTTGAAAAGTTTTATCCTTTTACTACCGTCACCGTTACAGCCTATTAAAGTCCACTTCTGAACATAGGACTTTCTTATAGATTGCCGCACAGGGAGGACTTTGGCGTAGTTCCCACACTTGGCAGTCGGGGTGGCAACCGCAGTTTTTTAATACTTTAAGTAGATATCAGGAAGATGCTGCTGCCCATCTTCTGTTTCAGTTTCCCTCTGTCTCCTCGTACCACACCCACGGGAGGATATGGGGTAGTGGAACTCACACTGCCACTACACTGCCTTCACCAATAACTTTGTCGTTATTTTATTTTTGTGAGTAGTTTAAATTTAATAAAATCAAGCAGCGTTTTTATTCTGTGATGTCAGTGCTGTTGGCCTTTTAGCTTTTACAACTTAATGCGACTCAAAGCTTGCAGGCCGCGTGCTGAAAATAAGCAATGAAATAACGCAATACATAATGCAAAAGGTCATATATTTACTTATATTAATAAAAGGATTACCGTGTAGTGACGGTGTAAGGATATCCACTGCCTCATATCATCCCGCGGGTGTCATAAGAGGCGACAGAGGGGAAACAAATCAGGAGCAGCCGCGGCTGCCAAATAACGACTAAAAATAAAAAATTGCGGTTGCCAACCCGCTTGCCAAGCGTGGCAAATATCTTCCCTATAAGGCTCTATGGGGGAGGCCTATGTTCACCAGTGAACTTTAATAGACTGTAACTAGGGTTTCCAAATATTTATATCATCCAGTAAAAAATAAAAATATAAAATAAAAGTTAATTTTTAAATTAATAGGCTACAAAAAGACTTAATATTGTTGACACATAACTAATTTAAGTACACTAAATTTTAGGTTGCCACATTTATTTGGCATCGGAATTTACTAGAGTCCACCAATTTGGATCCTTTAGTAGTAGTATTCAGAAAAGATTTAAAATTCAAAAATTTACTTCAAAGTTCAGTCTAATTATTCATACTTTTATTAAATCAATACGATTTCTCTCTTTGGTATATAAGTTATTTAGCAAACTAAACATCATTCGACTGTCCTTTTGGTTGCAGTTTTTAAATATGCTCAAATTTTGTCATTTCTCGAAGACATCAGTAATCGGTATATTATAAAGCATTTGGCCAATATCGTTTGAAATATTAAGTACGTTGGGTAAATAAATTTGCACCTTTTAGAGACAATACAGCGAGTTTATAAGAGTTCTCAGAAAAATCTGCGTTCTGGCAAAGTATTGAATAGCTCCTCTTAAAAACTGTTGAGCTTTGACGCAAAAAGGGTTTTCTCTCTATCGGAAATATTTCTTGGGTTCTATTTCTACTACCAAAGAATTTGTCATCCAATCTGTTTTTGATATGGCAAATTAGTTTTTTCACTGCGCTATCAATTTCTAGGTGAATGTGAAAGTGGTGTCATCACTTTCCAATGCTAAAATTGCTGCTTGGAACTCTAACATTATGTTGTGTACAAAGTATAAATATGCTTCTGAAATCCCTTCCTGTATGCATTCGTCAATCCCATTCACTGTTATCAATATGGCTAAGGCTTTTGGTTACAATCTCCCATATCTCCCTTTTCCTTTCCGAGAAACTTTTTTCTGGAGATTTAGAGTTTTGTCGGGAGTTTGGAGATCATTTAAAATGTCGGGAGAATCCAGACAAATCCCGACTATCTGGCAACCCTAGCTGTAACGGTAACGGTAATAATAAAAGGATAAAACTTTTCAAAAATAAAGATATGCCACCAAAAATGTATGTGAAAAATAATTTTATAAATGTTAGTTTATGTGTGGGTATAATATGTATTATTTTGTTATATATTTATTTACTTTAATAAATATTTCCATCCATCAATAATCTACACACCTACTTCATATTTTTACAAAGGTCGATTGCTCGAGAATACCTTAGTCATAGTCTGCCTATACAATATATATATAAATAAATAAATAAAAAGGGCTAAGTTCTTTACAAACCACGATCAAGGTTGTCAGCTTATATATAACATTTGAGAACTTGACGGATGCCAATTTTCATAGCTATGATTTAAGTAACTTTTCATGGAGAATAAGAGTAACAAAACATACAATCTACTTTATGGTAGGTGGATGTCGTGGCCCATAAACCTACATCTATCCTCGATTATGAATTAAAATAATGTAGATACATTGTTATGGATAACTAAGATAATTCCTCGTTACCAGTAAAAAGGGTCTCACTTAACTCACCATACAAAACACCGAAGCCATAAGCTGTTATTTTACGCTGGTAATATGTGAGACCATGCTTCTCCCCCGGTCGAGCCGACTCATTCGTGCTTAGACCATACTATAGCTTCAGCGTGGCTCTACGACGTTAAAAGATGATTTAAGAAACTGCTACGAAGCTTAGCACCCATTCAACCCCAACTCTTCTATCGGAGAAGCCGATAACACCGAACGTTGTTTTTACTGATACACATAGATCATACCAAAATAACATTATAACTATATAATCTTTGTTTGTTTTACTAAGGAAACAAGTTTTGTCTTGTTTCCTTAGTAAGACCCTTACATAGAAGAGGAAGACAACGGTGAGCAAGGTCCTATTTAGGCAAGGTATATTTGCTCATCACTATCCGTATCACCCAAAGCTGACAATAGTTCAGGGTCTAATGTAGGAATTGTTTCTTCCGCTTTATCTTCAAATATCGATATAGGTAGAGACATTCGGGTTAAGTGTGCGCACTTTGGTAAATATTAGTTCACTACGCATAAAATAAAAGACTTAGGAATATAAAAGACGGCTCTGAGATAAACCATATAGCCTCTAAATTGAAATAAAAACAAGAATAGAAAACTTGGTGTTTTTTTTCTGTAAGCATTTAATTACATGAAATGCGCTCACTTGATCCACGATGCGGGTAACTGTGCGCACCCGTATGGGGTAAGTATACGCATATGGGGTAATTAGGCGCATTCCTTGGATTAATCAAAATATACACAATATTCAAGAATAAAGGTTCTTTATTGTAATGCCACTTAGAAAATATTTTTATTAGTTATTAGTCTTTGCATAAAAATAACAATTTTCTCATAAAATAAAATAAACTTAACATTTATTTGGATTACAATTAAAATTTAATTATAGAAATTTTTAATTATTAATATTTAGAGATCAATATATTTTAGTTGGGATTGTCTAATGTATTGGAAACAATATTAATTTAGGAATACAATTATCACAACCAAAAACACCTCTCTCATATGCAGTGCAATCCTCATGCCACCAGTCTTTGCAATACATGCACTGACACCATTCTTCAGTATTTGGCTCTGTAGTTTTTTGCTTACATAGAGGACAAAAGTATTTTACTGTTGTAGAGTTTGAGGCCATAGGAAACTTTGTTCTTCCTCTACAAGACGATGATATCGATTTCGAATACAAGACTCACTAACTAATACCAATGGCACTTGCAGCAGCTCTTTTGCTCTTTCCATGCTCAATGAGTGCTTTAGCTCTAGAGATTTGTTCTGCAGTGACCGATGCAAGTTCAGGTCTTTTTCTTATATAATTTCGCGGCATGGTGATGAGACACTGAAAAATAAAATAAAAGAGTGTAAACCCTACTTCTCGATAAAACAATGTACGAACGAAAATAACACCGAAGGGGAAAGTGTGCGCACACTTTCCCCAGAACACCAAATTGCAAATGAAAGCTCATAAAATAAATTGAAAACTATATGATAATTAAGTTACTAGTTTTTTTTTATTATAGTTTTTAATATTGTATATAATAAAATATTGTATATTATGTTATGTAAATAAATGTATAATTGAAAACAAGTATATCATCATTTTTTTAAAATGTAGCGTAAACATATTATTATTCAAAGAAAATAGAATTTACCGTTGTGAAATCAATAATGTCGATGATACACTATTTTCCATTAAACAAAAAACTACGAATTTAAACACCTTAGACTGTTTTTTATGAAAAAAAAAAGTTATTCATCAACCGCCGCCACAGAGACAAGTCGCGACTAGCAAGGCACTTACCCACTGCGCTCAGTTACCCATGTAATGACTCTAAGTATTTAATATAATTGAAAACAATAATTTAATCAGAAAACCTCCTTACTTGCAGTAATAGATTAAATAAAACAGCACAAAAAATTATAAACTTATTAATAATATAAATAATTTCAATAAAGTTAAATTGTGTAGACTTTGTCACAAAAATAATAGAAATACGTAGCGACATCTATTGCACTTTAATTGCAAAATTACGAACAAAGGGAGGAAGAAAACTTCAGAAATGCAATAGGTGGCGCTTTTTTATTTTTTAACTACTCGTTTAAGTGGAAGCTTTCTTGATTTTTAAAGAATAAGATTCATTAATTATAAGACCTATTATAATGGCTTAAAAGCGTATAAAATAGTTTTAATTAATTTATATTTTTATTCATGGCAATTTTAAATCTTATGTAACTGATGTTTTCCAGAGTTTGGATGTAGATGGAGACATCTCTCGTCACATTTATGAAACTCTTTTTCTGTGTATGTCACTTTCTTTGCTGTTCTGTAAAATAGAATAACAATGGGTTTTGCCTTCGGTTCAATCCTTAGGTCGTTTAGTACTTTACTTTTATTTATTTTTCATTACAAACATTTTAAAAAAATATGCAAAATACTTTGAGCAACCGAATGGTATTAACATCACTTAATATTCTAATCCACGTATCACAATGTGACTTGTTTGACTTGCTAACTTATGACAGGACCAAGAGGTCTCCTCTTACTTCGACATGTGTTATTCTTCTATGACTATGACCCTTCTCACACCACATTTCGCTGAGTACTGGCGGCTTAAGAGAATCCACTACCCATTAACATCCCTTGGGTGTTGCAAGAAGCGACAAGGGGAAGTGAAACGGGAAATGGACGGCAGCATCTTCCTGATAATAACTCAAATAATTAAAAAAAACTCTGTTGCCACATTGAGGTAATGTATGTGGGAGGCCGTGGACTTTGAAATTAGTTGCTGGTGTCTATGGACTGCAGTAACCAATTACCGTCAGATGGACCGTTGTCAATTCAGTTTTTTATAAATGCTCATGACTTTATAAAAAAAAGTATAGTTTAATGTGAACTCGATATAGGCATGACCAACGTATTGTTGCAAAGCCCACCGACCAATCAAGAAACACTCACACAGTTAAAACGTCAACACAGGTAAAGTTCAAAATGAGGAGAGGGTCCTAACATATAATATCCAGAGCGCACCCCAGAGATCCCCGCTAAATTAAACTATCTGACGTTTACTGACGGTATTGCGTTAACTGCTTAAAATTAACGACGTGGTCCGCCATATTTGCATTTAAGGCGGAAAATGAAGGGACTTTTAGTTTAGTTTCTTGACAAAATTTAACAATAAATAGAGGTAAATACTTATAATAAAATACTGGATGTACAAGACACAATACGGGCATTGGAAGCTCTGGAGGAGGTCTTTACTTAAATTTAATATTATATACAACAAGCTGTAACTTATATTTCAGCCCCCAGGGATTAAATTTTCTAAAATCAAGAGAAAAGAGTACTCGTAGGTATAGATATGCGCCTTTCATCGCGTATAATTATGGAAATCTCATGATGAGAGTAGGTACCTAAGTACCTATGTGATATTTCGCTAATACAGTATAAATATAATAAATAATTGCTAAAGAAAAATAAAAATTAAAAATAGCAAAATTTAAAGAAAGAAAGAAAACACTCATGATATAAATCTGTAATCTGTTTATAAATAATTTAAAATTAAAAGTTTTGTACAACCGCACTTCAAAATAAATTATTAAGAATAACTCAAAAGATATTGGTCAAACCTTGATCAAATTTATATGGGAACACATGAGAAGCACCAGCTTTCAAATAAAAAAAGAATCATTGAAATCTGTTTACCCAGACAAAAGTTATGAGGTAACACACATAAAAAACATACAGTCGAATTGAGTACCGTCTCCTTTTTGAAGTCGGTAGAAAAGGGTATTCTATTTTATTTATTACGAGCGATCTGCCCTGGCTTCGCACGGGTGATATCTGGATTCTTCAGCAGCGCCACTTACCGGGTCCAACTATGTTTATAACCTTCGCGGAAGTGCAAGCAATATGTTGACAAGGTTTTTGAGATGAACGCTATAGCAGCGCATAAAATACGAACAAACAAATATTCATTTTTATATTCATTTTATATATTAGACTATCTGGTACACGGCGCGTTGCTACCACAGAAGAAATAATTGTGTAATATCGTTTTAAAATTTGGAAGAGTTATATTGTTTGATTAGGAGTGATAATACACTTATTGAAATTGAACGTTCTATAACTTTCAAATAAATTTGTCGGTACGATACGCGCGCCACCTACTGTAAGTTAATTTTACTATGCCTATAATCTTCGCGGAAGTGCAAGCAATATGTTGACAAAGTTTTACCGCAATTTGATGAACAGTATAGCAGCGCATAAAATACGAACAAACAAAAATTCATTTTTTTATACGAGGGCGGCTGATAAGTCCGCGGCCTAAGGTACTTAATAAAAGAAAATATATGGTTTCATTTTTTATTTTTCAATATGATCTCCCTCAAGTGAAATACATTTCTCACATCTCGCATACAATGCCTTTAACTCACCCAAAAAATATTCTGTATCTTTCTCTTCAAAATGACGATCAACCGCAGCTTTCATTTCGTTGTCATCTGCAAATCTCCGGCAAGTCCTTTTTCAAATTGGAAAACAG
The DNA here is from genome assembly GCA_029286625.1 of Parnassius orleans. Lineage (NCBI taxonomy): Eukaryota > Metazoa > Arthropoda > Insecta > Lepidoptera > Papilionidae > Parnassius > Parnassius orleans. The sequence goes on from JAGSMP010000225.1 coordinate 1,426,520, forward strand.
TAAAAAATCGCTAGGTGCTAGATCTGGGCTATACGGAGGGTGGTCAATCTCTGAGAACCCCGTGTCTTTCAGGGCTTGCCTCGCAACATGTGCGGTGTGAACGGGCACGTTGTCTTGCAGAAAGAGCACTCCGCGTGTCAGTTTCCCACGTCGTTTCTGCACAATAGCCTCGCGAACCTGAGTCAATAAATTGGCGTAATATTGGCCATTCATCGTAGTTTCCCTGGGTAGGTAGTCGATAAACAAAATTCCCTCGCTATCCCAGAAAACAGTCGCTTTGCTTGCACGCCGACTTTTCCAGCTTGAATTTCTTCGGCGGCCTTTCTCCTTTTTTTATCCATTGCATGGACTCTTGTTTGGACTCCGGATCATATTGGCGAATCCGTGTTTCATCTACGGTGACTATTCGTTGCCAAATGTCTTCCTTGTTATCGCCGACTAGCTCCAAAAAATCTCTGCAACTTGCGAGTCGACGTTGCTTGTTGAGCGGTGTGAGCATTTTCGGTACTCAGCGCGCGCTAATTTTTCTCATATTCAAATGTTCATGTAAAATTTCTCCAACTTGTTCTTTGCTAATCTTGCAGTTCTTCAGCAATCTGCCACAATTTAATTATTTGGTCGGCCAGAACGATTTTTCGACTTTTCGGACGTTTTCTTCGATCAGTACCGTGACAGGGCGGCCTGGGCGAGGGTCTTCTTCCAAGCTCTCTCGTCTTTGTTGAAATATGCAGGACCATTTTTTCACCATCGTATATGAAGGCGCAGAATCCTGAAGAACCGATGACATCTCTTCAAAAATGTCGTTCTGTGTATTTCCCTTCTTTACGAGGAATTTTATCACGGCGCGGTGTTCAAAATCCATATGAGTGCAAACTTCATTAGTGATTGCTATTATAATACTACTGAGTGTTGCAACTAGTGAAATGAGTAACAAGCTAATTACTCATCGTTAAGTACACTAGGCCGCGAACTTTTCTCTGGCAGTAACACGGCGCGTTACTGCCAGAGAATAAATAATTGTGTAATATCGTTTTAAAATTTGGAAGAGTTATATTGTTTGATTAGGAATGATAATACATTTATTGAAGTTGAATGACATATAACTTTCTAATAAATTTGTCGGTACGATATGCGCGCCACCTACTGTAAGTTAATTGTACCTACTATTCCTATAACCTTCGCGCAAGTGCCAGCAATAAGTTGACAAAGTTTTAACGCAATCTGATGAACGGTATGACAGCGCATAAAATACGAACAAACAATAATAAATTTCTATATATTAGATTATTGTAAAGATATTAAAAGTTATTGGGCCAATATCCGCATCAACAAATAAATGCTGTGTTACCTAGATTTTTTTACTTATTATACATCAGTACTTGACTACCATCGCACCTCGTCGTAAGCTGGTAAGTTGTGATGAAGCCCTAGATCTATGGTAATCACACTGTTTTATGCCCTTATATATTCAAGAACGTTTCGTTCTCCGTAACGATCCCTTTTTATTACATAAACAGTGCATGTTAAAAAAAAGTAAGTAAAGTAAAGTTACAGCCTATATACATCCCACTGCTGGGCACAGGCCTCTCTCATTTCTGGGAGGGTTTTAGGGCAAGAAATGTCCGCCGCGCTGCCCCAATGCGTGTGGGCGAACTTCACATGTCTTCGAAATATTTTTTTGATTTCTCAGACATGCAGGCTTTCTCACGATGTTTTCCTTCCCCGCCGAGCACGTGGTAAATCAGCACTTAAAATTGCAATTAACAATTTCATTGGTGCCGGCAGGGATCGAACCCGGGTTGTACGCGTACTGTGAAACTTACAGCGAGCGCTAACCATCTGAGCTACCAAAGTTTATATTACAAACTATTTATACAGGAACTTAGGACGACTTAAAATGAAAAACCTTTAAACGGTTCATACAATAGTTCTACGGTTTACTACTTTTACTGCAACACGGCTCTTAAAAAAAAACTAAGCGTTTTTAAATATAGAAATCCCGCATTAGCGTTATAAAGGCCTATTCATTCTTGTTTTGAAGACGCCCAGATCGTAATCAAACATAAAGACAGACGCCGGCATATTTTACTCCTTGGCTGTCTCAAAAAGACGAAGCTAACCGTTTGGTTCTAATGCGTGGAACGTCGACCACAAAACGAAGACACGCCAACCGCCAGACCTGACCCTAATCTGTGGGAGAGGCCTATGTTGACCTGTGGACTTTTTTATTTTCTAGTCGTTATTAGGAAGACGCAGCTGTCCATCTCCTGGTTTGTTTCCCTTTGTCGCCTCTTACGTCACCCACGGGACGATATGGAGCAGTGGATATTCTAACACCATATCTACACGGTCACCTATAAATAATACAAACAATCCATGTTTATTTTATGAACATTTTGGTGGTAATATTGCTTTTAAAATTATTTATGCATTTTGTTGTGGTGTAACAAAAATATTTTGTGTTTGTATGGTCTTACCCTTAAAAACCACCAAATCCAAATCGAACTGAAATATAATTACACGAAAATAGAGTCCAAAATCATTTGACAACCACAACCGGATTTAATAGGAAATTTAAAATGTATTTAATGGAGAAAATACAATCACTGAAAATAGAACGCAATAATTTTGACCACCAAACGGCCTCAATGAATAATTGTACTAATCGTAGTGATCATTATTTATTATACTCTTTGAATTGTAGGTACATTTTACGCAAATGTCATTATTTGCTCATTGCTCAATAAATAATAAATTGCTTTTAAAGTGTCACGATTCAACTTTAGACAAATAGGTAACATAATACTATGTAAAAACTTGTGCCGTTTTTTGTGTGTTAGTACGCTACGCTGCAGTTATATTAAGATTATGGTTGTAGCAGGGGAAGGGCCACACTTTTACAGAATGCCAGCGTAAAATAGCAGCTTAATGCTGCTGTGTTTCGTATCGAGAGTGTAGAGAAGCGGAGATCCTTTTTATTAGGACGGAGGGCCTTATATTTTATAGATTAAGGGTGATAAACGAGCACACAGTCCACCTGATGGTAAGTGGACGTTGTGGTCCATAGACATCTACATCAATCCTCGATGACGAATCTAAATGCAGATGTGTTTGCCACCCCTGAGGACTAAGATGGAATATCTTGTTTACAGTAAAAAGGGTAACCGGTTCTTTACACTCACCATACGAAACACAGCAGCTTTAAGCTGCTATTTTACGCTGGTATTCTGTGAGAGCGTAGTCCTTCCCCGGTCGAACCGACCTATTCATAATCTACCACGACAAAATAACTACTAAGAACATTATATTATATACTACATTCTGACAATAAATAAAATAAAATTGAATTGAAAAGTATATATATAAATGAACAAAATATAAAAAAAACATCAATTTAGAAAATTTTAATAACATTGCGACCTTGTCCGTATAAAAATTACGAACTCTTAACTTTCAAGGAGAACGGCGCATAACAATGATTTACATTGGGATGGAGATTTCTGGAGGCTGCGCCTACGCCGACCAATCACAAACGAGCAGTAACAGACGGACATCGTAATTGGCGATCTTTCGTTATGGAGATGGAAGAGGCAGGGCTTGTCGAAGTTTGTGTATGTAGGCTTGTGACGATCTGTATCTTATGGGAATTTCTTTACAAGTGATCGAATTCTGTTGGACGATTTTTGGATGGATAATACCTTGTCCTGGGAATGCGGTAATCGCCACCATGCTGGTTCTATTAAAATTCATATAAAAATTGTATTTTTTAAAATATATCACTACAATACTTTGTAGTGATATATTTAAAACAAACCCGCTGGGTTTCTTGCTGGTTCTTCCCAGACAGATGTATTTTCCAAACCACTGGTACCTAAATGACGAGATGTATTGATCAGGTATTTTCCATGCGCATGATCGCGGAGAAGTTTTTGGCCAAACCCCAAAAGGTTTTTTGTGCGTTCGTGGACTTGGAAAAGGCTTATGATAGAGTGGACAAGGATGTGTTATGGCAAACACTGAACTCATTTGGGTTGAGCGCTGGGTTGATACAGGCATTGAAGTCTCTGTATAGGGACTCCAGTGCTTGTGTCAGGATCAACGGGGCCTACTCGGACTGGTTTGGTATCCATAAGGGGGTCAGACAGGGCTATGTGGCTTGGCTTCCCCGTGGCTGTTCAACCTATATATGGACAGTTGTTTGGAAAATTTGAAAGTTGAAGAATGCGGGTTAAGAATGGGTGAGTTGACCGTCAAATGCCTTTTGTACGCCGATGATCAAGTCATACTCGCGTCATCGGCGGCCGAGTTGCAAATGATGGTTATATTAATGAACAGTTCATTAAAAGAAAGGGGAATGAAAGTGAACGCAAGTAAGACGAAAGTTATGGTTTTTGAAAGAGAAGAATGTAAAACGATATGTGAAATAAGAATAGAAGGGGAATTGGTCGAGCAAGTAGATGAGTTTGTGTATTTGGGATGTGTATTTAGCAGGGATGGTAGATGTGATAAGGATATAGAACGACGAGTGAACGCAGGAAATAGAGTAAATGGGGCTCTACACTCTAATGTGAAAAGTCAGAATGTGTCCAAAAAGGCACGTATGGCAATTCACAATGATGTGTTAGTCCCTACTTTAATGTATGGTAGTGAAAGTTGGGTGTGGTAGAAGAAGCACGAGAGTAGAATAAATGCTGTAGAAATGCGGTCATTAAGGAGTATGTTAGGGCTGAATCTGAATGACAGAGTGAGAAATTGTGTGATAAGAGAAAGTGTGGTTTGCAAGATGATGTTGTGACTAGGATTAAGAAAGGAATGCTTCGGTGGTTTGGTCATGTAGAAAGAGTGACAAAGCAAATTTATGTGGCAGAGGTGAACGGCAGAGTCGGGAAGGGACGCCCTAGGCGGAAATTTATCGACCGAATTGGCAATATATTGAAAATGGGCCAAATTAAGAGTACCCTTAACCGACGAACGTGTATGCGTAGGTATATGGATGTGGAGGAGGCGATAGAGGTGTGTCAGGATCGTGCCAAATGTAAGTCCATAGTCTCTGCCTACCCCTCTGGGTGACAGGCGTGAGTGTTTATGTATGTATGGTACCTAAATAAAAAAATACTTTCAATAAGTATTACCTAATAATCCATATTGAATAAAAATCTTTCTATTCTATTCTGTTCTCTTCTGTTCTATTATATAATTATGTTATGAGTTCGCGACACTGACATGATAATGTGTAGATAATTATTAAATCTGTGCCAACGTTAACAGTACCTATATCCGAGTTGCGTATACCTATTAATTACTAGCAATCCGCCCCGGATTCGCACAAGTGATTTCTGGACTCGCCAACAGCGCCACCTACTGGCTCCAATTGTAAATCGTTTAGATCATCCAGGGACCCAAACTCAAACACACACAAAAATTTCATCAAAATCGGTCCAGCCATATTCGAGTTTATGCGAGACTAATAGACAGCAATTAATTTTTATATATAGAGAGTATGTCAAATAAGTTGTATTTATATTTTGTGACTGTTGGTTTAGCGGTCGTAAACGCGATTGTTGATCATGAAGTCCCGGGTTCGAAACTGATTTTGGCCCGGTCGGGCCAAAATCAGTTAATGTGTTTTTCTGAAAAAGAAATTATTAGTAGCTGCCCGTAGTCAGCAAGTTGGCGGTGTTTCTTCACCTCCGTGCTTTGGAAAATACGTAAAGCCTATAGTCTTGCGCCTGATCTCTCTCCGGTCGTATCGATTACTGTCCCATCGGACTATGAGAGTGAGGGAATAGAGAGTGCCACCTGTGCTTGCACATACACTCGTGCACTATAATCCTGTCTTGCGCCGATGGCTAGATTCCGTTAAGACTGGCCGCTGTGACCGAAATTCGGTCTGGAGGACATTATTATTATTTACCTATATTTTGTACTGGACTTGCGCAGGACCATTGTGTGTTGATTAATAAATAAACAATAATAAAATGTATACGTAGAAAGGTCATTATAATATAAAGAATTTAAATGGAAAGCTTTATTCTCACTTCTGATGAAGGATGATATTATGATGTATAGAGTCACATGAAAAGGCTTTTAAAATAGAATAAAATCACTTTTATTCAATATAGTACTACTACCACCGGTTCGGATAAAACCTCTGTCCTGGGAAGAACCAGCAAGAAACCCAGCGGGACTTTTCTTTCTTTTAAATAAGGTTAATTTACAATAGATTACCTAATACAAACTATAAATTGTACCGAGACTAATTTTGTAGTTAATAATAATAATTAATTCGTTTGCATGAATTAATTATCCAACGAATCAAGGGTAAGCTAGTAACGGAATACGACAAGCGCACCGTTCCACGCCAGAGCCAAGAATGCCTTCATGGCGGCCGCTCTGTCAGTTTTATACGAGCAAAACAAGTAGCTAGACACGGGCGCCACCGCAGGTGCAATGGCGCAGGTGTGCGGTGCACGTGTTGTTTACAAGAATTCTGTCTAGCAACACCGGCGTCGCCGCACGTGCAATGGCGCAGGCACCGTCACGGCCATGCTGACATGCGTGCGTCTTCGCACGCGCTCCATCACAATCTCAGTTATCTGTAGACAGAAAAACATCGTTCGATTATCCTGACAAAAACCATACATGTTACACATTCAGCAACATATTCTGGTCCAGTCTATAATGACCCTGCAGATATTAACAATCAGCTCTGGTCCGGTCTATACAGACCCTTCAGGCAATTAGTATTGGACCGGTTCCTTTGAACCCTGCAACACTAATCAGTTTTGGTCCTACAACATGCCCTTCAAAACTTTTCTCTTTTTTTTAAATAGAATCATTCTTTTTTTCTATTTTCTCTTTTTTTTTCCAGTACTGTTTATGCTAGTCCGGAATCACTATTCCCTATAGCCATATCATTAGACCGGCACAAAGTCCTGAAATGATAGTAAGAACCAATTTTTTTTTCTTACTCTTTTTTTTTAAATTCAGTATAGAGCAATTACAGTTCGACCATCGTGAGGAACGTAGTGACATGATAATACCAAAGTATGCAAACTAACAGCAACACGGCACATCCCAGTGTAACACAGACCAGCCTTCCAGCAACACCATCTTCCTTTCCTGCACTAGAAGAATTACTCCGCTAGAGTGATTCGTGCGGTTGGCAGTAAACAGCATACGGTGTATCAGTTATCACCACCTGCTAACAGATATTAACGACTTAATTTAGGTCATGGACGCGCCTATACGGCCAACTCCAGACAAACGCGCTCCAGCGTGCTGTTACGCTGCATTCGTGCCACACTCGCGCCAGCATGCCGTCGCGCCGTACTGGCCGCCAGCGAATCGTCGTCCTGCTTTGCAAATGTAAAAATTTAAATAAATGGAGCCAAATGTATTGCGAACCATAGAATTCCTAGCTTCCAAAGTTCACCACACATTCTCTTAAGAAACGGCAACTGTATACATTGCAAAAGCGGCAACTATGTCGAGAGATCGATACCACCACATATTTCAAAGGGAAGGAGGCAACTGCGCAAAATCTACGAAAGCTACAAAGCACCATGTGTTCGGAGGCCGCTCGAATTGCCTTGCCGTAAGATTCGCCGATAAGTTACAGACTGTAGCGGTGTAGGCTCAATCTTACCAGGGCTCGGCCGCACCTCACCATGCCCGATTTAGCCGTCACAACATCTTCCTCATTGATCATTGTTGTAGAGACTTCTACGAATCTCTCGACATCAAACCCCAATCTTGTCGACCACACAATATTCGGAGTAAGCTGCAATACTTATCAACACATTAGAACACCAAAAGGCCACTCATTATTTCCAATTCATACCACGTTAAAGTTAATCAATTATTTTGGTACATCGCTTAAACATTTCGAAATTCAAAATGTAGCAAATGTTAATCATGTTTCGCGTGAACTATCAAATATAACAAAACTCGAACAAGTTAAGTTTTCACTGAAAACAAACTATAACTCATCTAGAAAGCCTCCAACATTTCTTTCGACATTTATTAACATATTTCGGTACGTTAAGAAATAATGAAAGTACTCGCGGGTACTTTTAATATAAATCTAACAAAAGGCTTTATCTTTGGGCTTAAATCACTTCACTTTAAATCTTTTCTCTACACTTTAATGATACGTCAATATCGTAAGTAAGACAGCAATTATCATTACGGCATTTAACATAAAAACAGAGTCATCAATGTGAAATGTATGATAGGTATTTCACAAATGTAATAATCCTCATACTATTCGACTTTATCCCACTTCTGATGTAGAAAGGTCATTATAATATAGAGAATTTAAATGGAAAGCTTTACTCTCACTTCTGATGAAGGATGATATTATGATATATAGAGTCACATGAAAAGGCTTTTAAAATAGAATAGAATCACTTTTATTCAATATAGTACTACTACGACCGGTTCGGACAAAACCTCTGTTCTGGGAAGAACCAGCAAGAAACCCAGCGGAACTTTTCTCTTAATTAAGGTTAATTTACAATAGATTACTTAATACAAACTATAAATTGTACCGAGACTAATTTTGTAGTTAAGAATAATAATTAATTCTTTTGCATGAATTAATTATCCAACGAGTCCAGGGTAAGCTAGTAACGGAATACGACAAGCGCACCGTTCCACGCCAGAGCCAAGAATGCCTTCACAACGGCCGCTCTGTCCGTTTTATACAAGTAAAACAAGTAGCTAGACACGGGCGCCGAAAGGCTAGGACACGGGAGGTGAAAACCAGACTATAATGTTAATGATTTCAATCTACAAATTATGAAATTTTAATTTTTGACATAACAATTTAATTTAAAATTTCAGAAAAAAAGTTATTTTAATAGTTTTAAATTTTCACTTCTGTCGGCTGTCTCCAATGACCGCCAATTTTTAAACCTAATAAGGTATATTAAATAAGGAAGTAGCATGTACAGTAACTGACTCAATAACAGTAATTCGTATATAAAATTAAACTACTCAGTATATTTATTATTTATTTTGAATCTAATCGTACATAATTATAACTGACATGTAAAACTGACGTTCCGGGAAGTCGATAGTCTGTGGACGTGTGCAGCCGTGCCTACCCTGCCAATTATCGGCCAATCTCAATTACCTCCATACTCTGCAAGACTAGGGAGCGTATATTGAACGCCCGCTTAATGGCATACTTAGAACAGAATGACCTTCTTAGTGACCGGCAATATGGGTTTCGCCGAAATTGGTCAGATGGGGACCTTCTAGCGTATGCCACACACGTATGGGGCGAGGCACTCGAGAACAATGGGGAAGCGCTTGCTGTTTCCCTTGATGTCTCGAAGGCCTTTGTCAGAGTTTGGCACACTAGCCTTTTGGGTAAGCTTCCAGCGTACGGCTTATCCCCTGGTCTGATTGAATGGATAAAGGACTTTCTGAGTGAACGGTCTCTCCGGGTCGTCGTCGATGGCTGCTCATCCGATCCTGTGGCGACTAATGCCGGTATTCCTCAGGGGTCCGTTCTCTCCGCAACTCTCTTCCTGCTGCATATTAATGATCTGCTTTTGCCCGGTATCTATGGGTATCCAGACGATAGCACAGTTGTGGAGAGATATCAACGAAGTCCTCGGGTCGGTCGAGATCAAATCCAGTCCGAAAGAGAAGCTATGGTAGAGCGTGTGAATCTCACACTACAGGCAGTCTCCGAATGGGGCAATGCCAATCTTGTGAAATTCAACGCCTCCCAAACACAAGCGTGTCTCTTCACTGCAAAAAGGAGCCAGCTCACTTTGGCTCCTTCTTTCCGAAATGTAGCACTGGAATATACCGACCGTTTGAGATATCCTCAAATGTGAACTTCGGGTGGTTCATTGAGTCCAAGGCCAAATCAGCTGCAAGAAAGCTGGGAGTCCTTGCAAAGATGTGGCGATACTTCACGCCGGGATAGCATTTACTTTATATAAAGCGCAAGTCCGGTCGTGCATGAAGTATTGCTGCCATATATGGGCTGGTGCTGCAAAATGCCACCCAGCAGCTTTGGATTCAATGGAAAGGCATGCTAAGAGTCTTATTGGTGACCCGAATTTGGTTAAATCCAATCTTACCAGCCTCGAACACAGACGCAAAGTAGTCAGCCTTTCGGTTTTCTACAGGATGCATTTCGGAGAGTGTGCGCAGGAATTGCACAATTTAATTCCTCCCTCTCCCTTCCACCATCAGACAACCAGACGTTCGGCCAGTCTCCACCTTTTCGTTGTTGACTTACCACGCATTAGAACGAAACGGTTCGCTACGTCGTTCATCATGCGTACAGCAAAGGAGTGGAATAAGTTGCCAGCATCTGTCTTTCCATGCGATTACAGTGTGGGTGTCTTCAAGGCAAGAGTGAATAGGCTTTTGTTAAGTCAGTGTACTTCACCATCTTAGGCTACATCACCACTTACCATCAGGTAGGATCGTAGACAAGCGCTGGCTTAGTAGAATATAAAAAAAATCTACTAAGAATTATTCGCGAGTGATTTGAAATTAAAATAAAATTATAATTTCTATAGGGAAGATGGCTAGGTTTCTAATTTCAATATATGCTTGGGATCCTATTATTAATAATATTAAATTCAAACCCTTGATTTTATAGGTAGATACATGTATATAGTCAAAGATCCAAACCTAAAAACCAAATTAAACCAAATTTTAAAACAGTAAAGTCAAACTACTGCGCTTTGCGTTTTAGCTTTCAGGTGTGCAATATTTATTTATTTGACTTCCTTCTTCGTCTTTTCTGTGACTCTTAAATATGATCATAAGATCTGGGTTTGAATCCCGAGTCAGACCAAAATCTGTTATTGGCTTTTTCTGTCGAAGTTAGCGGTGTTTCACCTCCATGCCTCGGAAAGCACGTAAATCCGTAGGTACTCCGCCTGATCCCTCTCCGGTCGTGTCGGATTACCGTCCGTCAATGGAAGTGAAGGAATAGAGATTGCACTTGTGCTTTCGCATACACTCGAGCACTATAATCCTGTCCCATGCAGATGGCTAGTTTCCGTTTAGACTGGCCGCCGTGACAGAAATCCGTTCTAGAGAACATTATTATTGATTTATTCTTTTTTGCATTCCCTATCATATAAGCTAGGACTGAACTAAAAATTTATATTTCAAAGCTAAAGGTTATCTAAATTAATTATGAAAATGGACGATACCTAAGTTCCCCCGTTGAGTATGACTGTTAAGAACTTCAAACGTCAGGATTTTGAAATTAGATAAAAAAAATGGGCATGGAAACTGAAAAAGGAAATGGACAGCAGCATCTTCCTAATGACAACTTAAATTTAAAAACTGTGGTTGACAACCCGCATGCCAAGCGTGGCAACTATGGCAAAATTCCTCCTATGAGACAATCTATGGGGGATTGAAAGATCGTCATCATCATAACAGCTCTTCACAAGTCCACTGCTGGACATAGGCCTCCTCCAAGAATGCCACAAAGCACGGTCCTGAACCACCTGCATCCATCTACTTCTTGCATGTCTTATCAGGTCATCACTCCATCTAGTGGCGGGTCCTACACTTCGCCTACCGGTACGAGCTCGAAAACCTTTTTTCCCCATCGCTTTTTTGTTCTTCGAGCTATATGGCCGGCCTATTTTCACTTCAGCTTACCAAATCTATTGGGCTATGTAGGTGACACTAGTTCTACTGCGTATAACCACATATATAAGTTTATCACGCAGGGAAATCCCGAGCGTAGCCCTTTCCATAGCTAGCTGAGCGACCTTGAGCTTTCTCATACGGCCAGCAATTAAGGAACACGTCTCAGATCCATACGTCATCACTGGCAACGCGCACTGGTTGAACAATCTCGTTTTCAAGTTTTGAGGTACCTGATGAGAAGATGTGTCGTAATCTCCCATACGCTGCCCAGCCGAGTTGAATCCGTCGATTGACCTCTCGGTCGAAGTTAGACTTGCCAAGTTGGACTATTTGTCCCAGGTAAACATACTCGTCAACAACTTCGACCTTAGTACTCCCAACAACTACCGGCATAGGTATGCCATGGACGTTACACATGATCTTTGTTTTGTCCATGTTCATCTTAAGACCTATCCGTCGGGAGACACTATTGAGGTCATTGAGCATAGTGCTAAGGTACTCCAGCACTTCTGCATTCTGATTCATGGGGGAGAGAAAGATAGCAGTATATTATTTTTTATAGAACCTGTTTAAGCTACAAAATAGATTTTTACTACACGGTAACGGATTAATTTTATATTTCTCTTTATATAACGGATTTTCTACTTTATCGTGGAGGGTTATACAGGGTAATTTTGCAATAACCGACTAAATTTGCAGAGAAGGTTCAGAATAAGTAATATAGGCAAATGGTGAAGAAAAGTTAATTAAAAAAATCTCAAACATTTTGTCCTTTTTATCATTTAAATTCAAAATGCGTGGTAATGCATTATTTTAACTGATTGTACTGCTAACGCACACATTCGTGAGGGTCGATCGGTAGACAAAATCGTTGTTGCCCATAAATCACATTCAATTTGGGATAATTTCAAATAAAAGTAGAAGCCTTATTTACTCGTATTTTCAAAAACTGCAATAACGTTAAATCATTATTTATATATTTGAACTTAAGTTTAAATTTTGGCTACTCTTTGAAAAATAACCCTGTATATGTTGTGAACCAGGTGATTAGTCAGGCCACTATTTATAATGCCCGGGCAGTATGAATAATGACAAGTCAAAACGGACAATGTAATTAATACTGATTTAAACTTCATAATTTATCACATTGTCTGGTCATTATAAATACTGCTACGTTACTGTTGGACAATTTGATATAACCTAACCTTTTTTTTTTTTTTCGGGGAAACTCATGAACTACCTCCGCCTGGGGAAAGGCGGAGGGGCGTGCCGGACTCTTACCGGCTAAAACCACCCCGGTGTCTCCTCGCACGTGTGCGCGGGGCCGCGGGAATCCAAATTCTTCCGCAGCCCCACACTAGTGCTGGCCCGGTCTGTCCGGGCCTCGTCTCCTGCACGGGGTAGTGAGGTGTTCGACTACCCGTGCATCGCCTCAGAGGCGCGCGCCGACACCGCTCGCGCCTCCGCCTCGGATCCATCGAAGAGGGGGGGCGGGGACTTCCCCAAGTCCCTCGCCCCTGGACCCATTCATGGGGGCCGGAAGAGCGCTTAGTAGCGCCCGCTTTCGCGGCCCCAGCGGCGGATCTGGTCTCTGGCTCCGCCGCCAACCAAGTTTCGGCCGCGGAGGGTAGGGAGAGCGGCGCCTCGCAATACCGACACCTCCCCGCGGCCCCACTACCACCGCGTCAACGGTGCGGCCCCGTCTGAGTCGCGGAGGATAGGGCGAGTGGCGCATCGCCATACCAACACTCTTCCTCCGCGACTCCACCTCGGCTGCAGCGGTAGCGCAGCGGCAGCGGGAGCGGACCAACCCTCCCGCAGCAGCCCACTGACACATCCGAAGTGGGCTCGCCGAGCCCACACGGAGTGGCCACCTCGGGCCGGCCCTACACCTCGGGCCAGCCAAGGGTTCCTCTTTGTTCATCGCGGCTGACCAAGCCACGGCTACTAAGCCCCCGCCACGACAAGGCGGGAACCCGTTCGGGGGATATAACCTAATCTAACCTAATCTAACTGTATTAATCACTTTTAAGACAGCAAATCTGAAATTAACAAGTGTAAAAATATGAACGAAGGGAAAAATCACTTTGCAGTATGAAATGAAATCCATATTTCAAGCAATCCTTCTTTTGCATTACAAATAAAAAGTATCTACCTTTAATGAAAAACTTTATTCTCATTTTGCTTAATTGTTAAATATGTGACATCAAAAAAGCTAACCTAACCTATCTTTTTATTACTCTGCCCAATAAGTAACGGACATTATTCACATAGCCCGGTCAATTTTATTATTTCAATAGATTTTTCCACATTGCCTACTCTTGATGGGCATTATTCATATTGCCTGAATTGCACTTGGTCCATACATATACAAATTGCAAAAGGACTTACATCCAGACCCGAAACAATTATTTGTAGCCCATACAAACACTTGCTCTGTGTGATACGATTATTGACTGCGATTATTGGTTTGGATATACATTTGTTTCTGTGGTGTATTTGCTTGTTCGACAAAATCAAATTCGAAATTCAAATTTCTGTCGTCCAGCGACTGCGTTTTCATACACTTTTTTCAATGAGGATTTTAATATTAGCGAATTATTTACCTCACGAAGCTAAAACGGGACAAGATTTTTTATTAAATAAGGGTTGCAAACGAGCACGCAGTTCACCTGGCAAATGGATGCTGTGACCCACAGACATCTACGTCTACCCTCGATTAGGAATCAAAATGCAGATGCGTTGTCGACCCTGAGGACTAAGATGGAATGCTTCGTTTCCAGTAAAAAGAGTCTCCGGTTCTCTACACTCACCATACGAAACACAGCAGCATTAAGCTGCTATTTTACGCTGGTATTCTGTGAGAGCGTGGCCCTTCCCCGGTTGAGCCGACACATTAGTACTACAACCATAATATAGCTGCAGCGTGGCTCTACCACGTAAAAAACGTCTTCTTTTAATTTTTTTTCTAAACGCTAAATGCTTTAAATTCGAAAATGTTTTAATGAAAAACATTTTTAATATTATTTGTCTAAAGTTGCAGCCTATATATACGTCCCACTGCTGGGCACAGGCCTCCTCTGATTACTGTGAGTGTTTTAGGGCAAGGAAAAGTCCGTCGGGCTCCCCCAATGCGTGTTGGCGAACTTCACATGCCTTCGAATTTTTTTTCTTATTTCTCAGACATGCAGGTTTCCTCACGATGTTTTCTTTCACCGCCGAGTACGTGGTAACTCAGTACTTAAAATTGCAATTAACAATTTATTGGTGCCGGCGGGGTCGAACCCGGGTTGCACGCGTACTGTGAAATTTACAGTGAGCGCTTAGCCCCTGAGCTACCACAGCTCTTGCATTATTTGTCTACTCATACAAAATAATAGTGCGAACTTTCGCGTATTGGACTATCTATGTATATTATACAAACTGTTATTGTATCGACTAACTACCAAAATAATAAGACCTCGTACACATTCACGACAATGTCGTAGCGACTTTTAAGGCGCAGTGTCGCTGGTTACAGACCTATTAAATAATTATAGCTTGATGACAATCGTTACAGGTGCTAGTTCTGCTTGTGCACATTCACGACGCCATCAAAAGGACATTTTAGACGCAGTGTCGCTGGTTACAGACCTCTTAAATGACTATAGCTTGACGAAAATCGTTACAGGTGCTAGTTCTGCTTGTGCACATTCACGACGCCATCAAAGGACATTTTAGACGCAGTGTCGCTGGTTACAGACCTATTAAATAACTATAGCTTGACGACAATCGTTACAGGTGCTAGTTCTGCTTATGCACATTCACGACGCCATCAAAAGGACATTTTAGACGCAGTGTCGCTGGTTACAGACCTATTAAATGACTATAGCTTGACGACAATCGTTACAGTTGCGAAAGCCTGCAATTTCTGCTCGTACACATTCATGACAATGTCGTAGCGACTTTTTAGCCATAGTGTCGCTGGTTAAAAACCTTTTGAATGACTATAGTTTTTAAATTCGTTATAGTTGCGTAAGTTGACGAAAATCGTCACAGTTGCGAAAATTGGCGACTTCTGCCTAACTTGACAGAGTCGGGTGTGCTTTTTAAGGCGGTTGTTATTTTTTGCTCGATAAATTACTTTTTTATTTATTTAACTTTTTATTTATAAACTCTCATAACGCGTAAGAACAAAAGGTGCGCCGAATGTTAAAAGCATTTTCCTTTTTTTATTTTAGATCACCCTCACTAGGATTTTCTCCTGTATTATGGAGGCACTTTACATACATAAATTGCACAAGGACAAACACCCAGATCCGGAACAATGACTTGTAGGCCATACAATACTTGTTCCGTGCGGGATTCGAGCCCTCAGCGCCGCAACCCCATCCGAATTTTCTGCCAGTTTACTTTAAAACTATGACAAAAATTCGCTAAAATTATTAAGAACAAAACAAATAAATAATACAATGAGTCTACGCCGTTTTGCGGAAGCTGTCCACCAACAAAAGAGACGTGTACGCACAATGTTGACGTCGACAATTAGTTCCTATATAGCAGCCTCGTTGTTCTGGTGCGAATCCACGGTCGGGTCAAAATCAGTTATTAGGTTTTTCTGACAAAAGATTCTCAGTAGCAGCCCGAGGTCGGAAGTTGGCGGAATTTCACCTCCGTTCAACGTAAAGCCGTAGGTCCTGCGCCTGATCTCTCCGGTCGTGCCAAATTACCGTCCCGTCGGACTATGAGAGTGAGGAGAGTGCACATGTGCTTGCGCCACACTCGGGCACTATAATCCGATCCTGCGCAGATGGCTAGTCCGCTGAGACAGGCCACCGTGACCGAAATTCGGTCTGGAGTAGTATCGCAAGTGTGTACGAGGCCTTACATAGGACAATTTCTAGCAATATAGAAAACAATACGCGCGAGGCAAACCCGCACAGGCTCGTTATAAACGTGCAATAGAGCGTTAAAATAATGAGTAGGAAATATTTTGTTGCGAGCGTTAGAATGTGACGTATTTGTTGACTAGAAACTGTCAAACTATAACCATAAATTGAAAGAGATGAGTACAAATTAAAAAATATAAAAGTTTAAGTTAAAATTACAGCCTATATACGTCCCACTGCTGGGCACTGGCCTCCTCTCATTTCTGAGAGGGTTTTAGGGCAAGGAAGTGTCCGCCGCGCTGCCTCAATGCGTGTTGGCGAACTTCACATGTCTTCGAAATATTTTTTTTTCTTATTTCTCAGCCATGCAGGTTTCCTCACGATGTTTTCCTTCGCCGCCGAGCACGTGGTAAATCAGCAATAAAACTTGCAATTAACAATTTCATTGGTGCCGGCGAGGATCGTACCCGGGTTGCTCGCGTACTGTGAGATTTACAGCGAGCGCTAACCATCTGGGCTACCACGGCTCTAAAAAAAACATAACCAATAAAAATACTTAAATAAACAAATTTCAAAAACAGGGATCATATCGTAATATTACATTTTTTTTAGAATAAGGGTGACAACGAGAACACAGTCCACCTGGTAGTAAGTAGATGCTGTGGCCCATACACATCTAAATTTATCCTCGATTAAGAATCAAAATGTAGATGCGTTGTCATCCCGAGAATTAAGCTCCGTTACCGGTTTAAACAGTCTCCGGTTATCTAAATTCACCATAAGAAACACAGCTATTAGCTATTTAACGCAGGTATTCTGTGAGAGCGTAGTCCTTCCCGAGCCGAACGATTCGTGTTTCAACCAGGATATAACTGCAGCATGGCTCTACTACTTTGAAAGCTATAATCGCTGCTATTAGCAGACGGATTAGCAATAACATTACCAGACGCCTGACATCTTTGACGCTGCTGGTCTCTGCCTGGATATTTTTATATTGCGTAAACGGGTTGAATATAGTTCCATCTATGAGATATTTTTGGCATTTCACACTTTCGTCTCTTACGCCATTTCGATATGGGGTGATGGATTCTCTTAGGCCGCTAACTCACGACAAACAACATTTATGATTTTTTTTAAATAAAAGTGGAAAACGAGCATACGGCCTACCTAATGGTAAGTGACTACCGCCAAATATGAACAACTGCAACACTAGGGAAATTGCAGATGCGTTGCCGGCCTTTTCAAAAGAATATTAAGTGACAAATTTTGTAATGAGCAAAATTTTGGTTAGCGGAAACTACGATTGATTGCCCTTTAGACTTTGGAACATTTTGATTTGCGTGAACCGCTGTGTTTTAATTATAATAGCAAATGCGTTCAATTAATTGATAATTGATTTGTTACGGAATCGAAAACTGTTGGGATGCGGTTTACAACATGATTGGGCAAATCACGTTTTGTCTAGACATTCATTATGACAGTCGCAATTAATTTAACAATCATAGTCATTGTTATCATCCTATTCTAGAGCATAAAACAAATAGAAACTTGTCGTTTTTCTTCAGAAAATATAAAATACTCTACAGTGCATATGTCGCAGTAAGATAGTTAAAGCCGTGATATAGTTATTTCCCTAGGGATAGAGCTATATACCGTAACATAGTTATATGAAAGCGGTTCATAACAGTCTAACTAGACTAATCTAGTGAAATAATTATAATTGTATTTTATTTCAAATTTGTTAGTCAAGACTACTTTTAACTTATACTTTTTAAATTTTTGAAATTAAAAAGTGAAATTCTCTCAATATTGCATTTTATATCGTTATAGCGTACGCGGCTTTAGGGTGGCCCAATGGCCACCCCAGCCGCACCTTAACCTACGGTCAAAAAAGGTACACGAACAACAACACAACAGGAACGTCAATGTCGCGAAATTTGTGTCTCCCGTACATTCAGTTTATAATTATAATCATTTCACTAGATTAGTCTAGTAAGATAGTTATGAACGGGTATATAGCTATATCCCTAGGGATATAACTATACTCATATATAACATGTACCATTAACCCGGTGGTTCCCGTTAAGTGCGTTGTCAGAATCTGTATTCCAACGTATAGAAATAACTTCACTTCAGACACGCGCATGGGTAAGCTGGGTTTTTAACAGTACTCTTCCTCTCCGGCCAGTGCTGAAGTAAAAAAATATTTCAATTGTTTTATATAATTATAAATATTTGCATGCCTATTAAAGGCAGAATATAGCTTGAACTATGCACCACTCATAGAATTATTACGTATAGAAGCGCAGTCTAGTACAAAACACGAGCGTTAAAGTGAAGCAAGGTCATTATGTTAGTGGGCGCGAGTCGAATGTGCCTACGCTCGTCACACGCACACATACACGCCATTCAGTGATACCAGTTTCTGGCGTTTGCAATCAAATTGTGCAAATCACTATTTTATTGATTAATTTTAAATAATCGATATAATAAAGATTACGTATTGCGTACGAAGACGTATTTTATGAGAATAATAAATGGAATAAAATAAACACGATAATGATGATACTAATATAACTTTATTATACATATTTTAATGGTACAAAAATGCAGACGTAATAAAATTTAAGAATATTATTAAACACAATTAATTTGCTCGAATACAATAAGCACATCGTGTAATGTTTAATTTTAACCGACTTCAAAAAAGGAGAAGGTTCTCAATTCGGTGTATTTTTTAATGTTTTTACCTCAGAATTCTGTTATTTCTAAACCGATTTAGATTTTTTTTTATTTGAAAGGATATACACACAGATTGATCCCATATACACGCTGAAATTTTAATGGTTGTTTTCCCGAAGTCAAATGATTTTGTCTTGGTAGTACAATAGATTTATTAATATAAAAATTATTAGGATGCAAAAATGGCAGATTTACAATAGAGAAAAACAAAACTCGAATGCGACCTCAAACCAATAGCAATATCTCGCGATTAGGTTGGACGTGCAGGCTAGCTTATGCCGTATTACTACGCGTAAGAATTTATTTAGCTCTGAATATTTATTAAAAATAAGTCATTATTTGTTAAAGCAAGTGATATACATCCTCGAAATCGACATGACCCTGACCAACTTGTCCTAGATGTCATTCCTAGGCTCGTTAAATATAACAAAAATTGTCTTAATACGAGTATGTGTGTAAAAATATTTAATAAAATACCTAAAGAATTTAAATTATTAAGCGAAAGATTATATAACAAATATTTGTATAATTGGTTAAAAATTGAATGCTTTTATGATTTAAAAGATTTTTTTAATAATTATTAAGATTATTTTTTTAATTTTAAATAATTATCAATATTGTCATTATATACCTAAACATTTTAAAATTATAATTTGCATTGAGTCAGGAATGCGGGAAAACAACCACTAAAATTACAGCATGTATATACGAATTGATCTAGAATCGTCTTAGAAATCAGCGTACATACATAATTGATAACCTCTCCTTTTTGGGAGTCGGTTAAAATAGACTATGTTTGGGTGTAAAGTGACATCTGCTTCGTAAAAGTGTTCTTATTAATAATCTCTTGATGTAGTAAATAATTTTTTTTATTCTATACTCTAAAACGTCGATTTGGTCAATGAACAAAGCAATAAAAATAAATTTAGTTGCTATAATAGTTGCGTTAAAATGGCGTCGACGGATCGCGATCAGCTGATCACTCCGTATTAGTTTTAAATAGGCACCCATTGTTAATATTATGTTAATACTTAGAGAAGTAGGTATCTACATATAAACATTTGAGTTTTACACAGAGCGTTGCGATTAAACGTTTTAAACACAAATAGAAAATAAATATTTTAAAAGAAAATTGTGATTTTTTTCCCCACAACTAGCAACATTTGTATTATGATAGCTTAGGTAAGTATTTTTTTAGTTTTACGTACTAATAATGAATTAAATATATGAACTTACCTGTGAAATGTAATACCATCACTTTTTTATGTTTATCATCACTGTTGTGTCAATATTTTACAACACAAACGGTCATTTTTACAATTTTTCGCGAGCTCTTCTCCGTAAGACGTGACGTTGCGCACTGATGCGTCGCTGAGTGAACTTACGCGGTTTCGCGTTAGTTTTACCTGCTTCACTTTCGGTGCGCGTACTAGTATTCTATACGTAATAATTCTATGGCACCACTGTTAAATCTGGTACCACCTGTATTCTGTGCAAATAAATGTTTCTTTCTTTCTTTCTTTCTTTCTTTCTATCTTCCGAAATAATCTCGTGATGAACCGATTGTGATGAAACTGCATGAACATACAGAGAGCAATGCCAGGAGTGATCTAAGCTATATTTTATCCGAAATACTTGGAGTCTTTTTTGTTGTGAAATTGAAACATTAATAAAATAAATGGTCATTGATGATTAATTCAAATGACACTACATAATATATAGATTACCACCCAGGCGAAGCCGGGTCGGTTCGCTAGTAAAATTTAAATAATTGTATATTAATTTGTCAATTGTGAATTTCAACAAATGTAATAAGCTGTCTCCGCTCAAGTTTCTTGTTGAACGTTCAGCGCGGTCGAGATAAGCGCAGACGATAAATTGCGGGATTAGACGATAGTGATAGAGCTGAGAGGGGGGAGGGGGGGGGGCGATACCGGGCTTGCTTACTGTGACCGCATACTATGATAAATTCGTTACTCGATATAAGTGGCTAAGTTTAGTCAGTTGTAAATTAATTCATTTTCATTACAGCCTTTTGAAAGTCCAAAGCAGCTAAGCGCTGTAAGTACGTGAGCAACCCGTGTTCGATCCCCGCCGGCACCAATGAAATTGTTAATTGCAAGTTTTACCACGGCGGTGAAGGAAAACATCGTGAGGAAACCTGTATGCCTTAGAAATAAGAAAAAACATTATTTATTGTGAAGCGCGGCGGACATTTCCTTGCCCTAAAATCCTCTGAGAAATGAGAGGAGGCCTGTGCCCATCAGTGGGACGTATATAGGATGTAACTTTAACTTTTATTAAAAGTCTACTGATGAGTGGACCTATATATTGGCTCATAGAGGGGTTATTTGCCATAGTTACCATGCTTGGCAGGCGCGTTGGCAACCGCAGTTTGAGTTGTTATCAGGAAGATACTGCTGCCCATCTCCTACTCCAGTTTCTCCTCTCGCCTTATACATTCACGGGATGATATGCGGTAGTGGACTCTCTTAAGCAGCTACACGACAAAATATAAAAATATATGTAGTTTAATTTACACTTAATAACGTTATAAGTGTACTGTTCTGAATGAATTTTCTCACCACAGAATGAGTACAGTTTTAAGTGCGGTTTTACACCGCTGGGCGGTGACTAAAAGATTGTAAAGAAACCTTACCGTGTAGTGGCGGTGTAAGAATATCTACTAACCCATATCATCCCGTGGGTGTCGTAAGAGGTGACAGAGGGAAAATGAAACAGGTGAGTAGCGGCAGGATCCTCTTGATATCAACTCATAAAAATTAAAAAATTAAGCGTGGCAACTATGGCAAAATCCTCCCTATAAGGCAATCTAAGAGAGAGGCCTATGTTGAGCAGTGGACTGTTAGATGGCTGTAATGGATGGATGGATGGGAAGACACCTACGCCTGGGAAATATTTCGAGGTAATGTGAAGTTCACTAACAAGCACTGGGGCAGTGAGGCCGACTCAAAGAAGAAGCCTGTGCATATAAATAATCAGTATGGAGGCGTGTAGCAATCAGTTGTAAATAAGACTTGGAGCTGTCTCGCACTCGCTGCACCTGCAATGCTATTCTCTTTCTTTTAATGCCTCGAAGATATCTATGCTACTATCAGTAAACATTGATAGACGCACTGCAATATCAAGGCAGCCCTATCAGATATATATTAATTATCATTCACTACAGCTTATCAAAAGTCCACTGCTGAACGTAGGCCTTCCCCATCGATTGCCTCATATGACTGAAGTTGCCACGCCTGGAGGGTGGATTAGCAACCGAAGTTTTTTTTTATTATTTTGATTCTTATCAGGAAGATCTTTTTTTATATAATTGAAGGGACAAACGAACTTACAGTCCATCTCATGATAAGTGCGTATTTCCCATGAAAACTTTCAGGCATCTTCATATAAAGAAAGCTACAGATGCGTTGTCACCTCTGATGACTAAGATGGAATGCTTCAAAGTCTGTCATCATACAAGCCACTCCATACCCTTCAGACGAGAGCACAGCAGTGCACGTACTGCTGTTGAGTGCAGATGTTGCTGCTCAACTCCTGTTTCTGTCTTCCTCAGCCGCCTCCCACTACATCCACGTGATGTAACATCACGAATAGCCAGAAAAAAGCCAAAAGTGTTAGTAGGAATTGTTTGTCTCAGAAAACCACGATGTAAATCTAGTAATAAAGTATTAATTAAGAGATTTTCTTCCTTCTGAACTTTAATCCTGCATCCCGAATCAAAAAAGGGCTAAATATAAAAGACGAGTGGTCGTGGATAAATACAAGACCTTTACGTAGTAATTACTTCTTAGTTCTCTGGTTTTGAGTAGATTGCAAAGCCGAGACGTAAATTATGCGGTTGCTCCAGTGACGGGATGAGAGCGGGATTGCGGGCTTAGTGGTCGTATGTTGCATGCTGCGTGTACAATGTACGTACCGCTACATGACTTCAGTTTCTTGATTAATTCTGTTAGTTCATTTTGTTGCGCTTAAATCGACTTGCTTTTGATCGATGACTCAAATATCACCAATATACATAATGCCGTAAATTGAAATACCATGAATTTCAACATTGTTTTGTCAAAACTAAATTCATTTATATTTTAAGTAAATATAAAAAGTAAAAAGTAAATAACGCAAAACTCCAATTCCAAGACAATTTACCCTTAAAAAAGATATATCGTAATACATGTCCGGTATAAATAGTGTTGCTAGACGTATAATTTACACTTTATAAATTCTACTTACGCATAACGCAATTCTGCATATTAATGCAATTCTGAAATACTCACTCCTGTATTCCTATAGCATATTATAACTAAGTATGCCAAATTTCAATCATATAAGTACGTCAAACAGCATCTTAAATAATTCTGTGACACACAGACTATTACAAATATACGTGATTTTATACGTGGTAGCGACACACTGCAGCTAAACTATGGTTGTAGCATGAATGTGTCGGCTCGACCGGGGAAGGACCGCGCTCTCACAGAATACCAGCATAAAATAGCAGCTTAATGCTGCTGTGTTTCATATAGTGAGTGTGGAGACCCAGGGACCCTTTTTAATGGAAACGAGGCATTCCAACTTAGCCCTCAGAGGTGAAAACGCATCTGCATTTTATTTCTTAATTGAAGATAAATGTAGATGTCTAAGGGCCACAGCCGAGTTACAAAATAGTTTTCAGTGCCTAGAAGGTTGCAATGAAGTGGACGGTATGAATGACAAGCTTGTGGAAGCTGTCCATGCGGTCGGAGCTAAGTTCTATAAGACCCGTCGCAGAAGAGCACAAAGACTCTCCGATCACACTCTTAATCTCATGGATGTTAGACGTGAGATGATGTTGCAGTCTTCAGCAGATTTGACAGCATACAGGCAACTGAACAGACAGATCTCCAAATGCATGCGACGGGACTTACGCAACTTCAATACAGCTCGTATTGAAGACGCGATTGCGCGGAACCAGGGCTCCAAAGTCTTTGCCAGAGATCTGTCCATCAGAAAGAGCCAACTGTCGAAGCTGAAGACCGAATGTGGCAGCATCGTTTCCGGGACACCTGAGATTTTGAGTGAGATTAAGTTGTTCTATGGGCAGCTGTACACGTCATCGTTGGAGTCACACGCGAGTGTGAGTGACGATCCAAGAGTCTTATCCGACACTATTCCAATGATAACCTGGACGTCAGTCTGAGCGAGATTAGAATGGCTCTCCAGCACCTTAAAAACGGCAAGTCCCCGGGCGAAGATGGAATTACAGCGGAGCTTCTGAAAGCGGGTGGAAAACCGGTACTTAAAGTCCTTCAGAAGCTCTTTATTTCCGTCCTCCATGGTGGCACAACTCCAGAGGCGTGGAGTAGAGGTGCAGTGATCCTGCTCTTCAAGAAAGGCGACAACGCTCTCTTGAAGAACTACAGACCGATTTCCTTCTGAACCGCGTCCACGTGCTGTTTTCGAGAGTATTAGGAATCGTCTCGCACGCAGACTCGACGACTTCCAGCCTCCCGAACAAGCTGGTTTCCAAAAAGGCTTTAGCACCATAGACCACATACATACCCTTCGGCAAATTGTAAAGAAGACCGAGTACAATCTGCCACTTTGTCTTGCGTGTGGACTATGAGAAAGCCTTTGATACCGTCGAAATTTGAGCGGTGCAGTCACTTCAGCGGTGCCAAGTTGACTGGCAGTATATCGAAGTGCTGAAGTGTTTGTACAGTAAGGCGATACGATGGCTATCCGAGTACAGAACCAGAGTATGAAACCTATCCAACCGCAGAGAGGTGTGTATAGGATGTGTATAGTGTGCAGGATGACGTAATATCCTCGGAACTCTTTACCGCTGCATTGGAAGACGTTTTCAAGCTACTGGACTGGAAAGGATACGGTATTAACGTCAATGGCGAGTACATCACACACCTTCGATTTGCCGACGATATAGTCCTTGTGGCATAATCGCTGGAGGTCCTAAGCACTATGATCAATGACCTCAATAGTGTCTCTCAACGGATAGGTCTTAATATGAACATGGACAAAACAAAAATCATGTTTAACGTCCATGTCACACCTATGCCAGTAGTTTTGGGAGCACTTAGCTCAAAACTGTTGACGAATATGTTTACCTGGGACAAATAGTCCGACTAGGTCAATCGATGGATTCAACTCGGCTGGGCAGTGTTCGAGAAATTACGACACATCTTCTCGTCCGGCAAACCTCAAAACCTCAAAACTAGTTTGTACAACCAGTGTGTATTGCCAGTGATGACCTATGGATCTCAGACGTGGTCCTTCACTGCTGGCCGTATGAGGAAACTCAAAGTCGCTCAGCGAGCTATGGAGAGGGCTATGCTCGACGTTTCTCTGCGTGATAGACTTAAAAACGAGGATATCCGCAGTAAAACCAGAGTTACCGACATAGCCCAAAGGATTAGTAAGCTGAAGTGGCAATGGGCCGGCAATATAGCTCGAAGAACCGACAACCGATGGGAAGAAAAGTTCTCGAGTGGCAGCCTCATACTGGCAAGCGAATTATAGGGCGACCTCCCACTAGATGGAGTGACGACTTGGTAAGACATGCAGGAAGTCAATGGATGCAGGTGGCTCGGGACCGTGCTTTGTGGCATTCCTTCGTGGATGTATATGTTCAGCAATGGACTTGTGAAGGGTTGTAATGATGATGATGAAGGCCACAGCATCCACTTACCATCAGATGGACTGTATCCTCGTATGTCATATTCAATAAAAAGGTTTTTATAATTAAAGTCATTCTCCCCTCATGCCCGGCCGTTTTATGTTTTACGCTTCAAGTGTCATGGGCCGTTCGGGAGGTCGCGCAATACCGGTAGGCGCTAATATAAACAATGACATCTTTTTAATTTTATATGCCAGCTATATATACAACTTATACGCATCGATTCGTTCTATATTAAATTTATTTTTATAATATTATCAATATTATAAAAATAAGGGTAAGGATTATGAAATTAAACCATTATATAAAAAGTTTTTGTTTCATTTGCATAAAATACATTTTATATCAGAAGAGATTTAAAATCACACCCTCAATACATTTTTTCGCACAAGAAACTTTTCAATATCTACCCCCTTTACGCGGCAAAACATAAACAGGTTAAAACAATCGAAAACGTTCAATTTGAAAACGTTTGAAAACGTTACATTACAGCCTTGTCTTTAATCTATGTTGTTTAAAGATTAAACCCTCCCCGTGACCATGGGTGCTGTAAAGCACCGAAACGTCGGGAATCAAAATAGTAAAATTAAACGCGATAAAATCCGTAAAAATAGTATTATTCAATCACAGCGATTACTTTTTAATTTAATAGTGAGTGAATCGTGATTACTTGCCAAATGGGCACACGGGGTCGGCTGACACACGAGCATGCATAAACTGTCAACCCCATACGGGTGCCATGATTGTGTCTGTCTGTCTATAATGATATCTGATAAAAGTTATTGTATTTTAAAAGAATTCTTTAAAGTTGCAAATAAATAGTCTAAGACGTATGTATAATAATTTTAGTAATTATGTTAGAACTAGTAATGCTAAGAAATATGTTAGTTGGTATTTAGTAGTAGTTAATATTTAATACTAGCTCGTACCTGGCGCGATGCCGCAGAAGAAATAATTATGGAAATACACACGATATAATACACAAATCCTCGCTAAAGAACACCGATTCCTTCCAAGGATGATTCATGAGGCTATTGAAATCAAAAACATCCTAATTTCAATAGAGAAGATGGCTGGGTGCTACCATCTGCTTGGGATCCTATAATTAATAAAATTAAATCCCAACCCAAGCATACAACTGCAAGACTTCAAGATACTGTAAGTTCATACTGCGTAGATCGGAACAAAAATTAATAATTTTTAATCTGAAGGTAACCGTGGTTAACTATGACATTGGGACGTCAAATACCTCAGTCCCCCCCGTGACCATGGGTGCTGTAAAGTACTCGAAACGTCGGGAATATAAAATAAGTTAATATACGCGATAAAATCCGTAAAACTAGTTTTATTTAAATGTGTAGTGTTCGCGTAAATATAAGAAATCATTATACAACTATACTACTAATATAGCTGCAGCATGGCTCTACCACGTAAAAATGGTGTGACAACGCATCTGCATTTTGATTCCTAATCAAAATGCAGATGCGTTGTCACCCCTGAGGACTCAGATGGAATGCCTCGTTTCTAGTAAAAAATAAATATATTAAAATTAAAATTGATATATTACACACAAATTGACATATTACATGTCCTAGCAGGTCGTCACTCCATCTAGAGGAGGCCACCCAAACTTCACCTACCGGTACGAGGCTGCTACTCGTGAACCTTTCTTCCCCATCGATTATCGTTTCTCCGAGTTATGTATATGGCCAGCTCATTGCCACTTCAGCTTACCAATCAGTTGTGTTACTTATGCAGGAAGTCGATGGATGCAGGTGGTTCAGGACCGTGGTTTGTGGCATTACTTGCTGAAGGCCTATGTTCAGCAGTGGCTGTAATGATAATAATGATGATGATATAAATATATTATAGAGTAGTTTTTACCAACCGCTTCTTCATTACTATAAAGTAACTTATTTCGTGTGCTTATTTTCATAACTAATGTTTTATAATGATAAAAGAAAATGAAAATTGAACTTATTTGTTTTATGGATATGTGATTAACCATCGACGTTGAATGACATTGATTGGTTTGTATTCAAATAAATATTAAACTTGGTTTGTATGGAGAGTGTTCTACAGAAAATTATCTTCACAGTGGAATCGGCGAAATTGATAATTGCCGCTCTTATGACGTCAGTAGCCGCAATATTGTAACTTGTAATTAACATTCCAATCAGAACTGCGATATGGAACACTGCAATACACGTGGAATAGCATTGCAATAGCTTCACTGGAATGCTTCTGAAATTTGGCTCCAACTACGACTCCGTTCATTAAATTTGTGATCATAAAATATTCTGTGATCACTAAGCTTCGCGTATGTTAGTGAACGGAGTCGTAGTTGGAGTATAAGTAGGTCACAAGTATTGAAACTTTTGACTAAATACTCAAATGCCACTCAATTTTTGAGATGTCGTTAACGCACGCACGAGATTTAACGGCATCTGAAAATTGATTATATTCTTTGATTTCTTTTGAATACTGCCGGACTAAATATTTAAGCAAAAAACTCAAATTGGTAGTGTTTAATGTGTGCGTCGGTAGGTCTATGTTTGTGTATTTGTGTGTGTTTTCATGTTTTTAGCTTATAGCTTTCACGTTACAGTAATTAATAGCTGTTTTTATACGATCTATATTGAATCCAGTTGTAAAAATAATGAAGAAATTAAAAAAAGAAAATCACGACATCTATCTTTTTAATTTCATTAGATACGCCTTTAGTATCCTATTTCACGCAGCTAAATATTCACATTTACTTTACTGTATTAAGCACAACGTAACAAAGTGCTGCAGACAGCATCATATGGATGCGCTTTCAATCAAATCCAGATATGAACTCATGCATCAAGCTATTTCCAACCGCTAAGTGCCACTACATCACTTTTCCATCAAGTTTTGATACAAACTGTCCAGCTAAAAGTTCTCGGTTTACATATACCAGGATAACAGAACTATACTAGAGATTATTTCCAATGTAATAAGACCGTTACACCCTATTAAAGTCCACTGCTGAAGATAGACCTCTCGATAGATTGCCCCGCTTGGTAAGCGGATTGGAAACCACAGCTTTTTTTATTTTTAGTCGTTATTATGATGACGCTGCTGCCCATCTCCTAATTTGTTTCCCTCTGTCGCCTCTTACGGCGCCCACGGGATGATATGGGGTAGTGATATTCTTACACCGCCACTACACGGGGGTTATTTAGTAAAAAATAATTCAATAAGGCAATCAAATTCACTAAAATAAATTACACGAGCAGTTACTGAGAGAGTTACTCAGAATCGTGTCCTGTGGCACACTTTGGGTAATATCTATGTTCAGCAGTGAACCAGTGGCGACGCTGTCGTCGCGCCACAACATGAAACACACGAAAGCCTAAATCACGCTATCAAAGTTCCGAAGTTCTGCGCTATATATACAAAGCTCTATACTAACACACAGACGTTGGACGCTCCACGGGCCGATCATCCTTTTCCTTCCATGACAAAAACCCTATGAGGCAGTATTGAAGATGATGATTTCTATTTATAGCATTGTGTCTGTTTATCTCTAACTAATCAATACAACCCCCTGCCAACTGTTCAAACCCTCATTCACACACGCCGACACTATTTCCGACAGACGAGTGCTTCCTGTCACTCTGTCAATACCGTATTTACATATCCCTATTTAAACTGAGTACGTCGGCTTCGGTGAAATGAGAATTGTGTGTTGTCAATGGCAAAATAGCCGAGTTGATTCCGCGGCGTAATGTACACTTAGGCCTTTTGTACGCGACTGTATTTACAAGCTACTCAAGTTTCGTGTGGTTACACCGGTTCACACTATTACGGTTTATTTGATTCGGTGTTCTAATGCAGTTTAGAAGTCGGTTTTCTATACAGTTTTGCCTTCCTTGTAGGTCTAATGGTCGTAAACGCGATTGTTGATCATGAGATCAAGGGTTCGAATCCGGGTCTGGCCAAAAATTAATCGAGACTTTCTGTCAAGAAATTTTCAGTAGCACCCAGAAATGAGGAATGTTGGTGTTCTACCCGGAAAACACGTAAAGCAGTTGTTCCTGCGCCTGATCTCTCTCCGGTCCTGTCGTTACCTCTTATCTATAACTACCGCCAAGCAACAGTGTATACAACTCCATAGTATAGAGTATATAGTATGATTACAGCCTTCTTTGTCCGATGTTGGTTGCAGTTGTCCATGGGCTGCGCTAGTCACTTACCATTAGGTGGACTGTGTGCTCGTTTTTCACCCTTATTCTATAATACAGGCACACTAACAAAAATCCAATGTAAAATGTTCTCTTGTGCATGTTTTTACGTAAAATAAAAAAAGTTATGTAAATAACATTGGCACGATAAATACGGTTCCGAGGAGTTCAATGAGTTGAATATAGATAGCGCATAACGGATCGCTAGATTTGAATTTATTTTAAAAGGGTCGGACATTTTCTTTCGGATAATAAAGAACCATTTTGTCTCCTGTGTTGTGATATACTTATATTGAATTTGACTTATGCTCTTTATATGAGTGAACAATAACACATTTTTATTATATTTATTTTTATTTTATTTATTTATTTAGGTACACAAAACAGAATAACACCAAAACATGAACAATTGAAGATAATAAATACAAGGTTACAATCTGGATGGTATTCCAAAACATGTGCACACAACATGATAATAAGTAACAGTAACGATTTTACAGCACAAATAATTATAACCTTACTTATAAAAATAGTATACTTATGAGCTTATGTTTTGAAAAATTAAATCTATACTAAAAATAATGTTCATTTACTTATACATTTAAATTTAAATTTTAAGCCTTGAATGCCTTATTTACAAAATATATCTAATACGGATTTTTTGAAATTGTTTAGTTTGTTATTAAAAATGTCTATATTTTTACTATTATTAATCAATAAGTCATTATATAGGCGACACATTCTTACAAGAGGATTGTAATAGGACGTATTATTTTTATAGACTTGCAAAGCGAAAGTATTTAGGAAAGTATACCGACGATGGGGCTTAGTATTAATCTTGACAAATGAAAGGAGGGTGGGGGAATCCATAAAGGAATGAATAATTTTGAAAAGGCAAGTCATATCCTGATATTTACACCGAGTTTGTAGTGATATAATGTTAAACTTTTTCAGTTTCTCTTCATAGGAGGGCAGACTTCTATTTAAACCGTACCTATAGCAGAGGATTGATAAAAATTTCTTTTGAACACGTTCAATACGATCTACGTGGACAGCGTAGTATGGAAACCAAACAATTATGTTGTACTCTAAAATACTGCGTACTAGGGAACAGTACAAAATAAGAAAGCTTCGTGGATTTTTAAAAGTCTTTGCAGTTCTAAATATAAAGCCAAGAAGTTTGGTACTTTTAGATATCACATGATCGTAATGATCGTGGAACGTAAGCTTTTCATCAAACAGTATTCCAAGATCCTTAACTACGGATTTCCTATCAAGTAC
Organism: Parnassius orleans; assembly: GCA_029286625.1. Taxonomy (NCBI): domain Eukaryota; kingdom Metazoa; phylum Arthropoda; class Insecta; order Lepidoptera; family Papilionidae; genus Parnassius; species Parnassius orleans. The sequence goes on from JAGSMP010000225.1 coordinate 1,457,959, forward strand.
CTGTCCATTTATTTTATACTCAAATGTAAGTCTGTGCTTTTTGTTACCAAATGATAAGACAAAACATTTTCTCGTATTCAGATGCATTAGGTTTTCTTTACACCAATTATGAATGGAGTCTAAATTCGACTGAAGATTGAACGAATCGCTGAGTGTATCGATAACGGAAAATAGCTTCAAATCATCTGCATACAACAGGCATGGACATGTCAATTTATCAATGAGATCGTTAATAAACGTAATAAAAATAAAGGACCTAAATGGGACCTTGTGGCACACCGATGTCACAGAAACGGGTGAGGATTTGAAGCCTTTTATAGTAACTAACTGACTTCTCCTGTTGAGGTATGATTCAGTCCATCTTAATAGACTCCATGTATTCCGTAACATGCTAATTTGATACATAAAATATTATGATTTACTCTATCGAATGCTTTTGAGAAATCAGTATATATGCTATCAACCTGTTTTCTCTTGGCGAAAGCACTGCAAAGATAGTGTTTGTATTCGTAAATTAGAAGTCGTCGATCTGTTCTTAATGAAGCCATGTTGTCGAAGCGATAGGAAAGGTTGAATATGATGATAAAGACAATCATACACCAATGATTCAAACAATTTACCAAGGCAAGACAAGATGCTTACGGGTCGATAATTTTCGCAATTTGATCTGTCGCCGGATTTATAAATCGGAACGATATGAGCTATTTTCCATACTGATGGAAAAATACCTGCCTTAATGGATGCATTAAATATAATACACAAGGGATTACTTAATTCCTTGCCGCATTTCTTAACGAATAAAGGAGGAATACCATCAGGTCCAGAGCCTTTTCTTTGGTCTAATTTCACAATCTTTTGCTGTATGTCGTCTTGTGTGATTGCGATATCACTTAGGGTACAATTACTACGATTGGATAATTCATTGTGAGAATATAAGATAGTCTCCTCTGGGTTTGCAAAGACAGAACTGAAATAATTAGAGAAAAGCTCATATTTCTTTTCATCGGAAGAGATGTGATTACCATATTTCATCGTTTTGGGAATACTATTAGCATTATTTTTCTTGCCATTGACAAAACGCCAAAGAATTTTATGTCGTCATCTAAAGAAGATTCGACTGACGAAACAAAATTTTATAGTCATTACTAATAAGTTTTTACATCTGTTGCGTAACATGGAAAATGTATCATAATCCGAGGATTCTTATATTTTTGAAACGACGATGATATTTTAGTTTTTCTTCTAAGCTTTGCCTTAAAGCAGGTGTGAACCATACTGGATAGTTGTTTGTGTCAATTTTGGTCATAGGTGTATGTTTTGCAATAATATTCCTAAGCTCTGCGTAAAATGCGTCAGTCATACTATCAATATCTTTATGAATTGACAAGATATTATGCCATTTAACTGATTTTAATTCAAGATTTATTTTGAATAATTGCTTTTGAAAAATTTGGTCGTTTTGTTTTTGTTTTAAAATTATTTGAGTTTATTTCAACAAGATTAATATCTGCAACTAATGAGGGTGGTGGTTATCTAAGCGGCTCAATGGCTCCACTTCATAAACCTGAATGCTATTCGAACTGAAAAGAATTAGGTCTAAAATCGTCCGTTGTTATTTGATATACTGTTATAATTATCAAGGTTACATATTCTAAGGGTATCACAAAGCAGATTAGCTTTTGACCTCGCGGATGAAGAGGAATCATATAATTATACTGTGATGATTTAGACCAGTGAACGTCAGGTATATTAAAATCCCTATACAAAGAAATTCTTCTGTGTTGCGATAACGCATAATTACGTTTTATTATTTAAAGAAAGTCCTGCTGATTTCTTGCTGGTTCTTCCCAGGACAGATGTTTTCTCCGAACCAGTGGTAATAACACTTTCAATAAATATTCGTGTTATCTATTTTGAATAGAAATTATTCTATCCTATTCTTTAGTTAAATTTTATTTTATGAGAGTAGGAGTGACAAACGAGCACTCAGTTTACCCGTGGTATGTGAATGCTGTGACCCATAGACATCTACATTTATCCTCAATTAAGAATCAAAATTCAGACGCGTTGTCACCCTGAGAACTAAGATGGAATACCGCGTTATAACTAAAAGGTCACGCTGGTATACTGTGAGAGCGTGTTCGTTCGACGGCCATTTTTTTGGCGTTCGTGTGAGAGACTTATGTTCTGCATTGGATTTTTGATGGTCTGTAATGATGATGATTTAAATAATTCATCATCATTCATATCGTCCATCAATACTCTGTTTCAAAAATAATCATGTTCTAACCTTATAAAACAGCCCTTTTTTCTTACGTCTGTAAAGTAAAAAAGTGTATAAAGTATTAGAATTATATGTATGTAATAGATGGATAACCTGAATCCGATTCCAACGGTACCTTGCACATTGGAATTTCAAGTGCCAATTTACCCCGCACGTGGTAAATTTGCACGTAAAATGGTGAAGAAAAACATCGTAAGTAAAACTACACGTCTGAGAAACAAAATACGGATATGTGTGATATTTTTTACATGGTAGAGCCATGCTGCAGCTGTATATAATTGTTGTAACACGAATGAGTCGGCTCGACCGGGAGTTCAATGTTGCTGTGTATTTATAGTGCGTGTAGAGAACTGTTGAGTCAATATTTTACAACACAAACGGTCATTTTACAATTTTTCGCGAGCTCTTCTCCGTAAGACGTGACGTTGCGCACTGACGCGTCGCTGAGTGAACTTACGCGGTTTCGCGTTAGTTTTACTTCTTCACTTTCGGTGCGCGTACTAGTATTCTATACGTAATAATTCTATGGCACCACTGTTAAATCTGGTACCACCTGTATTCTGTGCAAATAAATGTTTCTTTCTTTCTTTCTTTCTTTCTGTCTTTCCGAAATAATCTCGTGATGAACCGATTATGATGAAACTGCACGAACATACAGAGAGCAATGCCAGGAGTGATCTAAGCTATATTTTATCCGAAACACTGGGGAGTCTTTTTTGTTGTGAAATTGAAACATTAATAAAATAAATGGTCATTAATGATTAATCCAAATGACACTACGTAATATATAGATACCACCCAGGCGAAGCATGGTCGGTTCGCTAGTAAAATTTAAATAATTGTATATTAATTTGTCAATTGTGAATTTCAACAAATGTAATAAGCTATCTCCACTCAAGTTTCTTGTTGAACGTTCAGCGCGGTCGAGATAAGCGCAGACGATAAATTGCGGGATTAGACGATAGTGATAGAGCTGAGATGGGGAGGGATACCGGGCCTTACTGTGACCGCATACTATGATAAATTCGTTACTCGATATAAGTGGCTAAGTTTAGTCAGTTGTAAATTAATTCATTTTCATTACAGCCTTTTGAAAGTCCAAAGCCGTGGTAACTCCCCCTGAATTACCACAGCTAAGCGCTCGCTGTAAGTACGTGAGCAACCCGTGTTCGATCCCGCCGGCACTGAAATTAATTGCAAGTTTTACCACGGCGGTGAAGGAAAACATCGTGAAGAAACCTGTATGCCTTAGAAATAAGAAAAACATTATTTATTGTGAAGTTCGCCAACACGCATTGGGGCAGCGCGGCGGACATTTCTTTGCCCTAAAATCCTCTGAGAAATGAGAGGCCTGTGCCCATCAGTGGGACGTATATAGGATGTAAATTTAACTTTTATTAAAAGTCTATTGATGAGTGGACCTATAGATTGGCTCATAGAGGGGTTATTTGCCATTGTTACCGTGCTTGGCAGGCGCGTTGGCAACCGCAGTTTGAGTTGTTATCAGGAAGATACTGCTGCCCATCTCCTACTCCAGTTTCTCCTCTCGCCTTATACATTCACGGGATGATATGCGGTAGTGGACTCTCTTAAGCAGCTACACGACAAAATATAAAAATATATTTAATTTACATAAGTCCACCTTAGGAACTTACCTATAGGAACCATATTCAGAACAGTACACTTATAACGTTATTATATTACACTTAATAACGTTATAAGTGTACTGTTCTGAATGAATTTTCTCACCACAGAATGAGTACAGTTTTAAGTGCGGTTTTACACCGCTGGGCGGTGACTAAAAGATTGTAAAGAAACCTTACCGTGTAGTGACGGTGTAAGAATATCCACTACCCCATATCGTCCCGAGGGTGTCGTAAGAGGCGACAGAGGGAAACTGAAACAGGTAAGTGGCAGCAGCATCTTCTTGACAACAACTCAAAAAAAAAAAAACTGTGGTTGCCAGCCCTCCTGCTAAGCGTGGCAACTATGGCAAAATCCTCCCTATAAGGCAATCTATGAGAGAGGCCTACGTTGAGCAGTGGATTGTTAGAGGTTGTAATGGATGAATGGATGGGAAGACACCTACGCCTGGGAAATGTTTCGAGGTAATGTGAAGTTCACTAACAAGCACTGGGGCAGTGAGGCAGACTCAAAGAAGAAGCCTGTGCATATAAATAATCAGTATGGAGGCGTGTATCAATTAGTTGTAAATTAGACTTGGAGCTGTCTCGCACTCGCTGCACCTGCAATGCTATTCTCTTTCTTTTAATGCCTCGAAGATATCTATGCTAGTATCAGTAAACATTTGAGACGCACTGCAATATCAAGGCAGCCCTATCAGATATATATTCATTATGATTCACTACAGCTTATCAAAAGTCCACTGCTGAACGTAGGCCTTCCCCATCGATTGTCTCATATGACAGTTGCCACGCCTGGAGGGTGGATTAGCAACTGAATTTTTTAATTATTTTGATTGTTATCAGGAAGATCTTTTATATAATTGAAGGGACAAACGAACTTACAGTCCATCTCATGATAAGTGGGTATTTCCATGAAAACTTTCAGGCAACTTCATATAAAGCTACAGATGCGTTGTCACCTCTGATGACTAGATGGAATGCTTCAAAGTGTGTCATCATAACACTCCTTCAGACGAGAGCACAGCAGTGCATACTGCTGTTGAGTGCAGACGTTGCTGCTCTACTCCTGTTTCTGTCTTCCTCGGGCCTCCCGACATCCACGTGATGTACCATCAACAAAAGCCAAAAAAAGCCAAAAGTGTTAGTAGGAATTGTTTGTCTCAGAAAACATGATGTAAGTCTAGTAATAAAGTATGAATTGAGAGATGTTCTTCCTTCTGAACTTCAATCCTGCATCCCGAATCAAAAGGGCTACATATAAAAGACGTGCGGTCGTCGATAAACCATACAAGACCTTTACGTAGTAATTACTTCTTAGTTCTCTGGTTTTGAGTAGATTGCAAAGCCGAGACGTAAATTATGCGGTTGCTCCAGTGACGGGATGAGAGCGGGATTGCGGGCTTAGTGGTCGTATGTTGCATGCTGCGTGTACAATGTACGTACCGCTACATGACTTCAGTTTCTTGATTAATTCTGTTAGTTCATTTTGTTGCGCTTAAATCGACTTGCTTTTGATCGATGACTCAAATATCACCAATATTATGTATATTGGTGCCGTAAATTGAAATACCATGAATTTCAACATTGTTTTGTCAAAACTAAATTCATTTATATTTTAAGTAAATATAAAAAGTAAAAAGTAAATAACGCAAAACTCCAATTCCAAGACAATTTACCCTTAAAAAAGATATATCGTAATACATGTCCGGTATAAATAGTGTTGCTAGACGTATAATTCACACTTTATAAATTCTACTTACGCATAACGCAATTCTGCATATTAATGCAATTCTGAAATACTCACTCCTGTATTCCTATAGCATATTATAACTAAGTATGCCAAATTTCAATCATATAAGTACGTCAAACAGCATCTTAAAAAAATTCTGTGACACACAGACTATTACAAATATACGTGATTTTATACGTGGTAGCGACACACTGCAGCTAAACTATGGTTGTAGCATGAATGTGTCGGCTCGACCGGGGAAGGACCGCGCTCTCACAGAATACCAGCATAAAATAGCAGCTTAATGCTGCTGTGTTTCATATAGTGAGTGTGGAGACCCAGGGACCCTTTTTAATGGAAACGAGGCATTCCAACTTAGCCCTCAGAGGTGAAAACGCATCTGCATTTTATTTCTTAATTGAAGATAAATGTAGATGTCTAAGGGCCACAGCCGAGTTACAAAATAGTTTTCAGTGCCTAGAAGGTTGCAATGAAGTGGACGGTATGAATGACAAGCTTGTGGAAGCTGTCCATGCGGTCGGAGCTAAGTTCTATAAGACCCGTCGCAGAAGAGCACAAAGACTCTCCGATCACACTCTTAATCTCATGGATGTTAGACGTGAGATGAAGCTGCAGTCTTCAGCAGATTGACAGCATACAGGCAACTGAACAGACAGATCTCCAAATGCATGTGACGGGACTTACGCAACTTCAATACAGCTCGTATTGAAGACGCGATTGCGCGGAACCAGGGCTCAAAGTCTTTGCCAGAGATCTGTCCGTCAGAAGAGCCAACTGTCGAAGCTGAAGACCAAATGTGGCAGCATCGTTTCCGGACACCTGAGATTTTGAGTGAGATTGAGAGGTTCTATGGGCAGCTGTACACGTCATCGTTGGAGTCACGCGAGTGTGAGTAACGATACAAGAGTCTTATCCGACACTATTCCGATGGTAAAACCTGGATGTCAGTCTGAGCGAGATTAGAATGACTCTCAGCACCTAAAACGGCAAGTCCCCGGGCGAAGATGGAATTATAGCGGAGCTTCTGAAAGCGGGTGGAAACCGGTACTTAAAGACCTGAAGCTCTAATTCGTCCTCCATGGTGGCACTACTCCGGAGGCGTGAGTAGAGGTGCAGTGATCCTGCTTTCAAGAAAGGCGACAACGCTCTCTGAAGAACTACAGACCGATTTCCTTCTGAACCGCGTCTACGTGCTGTTTTCGAGTGTCATAACGAATCGTCTCGCACGCAGACTTGACGACTTCCAGCCACCCGAACAAGCCGGTTTCCGAAAAGGCTTTTTAAGACCACATATACACCTTTCGGCAAATTGTACAGAAGACCGAAGAGTACAATCTGCCACTTTGTCTTGCGTATGTGGACTATGAGAAAGCCTTTGATTCCGTCGAAATTTGGGCAGTGCTGCAGTCCCTTCAGCGATGCCAAGTGGAATGTCGGTATATCGAAGTGCTGAAGTGTTTGTACAGTAGGCTACGATGGCCATCCGAGTACAGAACCGAGTATGAAACCTATCCAACTGCAGAGGTGTAAGACAGGGTGACGTAATATCCCCGAAACTCTTTACCGCTGCATTGGAAGACGTTTTCAAGCTACTGGACTGGAAAGGATACGGTATTAACGTCAATGGCGAGTAGATCACACACTTCAATTTGTCGACGATATAGTCCTTATGGCAGAATCGCTGGAGGTCCTAAGCACTATGATCAATGACCGCAATAGTGTCTCCCAACGGATAGGTGTTAAGATGAACATGGACAAAACAAAAATCATGTTTAACGTCCATGTCACATCTATGTCGGTAGTTTTTGGGAGCACTTAGCTCAAAACTGTTGACGAATATGTTTACCTGGGACAAATAGTCCGACTAGGTCAATCGATGGATTCAACTCGGCTGGGCAGTGTTCGAGAAATTACGACACATCTTCTCGTCCGGCAAACCTCAAAACCTCAAAACTAGATTGCATAACCATTGCGTATTGCCAGTGATGACCTATGGATCTCAGACGTGGTCCTTCACTGCTGGCCGTATGAGGAAACTCAAAGTCGCTCAGCGAGCTATGGAGAGGGCTATGCTCGACGTTTCTGCGTGATAGACTTAAAACGAGGATATCCGCAGTAAAACCAGAGTAACCGACATAGCCCAAAGGATTAATAAGCTGAAGTAATGGGCCGGCCATATAGCTCGAAGAACCGACAACCGATGGGGAAGAAAGGTTCTCGAGTGGCAGCCTCATACTGGCAGGCGAAGTATAGGGACCTCCCACTAGATAGAGTGACGACCTGGTGTGGGATCGGACCAATAGAAACAACTGTCTCGTTACAATATCTCTTTATTACTCCTTGCTTAACCTAGGTGTAGATGTATTTATTACACTATACTGGGAGGAAGCCACATACCACACACTCCCCGATACTTAAAAAAAAAAAGAAATGTCTTGTATTTACTTTTTTTACATTTTATTGTTGATTCTTATAACAAAATGATTTCTGATTACATTTACATTACATTGTACTAAATACTTGTCATCTAATGCTGTTATCAAGAATATGAACATAAAATGAAATATTTAAATATAATATTATATCAACCTGAATCTTATAACATAATAATACATTTAATATTGAACATTAAAATAAAATACATGTTAGACATGGATAAGTGGTAAGATAAAATAGTTAAAAATATAAAATTGATTTTATATAAAAAGAGATTATAACCTCATGATCATGATCAGATTATACATATTATTAAGTCAGTCCAGGATACGCATGCAATTTTATTTCGTTTACCTTTTTGTTTTGTACGTCATTAACCTGTCGTATTTTGGTACTAACCAACGTTACAACAACACGTTAGCACGAACTTATCACATATCATATCATACCATATATTAAAAAAAAAATTATTTTCTCTCAGATTTATTACATAAACTATAGTTCCTCGTTTAATCTATACTTCTCTTTTTTTGAATCCCAGTTTTATATTTTCACGGGTCTACAGCCGTGTAATTATTTTTATTTTATTTATTTATTTTTATATATGGAGCGCTCGGATCACTCCCACATTTAAAAAATTTTCTTTAATTCTTGTTAACCCTTTTATAATTATTATTTCTTATATTTATTTATTAGCGTTACACACTAACCTTCACGCAGACATCTCGCGTACAGTATGATCAAATACTCGTATATATCGTTTGCATTTAACTTGACATCATATTATATTATACTTTTATCCCATCCAAAACCTTGATGTTTACGAAAAGTTCTCATTGACTTTTAGAATTTACATAATACTCGGTTGCACCGACTATCACTGAAATAGCTAATTATCTTCCAGATCTTGTGCTTTCCTATTAACATTCTAAAATTTTTCATTGCTGAAATAAGTTAATTTTACAATTTATTTCAATTTACTCTAACCAATGTGTATAAAACAGTCACTGAATTTATTTTATCGGTCAAATCTCTGAATAAATTATACAATCCTTGCCATTCAACACAAAACTATAAGTTTCTTAACCCGTCTTATTACATTACCGAATGCATAAAAGAAAAAACTTGCCAAGGAATTGTTACAAGTGTTTGAAATAGGCTATATGATCTACCTAGATGATTATTTAATATTAAAATATTCGAATCAAAATGCAAAACGGATCTAAATTTTCTTAAAAGATCTCGACTGATGATAACATTCGCCATAATGGTAACGAATTAAAACATAAAACTTGTGCTCAATTAGATCGCTTGTGTTCTTACAGCGCGAGCGATTCATGTTTTATTATGAATGCCGTTTCATATACGCTTCTGGAATCTTTTGCTGTATGAGATTCAGTATTAAGTTTAACAAAACAATCTGTTATTAAAAACTATTTGAAAATATTTTAATACAATGATTCAAGATACTATTTTTTACACTTTGTATTATTTTATAAATAACTGTGTAAACGTCTACTTAATGTACCGATATACTTATTTGAGTATAATATAATATGATTATTATTATTATGTTAGGAGATTTTAATGGAAGGGTTGGGGTGAAGAGGTCTGGTTATGAAAGGATATTAGGAACGTTCGGCGATGAAAGTGTAAATGAGAATGGTGAAGACCTCCTCGCCGTATGTGTGGAAAAGAATCTTTTTGTGACGAACACTTTCTTTCGCCATAAAAGGATTCACGTATACATGGGAAAGAGGTGATGATAGAAGCATGATAGATTTCATAATTGTGGATGAAAGAATGCGGAGCGCAGTGGTAGATACAAGGGTTTACCGGGGGTCCAACGTTGGGACGGATCATTACTTGGTCTTATGTCGAATTAATGGTCTATTCAAGCGTTGGCGGCATCGGACATCTGTACCACTGCGTTACAGCGTATAAGAATAGAGAGTTACAAGATGAAGATGTGAAGAAGTATAAATGTAGACTGAGAGAGATATTAGTGGTTTGAATGAAATATGTATGAATGATTTAGACCTGAAGACTGTATGGAATAATGTTAAGAAAGTTTTAGTGGATACAGCCACCGAATATGTGGTGTAAGAGAACGAATGAAAGGAAAAATAATACGTTGTGGTGGGATGATGAGGAGGATGGAAGTTGAAGCAAAGAAGAGAGCATGGCTAGATTTACTGGCAACCAAAGCTAGTAATTCTGGCGGTATGAATGATGATTGAAAGAAAAAAGCAGACTTTAGACTTATAAATAAGAGAGTAAAAGAAGTTGTTGAAAGGAAAAGCAAGAAAGAACGGATAAGAATGATAGAAGGATATCTGATAACTTCCAGGCAAATATTAAAATGTTCTGGAAACTCATAAGAACTAGGAAATTCAAACAGCCTAGAATGAATGCTATGAGACGAGAATGGCTGTATGCTGAATGATGAAGCTTCGAGTTTAAAGAGATGGAAGAATACTTTGAAAGCGTGTTTATGAGTGAAGAGTCGTCTGAATTAAGTGAAATAGAAATTTCGAAAGAAGTGGAAAGAGGTAGGGAGAGATAAGTATAGATGAAATAATGAAAGCAATGAAAGCATGAAAGCAGTAAGGCAGGCGGATGATGAGTATCACTCGAAATGCTAAGGGCTGGAGAAGTGGTGGCAGGCCTGCTGTACACCTTGTTTAATTTATGTTGGGAACTGAAGCGGGTACCGGAAGACTGGTGCAAAGCCGTTATAGTCCCAATATATAAGGAAAAGGGTCACAGCAGGACTGTAAAACTACCGTGGTATCAGCTTGCTTGTGTGGGTATGTATGCTAAGGTGTTAATTGAAAGAGTTATGGAAGAAACTGATGGAAAAATTGGGATGTGCAAGCTGGATTTAGAAAGGGATGGGGTGTGGATCAAGTCTTTTCCATGCGCATGATTGCGAGAAGTTTTGGCCAAAAACCAGAAAGTTTTGTAGTTCATGGACTTGGAAAAGGCTTATGACAGTGGACAGAATATGTTATGGCAAACACTGAACTCATTTGGTTTGAGCTGGTTTGATACAGGCATTAAGTCTCTTTATAGGGACTCTAGTGCTTGTGTCAGGATCAACGGGTCTACTCGGACTGGTTTGGCATCCAAAGGTGTCAGACAGGGCTGTGTAGCTTCCCGTGGCTGTTTAACCTATTTATGGACAGTTGTTTGCAAACTTTGATTGAAGAATGTGGGTTGAGAATGGGTGAGTTAACCGTCAAATGCCTTTTGTACGATGATGAGTCATATTTGCATCGTCGGCGGGTTGCAAATGATGGTTACTTAATGAACTGGTCATTAAAGAAAGGTATGAAAGTGAACGCAAATAAAACGAAAGTGATGGTTTTGAAAGAAGAAAGTAAAACGTTATGTGAAATAAGAATAGAGGGGAGTTGATTGAGCAAGTGGATGAGTTTGTATATTTGGGATGTTAGCAGGGATGGTAGATATGATAAGGATATAGAACGACAGTGAACGCAGGAAATAGAGTGAATGGGGCTCTACACTATTGTGAGAGTCAGAATGTGTCAAAAAGGCACGTTTGGCAATTCATAGTGCTGTGTTAGTCCCTACTTTAATGTATGGTAGTGAAAGTTGGGTGTGGCAGAAGAAGCATGAGAGTAGAATAAATGCTGTAGAAATGCGGTCATTAAGAATGAGGGCTGAATCTGAATGACAGGGTGAGAAATAGTGTGATAGAGAAAGTGTGGTTTGCAAGATGACGTTGTGACCAGGATTAAGAAAGGAATGCTTCGGTGGTTTGGTCATGTAGAAAGAATGAACGAAGAAAAGTGACAAAGCAAATTTATGCTGCAAAGTGAACGGCAGAGTCGGAAGGGACGCCCTAGACGAAGGTTTATCAAATTGGCGATATATTAAAAATGGGCCAGATTAGATACCCTTAACCGACGTGCGTGTACGTAGATATATGGATGTAAAGGAGGCAGAGAGGTGTGCCAGGATCGTGCCAAATGGAAGTCCGTCTCTGCCTACCCCTCTGGGTGACAGGCGTGAGTGTTTATGTTATATGTTATTATGATATTTTATTTATAAGTGAAATGTTTGCTTAAAACTTTATTTTATTTGAAGTTTTCCACTAATGAATATGTTAAGTTGGTGATTAACGATACATAAACTCAATCACATTTAATCGCATCCGAATAACCTTAAAAATTAATCGGTTATTAGGTTTTCCAAATTCTCAGCTGATTAGGCTTCTTTTATGTGGATATGCTAATCTCCGATAATTTTCCTTATATCTAACTTTTACCCACGTATTATTTCTTTCAATAGTTTCATTTATAATTACGTATTCTGTAACTTAGCTATATATTTTTTTTTTTTTACGTCACAAATTTATATCATATAAGTATATAAGTAGTCTCTTATATCATTTGGGTACATCATTTGCTGTCAGAAAGAAATCACAAGAATTAATTAATTGTATACTAATAGGGTTTCAAAATCGTTATAAAGAAATTATTTTCATGTACTACATAAATAAGTTAGATATTAAAACTATTTTCCTGGAAAATAATGGATTATAAAATTAAAAGCTTATGATTTTATAGTACAATCAATATAAAGCGAAAAAAAAAAAATTACATTTCATATTAAGACGAACAGAAAAAAGAAGACAATATTAAGTAACGTTATCATTATCATTAATATTGCAACAGCCAGATCAAAATACAAGTTGCAAATCCCAGCCGTAAGCGATTTGTGACACTTTTAAATTCAAAAGTATTTATGGGAACGTTTGCGATTACATCGTATGACATACACCTAATTTCAAAACTTACAAAATGTTTTATTATGAATATACTTGTATCTGAAATTATAGTATTAAACACTTTTTATTTATGTAGTTAAGATCATTATTGCATTGTTATAATATTTTATACATTATCAAGTATTTATTATAGGTATATGTAATTTGTCATTAATAGTCGAAACGCATTATTACCCTTCTTAGATTTCATGACTTCTAAGTGTATGTTTATCTTATTTGAAACATAAATAAAAATAGGCTATTACACAAATATAACTGTATAGTAAAATATATGTATTTGTTGTTATAAGTATTTTAAGTATATATAATAACATAATATTTGGAATAAAGAAAAAAACTATTACATTATGAAATTTATAATAATAGCGATCCGATACTGTTTCGACGTGATTTTAATAAGCAATATATAAACCAAATTTAGTTCAAAATTTTACAAATTTTATAAACAAAAAAATTTTATGTTTCTTTGTTTACTAATAAAGAAATTTAGGGTAGAGTTATTGAAATTATGAAACAATTATGTAAATTGATATAAAATATATCTTAGCGAAAATGTATATTTATTAGATTTTTTTTTTTTTTTACGTGTGGTTGTTTTAGATTTGGGCGGGGATCCCTTATTACCTCATTTAAATTTGACATGCCCTGCGTTAATTATTTTCATACTAATACTACTCTCATTTCTTTGATTTCGATTGTCAGGCCTTTTTTTTTAATTGTTGTACGTACCTTTTTAAATTATTTATGACCTTAGCTAGCAATTAATAGATATCGGGAATCAGGTTTTAATTCACTTTATTTATATTTAACTTCATGATATATATCACTGGGTACTTTATACATATGGGCCCCCATTTACTTGGGTATTATATTACATTTTCATTACATACTTTCATTTTATTTTATTGGTACATAAACTTTTTTATACTATATCAAAGGTTATAGTGTACCTTGGGTTGTACAGCATGGGTCAACGTTTAAGTCATTTAAAAGACTCAACAATTGTCACTGAGAAAACTAAGTTCACGCTATGATCCAATGAAGGATGTGACCTCTATTACCATTATCAAGGGTAACAAATTTAAGACTTCTCTGATTAACAGTACTAATATGAGTAAACTCGTTCACATCACTTGTACTGAAGGTATTGTTCCTAGTACCCGTTATATCCGATTTTATCATCCAATCATGAAACATACCTGCTCGAGGACTATATGCTATACCAGTGATAGACGTTCCCGTATCTCTCCATTATTTATTTATCAAGGTCATCTTTTCTTTTATCTTTTATTCTCTTCTTAAATCTTTATTTCCTTCTTTATAACTGTTTTATCTCTTGACTGTATCGGTAACTTTATATACTTTCATGCTCCACTTCCATATACTAACTTGCATAATTCTCGCTCATGGATTCAATACAAATTTTTTAGCATCATCAAATATTTGGGTGATCAGTCAATATTGACGAAACTTAGCAATTCAATCGTTCGTATTCACACTTTTGAACATTCCTTCTCACTCCTCACACTTTTAAATATATACTTTTATTATTGTACAAATATAAGGTAATATATTTGTCAGTAAATTTTTTATGTCCTTGTTTAACTTTGTTAAGAAACATTATTATTAAGACCTATTTTAATTATTATATTCCTTATTACATAAAAATGATAGTTTTAAATATTTTCTAACTACATTTAGGAGTTACATCTTATAGTTATACTTCATCGAAAAAAATGTTTTAGCTTTAATAATACCTTTACTTTACGTATAAAAATGTAGGATTGCTAGAATTATGATATTTAAGAAATTGTATACATAAAAAGAAAATCGGTAATCAATATTATAGCTAACAAGTTTGTATAAAAAAAACATTAATTTATTTAAATATTGAAAAGAACATTTAGATTTTTAAGTAGGAAATATTAACTATAAGATTATTTATTAAAGGTTATATAACATATATATTTATATATAATAATAAAGTTACTTTAAGGTTCCATGCATTTGGAAAAGTAAATGATTATGACTTATAATAATTGCGTTTTTTTTTATAAAACCCTTTTCAAAATTGTATACATTTAAATAAAAACTACTATAAAACAATTGGGTAAAATTTAAAATATATTTGCTTTAACGAACCTGTTCATCGTAAATGTATGTTTTTTTAAGAAACAATATCTACTAAAATATTATAAATTGTTAAAATCTGACAAATATGATTTACTTGTAAAAATACCATACATTTAATATTTAATGCGTTACTTTTTATTTAATATAGTCTAAAACATAATAAATAATTAAATATAATGTATAAAATAACGCTGATGCAATGTTACCTCTTATATATCTTCTTTTTCTTTTCGGTTCACTTTTCATATTTTACTGGACAAAGCTCGCTGAAATACAACCGTTTTTTTAAAAATTAATCTGTTGTTTCTTGAATTTTGTTCTTCGGTCATTATATTAAAAAAAAATCCACATTTTATTTCCTCATTCTTCGTTAGTTGTCTTCATAGATATATTTTAAATTTTCAGTCAGCTTCTATAAAATTCTTATTATTGTGGCCTCTTCTTGAATTCATATTTATTTATTTTCCGTCACGTCCGGTATTACGTCGATTCCGTTATAATATTACTTTATTGTCAATCATTTACTCATGTTTCATTATTTAATTTAGTATTCACCTTTTAATTTTAAATAGGCCCGGCGGTGCGCTTGCATTGTCGCAGCGCACCGCCTAGCAATCGCCATGTGAGACCAATAAAACAACTGTCTCGTTACAATATCTCTTTACTCTTGCTTAACCTAGGTGTAGATGTATTTATTACACTATACTGGGAGGAGAGCCATACCACTACACTGGTAAGACGCAGGATGTCAATGGATGCAGGTGGCTCGGGACCGTGCTGTGGCATTCCTCAGGAGGTCTACGTTCAGCAATGGACTTGTAAGGGCTGTAATGATGATGATGAAGGGCCACAGCATCCACTTACCATCAGATGGACTGTATGCTCGTTTGTCACCATATTCAATAAAAAGTTTTTATAATTAAAGTCATTCTCCTTCGTGCCCAGCCGTTTTATGTTTTACGCTTCAAGTGTCATGGGCCGTTCGAAGTCGCGCGATACCGGTAGCGCTAATGTAAACAATGACATCTTTTAATTTTGCATGCCAGCTATATATACAACATACACCTCGATTCGTTCTTATTATTTAGTTCTTATTATTTAGTTCTTATTATTTAGTTCTTATTATATTAAATTCTATTTTATAATATTATCAATATCATTTCATAAATGTGACGTAATTTTGCCGGTTTCTTGTACATAAAGGGTATGGATTATGAAATTAAACCATTAAATAAAAAGTTTTGTTCATTTGTAAAATACAACATTATATCAGAAGTTAAAATCACACCCCTCAATACATTTTTTTCGCACAACAAACTTTTCAATATCTACCCCTTTACACGGCAAAACAAAACAGGTTAAAACAATCGAAAACGTTCAATTCGAAAACGTTTGAAAACGTTACATTACAGCCTTGTCTTTAATCTATGTTGTTTAAAGATTAAAACCTCCCCGTGACCATGGGTGCTGAAAGCACCGAAACGTCGGAATCAAAATAGTAAAATTAAACGCGATAATATCCGTAAAAATAGTTTTATTCAATCACAGCGATTACTTTTTAATTTAATAGTGAAATAGTGAATCGTGATTACTTATGGTAAACTGGGGTCAGCTGACACGAGCATGCATAAGCTGTCAACCCCATACGGGTGCCATGATTGTGTCTGTCTGTCTATAATGATATCTGATAAAAGTTATTGTATTTTAAAAGAATTCTTTAAAGTTGCAAATAAATAGTCTAAGACGTATGTATAATAATTTTAGTAATTATGTTAGAACTAGTAATGCTAAAATATGTTGGTATTTAGTAGTAGTTAATATTTAACACTAGCTGGTACCCGGCGCGTTGCCGCCGCAGAAGAAATAATTGTGGAAATATCGTTTCAAATTTGGAAGAGTTATATTGTTTAATTAGGAGTAATAATACATTCATTGGGTGAAAGATAAATTATAACTTTCAAATAAATTTGTGGTACGATACGTGCTACCTACTGTCAGTTAATTGTATTATGTCTGTAGGTTACGCAAGTGCAAGCAGACAAGTTTACGGCAATCTGATGAACGGTGTGGCAGCGCATAAAAGACAAACAAACAAATATTAATTTTTATATTAGATAATATGTTAGGACAAGTAATGCTAAAGAAATAAGTTTGTTGGTATTTAGTAGTAGTTATATCTAGTATTAGAAAAAAAAATGCCATCTTTTAAATTGTAATGACCCTACGTCGCTAGATTATATTTTAGTTATGTATTGTTGAATAAGGGTAAAAAAATAAAAATACGAACAAATGAAGGTAGAATGGTAATTTCCCTTGTTTTTTGCAGTATAAAGTATCGCACAGGCGACTAGAGGCATCAGTCAGTAATTCTACGAGTCTCCTGTCGTTACTATGCGTTGGGGTATTCTACTAGTGTATACAAGGAAGGTCGTGTTGCTGAGAAGCTGCCCTGTATTACATTGAGATGGGTAGTGATGCTGTTGGTTTGCATACTTTGGTGTTATAATGTAATTGGGTCCTGATAGTAAGCAGGGTTTGTTACCGAGTAATGTTCTTTTTAAATACTTTGAAAATTTTCTAACATCAGAGTGGGATAGTTTCTTACGTATATTATTCCTTGTGACATAAATTATAATAAATAAATATAAAAGACTACACAAGTGATGCAACTTTAATTTTGCCATGAAGCAGTGATGATGATCCTATATTGAAATCCACGCGGGTTAGTATTTTTTATAGAATAACGGTGACAAACGAGCACACAGTCCACGTGATGGTAAGTGGATGCTGTGGCCCATAGACATCTACTATCCTCGATTGGAATCAAAATGCAGATGCGTTGTCACCCTGAGGACTCAGATGGAATGCCTCATTCCCAGTAAAAAAAAATATATTAATTAAAATTGATATATAAATACATGTCCTACCAGGTCGTCACTCCATCTAGAGGCCTGACCACCTACGGTACAGAGGCTGCTACTCGTGAACCGTTCTTCCCCATCGATTATCGGTTCTCAGGTTATGTATAGCCAGCTCATTGCCATGACTTACCAATCAGTTGAAAATGAAAAAATGAAAAATTGTTTATTTCTTTAAAAAGATCATTATATTGGTATGGGAGTAAGTGGATATCCTTTAAGTAATTATATACTTGTGGCAGGATGCCTTGCTCTTCTATAGCAAAATTAAATAAACACACAATAAATTAATAAAAAGAAATACAGAAACTAAGCATATATTTAGTTAATGAGGGTTTTATATAAGTGTGCGAGTTGTGAGTTTGAGTCTATGGGTGCATGAACGCTTGTGTGTGTGTGTGTGTGTGTGTGTGTGTTTGTTTGTGTGTATATGTACACATGTGTGTGTTTATCTGCGTATGTAAAAATTTAATAACTTTTAATAATGCCTCGACCTCATCATACTTAAGTTTGAGAGCCATTCTGTAACTGTCTTTTGAACTCATTAGAGTTCAGTGAATAAATGTTTATTTTTGTTGACTACATTGTATAAATAACCAGCCTGTCTTTTAAATGGTGACTAGCAAAATTAGTCTTGACTAGATTAATTCAAAAGCTTTTCCTCGTCTATTACTACTTTTGCAGTCGTATAAGGATTGTTTTATGTTTTGTTAACAACAAATTTAAAATGTTAACTTTCTAACACTTAGTAAACCACTAACTGAGTAAAGTTCTTCTGTAGGAATCTATATGATTTATTGTACATGACCTTTGTTAATGAGCGTTGACCACGTTCCAGTTGTAGGAGTTTCGTTTTCGTAGCTCCACCCAAACTGGTACAATATGTTAAAATCGATTGGGCTAGTGCAAACATATTTGATTTAATAGTTTATGGTTGCGACATGTCTGAGGGTTTAAAGATCCAAATAAGTTTTCTTAATCTGTTATTAGTTGCTTCTATGTAGATGCCATGTAAGTGTTTGGTCTATCATAACCCCAAATATCTAGTACAAACTACTTTTCTATAGTAGGACACGTGCAATGTACATAAACCACAGTTGTGTATTTTGAGATTATGGGTTGTGGGCTTGACCGTTTGTTAATGGAAAACATATATATTTTGTCTTAGACGTGTTAAGGGTAAGCAGTTTATTTCTATATACAATTTACAGAGGTCATTAATATAAATGAAAATAAGGTAGGGCCTAGTACACTGCCTTGCAGCTTTAAAGGTTATTTGAAGGTCATTACTGACATAATTGCCTATTCTAGTACTTTGCGTTCTGTTTCTAAATAATCTCTCATCAATTCTAGTTGGAAGCCCTTATACCGATCTTTTCCAACTTCTTAACAAGCATGGGACAGAGACGGTGTCAAATGCCTTTTTGGGTCCAAAAATACAGTAAGACATTTTATTTTGATCTGGTGATCAACTATATATGTAGTTAGATCTATAACAGCGTTCTGTGTATTTTTCTCTTCTAAATCCATATTGTGTTTGCGATAGAATATTATATTTATCTAAATACCGTATTAATCTATTATTAATTAATTTTCTAGGATTTTAGATAAAGCTGGTAAAAGTAAATGGCCTATAACTATTTATATCATCTCTGCTCCCATCCTTGTGTACAGGTCTAATAATAGATCGTTTAAGGAAGGTTGAAATACACCTTTAAAAACAGAGTTGTAGTGACAAACTATCAGCACTATTAAAGAACTTGCCAATTCACAAATTTTGTGGGTATATTATCACATTGACAGTTTAAGTTCATGAGTATACTAAGAACTTCATAGGATTAGTATCTAAGATGGCGAAAGATGAGGCTGGTTATTAATTAAGTTATTATATAACCCTATTGTGTCGTGTGCACTATTCTTTTTAATGTCATAACAGCTTACACCAATATTTGCGAAAAATTATTAACTGTATTAAGTTAGTAAGGCTTGATTCTGTCTAATAATCAGTATTAGTTTATTTTTCTTAATTGTGTGTAATATTTTTTATATTATTCATAAAGATTTTAAGGTTTTTCTAATAACAATGTTCTTTCATATGAACGTTTAACTTTTAATACAGTTGTTACAGTAATTGCGATATCTTTATAGGTTATTCTCAAAATTTATCAAAAGGGTTGTTTCTAAGTTGTTTTGCATTACCTATTTTTTTGATGCATCTGAGCATACTACATGGGTTATCCAGGGTTTAATGGTACGTCTATTTTTAGGAATACGGATATTAGTGTTTTCATTTAAAGATTCTGTAATTTTGTTTATTAATATTTCAACCTTTAATTAGGATCATCGCATAATAGTAAAATAGATAAATTTTTATTAGCAAGGCTAGCGCCTATCAAAATTGATATATGTTTTTGTGCAGAAGTTTTATTTCTTTAATTTTAGTTAAATAAAAAGACACCATGTAGTGATCGGTGATGGTTGTATTTATTATATATTTGCTTGTGTCTTTCTACTTTAATTTAAATATTATGATCCAGGCAACTAATATTTTCTGGTAGCAATTGTATGTTCCGGTAAAAGCCGAAAGTAGAGGACATCTAGATAGTTAAGTCTATTTTTGTTCTATTTAGTTCATTGGTTTTGGAATAAGATTTATGTTGATATCTCCAGTAATAATTATATTTTGATTGTTTTTAATCGTGTTAAGATGTTGTTGCAAAGATTCAGTAAATGTTCAGTATTTGTATGTGAGGGTGATCTGTATATACCTAATATTATATGATTAAAGATTTCTATTTGTAAACAAGAGCATGCTCTAATTTATTTCTTTATTTTAGGTTTAAGGTTATTTTTATAGTAAACTGTCCTCCGTCATTTTGGTTAAGATGTTTCATAGTGGCAAATGATGTGTAATTTGCAATTTGTGGCAGGTGCTTATTGTTATCAAGCCTGCATTCTGTTAGAATTAGCAGATCTACTTCAAAGCTAAGGCTAGATAGTGTTAATGCAAGTTGTCTAAGTTTTATAAACACTCCTGATGTTCTGTGTAACAACTGTCAAGTCTTTTATTCAAACATATGAATTTATTCAAATCTTCAATATCACAAGATAGAATTTGCAATTTCGGTGTCGTCTATTTCTTTTAACATAATTAAAGGACTATCCATCATCAAATCTAATGGAACTAATATCACAGAATTTGTATAGCTTCTGGTGATGTTTGTTTATAGTTTCCTAATGTATTTATAATAATGTGCCATAGTAAATATTTTATCAGTACATGGCCAGTTTATAAGTAGCTGTAATAAAAATTAATCTGAGGTAAGTATTAAAATAGTTACATGTAAGAGTAGTAATTAGTAAAATGTAAGGAAGTGTGTATATTAGGGTGTTCGAGGTTAAGTGTTCTTTGTGTGTTTTTTTATAATGTGTAAACTTAAGATTAATTTTAAGACATGCAAATAGTGAAATCAATATTATACTCATACTTATATCCTATTAATAAACTTAGTAGTATATAATATATTATATCAATCATTCTTTTTGTAATAATTGTTGTATTGCCGTTCATCCTTAATGTGAATAATACGGGAGTTTTCATCCTTTCGTACGTAAACTTTCCCATAGGAAGTCAGGAACTTATAAGTTTGGACAACAGGTCTCTTCAAGGAAATATAAGCGCGAAGCTTTAGCAGTCAGATTTTCAGATATAAAGACAGATATCTTCAGATGTTCGTAGGCCTAGATGTTTTGCACAAATTTTTGATTTGTGTCACAATATTGAATGATTTGCTCATTTGAGGAAGTCGTTTTTTATTGAGTTGAAGTCATTTCCTACAATTGGTGTATTTTTCCTCCTTCTTTTCTTACTCGCACTCTATATATCTTTATCTCACGCCCTGTTGTTTCACAACCTATATCTTTGAAAGACAAGTGACCATTCTACTAAATCTTCTTTCGTCTCATTTCTTTCTTTGGTACGTTCTTTACTTCCAAACTTGCTTTTCTCATCCCTTTCTGCATATCTTCATTTATCTTCTAGAACAGTTATATTTTATGGTCTTCTTGCGATTGGATCTCTAATTTTCAATTTTCTTTTATATTCTTCATTCTGTGCAGTGAGGAACGCAATGGGTTTTCAATATTCTGGTTGAATTTCTGTATATCCGCTAGTGTTGGTGCTATTTTTTCAGTTCTTCTTCTCGTGCTTGCTTGTCAAAGAAATTATCAGATTTTCATTTTCTTCCTTAAATATGGAAAATTCAATACTAATATCTTCTTCATGTCTCTTTCTTTGCTGCGGCTTGTGACATTTAGTGGAGGAATTAGATTCAGCTTTATTTATTGCTGTCAGGTTGTTTCCGAACAGTTTATTCAAACTGGATTCCATAATTTTATGCAGTAGACAATCATTTATTTATTTATTTATTTAATATTGTTGTGAACGCAGCTTTTTTTTTTTTATAGAATAAAGGTGACAAACGAGCACACAGTACCTGATGGTAAGTGGTTGCTGTGGCACATAGCATCTACATCTATCTTCGTTGCGAATTTAAATGCAGATGCGTTGTTGTCAGCCGTGAGGGACTAAGATAGAATGCCTCTTTTCCAGTAAAGGGTCTCCGGTTCTCTACACTCACCATACGAAACACAGCAGCATAAAGCTGCTGTTTTGCTAGTATTCTGTGAGGCGTGGTCCTTCCCCAGTCGAGCCGACCACATTCGATACTAACTATACTATTAATATGGCTGCAACATGGCTCTACCACATATTATATTACGCGTAATATACTCTCTTTACAAAATAAGTATATTACGCGTACTGTCTCTGAGACGGGCTGATTGCTTTTTTAAAAAACAATTATTTAAAACACTGATATTTAATTAAAGGATAAATGGATTATATATTACAAACTGATTAGAATTTAACTTAGGTCCGTAGACAACCGAGCAGGTTCGAAGATGGAAGCAGACTGCCTGGCCAAACTGCTCCACTGCTATACTCACTGAACCTTAAGGCTTAGTTAGCGTTATTAAGGCAGTGCAGCACTAAGGCTAATTACAGGGTATAACATCTCCCCTTAAGAGAGATTTTAGGGATGATATCGTAAAATCTCTAGATATAATTAATAATAACTTTAAACTTGGGTTCTAAGCGGTGCAACATTATCAGATTCGGAATCACTATTTTGTTCAATCACAGGTTGTATAATTTTTAAATGAGGTTGAGGTGAAGTTTTATGAATTTCACTTTAAGTGCTACTAGTATTATTTTTTGTAATGGATGTTACAGGATCGACGGAAAAGCTTAAAACCCAAATATACAAAATACGACAGAATTAGGGTAGAAATAATAATAGTAATGATAGAATAATGTGTCCCATATTTAATAATGTGAGGTTTATTTCCTATTGTATTTAGGTTACTTAATAAAGAATCAATAATTATTTTATTTTTTGAATTAAATTCATCTAAATCTACATTTTGTAACTTAATAGGAGACACATTTTCTACAACATGGTTGAACTTATTAATATTACAGCAAGTGTCATTGATGAGGTTATAATCAGGCATATAATTTATGGGTGATGTAATATTTAGAACATTATACATAGGTAACAATGTAGTGCTTTTACAAAATCCAATACAATCATCTGGAATTGTAATTACCTGTGCCTAGAATATTTGCTTCAAATAATTGAGACTTAATACAATCTATAGAAATTTTATTTGGGTCGGATTGAATATAAATCCATCTATTGTTTATTAATGGTTTCCAGATATCCAATTTTCCAAAAATAAATTTAGTTTCGCACTGTAACGGGATTTCACTGATCACTTTAGACATAAGTTCACTTTCACAGGATGGTTTAGCGTCCACCGAATACACGTTGCTTACGTCACAGATGAATGTTCCTGGTTACAATTGTACACTTCCTTAAGTCGTCAATATTGCAGTAATGTGTTTTGTCTTTGGTCATTGCAACGTATTTATTATTAGGTATAATTAAACTAAATGAATTTGGTTCCTTTGGATTATATGGTGTAGGTAGAGCTATACTATGAAACAACATATAATTTTCCACATCTACCAGTGGCACTTGCAACAAAATATGATTTTATTATTTATATAATAGCAAATAATCTTACAAAGTCTTAAAATTAAATGTATATTCTTAATATCTAAACAAACAGGCAATACTAAATTATTAGGTAGATACCTATAGTTATCGGCAAGTTCTTGGTATAACTGTTGTGGCGTTATAACGGCTGGATGTAAAATATCCTTACTGCTAAATAAAATAGCGTTTATGATATCTTCTAATTGAAAAGATAATGTAAAAATTGAAGTTTCTAAACTGTCAAAAATTTAATTAATATTAGCAGATATTTGTAGACCATTAGTTAATTCAGAAATATTTTTAATTCTAATAGAGAGATTGTCGATAGCTGTAGTTAGCTTTGCTTCGTTGTTTTTTATTTTATTTAGTGTATCGTTATAATACATTATTACAGAGGTAGTAACAAAATGTTTTCTTTCATTAAAGGCCAATTGTTTTCATCATTTTGTACAGATTCTATTGCTTCTTCATACTTTAGAGCGTCGTCTTCATCTAGAGTACCAAAAATATGTTTTAACATTGTACCAATACCTCCAAACCATGCGCTGCGCTTGGCTCTGTTATCTAATAAGTGTGAGATGGATTCAAAGTCCTTGTTCAAGTCCTGGTTACGTACCGCTAATGGTTGAAGCATATTGTGACATTCGGCAATAATCTCTAGAGTCCTAGTTCGGTCACATAAAAATTTAATTGTATCTAACGTGCTTGTCTATTGGAATTAACGTTTTCAGTTGGGCGTGATTAATTTTTAATGTACCTAAATAATCAAAGTAGATGCCTGCACTCGAAGTTATTTGTTGAATATAATCTTGATGCGATTGACCTCGAGTTGGAGTTCTGTAAATAATTACTATAGTTAATACTAAACAAAGGTAAGTATTAATTAACCTAATTGTCTTTTATAACTATTTTTTTAGATGGCGATACTACGCTTATAGGTAAGTATAATTAACTTTCAGGCACAGCTATTTACTAAGTTTGTTTATTTTACAGTTACTTCCGACTTCTGATGCAGGTTTCACCTGATCGAAGTGATGCGTGACATGGCGTCGATTGATTAGTAGGGTAAGTGTATTATTACTATGTACCTTAACTATTTTAGGGACCTTTCCAGAGAGGGAGTGCTTTCCGCAATCTCAAATGGTTCTTTATAGACATACTCACCGACTTTATATTTGACTGGTCGAGTATGGGTGTCATAGTATGACTTCGAGGATTCCTTTGACTTTCTTATGAAGTCTAAAGCCTTCTCTCTGGAGTATTTCAGGCGGTTTTGCAACATGCGGACATAATCGGGGTATGTAGCCCCTGGAGATTCATTATAAATGGAATTAGGAATAAATGGTTTACTCCCAAACATAAGTTCGTGAGGTGTGTAATGTGTAGTAGAGTGAACGGATGTGTTATAGGCAAGCATAGCTGTGTACACATAACGAGGCCAATTGGACTGTTCTTCATTAATGTAAGATTTTAAGTATTCTTTTAGGGTTGAATGGCTCCGCTCTAAGGAGCCTTGGGTTTGAGGATGGTATGGTGAAGACCATAAGTTTTTAATTTTGAGGAATTCACAGGTTTTTCTAAATAGGTCTGAAGTAAAATTAGTCCCTGATCGGTAAGGATCATCTTAGGAATGCCAAAGATTGATATATAATGCAGTAAGCACTCACTAGTTTCTTCAGCAGTGGTACTTCGGATGGGATATGCAGGAGAACTTGGTAAGGTCATCTTGTATTGTGAGAATAAAACGTAATTTCGCTGGTCCGGCTTCGGGAAGTGGGCCGACGATATCTAAGGATATTCTTTGGCATGGCTCTGTAGATGTGCTGGTGATCTGCATTGGAGCACGGTTGATTTTCCTAAGTGCTTTATTTTCCTGACATGCTTTACATTGCTTTACATATGATTCTATATCCTTCGCATACCTTTCCAGTAATACGATTGTTTTATCCTGTTGTACATTCTGACAGAGCCTAAATGACCGGCTATCAGGATATCATGGTTTTCGAAAAGTTTTTTAATTTCAGTCGGAGCTGGATATATAATATTGTTATGGTATATATGAATTTTAATTCGAGTATCATGAAAGAGATAACATAGAATATTATATATTTTAATGAATGAATGTTTTCGAAGGATTTTTCATATCTGATATACCGATTTCTTTAATTTGTCTGGAAGTTATCAATTCATTTTGATTGTTTTTAACGTTTGAAAGATTTCTGGATAGGAGGCCTCATCAAAATGATGTACCTTGGTGAACAATAAATAATAGCATTTATTATTTGTTTCTATCTTAAGAAGAGTTCTTTCTCGGACTCCTGTATGTCGGTGATAATTTCAGGGTCGGTTAATATTTCTTGAATGTACAGGTTAGATTCATCTAAATCGATAGATGTTGGGACCAGGATTACTTTCTGACATTTCATAAGAGTTTCGTTATGCTCTTCTACTTCTGTGTTAAAAGTTTTATCTTTGCATAACATAGATTTAAGGAAGGTTGGGTAATCATCAACAGGTACGTCTGGGGATGAACTCGTGGATGGAAATGGGACATTATCGGTTTGAATTTCAGGTGGTGCTATCTGTTCAGGTTGAGGTAAGTTAATAGGTTCGTTTTCGATTTCTTCCCTTAGGGTGTCTGGAATATTAGAAGGTAAATCAACGTAGGGTAATGGGGAAGTATCTTCAGCTAAATCCAGTGTAGGAGAGATTGCTTCGTCTGGATTAAAGGAAGGTGGAGAAATTAGTAAGTCCATGAGATCTTTGTCTAGATTTCGACCCGGGTCCACTATAGGAGGATTGGACGTTGGTGGGTCTGCAGGTTGGACAGGGTTCACAGGAAACCGTGATAGCGCGTCAGCGTTTGTGTTGGTTTTGCCCTTTTTATAATGTATATCATACTCAAATTCTTCCAATTTAAGTCGCCATCGAACAAGGCGGGAACCAGGGTCTTTGCAATTAAAAAGCCACTGGAGAGGTTTATGGTCCGTCATTATTGTGAATCGGTTGCCATATAGATAAGGACGAAATGTTTTGGTGCCGAATACTATCGCAAGGCACTCTTTTTCGGTTACGCTGTAATTATTCTCTGCTTTATTAAGTGTGCGTGAGGCAAAAGCAATAGGTCGATCTTGTCCTACTGGACCTTGGGAGAGAATAGCAGAGATGGCATAGTTTGATGCATCGCATGTCAAGAGGAAAGGTTTAGTAAAGTCCGGATATGCAAGGACTGGAGCTGTAACGAGTTTACCTTTCAAGGTCTCGAAAGAAAGCTGTTGTTCATTCTTCCATTCAAAAGGGACATCCTTTTTTAAAAGGGACGTAAGGGATTTTGCATATTTAGAAAAATCAGGGATAAAACGTCTGTAGTAAGATACTAAGCCTAGGAAGGATTTAATGTCTTTGGATGATTTTGGAACTGGAAATTCGGTGACAGCCCTCACCTTTTCGGGATTGGGTTTGACACCATGTTCACCGATTATATGGCCAAGATAAATTACTTCTTTACGAAGGAATTCGCATTTTTCAGGTTGTAACTTGAGATTATAACTTCTGAGTCTGTTAAATACAGCATTGAGATTATCTATGTGAGAAGTAAGATCGAAAGAGTAAATAACGATGTCGTCTAAATAAACGAAACATCGTGAACCTTGAAGTCCTGATAGGCATGCATTCATGAGCTTCTGGAAGGTGGACGGAGCATTTTTCAAGCCAAAAGGCATCCTATTGAATTGGAAATGCCCTGAGGTACAGAGAACGCTGTTTTAGGTGCATCTTCAGGTTTGATTAACAATTGGTGAAACCCGGGCTAAGTCTAAGGTTGAGAAATATTTGCTGTTGCTGGTCTAGGATTTCAGAAATTTGTGGAATAGGATAAGTTTCGCCGATAGTAATATCGTTAAGTTTGCGATAGTCAATTACTATTCGCCATTTACGTTGTCCCTGGGAGTCTAATTTCTTAGGCACAATCCAAATTGATGAGCTCCAAGGTGAGGATGAGTGTTCTATTATACCCTGGTCGAGCATCTTATTGATTTGGTTCTCGACTTCTTTTTTATGACATTCTGGGAACCTATACGTTTTAGTATGGATGGGCGTCTCGCTGGTCGTTTTGATTTGATGGTTAAGGGCGGATGTATAAGTTAATTGATCATCGGGCAGATGAAAAATGTCGGAATACCGGGAACAAAGTTCGATGAGGGCGTTGGACTCTTCTTGGTTTAGATGTTCTATTCTTAATGAGTTTATTACATCGTTTGTTCTTTTAGTCGTGTTAAAGATGTTCGTGTTCACCTGAACTGCGTCAGAATGTAAAGGTGTAATTTTAAGATTTAAATTTGGATTAAGGTTTAGGAAACTCTGAAGTATTGGCTATAGTTAAATTAACGCGTTTATTTTCTTTGATTTTACGATACAATTAGATATAAGTAAATTATTTGATATGTGTTGATCAGTGATAAGGCCTTCTTTAAGATTGGTATCGCAAACCGAACATTCAATGACAGTTTCGGTGCGTGGTGGAATGATATAGAATGGATCAACGAAATGTAATTTTATTTCTAATTTACCGATCTTGAGGGTATCGTTTGTGTAGTCAATTTTACAGCCAAACGCGGTTAGGAAGTCGGAGCCTATGATGCCGTCATATGGCAGATTGACATCTTTAATGACATGGAATTTATATGACGCGGATGTGGTTTTATTTAATTTTAATTTCAACGGAAAATGGCCCTCAGTAGTTGTAGATTCCTCGCCCGGATCTATGCCCTTAAGTTTGATAGGTTCTTTTATGAGTTTGATATTTCTCTGGATACTAGACTGTTTTAATAAACATATGGCAGACCCTGAATCGACAAGCAAAGACAGTGGGATATCCGTGACGGATGAATCGAGAAGGACATGTGGTAACAACCTTTTAGTGGTATCTAGATTTATTTCGTAAATTTCGATTTTGCTTGTTGGAGAGGGAACTTTCAAGTTATGGGTCTTGGATGACTGGACACTTGTTTGGGGCTGGTTACCCTTGTGGTCCTGGATTGTTGGACACTTGTTTGGGGCTGGTTTGCCCGTATGTGGTCCATGGTTTTCGGACTCTTATTTGGGGCTGGTTACCCGTGTGGTCCATGGATTTTCGGACTCTTATTTGGGGCTGGTTACCCGTGTGGTCCTTGGATTTTTGGACCTTGTTTGGGGCTGGTTACCCGTGTGTCCTTGGATTTTCGGACACTTGTTTGGGGCTGGTTACGTGTGGTCCTTGGATTTTGGACCTTGTTTGGGGCTGGTTACCCGTGTGGTCCTTGGATATGAGGGAGGAATGGTTGGTGTCGGCTTTAGGATCTAGTCTCGGGCGACACCGTGGCGAACTCTTGATCGTTTAAAGTTTGATTGTCGCTGTGTAGGATGGAATTCTTCTTGGACTTCCTCATCATTGGGTTGCTCTATAAAGTTAACCCGTGGTTGTGGCCTATATTGGAATTGAGAGGTTGGTGGAATATTTTGGTTCTTGAATCGATTGTTGGAATACTCTCGTTTTTACAGGCCATAATGTCGTGTCCTGCCGTCTTACAATATCGACAAAAAGCGTTAGTGGAGCTCTGTTGGTTAGGATTTGGGTACTGTGAGAATTTTGATAAGTAGACGGCTTAGTATTAAAAGTTTTACGAAGTTTTGCTTAGGTTTGTGTTCATGTCTTGTTTCTGGCTGTGGTCGTTTGTATAGGCTTTGTTGAATACGTTCCTCCGAGATGGCTAAGTTTATGGCTTCATTAAGGGTCTTTGGAGACCTACACTAACAATGTTCGAAATGCGGGATGTAACCCCATAAGGAAATGATGGAGGCAAGGTCCTCCATGGCCGCAAACCGACCTGGTAATTCTTTTGCCTTTGTATTACATAGGATATTTCTGTTAATAGTTGTGAAAGACAGGTTTCCATGCGGAGTGCGAATTGGCTGACATTATCATGTGGGCCTTGTTTGCTCTCTTGTAATTCAGTAAGGATATGAGCATAATGTTTACGTTCACTAAATTGTGTTTTAAGAAATCCTTGAGCTGTTCCCAGTCTTTAAACTCTTTTATGGAGCAAGCGATTTCCGCTTTACCGTGGAGTTGACTAATGATGTACTTAAATAAAATTTGTTTTTGAGATTCTGTGGCTAATTCATAAGCATTATTACAATTAATAATAAAAGAATTTACGGTCTCCCTACTACCGTCATACGGTTTAACGAATTTGAACAAAGTGTTTAAATCCATCTCGGTCATTGCAGTAGTTGCAATGCTGGCCTTAGTAACTCTTGGAGTGGCTGGGGTGGATTCAGGGCGTCACTAACACCCGGCTCTGTGAATTCGAAGGTTAAACTAGCCTCTTCCTTTCACCACTTTTGGCATAATAAAATATATCAATCAATACAAGAACACACAATAATATAAAATAATTACAATAAGGACACGCAATAATATAAAATAATCACAAATGGTAAAAATATTAATAAACTCTAAAACATTTAAATTCAATTGAACAAAGAAACATAAAAGGTTGAGAAGCTTTGGTTTATAAAGTCTAGACAAAACAATGACCAACGACTCACAGTACTAGTAATGCGTGGGCGACGGCTGCAAACACGATAAGCGGGAACATTCCGATTGATAAGCGCGTCTTCGGTAGCGCACTGGAACAGGACACGATGAATTTAAAGTTATAGAAATCTTCGACGATATTTCTTTTAAGACGATGGATGCTTTTCAGGTTAATTCTTCTAGGTGATTTTCTCTTCTGTATGTAGATGGAAGAGATGATTGCGGTTCAGGATGCAATCGCGGGTCTTCCTTAGTAAGTATGTGAACTCCTTTCCAGGAATGAATCGGGTCTCCGTAATGGAATGGACGTCCAGGCCGTAGCGATGAGTATAGCACTTGCACTATATTTGGGTTCACTAGGACGCCAGGACGACACAGAATAAGATTTAGTTTATAAGATTTTAGGATACGGGCGAGTCTGCTGAGCGGTTCCACTTCACTTGACACTGGGGATTTCCGTATCCGCTGCCACCAAATGTTATACGGAGACGGGCTGATTGCTTTTAAAAAACAATTATTTAAAACACTGATATTTAATTAAAGGATAAATGGATTATATATTACAAACTGATTAGAATTTAACTTAGGTCCGTAGACAACCGAGCAGGTTCGAAGATGGAAGCAGACTGCCTGGCCAAACTGCTCCTGCTATACTCACTGAACCTTAAGGCTTAGTTAGCGTTATTAAGGCAGTGCAGCACTAAAACTAACAATTACAGGGGTAACAGTACGCAATAGGTTAATAGACAAAAAACCGACTCCGGAGGGCGTGTCACGTAGTGTGATGCTTATTATTAGTACAATGGGCATGTATTTGTTCAAGATGGTGCAAAGTGGGGTTCTATGATTGGTGTTTTAAAAATTGATAGATGTGACTCACGCGTCGTTTCGGTGTACTAGGCTCGCAGACTGACGGTTTATCTTACCAACACCTCTACAAGTATGTTCTCCTATTTTGCGACTTAATTTATTTCGGAGATTATTAATTTATCAAACAAATTCAACAATCTTGGGTAGTTAATTAAACGTTTATATTCGACGGCAGCCAGGGCGAAGAGGAAGTTGTGTTACTTATGCAGTCGATGGATGCAGGTGGTTCAGGACCGTGCTTTGTGGCATTACTTGCTGAGGCCTATGTTCAGCAGTGGCTCTAATGATAATAATGATGATGATATAAATATATTATAGAGTAGTTTTTACCAACCGCTTCTTCATTACTATAGTAACTTATTTCGTGTGCTTATTTTCATAACTAATGTTTTATAATGATAAAAGAAAATGAAAATTGAACTTATTTGTTTTATGGATATGTGATTAACCATCGACGTTGAATGACATTGATAGTTTGTATTCAAATAAATATTAAACTTGGTTTTATGGGAGAGTGTTCTACAGAAAATTACCTTCACAGTGGAATCAGCGAAATTGATAATTGCCGCTCTTATGACGTCAGTAGCCAATATTGTAACTTGTAATTAACATTCCAATCAGAACTGCGATATGGAACACTGCAATACACGTGGAATAGCATTGCAATAGCTTCACTGGAATGCTTCTGAAATTTGGCTCCAACTACGACTCCGTTCACTAAATTTGATCATAGAATATTCTACGATCACTAAGCTTCGCGTATGTTAGTGAACAAAGTTGAATGGAGTATAATAGTCTAAGTATTGAAACTTTTGACTAAATACTCAAATGCCACTCAATTTTGAGATGTCGTGCGCGCACACGACAGTTAACGGCATCTGAAAATTGATTATATTCTTTGATTTCTTTTGAATACTGCCGGATTAAATATTTTAAGCAAAAACTCAAATTGGTAGTGTTTAATGTGTGCGTCAGTAGGTCTATTTTGTGTATTTGTGTGTGTTTTTTCATGTTTATAGCTTATAGCTTTCGTTAAAGTAATTAATAGCTGTTTTATACGATCTATATTGAATCCAGTTGTAAAAATAATGAAAATTAAAAATAAAATCACGACATCTATCTTTTTAATTTCATTGGATACCCTTTAATATCCTATTTCACGCAGCTATATTCACATTTAACTGTATTAAGCACAGCGTAACAAAGTGCTGCAGACAGCATCATATGGATGCGCGTTCAATCAAATCCGAATATGAACTCATGCATCAAGCTATTTCCAACCGCTAAGTGCCACCATCACTTTTCCATCAAGTTTTGATACAAACTGTCTAGCTAAAAGTTCTCGGTTTACATATACTAGGATAACAGAACTATACTAGATTATTTCAATGTAATAAGACATTACAGCCTATTAAAGTCCACTGCTGAAGATAGACCTCGATAGATTGCCTCGCTTGGTAGGTGGGTTGGAAACCACAGTTTATTTTATTTTTAGTGGTTATTATGAAAATCTCCCATCTCCTAATTTGTTTCCCTCTGTCGCCTCTTACGACGCCGGGATGATATGGGGTGGTATTCTTACCGCCACTACACACAGGGTTATTGGTAAAATTAATTCAATAAAGTCAAATTCACTAAAATAAATTACACGACTACACGCCACTACACGCCACTACAGGGGCGTGTAGTATGGTAATCTACTACCCATATCTTCCGTGGGTGTCGTAAGGGCGACAAGGAAACTGATACAGAAGATGGGCAGCAGCATCTTTCTGATAAAAATAAAAAAACAATAAAAACTGCGGTGCCAACCCGCTCGCCAAGCGTAACAACTATGTGTATCCCCCATGAGCGACGACACAAGAAACGGCCCCAGTCCCCGGCGGCGCTATTCCTGGCTACGGTGGCGACCATGGTAACGGCGGGCGGGGTGCTAAGAATCTCCGGTGGGTTCGGTTGCCACCTACGACGACTCGACCTGGCAACATATAACGCACGCACCCTGAGGACTGACGAGAAGATCCTGGAGCTGGAAGAGATAGATAAGTTACGCTGGAATATAATAGGACTATCCGAGGTCCGAAGGGGAGGACACGGTAATCCTCGAATCCGGCAACATTCTATCACCGGGAGAACGACCATCTGTCCCAAGGAGGTGTCGGATTTATCGTCCACAAGTCTCTGTTAACGTTGTAAAGATCAAGTGTGTCGACGAGGTTGCGTATATACTCAGAATCACAAACGGTATTCGCTGAAGGTCATACAGGTTTGCACCAACCTCGGCACACCCCGATGAAATTGGAGGAAATGTAAAGGATATCTCTAGAGATGCATTCCTCCAAAACCCACTATACGGTGTTAATGGAACTTCAACGCAAAACTAGGCTAGAAGGCGGTGAGCTGAAAGTAGGAAATTCGGAATAGGGCAACGGAACCAAGGGGCCAGCAGCTGGCCGACTTTGGAGAAAAGAGGACTCTTTATGATGAACTCTTTCTTCGCAACCCACAGAAATGGACCTGGTCGAGCCCGACGGTTCGACAAAATGGATTGACTTCATTATGACGACCAGACGACTGTTCAGTGATGTCTCAGTGATCGCGAGGGTGAAAACTGGCGGCGATCACCAGATGGTGAGCACTGAACCTAAACATTAAGTTGGAGAGGTCGTCTAATGAAGTCAACATCGTCCCCTCGTGCTCTAGTCAAAGTCCGAAACCTTTCAGCTCGAGTTACAAAACCGTTTCATTGCCTAGAATTTTTGTAAGTGGACGATAGATGACAAGCTTGTGGAAACTGTCCATGCGGTCAGATAAGTTCTGTAAGACCCGTCACAGAAGAACACAAAACTCTCGATCACCTCTTAATCTCATGGTTGTTAGACGGAGATGAGCTGCAGTCTTCAGCAGATTTGACAGCATACAGCAACTGAACAGACAGATCTCCAAATGCATGCGGCGGGACTTGCAACTTCAATACAGCTCGTATTGAAGAAAACGATCGAAAAGAACCAGGGCTCAAAGTCTTTATGAGAATCTGTCTGCAGAAAGAACCAACTGTCGAGCTGAAGACCGATTGTGGCAGCATCGTTTCCGGGACACCTGAGATTTTGAGAGTGATTGAGAGTTCTATGAGCAGCTATACACGTCATCGTTGGAGCCACGCGCAAGTGAGTAACGATCCAAGAGCAGTCTTATCCGACACTATTCCGATGATATCCCGGACGTCAGTCTGAGCGAGATTAGATGGCTCTCAGCACCTTAAAACGGCAAGGCCCCAGGCGAGGATGGAATTACAGCGAATACAAGCAGGTGGAAAACCGGTACTTGAGTCCTTCGGCTCTTTAATTCCGTTCTCCATAGTGATACACCGGAGGCGTGGAGCAGAAGTGCGGTGGTCTTGTTCTTCAAGAAGGCGACGCTCTCTTGAAGAACTACAGACCGATTCCCTTCTGAGCCGCGTCTACGTGCTTATTTTCGAGTCATTACGAATCGTCTCGCATGCAGACTCGACGACTTCAGCCTCCCGAACAAGCCGGTTTCCGAAAACTGCTTTCATAGACCACATACATACTCTTCGGCAAATTGTACAGAAGACCGCAGTACAATCTGCCACTTTACCGCGTATGTGGGACTATGAGAAAACTGATTCCGTCAGTTGGGCGGTGCTGCAGTCCCTTCAGCGGTGCCAAGTGGACTGTCGGTATATCGGGTGCTGAAGTGTTTTGTACAGTAGGGCTACGATGGCTATCCAGTACAGAACCAGGTACGAAACCTATCAACTGCAGAGAGGTGTAAGACAGGGTGACGTAATATCCCGAAACTCTTCACCGCTGCATTGGAAGACGTTTTCAAGCTACTGGACTGGAAAGGATACGGTATTAACATCAATGGCGAGTACATCACTCACCTTCGATTTGCCGACGATATAGTCATATGGCAGAATCGCTGGAGGATCTAAGCACTATGCTCAATGACCTCAATAGTGTCTCCCAACGGATAGGTCAAGATGAACATGGACAAAACAAAAATCATGTTTAATGTCATGTCACACCTATGCCGGTAGTTGTTGGAGCACTAAGCTCGAAGTTGTTGACGAATATGTTTACCTGGGACAAATAGTCCGACTAGGTAAGTCCAACTTCGACCGAGAGGTCAATCGACGGATTCAACTCGGCTGGGCAGCGTTCGGGAATTTGACCCATCTTCTCGTCAGGCATACCTCAAAACCCAAAACTAAATTGTACAACCAGTGCGTTTGCCAGTGATGACATACGGAACTGAGACGTGGTCCTTCACTGCTGGCCGTATGAGGAAGCTCAAGGTCGCTCAGCAGCTATGGAGGAGCTATGCTCGGGGTTTCTCTGCGTGATAAACTTAGAAATGAGGATATCCGCAGTAGAACCAGAGTAACCGACATAGCCCAAAGTTAGTAAGCTGAAGTGGCAATGGGCCGGCCATATGCTCGAAGAACCGACAACCGATGGGGAAAAGGTTCTCGAGTGGCAGCCTCGTACCGGCAGGCGGTGGGGCGTCCCCACTAGATGGAGTGACGACCTGGTAAGACATGCAGAAGTCAATGGATGCAGGTGGCTCAGGGACCGTGCTTTGTGGCATTCCGTGGGAGGCCTATGTTCAGCAGTGGACTTGTGAAGGGCTGTAATAAATACACGAGCAGTTACTGAGAGAGTTACTCAAGAATCGCGTCCTGTGGCACACTTTGGGTAATCTATGTTCAGCGGTGAACCAGTGACGACGCTGTCGTCGCGCCACAAACATACGAAACACACGAAAGCCTAAATCACGCTATCAAAGTTCCAGTTCTGCACTATATATACAAGCTCTATACTAACACACAGACGTTGGACACAGGCCGATCATTTGCCCGCGGGACATCTCCTTTTCCTTCATGACAAAAACCCTATGAGGCTGTATTGAAGATGATTAATTTCTTGTCTTGGTGTCTCTAACATACTCTAACTAATCAATACCCCCTGCCAACTGTTAAACCCTCATTCACACGCATCACTATTTCCGACAGACAGTGCTTCTGTCACTCTGTCAATACCGTATTACATATCCTATTTAAACTGGTACGTCGGCTTCGGTGAAATGAAATTGTGTATTGTCAATCGCAAAATAGCAGAGTTGATTCCGCGGCGTAATGTACACTTAGGCCTTTTGTACGCGACTGTATTTACAAACTACTGAAGTTTCGTGTGGTTACACCGGTTCACACTATACAGTTTATTTGATTCGGTGTTCTAATGCAGTTTAAAGTCAGTTTCTATACACTTTTGCCTTCCTTGTGGGTCTAATGGTCGTAAACGCGATTGCTGATCATGAGATCAAGGGTTCGAATCCAGGTCTGGCCAAAATTAATCAGGACTTTCTCTAAGAAATTTTCAGTAGCACCCAGAAATGAGGAATGTTGGTGTTCTACCTCGTGCCTCGGAAAGCATGTAAGCAGTTGTTCCTGCGCCTGATCTCTCTCGGTCCTGTCGATTACTCTCTATCTATAACTACCATAGGCAACAGTGTATACAACTCCATAGTATGAGTATATAGTATGATTCTTCTTTGTCCGATGTTGATTGCAGTTGTCCATAGGCTGCGCTAGTACCCATTAGTGGACTGTGTGCTCGTTTGTCACCCTTATTCTATAATACAGGCACACTAACAAAATCCAGTAAAATGTTCTCTTGTGCATGTTTTACGTAAAATAAAAAGTTATGTAAATAACATTGGCACGATAAATACGGTTCAAGGAGTTCAATAGTTGAATATAGATGACGCATAACGGATCGCTAGATTTGAATTTATTTAAAGGGTCGGACATTTTCTCTTGGATAAAGAACCATTTTGTCTCTGTGTTGTGATATACTTATATTGAATTTGACTTTATGCTCTTTATATAGGTGAACAATAACATTTTATTATATTATTTTTAAAGAAAGTCCCGCTGGATTTCTTGCTGGTTCTTCCAGGACAGATGTTTTCTCCGAACCAGTGGTATAACACTTTCAATAAATATTCGTGTTATCTATTTTGAATAGAAATTATTCTATCCTATTCTTTAGTTAAATTTTATTTTATGAGAGTAGGGTGACAAACGAGCACTCAGTTTTATGGTATGTGAATGCTGTGACCCATAGACATCTACATTTATCCTCAATTAAGAATCAAAATTCAGACGCGTTGTCACCCAAGAACTAAGATGGAATACCGCGTTATAAACAAAAGGTCAATCTATTGAAATAATTATAATTTTAAACTGAATGTGCAGGAGCACACTCGTGCTACTCGTGTAAACGAAATGTTCATGCTATTTGTAGAATATTGTCATGTGTTGAAGGTTACGGATCGCAACTGTTGTAAAATTTAAGCAACAAGGAAAAAACATTCTA